>OZ001657.1:20553991-22953991 GCA_963924145.1 Pyrausta purpuralis
TTCTGAATAAAAAGAAAGTAAAAAAGGGAGCACACAAGCGTCTTCCACGTATGAAGTTCCAAGCGGCCGTGCATGCGTCAGGCATTTCTGCTGACTACGCAATTGCACTTTGCACGCTAACTACCAGCCAGCGGTCGCAAGTTCGAATCTTTAAAAGGGCAATTGCTTATGTGATGAGCACGAACATTTGTACCTAAGTCATGGATGTATATTATGTTTTTCAGTTTTTAAGGGTGACGCCCCCGTCATAATCGTTGTCTGGTATTCGTAGGATAAGGACCAAAATTCCTTACTCCGAAACCAGAAACAATTGTGTGTTGTTGGCATATATTTATTATTCACTTAGATACGTTAAGTACCAATGTTTTTTTTACGATGAAGTTTAGTAGAAATACAATAACTCCTCTCATAATTTACAACGTAACCACAAAATATAGATACTCGTGATAACGTCCCAAACCCAGCACTATTATTGCTTACGAGCAGAGAGAAAATAATAATCTTTTACAGTCACAGGTAAAAATCAACGGCCTATTTTGTTCTTGTTTATTTTGTTGTTGTATTCGTCAATTAGCTACTATTTAAGTGAGTATGATGAACTGCTTTCCTCATTTAAAAAAAATGTACTCAGTAACTTATTTTTGCAGAATAAGTTAGTTTACTTTTCATTATTTGACTTAAATATTACTACAAACGACTTTTTATTTCCAGACTAGAGTATTTCACCACAAAACTTATACATTATTTATGAATCGGTACCGAATTTAAACAATTCCGATCGTATCTACCTTGTACAAGAACGTAACTTAGAACCTGCCGCAAAGGCCTGAAAGTTTACTTTGAAATTTGCCGTACCGTAGATCAAACGCAGGACTGCCAGTCACACCACTGTCATTTTCTGTCTCCAAACTGATTTTTAGTAATATCGAGACGGAAAAACCCAGATAGTCACCTATCTAAAAAACGTTTCGGGCTTCGAATCAGGGTCCTATTGCAAAAACAACTCTTGTAAATCTTGGTTTATTTTCCCACTATCATAATGTATAGTGAGAATGTAAACACTACCTATGTCTATGTAGTGAAAAATATAAAGGGTATTTTTTCTGCCATCATTAAATAATGTAATGTTTGTTTGACCATTTTTACTGTGTGACTAGCATAATGACGCTTTGGCCGACTGTAATTCAGTATGTTTACTGTTAAATAAATGAAATTGAAGGGTGAAAATACAGAGTTTCCTTAAAACACATAGTCACTAAACTAGAATCTCTGCCCTTAATTGCTTTCAGTCGCTTCGGACGCTTAAAGTCACAACCCTATCCATCCAACGTATGTTTTCGTGGAAATTATCCAAGTATGGGTGACTGCGCTATTGCTGCAGCGCCGGAGACGAGGAATTAATCAAGAAAAAAAGATATTAACATTCATTGAATAGTTTTCTGTGAAATGAAATTCGATATCAAAATATTTTGTGTTATTATAGATACCCGTTTCTTTGTCATCATGTGCATAACTATTTCTTTTATCTCTGAGAACATGAAAAATATTTTGTCTTTTTTTAAATGTTTTGTTTAGTTTCCAGAAGGTTCACCTGATATGTTGTTTTTCCTCACCATCACGTGTATTTTGAGGACAATCTGTAGTTCAGTCAACATCGCCTGGTTGGTCTACCGCTGTGAACAAAGCTACGAGCAGAGAGAGAATATCATAAACATCGCAGATCACATCCTTGTCGATAAGAATATCAGTAATTTTCTTACCAATTGTTTACAAGTAAAAGATACAGCTGTGGCTGTATATAAAATCTAGTGATGGTACATTATATTAAAGACCTACTAAGAAGGTGCGCGATTAATAAAGTTTGCTAATCAGTTGTGTTAAGTCTCTGCTGAGTTTTCTGAGTTAAATCAAATCAATCAGAAAAATCTTACCAAATATCAATTTAAAAACAATAAAACAAAAATAAATAAATATTGGTCACCAATCACCTACATTGTTCTGATAATAAAATAAAAAATAAAATAAAATAAAATATTTCTTAATTACTCAATAAATTTACAAGTGGTTTGGTGAGACAGCTCCAGGAAGTAATTGGATACTTGTGTCGGAGTGACTCGCTCTTGACTTAGTGCTATTACTTAGTTTTTGAGTTATTACAAATCAATTGCATTAACTTAAATACAATAATAACAATATTTTTTAATATTATTATTTTAACTATTAATGTAACTTAATAGGTAGGCAACATAAGTATTTTACAACAAGCTTTGGATATTTTATATTATACTAAACATATGTATACGTGTGTGTGTGTGTGTGTGTGTGTGTGTGTGTGTGTGAGAGTGTGTGAGTGTGTGTGTGTGTGTGTGTGTGTGTGTGTGTGTGCGTGTGTGTGTGTGTGTGTGTGTGTGTGTGCAATAGCAACTTCAACTCAATCTCTTTAGAATTCTTTCGGTTTCATCGTATGTTAATGTGGTAAGCCATTTGAGCACAGTGTCTTTACATTTATGCCTCAGCATAGGGTAAATATTAAGTTTATGATTTATGACATTGTAGATATAGACGCCCTGAGAGGCGAATTGGCGTTGAGCAAATACAGTGCGACGCGGGATAGAGAATGCCACTTTGGTTCTTCGCCTTCTTAGTAACTTGGAAGGATCAAAAGGCAAGGTTTTATGGACCCGGAGGATAGTGTTTTGAACGTACAATTTCCTCACCGATAGCAGACCCCCCAGTTTGTAAAGATGTTCTGTTGGGTATCGGTACGGCTTAAAATACATCAGTTTTAAGAGGGATCTTTGCGCTCTCTCTATGTCCAAAAATTTATTTGCTGTGGCACCACCCCACACTGGGATACAATATGATATGATCGACTGCGCAAGAGATATGTAGATCTTATTTAAGAGCTCACGGGACATGACATATCGCAGAGATTTAAAAATCCAAATAAGCTTTTTAATTCTGCCTGTTACGAGTTCAATGTGCTGGTGCCATGACAGTCGTTGATCTAGGAGAATACCAAGGTATTTAGTATACACAACTTTTTGGATCTGAGGACAATTACAAGTCATGGATGTCTTATGAGAACCACAAGTGTGTATTCGAACGATAAAGTCGTCATTTGGCTGTGTTCTAATATCTGTAGTAAAGCATATGTAATTTGTTTTTGAAGCATTAAGAGTGAGAAGATTTGTATTTAACCATTTAGCAATGTCTGCAATTCCCGCCTCAGTAGCCGCTTTTACAGTAGCCCAAGATTGACCAGAATAAACAACCACAGTATCATCAGCATAACAATATACCCTACTACCGTTACTCTGTAGTTTACATAAATTGTTTATGTAAATTAAGAAGAGAGTGGGGCCAAGGACACTGCCTTGCGGTACGCCATAGGTAACACTCTCTTCATTACTCACAAACTGACCTATCTTAACTACTTGCTTCCTTTCCAACAAATAACTTTTAAAAAGAGCAAGAGCTGTGCCTCTGACACCGATTTCTTCAAGTCGCTCTACTAATATTTGTATTGAAACGGTGTCAAAGGCCTTTCTGATCCCAAAATAAGTAGCTGATTGTACTTGTGTTATGGAAATCAGACACAACGGGGGTACCTCAACATCCAGACCCAAGACAATATTTTAATAACTAAATATTAAGATATTTTAAAACTGTTCTGCTCTATATCTACTTATAACATAATATCTTTATTTTGTAATATTAGACCTACTACTTTACTTACATTGAGCTGCCCTCAAATTTGCCATACCTTCTGGGTAACTAGGTCATAAGTTCACAAATTGTATTATATATTTTATCCTTATAATGTATACACCTAGTACGCAAATGTGAATAAATAATAATAATAATAATATAGAAAATTTTGATTTTTATATTAATCCGACCGGGAATCGAACCCGGGACCGCGGAGCGGCGACGCCTTGAAATTAGCGTCGTCGATACAATAAAATAGATACTACAACCTCGTTTAATTCCTTCCAGGCGAATCAATTAGACGAACCCTCTCCGAGTTCAGGCGCGGTCCGAAGGGGGGGGGGGGGGGGGTCACAGGGGACATGACCCCCCCCAAAATCTGAGGTCAAATAGAAAAATCTCAAAAATTTGCCAAATAACAAAAGCAAATTTCTAGCTATCCCTGAACCGTAATCAACTTTTTGTTTGCTGACATCTTGTGCTGTTGTTATCAACTACGTTCGGTGGCCAAAATAACTTGGAAATTACATCTAGTTTAGAAACAATGAACCGAACTAAGTAGTTTTGGTTTCCTAGCAAAATCGATTTGGGTGGTTATGATAAAGATTGTTTAAAAACCGGCCAAGTGCGAGTCGGACTCGCGCACTGAGGGTTCCGTGCCAACTTTAACTAAATTAGGCAATCTATTTACTTCTACTTAGTAAAATACCACAATATTTTGTTGACTGCAAATATAACTTTGTTTTTCATAGTGTTTGTATGAAGTACAAAGTTATGTTTGCGGTTGTTTAAAATGTGCTATATCTCAAAAACTTCTCGTTCGATCCCGTCCGAACCAATTTTCGTTGAAATTTTATGTTACGATCTATATTATATATTATTTTCAAAATTTACACTTGCTTGGTTTAGAAGTTAGATGGAAGGGGGGACGCCCATTTTACCACTTTGGAAGCGTCTAGCTATGAAACGTTAGACTTTAAAAGAAAATGGTTTTAGAAACCTCTATGTAATTTTAAAAGACCTATCCATAGACACCCTACACGCATAGGTTTGACAATTTTTTTTTGTTTTTTTTTCATGTATGGGAGCCCCCCTTGAATCTCATTATTTGTTATTTTTGAATGAGAATCGGTAAGCGGTTAACAGTATACATCTTCTTCCTACCAAATTTCAACAGTGTGATGCTTATAGTTACAGAATAAAATGGCTGTGACATACGGACGGACAGACAGACAGACAGACAGACAGACTTGACGAAACTATAAGTTATACGTTTTTTGCCATTCGGCTACGGAACCCTAAAAATGTAATATGACCGTTTATTGTAAAGATTCAAAATACATAGCTAGCTGTCGAGTAAGCTGTTAAGGCAAAAAACGGAACCATTGTAGTTTCGTCAAATCTGTCTGTCTGTCCGTCCGCATGTCACAGCCACTTTATTCCAAATTTTTTAGCATAACACAGATGGAACTTGGTAGGTAGGAGGAGTATCCTGTAAACCGCTTTACAATTCCTTTACAAAAAATAAAAAATAATGATTGTACTAAAACAAAATGTTTTTTTTTTGCTTAAACCTATGCATGTGGGGTCTATGGATAGATTTTTTTCAAATGATATCGAGATTTCCAAAACCAATTTATCTGTAAGTCAAACGTTTATAAGATAGACCCTTCCAAAGTGGTAAAATAGGCGTCCCCCTTCTAACTTTTGAACTAAATATTAAAAAAAAGTCAATATTAAAAAAAAGGACAATGTAGTGCATAACGAATACTTTCAACTAAAATTCGTTTGAACATCTTGTTCACTACCATATCGAACTAGTACTTTTTGAGATATAGCATATTTTATACAGGGTGACTTTTTTATCAGTACCGAAATTTTGTCTAAAGACTCCCACTGATGAATATGAACAACTTTTACTATGGGGGCAATAGTGAAATCGAGAAAAAAAAAACACGTGTTCCATACATTTTGACCGCGCGCCAATTGAACTTTTGTATGGAACAGCTAATTTTTTTTTCCTGATTTCACTATTGCCCCCATAGTAAAAGTTGTTCATATTCATCAGTGGAGTGTGTACACAAAATATCGGTACTGATAAAAAAGTCACCCTGTATAATATATATACAATGTAATAATAAATTGGCTGTCTTCATCTAAACTGATTGTTACACTTTTGTAAAAATATTTCCCTCGGACATTGTGAGACCAATCTCGCAACATTGATGATGTCACGCAGCGTACGCGTTGAAGTAAGCGCTAGCAAAATTCAACAGGCTTGCTAATGTGACGTTGGCCGAGTAGTATAGCCATACTCACGGATAGTGGATTCGCACTTACCCGGATTTTTATTAGAGTGACCCAAAAGTTTTTATGAGAGTGATAAAAAAGTCACCCTGTATAATATATATACAATGTAATAATAAATTGGCTGTCTTCATCTAAACTGATTGTTACACTTTTGTAAAAATATTTCCCTCGGACATTGTGAGACCAATCTCGCAACATTGATGATGTCACGCAGCGTACGCGTTGAAGTAAGCGCTAGCAAAATTCAACAGGCTTGCTAATGTGACGTTGGCCGAGTAGTATAGCCATACTCACGGATAGCGGATTCGCACTTACCCGGATTTTTATTAGAGTGACCCCCTTCAAAATTTCAGGCTGCGACCGCGCCTGTCCGAGTTCCGCAACTTGGTAGACTCCAGACTTATTCAATTCACAGCTATTAACTTCTACCCCTTGGTAGTGTTTTCTGCTTCTGTCGTCACAACTCTCACCATCATCATGCTGCAGAGCTTGTCGTAAATATGGGCGAAGAGGACGTATCACAATATCCTTTTGATCTTTAATCTTAGCACACTTTTGGGATATGATGTGAACAGGTTTTAAGCACGTGCTTTTCAACTAAATGTCATCTCAAAAATGTTTATTATTAATTCATAGCACTTATCATAATTAATTATTAATTATTAATTATGCTTAGTAAGTATTGTCCAGTATTTATGGCTACAAAAATTTACATGTTACAACATGTTATTTCATTTTTTTATAATGTTTTGACACTAATATAAAATTCCATTTGTAAAACCGGCCAAGTGCGAGGTGAACTAGCGCACGAATGGTTTAATACCTTCTATGTAGATATGAACCCCTCCGGAGCCCCAGTATTTTCGCTCCGCGAAAGGTCCGCGTGCGCGTGCGAATTCGCGCGGTGTCACATTACACTTACGTAAACAGTTATAACATCTTATTGGAATAAGCTATTATCATTCTGTAAAAAGCTTATTATTACTGAAGAGATTGCCTATGCTCGTATTTTAAAAAAATACAACTTATATGCGGGTGGTTATTTTATTTTGGACCATGAACTCTTCTTACGGACATTTTTTCAGACTGGGTCTGTTTATTTTCGTCAAAAGCACGTAAATAATAACGTTATCTAAATAACACTTTATTCAAAAACATCTAAGATTCATTCATTCAATTCTTTAACAGAAATACTCATGTTTACAATGTAACACCACTTGAAATACGGCGTCAAGTCTCAAGTACCTAAGTAATTTGAGCGCGCCGATAAGGAGTTCCCCGAACACGTGTGCCTGGCATGTGTGTTGTTCGTTGTTTTGCTTTATAAGCTTTACTACTAACTAGATTAGACATCCTTCTATACGTTTGAGTAAAAAAGTAAAAGTAAGAGAGGTGGTTTTAATTTTTTTATAAAAATCTATGAAGCTATATGAAGGTAGCCAAAAAAAAGTTCACAATCGGACTTTGATAGATTTATAGACATAATTGATATGTTTTGTGTAATAAAATAAGCTTCCTAGAAAATATAAGAGTATAAAATATTAAAATAAGCCACAAAAATAACTACGATAATACAAAAATAAAAACTTAGAACCGAACAAAGTCAAGGTAGGGTGACGTAATTTACGAAAAAAAAATACGAGAAAAAAAATCGAATTTCAATCAAAAACTCACAGCAACCGGATGTTTTTGCGGTGTATGGTGTAGAAACATTTGTTTTTTACTCATAAAGGTCAACATGCCCAAGGAATAAGCATTAATACACCCAGAAAAAATTCGTAAAAACGTATAAAAAAAGCGCCCACGGGCAGGCGCTGTGGGCCTGCATGGCACATTTGATAGCGCCCACCCGCGGGCGGGTAGTATCTAAAGAGTGAAAGCACTTTTCTTGCACCAATAATATCCTTAAGATTATGATCACCTTAATATAAATATCCGAAATCATAAGACAAAACCAGTAAAATGTAAACTTTAGATGGCATTGACATTAGCATGCAGGCTGAATACAATTACTACCTATTTTTAAAATCTGCAGTTTGTAACTTGCATACTCTTGTCTATTCTGGCAAATAAATGATTTGATTTGATTTGATGTGACTCACATGATTGATTTGAGATCAGCTAAAATAGAGTCGATCAAAATCAATATGACTACGGATTAAACTTCTGGAGGTAAAAACTTTTTAACGAAAATTTACATTAAAATTATTTTGCTTTTAGTTTATGAACTATAGCTGTGTTATTTATTCACTTATCATAGGTGTGATAGTTTTGCTTCTAAATTCATCATACTTATAGGCTACTGCTGTTTTTAGGGTTCCGTGGCCGAATGGAAAAAAACGGAACCCTTATAGTTTCGTCAAGTCTGTCTGTCTATCTGTCTGTCTGTCTGTCTGTCTGTCTGTCTGTCCGTCCGTATGTCACAGCCATTTTATTCTGTAACTATAAGCATTACACTGTTGAAATTTGGAAGGAAGATGTATCCTGTTAACTGCTTACCGATTCTTATACAAAAAATAAAAAAAAATAAAAAAGGGGGGGGGCTCCCATACATGAAACTAAAAATATAAAAAAAATTTTTAGTCAAACCTGTACGTGTGGGGTGTCTATGGATAAGTCTTTTAAAATGACATTGAGGTTTCTAAAACCATTTTCTTTTAAAGTCTAACGTTTCATAGCTAGACGCTTCCAGAGTGGAAAAATGGGCGTCCCCCCCATCTAACTTCTAAACCAAGCAAGTGTAAATTTTGGAAAAAATGAATAATGTAGATCTTAATAAATACTTTCAACGAAAATTGGTTCGGATGGGATCGAATGAGTAGTTTTAGAGATATAGCACATTTTTAACAACCGCAAACATAACTTTGAACTTCATACAAACACTATAAAAAACAAAGTTATATTTGCAGTCGACAAAATATTGTGTTATTTAACTTAGTAGAAGTAAGTGGATTCCCTAATTCTGTTAAAGTTGGCACGGAACCCTCAGTGCGCGAGTCCGACTCGCACTTGGCCGGTTTTTTTTACGTAGGTATCCCTACTACCATTAAGTTGACAGAGGGTGGGAATATTAGACTTTAACTAAATCTTAAATTTTATTTTACCACTTTGGTTAGGAGATTAGAATACATGCATGCCAAATTACAATTCTTAAGCATCGCAGGCCTCTGCGCTGAACTGCGTATACACGAGTAAAATTATACGAAAGTACACGGATAAAACTTATTTAATTAGACTTGATTACAATGGTCATCAGTGGAGTCATTACACAAAATATCGGTACTGATAAAAAAGTCACCCTGTAGGTCTTCTTAGCACTTGTTTGTTGTTTCACTCGGTGGGAATGTTATGTGGAGGACACAGGCAGGAGCGGATGTTGTCTAATATTTGTCTTATTTGTGGCTTCCTGAATGAACGATTGAACATCGATCATTGTTTTGAGTTCCACGGTGTAGACGGTGCCACTGCATTGTGTTCAGGTATTTAATAAATGAATTTATTATTTTGGGGTCGGTTGACCATCGCCTCCCAAATTTGAAGTCCATGGTTTTGACAGGCCATGGACTTGCAGAATTTTATGTATATTATGCCTCATAAAACCAATCCAACCATATGGAATAATCGCATAAGTCTCTTGCATAAGTTACGGTGTTATTTCCTTTTAACCTTCTCATTACCGCGTCACATATTTCTGATCTCACCGATCTGCCTTTGTAGACGAGTGTGTTGAGCTGATTACAGTTTTTCACCTCGAAGACAGCTCGATAGTTAAAAGCTATAGTTACCTGTAGCATTAAAGGATAGGAGCAGGTATGGGTATTAAAAGCTAAATTATCCCACTTTTCACTAAAGTCAAAATAAATATAAGGAAAACCAACCTTTGATTTCAACGGAGGTTACTATTTCAAATCTTTTTTGCATCAAACTACAGACAACTCTGCAACGTTACCCCAAAATTTCACTGATAGCGGTCCATCCTCAAAACAGCAGGCAAGAAGCAAATCAATCCATCAGGAAAAGCTGACTTCAAAAATAATCTAAATAAGGTCTAAGTAAGGTCACTGAAAAGAATTTACAAAATGTTAGTTCAACGCACAACCAAAGTAAAAGTTAAAAAAACACTAACTTTTTATTTATACTAATATTATAAAGCTGAAGAGTTTGTTTGTTTGTTTGTTTGAACGCGCTAATCTCAGAAACTACTGGCCCGATTTGAAAAATTATTTTTATGTTGGATAGTCCGTTTATCGATCAAGGCTTTAAGCTATATAACATAAAGATACGACTCACAAGACCACAGCAGCAATGAAAAATGTTGCGAAAACGGGAGAAAGATATTCCTTTTGAGAGCTTCCGCTGCGTACGCTACGGAAACCGATAAAGTTACACAAAAATCATGTATGACAGGATTGTTCAGCATTAAGAGTTCTATAGTAAAGTCCGCGACAGCATAAGTCTATCTTTTATGGTTGACTTACTACAACCTTTTTTATGTTAATAAATTTGTAAAAAAATAATGCATCATTTTTAGAGGTGTATTATACACACAGGTATTTATTCTTATCAAAATAAATACATTCATCATCACGAACATTTCATTTAGAATAAAGTTGCCCTTATATCATTTGATTCCAATAAATATCTTAGGAGCTATCACAGTTTTAACATAACTCCGCACCAAAATAATGTTCGCAGCTTAAGTACAACGTGCGCTTGCGCTAATTATATTATAAAGCTGAAGAGTTTGTTGATTTGAACGCGCTTATCTCAGGAACTGCTGAACCGATTTGAAAAAATATTTCTGTGTTAGATAGCTTATTTATTGAGAAAGGCTTTAGGATATAAAACATCACGCTGCGACGGGAGGGGAGTGAGCAAACTCAAAACGCGCGGACGAAGTCGCGGGGGACCGCTAGTAATAAATATTTACCTGAGGTTACAACATGATCACCAAATTGTTACTGTACAACTAACAGACACATAACAAAAGCGAAACCTAGAAATAAAAGAAAGTTCTAGTTAACCACAATATTTTTTTTTCTAAGTGAGGGTGGGTATACTTTTCATCACCCTATTTATGAAATCTTTACTAAACCAATTTAATACCTGCAACAGCTGGCTCGACATATAAATTTTGAATTGATTACTAAACATTTATACTAATTATTCTATTTGAGACCTGAAATGATAAAAATAACAACTCTCAATACAATATGCCCAGATGTAGGTAGGCTACATTTTCTTTACAAGGATTTCCAAAGGAGTTTCCCAAAGTACTTACATTTTCCAGTAATTTATATCAAATCCTTTTCGAAATTAATTCATTCAAATTGACATGTTGGTGGCGTCAGGAATAACTATCAAACTACAAAATAATTGGGTCGTGCCCCGTAATACAAATTTTTACTTTTTTACATTTTAACACACGTTCCACTCCGACGCACGACCAACAGTGGCGGAACCGGAAAAAACAGCAGCTGCCTGACACTGACATTTGTCAAGTGTGACAGCTGCTGTTTTTTCCGATCTATCCATCATATCTATGCCAAAATTTCACGACTATGGACTGGAGTCCTACATCCATTTAACTTTTCGTTTCAAGCGAACTTAGACAAAAATATACAACGTTACACAACTCATCCTCGCCTCGCTTGCCGAGTTTTGCGTTGAAGTCCCCCATAGCAACTGTGAAATAGGTTTTGGAAGTATGTATGGCTCTACTTACGTCCTCATACATTTCCTCCACCTCTTCATCCGGGTGGTTCGAGGTCGGTGCATATACCTGTATGACCTTCAGCGAATACCTTTCGGTTATTCTGAGTATAAGGTATATCACCCTGTTCGACACACTCTCGATGGTTACGATGTTGTTTACGAGTTGTCTCATATGATTACGGCCTATTTGGGACAAGATGCAATAATCAATTTTAATCATTATGCAAATC
Organism: Pyrausta purpuralis; assembly: GCA_963924145.1. Lineage (NCBI taxonomy): Eukaryota > Metazoa > Arthropoda > Insecta > Lepidoptera > Crambidae > Pyrausta > Pyrausta purpuralis. Next base: position 20,565,958 of record OZ001657.1, read on the forward strand.
GTCTCCTGCTTTTTTGGGTGCAAAATAATAACCATAAAACGGCGCCGAAGGTGAAACGCAGTTCGCTGGGACCGCTTATTATTATTAAGAATAAAAATTACTAAGCCAGCCTTATTTCACCTTCGGAACACCTTTTGGTTGACATGCCATCAATGCATGCTAAACAGTTTCGATCAATATTTCTGATGCGGACGGATAAAGAATGGAATGCGCTGCCGGCTGAAGTGTTCCCGAAACCCCTCATCATCATCATCATCATAATCAGCCAAAGGACGTCCACTGCTGAACATAGGCTTCCCCCTCGGCTTTCCACAGCGACCGATCACCAGCGGTCTGCATCCAGTTTGATCCTGCGATCTTTTTAAGGTCGTCTGTCCATCTTGTTGGTGGACGTCCTACGCTGCGTCTTTGGTCGAAGGGTCTCCAATCTAGAACCTTCCTGCCCCAACGGCCATCAGTTCTTCGCGCTATGTGCCCTGCCCACTGCCACTTAAGCTTACTGATTCTCAAGGCTATGTCCGTTACCTTGGTTCTTCTACGTATCTCTTCGTTTCTGATTCGATCTCGTAGAGAAACACGCTCCATCGCTCGTTGTGTAATTTTGAGCTTCATTATAAGGCCCATAGTAAGAGACCACGTTTCGGATCCGTATGTCATCACTGGTAACACACACTGATTGAAGACTTTCGTCTTCAGACACGTTCCTGAAACCTCTAATTTGGGCATTTTCAAGAGAAGAGTGATTAAGCTATTACTGATCAGACATATCCATTCTCGACGGATGGCTGATCATATATATAAAAATATATAGATACCTAGACTATAAAATTATGTAGGAATTAAAGTAATCATCCAATATCATTTATTTTTATAGCTCAAAAGATTTTTGTTTAATTTATCTTACAAAATATAAACATAATAAATAAAAATATAAGTAAGTAACAACGGATATTGCGGTTAGAGTGGTGCGTAGTGACCAACTTACGAAAACAATGAAATAAAATCTTGTGTTTAGGACCTGTTATATTTTACTTTGTAATCCATAAAAGGGTTTCCTTTCATATAACTACAATTGTATTCTGAATATACGTTATATCACGTTAAAAAAATCACTTGATTTCTCGTCAAAAATATGCCGCAGACATTATATGGGATAAATTGATGAACTATTATTTGTATTAATGCTACACCAGAAACAATCCGTAAAATAACTTTTATATTTACCAAAATATCAACAACAGGAGACTTCCACATCGTAATTTTTAGACATTGGGTGTGATCAGAATTATCAGTAAGCAGCTATCTAAACGCCGAGTAAAAAAGTAAGTGCAAAGCGCTGAGTATGCCTTGTCAGCCTGGAGCCTAGCTTTTTTCAAGAGAACGCTGACTACGCCTAGTAAAAGTAGTAAGTAGTCTAACTAAATACTGATCTGCTGACTGAGTTCTGAGTTTGGAGCTTACGTCAAGACAGGCCTTATTATTGTCATAAGTCTTTGTGCCCCCTTTTAGTATAACTAGGCCAATATCATCACCATAAATTTCTTTAATTGCGTTTTTTAATGATTAATTTTGAGAGTGCAGGTTTTTCTTATCAGTAAATCAATCACTTATCAGTAGTGTGTTTTTTTTCGTCTGACGCTATCTTGCATGTCGAATTCACAGTGATTAAAAAGTAAGCGTCACGCAATTGACGTTTTCACAAGAGACCACAAATTTCGGAGGGTCGGACTGACAGCACGGTAGCTCAATTGGTAAGAGCGTTTGGCCCGGTCTGCCAAAAGGTTGCTGGTTCAAGTCCCGCCCGTGCGCAAATGTTTGGTTTCTTATTTCATCTATATGATTAAAAAGTGTTTTAAAGTTCTCATTTAACACATTTAATTTGATAGCACATTCCTGTTTTTTTAAATGGTGAAAAAAATATGAGCCTCTAGTACATCTCGTTTGAACTAGTAATGAAAAATAAAAGCCTCCTTTTAAACGTTGAGGAAGTTTAAGAATTACTGAGGACGAGCTGCGGAATGTAAATTTATCTTTGATTTTCTGTATATCGTCCCAAATTTTTTTTAGGCATGGTGGGACGAGTTGATGAATTACTAAATTTCCATCCTAACAAAAAAAGGAAACAATTTGCAGAATGAAGGTAGTATATATATTGATTTCTTCCATCTTGCCCCAAGTGGGCCGTAATTACGTTAGAAGAGTCGAGGAATATGTAAGTAGTATGTACCATAAAACCAAAATTATTTAATATTGTAGTACCTTACTGAAACAAGCGTTTGTTTTCAAATAAACCGTAATAAAATGATTTTTTTTCTTGAAATACCTTGAGACTAAATAATTAACATATACGTAACTTAATTAAATATTGAGCTTACATTTTCTACTAAATTGTCTTTCCGTTCCCATAAAAAGTGCAAAGTGTGGCCACCCAAATGCATCAATGTATGGGAAACATTTGAAATGCTTATAACTTTTGATTGGCGGTATATAGAGCCGTCACTTACGATTTTTTGTACTTAGAGGCGGCGTCACATCAGATTAGAAGGGTTTTCAGCTTCGTACAACACCTGGAAGTGGTAGAACTGGGTGGCTCAGACAGCCAGCATCCGGCTGTCTGAGCCAGCAGCTTTATCTCAATTTCTCCAGAACGCGTGCGTCAAGAAGGTTCAAATCTGGTCGAGAGCTGTCACTAACGTCGTCACATCAGTAAATCCTAAAAACATTTCTTCGAAACATAACATTTCGTGAAACATAGAGTAAAACAAGTTGGCTCAGAGGACTGGATATTAGGCTGTCTGAGCTACACGTTTATCACGATTTCTCAAAAGGTACTGGATAAAAATGGATGAAACTACTTCGGATAACCGTCACTAACGCGTCACATTACATAATATAAGAAACAGCGCCCTTGAAACCCTCTGATAGTTGAGATCTGGAAAGTCAGAAAATGCGACATTCTGGCTATCTGAGCCTAGTTTTTTGATTTTCCAAGAAAACTATTGCGTCACATACGATGAAACTTGGGTATATCAGCGTTACTAACGATTCTTTTTTAGCCTAGATATGTAAGATCTTTTCAGAAGCCTGGCTCAGACGGCCGGGTGTACACCTAAACTAAGCAAGTGTAAATTCTGAATAAAATATATAATGTAAACCTTAACAATTACTTTTATCGAAAATTGGTTTGGACGGGATCAAACGAGAAGTTTTTGAGATAAAGTACATTTTCAACAACCGCATACATAGCTTTGTTCTTCATACAAGCACTATGAAAAACAAAGTTACATTTGCTGTCAACAAAATATTGTGGTATTTTACTAAATAGAAGTAGTAAGTAGATTTCCTAATTCAGTTGAAGTTGGCAAGGAACCGCGCGAGTCCGACTCGCACTTGTTTATCAATCTCTCTGCATCATCCAAATGTATGACTGGGAGAAAATGCTGTTAGCATTTATTTCACCTTTTTACACTTTTATTTGTGCAATATAGTTTTTAAATAAATAAAAAAGTCAGCGAAAAAAACACCGCAGTTTGGATTTCAACTGATTTCCATTCGGAAATCTAACACTAATCAAAGAAAATTACATGCCTTATTCACGCGATCGATTCAAAAATAGTGCCCCTTTAGGATGTTATTTTATGTTATGGCATGATTTGACACGCCGCTAAATATCTTGACAAATGATCTACAATACAATTTTCGTATTAAACAAGTATTTTCTGAATGCAGCACGTCAACACAGCACGTTTCCGCTCACATTTCACGGAATCTGTCTCATCATCCTGCGTGTCCACAAATATGGGACCTTGTGTTTGGCAGGACAGAGTGACAGCCACCAGTATACACCTGCCCTTAATCGCTTCAACAAAGGGCGGGCTATGAAAAACACGTTTTTGATTATCGATATAAAACAAGAGTCAATATTATTATTCACTCCTGACGTAAAAGAAAAAGAGAGGGGTGTTATAAATATAACGCATCTGTCTGAGGAATCGTAGCACTAATGAATTCACCGATATTTGTTTAGTTTTTTTTGTGTCAGATATTTTTTCCTGTATGCTCAGCCATGTTTCATGAAAATCTGTTAAGCCGTTTATAAATTGCGCCGGATATTTTATTTTATTTTATGTAATTGTGTTGTATTTCTTTCCTGCCATCTAATTATCTCATTGCCTTCCGTAACTGTAATGTGGATAAATATAATAAAAAATACTTTAACCGTTTGATCCTGTGTGAGGAAATAAAAAGTGGCTGGCATTTAATGAAATGGCTGAACGTTAACAAGCCCAGTAATTTTTGATTTTTGGTAAGGATAACTTTGTGTGTACAATTTATTTTATAGTACTACAACTTTTCATTCATTCATGCAAAATTCACCTAGCATTAATGTTATTCAATGATAACAGTAAATTAACCTTTATATTATTGATTGCATTTTAACAGTCTAGAATAAAACATCGGAAAACTAATTTAACCTGCGTATTTAAAAACTAGTTTTATAATATCACAGATTAGTTTAACATAAATTTTCAAACAAGAAATTATGTCTTTCGTTATAGTTTGCGGCATTGGCGCCATACTTGTTTGGTGGCACTGCAGTGGAAAAATACTAAATTAAATTTTAATTATTTAGCTGGATCAAATCAGTCATCTTCAAAGGGCTTACTTTCAATACGCCATGTTGTTAAACTTTGAGTGTTACTTTTTGAAATGATCATCAGCCTAGTTATTTGATTGTATGCCAGTGTTTAATTAACTGACTGATTAAATCAGATGGCTGCGACATACACACATACATTTGTATCAATTGTGCACTTGTGAAATACTCTCTATGTCGAGGGTAATTAAGCTAAATCTCTCTCATTGTGCGCGAGGATCGCTTCGTCATCGCACACTGTTTGTTGCATATCCGATATAGTTTATTAGTATGTATATTCAGAGAAGATATTTATTTTCGTAGGTCCGGAATATACTTCAGTACGAAATAGGGACAAGACCTGGGTTAGAGAAATAAATATTATTACAACAACGTACTCTGATCTGACATTATTGCCGGTGAAGCAGCAGAGAACCGCTAGTTAGACTTAAAGATTAACCCATAGTTCAAAATATTACACTTTAGGAAAGAACCTAACCAAACCTTAATATTATGGTCGATATAGTACAGCATTACAAGGATTTTCGTGTCAATTACCTCAGTGTCTGAAAAGGAAAGTCTTCAACCAGTGTGTGTTAGTGATGACATACGGATCCGAAGCGCGGTCTCTGACTATGGGCCTCATAAAGAAGCTCAAAATCACACAATGAGTGATGGAGAGGGCGGTGTTTCTCTACAAGATCGAATCAGAAACGAGGAGATATGCAGAAGAACTAAGGTAACGGACATATCCCCACGAATCAGTAAGCTCAAGTGGCAGTGGGCAGGGCACAAAGCGCAAATAACTGATGGCCGTTGGGGCAGAAAAGTTATAGATAGGAGAGATTTCGACCAAAAGCGCAGCGTGGGACGTCTACCGACAAGATGGACGGACGACCTTGTTAAGATCACAGGATCACACTAGATGCGCACCGCTTGTGATCGATCGCTGTGGAAAACCGTGGGGGAGGCCTATGTTCAGCAGTGAACGTCCTTTGGCTGATACTGATGATGATGATTACCTGGATTACCGATTTCCGTTAAAACTAAAGACTAAAGATAACGCATAAAGACAAAGCATATTTTTATTTCATTAGATGCCTTAGTATTTGTAGTGATATTATTAACTTTTATTTCTTGTAAAACGGTAATTTTTAATGTTCAATAACATCGATAAAATCGATTTCATGATCGCATCCTTAAGACGGTAAGTATTCATTGTTCAAACTTTGTTAATTAATAATTTGTAATGTCCGTGCCGATGACATCTTAATGAATAATGTGAACCAGTCCACTGTTTTACGCAGTAAAAGGAACTCAATGAATTATTTTCGTTTACTTTTATTTTATACTATCGGTCCCCCGCAGCGTCGCCCGCGTAAAATTTCGGATTCCCCGTTATAAATATCCCCGAAAAACATTTGGCGTTGACACGTTTGGGCCGTGTTGCTGTTTAGAAAAATTGCGCCAAAATTAAAGTCAGTAACAGCCAATAATAAAGCTGGCTGGTTCCTAGCTAAGGATTAGCATAGCTATCCAACGCGGCACCGCAGCCAGCATCATAGCCCTTTTTGCCGCAAGCAAATGGTTACGTTTTTGATTGAGTTTTAATGTTTCATGTCTTATTTTTGTTTTTTTTCTTATTTGTTATTAATAAAGTTATTTACGAAAAACACATTTCCATTGTAAGTAACAGCCTAGCAACCATAGCAGTTAGCAAGCCTAAGGGCACGTTGTACTTAAGTTGCTAGTATTAATTTGGTGCGGAGTTATTTAAAACTGTGATAGCTTCTAAGATATTTCATGAAATTATTTGATGTAAAGGGGGAATTTCGTTCGAAATGAAAAGTTTGTGATGGTAAAAATTATTATTTTAATAAGAATCAATACCTGTGTCCATTAAAATACCTTTGAAAATAGTACATTATTTATTATCTAGTTTATGAACTTATCGAAGTTTAAAGTGTAGTGAGTTAACCATATAAGATAAACATAATTATGCCGTCGCGGACTTTATTGAAGAACTTTTAAAGTGTGTACGCGTCTGAGCCAGGCTTCTAGAGAGATTAAGCATAACTATGCTGATAAAGAATCGTAAGTGACGCTGATATATTCAGGTTTCATCGTATGTGACGTAATAGTTTTCTTGAAAAATCAAATAACTAGGCTCAGACAGCCAGAATTTCGCATTTTCTGACTTTCCAGATCTCAACTATGTGTGGGTTTCAGGGCGCTGTTTCTTATAAAATGTGATGTCACGCATAAGTGACGGTCACGCGAAGTGGTTTCATCCATTTTAATCCAGTTCTTTTTGAGAAATCGTGATAAACGTATGACAGACAGCCTGATATCCGGTCGTCTGAGCCAACTTGTTTTTCTCTATATTTCACGAAATGTTATGTTTCGAACAAATGTTTTTAGGATTTACTGATGTGACGACGTCAACGACAGCTCTTGACCAGATTTGAACCTGACGCACGAGTTTTGGAGAAATTGAGAAAAAGCTGCTGGCTCAGACAGATGGATGCTGGCTGTCTGAGCCACCCTGTTCTACCACAAACAGGTGTTGTACAAAGCTGAAAACTCATCTAATCTGATATGAGGCGGCCTCTAAGTACAAAAAATCGTAAGTGACGGCTCTAAACGCCGCTAATCAATAGTTATAAGCATTTTAAATGTTTCTCATACATTGATGCATTTGGGTGGCACACTTCGCACTTTTCGAGAGACAATTTAGTAGACGTAGGCTCATATCAAGGCAGATGCTTGCTCCTGCTACTTAAATATTTAATTACGTAGTCAATAACTACGCCGATGAAGGAAAAAATGTTAATTATGTATGGGGTATTCTAGTTTTTTTTTGATTACTCTTTATTTGAAAATAACCGCTAGTTCCAGCTGGTAACTACAATGTAAGACTATTTCCTAAATACTTTTTTTGCCCTGATAAAATGCGTCATCAGACTTTTAGGGTCAGTTACAGAAAATAAACCCCAGTTCACAATAGCATTATTTGGCCTCAATTTATTGTTTAATTTCCTAGGCATTTTTTGACACTACTTGGAATCAACAGTTTCCCTTTAAACATTTGTTTGACATATCAAACATGTGCATGCACCAAGTTTGGACGGTAATTTTGGACTTGCTAATAAAATTTAAGCAAGTTCCGCAATATCCAGACAGATTGTAGTTTTTAGGGTAGTACTTGTAAGTATAATTATCACTGAAAAACGAACAAAAATTCCTCGCCAGAATGAGAAAATATAATAAAAACCAATAATAGGTGAAAATTAAGGAAAACATCATAAAAATAATTCTATCTCCTAAACTAAGCAAAATCGTAGAACTTACATGGGGGTGATTTGGATGCACCTGAACATCAACTCCCCGGTCACCCTGTATATATACATATTTATATACACAGTCTGGCCTTAAATACTGTATTAATTTAAAAATAAGAATGTTTCACATTTGAATTTGGAATCTGTGTAACAAACTAACAATGTTAATATATATAATAGTTGTGCTACCAGACTCTAGATGGCGCTTTTCAATATTAGCCCCCGCTAGTTAAGTTTTTAATCAATATAATAAGTAAGCCCATATATTAGTCCCACTACCTGACAATAGATGGCGCTGATCATATGTAACTCGCACTGAACATGTTTTTGTACCCTAGCTAGTACTCCTGAGCTTTGTATGTAAAATCAATCCAATCCATTCCTTGGGTCTCTAGAAAGCACCTTATTGGTTTTTACCATCTTGGGCATCTAGTCTCTCCAATACCTTAGTGGATATTTATGGTTCCTAGAACGCACCTTATTGGTTTTTACCATCTTGGGCATCAAGTAATCCCATTTTTTTTTAATCTGTAAGGCACTGAGCTGGAATCTTTTCGCTGCTCGGTCCGCACCCTATTTTGTACCTCAAGATTGTGGAATAAACTCCTATCTTCGCATTTTGGACTTTTACTGACGGAGACGTCACGCCGTGCCCTTCCGCCCGTACTTCGAGCAACAGTGACAACAAATCTGGCGCCCAACGTGTGGCCAACAACGACCCGAAGTATGTAGTCACAAGATACGGACGGAAATACTGACAGATGACCAATTTAACCGCCTTATTGCATCGCTTAACAACCGTCGCAGCACGCTGACTTCATGCAAAAATACTTACGATGGCGTGAAAAACTCGGATACTGTTGAGGCATTTCTAGCTGCTGTCCGAGTTTATAAGAAGGTAGAAGGAATTTACGATACGGACGCCTTAGATGGAATCCCGTTACTACTACACGATGAAGCAGCAATCTGGTGGCAGGGAGTGAAGGAGACGATTACTACTTGGGGGCAATTCGAGGAACAGCTTCGCGCTAATTTTGCCCCAAAGAAACCTGAATACCTAATCTACCACGAGATCATCAGTGAACGGCAGACGAAAAATCAGGAGACCGCTACCTTTATCGCAAATAAAAGGATGCTCTTCTCTCAGCTACCCTAAACCGAGCAACTTAAAGAGAAACAACAACTCGATCTCATTTATTGTTTACTGAGGTTGACAATACGTGACAAAGTACCTCGGGGAAGCGTAGCGAGTTTCGACGAATTATTGCGTAGTGCTCAAGGCGTAGAGCAGGTACTTTATAAAAGAGGCGAACTGTTGTATCAAAGAAGAAATTTGTGAACAACAAGATCCGCTGCAATTACTGCAAATTGGTCGGCCATGAGTACGAGAAATGCCGCAAGCGGAAGCTGATGTCGAATGAACCAACAAAAGCACAAACTTCAGAAAGCACTGCCAGTACCAGCCGTGATTCGACTACTTCAAACAAGCTTGCGTGTTATGGATGTGGAGCTCCCGGAGTTTATCGTAGCAACTGTACTACATGCAGAGGGACGAAATCAGACCCGGACACGAAGCTGAGTTTTTGCTCTGTTAAAGTTGCAGTTGACATACACGCTCACCTACAGTATATTTAAAGGTAAATGGAATGGACGGCACAGCTTTTATTGATACATGCGCTAAGGCTAGCGTAGCTTCATTTTAACTCTATGAGACACTCAAAAAGCGCGGACAGACCTTCAACCATCAAAACGTGAACATCACTCTGGCAGATGGAGTTCCACATCAGAAACAAGTCCTTACGTTCGATGCGGATGTGGAGCTATGTGGGAGAAATTTCCGTACGAACTTTATTGTTATGCCCGATTCTCCTGATAACCGAACTCTACTAGGAGTGGGATTTCTGAAACAGGCTGGCATACTATTGAACTTGGCTCAATTCACGTGGCATTTTGTTGATACACCACAGAAGGTATACGAGCTATTTTCTGAGGATTTTATCACTTTCAACGACCCCAAGAGTCCACCTAAGATGATAGACTTGGCGTTTGTCTCTTCAAACATTACGAATAATACAGCTGCACCAAGATCATTGATCACTGCCACACGGGCCTATATACACAAACCACCAATGATCCCACCTGAAGAGAATACAGCAGAACTGCCTGTTAAAGCCGCTGGTACTGGATATAAACTGATCCCTCTGGATATTTGTATGACTCCACCACCCCTCAAGCAAATGAGAACCACTATCTTCGACGGCTACTCTCCTCGACTCGAGTACATCATGGAAGATGCTGTCAACAATATCAACGAGTTTTATTACAATAATATGTCCCCTAATTCATTAGATCTGTTTCCTGATGTTTACATTGGTCTTAACTCCTTATCTGTAAATATTTTATATTCCCATATCATAATATTATCCACAACAGGCAAAAAAATGAAGAACTAGTAAGTCCGATGTATGTACTGGCATGCCACACGCTGTTTTAAATGATTTCAAATTTCAAAAAGTCATAAAAGTCAGTTATTATTTCAAATAGACCCACTTTTATACATATGTATGTATAAAACGGGTTTAAAGTATAAATTTATTATATATTTCATGTAGTTATATAATATTATTATGTATTTATCCGTACTTTGTATTTGTAATCAATGTAAAAAATATAAGGCATTATTGATTCAATTACAAAGAAATCATGTAACATTGCCACATTATATATTTTATCTTATTTGCTTACCCATATCCATACAAATAAGTATAAACATTTTGCGAAGTAGACATTCTGCGAAAATGAAGTTTTGCGACCGGTGGACATTTTGAAAAGTGGACATTCTGCGCCTGAGCCCAATAAAGTCCGCGACAGCATATGTCTATCTCATAAGTATGGTTTACTCACTACAACCTTTTTTTGGGTTCCGTAGCCCTATGCCAAAAACGGAACCCTTATAGTTTCGTGAAGTCTGTCCGTCTGTCTGTCTGTTTGTCTGTTCGTCCATCTGTATGTCACAGCCACTTTATTCTGTAACTATAAGCTGCTGAAATTTGGTAGGAAGATGTATCCTGTAATCCGCCTTACGATACTAATACAAAAAACGAATGATATTTAAGGGGGTTCTCATCCTTGAAACTAAAACCGAAATATTTTTTTAAGTCAAACCTATGCGTGTACGGTGTATGTGGATAGGTCTTTCAAAATGACATAGAGGTTTTGATAACCATTTTTATTTAAAGTCTAACGTTTGATAGATAGACGCTTCCAAAGTGGTAAAATAGGCGTCCTCTCACCTAACTTCTAAACTAAGCGAGTGTTAATTTCGAAAAAAATGATTTGGACGGGATCGAACTAGCAGTTTATGAGATATATTGTTCTTCATACAAATACTACGAAAAACAAAGTTACATTTGCTGTCAAGGAAATATTGTGGTATTTTAGCTAAGTGGAAGTAAGTGGATTCCCAAATTCAGTTAATGTTGGCAAGGAACCCTCAGTGCGCGAGTCTGACTCGCACTTGGCCGGTTTTTTTTTATAAAAATATTATTAAGCTGAAGAGTTGGTTTGTTTGTTTGAACGCGCTAATCTTGGCCCGATTTAAAAAAAAGGGGGTGCGCGAAACTTTAGGCTATAAAAAACCGTTAGTTAGCGATAAATGTCCAGCACTATACATGAATGACGTACAATATTAAAATATTTTTTATTAATAGTACGGATTTTTAGATCATCATCATCATAATCAGCCAACAGATGTCTACTGCTAGACAGAGGAATTCCCTACGCTTTCCACAGGGACTGATCGCAAGTGGTCTGCATCCAGTGCGCTCCTGTGATCTTAACTAGGTTGTCTCTCCATATTGTCGGTGTACGTCTACGCTGCGAAGAGTCTCCAATCTAGAATTTTGCCCCATGGTCCCAAAGGCTATCAGTTCTTCGCGCTATGTGCCCCGGCTATTGCCACTTGAGCTTACTGACTTTCAGCGCTATGTCCGTTACATTAGTTATTCTACGTCAGTACATACGATTTGTAGATACCTACCTATACAAAAAAATAATTTAAGGATCTACAATTGAATCATCTTGTTTGTTTTGTTATACCCAACGAATAATTAGCTAGAGCTTTACAATATATACTTATAAGCTGAAGAGTTTTATTGAACGTGCTTATCTCAGGAACTTCTTGGCCGATTTGAGAAATATTTTTATGTTCAATATCATATTTATTGAGGAAGGTTATTAAACATCACGATAAGACTTACAAGAGCATAGCAATAATGAAAATATTGCAAAAACGGGGGAAAAATATTCTTTTAAGAGCTTCCGTTGCGGACGCTGCGTAAACCTTTTAAAATGAACAAAAATTACTTAAGATGGGATTGTTTCACTTTTAAGTGTACACCCGGACGTCTGAGCTAGGCTTATGTATTATAAATAGAACTAGCATATCTAGGCTGTGATTTATTCAAATTTTAATCGTATGTGACGGAATATTTTTCTTGAAAAATTAAAAACTAGGCTCTGACAGCCAGAATTACGCATTTTCTGACTTTCCAGGTCTCAACTATCTGTGGGTTTCAGGGCGCTGTTTCTTTTAAAATGTGAGGTGACGCGTAAGTGATGGTCATGCGAAGTGGTTTCATCCATTTTAATCCAGTTCTTTTTGAAAAATCGTGATAAACGTGTGGATCGGACAGCCTGATATCCGGTCGTCTGAGCCAACTTGTTTTTCTCTACATTTCACAAAATGTTATGTTTCGAACATTTTTTTTTAGGATTTACTGATGTGACGACGTCAACGACAGCTCTCGACCAGATTTAAACCTTCGTGACGCACGAGTTTTGGAGAAATTGAGAAAAAGCTGTTCCCTTTTCTTCCACTTGTACGTGTACGTACTTGTACTTGTACGTGTTGTACAAAGCTGAAAACTCATCTACTCTTATATTAGGTGGCCTCTTAGTACAAAAAATAATAAGTGACGGCTCTATATGCCGCCAATCAAAAGTTATAAGCATTCCAAATGTTTTTCATACATTGATGCATTTGGGTGACCAAACTTCGCACTTTTTATGGGAACGGAAAGACAATGTAGTAGAAAATGTAAGCTGAAGCCCCTTATATCAAGGCGGATGCTTTCTCCTGCTATTTTAATATTTAATTTCGTAGTCAATAACTACGCTGATGAAGGAAAATATGTTAATTATTTATGATAAGTCGTTTGATTATTAACTATTTATTTGAAAACAATCACTAGTTTCAGTAAGGTACTCCATTATAAGAGAGTTTTGGTAAGGTACATACTACGTAGTCATTCCTTAACTCGTCTTACTTTAAATTCGTCCATCAAAACATGTACTTCTTCAAGCAAGCAAAGGATATATACACGAGAAGCACCAGAAATGGAAATAGACTAGTGTCAGATAAAATTCCCAAGAGCGCTAGGCTTACGAAAAACTGCCATTGGATGTCCATTTTGATATTTAATAAAATACCCCAAACAATAAAGGAGTTACCCTTCAAAAGATTTAAGCGTGCCCTCTACAGTTGGTTAACTAAACACTGCTTTTATACAGTCAATGAGTATTTAAATTTTTAATAAATGACTAATTTGCATTTTGATTTATTTTAATTAATTTGTTGATATGTGATTTTTAATATACTTGACATATGAAAATTTTGATTAACCTGACATACCATGATTTTAATATGTACTTGACTTGAACAATGTATAATAATTAAATTGTACTCTCATTATTGTTAGTAAAAGGTTTAATTTATTCTATTCTTGCATATATGAATTAGAAACTTATAATTGTGTAACTAAATATTTGCATGCTATAATATATAGTTTGAAAAAGACGAGCGAAACTGTGCCTTGAATTCCATCTAAAAATGTAACCTTTTTCTTACGCAAATAATAAACATTTCATTTCATTTCATTTCTCGTCCCATGTTATTAAGGCCCACTTGAAACAAGATGCAAAAAAACAATATAAGTTCATTCTGCCAGTCGTTTTCTTTTTTGTTTGGGTGGAAAATTTTGTAATTCATCAACTCGTCTCACCATGCCTATAATATATTTGAGATGAAATGCAGAATATCAAAGATATATTTACATTCCGCAGCACGTCCTCAGTAGTGCTTTAACTTTCTCAGCGTTTAAAAGGAGGCTTTTATTTTTAATTTCTAGTTTAAAGGAGATGTACATACCACGATCATATTTTATCAGACCATGTACAGTCTCATACTTTATTCACCACTAAAAAAAATCAGGAATACGCTATCAAGTTAAAGAAAATATGTTAAATGAGAACTTTAAAACGCTTTTTAATCACTGTTAGATCGACATGCAAGATAGCGTCAGACGAAAAAGTTGACATTTACAGTGATGACAGTTGCTGAAAAAAATCGACACTGATTAGTGATTGAATTACTGACAAGGAAACCTGCACTTTCGAAATTAATCATTAAAAATAGCAATTAAAGAAATTTATGGTAATAATACTGGGCTAGGTATTTTAAAAGGAGGCACAAAGACTTATGATAATAATAAGGCATGCTTTCACGTAAGCTCCAAACTCAGAACTCAGTCAGCAGATCAGTATTTAGTTAGACTACTTAATACTTTTACTAGGCGTAGTCAGCGTTATCTTGAAAAAAGCTAGGCTCCGGGCTGACTGGGCATACTCAGCACTTTGCACTTACTTGTTTACTTGGAGTTAAAATAGCAGTTTACTGATAATTCTGATCACACCCAATGTCTAAGCATTACGATGAGGAAGTCTCCTGTTGTTGATGTTTTAGTAAATAAAAAATAAAAAATTACAAATTCTTTCTGGTGTAGCATTTATACAAATAGTAGCTCATCAATTCATCCCATATATGTCTACGGCTTATTTTGGACGAGATGCAGATAATTTAATCAAATGATTTAGTTAACGTGATTTAAAGTAACCAATAAGTTAAAACTGATTGAAACTCTTTTATTGATTACAAAGTAAAATATAATATACAGGGTGTTGTTTTGGTCAGTGACGAGCGACTCAGGGGTGGCTGTACAAACGATACTGATGTCAAAAAATTTTTTTTTATGCGGTACAGCAATCAAGTCTAAAATACCAACACCAGGTAGCCTCTTCGTAGCTTACTAGCTACGGAGTAGTATTTTGTAGATAAGCGCTAGCTACGGGCTAGAGTGAGTTTTTTTTTTAATGTTGTGAAGAGGTTTTCTTGTATAAAACTTGCTCCGAATTTTAAGAAAACATTTTTTTTTAGAATAAGCTTTACTCATATTATCATCCCGGAGTTGGATGTCACTGACCAAAACAACACCCTGTATAACACATCTGATTAAACCACTTTAATTTAATGTAAATAATAATACTCGTATTATACTCGTCATAAAATCAATGAACTCTACGAACAAAGTAAAAATCCTTGAGCACAAAACTAATTTCATTGCTTTATTGAAACAAAATAAATATTTCCTGTCCTGTGAACATAAACTTTAAAAGGCCCTAAACACCACAACCTGTGGTAATAAACATGACAGGTCCAAAACATGACATTTCACGTCATTGTTTTCGTAAGTTGGTCCCTACGCACCTCTCTAACCGCCATATCTATTGTTACTTACTTACATTTTGTAACATACATATTATTTAAACTTTCTTGTTAAATCCAACAAAAAATTTTTGAGCCATAATTGTCCTCCCTCCCACGCTTCACAGCACTGCCAGCCGCCTGTCGCTCATTCGTGTCCGTGCGCAAGCCGTTCTAACGCACGCAGTAACCACAGTATATAACCGTTAAGTTTTTATTTCGTGCTAAACGAAATTTATCTTATAGTGATATGTTAGTTCAAAAATGTTTTGTTTATTTAACAAGTGAATGTGAAGTAAAACGCACTACCCAGCGTGGCTGCACCATGCATGCTTTAGAGCTTGTCCAGAAAGGACGAATTCGCCGCGAATCGTATCGCGCGATTTCATACGCGCGTTGTCGAGGTACTAGACATCAATACATCGCGTCCACAAGCATCGCGCGAATTCAAAATATGCGCGTAAATCGCGTTCACTACGCCAGACTCTCGACTCGCGCTTGATTCGCGCGTATTGCGCGCGAGTCGAGATACTAGGGACGCCTTGCTGCGTCCAGTTAACGCGCGAACTCTAGAGCGAGTGCACGTATCGAGGGAAATAGAGCGCCAAAATTTTGTCACGGAATTGTTTGTAAACGAAATAGAAAAAAGACCGACGATCGAATCAGACGATTTCACGGACATACGAAACTAGTTAAAAAAATTCTTCTCATGTTGTCTTAATTTCGGATACAAAGTTTCAAACATACTGTGTGTCATTCTATCTTTAAGAATTGGATGTACTAAATACATTCTATTTTCCCTCCGTTTTTGTCTCTTACAGCGACGGTAAGCTAACCACAACGTGACCGCTTTGTTCAACTCCATGTTTCGTATCTACCAAATATTGGTATTACTTTATGTTTCGTACTGAATTCCTCCCCAAATGCTCGCGCGTCGGTACGCACCTTGTGGACGCAACGGTCGCGCGTAATACGCGCGAGAGAATCGCGGTGAATTCGTCCTTTCTGGACAAGGTCTTACGCTTCGCGGCCGAGCTAGCACGCGATGCTAGCCAGTCCGCATTTTCCGCTCCGAATCAATACGCGATATTGATCTGTGGCAAATACTGGCAGAGCTGACACGCGAGGTCAGCCAGTCCTAATCATCTAGATTATTCTAGATCTTATCTGAGACTTTTGGTATGCGTTGTTTCCAATATCCTATCCTCATTTTCATTGCGAAAAAAGAGAAACAAGTTAGCTGAAGTTACAGCCAATTGAGCTTTAATGCTATAATAATATATTACAGCCAAAGAAATTCATAAATAATATTAAGCAGCGCTGATGATGCGCCACTATGGCCTCTAAGCATGAATCAGCGGCCCTCGCCCGCACTCATCCGGCCATACCTTTTTTTTTTAACGTCAGGAAATGCAGATTACGCACCGTACCCCTCCGTCGGGGAACGGAGGGGCGTGTGTGGGACTCCCCCGGATTCGCCCCTGGGTATACTCACTAAAACCTGACGACGCCCGCCGTGTTTGTTGGCTGTGAAAGCAGGGGTCGCGGTGTCTCAACAGTCCCACGACCCTTGCCAGCAGCAACGTCCACCCTCTAGCAGGAGGGCGAATCTCCACGGAGTGGGGTGATCCCACTCCAGTCGGCACACTGGCGCCTCAGGGGGATCCCTGGTGATTGGACAGAGGTGTCCCCACAGCGTCTGTCCGAGACCCTCCCGACGAGGCGATCCACGCCCGACGGCAAAAGCACGCCGAGCTCGCCCAGAGGATCAAAGTCCTCAGGACATCCCCTGCCTCCTCTGATAAACCAGCCCCTCTGGCCGGGAGTCCAACGACTTTTAGTGAGCCGCCACTCGATGCGAGACAGACGCGACTCACTATGGCCACTGCCGCCCGATACGGGAACAGACGCAGCGGAACTCTCCACGGAGCATCTTGGCTTCACCTGCCGCTGGATTGCGACATGCTACTAAGCCCCCTCGCCACGACAAGGCGTGCTCCATTCGAGGGGGATCCGGCCATACCTGTGCCAACGTGCCGGCCAATGACGCGCCGGCCAATGACGCGCCGCAAATTGCTTTTTGTAAGGATGGTCTCAATAAAAAAACGTTTCATAAAAATACATGAATCACATTTACTAATTTTTATTTTTATTTCAATCATCATCACTTGCGTAATCAAAATTCTGGTAACAGATCACAATGTATGTAACAGACGATGACAAAATAGATACTAATAATTTGTTACCAAATGTGATGAAATGCACGGAATGGTATCGTACTGGTCTTGATTGAATTGTAGAGCGTAACTCTGCTAAGCATGGTTTTAACTCCACAGCTGAAAATTAATACAAAATATACAGTTAAAAAAAATTACGATTAAAATTCAAGGAGGTGGTTTTCAATCGAGATTAAAATCAAAAAATAAAAAGATTTTAAAAATATTGAACAAATTATTCAAGACTTTCTATAAATATTTTTCATGTCCTGTAGACTTGACTCTCAACCAGCCCTTGTTTATATACTGTATCAGACGTAATTTTCTTATATGTATATAAGAAAAAAAAAACGTTGTAAAAAAGTGCGAGCTTAACTCTGGGGTGGTTTGAAGTCGAGTTTAAAATACAGAAAAGTTAAAATGAAACCCTTGGAATGAAAGTTGTTCGATTTTCATACAGTAAAATATTTTTCCTGTATTCGTAGCTCGATTGACAAGCACCTCATGAATTTGGCTGGTACATTTTTGTTCACCCTGTTTAGATTAAATAATGATAGAATTATAATAAAATCGATTTTATAATCCCAATCACAATCTTACGTATAATCTTGTTCGTGACTATTAAGTCCACTAATTTGACGATCCTTTCGCTTTGTCTGTAGGTGGTTTCAGAACAAGTCATAGTGTATACCAACGTGCTAACGTAGTACGCACATTGTACTACGTTAGAGAATAATATCATATCGTGACTCTCGTTGGTTTTTACCTGAAAGTTATAAAAACAAATCGTGTACACATTGAAATAATACGAAATTTGACGACGCGGTGAAGTAGTTAGCACTCCTGGCGGTGGTCGAGTGTTCGAATCCCGAAAATGGCATGTTTTTTTTTGTAATAAGCACGAACTTTTGTACGTAAGGGCCGATTTTCCCAAAGACAGATAAGACTTATCAGACTGAATAAGTATACAACGACCGATAAAAAATGTCATTAACATGATTGCTGTCAAATAGGTGACGTTTTCAAATTAAGCATGTTGTATTTTATTCAACGAATATTCTTTAGGCTTAAGTCCTGGAAGTTTATATGTATTTAAACATGAATGCCTCAGTCATAATCGTTCCTTTGGACATTCCTACACATCGCCATCTAGTCCCAAAGTAAGCTACTCAAACCTTGTTCTATGGGATATCCAAAGGAAAGGATAATCGTTGTCAGGTATTCTAAGCTCAAGAAAGAAAATTCCTTAATTCGAAACCAAAACAATTCGTGTTTTGTCTGGCGCACAATTATTTATTAAAATAATGTTGAACTTTTTTAAATAAACTTAAGTAAGGGTTAGTCTCAAGTCTTGCGACTGTAAAATACCTCTACTTACGCGTTTAAAATTTCTGGCGAAGAATTTATTAAAAAGTCCTACAATATAGGACAAGATCATCACAATGTTGAGCACTCCCTGTAAATACAAACACAATGGAAAATCATAATTTTCAATCTCATTTTGCAGTTGAGTCATAAAAACTAGATAAAAAGTTGAGTCTGTTAATTTTTCACTTTAGCAATACGATCTATTAAAAGTCAGTAAATATCTATCTAAAGTAAGTTTTTCATCGCTTGGCGAGTATTGTAAACAATCTTTTTTATATTTATCAAAATTAAATCAGTAATTTAAAAAAAATGTGTTCAACGTTAACTATCTTAATATATAAAAATGAATTGTTGTTCGTTAGTCTCACTAAAACTCGAGAACGGTTGAACGGATTTATCTTATCTTAGTCTTGAAATATTCGTGGAGGTCTGGAGAAGGTTTAAAAGGCGACAAAAAATCTAAAAACGCGCGGACAAAGTCGCAGGGGTCCACTAGTTTTATTATAAAAAGGGAACCTTAAAGATCAAAAAAGAAATCAGAAATTTTGCAAGGTCGGACCGACAGCACGGTAACTAAATTGGAAGAGCGTTGGCCCGGTTAGCCAGCAAGTTGCTGGTTCGAGTCCCGCCTGTGCGCAATTTTTGGTTTCTTATTTCATCTTTATAAATGAAAAATATGACATTGTGAGTATTAAAAACATTATAAACCATAAAAAGGGATCAGATTCGGATGAAGTATCGTATTCGTATATGATCGATTACGTATTCGAAGGGGTCAAGATTGTTAACAAAATTGCTAAATCAAAATAAACGGACTTTACCTTGAATCCAAATAAATTGTTAATATACTCCACTTGCTCCAACATCATCAGGTAGCAAATTCTGAACCGTAAAATTTTGCTAAAATTCCTTCTGTCTAATTTCATCAAATAATTTTTCAATAATTTTTTGCTCATAAATTCGTGTTTTCTGTAAGGGATAGCTTCTTCAAAAACTCCTGGTTGAGAATCTTTACAATTATAATATTCCTTTAAAATATCTCCCATATGTTTCAATCTAGATTTTACTTGAATGATGCTTGAAGTCTTGTAAAGCAAACCAGTTATAATGAAAAGTGGGTCGACTAAATCCACGACATTGAAAATAGCTACCACAAAACCGTCATTTGTATACACAACTTTAACAATATAATTGTAAACGTAAGAAAATAAGCAAGCACCGTAAAAAGCGATGCAAATTTTCGTAATTTCGCTCCTGGTGCCACTGTAGAAATTTCTGCCAATGATGTCATCCACGTAATCAAAGATTTTATAGTACCTGATACGGCTCTTTCCTCTCCGAAACAGAATTATCAAATCTACTAAATAATACAAATAACCGATCAAAAAGAGCAAGTGTCTTAAATCACTGAAGTGAAAATTTCTATGTAATACACCGTACGACCACAATTTTCCGTATGCAAAAAATGAATTGAACAAAGTTATTGTAACTATTTTGAGTACCCATGATTTCTTTGAAAATTCCCATTTTAATTCGTAGTTTTCTCGTACGATTGCACATAAGCCCACTAAGTGGAGTATGCTATTTATTTGTTTTGAAATATCGTATGCATCAATTATCATTTTAGTAATTTTTCGACTTATACATAAAAAAGTAATTTTTTAAGTTATAAATTTAATGTCGGTAAGGTACTCGTAAGTTCGCAAGACTTCGTAACGAAATGATTAAAAACCAATACAAGCCACTTTGAGTTAATAACGATTTTCATTGAAAGGTACAGCATGTTTTGTTATGTCTAAGCAAACTATTCAGATCGCTGTGGAAATCCGTAAGGGAGGTGTTCAAAAGTAGACGTAATTTAAATTAAAATGATAAATTTATTTTATTTTATTTTATTTGTAAAGGCACAGTAACAATCAAACAACCAAAATAATACAATTAGAAATGATCATACAGTAAGAAAATGGCTGGTCGAGTGACCTGAAAAACCATGCACGACATAACAATATTATTATTTAACTATAACTAGGTGAAAGACGATAACTGTAATTTTAATAAACAAATTAGTTTATGTGTTGTTGAATACATTTTTTAAAAGTCCAGTAGCTCTGGTTAAACAGATCGAGGCTGGACGTCAAGTTGTTAAATTCCCGACACATTCTGTAAACAGGGTTATTCAAAGAAACATTGTTATTCGCGAGCGCAACATCGAAAAGCTTAGGGTTTCAAATTTTTGACTTATTGGCCCTAAAACAAAGTAAACTTAGGAGTTCACTACTCATTTGCCCGTTAGCTATTTTATATAGTGACGTTAAATCGCTTATCATTCTCTCAATAATAATGATGCGATAATTTGGATATGGATATAGATATTTATTTTGGTTGCTGATGTACTTGTATATAAGACTAGCGGTCCCCCGCGACTTCGTCCGCGCGTTTTGAGTTTGCTCCCTCCCCTCCCGTCGCAGCGTCATGTTTTATATCCTTTTAAGCCTTTCTCGATAAATAAGCTATCCAACACAGAAATATTTTTTCAAATCGGTCCAGCAGTTCCTGAGATAGGCGCGTTCAAACAAATAAACTCTTCAGCTTTATAATATTTTAGCGCAAGCGCACGTTGTACTTAAGCTGCGAACATTATTTTGGTGCGGAGTTATGTTAAAACTGTGATAGCTCCTAAGATATTTATTGGAATCAAATGATATACAGGGCAACTTTGTTCTAAATGAAATGCTTGTGATGATGAATGTATTTATTTTGATAAGAATAAATACCTGTGTTTATAATACACCTCTAAAAATGATGCATTATTTTTTTACGAATTTATTAACATAAAAAAGGTTGTAGTAAGTCAACCATAAAAGAAAGACTTATGCTGTCGCGGACTTTATTATAGAACTCTTAATGCTGAACAATCTTGTCATACATGATTTTTGTGTAACTTAAGCGGTTTCCGCAGCGTACGCAGCGGAAGCTCTCAAAAGGAATATCTTTCTCCCGTTTTCGCAACATTTTTCATTGCTGCTGTGGTCTTGTGAGTCGTATCTTTATGTAATATAGCTTAAAGCCTTCCTCGATAAATGGACTATCTAACATAAAAAGAATTTTTCAAATCGGGCCAGTAGTTTCTGAGATTAGCGCGTTCAAACAAACAAACAAACAAACAAACTCTTCAGCTTTATAATATTAGTATAGATTTTTCACAAAGTAATGCTTACAGAAACTACCGTTTAAAAAAGTGCTGGGTGTTGTTTTGGTCAGTGACATCAAAGTTAGGAATGATAATTTAGGTTATGATTATTATTATTTTTTAAAAATCAAGTTTTACAAAAGAAATCTTCTTCACAATATTTTTAAAAAAACAGCCAAGTTCGCGCACTGAGGGTTCCGTGCCAAGTTTAACTGAATTAATGAATCCACTTACTTCCACTTAGTAAAATACTACAATGTTTTGTTGACAGCAAACATAACCTTGTTTTTCATAGTGATTGTTTGAAGAACAAAATTATATTTGCGGTTGTGTAAAATGTACTATATCTCAAAAACGTCTAGTTCGATTTCGTCTAAACAAATTTTTGTTAAAAGTATTTGTTAAGATCTACTTTATGTATTTTTTTCAAAATTTACACACGCTTAGTTTAGAAGTTAGATGGGGAGGGGGGGGGGGGGGGGGGACGTCCATTTTACCACTTTGGAAGCGTCTATCTATCAAACGTTAGACTTTAAAAGGAAATGGTTTTAGGAACCTGTATGTCATTTTAAGAGATCTATCTATAGAAACCCCACACGCATAGGTTTGACATTTTTTTTTTCAGTTTTAGTTTCATGAACAATATATCATTATCAGCCAAAGGTCAAACCAAACGTCCACTGCTGAACATAGGCCTCCCCCACGGCTTTCCACAGCGACCGATCACTAGCGGTCTGCATCCAGTTTGATCCTGCGATCTTTTTAAGGTCGTCTGTCTATCTTGTTGGTGGACGTCCTACGCTGCGTCTTTGGTCAAAGGGTCTCCAATCTAGAACTTTCCTGCCCCAACGGCCATCAGTTCTTCGCGCTATGTGCCTGGCCCACTGCCACTTAAGCTTACTGATTCTCAAGGCTATGTCCGTTACCTTAGTTCTTCTACGTATCTCCTCGTTTCTGATTTGATCTCGTAGAGAAACACCGAGCATAGCCCGATCCATCGCTCGTTGTGTAGTTTTGAACTTCTTTATAAACAATATAAGAGTTTTATATATAAGAATTCTGAAGCGGTTAACAGAATACATCTTGCTACCAAATTTCAACAGTGTGATGCTTATAGTTACAGAATAAAGTGGCTGTGACATACAGACGGACAGACAGACAGACTGTACAAAACTATAAGGGTTCCGTTTTTTGCCCTTCGGTTACGAAACCCTTAAAAATCAATATAAGTATGATATCTACGCAATGCTACGCGGTTGCTATTAAGCTACGAAGAAGCGACCCAGTAGTTTTGACTCGCTCACTAGTATTGCAATAAAAATTGATTTTGCTGTTTATAATCATTTAAAAATATATTTATGGCATCATTATTGTTTTTACACCACATTATTGAGTCGCTCGTCATTGTCCAAAACAACTCGCTGTATACAACGACAGAAAAAATTGGACCTACACTCAACTTAACCAAATTGCTCAATTTCATAAATAACTAGGTAATTGTACTCGTTTCTTTTATTGCTGTCCAGATTATGTTTGTATGTCCTAATATTATCCAC
The DNA here is from genome assembly GCA_963924145.1 of Pyrausta purpuralis. Lineage (NCBI taxonomy): Eukaryota > Metazoa > Arthropoda > Insecta > Lepidoptera > Crambidae > Pyrausta > Pyrausta purpuralis. Next base: position 20,589,865 of record OZ001657.1, read on the forward strand.
TAGTAAAATATTTTACAACCGGTTACTTAAGCTAATTACTTTACCGATAAAAATATATAATACCTTCATTTTAAAGCAATACTGAAAATGGGCCTCCATTGATTTTCCTCTTTTTTGTTTTTGCGTGTATGAAAACTTTCAGAGTTTTAACTAAAGAATATGAATAAACTTTAGCAGTTGCATTTCTTCAAATGTAAAGCTAAAATTCTGAGAATTTGTATTAAGGCTACGTCATTCATAATCATATCCCACTCAGATGGTAAAACCACCTATTTTCCTATCATGGGGCAAAAAACCTACGCTAATGCTGGTCATTATTGAGGAAAGAGCAAAAACCGGACCAGAATAATGTGGGCGTGGAAGACCTTTTTCAGACTCATCACTGAAGTCCAAATCGTTTGCTAATGATTGGCGCAAGTTATAAGAAAGAACCGCATTATTGTAAAGCGTTTTTTTACTTTACTTTATAAAGATATTAAATTTTAGTTTGTTTTTAATGTGTTTGTATGCGATATTGTTGGAATTTAATAATATTTGAGTGTGTAGTTGATCTATAAAGGCTCCAAAACGCGTGTGCAAAATTAATGTATGTTAGTATGTTTGCCCACGGATTTCTCGAAATCAAGAAGTTATAGCGAGATTAAATGATGATGAGTATATTTCAACTTAGGGTACAGTGTAAGTTTCATCAAAATCAGTCAAGTACTATTTGAGATTTGGGTAAATAACTAACTAAAAATCATGAAATGAAAACATAATTAAAACAATCAAAACAATTTAAAAAATCTGACTATAATGCTTTTTGTTTATTCATATTTGTAGTATATCGATTATTATTAATTTTAGTAACTTTTCATACAAAATAATAGGCATTGATAATTTTCAACTCATAGCCCACCCCAATATTTACATAGCCATATATATATTAATTTTACGAGTCTATTCACAATTTTGGGTGGATTTTACTATTTGCATTATGTATTTCCATTGAAGAAAATACTGGGACAGTCTCCCATTATTCCTGTTGCGAGCGGCGGCGGCAAAAAAACGCTATATCACTCGACGTTTATATTCGATTATTTTTATTAGTCAGTAATTGATCAGGCTATGATAAATGTTAAAGTTAAAACAGAATCTCAAATTTAACACTGCGTTTTTTCGACACAAGAAATAAATGATGTAGATCTTATACTAATACTTTCAACGAAAATTGGTTTGGACGGAATCAAACTAGTAGTTTTTGAGATAAAGCACATTTTCAACAACCGCAAACATAACTTTGTTCTTCATACAAACACTATGAAAAACAAAGTTATGTTTGTTGTCAACAAAATGGTATTTTGGCTGAGTAGAAGTAAGTGGATCTCTAATTCGGTTAAAGTTGGCACGGAACCCTCAGTGGGCGAGTCCGACTCGCACTTAGCCGGTTTTTTTAGAAACGTTAGTCCCATTTTTTGGGTTCCGTAGACGAATGGCAAGAAACGGAACCCTTATACCTAGTCTTGCCATAAATATTGTCACAAAGAAAAAACATTTTTTTTAATGCAAATAATATTTATTACTTTTACAGTGTGTAACTTTTATACATAAATATAAAACAATTTAAAATACAAGAAACTTATTCGAAGTGGCCTCCATTAGCTGCATAACAGTCCTTTAAACGTTGAGGTCAGTTATCAATAGAAGCACGCACTCTTTATATTTAAATTATAAAGTCTTTGCGACTTTAAGGACTGTTATTATTATTAATAGTTCATTTATCCATTTACATTAAAGTATTAGTTTTCAAGAAGCTTATTCTAGGAATACATTTAATTTTTTAGTTACATTCTACCTCTTTCTGATCGAAATGGCGATCTTTGCTTTTATATATTTTGAGCACCATCCTAATATAATAAATGCGAAAGAATGTCTGTCTGTTCGTTTATGTCATCTTGCCACAGAAACCCCTGGATTGATTTTAGGTAATATTCAAAAATAATACTGTTTATTTATTTTCTTACCTTTAAGTGCTGTGATTGATGTAAAATAAAATATAATAAAAATAAAACAAATTTGCGCGGACCAATCGAGGGTTATTACCAAAAGTTACACCCAAGACGCAAATTAAAAATACACCTAAATAACGCAACCACGGAATGCCTGAATTCATTTCCGCCTGGGACTTATCGACATTATTCATCTGTTATCATATGCTATCAAATTTAATTGCAATTACATTACCCTTCACTCCAGCCAGTCAACAAACAAGCTTACTTATTGATGTTTTTTTTCGATCAATTTCCCGTTCATAGGATGTTTCAAAGTTCCCAGTTATTTAAAGGAATAAGGTATAAAGATATAATGTATGGATCACAGCACGTTAAGTTAAACACTTCGGCATTTTATACAGTTGTAATAAAGGCTAGTTTACAACAAAAATGTGTAATATTATTTACACTGCACTACACTACACTTTTGATTAAGACTGTACAAACTTTATTAGATTATTTGTTACGATATTATTTGATTGAAAGTGTTTTATAAATATTGAAATTTCATACTCATTAAAGTGATATTTTGTATTTGCTTTTTACAACTTGTACTTACTACAAATTCGAGAAGAATTTCGCTTTTACAATAATTTTCTGTTTGATCAAAGGTGAAAAGAATCCATACTATATATCAAAAGTAATCACCCCTAATGAAATAGTCAATTAAGGAAGGAAATATCAAACGCACTACTACACTTCTGTCACTCATTCAATAAAGTCATTAAGGCTTTGACGCAAAATGAAAACAGTGCGACCAATCGACAATGTGCGAAAAACTGAAAATCTGCCAAATAACGCATTCGACACGTTGACTCCTATAAATCACCTGCTAAATATATTTTCTTTAGTTAGTATTGAGCGCGACAACCAACGCTTAAAAATATCCAATACCATTCCGAGAAGGATTGCAGTTTCAGTTATTCTTATATTTCTCACAATAATAACTACTATTTGGAAAATCATAAACTTCTTTCGCCTCTATGTTCCAGTACCAAACAAGATCAATATTAGGTTCACGGATTCTATTCAGGGGACGTTTATGATGGAGTTTATTCAATATGTAATTGACGTTAGTCTCGTTTTCAAGTTTGGTGTCAGAAGCCTTAAATATTTCAAATTGTACGAGCAAATCGACAATATCCTTGGGATGACTTACAATTCCGTTATCAAAGCGAAAGTGATGAAAGTGACTGTGTTTTTCTGCGTTTTTTGTGTCATAACCTCAATTTTAGATTACATCGCTTGGATTCGTGCATTTGACTATAATATTGTAGTTCCAACAACTTACGCTATTGAATATTTCTTCTTTTTCATAAATACCCTATCTATGATAGAGGTATGTGCAAACGTAATACAAATTGAATATAGATTGAAAACAGTGAGAAATGTACTTCAAAGAATTTACTCTTCAACAGAGAATATGTTCTCTAATATGTTAGATGTCGTCGGAGACGAAAATAGGCTGTATATTTCAAAAGACAAAGAAAATGATATGAGAAATCGTTCGTCATTTATGAACCATAATAAATGTCACAATGTCATATGGCTGGACAAATGCTATCTGTGGCTAACTGAGCAAAACAATTTTATCAATGAATCATTTGGCTTACGAGTAAGTTAATGTTTAAGTTTTATAAATTCAGTGCATGTAGAGCAGGTAAGTATAATTTAACGAAGCTACATTTGGTGATATTTTTAGGTCCTCATAAACACTGCATATCAAATTGTGAACATGGTAACTTCAATTAATTTAACGGTGCGAATTATCACGGGGACTTTGGTGAGTTTAACCAACATTATTTTATAACTTCTCAGATGTAATAAAGTCGTATTAAAATTAGAAGTTGAAATATTAAATATTATGACAGCAAACACTTACGTGTTCGGCATCGTGCAAGTATCATGCCACGGCTGTAATATTGTTAGAGGCTAGGCAATTAAGTTGCTTGGCCACGCAAAAGCAAACAGCAAAGATGCGCTGTAACTGGTCATAACACATAATTTTTTTTTCTTTTTTACAGGACTCACAAAAAGAACTTTACTACGCAGCCTTAACAAGCGCCTTGAGAACATTAAACAGTATAGCTTTGTTTTTTGGGTTGATTTACTTTTGCGAAAGAAGCTACAAACAGAGGGATAAAATCATCAGTTTAGTAGATCACATCCTTCTTGACAAGAAAATCAGTAAGTTGAATTATTTGGGGTAATTTTTCTATGTCATTCATTATAAGGAAACCAAAAAGTCGTTGGACTCCCGGCACCCCTCTGGTTTATCAGAGGAGGCAGGGGATGTCCTGAGGACTTTGGTCCTCTGGGCGAGCTCGGCGTGCATTTGCCGTCGGGCGTGGCTCGCCTCGTCGGGAGAGTCTCGGACAGACGGTGTGGGGACACCTCTGTCCAATCACAAGAGACCCTCCTGAGGCGCCAGTGTAGATCCGCCCTCCTGATAGATGGTGGAGGTTGCGCTGGCAAGGGTCGCGGGACTGTTGAGACACCGCGGCCCCTGCTGTCACAGCCAACAAACGCGGCGGGCGTCGTCAGGTTTTAGTGGGTATACCCGAATTCGGGGGAGTCCCACACACGCCCCTCCGTTCCCCGACGGAGAGATGGTACTTCGTGTTAAAAATATTAAATCCTTTATATTAAGAGTCATATTTTTGCGTTTGCAAAATTTTCTAATTAGTCTTTGGTTGATAACGTAAACATAAAGGGATGATGAAGAAATATTTGTTTTCTTTTTAATAAATATTAAAAAGTACCCTCTGATAAATAAAAATAAACATTTCCAAAATCCTTAGTTATTATTTTTGCAGTTAACTCACGTTATAACTAACGTAGTAGTTCTTACTTGTATCTGTATTTTTACCGACTTCAAAAAAAGGAGGTCATCAATTCAATGTGTATGTATCTGATATTGATGGAATTTTATAATATTTGAATATGTCATTCCAGTAGGACTTCCAAACACGTTTGCAAATTTTAGTTAGTGTATGTATGTTTATACACAGATTTTTTAAAAACGAGAAGTCACAGCGACACGATTATTTTTTAGTTCAATCAGATATATTTTAGCTTACGGTGTAAATCTCGCCAAAATCGGTTAAGTAGTTTTTGAGTTAAGGGCGATAACTTAATATCATGGAATAACAAAGCGTGTTTTTAACCTCTGCATCTTTGTTTTTTCAGATGAACAAATGCGTAGCGGCTTCCAAGAGTTTCGCAGCCTGGTTCACACAAGGCCCATACATTTTACCGCTTTGAACTTTTACAAACTTGATTACGCTTTGATCGTCTCAGCAAATTCTACTGTGACCACTGTGACAATTATTTTGTTGCAGAATCTACAATAATAATACTTTGTACAGTTTTGTAAGTAGTTTAATTAAATTAAATCTATCATTTATCATAATCGACTTTTATTGATATTTCTTACATGACTGTGCGATATTTTTCACCCCAGACGCAAACAAGTCATAGGAATTTAGACAACAACACCACCTTTTGGCTCTTGATTCACAATATCTGAATGACGCTTAAAATCAAACTTACCTACACCTGTGTACACACATCATGCGATGCATTAATATAAGCCTTTTGAGTTCTTCTACTAACATTAGACTTAAATAGATCTAGTGAATCAATCGAAACGCCGTAATGTTGCATTTTCTTCAATAAAGTCTTATGGTTTACACAATCAAATGCTTTAGAGAGGACACAAAACACACCTATATCAATATGCCTACTGTCATAGGCATCAAATACATGTTTCAAGAGAGTGACTCCAGCATCAGCAGTACTTCTACTTTTGGTAAAACCAAATTGTTTATTATTAGCGACCCCAACTTTCGACCAGTATCATTTTATTCCTGAGTTTATTAAAATTTTGGAAAGATAATTTTAAATGAACGTTCATTTTTTTCACATAAAATAAGTAAAAACATAGATTAAAAAGTGTCTAAATCTAAGAAAATACTAGGCACATTTAAAATTGATATTAGTAAAAAGTTGGAATGGTCGCTTTTTTCTCCTGATTTAAATAGTAGGACTATTTTGAAAAATTTCATTACCCTTAAAAGAGCCTTGTAGACAATTGTCTACGTACTGTTTATAAGGCAAAACGGAAGAAGGAAAAAATTTTTTTGACTTCCGAACGCATCGTCACGTATTCTTTAGTTTATGACGATTTAAAAAAAAGAAGTGTTAAAATTTATTTCGCGCGCATTTAAAATACTTGAAGCCTTTTAGCTGTCAAGGTGAAAAAGTTTCAGGGTTGTGTTTTTGTCAAAATTTCCTGATTGGATTTTTACGTAAAAATACGTAATTTGCATATAACTAATATTAAAAATATTGGAAAGCAGGTAAGGAATTGATATTTCACTAGGTTTTTGTTATTAGAATCAGCTTTTTACAATTTTTGGATACAAAAAGGCATGTTGCCAAATTTAATGTTTACATTGCGCGTTTAGTTCATATTTCCTTTTATTTGCAATCAAACGTTTTTCTAGCCATGGGTCATGGGTAAATAGCTTTTATTTTTACATTTCCAGTGTTTCCTTTAAAAAATGAAGCCTGCAGATATAGAAGCATATTTGGCTGCATTAGAAGTGGGTGAAATATCTGAGAACGAGGAAGATATTGGAGATGACTATGAAATTGAATATTACCCAAGCGCTCAAGAATTGCTAGATAATTTGAAGGACGAAGATAGGAGAAGAAGTTTAGACGAATTAGAAAAAGAAGAAGATTGTCCTGATCCACCTTTATTCGTGATAGAACCTGATCCGCCGGTGATACCTTCATGTTCTGCGCCCCTTTCAGGAACTGCGCTTTGGAGATCTAGATGTAGAGAATTGATTTGGAAAAAAAAAATTAGACTGGGATGAAGACCGGATCACCTTCTTGGGAAATACATCGCTGCCAGAAGACGTAACTTCATTAGAAACGCCCCTACATTTTTACACGGTTTATGAATGATGAAATTATAGCAAAGATTGTTCAAGAAACCAATTTATATATAACTCAAAGCAATATTGCTAACTGCCAACCAGTAACACCATTAGAACTACGTCAATCTTTGGTATTCTGATTTTTGCTACAGTTATCCACAACCCAAATGTTAGAGCCTACTGGGGAAAGTACGGTTTCCAACATATAATCGTGACACTGACTTATAAAAGATTTGCAAAGTTGAGAACTGTAATTTATTTCAATGTCAACTCTCTTGACAAACCAGTAACTCACCCAGAACATGATCGTCTCCACAAGATAAGGCCCATAATTGACCACCTCAACTATTGTTTTTCACATACTGTGCCTTTAGAACAAAGACTGTCCCTTGACGAGCAAATGTGTGCCACAAAAGTGGCACATTTTTTGAAACAATACCTCCTAAACAAACCACACAAATTGAGTTTCAAATTTTACGTTATTTTGCTCTCTATCAGGATATGCTTACAATTTCGAAATTTATTCTGGAAAGAGTGAGGAGTGCCAACTTGATGAGCCCGACCTTGGTGTAGTTGGCAATACAGTGATTCGACTTTGTCGAAATGTTCCAAGAATTATAAACCATATAATTTTTTACTTTGATAATTATTACACATCGATACCACTCCTCCATTATTTGGCCTGTCAGGGAATTTATGCTCTAGGCGCTATACAGAGGAACAGGCTGGGTAAAACCTGTAAACTGCCCATTCAAAAAGATTTTATGAAAGAGACTGTTGCAAGAGGCACTTATGAAGAACAAGTCACTAATTACGAAGGGAAGGACATATCTGTTACCTGTTGTAATGATAATAAGATGGGGACTCTGGCATCTACCTACGTTGGTTCAGAACCGGCAACGACCGTCTCTCGATATGATAAAAAAAGAAGGCTACCATTTCAATACCATGTCCTAAAATTATTAAAGATTATAATTCCCACATGGGAGGGGTAGATCTAATGGACAGTTTCTTGGGGAGATATAGAATCAGAATAAAGAGTAGAAAATGGTGTATGTGGTAAAAATTATTTATTTTGTAGATAATATGTAATTACAAACTAAGACATGCAACATAAAAAAAAAAAAAAACTTAAAATCTACCTATTCAAAAACGAAACTATTTCCTTGCGGCAAGGAGGCTATGATGCTGGCTGCGTTCCCGCGTTGGATAGCTATGCTAATCCTTTGAGCTAGGAACCAGCCAGCTTTATTATTGGCTGTAACGGAATTTAATTTAGGCGCAATGTTTCGAAACAACAATTTAGCTGAGGGTCCCCACGGCCCAAATGTTTCAACACCAAACGGCGCAAACACATAGTCACTTGCAAGTGAGACGTACTTGCGACGCTTGGCGTTTTCAGCCAACTCTGCTGCTGCTCCAGCTTTAAGGGCTGATTCTCTGAGATGGGAGGGGGCCAAAGTATCGACACAAGTTGCATCCCAAACTAAGGCCCGACCCAGTTCCCAGGGAATAAGCGTGAGGCCATCGGGTCTCTTGCCATCGTCACGGACCAAACCACGTGGTTCCAACGTGGAAGGTACATTAATGGTGGCAAGAGCTCTTCTGATGGCGTCATTAAGGGTGGCGTGACGGGCGAGACGCCCAGCGCTTTGCTGGCAACAAAGGCAGTGGAGACCAAATTTATCAACCTCCTTGCCACAGGGACACGTAAATATTTCACATATAGGAGTACCAAGGCGGAGGCCCACACACACCCGGAAAGACTCACTATCGAAAAGAGTGCCCAAATTTTTCGACGGTAAAGCATGAAGCCAGTGACCAGAATCTTTGCAGGAAACCGCCAAGAGCCTTGCACGACCACTGTCACTGACGGAATTTTGAAGTAATGAATCGAAGGTCTCTCTCGCAAGAGGGACATCCCAAAGTTTTTGTTGATGAAGTTCCTTTGGAATGTCTTCTCTAGGACAGAGACCTTGCCAAGACTCCTCCGCCTCTCTCACCTCAGAAAGCTGGCGAGGATGCTTAAAGATTTTTTCGGCTAAAACGGAAGTGCTATGCAAAGAGGAGAGAAAAGCGGAGAGGGCTATACTAGAAATTTGGCGAATTCCGATCCCACCAAAACGAATAGGAAGCGAAGCCTGAGCCCAAGAATTATTATCAAAATGTAAATTTAAAATTTTTTCCAAACTATTTTTAAGGGTGGTGTCAAAAAGTTTTAAATAATTATTTTTTTTCCAGATAGGACTAGCACGTAGGAAATATGTAAATTTAGGCACAAAAAGACACGATTTAAGTATAGTAAATGCAATGTGTGAATTTAGGTGTTCTAATCTGTGGGCTGAAAGGGTGAAATCATTCAATTTTTTATCAAGAAAAGGTTCGATGCTAGGATCTAGAAGAGGGGCACCTAGAAGGCAAAGCGATTCAGAATTCAGAATTTTAATGTTAGGAGCAAGGGAATTGAATTTATCAATGATTGCCTGACGGGAACCAGACGAAACGTGATCATTAATAAAAAGTTCACATTTTGAAAGGTTCAGTTCTAAGCCTAATTTCTTAAATCCTTCTATAATCAGGACAAGGTCTTGGGAAACAACATCTGCTTTGCCTCCAAAAGAGCCGTCATCCAGATACCAGGCATTGAATTTAGAATTTAAGGATGAAATGATAGGATGGATGAAACTAAAAAGGGCTGGACCTAAAGGGTCGCCTTGCTGAACACCGACTGCAGAAACAATCGAATGTTCATTGTAAAGCAATTTTGATTGATTATTGTAACACTGAAAAACAAAGGGATAAATCTGAGGAGTGTGAGTCTGAACTTCATTCAACAAGGCAGACCTGTCAAGAGAATTGAAAGCATTCTTCACATCAACTTTCAAAAAAACTTCAGATTCGTTACAGGATAGGAAATTGCGAGCGGAATGAACCACAGCCTCGCAACCTCCCTTACTACCGAAACCAAGTTGAATGGGTTGAAAATACTCTTTCAAAGGAGAAAAAAGATCACGACAGGCTAATTTGGCTGCAAGACGACGAAACGTTGAGCCTACAGCAATAGGACGAATGCCACCATCTTTTTTTCGAAAGGCACAAAGTCTAGCACCAAATAAAAACGGGAGAAATCTTTCAGTAACCCTGCCAGATAAGAAAAGGTTGCATAGTTTTGTAATATTGGAAAGCAAAATTCTACCGGCGTCAGCAGCGGAAGCACTCACCAAGTCCTTAAGGTGTTGGGGAGTGATGCCGTCGATGCCACCAGCAGAACCAGCCGGAAAAGACATGATGGCAGCAAAAGTGTCGCCGTCATCAAGTATCTGTAAGGGTTGGAAATTTTGAGGAAGAGGAAGAGGTAAAGGTGGAGAAACTGGACGTGAAGGATGCTTACTACGAAGGCTCTCGAGAGTTTCCTGATTAGGGGGAGCGAGAGTGTCATCGGAGAACAAGATTCGGGCTGCGTTTTTCAGGTCGCCGTCCATAACCTTGTTCTCAACGGTACGATAAACGTTAAATTTAGAAGATATAGTACCAGACGAACTTGATGGAAGGGATGGATTGTGGGAATTTGAAGCATTATCTAAAAGCGCCCGAGTTAAAGTTTTAGACTGAGACTTTACATGTAAAAACGAGTATGAGTATGTGGTTGTTTTACCACATGGTTGATTTGAGTGTAATTAATTCCTGGATATTATACAAGAAATAAAGGAAATGGAAATACAAAGACAAATATCTTGGAGAGTATAGAGCCGAGTTAGCCGAAAGTCTATGTAAATATAAAGTGAATGGTGATGGGAACAATAGAGGGAGACCATCGAGAGGCAGTCTAGAAAGAGTTTTGGAGTTGAAGGCCAAGAGAGGAAAAATGTCGTACGTACCACCGAAAGATGTTAGGACCAATGGCATTGCCCACCATGAAAGGCGCTGTGAGAAAAAAAAACGTTGCAAACGTCCAAATTGTAAGGGTTTTACACGTGTCGAGTGCACAAAGTGTAATGTGGCTCTGTGCCACACTAAAACCAGGAACTGCTTTGGTGAATTTCATGGGTTTTTATTCAACTTATTACATAAAAGCTATTTTTTCTTCAACTTACTTTATATGCAGCCATGGTAGGTCAAAACGCGCACTGTAGCCATTTGACAACATACTGTTTTTTTTTGGTTTTAAATCATAAAATATTTTTTATTTATTATTTTTTGCATTATATATAGCCCCAAATACATACGTTGTATTTTTTTCATGTAAAATTAAAAAGTCGCCCCTTTAAGGACTCTGAGACTTGCCTTCATCAATACATTTATTAAATATAATCGCTTAACTTTAAATCAATAATAGTTTTAATAATATGAAAAGGTAATCCACACAAGTCCTCAGTTTTATTTTTATTTAGTTCATATTTTTTTAAATAGCCTCAGAGGATAAATAACTAAAGAATAATGTTAAATTTTATATAAATGACAGTTGTGTTATGCACAGAAGACCTTTTATACAGAGGAACGAGCGTTTGATTGTACGTCTTTTTTATATTTTTACTGCCTTAAAGTTAATGACCAAAATAGAATATTTGCGTATAAAATATAGAGTGCTTAGTTTTCTTGGGCAATATGGAATCTGATGCTGCCCTGATGCTCTTTTATACTTTTTTTCAGGAGCTGCATTTAAAAATCTGTAGAATGTAATGTCAATCGCTTAGTGAAAATACAAATTAAAACACATAGCTAGATAATCGATAATAATCAGTAAAGTGCAATGTAATCATGGAAACGCAAACTTTATAGGTCGTTCAACACTATTGATCGATTTTATCATTTTCAAGGTGTTTGTTTTTTGTTTTAAGAGTTGGTTTATGATACCAAAAACTTCTGTAAAGCATTGGTTATATTTTTATAACTACCGAGTCGTATTTTAATAACTCTTCAATGTCTTTCATAAATGGAATCTGTCCTTTTAGTATACCTATACACATATTTTCAAAAGGCAATATTTATTTTGAATAAATTGAACGAACACGCTGTACTACTGGAATACTTTCATTAGCTCTAATGTGGATATAAGTATTAAATTTGCTGTTGGTCATTCTGTGTCTAAAAATGGTACAATCAAGACAGTTTTTAAATATGAAAATTTCCAAAAAACCCATTGACTCGTACGACATTTCAGGACCTAACAACCTGATGCTCAAAATATTCGGTCTCTGTGCTATCGTAAAAGAAAATAATGGACTTAAATGGAAATTTTCGAAACAAGAATGGGCGTGTCGAATAATCATATGTACTGCAGTGAATGCCACGATCGTGTATGGAAAATTTCAATTTAATAATATGTTTATTAACAGTTTCCAATTTACCGACTTGGAAAATATGTTTTTTCTGGGCGAATATGTTCATTACATGATCGATTTAGTAATTACAAACACAATTGGCAGTAAGCGTTTGAGGTATTTCGAAGTTAACAATTACATTGACGATATTATTGGCAGGGGGTTTTATGTTGAGACTAAAACTAAAATTACAAGGGTATTTGTTAGTATCTTAATAATGTCTCTATTTTCTGATATTAAAAATTATGCAACGAAAGCTTACTTCAGTAATAAGGGTATTGTGGCGCTTGTTTTGAATATAACAAATATTTTCAACCCTCTCTTTATCTTAGCTAGTACATTAGACCAGATATCTAGCGTTATTCAATTGAAAAATAGATTGGGACATATGGCTGATATATTGGAAGAGTATTACAGCTTGAAAAAGTCACTACCTGGAACTTATGATGATGTTCTAGTCCGCAAGAACGGCAGTCTTCAAAAGCAAACAAACATTAAATTGAATTCTCTAAAAATGATCGACTTGGGCAGTTATTATAAAATAATATTGTTCAAAAAGTGTTATTTAATGATGTTGGAGCAAGTAGAGTTTGTCAACATGTTGTTTGGAATTAAGGTAGGACACTTATTTTCCTATAACTAATAGCTTACGTTTGTTACTTGAACCTCATTTAGAAGACAATTTTAGTATCATTTTTTTTAAACTATCAATAATTTGATTTGTTGTGAACCATTTCTCTTATTTTACTTTTAAAAATGCGGTTAATATTACATAACGTCATTCATTACCGATTGTTTGTAAAATTTTGAGCCATTTTTAAATTAGGTATTCTTTCACAGAGTTCACTTTGGGTAGTAATGATTTTGGTTTTGATCGTTTGCGCATTCAACAGCATTATACAAATCGCTTATAAAGAAACAGTAAGTAAAACGCACTTGGATTTTTGAATGTAGGCTTTAATCACTCGGTAGGTAAAACGTGTTTTGGGCAAGTAGACACCTTTCGTATTTGCTGGTTAGCGTAAGAATGAACCTGTTACTGTGCGATGTCACAAGGTGTGTGCAAGAATGAACTGTAGATGAAGGCGGATGGGTGAGCGGGGAGTCATGTCTTGCATGACAGATTTTTACGATAGCCGGGTAGTAGTATAAAAATAAATTTATTATACTCTGATTTTGAATAAGGTAGACCAGAAAGCAAAGTGCTAGTAGTGTTGTAACCATTTAATTGAACTCGTGATATGAGTTTTCAATAACATGACTTTACTCATTAGAATAAAGAATATATGTAGAACATAACCTAGAGCTGTAAATAAACGTTATAACTACGTAAAAAAGTTCTTGTTTGAGTAAAAAATCTGATGATTTTCCCTTGTAATAGCAAATTTTCTTGTTTGATTATTAATATTATTTTTGGAGATAAAGAAAGTACTTGTAGGTAACATCGTCTTCAAAACATATTTTTAATTAGTCGACTTTTTGTCATAACACATGAACAATCTATGCCTTATGTATGATGCCTTTACACTTCTTTACAAAACTAATTCAAACTAGAACTATTAAAATTATACCGTCATAAAATTATAAACGCAAATGAATAACGATGATTTTTTTCAATTAATTAAATACATCACTATTTTAGAATTAAAAATCAGTATATAGGTATCCTAACTATTCTTTGATGAAAGGTATGATATGCCTTATAAATTATTTCAGCTTAGCCCTAAATGTATCGCCATGATAATTTTATCAATAATAATTCAGATAACGACACGTTTCATTGTGTTGGTGTACCTTTTGATTTGCTGCGAGAACACTTATAGGCAGACCGAGAGGATAGTAAGAATTGCTGATTTCTTAATCTTGAACAAGGTTATAAGTAAGTTTTTGTGAATACATATTTTTTTGGTGTGTGTTGCCATTAAAATGATGAAGGGCACGAATACAAATCTTTAATGAGCAGTTCTCTCTCAACATTTTATATCTGTCCCTAGATGACATTAAAGTAAAATATATACACTTATTTTAAATTTATGTTGGTTTGAAAAGTAAAATAAAGTCCTACCTAAAAAAAGTCTAAAAAGGTGTTTCCAAACATCTAACTACAATGAAACTGCTCATTGGATGCATTTACATCAAAGGGATGCCCCATTAAATTATGTGAGTAGAGAGCACTAGATTTTGATGCACATCACATTTAAACTTTTTCTTTTTAATTTTTTTGTAACGAGTTTTTTTTTTTTGAGACTACAATACTATTATTATAAGTAAAATGTTTTTTTCAGCAGAGGAACTAAAATTAAGTCTGACAGAGCTACGAGATGCAGTGCTGTCAAGACCAATATCATTTCACGCCACGCACCTTTTTCGACTCGACAATCGATTGCTAGTTTCCGTTATATCTGCCACAGTGACATACGTTGTTGTTGGCTACCAGACATTTTAATTACTTCATTAACTAGTTAGACAAAGATAACATGCTCAGTCTGGCATCGGGTGTTGGGACGTTTCACACCACGAGGTCTTCGGACTTAAGTGCTGGTTCAGAATGGCACCACATTCCCGCCACAGTGTGCGATGAATGGGTCGCTGATGACTGTTCTCCGGAAACTTAGCGGTGCGAAACGTCCCGATACTCCTAGCATCAGTCCGACGCTATAATGATTTTCACGGTTCATTTTTAATCGGTCTGTCAGTCCGTGTAAGTTTCAACATCCTACTGAGGGACCATACTGGTCGTCAGACTGAGGTGTAACCGTTGATTAGTCAGGAACAATAAGGAGAAACCTTTTTTGCTTTCAAAACAATATTACTTTATTTTAGGAAGCTATGAATAAACTGAGGCCCTAGACACAAATTTGGGCATAATTCTTCGTTTTATAATTTATTTTTGTTTTCATAGTGTTTTGTATACAAACTTAACCATACAAATAGCACTTGCAAAAAGCATCTGTGACAGTCACGAACGCCGTGACTTACGTTATCCGGGCGCATGCCTAAACCATTCCTCCAACATATTTAAGACACACTTTAACAGGCAGGTATGGGCATGCGTCCGAAAAGGGTTCGATTCCTTTGTCTGATACAGTTGCTCTCTAAACATATCCATCTATTTGCTTAGTCGTATTCGGATAAAGTCAATGTGTAACTTTTATTAAAAACAAAAAATAAGAAAAGACAAAGTGTTTATTAATTTAATTTAAGTTTTTTGTCTGTTTGATATTTCCCTTGCAATTCTACGTGTGCGTCTTTCATCTTCATGTTCATGATAAAAATTGGGTTTCTAAAAATAAAATGCGTTGGCAATTTATGTTAACTCATCTTTAAAAGAAAGGGGGGGGGGGGGGAGAGATGTATATTTCTATTACCAAAGAGTGATCGTCTCTTTATAGCAAACACGAGGAGATATAGCGTAAATACCGGGAAATTTCCTATTTTATTTACTTGTAGGGTGACCTCTCATTATCTCTTAGGACGAGGTATTATAAATATTGACGCTGAAAAAAGAAGATATTTACTTTAGGTAACTTATAATATTTATCAATTTTATTGAAATCCTTTTAATCTTAAAAGTTATCGAAACAATCGATGCTTATTTGGCTAAAAACAAATACATGTTTAAAGTAATTGACTCATAACAAATGAGAACCTTTATTTCCGAACAAAAAAAATGATTCATACTAATACTGAAGTAGGCAAGCCATACTTTAAAAAATCTATTCAATATCCAATATGGATTCTTTAATCCAAATTTTCTATCATGGATTTATTTAATAAATCAATTGAAAGGATTTCTATGAACTTGTAATGTTTCAACAAAATTACGTATTTACTTTGGTAGGTAACATGCAAGCAAGTGATCCTGATTCAATTATCAACAATATTTATCAACCAGTGGATGTCTACTGCTAAACCAAGACCTCCTTGAAATGTTTGCATTTCGACCGTTTTAGTGTGATCATGCGATCTTCAAAAGGTCGTTTGTCCATAATATGTGATCGGAATGGTCACACAAATAAAAAGCCAGCTCGCACTCCGCCCCAGTGAATTACATCCTGTTTATACGGCTAATTGCTTCGACGACTTCTTTTGATCCGGAAAATCAATCCGTAAATTGTCGAGTTGCCAGAACAGGCACTTTGTGAAATGTGAGGTAGACACAAGTGTTAAGAAGAAACTTGTTTATCTTTTATGCAAATGATTAAGGATGATGGATTTGAGTGTAAAAACATTCTAAAGCATTAGATAGCGAAGCGACATCAATTTCCAAGTTGAATTTATTCTGTAAAGAATAACTGCTTGGGCCATCTGTTTCATAAACAGACGGCTAGATGGCGCTAAGCGTCACGCAATTGACGTTTTCGTAAGAGACCACAAATTTCGCAGGGTCGGACTGACAGCACGGTAGCTCAATTGGTAAGAGCGTTTGGCCCGGTTAGCCAAAAGGATGCTGGATCAAGTCCCGCCCGTGCGCAAAAATTCTTGGTTCCTTATTTCATCTTTATGAATATAAAATATAACACTGTGAGTGTTAAAACATTCTAAAGCAATAAAAATACACTACCTGTTCTTAAAAACTTTGTTAGTAAGGCAGTAAGGTAGAATATTTTTTAATTCAATCAAGAAAATATCTTAAAAAGAAATTTATTCCTTTCCTTTAAAAGGTCAAGAGTTTTTTTGAAACTTTTTGTGCATTTCGGTTTTAAAGACGGTTTGTACTTTTTTCTACATACATAAGTTATATATCATAGACTTTTACTTTTTGTTACGCGCTGTATGGTTTCTTAATAATAATTAAAGAAATAAGTGATATCCAAGAGGGGCTTGGTGTTGTTATTAATTTAATGACGTTGAAGAAAAGCACTAAATAAAATGGTCCCAAAAATGGTATTAAAATGGTTAATACCGTGTTACTAACTTAAGTGCTATTCAGTGGGAATGGTGACAATAAACTTAATAATCTAGCGCTAACACGACCCCAAGTAGGGTGCAGTTTCATGAATGAGATTTTAAAGTAAAATACAGGATGTTGTTTTGGTAAGCGACGAGTGACTCAGGGGTGAATATACAAACGATACTGATGCCATTTTTTTATTTAGAATGAGTATAACTCATATTATTATCCCTGGATGTCACTGACCCAAACAACACCCTGTAAAGTAGTATCAGGGTGTAAAAATTGAGAAGTTATTTGAAAATTTCAGTACCGAAGTTTACTGCAAACAGACACATTATACATCGTCCATCACTGTTAAACACAGCCTTTGCCTTTAATTTGAAATAAAAGCTTATCACAAAAATAATAAAAATAATAATTTTAACTCAAACTATTAAGACTTCAGACTCGAACACACAGCGGTTGTTCAGATGAACATTGAACTCTTCGTCAGCGACCTACATGAAGCAACTGCAAGAAAGTGCAATGTTATGCATCTCGCGACGAAACACTAGCTAGGAATTATGAATGTGTGTGTAAACAAAAACAGTATAAATAGATTGTAAATTTGTAAATAAAGGTCTTTTTGACTCTGACAGCATTGAAATGAAATGAAATGAAATGAAATGAAATGAAAATGAAATGAAATGAAATGAAATGAAATGAAATGAAATGAAATTTATTTGCTTAAAACACGGTACAGATTGATAGAAACAATAATAATGGGTTCAGCGTGTTTTACCGATGTTTCGGTAGGCAAATATTTGCTGTCGTCGTCTTAAATTAACAATGTCATTTATAGATGTCAAAAGAGATTATTACAATAATTAATTATGATATAAAAAACATTAATAATTAGACGTCAAATGAATACAATTTTAACATGCATTATACAAAAAAAAATATGTCACAGATAATACCTAAACCTAATAAATAATGCTGTGTGGTCTAGCTTGGAAAAAGGCGTTTAATGTGTCCATCAGAACAAAATTTCGTAAACTCCTCTATAGAATAAAAGGAGTTTTCTGAAAGTATTTTGCGCAGTACGTTCCTAAAAGACCTCAAGGGCAGGTCTCATTTTGTGCGGCAACATGTTAAATAATTTAATTGACATTACGTAACAATTTTGCGAAAAACATGTTGTGGAGGACTGGGGTCTAACGAGTTGCCCTGGATATCGGGTTGATAATGTCTGACATTTAGTTTCAAAAAAACCCTTATTCTTCCTTACAAAAATGAGCACTTCAAAAACGTACATGCAAGTAATTGATTTGCCATTGCTCCCTGGTAACGTATTTCCCCTCACTGTGGTCAAGACACCTTTAGCCATCAACCTTGATCAGTCTGGTGAGTCTGCTGGACTGGCAGTGAGAAATCCAACCCTTCACCATGTTCCTCACCACCTTCCGTCTGCCACCTTAGGTCTCATGGTGCAGACTTCCTGTACTTATCTATATATTTATTTATTACACGTTTATACTGTAGGTTAGGGCTTTAGGGACTCAGGGACGTAGGGACTCTTAGGCTTATAGGGTTTAAATAGGAAACTCTAACTCTATCTCTTACAGTATAATTTAAATGTGTAATCAGCCGGTGCCTTTACAAGAGACCACACTTACATTCTCTTACATAAATACACTTTACAACAATACTTGTCGGCGGCTGCACAGCGGTCAAATGTCTTAAAAGGTTATAGGTCGATGAACAGAACACATAAACAAAATTAAAATAAAAGTACACATACATTTTAAGAGACCTTATAAAAACACCGTAAAATAATTACAGAAGTGGTAATAAACCAAAATAATCTCGGGATAAACACGCTGGAGATAAGCCGTGGTTCCACCGTTGCGATTGTTTTCACTAAATTTGTTTTGGTATCATTCACTGTACACTTTTGATTAAAACTTTTTTACGACAGGCTATGAAGAAAAGTAAAAATACTAAAAAATACACGTCTTCAAATAATCAGATTCTATCCAAACACACACATTCGTTTTCACTTCTGAGATTCTATTAATTCGTAGACGCGTGAAGCTCGCCATCCTAACATATTCTTTTTGAACGTTGTATTCGCAAAATAAACTAGAAAGAATTGCAATATTCGTTTGTACACATCTATTTTCCTTGTTTAAAAATAAAAACTCGTTATGAAGTATATTTTCTGGGGTGTCAAAAAACAAGGGATGCTAACTTCCATCACACAAGCGATCGCAAAGAAGAAACACGGCACACCAAGTGGAACGCAGCGTTTTGCAAACTTAATAATTAGCAGAGTTGGAGGAAATCTCTTAATGTAATTATTCATGAAATTCTGTAATTATCCTGACTCAGCCAAAGGAGAAAGTGCTGATAAGCTCCCTGAGGTACAACTCTGTTAGTTTCTCTCTTTGTTTATACCTATAGACCTCTTTTTCGCTCATGCTACGATGTAGGCTTGAGTGAGTTGGAGAGTAGATATCTAAAATTTTAAGTCCGTGTTACAGAGTACGACTCTATCAAGCAATACTTGCAAACGGTTGAAACCATTGCACATATCTATTTGTTGGTTTTTCTGTAGGAAAATAATTGGATATAGCTTAAAGAGAAACTGATTTCAAGTTCTGCATTTCCGAGTACCTCTGCATTGTTTTTAGAGTTCCGTTTGAAAAGATTGCTAAGTTTAAAGGGATTATTTAAAACCTTGATCCGAACCCTTGAATCTACTTTTTTGTTGTGCTCTACATAAGTAAGTAAACTTGTTTAATTTTAAAACCCTTTCAATTAAAACACAGCAGATAATAATTACTTTCTTTCCAGCTGGGTAAGTTTTTAAGAAGTTATCGGATTTGCATTATTTTACTATTAAAACATTATCCGTCCCTCAAGTTTTAATCAAATCATTGGATTTACTTATCCACATTTGCGGTTTTTTTCATTTTCCCAAAGTTTTATTTTCAATTTTAGTCCTAAAATAAAGATTCCTATTTTTACTATTAATAGCAATAAGATTATTAAAAAAACATAATATCCAAATGCACACAATATACGTAACGCCTTTTAAAAGACTAAAAATGCAACTCCCATTTCATTGTTACTCCCGGTACAGTATAAGAGTTGGATACTTATTGAGTAGCAAGAGTATTTAAAAGGCTGCTACTGTCTAGCACGCAGGCATGTCTAGATTAAATGGGCCAATGTAGCAGCAATGTCATTACGAGACGCCGGAATGAGGTTTGTACTCGCGGAAGAGTCGTCGCTTTCAACATCTGTTTTACCGCTTAATATTTCACAGATTTTTTACCGCGCTTATACATATACATAGATAAACAAAAAGTTTGGGAATACTAGCATAAACTGGTTTATTTTTTTATCTTTAACTGTACGTGTGTGTTTTTTTAAATATAAACACCATGTTATAATAATAATAATATAGTAGAATGATAAGAATATGTAAGGATATCATTTACTGCAATAAAATAAATTTTGTTTTTTTTAAATGATCGCAAACTTTTTTGATGCGTATAATATTAACGTACATACGAGGGTCAAACTGAAAGTTCTTAGAAAATCAAAAACTGATTACATTAGCCAGTTATTAGTTTTATTATATCTTTTCAATATATTGTCCATTGACGTCAATACACCGCTGCATGCGATGGAACCACTGGGAAAAGCACTTTGCCCACTCGTCCTTAGGGGTCTCTTCAATGGCATCGCGATACGCAGCCACCGCTTCTTCAGCATTCATAAACCGCTTTCCTTTAAGTTTTTCTTTAATTTTTGGAAATAAATAAAAATCACAAGGCGCGAGGTCGGGGCTATACGGCGGGTGACCCAGTAATTCAACGTTTGATGTCGCCAAATAGTCGATCGTTCGCTTGGCGGTGTGCGACGAGGCGTTGTCGTGGTGAAGGAGGATCCTACTGCGAGGTCGTTTCTCTCGAACTTTTTCCAAGACAAGTGGCAAACATTTGGTAGTGTACCATTCTGCAGAAACTGTTTTTTGATCCTCTTACACAATTGTTGCGAAATGACCTATCCTTCCAAAGAACGAGGCCACCATTTTTTTTCCCGCACTTCGATCTCTCTTCACTTTAGTTGGCAACTCCTCGAAAGGAAACACCCACTGAGCAGATTGTCTTTTGGTTTCAGGATCATAACAGTAAATCCAGCTTTCGTCACCTGTTAGTATGTCGAACACAGCGTTTGAGTCACCTCCGTTAAATCTTTCAATCATTTTACGGCACCAATCCACACGATGGAGTTTTTGAGCCTTAGTCAAATTATGAGGTATCCACCGGGCGCAAAGCTTCCTGACCGCTAAATGTTCGTGGAGGATTTTGTGCACTTGACTCATACCAATGCCTAAGCTTGTCCGAATCTGCTGATAGGTCACTCTTTTGTCAGTCTCTATCATACGCCGCACAACACAGATGTTATTTTCAGTCGTCGCCATAGAAGGCCGTCCCTCACGTACATCATCAGTGAGATTAGTGCGACCACGTTTAAACTCATTAAACCAGTTGTAAACAGTCGCACGAGATGGGGCTTCGTCGTGAAAGGCCAATCGTAGTCTATCATAACTTTCTTGTTGACTTAAATGACATCGAAAGTCATAAAAAATCATTGCACGAAAATTTTCTCGTGTTAAATTCATGTTGACGTGACACAGACAATTTTCAATTTGCCGCCAAATCGTAAAACAAATGACAAATGAATGAAATATATACTCAGTAATATTGGCAAAGAGTTCTATTTTCAAATTTTAGAATATTTTTTTTATTATATTGTTTATAAGTGGCCAGTTCTAAGAACTTTCAGTTTGACCCTCGTAAATATTTTGATCATGAGTTTACGATGATTTTACTCGCTAGCGACGACGTAAAAAAGTTTATGGAAAATGCACAGCGCCTCTAGTGGCTGACAGAACTAAAATTTTCCATACAAAAAGTGACGTCGTCGCTTGCAAGTAAACTCATAGTAGCGGTACTGGACAAAAGCCTTAACTTAAGTTTGAGATGAGATGAAAAACTCAAGCATAATGCTATTTCGTTTTACCGCGCCAAAACACTACAGATTGATGATGCTGCCGATACAATTTTTCTTCGGGGCTCAGTCAGGGACAAGAAGGGACGTGGTTTCGAAGTTGGGTGGTGCACTGTATGAATTTTATTAAGGCCTGGCAAAGGGGACGAGTTGTATTCTTTGTAACCACTGGATTAGGCTAACCAGTATTTACTACCCTTTACCCTTCTGTGCCAAACATTCATTGACAAGGACGAAGAATTAATGATTAAAAATAGAATTTGATGAAATAGATCTTTAAAAATAGAATTTAATGAATTGAAATTGTGCAAAGAATATTCTCTGGTTAATGATAATACCAATTGCAATGTTAATGTTTAGCGCCAAGGTTCAGCTGCGGGACGTATCATGGGAGTGTATTAGGGTAAATGAGGGGCGCCGGTAAAATTTGATATATTTTAGCCTAAAGCCCCTCTTGACTTAATTCCCAGATCAATTGTGGATAGCTGATTGTTGATGTGTTACTTATACTAATAACTACTTTCATCTTATTTCAAGGGGAACAATAAACTTTTTTTACTACCACTACTGCATTGCCATAAAATTATTTTTGGGGGTTCTTGACGGATAGACACGATCGTGTGGGAAGGAGATATGCCCCTGATTACCAAGAATTTAAGTACCCTAAAAAAAAAACGGAATATGAATCAAATCGAAAAATGGTCTCCTGCTGAAAAAGTTAAAAAGTGAGTCAAAACGATTATTTGTACAATGATTGGAATAGCCATCAATTAATATTTATCACATGAGAATCAATTTCAAAAAATCATAGAGTCAAATGATGTGACCTAAACAAGAGTATCCGTACGCAACGAAGACAGTACCTATCTGAACAATAAAAACAATTCCACAGTCAAGCTACCAGCTGAATGCAAATTACCAATCCGATGTTACTTAGACGTCTCCATTCAAGGAAAAATTACAATCTACTGTCCTTTTCTTACTCCAGAAAATGATATTACTTGTATCTCTGTTGTACTCAGTTTTGGCGCAGCGAAAAAATATAGACATTTGTGAATCTGTTTTACTGACATTCAATAAAAAAAAATTAAAACCTTCTTATTCAAAAATTAAACGCGGCAAAGCTCTGATGCTGGCTGCGTTGCCGTGTGAGATAACTATGCTAATCCTTTGAGCTAGGAACTAGCTATCGTATTATTGGCCGTTACCAGTTTCTGCGCGATTATTATAAAAAGCAATTTATCAGTCCCCACGACTCAAATGTTTCAACGCCAAACGGCGCAAACACACAATCACTTGCAAGAAGGACGTACTGTGACGCTTTGCGTTTTCAGCCAACTCCGCTACTGCTCCAGCTTTAGGGGCTGATGTCTGAGATGGGAGGGGCCAAAGTATCGGAACTTGTTGCACCCTAAACTAAGGCCCGACGCCGTTCCGAGGGAATAATCATGAGGCCATAGGGTCTCTTGCCATCATTTCAGACCATACCACGGGGTCCAACGTGGTAAGGACATTAATGGTGGCAAGAGCTCTTTTAATGGCATTAAGGGTAGCATAGCATGACGTGCAGGACGCCCAGGGCAGCTGCTAACTAAGGCAGTGGAGACCAACTTTGTCAACCACCTTGCCACAGGGACACGTAAAGATTTTACATATAGGAGTACCAAGGCGATGGCCCACGCACACCTGGAAAGACTCATTATAGAAAATAGTGAAGAAAATTTATACAAAGGTAAAACATGAAGCCAATGGCCAGAATCTTTTCAGGAAATTGCCAAAAGCCTAGCGTGACTACTATCACTGATGGAATTTTGAAGTAAAAAAATTAAGGTCTACCTCGCTAGACGGACATCCCAAAGTGTATGCTAATAACTTTCTTTTAGGATGTGTTCTTTAGAACAGAGACCTTGCCAAAACTCTTTCGCCTCTCTCACCTCCGAAAATTGGCAGGGCTGCTCAAAGATTTTTCCGGCTAAAACGGAAGTATTACGCAAAGAGGAGATATAAACGTGGAGATCTGCATTAGAAATCAGGCGAAATCCGATTGGCGAAGCGAAGGCTGAGCCCAATAATTACTATCGAAACGTTTTTTTTAATAATTTATTCCTAAGAGTAATCAACGAAAAGTATTTTCTCAACTGTAATAGACACATGAGAATAAGCCAATGGGTTTTTTAAATATGGAACATATGTTTTATGAAATATTGGGCACATAACGAAAATGGGAACTAGTTTTGATACTGTGAAACAAGAACTCTCAAATATTTGTTAGTAATATATGCTGAGATATAAGCAAAAATAGAGGCGGCCAAAATTATCTCACAAACTTGACATCTTTGCCAAACAACACCTCACAAAGTTTTCATTGCTATTATAAGATTTCCATTGGCAGATTTAGTTAATTTCCGTATTTAGGCAAATTTGTCTTCCATGGGCAGAGTTGTCCGGTTTCAAAGTAGTAGTTCTCGAAGTAACAAACATCCATCCTTACAAACTTTCGTGTGTAATAAAATAAAATGTAGTCAAAGAAAGAGACGAATTAGCGAAACGATGTATTTCATATATTCGTAAATTTGTCTGGCATGTGTTTTGACTTAAACTTTAGTATATTACTATTTTTTATCTTTAATATAGAAATGAATACATATTTTCCGTGGTCACGACAGCACTGATGATTATTTTTTGTTGTGTTTTTTATTGTCAGGAAAAGATTCTTATAAAAGGAAAAAAAAAACAGCTGCACCAGTTTTATGTATAAAATTACGTGGTCGGGGTAGAACGGGTCTGGGAGCGAAACAAGGTTCGCTGGGTCCGCAAGTTATGTATAAAAGGTGTATCACTTCAACTGTGAACTGTTTCATGATTATATGCAAATAGAATAATTTACCTATACTCAAAGTACCTCAAAATACCTGCAGTGATGACGAATTTCCAGTTGAGTGAATTAATCTAATTAATCTTATAAAACTGTCAATTAGTTATATCTCGTTTAGGCGCTCTTTCTGAGCATTTTCCGTCTCAAATCTTGCCGAATGAAAGACAAGACTTATCGAGCATAATAGGGTAGGTTGGATTGTTACGCGTAGTTTTAATTTCCTTGAGAATGATGTCAAAGTTTCGAAAATTTACCTGTACATTTTGTTTTTAATAAGCATTAAATGCGCAGCAATTAAACGGATCTATTACAGAATTGTTATGTACCAATATCTACAATATAGGTGGTCTCATAACAATTTGCACGAAAAAGGATATGAGAAAAATACAAATAACAATAATATTTGAACCCGCGCGCTGTTCGTACGTTTGTTCCAATTAAAAAAAGTTAAGCCCGCAACAAACATTACCATTCGTGAATTGCATTAAATGATATGTACAAAGGCTGTCCCATATCGGGGGCACTTAACCCTTTAGATGCCTTCGTAAAAAATATTTTTCCTTATCCGTGATCTGTACTTATCTGGTTATTTAATTAATATGTTATTCTTAAATGAAATAATATCAATGTAAATATTGCAGCAGAATGACCAACAAATCGTCCAAGTCATTAGATTTGAAATTTGCATGATTAAAACGCAAGTAAAATAAAATAAACAGTCGATTTTTCTATCTTTTGTTTTAAATTATTTTTCAATATTTTTTTCATCTTTCAAAGTCAATTACAATTAAGTGTTGTTTATATTTTATTGATCGTAAACCAATCATAGAGAAAGCTTTTAAATTTAAATACCCCTTTTAAAGAACTACAGATCTACTAGTGCGTAATTTTCTACTCATTAATTTGGTGCTGTGTCATAGCATACACATACCCGTATTACAAATCATATATAGGGTAACACAAAATTAACTGCATTCCTTCTAGGGGCCAATACTGACCAATCAATCAATCAATCAATCAAAAATATTTATTCAATTTAGGACACAATATGCCACTTATGAACATCAAATGTACAGTGAAAAATAAAATAAAAATAATTGTGCCCTGTAGGGGCCGAATCATGTCTATTATCTTTTGGGCCCTACCAGCGCTTCGAGACAGAACACAGACAATTAGGCAAGTACTGAGAAGAAACGCCGGGACAAACTCAGTCACCACTAGCTGCCGTAAAATCAAAATCATCAAAGGTAAGTACATCAGTCGGTGCAGGCTGGACAGACCACACATTCGTGTCGTTCAGGTAGTCTTGAACCTTATAATAGCCTTTAGACATAAGCGTGTTTTTAACGCGTTTCTTAAATTTATCAACCGGCAATTCGACAAGATTGTGTGGTATATTATTAAAGAATTTTATACAATTTCCCATGAACGAATTACTAGTTTTAACTAATCTGAAGTTAGGAACCCTCAAATACAACAACTTTTTGTTTGGGACCTGTATACTATTATTATTATAAAGCTGAAGAATGTGTTTTTTTTTTATCGCGCTAATTTCAGGAACTACTTGTCCCATTTGAAAAAATAGTTTTGTGTTGGATAGCTTATTTATCGAGGAAGGGAGGAGAGGGAGCAAACTCAAAACGCGCATTGAGATTTGAGCAGTTGAGATTGATAATTTAACGTTTGAACCTAAAAATGTAAGGAAAATAAATATTGGACACCAATCACATACATTGCTCTAATCCCAAAGTAAGTGGCTAATGCATTTGTGATATGGAAATCAGACACAACGGCGGTATCACAACATCCAGACCCGAAACAATAGATATTGACCTGACCGGGAATCGAACCAGGCACCTCGGAGCGTTGACGACTTGAAACCCATATATATAGCGAGCATAGCGAGCTTAGCCACAACATCACGGAGGTCGTCATCAAGGATCATCAAGGTCCTCAAGGATGTTGTTTGTTAACCTTAGCATGATAATAAAATATAATAAACAATATTACAATGAATGTAAGTTTTTCTCACTCATGGTCACTTCGACCGAGCCTTCCATTAACATGTTAAAGGCCGGGAAAAAAGGCATATGAAAACAATAGTCGGGCAAGCGCCATAACAGTAAACGATGCACATAACAATAAAGGTGCCGCCGCGGACGTTCGTGAGCTAGTTCTTGTATGATTGCTCCGAAATGGGACGCGCGGGCGTTTTTCGGATAGTATTCGTTTAGTCGATTATATTGAAACGTTTGGTTTTAATGTTTATGTTTTTATTATTTCTGGAATGAGCGGTTGGTCTCGGGCTTTTGTCTTAAAGCGAGAGTCCAGCGGCCCTATTTTTGAATCACTCGTGAAATAGCGTGTGACATTCATTGATTTATGTTCGATTTTTGACTGATCTCAAAAAAAGGAGGTTCTTAGTTTGACGTTTATGTATTTTTGTTTGTCCGCTAATATCTCGCTTTTGACAGAACCAACTTTGATGCGGTTCCTAAAGTATTTGGAACACTAAGGAGAAGGTTTTAATAACTATTTTGGTTCAATCAAGTACATTGTGACTTAAACAATAAATAAAGACGACAATTACTTTTCCATAAAAATTTAACTACCTTCAAAAACAAATTCTAAAAGGACTAAAATAACGCTAAAAGGAGAAACGAACTCATTTGAAGTCGGTGCATGATGGTTTAGAATGTTTTAACACTCACAGTGTCTTTTTTATATTCATAAAGATGAAATATGAAACCAACTTGTTTTTTGCTTACGGTGCATGATGTCACCTAACGGGCAGCAGTCTACTTACGCACATTATGCACCGACTTCAAATGAATTTTGTTTTTGAAGGCCGTTAAATTTTCTTCATAATTTGTTTTAATAAAAACAGTTTCATTCAACACAAAAGTGATTGAAAAAAATATAACCCAATTTTGTGAGTACTTATTCACTTATTAATTTTGCTCGGTTTTCAATGATTTTTATTTTTCTTTTGAACGACAATCACACGCTATATCCAAGCGAGAGATTCAAGAACAGGCCTCTGAAAAGTACAGATGATCTGCAAACGTTGTTAACAGATGCGCTTTATAATCTAAGTAACGTAAATAAGCTTGAGGCGCTATTATCTTTGCTTATTTCTTAATTATTACTATCACAATCAACGGCAGATAACCGCTTGTAACAAACCTAAAAAACTACTCTGCGTTTATTGGAAGTCTCGAGGAACCATGCATGATATACTTATTAGTAATAATTATGATAGATAACAAGTACCCAGTTAAACTAAGTTGTTTTTATACTGGCTGTTTAAAAGCTACAAACAATTAAGTAAATTAAAAGTTTACTATTTGATTAAAAGTATTTAAGGCTTATTTATCTACCTCTACAAACAGACAAAACGAGTTTTGTTTGTATCAGGACGATCACCGTTATAGGTGTCCTACCGTTTGCCAACGATTGTATGGCTCCAAATTGCATTCGCAACAACCACTCGGCTGTCGACGATTCTATGGAAATGTATAAAATATAGATTCATAGAATATTTAATATGCACATATCCCAGACAATGTATACATTTCCTAGGAATTATATTGTGTAATATAAAAGGAAAATCTTTATTGATAACAAACAAGAAAAAATAAAACTACTGCATGTCTATGCAACATAAAAAAAAACTTAAAGTCTACCTATTCAAAAACGAAACCATTTACTTGAGGCAAGGAAGCTATGATGCTGACTGCGTTGCCGCGTTGAATAGCAATGCTAATCCTTTGAGCTAGGTACCAGTCAGCTTTATTATTGGCTGTTACAGAATTTAATTTTCGCGCAATATTACCAAACAGCAGCAGCCCCACGGCCCAAACGTTTCAACGCTAAACGGCGCAAACACATAATCACTTGCAAGTGAGACGTACTTGCGACGCTTGGTGTTTTTCAGCCAACTCCGCTGCTGCTCTAGCTTTCAGGGCTGATTCTCTGAGATGGGAGGGGCCAAAGTATCGACACAAGTTGCATCCCAAACTAAGGCCCGACCCCGTTCCCAGGGAACAAGTGTGAAGCCATCGGGTATCTTGCCATCGTCATGGACCAAACTACGTGGTTCCAACGTGGAAGAAACATTAATGGTGGCAAGAGCTCTTCTGACGGCGTCACGGGAAGCGTGCCCACAAGCGACGCCCAGCGCTTTGTTGGCAACAAAGGCAGTGATGACCAAATTCGTCAACCTCCTTGCCACAGGGATACGTAAAAAAATCACATATAGGGGTACCAAGGCGGAGACCCACACACACCCGGAAAGGGGCCGTCCATTAATCACGTGAGGTCGTTTTTCTCATTTTTTGACCCCCCCTCCCCCCTGGTGATATTTGGTGAGGTTTGGGACCACTCCCCCCTCCCTCCCCCCTGGATCACGTGTATTTTTGGAAGTCTATGTAAAGGCTATTTTTGACTGGAAAAAAATATTTAAATGGTGATTCGAAAAACATTTAGGTATATGTATTTGCAACAAAATTAATTAATATTTAATTAATATTACATCACGTGATTAATGGATTGCCCCAAAGAATCACTATCGAAAAGAGTGCCTAAATTTTTCGACGGTAAAGCATAAATCAGATCATGATCGTGATCAGAATCTTTGCAGGAAACTGCCAAGAGCCTTGCACGACTACTGTCACTGACGGAATTTTGAAGTAAAGAATTGAAGGTCTCTCTCACAAGAGGGACATTCCAAAGTTTTTGTGGTGACGTTCCTTTGGGATGTCTTCTCTAGGACAGAGACCTTGCTAAAACTCCTCCGCCTCTCTCACCTCCGAAAGCTGGCGAGGATGCTCAAAGATTTTTCCGGCTAAAACGGAAGTGCTATGCAAAGAGGAGAGAAAAGCGGGGAGGGCTATACTAGAAATTTGGCGAATTCCGATTCCACCAAAACGAATAGGAAGCGAAGCCTGAGCCCAATAATTATTATCAAAATGTATTTTTTTTCCAAAATTATTTTAAAGAGTAGTGTAAAATAGTTTAAAATATTTTTTTTTTTCCAGATGTACAATCTGGATGTCAAAGCACGTAGGAAATATGTAAATTTAGGCACAAAAAGACACGATTTTAGTATAGTAAAAGCAATGTGTGAATTTAGGTGTTCTAATCTGGGGTCTGATATGGTGAAATCATTCAATTTTTTATCAAGAAAAGGTTCGATGCTAGGATCAAGAAGAGGGGCACCTAAAAGGCAAAGCGATTCAGAATTAAGAATTTTAATGGAATTATATTGAATTCCAATATCGTATAAAAATAATGGTTTAAGATATTTATTTCACAAGAATTACAAAAATTCACTTATGTGACTAAATAAAATAAAATAAAAATAAAGTAATTTGCGCACAGGAGCATAAACAGTTTAGGTTTTAACTATAAACGAACGCTATTCGTAAACAAAACGAATTAGAATGAGTTTTTAAATGAAGAATCTGAGTTTTAAATTAGGGTCTCAGTGAGACAATTTATGTAAAAATCATACAGTTTATTATATCTTTAATTCTTACTATGTCAAGGATCATAGTTTTTATAAATACTCTTTTTGTGACAATAAGTAAGTATAATCTTCATACTCTTTGGTAATTTAGTAAATAGAGTTTTTATTCAGGCACTCATTGGGGCTTACAAGTTCATTTTATTTAAATATATGACATTTCCGATGGCTATTTAGGAAATGTATAAATTTCCTAGGAAATATATGTAATATAATTGACATCACACATTTTTGGGTGATTTCAGAAATTGTATACAATGACGTATTATTACACATTTCCTGTAACATCGATACCGATGTCGATATCAAATGGTTCGCAATCTGCATATAAATTAACACTCACATGGATGGAAGCTATATATATATTCATTACAGCTATATCGTAAGCTATATCTTATTGATCGGAGAGTACTCGTATGTTTAAATGACCCCCGTAGGGTAGTAGCTATAAGCACGCTGGGTTTCAAGCCGTCGCCGCTCCTAAATTCCGGGTTCGATTCCCGGTCGGATCAGGTCAAAAAACATCATTTTCTATATTGTCTTGGGCCTTGGTATTGTGGTAACAGTAGTTTCTGATTTCTATAACACGAGTGCATAAGCTGCCAAAGAAAGTACCGACTTTGGAATCAGAGTTATGTATGTGATTGGTGTCCAATTTAACATGATGAAATTTTAATATAGCGAGTAGTCTGTAATGGGAGCAAACATTTCAATCATTAATTTTACAGTATACGTAGTTACCTTGACCTGGTCAAATTGCTCTTAAACACTTTAACTCAGAGTTACAGTAATCTAAAGTTGTAATCCCTAAACAACGTATATCGGAATCGCTAACATGATTAGTAAATGACAATGTCAAGATCTATGACTGGACACATTTGTTTTGCAAAATATTGCTGGTTCGTTTTTTTTAATAAATGAAAACCATTAAGAATTGTTTTCTTGGTTACTTAAAGTGTCTATATATAATTTGTTATGTTTCAATTTCTCATAAAAATGAAATAAGAAACCAAAAGTATGCGCACGACTTTCGGCATCGCCTGTTTATGAATAAATACCATAAAATTAATATTCCTATCGGAATAGAAGGACAAGTAAAAGCTGTCAAACGAAACCGATTTAAGATGTCAGTAACTAATTTAAGTAAGTAACATTTGTAGCTTTAAATGAGATAACCTTTCAATCAGGTGATTTATAACAATGTTCTTAAGTTAAATATAGTAGTTTACTGCATGACAAACAGTCGACACAAAATATTGAACATGCAGCTCTAGTGTAAAACTTAATGTTATTTCATTTACAAAATATTCGTCGATATACATTCCCTTTGTTATCCTGTCTTTATTTTTTACGTAAATTAACGTTTGTAGAATAGAATAATCAAACTGCGTACTTTAAGTTTGAAGCGCATTGGTAAATATAAGTCGTATATTAAGAGGCTTCGATTTGGACTAATCTACCTGTTAAATGATTATTTGTTGGGGTTATGCCGCTGTAATGCATAGCAATCAATCACCGATCAAGTCACCATATTTTAGACGCATTATTTCTCAATATAAAAAATCAAATGCACGTAATTTTCAGCGAGCTTCTGCAGGGCGGTCAACTGTTTGACATCTGACAAAAATGTAGTGGCTAAACACGCTGGGTTTTAAAAGGCGGCGTTCCGGGTTCGATTCCCGGTTGGGTTCTATACTGTCAATATTTTATTTTTTTATTATCTCGGGCCTATCTGTTGTGG
This sequence comes from Pyrausta purpuralis, assembly GCA_963924145.1. Lineage (NCBI taxonomy): Eukaryota > Metazoa > Arthropoda > Insecta > Lepidoptera > Crambidae > Pyrausta > Pyrausta purpuralis. Next base: position 20,622,272 of record OZ001657.1, read on the forward strand.
TACCACTGTTATGCCTGATTTCCATAATACAATTGCATTAGCTAATTACTTTAGGATCGGATCAAAGTATGTGGTACGTGTCCAATATTTATTTATTTAGTTCAATAACTTCAAGAAAAACCACATTGTTTATAGTGCTCAAGTGTGAGCGCAAAACACAAGGGCACTCTCTGTTCCTTCAATCTCATTATTCATTGAAACAGCAGATCTGTCATGACTTGTGAGAGTTCAGGTGCAGGACCTATAGCTTAACGTACTCTCCGAGGCACGGGGTGTAATAACGACCAACTCCCTGACTCCGAGCTGTGTCGGAAGTCTCGACATAGTTCCGTGTAAAACCACCAGGTGGCGCTCGAAAAATGCTGAGACACAATTGGTGTTTTCGTGTATTTATTGATTGAGAAGAATTTTTGAATGATGCTTAAAAAACTACAAATATTTTTTAAGATTTATTAAAGATATAGTTACGTAAGTTAAAATGATATTTGATGAATTAGAAAATCATAAAATTGAAATTGTCGACGCGAAATGTCAAAAATGATGCATCAGACTACGCCCGCTGTTTTCGAATATTTTCAAGACAAGTAAACCCAAAAACAAATTTCGGCCCGACTCGAAATTCAAACCCAGAACTTCTTACTTAGCAGTTAGTGTTACATATACTGGACCAACGAGGCAGTCTAAATTATTTCAGTCTCTACTGCCTTTTTGATATTAAATTTGAACTAAAACGCTTGAATCACGCACGCAGAGAAATATCTGGCTACCTATACGAGAAAAAACGCTACTATAACTAGAACTTCTGTTTGCAACCGTGACAGCAAGACTCGCGAGTTGATTTTACAAAAACCATTCTGTTATTATTTTTACCTATCGGTTTATTAATGACTACTAGATGTTTAGTGTAACTGACAAAACAATGTACTACTCACTACAAGGTAAATATCGTGCCTGTTACAATACCAATGTAATTGTAACCAAACGTCAAGTAGACATTACTAGATCGATTGTAAGGACTACTGTGCAATCTGGTAAGCGTAAATTATTATTATTTTTGTGTGTACTAAATACTTTGCTGTAATAACGACACGAACTTTAATGATAACTAATCGAATTGCAATGCTAGCTTTATGTTTTTTGTGACAAGTACAATACACATTGTAATGCTAGCATCCTAGGTATTGTTACAGCTACTTTTTCGTATGCAGTGCCTACTGGTTTAGATGAGACCTGCAATCTAGTGCACTTCCAGTACTAACGGGTCCTCTCAGGCTTTTAGTGGACGAAAATACAATTTTATTAGTAAAAGTAAACAAAACTGTACTTTCTTCATTAAAAACCTAAAGGGATCCGTTGTTGGTGCTCCACTCCTCTGTCAGTCCACTGGATTGCAGGCTCTTCATCTAAACGCGGTGTATAGATCCATCAGTATGTGTGACGTCTTAAAAATATATTTAAAAAAAATGCCTTTTTCATTACAATATCCAAAGACTCCGACTATCTAGTATCATAATAAAAATAAGTCAAACACAGAGTTAATTTATCGGCATTTTTGTTAAGACGTCGCACGCACTACGGCTCCATAGGCAGGTTTAGGTTTCCTGGAATCAAAATAAAAATATTAAGTAAATAGAAAAATTACATTTATTTTATAATCATCACAATCTTCACCAATACTGACATATAGATAACAATGTTTTCACCGTAAGATTAACATAGTTGGTACCTACTTTTATCATTTATTGTTATTATTATTCTCTACACAGTCATCTGGGTTGTAACTTGATTAATTATAATATCTTAAATTGAGAAAAAATAAATATTTACATTGAAGATCGTGGCGTAACATAATAATGTTTCCCATCAACACTAAGCGTCAAATTATTTGGCACGTAACTAGCAATGTTTCCTATGGAAAAGAAATAAGTATTTCTATCACTTAATAATTCTACGTCAAAACAATATAAATGTTCATTAAAACATATCGTATCAAACAAAGAACACTCAAAAATAACCACATAATCATCGGCTATAAAAATATTTTCGATCAAGCCAAACTTTGGTAATAATTTGTCTTCATAAAAATCTAAAGTTAACGTTATATTAACAGTGTACTTAATTCCGTTAACTTGGACCCAACTACATTTATATAAACTTGTCAACTCTAACTGTAATTGACGTACAATATTTTCAGTAATTCTCAGATCGCTTACAGTTGTTTTTCTTCCACAGTCAAATGACTGTTTAATGAAGGTATTACTGATAAACTTATTATTTAACTGAAGTTGATGTTTAATAGCAAGTGATTTACAAATATTAATTCTATTATTGGTCACGTTTGCATATAACTTAGATATGCGATGTTTAGCTTCATACCTCATCGACCAGATATTTACTAAGGGACCGAATTTAATTAACATCTTTGGATAATGAGTAAGATAATGGAATTTAGGAGTTAATGATTTTTTACTATATTTCAAATATAAGAAGTTATGTTCAGAAATTAGACTTTTTAATAAATCTGAATCTGGTTTATTAATAACAGTTGACATGACAACGTCCATTATCTTTCTCAAACAAATATAAATATTCCAAATTGCATCATGGTCGGGTATCAGGTCTCCGACTAGCAATCCAAAGTATCTTACAAAACAAAGTGTTTCTGCTGCTGACATTTTCAGAGTATAGCGTTGCAAATGATCAAAAGTAATCATTGGAGGTGTATTCCTTCTATCAGGTCCGTAATTAAAAGAAATTATTCTATTATTTAAGGTTTGTAAAGAAAAATATTTAAGGTCGGTAATGTAACTTAAAACAATGAAACTCATATCGTATTTACAGACTCCTTCTAGGAGATCATGCATTATATCAACTCCAACATGATCTATAACTGAAAACCCATTTACTTTATGCCAAACACATTCATCTTTAATGCCTGTAACAGACACATTTTGTAATTCTACATCTGCCAAATATTGAGGCATAGTACGTAGTAATGATTCATCACATTCATAAGCATTTCTCATAGTTTCTTTAGCAATCTTACATACACGGCATGGATAATTGGATGAAAATGATTCCGTAAATCCTGTGATTGTATGTATACCTAAGTTATCTCCTATAATAACTGCTAATTCAAAGTAAAGTTTAGTTTTTCTTCCAGAATTATTAACCTCTATTCCATTTTCTAGTAGATTATTTAAATCTGAAATTACTGGAGCAAATATAACATTATTCCCAAATTTTTGTCGATCGGAAGAATGGAACAATAGTGATAAAAATATATTACCTAGATGTGATATTTTATGAGGAGGAATACACATAACACTAATATAAACAGCCCCAAGTTTGTGTATGCCTGAATGACTGCCTAAAGCGTTACCAACTTCGTAATCATCAAAAAAAAGACACAAAGGAAATACAATTTTTTTTTCATGTAAAGCAAGCTTTTTTTGCCATTCAGACCCTTTAATTATATTTTGAACTAAATTGCTATTACTGTTTAATATTTTTGTAAAAAATTGCAATGTTTCCTCCAATACACCATCCATTTCGAAAAACTTTTTGAGTACTAAGTTTATAGGAATATGCATTGCTGTTACTTCTACTGTAGTAACATTGCAATGATTATTACTATCATATTTTGTCTCTAGTCGTTGTCCAACAGTATATTCCTGGGGCTCTATATATGTACCAAGACGTTTAAAGTAAGACAGCCTCTTATGTTCTGATTCAAAATCTTTCATAGACTCATTTAAAGATGCAACTCTGTTATATGTAGTTTGGTAACAATTCTCTTTTAAGGTATTATGCTTTGAGGGATCAAGTAAAGGCTTAATAATATTGTTACTTAAGTTGTTCATTATTTCTTGAACAACATTAAGCGGTATAACCGAATTGGCATATAACAATGAAGCAAACTTAGCTAGAGGGTTGGTAACCGATTCGATGTTTTTCATATGTTCAATATTTAAATTACACGAGCTGTCAGTTAAAGAATTTGTATCCATAGAATATACACAAGTAGTTGTATTTGTCACTGGAGGGTCTGTACTCAATGTTTTTTTTGTTAATACCATGTTATTGGTAGAAGTAGTTAAGGAATTTGATTCTTTTTGATGACTCTTTAAATGCTTTTTAAACGAATTGAAGAGAAAAAATTTCCTATTACAATCTTCTTCCAGACAAATAAAATGATTTAAAGGTAAGCCCCGTTTCTGGTGATATAATGTTATATGAGTACACAATTGTTTGTAAGTTGACAAATCTACGGAACATACAAAACATTTAGGCATTATAACAGGTTTCTTTTTTTAAAATAAGTAAGTATTTGTTTAAGTTGTTAAGGATCAATGTCCAGATCAGTTATGAAAGCATTAACAGTGCTATAGTTTTTGTCCCACTTTGTTTTTAACTGGTATAGTCCTAGCTGTATGAAGTTCCACACGCACATACTCTCTGTCGGATATTGACAGTGCAGAGAATAGAAAATTTTAAAACATGTATCCACTGTTTTTAAAATTGAATTTGTTTCGAAAAATAAATCGTTAACTACGACATAGTATTTTTGTATGTCCATATAAGAAGAACCAACAATCACAATTACCGGTTGGAGCGTTAAGTTGTATTTTAAATATTTCTCACGCCGGTGGGCTATTGCAACTTGCACGTCCATTGGTCTCAGCACGTGTGTAATGAAGCCATCCTTCACTTCAGCTTTGGATGGCCGCCATACTTGTTTTTTTGTCCTGTGTGTTGGGTTTCCCAGAAGCAGCGGCAAAAGCATGAATGCTAATATTGATTCGATTTCCTCGTAATTTTCATCATCTAAAAAAATTAAAGACGTTAAGTAAATAAAATAAAAATATTTTTGACTGGCCCAACAGCTCAGTTGGTAGTGATTCTGCCTCCTGAGTCAAGGGCCGTGGGTTTGAATCCCACCAAACACAATTGTGAATCTAATTTTAAAAGATTTGTGTGAAGTTTGGTTGTTTTGTTTGTGCGTAATATGTATTTACAAAAAAAAAGTATTATATAGTAGTATTTACAATAGTAAATATACCTTATAAACATAATTTGAACAAAGTAGTACAATTTATTACCTATTAGAAACAAGGAGACATAATTATAACTAACTTACATTTTTACAAGTATATGTAACTTATTATATTAATTATAAAACCTAGCAGGTGCTCACCTTTGTTTAGAAGCTGAAGTTGTTCCATTATGTCTTTTACTTCAGGTACTTGGCTTTTAGAAAGAGCCAATTTGAAAATTTTTCTTTTTATTGTCGGGAATGTTTCAAATATTTTATTTCCTGACGACGGGTATAAAAAATTAAAATCATCAGTAAGAAGCTCATGTCCACGTGGCGTTTTTAGCACTGGGTATTTGTTAATGTATGTGTCGATGGTCACTTCAGAAGTCTCTATTTCCTTCAATCTATTTTTGGCTGTTTTATGCCACTTCTCTACCACTAAATGCCAGGGTTCCGTACAGTTCTGGAGCCACTGAATATCTTCATCTGTACCACTTTCTGGAAAGATACATGAACTAATAATAAATCATAAAATACAGATTTTAAAATAATTTAATTTAATAAAATAAGTTGCAAGTTATTAAAGTTTTTGCTAGAAAGAGACCAACTTAACGTTGAGGTCATTATTAACAAGAACAAAAAGGGGAAAAGTGCGAAAACATAGTGTTTTCGCACTTTTTACGCACTTTACTTTAATATTTGTAATTATACCCAAAACCACTTATAACCAGAACACCTACTACCTATACCACCTGGGCTGACTGACGACAACCTGTCTGCCTATTTTTGAGAGGCCCTAGTCCAGCAGTGGGATCACTATTGGCTATAAAAAAAACTTGGTAGGTAATTTTAAAACTTGCCTGATTGATCGACTTCTAGTGGCTCGTTGCTGTTATTGTCGATGTTGCTGCAATTTTTCTTCTTAATAACCTTAGCCTCCCTAAGTTCGCGGCGCCTATTTTGTAGACAATCATATAATTTGCCCTTTGCACATCTTTTTATTTTAAGTTTAGTATCATTAATATATGGAATGAAATATGTACTTATATTTTCCTTTTTGAATACTTCAGTTATTTCTTGTGCTTTTGTAAGTAGTATAGAACTGTCTATTCTTTTATTTGGGTCTGATTTCATTAGGTCTTTTATTATTATATTGCAAACTTTTCTTCGACCATTATTAGATAATTTGCCTTGTTCTGAATATAAATTTAGCAGGCCCCGTCCCTCGTTAGATTCTAAGAGTAGATTTTTCAACGGCTGAAAAAAAAACAAAATATTTTTTAAATAATAATTAGATAGGTATATATAGGTATTATGATGATAATTATTAAAAAAAATATGTTTAAATTATAATCTATATAATTTAGTTCTAACATTTTGAATCTGATTTATTTTTAAGTCAAATAGTTACTTTATTAAAGTATTCATCTTACCGAACATACGTCTTCATTACTGATTGTGATTGTCATATCTTGATCCTCACTAGTGGTAGTCATCTGATCCTCACTAGTGGTAGCCACCTGATCCTCACTAGTGGTAGCTACTATAATGACGTCAGAATCATTTAGTTGGGATGAGGTATTATTATCGTTTAGAGGGATCAGAAATTCACTCACACTCCTTATTTGTTTGTGTTTGGGATTAAGCTTATCTACAAAAATAGGGGCCTGCAAAATAAAATTGTGAGTAATTAGAATTACATAGTACTTAAAACAGGTAAGTTTACTCGTAAAATCAAACCAAATGAGCCTAAACTCGAACGGTTTACTAGTAACTGTTGAAGAGTTCCACCTTAGAAAGGCTGTTAGAAAAGCTGCCGAAACTCGGCACCTCGTTCCACCTGGGTCCAAATTCATAACTTTTGCATGTGTGTGTGTGTGTGTAATGTGTACGAATACGAGACGAGCAAATGGCCCAATGGATAAACGAATTGAGATGTCCATGGACTTTTGTCTTTGACTGTACCTACATTACTATTATCAGTATTACATACATTTGCAAATTTTCAAATCGATTTGACAGTATAACTTGGCTTAATTTAACTTCTATGATTTGTTAACATTACTTTATGAAGCTAATAAAAGCATGTTAAAAATAGGAGATACTTACAGGGCTGCTGCTGGTAAATGGTATTTCTGAGCACTCTTCTGGATTAGTTAATTTGTTCCAATTTTCCAAGTTTTTTAAAAATTTGGCTCGATCTCCAATTGGTGGGATTAGTTCTTTAACTAGACTACTGTCTAGCATCGATAGTGTCGATAGTGTTATGTTATTTACTTAAAAATCATAAAAAAATATAAAGATTATTATCACTCATGCAAGAAAGTCCCAACGCAAAAAGCATAATTTTTGACCTAGGGGGAATCGATTACTTGGCTTGGTACACAACATCAGCCTATTACAATCCACTGCTGGACATAGGCCTCCTCTAGGATGAAGGGTTTTGCCCATAGTCATCACGCTGAGCAGGCGGGTTGGTGACCAGAATATTTGTAGAGACTGTGTTGTCTTCACGGCAGGCGCTGCTGCCCACTTTTCGGATAAGTCCTTCGTCGCTTTTTACAACACCTGGTAACCTAGGTTTTATAAAACAAGCCTCACATCACCAGCCTATTACTGTCCACTGCTGGATATAGGCCTCCTACAGGATGGAGGACAAGCCTATTGACTAGTTATTCACTTTGCCTGTTTGAGAGCTGAGGTGACACATTCCGTGACCTATGTGCCAAACTGATTAAGATGAGATGACTGTGTCAAAGAAAGTATCTACCTACTAAAGCAGTTTCCGTGGCCGTAAACAAACGGCACCATGGTACAATAATATACTTATAGCCGATACAAAATCAACCAAATCATTTAATAAGCTATGGAATGGAGGTACCAACTTACCTTCAAAAGTATCGATGTATTGTGGCAAACCCCACTGCTGCAATAACTGTGGGATATCTTCATCCACGTCATCAGACATGCCGTCAAATATAATAACACAAAAATAAATTTAATAAGCAAACTCTCAGAGATGTCTATGTCTAAGAGACTATGTCTCAGAGCGCGGTCGAAAACACAATGACGGCTAGCAGAGTGGCGGCGTGGACTGTCAACTGATCGTTTTGTCGTGTAAGTTTTTTGATTGTTTACAAAAACAAAGTTTTAAATAAACAGAACAAGATACTTAGCGATGAATACCACCTCGATTGTTATTGTAACATTATTATTTTTAATATTTTAAAACACGATAACAGAATAGCACGGATTAATACATACATTGTACCTTTTACTTTTTCCGGGGTGGTTTTTACTATAAAATTCTTGTTAAGCCTTATCACTACTTAAAACGTAAACCATACTAAACGATTATTATACGACACATACGACGATATGTACTGCAAACAATAATGTAGTTGTAATAAAAAGTTTATTGTTTTGATTACAGACACACTCGTAGTCCACCAGTTACATTGTAAATCATTAAACGAAACTTGATCATATAGTTACTGCGAATCACTATTTCTTAGTACATGCAATACATTAAGTACTTATTAACATAATTATTTTTTTAGGTGCAATAATTTTTGATGTTTTAGTTCAATAATATTTTTTTGTGTGCTACATTAATCAAATAATATAATGAAACATACGATTAGTAAGAGTGAATAATTAGTCGTAGAGCTAACAAGAACCAAGTATTTCAAACTAGAAATGTTGTAACCTTATTTTACTATTCGATTCAGTAGTTCTGTTTGTCACCAATTTCTCTGCGTGCGATCTCTCTGCTTTTGTGGCTCCTTCCTTCCACTGTTCTGACAGCGGAATTTGTCATATAAATCTCATAGTTACTATTCAAATCATCACCGCGTAAATACTAAACAAAGCCCAATACTTGATTAAATTGCAAACATTAGTCGTACGAGTGTCAGTACTACGTTAACACAAAGCGGACATTTAGGACGAACGACCGCAAACTGCACTGGGTTTAGGACTAGAATTTAATGCTAATTAAAATTTAAGCGGATCACTTGAAAAGGTCCTCACAGTTCAGCGGTGCTTGAATTGACCAAAATGATTAGGCATTGTTCACACGGACCTCTACCTATTAAAAAAAAAAGTTGTATTACCTACCATTTATAGCAATTTGTTGTTTTTTTTTTTGGCCCAAAATAGGATAAAACCATAAAATGAGGCCGGGACAAGAAAAAGCTGGACGTGGTCAAATTTATAAAATAAATATTCAATTTAATCTGACAAAATATTCACTCATCATCATTATCATCATCATCATTATCAGCCAAAGGACGTCCACTGCTGAACATAGGCCTCCCCCACGTCTTTCTGCATCCATTCGTCTGCATCCAGTTTGATCCTGCAATCTATACAAGGTCGTCTGTCCATCTCGTCGGTGGACGTCCTACGCTGCGTCTTTGATCGAAGGTTCGCTATTTTAGAACTTTCCACACACTTAGTTTTAAAGCCCCAGGGTTTGACTGGTAGTAAATGCCATATGGCGTTTAGTCCACTTTTAGTACAGATAAAAAAACTATAAATTCGAGACGCACATAAATGTTTTCTTTTTCAACATATCAAATGCAATAAAAATACACTGATAACGTACTATTCTCATTTCTTACTTATTCTCATTTCTTCTTTATGTAACACTCATAAACAGAGTTTGGTTCAGATGTTTAGTCTTTCATGAGGTGTCTGATCAAATAGAGGCCATCAAAATCTGCTCAGTCTGCTCAATGGAAGTGCTACGTCATACAATAGTTACAAAGTAACGATAAGCTTAAAAAAGATAAGTCACAAATACAATATTAGCAATATGTCTGGGAGCAATTTCTTTCAGACAACCATCAAGTTAATAATACATACGTAAGAATCTACTGGTTAGCAAAGCAAGGAAGGTAAAATCTTAAACAAATATAAAGGTAAAAAGTATCTGTAGAGGATCTATATTAACCCTTGTTGGCGTCCACTGAAAATAACGAAATAGCATCATATACAGGGAACTATAATGAATTGAGTCGTAATTCGAAAGCGATGAGTGCCACTCGAGTAGCGAGTGGAAAATTAATTAATCACTTGACTGAATGGTAGGTTCCATTTTGCACTTTCATCGCTACTTTTTGGCAAATGCTTTGGAACGAAGTCAAATTTAGGGCCGATTTAACCAACGTCCGATGATACTTATCAGACTGAATAAGTATAAAATGACCGATTTTAAATGACATTTACACATAGTAGACAAATAGTTGACGTTTTGTCGAATTGTTTTTAATTTGACAAATATTCTTTACGTGACGTTGTAAAAATCGGGCTTTAAATGAGGGCACTAAAGGCATTCACTAGAGTACTTGGAATAAGAGAAAAGTACGCTTGGATTCTGGAAAGTAATGTAGAGCGTGGTCTAGTTTAGAGGTTGATAGGTGACCTAAAAAATAAAAGAGATTAAATTAAGAAATATATATGCTAGTTTGAATGTAAGGCAGCATAATATCATGCCTTGACTTCTCTGTTGGGTTATAAGTGTTATGTGTCAATGAAGTTGGTTATAATGTCAATGCTAAAGACACCTTGTTTGACACCAAATCGCAAGTAATCAGTGTACAGTACACTGTAGTTCACGTAGCTTTACTTTATTTTTTTGCGTTTTTATATAATTAAGGTTATAATAACACATCTATCTTCTCGTAACGGGAACAATGCCGTTTCAATTCGATGCGTTCAGTATTTTTTGTGTGAAACTCTATACTATAACACATGTCTACCAAATTTGTAATGTCACCACATTACGTGACGTAAGGTGTTACGTAAGACGTGTGTTATATGTTGACGGGTCTCGAGTTCTACTCGAGACCTACTGTCCACTGCAGCGCGTGCGTTGTAACGCACTTACGGCAAGTCGTCTAATAGTTGTCAACTATCCGCAAACACTGATAAACAGGCTGTTATTCACAAGAAGAACTGGCATAGGCAAAGACGATCCGAGGCGAGGCTTTAGTGTTCCCTTTACTTAACGTGCTACCGTAGACGCCTGGTTAACGCCTGGTTGTTGCTGTTCCTATTACAGTTTGATAAATGAGTTTTTTTTTAACTTTAGTAATCACGTAATTGTTCTGACTAAATACCAAGAAATTGTGAGTCTGTACATTACAGTGATTGTATCGTTTCAAAGTGCCAGGAAGAACAAACCACTCTGAAAGCTACAAGACCAAATCAATATGAAGAGACAAGTGGTACTGCTCAGTTGTGAGTAATACAAACGCTGCTAAAATTATTGGATGTGAACTTGCTTTATAATGTAAGATGTGAAATACATACAGGTTGTTGTTTTGGGTAGCGAAGAGCGACTCAGAGGTGGTTTTCCTGATGCCAAAAAATATTTTTAAAAATATATAGTTTTTAAATGGAATAAATACCCTGAAAATCAATTTATTGTAATTTCGATACTAGCGAGCGAGGTTATACTTCCAATACGAGGTCGCATCTCCGTAGCTTACTGGCTACGGTTTAGTATTTCATAGATACTCGCGAGGTACGTGTGAGGGTGCTAGTTTCCCTATTCTTTTTTTAATATTTTGTGAAGAAGTATTGTTTTAAAAAACTTCCTTAAAGTTTAAAGTTTTTTAGCATAAGCGTAACTCATACTATCATCCCTAAGTTGGCTGTCAATGACCAAAACAACAGCCTGTGTAAAGTTTACACATTGCATTGCATTTAGAGAACTCTTGTACCAATTTATAAAGAACTTTAATAGTATGAGCATCAATACATTGAAGTAATCATCTTGTAATCAGGATTTTAACAAAGGAAATCGATTTTTTGACTTACAATATAATAAAAGTTTCCATTCTTGATCATGTTATAAAGATATTGATAAGACAATATAAGACTCTACAATCGCGAATATTTATCAGAACCTTGTTTGCTTTCCAGATTAGCAACTCACCAAAAGATAAACATACAAATACTTAATAACTTACAAAGTTAACATACAAAACGCGCGACTCGCCCGTTCTAAATGATGGACCGCGAATGAGCGCTTAGCATATTTTTTCATGTTCCAAAAATGGCAGACACAGAGGTCGGGGTCGGGTTGACCCCTATAAATCATCTTGTTTCGCTTCCTTGTATCTAAATAGAAATTGCGTAATGACTCGGTTATACGGCCACTGAAAAAGCCGAGTCAAGTGTGGATAAATAAACGAAACATAAAATATATATTTATTTTAGACACTCGTATAGAATTTGTAATGCAGTAATGTGTAGAAAATCACTTTTTTCAGAAAAAGTCTTTTTTTTTTCACCCCGAATATTTATTTGGGGTAAAAGTAAATGTCATTTGACTGAAAGAGCAGGAAATGAAAAATCTGTTACCGTACATATTGACAGTCTACGGCTAAATTATCACACTATGGTATTGAGGAGCATCTTTTACTACGAGCTACGATTGCTTACGTCATTGCATTGCATTTCTATCTAGGACTACGAGGTTACTACTAGAATACAATCGAATGTGGCTGTAACTGAGCAAAACAGAGGACTATATCATTATCAATAATAATAAATAAATAAAAGTTTATTTCAGGCAGAGCCCAAATCAGTTATTAACAGAAATCTTATAGCTAGTATTAGTGATAATTATATTTGCATTTATATCGGAGATTTAAAAATCAATATTGATTTATAATATTATTATTATCTGTCTTTTTTTCAATAATCTGAAATTTACAATTCGATATTCAAAATACTAATATTAAATAAAACTACTAAAAACAAAATAAATATCTGGCTAAGAAGTCAGGGCACAGGAAGATGTAACCTGGACATATGAGCTAACATGAGCCAGTCCCAGCGGTGATTTTGATCAGAATATAATGTATGTACTTACTATCGCATGTTTGGTCCTACTGCCTAAGCGCAATAGACTGCTCAGCGATGATGACTCAGTCACAGATTCAGCATTCTACCCCGAATAAATAGTTCTCGCGATAAAAGATTTCTCACCGAAAATCACAAAGGCAACTTGCTTATAATTCCTCTACAATGTCTCGCTCGTTTAGCGCTTATCACCGGTTTCCGGTACGCCGGCTCCGCTGCAATTACCATGGTAATTATAAGCGGGGAATATTTCACCGGTGGTGATACAAAAAACGCCGCTCTGAAGGAAAAAATGTTAATGCTGGAATAAACTCGGTGGAGATGCGCATTTTATAGCAAAATGTATAGGATAAAGACTAGAAGCCTATTTTTTTAGGATTCCGTAGCCGAATGGTAAACGGAACCCTTATAGTTTCGTCAAGTCTGTCTGTCTGTCTGTCCATCCGTCACAGCCATTTTATTCTGAAACTATAAGTATCACACTGTTGAAATTTCGTAGGAACATGTATCCTGTTATCCGCTTGACGATTCTTATACACAAAATAAAAAACAATGAAAGATATGTAAGGGTGGGCTCCCATACATGAGACTAAAACCGTTTTTTTTTAGTCGAACCTATGCGTGTGGGTGTCTATGGATAGGTCTTTTATAGTGACATAGAGGTACCTTAATGCTTCAACACCCGAGCGGTTGCAGGCAACCGCATAACAATAGAATTTGCATTGTGTCTCGTTCACATACGCTTGAGGGATTAAACCATTTTCCTTTAAAGTGTAACGTTTCATGGCTAGACGCTTTAAAAGTTTCAAAATGGGCGCCCCCCCCCCCCCCCCTCATCTTACATCTAAACTAAGCGAGTGTAAATTAAAAAAAAAACGTTCTGTAAATCTTTATAAATACTTTCAACGAAAATAAAATTGGACGGTACGATTGGTAGCACATTTTTAACAACCGCAAACATAACTTTGTTCTTCATATAAACACTATCAAAAACAAAGTTATATTGGCTGTCAACAACAATATTTTGGTATTTAACTTAGTGGAAGTAAGTGGATTACCTAATTCAGTTAAAGTTGGTACGGAACCCTCAGTGCGCGAGTCTGACTCACACTTGGCTGTTTTTTTTTAAAATACGAGCGAATAATTTTCTTTGATTAATGTTTGATTTTCGTATGCAATTCTGTTAAAATTCTCATGGCAGTGATTGAAAGACAAGATACTTATATAAAATAATATTGTAACTGTCCACATTAGGCGTGATTTTGGTTAAATAATAATTGATTTTCTAACGACAATTACTCAAAATACTGACGCAGGAATTGAAATGACAATGATTTTTATTCAATCTATACTAATTTTATAAAGCTGAAGAGTTTGTTTGTTTGTTTGTTTGTTTGTTTGAACGCGCTAATCTCAGAAACTACTAGCCCGATTTAGAAAATTATTTTTATGTTGGATAGTCCATTTATCGAGGAAGGCTTTAAGCTATATAACATAAGGATACGACTCACAAGACCACAGCAACAATGAAAAGTGTTGCGAAAACGGAAGAAAAATATTCCTTTTGAGAGCTTCCGCTGCGTACGCTGTGGAAACCGCTAAAGTTACACAAAAATCATGTATGACAAGATTGTTCAACATTGAAAGTTCTATAATAAAGTCCGGGACAGCATAAGTCTATCTTTTATGGTTGACTTACTACAACCTTTTTTATGTTAATAAATTTGTAAAAAAATAATGCATCATTTTTAGAGGTGTATTGTACAAACAGGTATTTATTCTTATCAAAATAAATACATTCATCATCACGAGCATTTCATTTAAAACAAAGTTGCCCTTTATATCATTTGATTCCAATAAATATCTTGGGAGCTATCACAGTTTTAATATAACTCCGCACCAAAAAAATGTTCGCAGCTTAAGTACAACGTGCGCTTGCGCTAATCTATACTAATATTATAAAGCTGAAGAGTTTGTTTGTTTGTTTGTTTGTTTGTTTGTTTGTTTGTTTGTTTGAACGCGCTAATCTCAAAAACTACTGGCCCGATTTGCAAAATTTTTTTTACGTTGGATAGTCCATTTATTGAGGAAGGCTTTAGGCTATATAACATAAAGATACGACTCATAAGACCACAGCAGCAATGAAAAATGTTGCGAAAACGGGAGAAAGATATTCCTTTTGAGAGCTTCCGCTACATACGCTGCGGAAACCGCTTAAGTTACACAAAAATCATGTATGACAGGATTGTTCAGCATTAAGAGTTCTATAATAAAGTCCGCGACAGCATATGTCTATCTTTTATGGTTGACTTACTACAACCTTTTTTATGTTAATAAATTGGTAAAAAAATAAAGCATTATTTTTAGAGGTGTATTATACACACAGGTATTTATTCTTATCAAAATAAATACATTCATCATCACGAGCATTTCATTTAGAACAAAGTTGCCCTTTATATCATTTGAATTCAATAAATATCTTAGGAGCTATCACAGTTTTAACATAACTCCGCACCAAAATAATGTTCGCAGCTTAAGTACAACGTGCGCTTGCGCTATTATAAAGCTGAAGAGTTTGTTTGTTTTAACGCGCTTATTTCAAGAACTGCTGGACCGATTTGAAAAAAAAAATTCTGTTTTGGATAGCTTATTTATCGAGAAAGGCTTTAGGATATAAAACATCACGCTGCGACGGGAGGGGAGGGAGCAAACTCAAAACGCGCGGACGAAGTCGCGGGGGACCGCTAGTTATATCATAAAGCTGAAGAGTTTATTGGTTTGAAGGCGCTTATCTCAGGAACTGCTGAACCGATTTGAAAAAATATTTCTGTGTTAGATAGCTTATTTATTGAGAAAGGCTTTAGGATATAAAACATCACGCTGCGACGGGAGGGGAGGGAGCAAACTCAAAACGCGCGGACGAAGTCGCGGGGGACCGCTAGTTTATAATATAATGAGTTTTAATGAAGTATAAAACTATAGTTGATTTGTGATGTGTATGGACGTACAGTTACATAAGAAAAGATGATTAATTTAATTTACTTCAAAAATAGAGATCTATAGCGGAGAGTAACGACGCTATGGTAAGGGTGATGATGATCAAATATTGTCATATATCTTTGAGAAAAGTGTTAAAGCAGTACATAAAGATGGCAGAAAGATGGCATAGCCAGCTATGAATTATGCACGATTAATTTCAACCAGCTCCATTCCACCTTCAGAACAAAAAACGCGGGCGTGGTTGCCATCTTTATGTCGTTGACATACCATCAATGCGCACTAAACGGTTCCGTTCAATGTTTCGATGCGTGCGGCTAAAGAATGTAATTCGTTAACGGCTGAAGTGTTCCCTAAACATTATGATTTCGGCATTTTAAGAAAAAAGCGAACAGGCTGTTACTTGTCAGACATGATCCATCGATTACATGATTACGTACCACCAGGAGTGATCGTGGCCAAATACCCGATCATTAAAAAAATAGATAGATAACTCTTGATCGCAAATTACAAAGGTCAAAGATAGGAGAATCATACCGTCATACCTAAGACTCACTGTAATGTTGAATATAATACACAGCAATTACGCATATATCCAAAACTATTTGTCCTCGTCTGAGTTCAATCCACGATTCCCTCAATGTCTATTGATTACAAACAAATAAGCAATAAATAAATAAACATATTTTCTCATATTATTAACGTCCACTACAATTTACTGCTAATCAATAACAATTTATCCTGCCCTTAAGACAGCAGCCAATGACCCGTCTGCTCTTGGGAAGGAACTGACTAAGGATCAGTAGCCCAAAATATAAGGTTTACGTAAGTGGATTGGTAAAGTATGCCTTAATCAGTCATTGAGGACAGATGAATAAGAGCAGATTTAACTTACGTCAGATAGGACTTATCCCAAGCAATAAGTACAAAATGAACGATTTTAAAATGACATTAACATTAATGATTTCTAGAGGCCGATTCTCGCGGCAATCGAACTTTTTTCGTGTGGTAATTCGATTGCGAGTTTAACCGTTTAATCTAAAAAATCAAGTAAAATATCTAAACACAAAAAAACGATCGCACGATCAAAATCTGAATACATAGAAATCGTGCCGCTGAGAAATCCAAAAATATTTTTCCTTCGACAGCGAAAATTTGATCGGTGAACTTTTTTTGTATACGATTTGCACGAGAATTGTCCTCCTGGTGACGTTTTCAAATAAGGCGTTTTGTTCTTTATTTCATGAATATTCCTCATCTGACGTTGGTAGGTAATAACAGTAAATTATGAGCTATAAAGTTCAAATTTTAAGTTTAATTCAATTCAATTACCTTCCAAGTTTTTGCTTCTTTGTCGATCGTGAAACATGGCCAGATAGGTTTTAAAAAAGTAAAGTTCACAGTTAAGTTGAAGTTCTAGTTAAGTTTACCGGTTAGAATACCCATATGTTAGGTTGGTGCAACCCAGTCTTAGTCTGCCATTAATTTAGCAAGCTTTGACCCGACTGTTCATAGAAGGAACAGACTAACTTGCGTATTCGTGGGTCATTGAATCTGTCTAGTGATGTGATACATGGATTTTTATTCAATTGGTAGGCAAATTAACAAGACGTAGTTTCAAAATGCAGAATAAAGAAACTTAATTAAATCTCTGAACACTATTAATGGCAAAAAATCCGACTTCAAAACCAAATGCACTAACAAGTCTCAAATTAAAAACTGCGTCTTGTTAATTTGCTTACCAATTGAATAAATATCCATAAATCACATCACTAGAAAGATTCAATGACCCACAAAAACGAAAGTATGTCTGTTCCTTCTATGACCAGCCAAGTATTGAACTTGCTAGATTAAAGACAGACCAAGAGTGGGTTGCACCCACCTAACTTATGGGTATTCTAACCGGTAAATTTAACTTAAACTTTACCTTAACTGTAAACCTTATTTTATTAAAACCTATCTGGTCATGTTTCACGATCGACGAAGAAGCAAAAACTTGGAAGGTAATTGTATGAAGTAGTGCACAGATAACTTAAAATTTTAACTTAATCAGACATTGTGAAATAGGCCATAACAATATCATTAGTTAACCTTATCTTTACTTTAGCTGTAATTTAGCTGTTACTTAATTATACTTCAGTATTCGTCCTCGATATTAGTATTATACACATGTAGTATCGCTTGCACTTATCACCACACAGCACAATTTTAGAGCTAGAAAAAAATAAATTACAACAAAATACAACCAATTTCCGTGTCCGGTAAAAATAATTACATAAATTATGAACACTTCCGTTACGTCACATCCTCCACGCCATAGTTTTCGAAGTCTTCATTCGCTTATTGTGCTTCGCCACTAAATCACGTCTATTTTCGTTAGGTACGTGCATAAAACATTTATTAATATTTTTTTGTGATTTCAGTGATTTTAGTGAACTATCAAGATTGGATTCTTTGAACTCAAGATCCTTCCGGATCATTGAACAAATACGCATGTCTATATGTAAATACAAGGTTTATAGCACCTCGGAACTGTATTTCGGACTTTTCCACGCTTAAACCCTTTCGGCCTCTACTGTTCAGTCAATACGCATCGTACAGTATTTTGGACTGTTTTGTGCGTACTACAAGGTTTCTAGGACTCGGATTTGTATTTCGGACTCTTACACGCTGAAACCATTTAGCTTCGTCTCAAGACTTAGCTTGACTGAACACGGCCGCTGCAGTTGACGGGCAACGGAGAAAAAGCTACACATGTGCAACCCGCATGGGCGGCGTCGCATCTGCCCCTTACATCCAGAGATGATGTAGTCCTGCCACCATCAACACCGCCGAGCCGCCCACGTCTCGCATGTATATATGTGTGATGCAGCTGGGACAGAGGGGTCGACGACACCACCAGAGATCGGGATACAACTGGTGAGTCATTACAAATCCTGCAATAAACGGACGGTTTCCATTCCAAACCTATTAGATATTTTCTCTGTACCGATCCTACTCTTGCCTAAGCATGAAAATCGGCACACATATCTTTTTATTTGTGTGTGTTCATCTGAACACGGCCAAACCTGACTACGAAAGCTGAAATATTTATTTCACGCCACCGCCCTCGCCTACTGTGCGACGCGCAGTTTCACTATTCATCATCATTTTATTTTATTTCAATTTTACCGCCAAAGAAACGACGAAAACTGCCAAAGCAGTTTCTAAATCACGCCTACTAGGTACCTTTTTGAAACTATATGTATAGTGTTTTATCACTACACAAACTTTGTATAGAACACAGGAGTAGATGCCTTGTCTGACAACGTTGTTTTTTAAAAGTGTCATTTATATAATTTATAATGGTTTTAACAATTTTGAAACAGTGTTAATTCGATTAGTGAGAGCGCAGCTCGATTAGTCGCCAAAGGTTGCAGGTTATTAATAGCCCTGCTTAAATTAAGAATGTTTTTTTGCAATTTTCTTATTTTATTTTGTTTATAACTTTCTCGTCACGAACAAACAGGTATTATTACCAATTAATAAAAGTTGGAATACAATGAGTGCACCGCACAGGTAAAAAGCAGTCGACTCGACTTGAGTCATTTGAAAAACAGTAGCATAATATGATCAGACACTATTTTAGGTGAAGGGTTATTGAAATATTTTTGACAAGATGCGAGTCGCACCTTATTCAAAATTCGAATATCGAGCGAACGCAGTTTTATAAATAAAACAAGGTTTTTTTCCTTCCATTGCTGCTGCAAGTATGATGTACAGAGCGTGATGTCTTACAAATCGAGTTATTTTTTTTTTCAGATTCAGTTAAAAATGATGAAAAATGTTTAAAATAACGAGGACAAGTCGTTTGCAATAGAGCGTAACAATATTTGAATTTTTGAAAAATTAAGTATTTAAAAGTAATACAAGGATTTGTGATAAAAGTGCTTTTATTCATTGGCTATTATAGGGAGATAAACTCTAGCTAGATCTTATTTCTCAAGAAATTGTGATTTATCCAAGCCCTCAGCTCTCCAAGAGGACGCTGTTTCAAACAAATGGAATAAAAAGCATTAACGTCTATATTGAATATAGTTTATATATATATATATATATATATATATATATATATATTAAGAATGAAGACAGATACAATGTATAGAAATACGCCTACCCAGCTAGAAGAAATAAAGTGAGTCTAGCAGTTCCGGCGGTCTTCGTTAATCCCATATGACATAATCAGACCAAAGATGAAACCAACAAGATCGAAATCGATACACCGGTTACAGGTGTCGTTGTTCCTTTTCAAGTTAAAAATAAAGAGTATAAGATAAAAAATATTGTAATAAATTTCATATTTCTACTGCAATGTCTTAATTTAAGAATTATAAAGCAACATGTAAAATAAAGAATACGTTTGTGGTCATCAAACGTATTCTTTATTTCACATGTTTCTTTATTTCCCGCCAAAACCCAAAGTTCTGTCTGTTGTTATATGTGAGATTTTGAGCACATATAGTAAATAATAATGTGTCGGATCCGTACGTTTTCACTAGTACACACACGCACGTTGAAGACTTTCGTCTTCAAACAATGAGGTTAATGAGACATGACGACGCTCTTGCGCAGTTTCCCGACCTCTGCTTAGCCGGCCGCGTTGGATTCGTTGAAAGACCTCTTTCTTAGAACCATTTGTTGTAAGGCTTTCGAGTGTAGTTTCTAAATCTCATCTTTGCCTGCACGAATATTATATTATCAATGAACCGGAGGTGAGAGATGTATTTGCTATTGACTTTGATGCCGAATCTTTCCCATTCCAGGAGCTTGAATCCGTCTTCAAATGCAGATGTATGATAATTTTAGAAAAAAAAAAGATTTAGGCGGTCTTATCCGTAAAAATTACCTAGTTTCTCTTCGCTCATTTTTGACACACAGAATCTCAAGTAATCTTGTTGCAACTCACGATACTATACGTCAAAGAAAGGTTCGTGATCGCAAATCCAGTTTAACACTATAGATTAAAATGTTTACGCACAATAAATGTCAGGTATTTGAGCTGCCATATTTAGTTTGTTTTACGTCCGATAGAGGCGCTTTCAGATTCTCATACAAATGATTACGTTACTATACGAATACTTTGACGCAAATTATTCGTGATAGGGGTACTGACGTCGGAAAAATCAGGCCTTAGTGCGCCTTCACATAAGAGCGGCAGCAGCGCGTTTTTCTAATGTGAAGGGCTTCTTGTCAAGGATGCTGTCATTTTATGGACGAAATTGACAGCAGTGGGACTGCCCCGTGGTCGTCGCGCTGCTAAAATCGCCTAAGTGTGAAAGCGCTCTTAATGATGTTATATACAAGCATTCAACAAAGTACTTGGAATAAGAGAAAGATTGTACTTGATTTATTAATGTAGAGCGCGGTTGAGTCCAGAGGTTGATGGGTGACCAATGATTTAAAAGATATTAAATCAAAAATATATATACGCTAGTTTGAATGTGAGACAGCATACTATCAAGCCTTGACTTCTATGTTGGGTAAATAATATTATGACACTGAAGTTAGTTATACTGTCAATGCTCAAGACATGTTGTGTGACACCAAGTACAAACATAACATGGTTTTTACTTTTTTAGCGTTTACCAGAGTTTTGATATTGCAAGTTTAAAAAAATAATAATGTGGCTATAGCAGATCTATCCACTCGTTACGGGAACAACGCCGTGTCAATTCGATGCATTCAGTATTGCATGTATGAAACTCGCATATCTATCGACATTGTAATGTATTATTATTAGACCGAGATCAACTTAGACCCTCTCTCGTCCAGGGGCGCATGAGTTATAACGCAAATGTGGCAAGTTGCCCTATGATTATCAACTATCCTCCCCCACTGTGAAACGGGCTGTCATTTACAAGAAGAACTGTCATAAGTTGTAGCAAACATGATCCGAGGCGAGGCGTTGCTGTTCCCTTTACGAAACGTGCTTTCGTACGGTGGACGCCTAGTTGAAGTGCTGTTCCTATTACTGTTTGATAAATGTGCTTTATTTTAACTTTTGTTATCACATAGTAGTTCTAACAAAATACCAAGAAATTGTAAATGTTACATTACAGTGATTGTATCGTTTCAAAGTTCCAGAAAGAACAAACCACTATGAAGAGAAATCAATATGAAGATACAAATGGTACTGCTCAGTTGTGAGTAATACGAACGCTGCTGAAATTATTAGATGTGAACTCGCTTTATGATATAAGATGTGAAATACATACAGGTTGTTGTTTTGGTTCGCGAAGAGCGACTCAGAGGTAGTTTTTACAAACTATACTGATGGCAAAATATTAAAAATAATATGAAATTAAGCTATAAAATCTATTTATTATTGTGATACTAGCGCAGAGCGAATCAAAACTATCAACACCAGGTCGCTTCTTCGTAGCTTACTAACTACAGCGTAGTATTTCGTAGATACGCGCAAGCTACGCGCGAGGGTGCTAGTTTCCCAATTCGTTTTTTTAGAATGTTGTGAAAAGGTTTTCTTATAAAAAACTTCCATATATATATATTTTTTTAGAATAAGCATAACTCATACTATCGTCCCTGAGTTGGAAGTCACTGACCAAAACAACACCCTGTATGAAGTTTACACATTGCATTGCATTTAGAGAACTCGCATGCCTATGTATAAATAACTGTTGAAGTATGACCTTCAATATATATACATCTTAACTATGAACACATAAAATACTTAAATTTAAGTATTTTTTAAAAACATGACTCATCGTATTTATAATAAATGTTTACGTTATAAATTTTCAATTATACCTTCAAATACCTCAAAACAAAGCTGAAACATAATATTTTTCATATAAAAAAGATAACTTATCACCATAGAACAAATTTTATAAATACAGGATAAATAAAAATCGTAATGACTACATTTTAGTACATGGGGTCTATTCACAAGACCCACCTTCTAAAAACTAGTCGGTCGGAACACCCAACTTTTTGGTATCTATGGATTGCTCATTTTACCGTCTAAATGTTAAAGACTTCCCAGTATTCAATTGTCCGCACCACATAACTAAATCATTCATACTTAATAATGCTTAAATTTAAGTATTTTTTACTACGAGCTACGATTGTTTACGTACGATTGTTTGTACATACATAGTGTGATAATTAAGCCGTAGACTGTCAATACGTACGGCCAACACATTTTTCATTTCGTGCTCTTTCAGTCAAATGACATTAGCTTTTACCCCATTTTTTTATCCTTATTATTATTATAAATAAATATTCGGGGTAAAAATAAAAGAAAAGTTGATGATTTTTACTGCAAAAAATGATATTCAACACATTACTGTACGTTACACATTCTGTGCGAGTTTCTAAGAAAAAAAAAGTTTTGTTTATTTATCCACACTTTTCAGTTATTTTTTATTCCACTGATTTTTGGCTCATAATTCTTGATATTAAACACGCGTGCTTTTTCAGTATATTATTGAACAAGAACCTTTAGTTTATTAACCCGACCAATTTACATTTGTACCCTAGTGCCGTGTCGTAAGTAAGAAGAAGAAGAAGCGATATAATTTAGTCGGGTTATAACTTCCATTTTAGCAACAAACAGTATTTATGCGAAAAATAACAGTACCTACATATTTATTTCAATAAATGGTAAATTCAGATTTATTACCAAAAATTACTCAAATTCACTTATTTTTTTCTGTAATTTGTGTTTTAAACACGAATTATTACATTTTCAATCTTGGCTGTTGGCCGATCTAGTTCCCGCCTTAGCCTTGCGCGCGCATCGGTATCGCGGCAAGAAAAAAAAACAACGCGCCATTTTTCGTAAATAATTGTCGGCTGTGACGAAGTTTGGATTAATTGTGAAGTTTAATATCAACGAAAATGTCTACTTCAAGTGAAGAAAATGAAGAAAACCTATTCTTAACACCGCCGGACAAACGTAACGAGGCGAAAAATGCGGCTTTTGCTATGAAAATCGAGTGAAATGTATTTAACGGCATATGAAATACTTCTAAAATGGAAAACCAGCAAGAATGCTCATTCTTTCTCAGAAACTTAATAAAATGAAGAGTCTTGTTTTTTACTGAGCGAGTGTAAATTAAAAAAAAAAAACGTTCTGTAGATCTTAACCCTCTCGCCCTTACTCTCCCCATATGGGGTTCATTTTCACATTCGCAGATGTCGTAGCGTCTTACTGTCCCCATATCGGGTTCTCAGTACTGTTAGCGTCACGTATTACTCTCCCCATATGGGGATCGGTTGAGTAGTCGATTTTAAATCGATGATTTAGTTATGTGGTGCGGACAATTGAATACTGGGAAGTCTTTAACATTTAGACGGTAAAATGAGCAATCCATAGATACCAAAAAGTTGGGTGTTCCGACCGACTAGTTTTTAGAAGGTGGGTCTTGTGAATAGACCCCATGTACTAAAATGTAGTCATTACGATTTTTATTTATCCTGTATTTATAAAATTTGTTCTATGGTGATAAGTTATCTTTTTTATATGAAAAATATTATGTTTCAGCTTTGTTTTGAGGTATTTGAAGGTATAATTGAAAATTTATAACGTAAACATTTATTATAAATACGATGAGTCATGTTTTTTCCCGCGCTACCTTCTTTATCGCCTCAGTATTAATAAAAATATTTCAGTAACGTAATATTTAGTTAAACTGTGTGATAGCTAATACAATAAACAACTAATCCCCGTTTACAAAATGACGATAGCTCATTCCTACAACTACCTATAAAATAATATTGTAACTGTCCACATTAGGCGTGATTTTCGTTAAATAATAATTGATTTTCTAACGACAATTACTCAAAATACTGACGCAGGAATTGAAATGACAATGTTTTTTATTCAATTTATAATATAATGAGTTTTAATGAAGTATAAAACTATAGTTGATTTGTGATGTGTATGGACGTACAGTTACATAAGTAAAGATGATTAATTTAATTTACTTCAAAAATAGAGATCTATAGCGGAGAGTAACAACGCTATGGTAAGGGTGATGATGATCAAATATTGTCATATATCTTTGAGAAAAGTGTTAAAGCAGTACTGGCTATGAATTATGCACGATTTAATTCAACCAGCTCCATTCCACCTTCATAACAAAGACGCGGGCGTGGTTGCCATCTTTATGTCGTTGACATACCATCAAGGCGCACTAAACGGTTCCGTTCAATGTTTCGATGCGTGCGGCTAAGGAAAGTAATTCGTTAACGGCTGAAGTGTTCCCTAAACATTTTGGTTTGAGCATTTTAAGAAAAAAGTGAACAGGCTGTTACTCGTCAGACATGATCCATCGATTACATGATTACGTACCACCAGGAGTGATCGTGGCCAAATACCTGATCATTAAAAAAAATAGATAGATAACTCTTGATCGCAAATTACAAAGGTCAAAGATAGAAGAATCATACCGTCATACCTAAGACTCACTGTAATGTTGAATTTAATACACAGGAATTACGCATATATCCAAAACTATTTGTCCTCGTCTGAGTTCAATCCACGATTCCCTCAATGTCTATTGATTACAAACAAATAAGAAACAAATAAATAAACATATTTTCTCATATTATTAACGTCCACTACAATTTACTGCTAATCAATAACAATTTATCCTGCCCTTAAGACAGCAGCCAATGACCCGTCTGCTCTTGGGAAGGAACTGACTAAGGATCAGTAGCCCAAAATATAAGGTTTACGTAAGTGGATTGGTAAAGTATGCCTTAATCAGTCATTGAGGACAGATGAATAAAAGCAGATTTAACTTACGTCAGATAGGACTTATCCCAAGCAATAAGTATAAAATGAACGATTTTAAAATGACATTAACATTAATGATTTCTGGAGGCCGATTCTCGCGGCAATCGAACTTTTTTCGTGTGGTAATTCGATTGCGAGTTTAACCGTTTAATCTAAAAAATCAAGTAAAATATCTAAACACAAAAAAACGATCGCACGAACAAAATCTGAATACATAGAAATCGTGACGCTGAGAATTCCAAAAATATTTTTCCTTCGACAGCGAAAATTCGATCGGTGAACTTTTTTTGTATACGAATTGTCCCCCTGGTGACGTTTTCAAATAAGGCGTTTTGTTCTTTATTCCATGAATATTCCTCATCTGACGTTGGTAGGAAATACCAGATAATTATGAGCTATAGTTAAGTCACGGCTAAATTACAGCTAAAGTAAAGTTACAGTTTACTGCTGATTCTGTTATGGCCTATTTCACAATGTCAGATGAAGTTCAAATTTTATGTTATCTGTGCACTACTTCATACAATTACCTTCCAAGTTTTTGCTTCTTTGTCGATCGTGAAACATAGCCAGATAGGTTTTAATAAAGTAAGGTTCACAGTTAAGTTGAAGTTCTAGTTAAGTTTACCGGTTAGGATGCCCATAAGTTAGGTTGGTGCAACCCACTCTTAGTCTGTCTTTAATTTAGCAAGCGTTGACCCGACTGTTCATAGAAGGAACAGACTAACTTGCGTATTCGTGGGTCATTGATTCTGTTTAGTGATGTGATACATGGATTTTTATTCAATCGATAGGCAAATTAACAAGACGTACTTTCAAAATGCAGAGTAAAGAAACTTAATTCAATCTCTGAACACTATTAATGGCAAAAAATCCGACTTCAAAACCAAATGCACTAACAAGTCTCAAATTAAAAACTGCGTCTTGTTAATTTGCTTACCAATTGAATAAATATCCATAAATCACATCACTAGAAAGATTCAATGACCCACAAAAACGCAAGTATGTCTGTTCCTTCTATGACCAGCCAGGTCAATGCTTGCTAGATTAAAGACAGACTAAGAGTGGGTTGCATCAACGTAACTTATGGGTATTCTAACCGGTAAACTTAACTTCAACTTCAACTTAACTGTGAACCTAATTTTATTAAAACCTATCTGGCCATGTTTCACGATCGATGAAGAAGCAAAAACTTGGAAGGTAATTGTATGAAGTAGTGCACAGATAACTTAAAATTTAACTTAATCAGACATTGTGAAATAGGCCATAACAATATCATTAGTAAACCTTTTCTTTACTTTAACTGTAATTTAGCTGTTACTTAATTATAGCTCATAATTCACTTTTATTATCAACGTCAGATAAGGAATATACGTGAAATAAATAACAAAACGCCTTCTTTGAAAAAGTCACCTATTTATCAGCAATCATTAATGTAAATGTCATTTTTAATCGTTAATTTTATACTTATTTCTTCGGATAATTCTTCGGACATTTCATTTCAAATAAAAATAAAGCAAAAATACCGATGTTTTTCGATAAAATGTAATACATCTCTAGACCAAACTTACTTGATTATACCGCCCTCGTAAATAACGCAGTAAAATAAAACTCCATATACATCTGGTTTGGCACAACAGACATGAAGTGACATTGCGAAAAATATAGTCCGACTTATAGAAATGCTTTCTGAAATACCAATGGGAACACATACTAATGATTTTAACTGAAGCATGTCTAAGTACAATTAAATTGACGACATTATAGAATTTTACATTAATTTTCGTAACTACTTGTTTGGTGTTCCATTGCATTTATTTCACGTATTGTAAATAAAATAGTAAAATTTTTATTCAATTGAAAAAAGTCAATAAAAAATTAAGATATAATAACTTATTGATTGTAGAATACAGGCCAAGAAATGGCTGCGAGAATCAATTTTAATATTGTCTGAGTATTAAGCACACTCTATTTTAATAAAATTCGCCATCACTTACTATCATACCGATTATGATTGAAGCAGACTCGTATCTGAATCGCGTAAAAACACAAGGTTTTCTATTGCATTTGGATCTTGTCAAAGCAATTTCATCTCTGGACCGATAACTTGTTTTTAGTGCCATCCTGTATTTTCCTTATTTCTTTGACGTCGCTTTTATTATGACATTTGCATACACTTTCAGACGGTACCTTGTAAATTGGACAGCTTCACGTTAGTGCAATTTAATGCCATTTCGATACACTAAAGTTTCTCTCCGTCACTTACCTGATCAGTAATTGCTCTATTTTCACGTTATTTACAAGACTGTTTAAATAAAACAAAAACTAATTATTTTGCAAATATTAAGCTTAATTCTTTTCTCTTGAAAAAGAGACTTATTTAAGTTTTAGTCAGTATATCATTAGGATCAGGCTCATTATCAGTAAAATCTTTCATTTATCTCAATGTTACTGAAAAAGAAAGAAAAGGTCCCTAAGAGCGCTTTTACACTTAGGCGACTTTAGCAGCGCGGCTGTCGCGCGACCGTTGCGCGTCACGCTCTCTCTCTGTTCCTTTCACTCTCGCAACCAGATGGGACAGCAATCTGACACGACCGAAGTGAAATCAGGCGCAGACACTACGGCTTTAAGTATTTTCCGAGGCACGGGGGTGAAACACCGCCGACTCCAAACTCCGGGCTGCCCTGAGAATTTCTAATCTGAAAATTCCAGGGACATATTTTTTTGGGATCGAACCCGAAACCTCTGGTGCAGCCATCGCTTTAAAGTGAGACCCCCTAAACGCTGCACCACAGAGGCAGTTAAATGTGTCTCTTAAAGTATGTTGTAATATGCAAGTGTGCGCGGAATCGGCAACATACGCGGTGTCTATGACGGCATCAAACGGGTTCTTGGTCTTACTGCTAAGAAAACATCGCCAACAGGTTAGTAGGGAGGGCTTGTATACCGCGTTCGAGTGCATTGGAGGCTCGCCAAAACTCCAGAGCCTCGTAAACCTTTTCACGAGGACATGAAAGGCACAGCAGTGTTTAATGGCAGCTCATCAGCTCCTTTTAGTGTCTCCAGAGGAGTGCGACAGGGCTGCGTCTTAGCTCCTAACCTGTTTGGTATACTTATATATACTTAAACATACTTTTCGCTTATATTACAAACTGCTTTCGGCGATAACCAACAGGGTATCCATTTACACACGAGGGTCGACGGAAAGTTGTTTAACATCTAACACCTCAAATCTAAACGTAATCGTGAGGATCTTTTTGTGGACAGTCCCCTTTACGCTGATGACGCAGCTTTCGTGGTTAACTCCGAGGGCGATCTTCAGTTAATGGTGGAGAGATTTTCGCAGGCCTGCTCGATTTTTGCTATGTCTGTCAACACCAAGAAGACAGTTATACTAGCTCAAGGCACATCTGTTGCTCCAGCTATTCAGCTTAATGGCGCGATGTTGGAGGGTGTTGATACTTTTTGCTACTTCGATCATTACCAACAATCGCTGGCTTGACGCAGAGGTTGACTTCCGCATCTGTAAGGCGGCAACGATGTTCGAGAGGCTAGTGCTCGAGTGTTACAAAACTGGCATCTGGCAAATAAGACAAAGATGCAGGTCTTTCAGGCGTCTGTTTTGAGTATACTCTTGTACGTAGCCGAAACTTGGACAACGTATGCAAGGGTCGAGCGCCGCGTGAACTCCTTCTACATGCGCTGCCTTCGTAAGATCTTAGGAGCTAGATCTAACGAGAGAGTCTTTGAAATCGCACAGCTGCCTAGCTTGACCGCGCTTCTCAAACAAAGGTGACTGTGCTGGCTAGGGCATATGTATAGAATGGCACCCTTTCGGTTGCCACGACGCGTCTTTTTGGGCGCTTTAGCGAATGCAAAAAGATATGTTGGGAGGCCATTGCTTCGCTTCAAAGACGGCGTCAAGAGGGACATGGCTGCGTTTCACATTTGCCCCCAAAACTGAGAAAAGCTTACGGAGACACGTCCAGAATGGCAAAATCGCGTTGCGGAGGGTCGCAAGCATTGCGATGAGTCCTAGTTCGCGACACTTGCTGACAAGAAACAGAGAAAACATCGAAGTGACGTGCCTCCATTGGTCGCCAACTTCTCTTGTCGAACTTGTGGCAGACTTTGCCGCTCTCGCATTGGTCTATTGAGCCATGAAAAGAGATGTATTTGAAACACTACACCATAAACCGTCTGAAATAGGTGAATAGGCGGACATTGAGGTTTTTAGAGTGCCGTAGCCGAATGGCAAAAAAACGGAACCTTTATAGTTTCATTATGTCTGTATGTTCATACGTATGTCACAGCCACTTTATTCTGAAACAATTAGTATAACACAGTTTAAGGTGAATGTATCCTGTTAACCGCTTTACGATTCTCGTACAAAAAATAAATAAATGATATAAGGGATCTTCCATACATCAAATTAAAACCAAAATATTTTTTATTATTATGCATGTAAGGTGTCTATGTTTTTTTTTTAATCTACACCATCCCACTGCTGGGCAAAGGTCTCCCCCAAACTTCTCCATCTATCTCTAACCATTGCCAACGACTGCCAATTCTTAGCAAAACTGACCAAATCTTCACACCAGCGCTTTCTGGGTCTGCAACTGCGGCGATAGCCATCTGCTGGTATCCATCGCGTGACGATTTGGGTCCATCTGTCCGGGTGCATCCTTTACGTGTCCCGCCCACTCCCACTTTAGCCTAGCTGTATTCTCGCCTACTTCCACTATACTCGATTTGGAGCGAATGTGGTATTGCGTACCTTATCCATCCTGTTATCACTGCAATCATTGTTAATTAGAATAAGTCTTGATTTTTGTAACAATAAATAAAACACACTTTATAAAACGTACATCTTGTGTTCCGCTAACATTTCCTAATGGGCCACAGCCGAAAGTCCTCAGTCCAAGAGATGAAAAAATAAACAAAATGGCCGACATAATGCGTCCAAAGCGCAGTCTAGTACGTTACATTAGATGCCATATTGAGTGCAGAGAAAACTCGGCTTTGGGGTAGTAGTGTGAACTAGAGTTTATGGAGTAAGTAACAAGTGAAGAGTTCGAAACACACAATAGAAGATTTAGTAAATTTTTGGATTCGTAGAATACACCCTGTTATTTTTAACATTGAAAACACTCAGAAAATTTTTGAAGTCAGAAGAAAAGCGGTTTCACAATGGCCTGTTCCACCATCGACAAATAAGCACTAACAAAGAAATAATTGCAATAGGACGTCGTTCCGAAGTATCTGGCAGATAACGCTAACCAAACCTTTTTAGAACAAGAAATAAGTAAATGTTTGCAGTGCATAGTAGCCACATTTCTGCACCAGACTGCTGTAGTGTGTGCGCTGCCTCACCCCATTTTAGGTAATGTAAGTTAGTATATAAGTCTTTAGTTGTTGTAATACTAGCGGTCCCCCGCGACTTCGTCCGCACGTTTTGAGTTTGCTCCCTCCCCTCCCGTCGCAGCGTGATGTTTTATATCCTAAAGCCTGTCTCAATAAATAAGCTATCTAACACAGAAATATTTTTTCAAATCGGCTTAGCAGTTCCTGAGATAAGCGCGTTCAAACCAACAAACTCTTCAGCTTTATAATATTAGTATAGATTATATTATCTGGGGTATAGATTAGCGCAAGCGCACGTTGTACTTAAGCTGCGAACATTATTTTGGTGCGGAGTTATGTTAAAACTGTGATATCTCCTAAGATATTTATTGGAATCAAATGATATAAAGGGCAACTTTGTTCTAAATGAAATGCTAGTGATGATGAATGTATTTATTTTGATAAGAATAAATACCTGTGTGTATAATACACCTCTAAAAATGATGCATTATTTTTTTACAAATTTATTAACATAAAAAAGGTTGTATTAAGCCAACCATAAAAGATAGACTTATGATGTCGCGGACTTTATTATAGAACTCTTAATGTTGAACAATCTTGTAATACATATTTTTTGTGTAACTTTAGCGGTTTCCGCAGCGTACGCAGCGGAAGCTCTCAAAAGGAATATCTTTCTCCCGTTTTCGCAACATTTTTCATTTCTGCTGTAGTCTCATGAGTCGTATCTTTATGTTATATAGCCTAAAACCTTCCTCGATAAATGGACTATCCAACACAAAAATAATTTTTCAAATCGGGCCAGTAGTTTCTGAGATTAGCGCGTTCAAACAAACAAACAAACAAACAAACAAACTCTTCAGCTTTATAATATTAGTATAGATTATTCATTATAATAAACCTAACCGTGCGCGTAACACTTGTTTTATTTGACATCTCCCGCAGTCAGCATTACATGGCGACCCTGCCAGTGCTGCCTTTTTAACCGACTTCAAAAAAGGAGGAGGTTATCAATTCGACTGTATGTTTTTTTTTTATCATTATTTTTTTTTTGTATGTATGTTACCTCATATCTCAGTCGTTTGTCGACCGAATCGAAATTTTTTTTCACCTACTTAGAGGGTATACCTTCTAGTTGGTCCCATTTTTTCCATTTTGGGATCTGATGATGGTATCTTGGTGTATTCGAGAGAAACCCTCAAATTTTAAAGGCACGTATAGTGTTACTTTACTAGAATCTTAATGTTGACGTGTTGTTACGTCTGATAGTCAACATTTTATGGGGCTGAGCTGATGGTGGAACTCCTTAACGCCTAGGAGTTCAGTAATTATAATGACGAAACTTATGATAGGTGATTTGTAGCTTCGTAAAAAATAGAATCATAAGGTGCAACTCCCCCCCCCCCTCTTATGTAATCACTAAAAATAAAGAAATAAAATAAACTTTAAAAAAAAGTAAAAACCGACTTCAAAACCAAAATGCACTAAAAAGTCTTAAATAAACTCTTCACCATTGAAAGGAAAGGAATCCGTTTTAGGCAAACAATTTCTTTTTGGAGTCGGTGCCATCACTTTGACCATCAAGCATCAACTATCACAGCACCGACTCCAAAAAGAAATTGTTTGCCTAAAACGGATTCCTTTCCTTTCAATGGTGAAGAGTTTATTTAAGACTTTTTAGTGCATTTTGGTTTTGAAGTCGGTTTTTATAGCAGTACTGCCCATCGGGAACAATAATTACAAAATGTGAAAATAAACTTTGACATACGAAGTGAGCACGAAAATTTTAGAGTGTTGTATAAAATTATGGACTTATTAAGGAAAATGGACTTAAAACAGCAGATGTAGTTATTTGTGATTGGTGAAAATAAAAACTGATGTTCGTGTGAGCTGGCTGCTGGGCGAAATATGGTGCCAGATGGAGTTAAAAAAGTATGCTGGCAGCCGGGAGTTGATGGTGTCCGATGATGAGTCAGAGTGCAGGCGGCCGGTAGATGTTGGTGTCCTATGAAGGGCCAATTGGCAGAAAGGAGCAAGTTCGAGTTACATCGTAAAGGATTACCATCAAGACAGTTGC
Organism: Pyrausta purpuralis; assembly: GCA_963924145.1. Taxonomy (NCBI): domain Eukaryota; kingdom Metazoa; phylum Arthropoda; class Insecta; order Lepidoptera; family Crambidae; genus Pyrausta; species Pyrausta purpuralis. The sequence goes on from OZ001657.1 coordinate 20,655,422, forward strand.
AAAAAGAACATCAAGGACGGGCACCAGGATGAAATCAGGGATGACAACACACGATATCATTTTTTTTGGTATCAATATATTCATTTTTTATTTTATACTATCATAAAGGTATATTAAAATATGTTAGAATAATAAAGTTACGTAGTGGCCACTACACAAGTATTAGATAAGGTAAGGGTTCTATATTACTCGATAATGTTTAGTTCCCACCAGACGGATTTTTAGGATTAAGCAATTTTCTTTATAACATTTTATGTTTTCCGCGACAGACTTATAAAGTTTTAAAATTCGATAAGTTTTAACTAATCTAAAATTATAATCAGACGTTTCTCTTCGATTTTTGTTGTGGAATAGTTTGACAATAGTATTTCGTAAAAAATACCTTAATCACTTTTATTCACTTTAACATTATTATTAACCTAAAATAAAAATAAAAGGATTTCGGTTTAATCATATTTTGTGGCTTGGCAATTAAGTTAGACCTACATAAAAGTAATTAGAACATTTACACCGATTGTATTGCGTATAAAGAATCTTAGTCATGTTTTTTTTATTGATTGGTAATAAATTTATTTATTTAGTTTTCTCATTAAACCTAAAAAAAAACTATTTTTAACTTTTCTTTCCTTGTAGCGTTGAAATTGATTCGCAAAATATTTTACTCTTTTATTTATTGAAGATACACTTTTTATAATAGGTCAATATTTTTCAAATTTTCGTTCGTAATTCACGGCTGTTATTTTTAACACTGAAAACACTCAGAAAATTTTTGAAGTCAGAAGAAAAGCGGTTTCATACTTAGGCGAATTTAACAGTGCGATGGTCGCGCGGCAGTCGCGCTGCTGTCAATTTCATAAATAAAATGATAGCAGTAAGCCCTTTATATTAGAGAATCGCGCTGCTGTCGCTCTAATGTGAAGGCGCACTTAAATATGCACCATCTTATTGAGACTGAAAACAAATGACAAAGATCTGGCATACATACTGTGAATTATTAAATTTTATTAGAAGCATATTATTATTTATTGTAATAAATAATAATTAATACTTGCATGCTATTTGTCAATGACTACATGGACCGTATGTTAAATTGATTGCAAACCTTCTGTGTACCTCGTTAAAAAGCAAATAAATATTTCTGAATCTGAAAGTAAGGAAAAATAGAATGCGTTGTACACCCCAGAGTAGGTACTTTGGCTTACTTCCATGTTCATATATTTATTTATTTTATTCTTAATTGCACTGACAAAAATAAAGTACCAATGGCGGACTTAATGCTTAAAGCATTCTCTACCAGTCAACCATTGGGTGAAGCAGCTTTTCTGATATTTTATTTTACCTCGCCTTTTCATCTCGTTATTAATGTAATTTTTCTTATAATTATAATGCTCTGCTCAATTTTTTTCAACTAGTAAATACTCTACGTATACCCTCTGATCCCGGGAGAGACCAGGGGTTATGTGGACTCCCTCATCAAATGAGGTTGGTTATACCCGCTTAAAAACAAATCCTCTTGTGCCAATGAATGCTGGTGCTGCTTTGCCTTGGGCGTGTCAGAAATGTTAGCAAAAATACAGACCGATGGGTTCCATGCCATCATTAGAAAGCGGGTGACGTCATTGCTAAGACCCTTTACACACTGCGCTTCTTTTAGTATCGATACAGTTGCGATGGTTACGCGCATGAGCATCGATACAGTCGCGATGCAGAAGCTGAAAATCGTCAAATTATAGACTAAATTTTGGAGATTGCATCGATGCTAAATAAAATCTGTTCAATGCGTGAGTCGCGATGCTGAAGCGCGGTTTCGCGCAACTTCATTGATGCTAAGAGTCGCAGTGTATAAGGGGTCTAAAACGTTTGTGGGCAGCGGTAAAGCATCCTTAGCAGAATGGCAGATAGGTGGGACTCGCCACTACTTGGACGCTGATTACAGCTGTATGCTACGGCATTAAACATGCATCTGGGGCCCTATTTTTGAATATCTCTATGGCGTATGACTTTCGTTGACTAATGTTTGATTTTCGAATAAAACCGGATAAAATCCACACTAGAGTGATTGCAAACACTGTAGCTCGATTATGTAAGTTGTCATTTCAAGAGATTTTCGTATATTTTTTATTGACGTTTTGATTGATAATCAAGCGTTAATTGAAGCGACTAATTCAAAAACAGACTTCCTGGGCGCTCGTCCATTATATCGCTATTTGTTTTTATTGTTTCAGGTATTTTTTCTTTCCATTATTTTATAATATTTTTTTACTGTCAATTATGAGTATTTCTGGGTTCCTATACCTTCCAGAAATAAACTATTATTAATTTATTTTTTTAATAAAAGGGAGGTACTGCGGGGTTGGCCCCCCGGGTATTTCCCCGGGTATAATTCCGCAGTCCTTCGCACCTTGCACCACCGCCAATTAGAGGCAGATTCGTCCGCGCGAGCGACTCCACTCACAATCCATTAGACACGACACCGGCGGACGAGTGAACTGAAACGATTTGGAGACTTGGCAAAAATAAAGGTCCGTTGTTTTGCTGTATCGTTGCTAGGACCAGATACCTGATGTGCTTAAACCCATTTAGCGATGATTTTTAAAGAAAATTAGCTGCTTCAACTCCTTTAGCTATATTTTTAAAAGAAAATTAAGAAAACTGCACTTTAACTTTATTACGGAAACTGTGCAGAAACTTATTTAGAACAAATTCTTTAGCTTCTCCATAATGTGTGATGTTGATGTTCACCATCTAAATCCTATATTTTTTAAAGAGCCTATTCTTTATCCAATAATTGGTAAGGTAATATAACAAGTTAAGTGTGATGGAATTTATAGTTTATCTGCTCAGACAATGTTAGTTTGAAGTTTTAAATTTTGACTATTAGATAAAATATGTGTGGGAAGAATTGCAAACTTCCGGATTTTGTCATGTTTACTTTATATTTTCTATTAAAATTGCATACGTCAAAAAATCACTCTCTGAGCGGATAAATTAATAGAAGAAGTTAAATAGGTGGCTGTATTATAAATTGTAAAAATGTTCAGAATCTTAGACTAAGGATTTTACTTACGGGTTCAAACCCCCAACCGCAACGTAGATACTCTCTCGAATGAGTAAAAACAAAACAGTAATTTTACAGCATCTTAAGTGTTTTCCCAGTAATTACTGGAGAAGTTAATAAATCTTCTTGTAGCTTAATGTCTTTTTTAAATCCGCGAAATTAGGTCAGCGGTATCTCCATTCCGTTTTTTGGGGGACACTTGGATTTGTTTCAATTCCATCTTTTGTCTACATTGTAAAGCCCGGAGCTGGGAATAGGCCTGATTTTGTACAGCATTTTCTTAGAAAAGTAGTCACTCTTTTTTCATAGTAAAATAAATTTCCTTCGTAAGAAATTTGTTAAGAAGTTTGTAAATAAATAGCTGTCAGTTGCTTAGGCTCAAAACTCACTTTTTTTCTTGAACAAGAAAAATATATTGCATTTAGTTAATAGCCGTCAGTTGCTTAGGTTCTCTTGCGCATGTTAAGATTTATAACCTAGAATTACGCTTATCCTGGATTAAATCATCATTCTGACTCGGTCAGTTTATTTGACGTCGACAGAGACAAAATGAAAATTAAATCCATGACAAGCATTTTCCTGTAAATCATCACACGCAAGTTCACCTCAGTAGACTAAGAGTTGATTTTACCAACCTAGGACTTATCCTACCGAATAAGTATAAACGACTGACTTTGACAAATGGCATTTACAGAAATGGTTGCTGACGAATATGTGACGTTTTCAAATGAGGCGTTTTGTATTGTATTCGACGAATGTTCCTTATTTGACTTTGTTAAATCAACTCTAAGACATCCACAGTTGACTTGGTAGACATAAGAACATGGTCACGATACGGCTAAAAGTAGTAAGTAAAGTAAAGTTAGCCTGTAACATCCCACTGCTGGGCAAAGGCCCTTACCTCAACTATGAGGTTGTTTGAGCAATACTGCACCACGCTGGCTCAGTGCGAGTTGGTGGAGGGGTGTTTGCAAGGCAATGGACTAACCCTGCTGTCAGATTTTATCAAGCCGCTCATAAGGACTCTGACTTGGCTTAACGACTAATATCAACCGATATTAGCCGGGACCAACGGCTTAACAAGCCTTTCGAAACACGGAGATGCTCGTGATGTACCTACGTCACTTATATGCTACGGCTAAACGAACTAAGAAGTCATTAAAATTATACAAATATTTTTAGGAAAATGATTTGAAATTTCTTAAAGTTGTGTTTTCACGTTTCTTTCATTCATCAGCAAAGGATGAAATAGATTAACTTAGTCTTAGAGTTTGTTGGGAATCGGGCCCATTGTTAAGTTTGGAATTAGGAATGTCTCAATTCGGTTCAAGCGCGTATATCGTCCCGGTCTGAGTGCGGACAATCGTAGGATCTTACTTTTTACTGCCCAACATTTCATTTTTATTCTGTAGGCCTTCGGTTTGACGGGTGGTATAAGACGCAAGCTGTGTTAAAAAAACTTTCTTCATTTTTTCAGTTTAGTTAACCCTTTGTGTTTTGGAAAAGTGTCATCAGATAAGACAAGGAAATACTCTAGTTCCTGGTTGAAGTAACTAGAATTTGATACTTATTTTTGAAGTTTATGCGAACACTACTTATTGATTAAAACACAATTAACAGAAATGTTATGCGGAGATCTACACGCAATTATAAATATAAATAAAGACAAAAAAGTGTTTATTCAATAACTAGAATTTGATCCAAAGAAGCATGAAATGACAATATCTATTGCTGAAACATGCGTTAAGATTGTTGTTAGCGTTCAACAGTAGGCTAGATGGCGCTGTATCCGTAATGAAGAAACTAAACGTCGGTATTTCTAAAATCAAATCGGACTCAATTTTGCAGATAATCTGAGTGATTCAATGAACATTCTGTAGTGCAGAGTTACATAATAATATGCATTGAAGAGGTCTTTATGAAAAAATGCAAAGCGTGAGTCTCTGAAAGAAAATTCAAATCGCTAACGCCGTCCCTCCACACTTGGTCCCCTCCATAATTTCTGGATTCCAGAATGTGCGTAATGTGACTCGTTCCTTAAATTGGATTGATGTAATTCCTTCTTATATCTCTCTTTTTTGTCCGCCGGATATCGTAGGGGTCATTCGATATGATAGATGTATTTTCTTTGGCCATAAAGTAAAGTGTTCTCTGTGTTGTTTGATTTTCATTTATTTATTTCGGATACTCGGTCGGAATGCTGGCCCCGAATTCTCTCAGATTTCTTTTAACGACTGGGCAGGGAGAAAACACTCAGCGTAATAAAGGGAAAATAAACAAGGGAGAAATTTTCTTTACTTATTATTATTTATTTGTATTACGAATGGAAGTAGGTTTGAGGCGCTTTTTGTTTGATTGTGTTATTTTTCAATACAGTTTCACGTTAGAATATGACGTTCATTGATGGCGGAGTATTTTTTTGAGGTATTTCCTGCACAAGTTTTTTTGAACCTCCATGATGTTCAATTATGAATTCAAAATCATTAGATTTGCTACACCAAATCTCTTTAGATTTTGTACCAAAAAGGTTTATTTTTTACATTTTATTACATACATACACCAATCACATACATTGCTTTGTGTCTCCCAAATGCACGTGTGTTATGGAAATTAGGCACAACGGTGGTACCACAACACCCAAGACCTCGGAGAAGTCGTATTGACATGATTCCTTTGTAGTTCGAGTAGATTAATGCTATAGGAAATTAAAAGTCTATCAAAATCGATTTAGTAGTTTTTGAGATATGTTTTATAACTAAAAAAAAAAACAACCAAGAATGAAAATAAATTTATAGGCTTACGTTTTCCTTCAAAAATGCTTAGAATTTCTAAGAAATCTTGCTCTTTGGTGCATTTTATTTTACTAAGTCTTCGGAAAAACACATTCTTGGTGGTTTTTCCTTATTTTGCGAGAATTTTTGTGTTGTTTTGTCAAAAGCTGCGCATAAACTATATCCGTCAAAATATCCTTAAGAGTATTATCATTGGTTTTATTAACCAAAAGTATTTTAGTAAATAATAAAGTGCTATAATCTCATTCATACCTAACTTTGATTAATTTTGGTGGTCAGTTTTACTGATCCGTGTCATTTGTTTAATCTATATCTATATTAACATTATAAAGCTAAAGTATTGAAGTATTTGATTGTTTGAACGCGCCAATCTTAGAAACTACTAGACCGGTTTAATAAAATATTTTTCTGTTGGATAGCTTACTTATCGAGGAAGGCTAAAACGACTTGATAACGAGTTAGCATTTCACCGCAAGCAACTTTAACAGATAGTTAAAAATAACCTGACTACGAATCAACGACTGGCACTCAGTCTGTTTTTACGAGAGTTAATTTATACTAATATTATAAAGCTTAAAAGTTGGTTTGTTTATTTGAACGCGCTTATCTAAGAAAACACTGGACCGATTTAAAGAAAAAGTGTTGGATAGCTTATTTATCGAGGAAGATATAAAACATCACTATACGACTTATAAGAGCAGAGCAACAACGAATGTATATTTGCGTGTGTGTTGTCTGGCGCATATTTATAGTAAAATTAGCCTGTAACATCCCACTGCTGGGCAAAGGCCTTACCTCAGCTATGAAGTAGTAATATTTATTATTTAACTAGCGGTCCCCCGCGACTTCGTCCGCGCGTTTTGAGTTTTCTCCCTCCCCTCCCGTCGCAGCGTCATGTTTTATATCCTAAAGCCTTTCTCGATAAATAAGCTATCCAACACAGAAATATTTTTTCAAATCGGTCCAGCAGTTCCTGAGATAAGCGCGTTCAAACAAACAAACTCTTTAGCTTTATAATATATTAGCGCAAGCGCACGTTGTACTTCAGCTGCGAACATTATTTTGGTGCGGAGTTATGTTAAAACTGTGATAGCTCCTAAGATATTTATTGGAATCAAATGATATAAAAGGCAACTTGGTTCTAAATGAAATGCTCGTGATGATGAATGTATTTATTTTGATAAGAATAAATACCTGTGTATATAATACACCTATAAAAATAATGCATTATTTTTTACAAATTTATTAACATAATAAAGGTTGTAGTAAGTCAACCATAAAAGATAGACATATGCTGTCGCGGACTTTATTATAGAACTCTTAATGTTGAACAATCCTGTCATACATGATTTTTGTGTAACTTAAGCGGTTTCCGCAGCGTATGCAGCGGAAGCTCTCAAAAGGAATATCTTTCTCCCGTTTTCGCAACATTTTTCATTTCTGCTGTGGTCTTATGAGTCGTATCTTTATGTTATATAGCCTAAAGCCTTCCTCGATAAATGGACTATCCAACGTAAAAAAAAAATTTTAAATCGGGCCAGTAGTTTTTGAGATTAGCGCGTTCAAACAAACAAACAAACAAACAAACAAACTCTTCAGCTTTATAATATTAGTATAGATTATAATTAATATTATTGCAAACATAGGTGAAAAATAATCCTTTTGAGAGCTTCCGTTGCGGACGCATTGTAGATGCATCAAAAAGATTTATGACAGACTTGTTTCGGTTTAAATTTCTACAATAAAATCCGCAACAGCATATGTCTATCTGATATGGTTAACTCACTACAAACTTTTTGTGTTCATAAATTCGAGGAAATTTAATGTACTCTGATCAAAGGTGTTTTGAATCACACTGGTATTAATTATATTAAAAATAAACATATTCATCATCACCAGCACTTCATTTTGAAACAAAAATTTCACTTTAGAATATTTGATTTCAATAAATATCTTAGAAGCTATCACAATTGGCAACATTTCATTCATATAGAGGTATGAACATTAAAAACCATTAGCGATTCTAAACGCGTTTAAAAAAAATCAGATTTTTTGCGCTTACTTTTCAATAAATAAAAAAGACTGAAAAGAATATGGAAGTTGGCATTTCAAAGGTTACGCCTTTGCCACTGCATGCGGAAAAACATTTGCTTTTAAAAAAATGAGCTTGCTGTCAGCTGTCACTTTGACATTTAGTGTTGTTGTTGTTTCCGGTGCTATATCGGTCATCACTGCACAGTATAAAACAAAGTTGCTTCCCACTGTCTGCATGTAAGACTTAATCTTTAAAACTCAACGGATTTTGATGCGATTTAATCTTAAAGATAGAATATACAGAGTGTTCAGAAAGTCAAGGTCAAGCCGAATAGGATGATAGGCTAGGCCATGACAATCATTAAGAAATTCCATAAAAAGTCTAAAATATGAACATTTCGTGTTATGAACTTTTGAAAAAAATTCTTAAAATTGACACCTTGTATTGGTTTGACGACTACTGTGGCCACAGATATTAAGTTTTTCCAGTTTTTTTTTGCTGCACTGTATTGTTATATAACGTGTGTTTAAAATTTAAACGCAGCTTCCTCAATTTTTAATACCATCAGCTTGGAATTACAAAATGTTGAGTCTCGGTAAATATCTGTAAAAATTAAGATACCAGTCTTAAAACGCTATAATACGTGCTTGTGAAATTTAAAAAATTACCTCGATTTCCTTCAAATTAAGAAACTCTTACTATTTTAAAATCAGTTAGAAGCACTTAAGTCCTTATAATTATGATGATAGGGCTAATTCTGGTATGCACTAAACGCATTTAAAAAGTGATCACAAAAATATGCAAAAAGCAGGTTACTAACAAAAATATTTTATTTTCGTCAAAACATTCCTTTTAATAATTATATTAGCAAGTGTTACACCATTTTAGAATCTGGACTAAATGTGCCATCTTGCACTTCCCACTGTTGCATAAACTGACGGGAAGATAGCGCTAAACGTCACGCATAATGACGTATCCATAAGAGACCAAAAATTTCGCAAGGTCGGACCGACAGCACGGTAGCTCAATTGGTAGAACGTTTGGCCCGATTAGCTGCCAACTTTAAGATAAGTTGCTGGTTCGAGTTCATCTTTTTGAAATAAGTTGCCGTAGTAGTTCCTTTCCTTTTTTTTCAGTACAGCGAGTTAAAGTTGGGCCTTGTAATAAGTTTGAATGCTTGGTTGGACTTGGAAGTGTCATGAAATGAAAATCGAGGTAGCTGTGTTTAAATTTTAACTAACGTTAATAGAACAGCTATTTAGGCTTCCAATGCAAGAAAAAAAAAACTGAAAATACTTAAATAAACCAGTGCATTGACAGCCGTCTAACGTTTCACTTGTGTGCCGTTCCTACTTAACACAAATCATGAATGTAAAAAATAAAATAAGTTAAGGATTAAATAATATTAAGAGTAAACTTAAAATGATAACAAAGAAAAAAACTATTCGCACAGGTCTTGCAAAGTTTATTTCATTTAGGAATAAATTCTACTTTAAATAATAAATTAATAAAAATACTAATATTAAAAGCATGTACGGAATTCACTTGACCTGTTTTTATGGCGATTTCGAAATATATTTTAGTAACAAAAACTATTTTATTGCGTCTGAGATTATAAAGGAAATTGACCTTCTATAAACATAAAACCAATTTTGTTTGTGTTATATTATAATTTCTCAAGTCTTTTGTTTTGGTACGTAACTCCATTACTATAATAAATTAAATTACATCACTCAATTACTAGAATAAATTCATTACAATACAAGAATACTGTTTTTAATTACTTTTACAAAAACTGTGTTATGTACTTTTTTATATGAAACTTTACGTAACGCTTTACATAATATATAGGTATTACTTAACCTAATGAGGAAAGCCACATTATTGAATAATCCTATCACAAGTTCAGTTAATCGCATACAATTGAATAGTTACATTACCATTGTTATCACGCATGCAACATGAAATAAAATTAACTTTAAAAAAAGTTAAAACCGACTTCAAAATCAAAATGCACTAAAAAGGCTAAAATAAACTCTTTACTCTTTTAAGGAAAGGACTCCATTTAAGGGGAAACAATTTCTAATTGCAGGCAGTGCCTTGATAGATTATCCTTGGAATGGCCAAGGGAGTATTTTACTTTAAAGATTGAAGAGTTTATTTAGTGCATTTTGGTTTTGAAGTCAGTTTTTACTTTTTTTGAAAGTTGTTATTTTTTTAGTGATAACAGAAGGGATTGCACCTTTTGACTCTGTTCTTTAATAAGCTACAAATTACCTTTCATAAATTCTGTTATTAAAATCAGTGAACTCCTAAGCGTTTAGAAGTTCGATTATTATCTCAGCTCCACACATGTTGACTATCAGGCGCAAAAAGAAGTCTTCATTGATATTATAGTATGAAAACGCTAAACGTGCCTTTTAAATTCGACGTTTTCCCTCGATTGCACCAGTTACCCATCATCAGATTACAAGTTAATCATTTCTTCTTGTCCAATCTTTTGTCCTGCCTCTTCTCGACTACGCCGACGTGTGTTGTACGAATATCAGTGAAGCCTTACTCAATAAACTTAATCGTCTCCTCAACGACGGTATTCGTTTAATCGTTGGTCTCCGTAAGTACGACCACATTAATGCCTACCGCTCCAAGCCTAAATGGCTTCCCATCCGTCATCGCAGACAAATAAGAATCCTGTGTAAACTCTTCAACATACTTCGTAACCCTCACTCTCTGAACAATATGACACAGCGGTTAAACTATCTGGCTTCCACAACTTCGCGCAACCTGCACTCTTTTCATATTCATACTCTTCAGGCTTCTCTTTACAAGTCCGACTTTATGTCGGCCGCTTTCACCATCTCTGCAATTCGCCTTTGGAATTCTCATGAAAATCAGAATGTCCTCATACAAGCTTTCTATTAAGAACTCTCTCCGCACCCACTATCTTAACCTTGGCTCTCTTCAAAATGAACCACCATTTCTTTCACTGCAGTCGTTAATATCTTAATAGATGTCATCAATATCTTCACTTCCCTTTCTTTAATCATTTTTTTATTAAATATATGTATGCTATGTATGTTCATTAATCTCATGCTTATATATTTATATATATTTTTTAGATATGTAATATTAGTATGTATGTTTATGTTACTGTATTTTAAAATATATTTTTTGGTCCCTCTCAGTCCTTTTAAATATTTCGCCACTGATTTTTAACTCTCTGCATTTCCCAAGCGGTTCACTGGTAGAGAATGCCATGAGGTATTAAGTCCGCCAATTGTACCATTAACAGTGCAATAAAAAATAAATAAAATAAATTTAGCATCAATGGAAACGAATAAAAGGTATAACCTTAAGGCAAATAAAAAAAAACGAATCAGTCGACAAATTACTGAGTTATGAGGTAACATAGATACAAAAAAACATACAGTCGAATTGATATTGTCCTTCCTTTTTGAAGTCGGTAAAAAATTAAAAGTTCGATTGAAGCTCTCATTCTGGTCTATCCAATTAAAAATCAGAGCATAGTATGTGTGGTGTTAAAGTGTATACATGTAATCCTATATGTAGTTTAGCAATCATTTGTAGACGACCATTATTATCATCAGATGTGAACTTATACTTATTGATCCAGTTCGTAACGATATCCATCGAAGTTAACAAGTAACACACTAAAAGAATATTTATAGTGCGTCAAAGCGAAAAATAAATATATGAAAAAATTTAAAGATTATGTATTTGTTTAAAAACAAATATGCATGACAATGATGTTACAAGGTAGCAAAGCAGATACAATTTTTATTTTTCTATGGTCTTAAAATTGGTTTTATTTAGGTTATAAGAATCGAAATCAATCGATTTTATCGCTTTATATCATCTTTGAATTTAAAATGCTCAAATAGATTGTCAATCGGGTAATGAATACTCATTAACATCATTATAATTTATGACTATGTAATTTTCAATACGAGCTTGTATTTCAATCAAATGATGTGGTAAAATATATAAATAAAACAACATACAGTCGAATAGTCGAATTATATACTCTTCCTTTTTTGAAGTCGGTTTAAAATAGGGCTCCTACCTATTTAAATCATTATCACCAAAATCGTTGGGGTTTCAGTGGTAACCGTAAAATTATGTGCAACGGGCAAAAGATAGAAACAGATGAATATTTTTTGGAATTACTAATATTTATAACAGAATGTGTATTTTAATGATCATCTTTATTATACTAATAGGTTATGTATTTATTTGTATATTTATATAAACACACAGACACATTTACTGCCCATAACAAGAATTGGTAATGGCCGCTATAAACAGCGAAATTACTCTATCTTGCGTTGAAGTAATAGAAATATACTCAGAAGGTATGACTTATTTAAATAAATATGAATATAAAAACACTGGTGGTCGACGGGTCTCCAATCTTGAACTATTCTACCCCAACCGCCGTAAGTTTTGCTATGTGCCCTCCCCATTGAGGAGCATGCAAAACAGACATAACCTAACATCTTAACATGCTAGACTATAACACTACCGAAGGCTTACTTATTATACCGGTTTCATAAGGTCACTTATTTAAAGAATTACAGGTTTTTTCATTTTCTTTCTTCTTGCTTCACCTTCTCAATACCTCTTCATTCATGAACTAGCTCAAACTCGCTATCTCTCTGACACACAGGAAGTAATAGAAATAGACTCAGTAGGTATATTCTTAGTTAATTTAATATAAAAACATCGTCTGTATTAATGCAATCTTAACAAGGTCGTTTTTGTTAACATCTCAGAATAACCTTAGATGCAGACCGCTTACAACTGGTTTCCAAATAATAAACAACAACGGCTAAACATAGGCCTGCTCCACGGTTTTCCACAGTGACCGATCACAATCGTCCATCTTGTCGGTGAATGTCCTATGCTGCGTCTTTGCTCGAAGGGTCTCCAATCTAGAACTATATATTTCTGCCCATTGCCACTTGAGTTTACTGATCAAGGCTATGTCCGTTACTTTAGATTTTCTACGCATCTCCTCATTTCTGATTCGATCTCGTAGAGATACACCAAGCATAGCCTCCATCGCTCGCTGTATAAATTTTAGCTGCCTTATATGGCCCATAGTAAGAGACCATGTTTAGGATCCGTATGTCATCACTGGTAATACACACTGGTTAAAGACTTTCGTCTTCAGACACTAAAGAAACTAATGGCGACGAGAAGACTATCTTGCGCAATTTTCCGAACACTGCCCATCCGAGTTGAATTCGTCGATTGATCTCTTTCTTAAAGGTGGACCTACCTAATTGGATTACTTGTCCCAGGTAGATGTAATCGTCGACAATTTCGAGAATCGAATTTCTAACTTAAACTGGAGTAAGATATGATTTTCGTCTTTTCCATGTTCATTTGAGGACCCACGTGTTAGGAAACTTAGTCAAGGTTTTTGAGCATAGTACCAAAGTTGTACAGCATCTGTGCAACACACAACCGAGGTGTGTGATGTATTCGCCATTGATTTTGAAGCAGAATCCTTCCCATCCCAAGAACTTGAAGGCGTCTCCCAATACCATTGTAAACAGCTTCAAATATAGGTAAATAACATCTAACATATTTGTGTGTGTGTATGTGCGCGCGCGCGCGCGTGTGTGTGTGTGTGTGTTACTTTTTTATACATAGTGCAAGTGTAAGTGAATGTGTGTACGTACGCTTGGGGTTTCGTCATATTTATCTGGATATTTTACGACATTTGGAGGGACACTCTCCGAAGGGAGGATGGATTGTAACAGAATTACTATCGCATATCTATAATTTAACCTATTGAATGTTCTGAATATACTAAATAGTTCTTAAGATCTTAACAAGGTTACTATAACCTTTACGTATCTGTAGTTTGAACTTCAGATTATGGCAGACGAATTTACTGGAATTATGCGAACTGATTTGACATTCAATATAAATTTCAGTTAAAATATGAGTTTTTCTTGATAAAGACTGTTTAAGTAGAGATTTGAATATAACTTCGATTTCTTTTAACGAATAATACCTAAATTAAACATTGGTAAGTAAATCAAAAGATCAGACATTTCAAACTGTAGTTATGGAAGAGCGAAGTCACCTGTCACAGGCATATTTTGCTTAAAAGGTGAACTCGATCCCCTTTAAATACCTACTGTAATATTTTGGTTAAGGATAAATTTATTTATCATTATTATTAAACTTAATGCATTAAACGTACTGAGATAATTAGGTGTTAGTGAATGTTATACTAATATCAATGAAGTCAAATCCTTAATAAAATATGCAAAAATGTGCATTAAATGTCTCCCAGAGATCCTTAAAATCTGATATTTTGTCACTCTGACGATTCTAAGATCTATAGTTAAGATGTAAAACGTCTTTTTATCATGTTAAAATGGTTTGTTCTAACTTTATTTGTCTTTTAACCGATAAGGATAGCCTTGCCAGTGCCGTAAATGACTGTGGAAAACCACATGGCTTAAAAATTTTATTACTTAATCGACGCGATAAACAGTACAGAGGCGTGCATGTCATGCATACTGATAACCAAATAGTAAGATTGTTGAAGCCAACTATGCTTTAAAAACTTATTATCACCCTAACATCATCATTTTCAGCCATAGGACGTCCACTGCTGAACATAAGACCTCCCCCTTGGCTTTCCAACTGTTTGTTAGCGATTATAAACATAGCTCGTTCGTATTATATAAAAAAAACTTGTTTAAAATAGCAATCTTAACTTAAAAACAAACTGAAATTATTCATATGGTTAAACAATTTGCGCATTTTCTTATGAACTAACGGACAAAAATAATAGTTTTCTAAAATTTTTCTAAGCTTTCGGTTTTATTTCCCACCTCAGGTCCCGAAGGGGCGATTCATTTCTCGAACGCTCGTTACGGACGCGTCTGCTCTGATCTATAGTATGAGTTATTCTGTCTTTAATTGCAAAATTATTAGAACATTCATAAAAAAAATGTACGGTCAGACAACGGTTTGCTATCTTACTACTTTGACGACGTTCGTAATTTCTTAAAAATATTCAATTAATAATGTGAGAAAGAAAATTCTGAGTGACAACATCCTTAAACAAATAGCAAGGGTTTTAATTCAAGAATAAAAATATGCGCTAGACAACACACTTATTGTCGTGGTTAACTTCATTATGTCATGAATATCAGACAAAGATTACGACGGAGCGTCTTCCATAAATATTTTGAAATACATATTAACATCTATTACATAGGAATAAATGTTTGTATTCATCACACAAACCTTTCCCCTTGCGGGATCGGAACACGCGACGGCAAAAATAGCAGTCAGGAGCGCTAGCCACTACCTCTATGAATAATCCATCAGTTACCGAGTTTTACAATAGTTAATTAATTTTTATCAGGCCACTATCGGGCAGCTGTTTCATGATTCTTTAACTAATATTGTTTTTTTTATACCACCACTATTCCTGATTTTAATGGAGATAATAACTCAAAATTTCACGAGTTCCAATAAATTTGCACTGAAGTGTAAAATAACGGCTTTGAGTTAGGTGCCTCTAGGTGCCTCACTAGCAATGTTAGAACGTATTTTTATTGGATAACTAAACTTACGTTTATTTGCGGCCGCAATATGTGTATTATCTTTATTTTTTCAGATACTAATAAAATTTTATTTAACCAGTTGCTTATGCTTCGCATGAAATAATAAATCTAATGAAGAAAAAAAATCACAAATTATTGGATAAACAATGGTGTTTAACGAAGAAAAAAACTTTACAAATCATATGACAAAAATGAAATGTGCAATCTGGTGCAGCCATGTGGCTGCTATGCACTGCAAAAATTTACTTATGTCTTTTTATAAAAAGTTTTAGTTAGCATTATCTGCCAGATACTTAGGAACAAAATCCTATTGCAATTATTTCTTTGTTGGTGCTTATTTGTCGATGGTGAAACAGGCCGTTTGTTTTTAGAATAATGCAAAATAATAAGTAAAGAAGTATTTGAAAATTCTTTAAAAATAATTTCCAGTTTAGAACTTCATTTTCTCATTTTCTGCCTAAACCACAGACCTGTTTATATAATACACTCTGTGATCGTACTATTCGTGAAAATCATTAAGTATTTGTAATAAAATGAAAATGTATACCAAAACCATGTACCAACAACGTTGTAGGTATAAAATATATCAGTGTTTCCAATCTGTTCAAACACACTTGCACATCCAGAATATTATTTATATTTTTTAATTAATTCCATCGCAGATGTTAATTAACCCACTTTGACATGCAAATATAGTTGGCAAACTTTAATTAAATTCCCAACTATAAATAGAAATCAGTTTGTGGAATATTACATAAACGACAGCAATTTCTTATTTACTTTTAAACTAACTCAACAATTATTATAATACTTCATTATAGACAAATAAAAAAAGAATTAAATGTAGTTTTAGCATTTCACAAATAATTATCAATATGATTGTTTACAAAAAAAATACACTTGCATTTTAAAAAAAATACAAATTGCATTGCATTTTTTATTTTTTATTTGAATTAAAATGGGTAAGTACTGATATTATCAAACACTAGCTGTGCCCGCGACTTCGTCGGCGTGGAATAGCGACTTTGGGTAGATTTTTTAATTATTTAGGTTAATTATTTTACAAATAAGATATACCGCGAATATGTTGCATCAATATTCTAAAATAATAGCATTCAGTTTGAGACGGATGGACGTTGTAGACGTGGCAGACTGCCGAGAAAGCTGAGTCCTTTTTCTAGGCATTCTACTTATTAATTCAGTAGGCACTTTTTTATTAAAAATTATAATTTGGTAGGTAATTAAAAAATGGTGAGAAGATAAAAAAAACTTAACAATTTTGTCATAAAAAATGTCCAAAACGTCAAAGCTTTGTAGAGATACAACAAAACAATACCTAATTACAATGAATCCAACTTTGCATTAAGATTGGTAAATATAAATTAAGTCAACCAACATATTAATTAAGCATTAACCTAATGTAATCAATCACTTTACAGAGAATAAGAGGAACAATATCAAATCAAATTACCTACTACAAAATCGAATTATAAATGCACATTTCGATTTAATACCTACCTCCCACCTAATTAAAATGGTACTTATTACTAAGTCAGGAAAAACTTTTATTACATGCTGAGATGAGCTATCGCAGTTTCTCATACCTGCAAAAATCAGAAGATAAAATAACAAAAGAAATTACCTACTAAATCTATTAAACTTAATAATTAATAGATGCATTCAAAATTAAAACCTACTCAGTGGCGAAAAGAAAACTTTTACCTGCATAAATCTGAAGAAATAATTTTAACCAAAAGTATTACTGAATCTACCTAATAGGAAATATCTGAAATCAAAATAATGAGCTTAAGTCCTTTACTACTCAGTAGCGAAAGGAAAACTATGTATTACGCGCTGAAATCACTTGAAGTATCTCAAAAAAAGCAGTTGCGCGGGACAACAGTTCCGTAGGGAGCCGACTAAATTAATCTAATAGGTATGTATACGGAAAATATTTCAACGCAAAACACATATTTTAATGTAAGTGAGAAGCCACCAACCATACTTAGCGCAAGCTCGCGTTGTAAGTACTTAAGCTGCGAGTATTATTTTGACGTGGAGTTATTTCAAAACTGTGATAGCTTCTAAGATGATGAATCTTCTGAATGATGTGAACTTTGTTCAAAATGAAATGATCGTGATGATGAATGTATTTATTTTGATAAAAATCAATACCCGTGTGTATAAAACACCTTCAAAAATAATGTTCGAATAAAAATAGTAAAATATTTTAACGCAAAACATACGTAGTTTTATTGTAACTAAGAAGCCAGCAACCATAGGAGAGCCTTTTGGGCAGCCGTTGCGAGCGGTCGCGTCCCGCACGTGTTGCGCAAACGACCGGACCCTAAATAAATCCATTGTCTTCGAACTCCATTGACGCGCGCGCAAGTGAAATCTGCCTCCAAACCGTTCCTTAGTTAAACCTCAATAATTACGGGCTTTGCATTTTACTACGTTTATAGTGTAACCTGTCAACAATACAAAGTGGTAACATCGCGGCCCACCTCTTAATTCAATTCTATAATTTATTACATAAATACATATCAAAAGTGTGTTGGCATTGTTTAGTGTGAGTGTCATTGTTTTTAATTCGGAGTGTGTGTTGCAAAGAATCACGTTCAATTCAGTGCTAGTGTCGCAGTGTATCGCATAATAATATTAGGTTAGAGATTCGAATGCCGTTTCATATTGCCGTCAATCTAGTGCGAGTGTCATAGTGTAATACAATTGGTCGGGTGTCAAAGAGTATTTAAACGTAGAACAGTGTTTTGGTAGTAGATGTGCTGTCATTCACCACAAGCGACAACCCGTCAACGCGTTCACAATAAAGAACGCGTCCAGCTCCGAACCCAGTCCAAGGTAGTAATCAGCAGCAAAGCCAGCACACGTAATCGCCACGCTACGAATCTAGAACAAACCCAGCGCACAGCCAAGCTACATCAAGATACACAAATTCGGTGAGATCCTTCCATAACGCAACACACACAACACCATCGATTTAGATTCATTTAATTTTATTTCATTTGAGGTGTCAACACTTCAAACAAGTCTACAAATAGCTCTACCTATTACATACAGGAAACTAAACGTCAACATATAAACCATACATCCTTAGCCACTCAAAAGTACAACAAAATAGCCAAACACAAAAAGACTAGGTTTAAACTAGCTTCTGGCGAAAATATACTGTATTTACAACCAAAACTAACACAAACCCTACTTTCGCCCACAATTGAGTAGTGTCTGCAATTAGTGTGCCGCATCGCCATATAAACACCTAGCACTTTAGGTACACATCACAAAAATCTAAAAGAATAAACTTCTCATAATTATCTCTAATACTACAACTTCACTTTTGTGTGCATGATAGTTTATAATATTCCTTCAATATGAGCTTATACCAGTTACTGCTGTGCTGATAAGGGAATTAAATCTCTAATTGAAAATAAAACGAGTACGTAACGAAATACTCAGACAGCTTTCACATTCCCTTAACAACACACGAGAGCCATAAAAGGTCAAATCCTACAGAGAAACACTGACCACTGACAATAAATCTCATAGTGACGCGGGGAAAAAAAAACATAACAAAAACCTTGAAATCCTGGAATCTGCGGTCGTATCGCTCCACACATGCGTCCAAATCAAGCATCTGCACACCATAAAACAAGCCCTTCCCACTTCAAACAATAGTAACAGGCCCCGGGTAGGCATATTATTGTCTTTATCCTAAGAATCCTTCCTAACGCCCGGACACCGCTAAAAATAAACTAAATCTTCGAAATAACCATTACAAAGTACCGTTCCCGACAAACTTTCACATAACTCAGTGTACTTTCTCACTCTATTATACTCACCATCGTGTTAAAGAAATAAGCCTAAAACTATACAATTTTAAATGACACAAATAACACTGCATCAATTGTACAAAGCTCTTGAAAAACAAATGCGTCCCTTGCCATAAAACAAAGCGGTTCTGTCCGTAACCTGGCCAGACCCTAATTCAAAACAAACGTCCAACACGTGGGCAAAGCAATAAACAAACTCCGAGAACTCAAACCCGGAACACGGCCCCTAACCTGACCTTCACAGTGTGGTGCACATCAACTGCGATATTCTTTGAACCATCGAAATAAGTAAAATCGGTAAACAGATGCCATTCGACCCGACCAGGAAGTAGAATATAACACCAGAATCAATCGTACATAACATATTATTTTCAGCTTCCCCGTTAACCACAAACATAATTCATTACTACACTAACCCATTATATTTATCAGACCACTAACAACCTAGATCATAAGCTCTTCCCCACGGGTAAAACAAAATGGAAATCATTAAAATGCCAGGCGACGGAAACTGTCTTTTTCATGTTGTAACTCACCAAATTAACCAGCTACTATTCCTGACCTTTGATCATAAGGCAGTAAGACGAGACCTTGCAAAATACGTCGACGAAAACTAACATGATCCCGAAATGAGAATACCCGAATGTTAACTTCTAAATACATCAAAGATCAATATTACGAAGGAAAATGGGGAGGCACAGACATACTCATAGCAGCGGCTAACTATTATTTAGTGAACGTCATAGTTCATCAATCAATAAACAACATTAAACTTACCTTCAAGCCTAAATCGCCGGAAGACGCAGTAGGTGACATCAATTTAATTTACGACGGCACGCATTACGATAGTATGATAGAAGCTGAATCTTACTGAAGCTATATGTCATCCCTAACAACTCAAGACACGGACAGTCCCACTACTGTCACCAGTACCAGTAGCACGCCATTGACATCCTCAGAACTAGCAGACAACACGGGTTTCAGAATATTGGCAACAACAGGTCGCACGAAACAAACAATCGAAGCTGAAACCATATCACTTGCCAGTTGGAATGTAAGAGGAGCCTCAAACCCACAAAAAAAAACTACTATTGACCACATACTGCACAAGTAAGGCGTCGACGTCGCATGCTTACAGGAAACGCACATGAAATCCGGTAAGAATGAATCTAAGCACTACACGTGGATACTTTCGGGTGCAAATAAAAGTCGAGGATTGGCTGTCCTAATAAGAAAAAATTCCAACATAAATATCACGGAAACAACAAATCTAACCAACATACTAGCTGAGACCGTCAAATCCCAAAACAGAAACTTCTTTATTATCACTACACACATGCCAAACAATTCATCTGCTGCTACCGGTACCTTTTCAAAAATGCTTACTTTAATACAAAATAAACCACAACAAAGCACACTCATCCTATTAGGAGATTTCAACGCCCATATAGGCCAAGAAGATACGAAAGAATTAGAAAAGTCCGGTCTAATCGGAAAAATCCTCTTCCACAAGCATTCCAACAGCAACGGGCAAATTCTCATTGACATCATTAAAAGAGAAAAACTGCGGGTAGACACAACTTTTGGAAGGAAAAGCAATAGAACAACCTGGAAATCTGGCTCAAACATATCCCAAATAGATCATATTCTAACTAAGGTCCACCGTGCACCAATATTCAAATCAGTTAGGAGTATAATAAATAGCAAGATATCAGACCACAAGTTGTTAATAGCTATAACTAAATCAAACGGCATGACCCGCAAAAATAAAGTATCACATGTTGGAGAAACTCCTAGTAAAAAAGACGACCACATTCCAACGAGCCAAAATTTCAATTACAGATTATTAGACTACAAAAGATTACAACATGATGACACGTGCCACAAATTCCAACAAATAATAAATAAAAACTTAGCAAAACTAAATACAACTCAGTACCCGCCTTCCTGGGAGTGCTTAATGGAAATAATGAAAAAATCGGCTGAAAGCATTCTAAAAAACGAAACTCACAGAACAAAAGAACGAAGACTTGCTTTAGCAGAAGTACAAAAAGCCCAATTCTGGAAGAAACAGCGGCCTAACAACGCCGAATGCCGAAAACAACTAATAAATAGCCGGAAAAAATTGAAAGAAATAATTAACAAAGAGGATGAAAAGGAATTTGAACTATTTTTTAAGGACCTGGCCCACAAACCGACCTCCCAACGCATGAAAATAACATACGACTTCTACAGACGCTACAAACAAACGGAAAAGTACAACAAAAAGAATAAATACATTCCCATGTCGGCTTGGGAAAAGGAACTGGAAAAAAATGAAGGCTCTTCGATCCCATTACACGCCAACGAAGACCATGTAGATCTTGAACCAGCACCAACTCTGGAAGAAATTAAGGAAATCATCAAGAAAATGCGAAACGGCACAGCCCCTGGACCGGATCAAGTAGTAGCCGAACTATATAAAGCAAGCCCTGATACTATACTGACAATGATATTATACCACATCCACAGAGCCTGGATATACAACGTAATACCCGAGTCCTGGACCCGGATGGTCCAGATACCCATACCCAAGAAGGCACACCCACAAGACATCAACGATTACCGGCGAATATCAATCTGTTGCACTGGATACAGAATATATGCCAGCCTTCTCCTGAAGCGACTAGATGAAACAACAGCATTGCTTGGAAACTATCAAGCAGCGTTCCTTGAAAACCGCTCTACAGACGACCACATATTTGTCTTAAGACGAATACTAGACGAAAACTGGAGAGAAGGAACGAAAACCTACGTTATGGCGGTAGACATTGAAAAAACCTTCGACACGGTGGATCTTAACGCATTAAAAGACATAATCACAACGAGATCAAATAAGGCCTTGACGAACAGAATCATAAGGGCATGTATCTACGAAGAAACCTGCATCAAGTGGTATGGCCAAACGACTAAATTCATAAAAAAAGGCAAAGGAGTAAAACAAGGATGCCCACTATCACCGCGCCTATTTACTATAGTAATAGATGAAGTATTAAAAACACTTGAAGAAGAGCTACCATTCTTTAAACTAAACCAAGACTTGCGTATACACATTCCTGTATGTCTGTCATTTGCAGACGATCTCATAATAGTCGACACAAATTTGAATAGGCTCAATACGATTTTCACCAATCTGAAAAATCTGCTCTCAACAGTAGGCCTGAAAATAAACGACTCCAAAACGAAAATCCTTATCAGAGACCCAGTGGACAAAGGAACGCCAAACCAACTCATCAGAATAGGAGGCCGATATATACAACCAGCAGAAGATATCAAATATCTAGGGACATATCTGTCTGGGAACCACGTCAGGAAAAGCACAGTACGAACACGCTGTAAACAAGGACAGAAAAACGCCAAAATCCTGATTCCCTTCATCAACAAAACCAAGATGGACTGGAAAATAGCGAGACTCCTATACAAAATGATAATAGAGCCGACAATGACATACGGACTGAAAGCAGCAGCGCTTACTAAAACAAACAGATCGTACCTCAGAAGGCACGAACGAATAATACTGAAGGATATGCTTAGGCACTCTAGAAATCCACCAAAATGCAAAAAAACGCACCAAATCCTAGAAGGAAAAACAATAACAAAAAGAATAAAGTTCCTAAGGTTATGCTATTATGGCCACATAATTAGAAGAACGCATCCACACATCCTACATGAAGCTCTGAAATACAAAGCCAATAAGCTGAAACACGGGCGACCAATCTTTACTTGGAAAAATTCTTTATCCCACGACCTAGAATACTTCCCCAAACCACAAAAAGCATGGAAAGAAATCGCAAAAGATAAAATTAAACTTAGAAAGGAAGCACTTCTTGTGCTTCTCCCTCCCTCTTCTCCCTCAGCGAAACAGACAGTGGATCGGAATCAGACAACGAGCAAATAACAATAACGGAAGACCACCATGGCAAGATAGCCCAACCCGTCGCAGCATCAACGCTCACTCCCCATGTATGATACCCGTCTTCCCTACTCCTAGACCAATTTAGGCTGAATAGCTACTTTGGTTCTGGTCGGAGGGCCGCGGCTTGCCGACCTTCCTCTCCCATCCCAGAGCGTGTCCCTCCTACCTCCAACTCGTGCACCTCGGTTTGCCGATTTTACCGGATCTGAGCCCTTGTGGCCTGGCTGAGTAATGCACTATCGAATCGAATCGAAAAACTAAGAAGCCAGCAACCATAGCAATTAGCGCAAGCGCACGTTGTACTTAAGCTGCGAACATTATTTTGGTGCGGAGTTATGTTAAAACTGTGATAGCGGGCCAGTAGTTTCTGAGATTAGCAGGTTCAAACAAACAAACTCTTCAGCTTTATAATATATTATCAAACATATGGACAAAGCTGATTTTTTTTTCAATGACAAATTATCCATGAACCATTAAGAGTTGATTTTACTAAAGTCAGATAAATTCATTATCTGACTTTAGTAAAATCGACCTTCAAATATGATACGAACGCCTAATTTGTAAGCGTCACGTATTTGACAGCAATTACTTTTAAAAATTACATTTTAACATCAGACGTTTTATGCTTATTCGGTTGGATAGGTCTTATCTGACGAAAAACATTTGATATTTAAATCAACGTACTATCAATATCACTATGGTCTATGGTTACCACTTAAAGGCATTCCATTATACAATGTGTCCCGGGGATAAGTGACCGCCCGATTTTTTTTAAATATTTGTACAAAATTAAGGATAATGCCTTTATATATTTGGGACTTACCGCCTTTGGTTTTTTTAATTTTTTTTCAACACACTTGCTCAAAATGACGTTTTTATTCCACAGATTTTTGGCACATAATCCTAGATATTAAACACGCGTGCTTTTTCGTTATATTATTGCACTAGTGCCTTTAGTTTATTAACCCGACCAATTTAGGTTTGTACCCTAGTACCAAGTCGTAAGTAAGAAGAAGAAGCGATGTAATTTATATCCTTATCTTATCCTTTGGACATTCCCACACATCGCCATCTAGCCCCAAAGTAAGCTACTCAAAGCTTGTGTTATGGGTGCCAGACAACGGATATAATACTTAAATACTTTTTTGTTTATAAATACATACATGATATACATAGTTAAATCTCGAGGAGGCGACCGAAGGTTTTTAAAAATAACAAAATGAGAGTGTTTTCAGCTCGATGCTTTAATACAGACTGACTTAATTCTATTACATAGGTCCTAAAGCTACGTTCCTTATCGCTACAACGGATGCGCGGCGCCAGCTCTAGACTAAACAATAAAAAGCTGCGTTAGCGTCGCCCGCCCGTGAGTTCTAGTACTTAACACGAAGTCAGCATTATAGAGCCGGGGACTGGCTGCATAACTCTTCCCCCCTCAGATTCGAAATTATCTGAGGAATTTCTATTACTCTGATTATTTCGATATAATATTTTAAAAAGATTATATTTGTACATTACATAAAGGCAAATTACTAAAACTAGGATAAAATATAACACTATGGTAGCGACACTTACACTTTTCAGATTAATGACTTTTTCGTATTTCACTTCACTTTCACTAATTTTCAATAGGTTGTTCAGATGTTGAAGATTTGTCAAATCGCTGGTGTCCAAATTTATAGGTTCTCGTTGTACGTCTTGTTGCCCTGTAGGTGTTATTTCCGGTAAATTAATTATCGGTAACTTCAGAGAGTTCGTAGAGCTTGCAGTAACGTGATGCGATTTTAGGGTAATTTCGCCTATTTTCACATCACATTGATCGTCAAGAGTAAGGAGGTAAGTGCCTTTTAAATTTTCTTTCGTTATTTCGTCATTACATATTTTTGTTAATATATTTCCAGCTTTGCTGTAAAGAATCCATCGTTGTTTTCCAACTGACTCTATTTTTACTGTGTTAATTTCCACTATTATAGGATTACAGGAACTGGTGTTGCGGGAAAACTTCATTTACGCAGTTATACAGTTGTCCACTAAAGGTATCTGTGACTCGTCTTCATAACATAAGTACGCCGCCTCGTGGAGTTCGTGGCAAGGCTGGGAGAGCGAGACCATGTCGGAACCCTTTACCAGGAGATAAGGATATTTAGGAATCACTATTTTAGTTCGGTTAAGGGAATCCGTTATGGGTATAGGAATTGCTTTATAATATATGTATATGCTATTTTTGATAATGGGTATATCTAAAATGAATGTTATTTGACTTCCTGACGAATAGGCTTTTAATTCTATACAATGTTCTATTTTAACTAAATTATCGTAATTTACTGGATACACAAGCTTATTAGATTTTTCTATTTCCTTTAACAGTTTTATTAGCTCATCGGGGTTTACAAGTGAATGGTGTAACGTTTTTAATTGACTAAATGTAATACATGTTTCGATTTCGTCTAAATGAGTATACAATAACTGAAAATTATGTAAAAATAGATTGTAAATGTTAATAAAATTCTGAATTGTTAAATTAGCTTTTGTCTGGTTAATTAGTTTCCTTAATTCCCATAATTCCTTATCAATGTATACAAAATTATTATGGGTAGTGTTAGTTATTTTAACGAGGTTATTTGATGTTTCAGATAAAAGTGTCACCTTTTTCATTAATGTGTCTTGGCGTGTTTTTAGAGAGGTAATTAACTTTTCATACCTGATAGCGTCTTCATAGTCCAAGTTTCCGGTAATTATTTTAATTATAGATCCAAGAGGATTTAGAACCCCACGTTTAACTCTTATGGATGGTACTAATTGTTTTAATTTTTCAATTGTAGAGTTCATGACGTAGTCAGTTTGCGCTTTTACATTAAGTAATTGAAAGTTCGGGATCTTATTATTTAAATATATTTTTATATGTTGATTTAAATTTGCATATCGATTTATATTAAATTCTAATTCCTCTTGTATAGTGCTTACATTTAAAACCTTAATAATAGTCCATTTATCGTAACTTAAACTAGCTTGGCCTTGTTTCATCAGCAGTACTCCAGGATTTTTGTCAATCCTTTGAAGTTGAAGGGCCTGGGTCCTGCTGACCGTCAGCACCGCGAGGGCGAGGTACCTGTGAAGGTCGTTTAATGTCCTTAATAGGCACTTTAGTTTCGCGGTTTTTTAACGTAACAGGACATATGTTTTTATCTATTTCACCTGAAACTTGCGCTTTTTGGAAGCGAGGCTTATCCTTGCTTCTCCGTGTGTTTACGCCTTTTACAAATATCGTATCTCCTTCTTGTAAATCAAACGACGTCTCACCACCACGTTTTTCTACAACCTTTTCCTTATCATTTATTAATTTGTCCGTTAGGAATTTATAAAGGTATTTTGTGCGCTTTACATGGTCACTAATTAACTGTTGGGTATAGTTTTTATTAAACTCCACATTAAAAGTACTGTTCGAATCGGTATGTCCAAAGACAGCTTCAAATGGCGTAAGGCCGGTTGCGGAATGGATCGTTTGATTGTAAGACATTACCGCATACGTCATTACATTAGCAGCGTCTGTTATTTTGCGTTCATATTTAGCGATACGGTAAATTTCTAAAATAGTTGAGTGAAAACGCTCTATTAAACCCATAGAGTTTGGGTTGTGCGGGGTACCGATGTGAAGGTCTATTTTATAAAAATTTAAAGTTTCTTTGAGTAAATTGTTATTAAATTCGGTACCGGGGTCGGCACTGATTCTATTTGGCACGCCATAAAATGAAAAGAATTTAATTAGTGCGCGGACTACTTCAGGTGTAGAGCGATTAGATATCTCAATTGCTTTTCCTAACTTACTGAATGAATCAATGATAGTAAGGAAATATTTTCCTTCTACAGAAAATAAGTCCATGAAAATTTCGGCAAAAGGTCTAGTTTGTGTTTGTGTCAACTGTAATTTCGGTTTAAGGGGTTTCCGGTCATACTTTTGTGTTTTACAGGTTTCACAGGAATTGATAACAGAGGCGACAGTTAAATCCATGTTATTCCAAAAATAAGTTCGTTTTAGCTTTAAAAGGGTTTCCTTAATGCCGTGGTGGGAAGTCGGACCGTTATGATATTTGAGTATAATTTCGCGTTGTTCCTCATCTTCAACAAACACAACTCGTTTAGTGCACTCATAGCATTGAACTGTATCCTTTTTAAATAACTTGATTACAGCATCTGTAAACTGATTGCGGTGTGTCTGGTCTTCAAAATAGAAGAAATATTTGGTTTTAGGTTTTATATACTCCAGGAGAAAACTTTTTACTAATTCCGGGTTATCTACAGGTAAGTGGACTTCTAAGACCTTTTGTTTATCGCGACTTAAGTTTTTTACAGTTAGTTCATTTCTGAACCAGGTAAATACGAGAATTTGGTTTGGCTTTGTATCTACGGCTTCATTTAGGATTGGTATACCGCTTGTCTCAATATCTTCGGCTGAATGTGCCGTTTCGGGTAATGAAGGGGCAGTGATTGTACTTGATGAGGGAGAACGAACTGGGTAAGTTGAATCAAGATCTAATGGTGCCGGAGCATCTGAGGCTTCGGATGAATCTGATATTACTATTGGTCTGTGGGAACTTTCGGTCTCGCCGACATTTCCCTGCATAGAAATATCATCATTTTCGTTGGTAAGTACATTCAATTTTATGCGTGAAAGGGCATCCGCGTTACTGTTTTGTTTACCCTTTTTGTAAATAATGTTAAAATTGAATTCGGATAATCTTAACTTCCATCTAGTGAGTTTACTTCCGGGTTCTTTGAGAGAGTTTAGCCACGCCAAAGGGCGGTGGTCTGTGAAAATCGTAAATTTGCGCCCATACAGATATGGACGAAAATGTTTCACGGCCCACACAATAGCTAACAACTCTTTTTCAGTTGTACTGTACCGTGTTTCCGCATCGTTTAAAGTACGACTTGCATATGCTATGGGCTTATCGTTGCCTACTACTCCTTGAGAAAGCACAGCTCCTAAGGCGTAGTTAGAGGCGTCCGTTGTGAGTACGAACGGCTTGGAAAAGTCGGGAAATTGGAGTATTGGAGCGTTCACAAGAAGCTCCTTGCACTTTTCAAATGCTTCAATATAAGCGGGTGTAATTTCTACTTTGTTTTTCTTTTTTAGACAGTTTGTAAGCGGTTGAGTAATCTTGGAAAAATCCCTAATGAATTTTCTATAGTAACCAATCAATCCGAGAAAACTTTTAATTTCCGTCGGCGTTCGAGGTAGTGGGAAATCTAAAACGGCCTTAACTTTGTCATCATTTGGTTCTAACCCATTTTTCGTAATTTTGTGTCCAAGGTAGAGCACTTCCTTGCGGAGAAACTCACACTTGTCCAAGGTTACCTTAAAGTTGGTTTGTCTTAATCGTTCGAAAACTTTCCTCAGTTTATCTACGTGTTCCTGTAAGCTATTTGAGTAAATTATTATGTCATCGAGGTAAAAGAGGCAATGGATTCCCTGCAGGCCTCTGAGCACATTATCCATTGCCCGTTGAAAAGTTGCCGGGGCCGTTTTCAGCCCAAACGGCATGCGGGTAAATTCAAAGTGTCCTGATGGGGTAGAGAACGCTGTTTTGGTTCTATCCTGCTCTTCTACCTCTATTTGGTGGTACCCACTTGCAAGGTCCAGTGTACTAAAGTAAGTAGACTTTCCCAATTTATCAAAAAGATCATTGATATTTGGCAAGGGGTACTTATCGTCAGTTGTAATTTCGTTAAGACGTCTGTAATCTATTACCATGCGATATTTGGGTTGCCTGACGCGTCTAATTTTTTAGGAACGAGATGCACAGGGGCACTCCATGGTGAGAATGACTCTTGTATCACGTTATCTTTTAAAAGTTTTTCAGTTTGTCTGTTTACTTCCTCGTTTTGTGATGGTGGAAGTCGATATGGTCTTATGAAAATTGGATCTTCGTTTTTGGTTCGTATCTGATGTTTTACCTGATTACTGAAAGTCAGGGGCAGTTTATCGCAGTAGAATATATCCCTATATTCAGAGCACAGCTTTTGTATTGCTTCGCGTTCTTCGAAATTTGTGTGATCCAAGCGTAATTTACATAAATTTTCTTTTAACAATTCATCGATTTCGTATTGATTAAGTTGATCGCTATTGGTAAAATTGATTTCGCATCTATTATTATTAAATTTCGTTGTGGTGAATGGTCCGGTGAAAGTTATAGTCATACTGTTTTGTGAGGCATTCTGAATAACGGTTGTTGCAAAGGAGTCTATACATGTAACTATAGCACTGGGCATACGTACGCCGTTTCCGAAATCTTGAAAATCAATAATCGCTTCACCATTACTCAAATCCGTGGGTATTTTAACACGCGTTTCAGTGCGAGGTTCTAATGTAACTTCCAACGCGGGGCTGTAAACTATTGGTATTTCCGTATTTCTTGTTCGTAAAATTTAATTTTTCATGTCAATTGTAGCATCTAACATTTTCAGTAAATCGGAGCCAATTAACCCATCATATCGCCCGTCAACGTTATAGACGTAAAATTTGTGTTTGCTCATACTTTTAAATGTTTTTGGTAGGGGTATGTAAATGACTTCGTCGTGTGTACTGCGCGCGTGCGTACTGATAACCTCAAATGGTTCGTAATGTTTAAAACTGGAAAAGAACTGATTAGCTTTGATAGGACTAATGAAACTTCTAGTACTTCCGGTATCGATCATTAGACGTGCATTCATTTCAGGTAAAAATATGTGAGGCAGTTTATTTACACCGTTATAATTTAGTTGTATCATTTCTGATGGTTTGTGTCCGAGGCTAGTGTGTGAAAATTTACGCTTTCTTGGGAATTTTTAGTTTCACAAACTGCGGGTTCCGCATTTTCTGCATAAAAATTTTCATAGTTATTTTCATCGGAAAAATAGACGTTCGGTTCGTAATAATTTGCATAGTCCGGTAAGTATTCCTGACCTTGGGGTCCTGGGTAATACGGGCCATTTTCCTCATATGAGTAAAATAAATCGTTGCTCTCGGCATCGGGTACGTGTGTAATCATGTTTTGATTTGCAGGGCGAGCAGTGCGCATAGAAACGTCACTGTCCTGGAAATTTGGTGGATTATGTTGTGGTCGGCCTTGAGGTGGTAGCCCAAATTTAAATTGCTGATTTTGTGGTGGCATGCCAAACTTGAATTGCGGATTTGGTCTAAAATGTGAATTATTAAATTGGGGTTGAGGTCTGAACTGACCTTGTTGAGGTATACCAAATTTGAAATTATTCTGATGATGATTCGCATTTGGTGCAAAACCTCTTTGATTAGGTAAACCGAATTTGAAGTTTCCGGGAGGCTGTGAGAATCCCTGATTTGGTATTCCGAATTTAAATCCGGGTCTGAAATTATTCTGAGTCTGAAACGGGTTCGCTGGTCTAAAATGTTGGTTTCCAGGAATGCCAAAATTATTTGGGGAAAAATTAGGCCTAAATACTGGTTGAGTTCTAAATCCTTCATTATTTCCAAAATGCTGGAATGGTTTTACGGAATTTGATTTATTTTTATTTTTCGCATTATATTGCGTTTGAAAATTAACCTCCTCCATGACGACGCTAAGTGCATTTTCCAAAGTTGTGCAATTTTTCAATCTTACTATTCTTATCAAGTCCTCTGGTAAGTTATATAAAAACACATTAAGACACATATTATTGTAAATGATTGTTTTTGCAGCTTTCATATCCGCATCGGTGAGTAAGTTAACCTTAGAGCAGAGAGCGCTACGCATTTGCTGTATTCTTACACAAAACTGTAAATAAGTTTCGCCCGATTTAATTTTTAGATTTTCTAACTCAATTGCCACGCACTCCTCTGATCTAGGGTCTCCAAAATGTTGTATAAAAAGGGTCTTTAATTGTCCCCATGTAGTTATGTCGTCGCGCTCGCTAAGTAGAGCCGCTGCTCTACCGCTCAGTCTGCTACTAACACAATGAAAAAGATACGTTGTCTGTACTGCATTATTTGCTCCATTAAAATTTCTTATAATATATTCACACTTTTTTAAGAATAAATTCAATATACTTTGATCGCCGTCAAATTTTGGGATCAACTCTATAAAATCTCTAGGTATTATTTGAATGGTTTCATTTGCTTGTGCCATTTTTATTTATTTAATTATATTAAAACTTAAAACTTATATAAAAACAACTTAATTAATTCTTATATCTAAATCTACCAATTTTTGTGCAGGAGTCAAATAACTTTCAACGATTTTAGTTTAAAAGTCACGAAATAAAATAAAGTGCTACGTTAACAACCACGGGAAATAGCCGGGAAAAGTCAGGAAAGGTAAAAAGGTTCACTTACAGTCCGCTCAATCCCATGCCTTCTCGTAGAGCTGCTATCGTAGACAGGAACTTTCGGCGCCCACAGTTAACTTATTTATTTGGTTCGAGGATTGCCTTTACGCGCGTTAGAACGTGCAACTGTACCACTCGCGATTGTCCAGAATAGTCACAATTCGAAATTTGCCGAATTTAGGTGACGTTTTCACAGTTTTTCCGCGATTTTGGCGTTTATTCTGCGAATTTCCAAGACGTTTTCACACGATAGTTATCGATTTAGGTAAACTTTTCGCGAATCGCGTCTGGTAACAGCCGGCAATCCTACCGGCTGCGCCAGTTAAATCTCGAGGAGGCGACCGAAGGTTTTTAAAAATAACAAAATGAGAGTGTTTTCAGCTCGATGCTTTAATACAGACTGACTTAATTCTATTACATAGGTCCTAAAGCTACGTTCCTTATCGCTACAACGGATGCGCGGCGCCAGCTCTAGACTAAACAATAAAAAGCTGCGTTAGCGTCGCCCGCCCGTGAGTTCTAGTACTTAACACGAAGTCAGCATTATAGAGCCGGGGACTGGCTGCATAACTACATAGAAAACAACCAGACCAATACAAACAGACATGTTCATGCACACAAATGTTTGTATTGTGCGGGGATCGAACCCGCACCCGCTGCGTAGTAGGCGATTTCTCGACCACTACACCAGACGGGTCGTCAAATTAAATAATAAAATTTAATTTAATAATAAAATTTAGTCAGGTTATAACTTTTATTTTAGCAACAAACATTATTTATGCAAAAATAACAGTTTTTTACATAGGTATTTATTTCAATAAATGGCAAATCCAGATTTTTCATTTAATTTTTCTGTAATTTGTGTTTTTCACACGAATTATTAGATTTTTAATCTTGGCTGTTAAGTCCCAAATATAAAAGAAATTATCCTTAATTTTGTACAAATATTCAAAAAATTTCAGGCGGTCTCTTATCCCCGGGACACATTGTATACATACATAGATACAATCCAAGCTAATAAAAGCGTGGTAAAAAAAGAAGAGCAGGACAAGTAAAAGCTGTCAAACGAAACCGATTTAAGATATCAGTAACTAACTTAAGTAAGTAACATTTGTAGCTTAAAATGAGAATACCTTTCGTTCAGGGGATTTAAACCAATCTTTTTAAGTTAAACATATTAGCATATCTACTAGCATGCAGGTCTAGTGTAAAAGTAATTATTATTACTTTATACAAAACATTCGTAGGTATGCAATACCTGTGTTATTTTTTCTTTACTTTTTACGTAAATTAAAGTTTATAGAATATAATAATAAAACTTACGCAGTTTAAACGTGAAGCGCATTGGTAAATGTACGTCGCATTTTAAAGGCTTCGTTTTGGACTAATTTACCTATTGAATGATTATTCGTTGGGGTTATTTAGCTGTATTGATCAACAATCAATCACCGATCAAGTAACCATGTTTAAGGAGAACCATTTATTTAAAATATACACAATTTCAATAAAGTTTTCAAAAAATCAAATGAAAGAAATTTTCAGCGAGCCTTCATGGGCTTCCAAACTGACTGATAGCCGCCAAAAACGGTTTAGCTACATCGCATCTCGCATCTCTTTTTATCACACGGTTTGCCATTAGTGAAATTTAGTTCTTATCGTTCTATTCCAAAGGAATAATAAATTAATGGTTTAAAGTGACGCTCCCATTTTTCGTGTGTGCAAACGATGGTCGCTTGAATGTCGTTAGGCGCCAAAGAAATCATGATTAACGTAGGCATCCAAATATGGTTTATGAATCTCTCAGAGCATCCTTCACAAATATTCCCTTATCTGGTTTTACAATCTTTATGAGGTTGCCACATCATTTATGGGCATAATACGTATCTAGACACCATTCACCCAAATCTCGGGGGTTTGAGTAATTACCGGCCCTAACCGCTGGTTTGGGGCAATTTCGTCATCGATGGTCAAAGATCGTAAAAGAGCAGCCAGCATTTTCTGTCCAGTCGTTCTATTTATGAATAAATGACATGTCATTTCGACAGTTATTGGGCTATGGAATAAAATAATGAATGGAATCTCTACTTCTATACCTATTATGTATACTAATATTATAGAGCTGAAGAGTTTATTTATCAAAAAAGGCTTAAGGTCATAAAAAATCACGATACCAAATATAAGAGCAGAGCAACAATGAAAAATGTTACGTAACGTATGAAAAATATCCTTTCTTAAAGTTTCCGTGACTCTTCAGATTTGTGATGCTATAGTAAAAAATCATAGGTTCTTACGATATTCAAGTCTGAATTTGGACAGGATTTAAATACCAGATTTTTGGTTTAAACAGACTGTTGTTGATGAATATGAGAAAATAAAAAATATTGTGTCTTGTAAAGAGCACCTGAAAACACCGTTTACTAACGAGTAAATGACTTTTCAGAATAAAAATATACAGGACTAAAATATCGACAAGCTGTTTTATTTTCAACATGGCCAAGATAACGTTTGGATTATAAAATTAATTACTCCGCCTTTGATTACGATGAAAGGATTCCGCTTGAATGAGGTATATTTTTTGGGTTATTTATCGTCTGAAAAACGCTTTATTAAAGCGTACTTTTGACGATAGGGTGAGGTTACAAATTCACGATGGTGTGTAATACTTTCAGAAAATAAGAAGTATAATCTTTCGGTTTAAATATGTTGTTTTAAACTTTTGTTGTACTACCATTGGAATAGTTAGATAAATGAATGAATTTAACAATCCCGTATCTAACTATTTAAATAATATTTTGTGTTTTAGAGAGGATATTTTAATCATTTAAGAACTAAGTAGACGTTTGATATATGATGTGGAGTAGCAAAATCACTTATTTAAATATTCAGATCCAATGTGGGCTGCCCGACAAGCACAAGGAACCAGTCTGAAGATTAAAAGTAATATCTTATATTTTATTAAGATTGTCTGGAACAGATCGCTTATAGCGATAAAACACCTTAATTTGTTCATTATTTTCCTTTAAACTTTGTAATTCTCGTCCAGTTCAGTTCGCATCCGAAAATAGTCCACCGATCGAATTTTCTTTGTCAAATCAAAAATAAGTTTTCATTTCTCAGAGGCCCGATTTCTAAAGAGCATTTCGATTACTTCCATACAGTATTTTTACGTGTCAATATATTACTTGTTTTTTTAGATAAAATGGGTAATCTTGAAATCAAATTACCACACGAAAAAGTTCGTTTAGCTCTACAATCGCCGCCCAGGGCCTCTATTTTGGAATCACTCAAAATGGTGTGTGATATTATTTATTTTAATGGAAAAGAAATTGTTTGCCAAAAAAAGGATTACTTTCCTTTGAATGGTCAAGAGTTTATTTAAGACTTTTTAGTGCATTTTACTTTTGAAGTCGGTTTTTACTTTTTTAAAGTTAATTTTATTTCTTCATTTTTAGTAGGAGACGGGGGGGGGGGGGGGGAGGTTGCACCTTATGTTTCTGTTCTTTAAGAAGCTACAAACTACCTTTCATAAGTTCTGTCATTATTAATACTGAACTACTAAGCGTTAAGGAGTTTCACCATCAGCTCAGCCCCACAAAACGTAGATTATCAGACGTAACAAAACGTCAACATTAAGATTCTAATAAAAATCACTACACGTGCCTTTAAAATTTGAGGGTTTCCCTCGATTACACCAAGATTAAATCCAAATCGGCAACAATGGGAACAACTAGAAGGTATATCCTCTAGGTAGACGAAAAAAATTTTCGAATCGGTTGACTAATGACTGAGATATGAGGTAACATAGATACAAAAAAAAATGTCAGTCGAATTGATAACCTCCTCCTTTTTGAAGTCGGTTAAAAATAAGTATCATTCCTCACAGGAGTCATAAAAAAAGGATAATAAAATTTTGTGAGTTCTAACGTTTTTATTTCGCGTGATTTCTATTGATTTTTACACGCCATATTCAAGCAAGTTATTTATAAATTTATGACTCCGTTCTTTGAGAAGGTAATAATTAACTTACATAAGTTCTGTCATTACAATCACTGAACAATTTTCACCATCAGCTCAGCTCTACACAATGTTCACTATCGATTGCACCAAGATTCCATTATCAGATCCCGACTTGGAAACAATGGGACCGACTCGAAGGTATAACCTGTAGGTAGGCGAAAAAAATATTGAAATCGGTTTACACAAACAACAAAAAAAAATTTGAATCAATCAGTCGAATATAAATCGGGCTTCATGTTTCTTGAAATACCATACTATTAAACAGTGCCTTTAACTTATTTTGAGATCCTTACACAACCTACACTCAAATAAACTTTTATTGTTTTTTTTTTATTTTTTATAAATGATCAGCCATTCGACAACTATCACACCTGGTGGTCGAGTATAGATCATGTCTGACCGGTAACAGCTAATTCGCTGTTCTCTTGAAAATGCCCAAATACATTCAGTTTCGGGAACACTTCAGCCAATAGCGCATTCCATTCCTTCGCTGTTCGCATCAGAAATGTTGATCGGAACCGTTTGGTGCGCATTGATGTTATAAATAAATAAAATAAATAAATATAAATATTGGACACCAATCACATACATTGCTCTGATCCCTAAGTAAGTAGCCTATATAGAAAAGATCGTTTCTACATTGTCCCGACCGGGAATCGAACCCAGAACCTCACGAGATTGCGACGCTTTAAACCAGCGTGCTAGCCACTCGACATGTCAACGACTTAAGGATGGCAGCCGCGCCCGCGTCTAGTGTTCCGAATGTACAACAAAACTACCCTCAGCAAACGAAACTGCAAGGCAAATCAGTTTCCGTGTAACTTGAGACGTTTCAGATTATCAGCTTGAGCCAAACTTGCTCGTACAATGTGGGCCTACTCTGGAAAATGATAGTATTTTTGACTCAAGCGGTCTTTTTTGCTTACCAGAGTGATAATGCGATTTGCAAATGTGAACATCGATAATTTTTAGCTTGTTTCTCAAATAAATGACCTATATGTTTTATGGTTTAAAATGCATGTTTTGTATATGCTTAATGTAAAAAAATAAATATAACCGCTTCTTATTGTACAACATTTTGTACTTAAAACCTTCCCAAAACTCCATAAAAATTGTTGATTAGCTTGTACGTGCTCACAAACAATGCAATGTAATTTTTTTTAAGTTGATTGAATGATTTTTCTCTATGTTGTCATAATTTGAAATAACAGGTAATTCTTAAGGAACGACATGTATTTTTTGCCAGGCGAAATTGTTTTTATTTAGAAAGCAATAAGGTTTTATATTCAAACACTTCGTTTGGGTACTACTAGTACCCAAGGCCGCTCAACTACAATTTTTGTTTTGGGTACTACTAGTACCCATGGCCGTTCAAGCGGGTATACACCCTTTCCGTGCGTGATGCGTAGAGTAATATTTTATACGTATCTATTTGCTTTTATATATTAATTGAGCTATCTAACATTTTTCTTTTCAAATCACACTAATCGTTTTTTTTTAAACTTCATGCACACAAGATAAAATTGTAGGTACATATGGCGGACTTAATGCCAAAAGCATTTTCTACCAGTCAACCATAGGTCAGGACAGAGAAAAGTATTTATACAGGCGGTGCAAGTAAAGTTATAGAGGCAATAAAAGAGAAGAGAATAGCGATAGAGATAACTATAATACGATGATAAACATACATACTGCCTATTACTTATATACGATTATATAAAAAATAATGAAATAATATATTTATTATATAAACATACACACCATTTAAATATACATAATATGGTACACATAGATAAATTAATGTCAACGAGACGGGTCAGTGAGTTCGTCTCTATATAGTGTTCGCAATGCCTTTTTGATAGTTTCAGCGATTTGCATCAAACAAACAAAGTCTTCAGCTTAAAAAATATTAAATTAAATGAAGGACAAATTGGAAAAAAGAATTTAATCTCTTATCAGTATAACATGCCGATATAACAATACCTAATGTCGTCTCGAGACCACTTTCTTCATTAGGTACGAGGTTGAATTACTTGAAGCCTAGCGAAACGCCTTTACTCAACCACCCAAGGGTTTTAGCTCGTTAGCAACTGATTCTAGAATCAATTAACCTTTGGCAAATCTTTACTGCGTATTCATTGTAGCTACAATGAACTGTTTTATCATATTCTAATTTAAGAGCTAGGCTCTTGTCGGTGGAGTTTTTTCCATTGCAAATAGCTAATTCCAATTAATTGCCTATGCTCATTAATTTCTTTGGAAAGTTCTTATTGAAATTTGAAAAGAAGTTTTTCTGCTTCATGAGTTAAGTACAAATAAATAAATAGTGGTCTTAATATGTAAAATACTAACTAAGCCTATATAAATTATCATAATTACTTACCAAAGTTATTGTGAAAATCATTCTTCCGTGATTTAGTCGCTTGCAAGCTGGGTTAAGAGTCGCTATCTTTAAGGTCCCGGATTTTTTTCTTTTTTTTACATCATTAAGTTTATTAGTTTTTTACTTGTTCTTCTACCGGATTTACTTTTTGACTTACGCATAGGTGGATAAGAAGAAGAAGAAGAAGGACGATAAGTGGTGCTTATACATGAATCGCCTCTCACACAAAGAACAGATTTATTTTAGCATATATGCGCAATTGCATCCATGTTAACGCACGTTAGTATCGATGCAGTCGCAATTATACAGTACATAATTTGTCAATGTCCAGAATCTGCGTCGCGACTGCATTGATGCTGCATCGCGACTGCATCGCTGATAAAAGTCGCAGTGTGCAAAGGGTCTTTGCTGCCACAGGGACGAGTTCTACTGTCAGTAGCCTATATTTTGTTTTTGAATACTTAACTTAAACTAGGGTTTCTGACTGTATCTAAGCGTTCTAAGCCACTGTTATTGTGGTCTTTTTGTATTATCACCGTCACAGCTGACGCGATTCTGTTCTCTTCCAGTACAACTCATTTCGGATGCTCTTTGTTGAGTAAACTATGCGGCCTCGCTATGTTGTTACTTTGGGTTTAAGTTACAGTTTGCAAGCGGTATTGAAAAAATATATACTAAATAATGGACACTAATTACTCGCATTGTTCTGATTCCAAAGAAAAGGGCTAACATACTTGTGTAATGGAAATTAAAAGCAACGATGGTAAAACAACACTCAGACCCGAGATAAATTAAAACTACATTGATCCGACCGGACATCGAATCCGGTACTTAAGAGCGGCCACGCTTTGAACCAAGAGTGCTTAGCCACAATACCACGGAGATCGTCAATATAAATACGGCACGAAATAAGCCATCATTTCGGATAGTTATGAAAAATAATAATATATACTGTTTTTTTTTTCATGATTCAAAACAAATCATTTATTTCGGAACGCCATCCGTATGGTATGAATATCAATTTTCCCTTTTAACTATGTTAGTATTATTACATCTAAGTTCAATTTTATTATATTTAAAAAAAAGGTGATGAACTGGCATGCAGCTTCATCCCATCTCACCACTCCCACCGCTCAGCCAACGCGCTCAGTATGCTGTAAGCACTGCTGCGAAAACGATTAAGCAGCGTGGCACTTCTCTTTCAGATGATGGCGTAATAATCATCAATTTGCGTTTTTGCAAACATCGTTGAGGCGCTGCAAAATCGCAGCAGCCCCATCAGCACCCTGAACGCGTTGTTGTACTGGACGCGCTGGGCGCCGTATACCCGCTGCATATAGCTAGTTCACAGGCTTCACGTGTAGAAGGACTGACAGTAAGCCTTAAACAAGGTTGCTTTTACTTGTACAGAACAGCGTGGAAACCTACGAGCCAGCACTTTATTCCAAACAGACAGCGACTTGCGTTCCCTCTCAATGTCCTCATCGTTGACCCAGTGACTCAGATATTGGAATTTACTTACCCTATTTAACGTAGCACCGCAAAGCCTGCTGTATATGAGTAGGTCTTGGTACCAGTCAATCAATCAGTCAATACTTCCCAGAAACGAAAAATCGTATGGAAGCAGCCAGGTCTCCTGTTACGTCACTGTGTCCGCCGACTGGCAAAGTTTTCTAACGCATTCAACTGATCGAATAACAATTTGTTAGTTAAAGCTAATAATTTTGTTTGTGTTTATATTCATACTAATTTTAATTGGGTGTTATATTAGCTCTAACCCCATAGTTAGTACCTCTTGACTGACGAGGACCAAACTCCACAAAAGGACGATGCAAAATTCCAACAGGCCAAAAGTCCTCGGTTAAAAATATTATTGTTTATGTTAAGGGGCGAACTCCTTATAAGAATCATAATCTTTCATCAATTTCATATTATTATTTTCCAAACGTAAGTCTATATGAGTCTCCCATCTAACTTTTAAACTAAGCTAGTGTTTATTTTTTAAATATTGGCCTTAACAAATTCTTTCAAAGGTTGGTTTTGAAGAAATCGAACTAGTAGTTTTTGAGATGTAGCATATTTTCAACAACCGCCAACATAATTTTGTTCTTTTTACAAACATTATGGAATACAAAGTTATATTTGCTGTCACCAAATATTGTGGTATTTTACTAAGTGGAAGTAAGTGGATTCCCTAATTCAGTTAACGTTGGCACGGAACCCTTAGTGCGCGAGTCCAACTCGCACTTGGCCGGTTTTTACTGTTACATTCCGAGCACAGTTGTTCACGATCGACGCATTCTTGAGCGACTAAATTTCCCGTTGTAGTTCCTTTACACGTTCCTTTACATTTAATTGTTTAACAATCGCATACTCGTCACAAATACGCTGAATTTCGCATCTCATAGTCAACTGGTCTTTTAGTGGACGGGTCAAATCCTCATGGTCGAATACGACTGGCGGCATTTTGTGCAAATCCCTCGCAATAAAGGTCGGTATGTCTTCCGGGTTAGTCTCCTTGAGCACGCAGATGATGACAAGATAACTATGTATTATGTCTGAATTGATTCCAAATTACCTATAAGCTATTTGGATGAATCCAGGAAATGAAGTTTTTCGCATTTTGATTACTATACCAATATTAAATATACGCACAAACCCGCACTGAGCCCGCGTGGAGTATGGCTCATTGTACCTCATAGCTGAGGTAAGGCCTTTGCCCAGCAGTGGGATGTTACAGGCTAACTTTATTATTGTTTATTTATATTTATTATTAAATAAAAATAAAAACATTAAAGGTAAGTAAAAGCTTGTATGTAGTAAAACGTTCAAAAATATGCAGTCATCAATTAATGCCTATGACAAGCTATGTATTAAATAAAATGGCACTATAGAGTATTAAACCATAATTACTGAAAAAGTGATCTATATAAGTAAAAATAAAACTTGTGTTCTTTTAACGTTTTCTCAATACGTAGGTTTTGGGAGCGTGCGTGAGGAAGCGTCACAAACTATATTAGTGGACGTTAAAATGACAAATGGCTGGCTGGCATTACGAATAGTAAATTAAATCATAGATATATCAATTAAAATATTGCAATAATTAATTTATTCTATGCAGTTATGTTAATCTATAGTGTAAATTTTTATTTCTTGATAAAATATAATTCACGGAGACGTAAATGTTGTACTGAAATTGCTAGAAAAATAAAGACAGACGGTATAGGTCCTCCAACAATGTCTGTGTTTGTGCGCTGTAATCGATTCGAGTTCTCCTACCTACTTCGCAAACAGCGAATACAAACTTATAAAACCGGCCAAGTGCGTGAGGGTTCCGTGCCATCATTAACTGAATTAGGGAATCCACTTAGTAAAATACCACAAAATTTTGTTGACAGAAAATATAACTTTGTTTTTCATAGTGTTTGTATGAAGTACAAAGGTATGTTTGCGGTTGTTGAAAATGTGCTATTTCTCATAATCTTCTCGTTCGGTCCCGTCCGATCCAATTTTAGTTAAGAGTATTAGATAAGATCTACATTATATTTTTTTCTCGAAATTTAGACTAAGTCTAGAAGTTAGATGGACGCCCATTTTACCACTTTAGAAGCGTCTAGCTATGAAACGTTAGACTTTAAAGAAAATGGTTTTACAAATCTCGATGCCATTTTAAAAGACCTATCCATAGACACGCATAGGTTTGACTAAAAAAAATTTGTTTTGGTTTTAGTTTCATGTATAAGAGCCCCTTTAATGTCATTATTTTTTATTTTTTGTATAAAAATTGTAAAGCGGTTAACAAGATACGTTTTTCTCGCAAATTTCATCTCTGTAATGCTTATAGTTACTGAATAAAATGGCTGTGACATACGGACGGACAGACAGACAGACAGACTTGACGAAACTATACAGGTTCCGTTTTTTGCCATTCGGCTACGGAACCTTAAAAATGCACACTTAAAAAGCAATTTACAGCAAAAGTGACCTAAAAGGCTTAAAAAAAAACTCTACATCTTCTCACATGGGTCATTAAAAAATCTGAAAAGCGAACTCGGTGCGCACTGATAAACGGATAGTTCCGCATATATTCCGCATTCGCTATCTAAAGTTTCGAGCGGCTTGTTTTAAATTCTTATTCATTTACATAATTAAATATCTACGGAATAAGGTACCGAGGTAAATTGGGAGGAAAACATTCAGCTGTGTGCGTAAAAGGTAGTCTGCGTGTAACTTCACGAAATCAGGAAGTGGGTCTTAAACTCTTGTTGTGTATTAAAAGTACATAAACTGATAATAATATATATGTTTAATATTTGACTTTAGTTTAGAATGTTATTAACACTCACAGTGACATACTTATATTCAGAAAGATGAAAAAAGAAACCAAAACTTGCGCACATGCGGGACTAGAACCAGCAACTTTCCGGCTAAACGAGCCAAACGCTTTTCCAATTCAACTACCGTGCGTAATTTCTGGTCTCATAGGAT
This sequence comes from Pyrausta purpuralis, assembly GCA_963924145.1. Taxonomy (NCBI): domain Eukaryota; kingdom Metazoa; phylum Arthropoda; class Insecta; order Lepidoptera; family Crambidae; genus Pyrausta; species Pyrausta purpuralis. The sequence continues at coordinate 20,697,939 of OZ001657.1, forward strand.
ACGTAATTGCGCGTGACTTTTGCGCTACCTACACCCACTGTTTTAAAACAGCAGACGTCACGTATAATTAAGTATCCATAAGAGACTAGAAATTTCGCACGGTCGGACCGACAGCACGGTAGCTCAATTGAAAGAGCGATTGGCTACCCGCCAGAAAATTGCCGGTTCGAGTCCCGCCCGTGCGCATTTTTTAGGGTTTCGGAGCCGAATGGCAAAAAACGGAACGATTCTTATACAAAAAATTAAATAATAATTATATTTAAGGGGGCTCCCATACATGACACTAAAACCAAAAAATATTTTTTTTACCAAACCTATGCTTGTCTATGGATAGGTCTCTTAAAATGACATAGAGGTTCTTAAAACCATTTTCTTTTAAAGTCTAACGTTTCATAGCTAGACGCTTCCAAAGTGGTAAAATGGGCATCCTCCCCCCATCTAACTTGTAAACTAGGCGAGTGTAAATTTTGAAAAAAAAAATAATAATATGTAGACCTTAACAAATACTTTCAACAAAAATTTGTTTGGACGGAATCGTACTAGTAGCTTTTCAGATATAAGACATTTTCAACAACCGCAAACATAACTTTGATGTTCATAAAAAAAACTACGAAAATCAAAGTTATATTGCCGTCAACAATATATTGTGCTAATTTACTAAGTGGAAGTAAGTGGATTCCCTAATTCAGTACTGGACGTCCTTTACCTGATAAATGATGATCATGAGTTTATACGTACGTATCTACACATATACTAATTATATAAAGCTGACGATTTTTTTTTTGTTTAAACGTGCTAATCTCAGGTACTTTTTGATCAATTTGAAACATTATTTCTGCGTTGGATAGCTTATTTATCGAAGAAGGTTTTTTGCTATAAAACATAACACTGCGACGGGAGGAAAGGCAAACGAAATGCAAGGGGGTGCGGGGGAAAGTTTGTTTGTTTGAACGCGCTAATTTCAGGAACTACTAGACCGATTTGGTAAAATATTTTTGTGTTAAATAGCTAATTTATCGAAGAAAGCTTAGGGCTTAAAAATGTCACGCTGCAACGGAAGGCACAAACGTAATACGCGCGGACGCAGTAGCGGGGGCCGCTAATTTAATCATAAAGCTGCTTAAACTATTACGAATGTAATTATCATGGGAATTGGCACAAAATGTTAATAATCTTTTATCCCGTCTTCATTATCTTTTAGAGTGTTGTCCTACTATAAAAGCCGACTTACAATCCTCCATCACAAGTGATAATGACCCTTAAATACTTTTATCTGGCAACACAATAATACCCTGTCCCAACATTTTATGGGTAATATAAAGATAAGGGCGGCCATAGTTTTACGGTACACTATGGACAGTGTCCGTAGTAACGTCCTGCAAAAAAGTTGGAGGTTTTTTTTTGTAGCCGATTGGCACAAAACGGGATCCTCATAGTTTCGTCAAGTCTGTCTGTCTGCCCGTCTGTCCGTATGTTTGTCAATGCCACTTTATACTGTAACTTTAAGCAAGCACTGTTGAAATTTTGTAAGAAGATGTATCCTGTTAACCGCTTTACGAATCTCATACAAAAAATAAAAAATATGATATTAAAGGCCGCTCCCATACATGAAACTCAAACCGATTTTTTTTAGTTAAGCCTATGCGTGTCTATGGATAGGTCTTTTAAAATGACATAATGTATATCTGAACAAAAAATTTTTACAAAAATTTTCAATAACCGCAAACATAACTTTGTTTTTCATATAAAAATTATGAAAAACTTCTAGCTAAGTGGAAGTAAGTGAATACTCTAATTCAGATAAAGTTGATGATTCGATTAAGACGAATCTAACAATTTCAGATTTGTATGAACGATGTCGCTACGTCGACGCAACCCAATCGAGACGTAACGTGAATAAGGCTTTTTTTAAATTTGTTTGTATTATTCAGATGATATTAATTAAATGCTGATAAACTGCATGATCCCAAACTAAGCAAAGGTCAAACTATCAAACTTTGGTATTGATTAGTTTAATTTGGCACGTCTTAAGCTAAGTAAAAACTTCAAACTATGCAAATTTGAGGTCTTCTTGTAAAAACACATGCTGTGCTAATATGACCCTTAACACAAAGGATTATCAAGATAGAAGGTTGCAGCTTTGCAATTTACGAAGCCTCTGGCTTTATGTTACAAGTAGTTTACACTATTATCAATCTTCTTCAGCAACAGCATCTAAAGTTCAGTTCTATGTACTTTCTTAGTATTCACTTTGAGTTCAATTGTATATGTTGTCGACCTCCGTGGTTGAGTGGCTAAGCACGCTGGGTTCCGAGGCGTTGTCGCTCCGAGGTCCCGGGTTCGATTCCCGGTCGGGTCAATGTAGAAATCAGAACTTTCCACATCGTGTCGGGTCTGGATGTTGTAGTACCACCGTTGTTTCTGATTTCCATAACACAAGTGTATAAGCTACTTACTTTGGGATCAGAGCAATGTGATCGGTGTCCATTATTATTATGTATTGAAATATCAAAATATATGTTTGCAGCGTTTTGTGTAGATACAACTTAAATTATTTATTTATTTATTATTTATTATCATATTTACAAAATTACAAGAATATGTAGGAAATATTAACATCTAAAAACCACGGAGTTTTATTGTGATGCTAACGAGTTAAATTTAATACAGTAAGAAAATAAACAGGTCAATAACAAATGGAATTATGTGAGATGAGCAGATCGGTAATACAGTAAAACAAAAATAAATATTCTATGTATTGTATAGTTGACCAGAACCAGGCAGGTGTTAGGCTGAGTGTAAATAGAAGTTTATAACCGTGAGAAAAACTTTCCTGAAGACTTTACGATCCTTTACGACGACTATAAACTATATGCATACGCAAACGCGATATGAATTCTTTCTAAATCAACGTCAATAACTGAGAAACACGCGCTGCCATGAGACCGGAATGGCGTCATGATATTGACCTTGGAATGTCGAAACAAGACGAAGCCTGGCTGGACCACCTGAAGCAAAAAAGGCTTCAGCGTAAGGCCACTCCTCCCCGTGACTCTCGTTTTACTTGCGACAACTGTGGCAGGAAATGCCGCGCCGCTATCGGACTCCTTAGTCACCGGAGACTATGCACCCCCCAAAACGGACCTCCATGATACGGCAACAATCATCTGTCAAGATGCTGTGGTCTATGATGATGATGATGAAACTATATAGTCCAGTCGTAATAACATTTGAGATTGCAATAATTGCGGTAAAGGCACATTTTTAAGTTTCCATAGCCGAATGGCAAAATACGGAACCTTTATAGTTACGTCAAGTCTGTCTGTCTGTCCGTCCGTCCGTATGTCACAGACAATTTATTGCGAAACTATTAGTATCACATAGTTGAAACTTACTAGGAAGATGTATCATTTTAACCGCTTTACATTTAAAAAAAGAATAATGATATTTATAGGGGGGCTCCCATACATGAAAACAAACCTATTTTTTTTGTCAAACCTAGGCGTCTATAGATAGGTCTTTTAATGACATCGAGGTTCCTAAAACAATTTACTCTAAAAGTTTAACTTTTGAAAAATAGACGCTTCCAAAGTGATAAAATGGGCGTCCCTCCCCTCCCGAGCCCCCGCATCTAACTTTTAAACTAAGCGAGTGTCAATTTTGAAAAAAATAATAGATGATGTACCTTTTTATAAAAACTTTCTACGAGAATTGGTTTGAACGAGATCGAACTAGTAGTTTTTAAGATAGAGCACTTTTTCAATAACCACAAATATAACTTTGTTATTCATTGCTGTCAACAAAATATTGTGGTATTTTGGCTATGTGGAAGTAAGTTGATCTCTAATTCAGTTAAAGTTAAAGTTGGCACGGAACCCTTGGTGTGCGAGTCCGACGAGCACATGGCCGGTTTTGATATATTATTTGGGTCAAATTAGAGTCTTTGTCCGGATTTGGAGCTCTCTAAAATGTAAGCGCTCTGAGTTATTGTAGAAATACTGAAAAAAGTGTCGTCGTTTTAAATTTTGTTCTAAAGAAACGATAAAGAAAGCTATTTCGATGACCTCAGTTATGACAACATATTATTTATAGGTAAATATAGCATCAGCGAGTATCATTTACAGTGAGATACTGCAATAAGAAAGAATTTAAAGAAGTGGTTATTTTAGTTGCTAGTTTTAAGTTACATTTTAGCGATCAAAATGTATATATTGTAAAAAAAAAAGTCATATTTCGCGGTATTCTGCAGAAGTAATTTTGAAAATTCAAAGTTTTTTTTAAAAGTTAATTTAATTTGTTTATTTTTAGTGATTAAATAGAGGGGGAGGGGTAGGAAGTTGCATCTAATGACTCCGTTGTTTAAGAAGCTAATAACTGAACTCCTTAGCGTTAGGGATTCCACCATCAGCTCAGCTCCACAAGATGTTGACTATCAGACTTAACAACACGTCAACATAAGGGTTCTAGTAAAAAAACACTATATGTGCCTCTTAAATTTAAGAATTTCTCTCGATTACACCAAGATCCCATCATCAGATACCGAATTGGCAAAAACGAGACCAACTAGAAGGTAAGTATCCTCTAAGTAGGCGAAACAATTTTTCGAAAAGGTCGACAAATGACTGAAATACGAGTTAACAATAATACAAAAAACATTCCAATAGATTATCCCCTCCTTTTTTGAAGTCGGTTCAAAAGAAAATACTATATCTGGCCCAAATATGTAAGGAAGGATGGTTTACCTTAAAGATAACGACGCTCAGTCAACAGGTAAAGTTACTATGACGATAATTGCAGCTACGCCATTATTATAACAAAAAGCACCGCATCGTCGCATAAATTTACAGTTTGAGTAGCTTACAACCACAAATGAGTCGTTAAATACACTGGGATTTGGTACTGGATATCGTCGTAATATGTCGATATTCCCTAGGGAATGCTCGTTATCGGATATTACCTGTCTCATGAATTATGCAGAATCGCCAACGTCGGATCAGTTTTGGGCAACCGTTCGCTTTAAGACTAACGATGGTATAATCTTAGGAGAAAGATTAGGATTGAAAGGATTTCGGAGATTTGAAATAGAAAAAGAATAGAAGATTTTAACTTCGGTGAAGTTAAAATTATTCATACCGTCAAGATTCCCGAACCCTGCTATGAGTACTACGATTATAATACATGCGCCAATGCAAGAGTCCAGGCTAACATAAGTTTAGGGTGTAACCGTAGATGGGTGACATAATTTCTACATTGCAATGGTAGTTTGGTCATTGGATTGATTCTGTTATTTGCGAAAGCCATACATTGTTTTGGTCATTCTAATAGTCTAACTGGGATTTACTTGAAATGGGATTGATTCGAGTTTGCCAATTTGATATACCTGTAAAGGTACACATCTGATTTGTGTGTATTTTGTTTTTTCGTCTGATTTTTTTTCCGAATACGTTTGGGAAAGTCGTTGGATGAGTTCTGAATCACTTAACGGTTGCATTCAGAAATGGCACTGCGTAACCGCACTTAGGCGTTTATGTTAAACAGTTATATGCTCTATATATATGCTCTTGGGACTAATTTCACAATCGCATTTGATGGCAATAATCAGATTGCGGTCAGAACGCGTGACTGACTAGGTTGTTTAGATCGCGTCTGATTATGAACGCATCCATGAACGGTTTTATGATAATTATTGATGTAAATTAATAGAAATATGGTGACCGCTTTATTTATTTTGCTTTTGAATAGCAAAACTAATAATTTCTATTATATTATGACTCTTTCTTCTTCATTCTCCTGTTCATTGTGTCATGTTATAGAAATAAAAAAGTGAAATGGGTGTTCCTTTTTCTCGTATATAGATGTATTACACAATTTACTAAGACCTAATAAGAAAAAACTATATTATTAACATTTTTTTAATGCAATAGACTATGCGTTTGTCCACTTTGGACAAATGCATAGTTATACGTTTAGGTAGGTGTAAAAAACGTTGCATAGTGCTCCCAAATTAATTTTTCAATTTATAGTGATTAAAAACAAGATTTAGGTTTATTGGGTATTTTAAATTCTGACTTAGCACATATTGTGTGGGCAACATAAATACATGAATATTTAAGTATCTGCCTTACCTACCTGATGGCCAACCACTGTCACATTACCATAGTCACATAAAAATCAGTGCACATCATCATTATGACAACATTGGAACAAGTCACGGACACACAAAGATCTCTGGAGAACACCCTGCTGCAAAGGATGGCTGATTTTGAGACACAGCTTCGGGCATCAACATCTTCACAATCCGCCTCAACTGACAGCATAGGTCAGCTGAAAAAAGAGTTCAATGCTTTTAAGGAGCTTGTTGGCAACATCCTCGGTCTCCTGCGCCAACAGATAGCTGAGCTCTCCAAGTCTGTTGACATTATGGAAACCCGTCATCGCCGCAAATTTCTGGTTGTCAGTGGTATCCCGGAGTCCACCAATACTAATGATACTAGTCAGTTCATCGCTATTTATCTGCGCAGTAATACCCCGTACACGATCATCTCCATGTCTTTACCGGACTCCCATGCCATGGAGTTCATACTATTAGAGGTAATTCTGAAGGGAGTCAAGGCCGTTCTTGGGGTTGTCTACAGCCCGCCGAATACCAAATTTCTTTCGTCATTCGAAGAGCTCTTAGAATCAGTTAGCACAGACTACTCGCATCACATAAGTATGGGTGATTTTAATGCGAATCTACTCAGCGATACCCGGCAGTCCCATAACCTTCGTTCCATTGTAAAGTCTGCAAACTTTTATATTCTACCCTTATCTGCTACACACCACAATCTAGATACTCTTGATACGTGGATCGACCTCATTATTACTTCTTCTGCTGACCTCGTACTCCAGCATGGACAATTACCTGCTCCCGTGTTCTCCCGGCACGATCTTATTTTTATCACTTATAAATTAAATACGATCAAACCCAAACCCACTGTATTGACATTGAGAAACTTCGCCAAAATTAATGTCGAAAACTTAAAAGCAGAAGCCGTCACCATTGATTGGACGCCCGTGTATGATGCGTCTACTATAGACGAAAAGGTTGAAGTTTTTAACACAAGCCTGCTAAAATTATTCGATGCTCATGCTCCCAAGCGGTCTGTAAAGCCTAAGCATCCTCCTGTCCCTTGGATCACTCCGGGAGTCAGAACGGCCATGGCGAAGCGTGACCGTCTTTTTCGGGCCTTTAAGTCAAACAGATGCAAGGACACGTGGGAGAAGTTAAAAAAGCCAGAAATCGCTGCAATCAGGTGGTAACAGCAGCCAAACGCCACCTCATTCATTCTAATAAGTATTCAAAATTCTTCTCAAGCGAATACGTGGAAATTTCTTAAAACACTTGGCATAAGCAAGCCTATTTCAGTCACAAACTGTCATTCTTTCTCTATTAATGAAGTAAATTCTCATTTCTCATCCTCTGTTTTCCTTCATCGAGATATAAAAACTTCTACCTTAAATTATTTGGCTTCTTTACCAAATCTCTCTCATGATCCTTTCACCATCTCTCCTGTGTCTGTCGATGAGATTCACAAGTACATCACATCAATCAAATCCTGTGCGACTGGTTGTGATGATATAGGTAGAACTATGGTCTTACTAGTGCTAACTTAAATCACCCCAATTCTCACACACATAATTAATTTTTCTCTCTACTCTGGGGTGGTACCTGTTGTTTGGCGTAAAGCCTACGTTCTTCCTCTTCCTAAATTATCCAACCCTAACCAACTCACTCATTTTCTTCCAATCTCCATTCTTCCCTTTCTTTCGAAAGTCCTAGAAGCTGTAGTCCATAATCAGCTTTCTACGTTCTTACTCAAAAATAACCTCCTTAATGATTTTCAGTCTGGATTTCGTCCCAGACATAGCACGTCCACTGCACTTCTTAAGGTCATTGAGGATATTAGAGAGGGCATGGATAGTAAAAAAGTCACCGTTCTCGTTTTAACCGACTTCTCTAATGCATTCAACAATGTCGACCATGATGTGCTCCTTGCGATTATGTCCCTCTTGCGGGTCTCATCTGTAGCACTGGAATGGTTCTCTTCATATCTTCAGGGACGCCAACAGGCTGTTCGGATTGATCAAAAGTTTTCTGATTAGTCCAATATCACAACTGGCGTTCCTCAAGGTGGTATTCTCTCTCCGCTCCTCTTTTCCGTTTTTATTAATACTATCACTAGCCGTCTTAATTGCTCTTATCATCTGTATGCAGACTATCTTCAACTGTACGCTCAGGCAGAGGTTTCCGATATAGACTCGGCCATATCGGCCCTTAATCGTGACCTCGCCTGTATCGCCGATTGGTCCGAAAAATTCGGTATATCAGTAAACCCGTCCAAATGTCAGGCTATCATTGTTGGCAGTTCTCGACAACTGGCCAAGATCATCGTAGACTCCACTGCTCCAATCATATTTAATAATGCCGTGATACCATACAGTGAGAGTTTTAAGAACCTGGGGCTGTATATAGACAGCACCCTCAGCTGGTCTAAACACATTGCCTAGGTCAGCAGGAAGGTAACTGCCACTTTACGGGCACTCTATAAATTCAAAAACTTTCTCCCTCTTCACACGAAAACTCTTCTTGTCCAATCTCTCGTCCTGCCTCTTCTCGACTACGCCGACGTGTGTTGTACGAATATCAGTGAAACCTTTCTTAATAAACTTTATCGACTCCTCAACTAGGGTATTCGTTTCATCTTCGGTCTCCGTAAATATGACCACATCTCTGCCTACCGTTCCAAGCTTAAATGGCTTCCCATCCGTCATCGCAGAGAAACAAGAATCCTGTGTACACTCTTCAATATACTTCGTAACCCTCACTCTCCGACCTATATGACACAGCGGTTCAACTATTTGACTTCTACAACTTCTCGCAACCTGCGCTTTTCCCATTTTCTTACTCTTCACACTCCTCTTTACAAGTCCGGCTATATGTCGGACTCTTTCAACATCTCTGCGATTCGCCTTTGGAGTTCTCTTCCCATGGAAATCAGAATGTCCTCAAACAAATTTTCTTTTAAGAAGTCTCTCAGCACCCACTATCTTAACCTTGGCTCACTTCAGAATTAACCACTATTTCGTTCACTGCTGTCGGTAATATTTTAATAGATGTCATCAATATCTTCACTTCCCTATCTGTAGTTTACTTTTTATTAAATATATGTTTTCTATGGAAGTTTATTAATCCAATGCTTATATATTTACAAATATTTTTGTTTATCTATGTATTTTTTGTATGTATGTTTATGTTAATGCATTTTAATTTTTTTCTCTCTCAGTACTTTTAAATATTCCGCCACTGATTTAACTCTCTGCATTTCCCAAGCGGTTGACTGATAGAGAATGCCATAAGGCATTAAGTCCGCCAATTGTACCATTAACAGTGCAATAAAGTTTAAATAAATATATTTTGATACGATATTTTATATATGTTTTTCAATCCTTGAACTTGGCAGTAGCTAAAATATTTAAAACTATCTAGAAGTACAACCAATTCATCAAAATATGACAAAATAGGTAAAGAAATCTTTCTAAAAATACCAAACACAAAAAAAATTCGGAATTTTGTAAATAAATATCATGAAGCTTAAGACATCCAAACAATCACTTCAAACTAATTTTTATTGTAGTCTGGCGCACTTCATTTCCCATTAGCTTAAAAGAACAAAAAATATGTCAAGTTTGAGACAAATTACTCGATTGTTGAGGGTTCCGTAGCATCATGATTTTATTTTGTATAATGGTTTAAATCTGAAGAAATAGACATGTATTCAAAAGTTTCCTTGATCTTCTTATTCTTTCTTTAAAATTTCATTGGAGAGAGTTTAAGAAAAAACATTGGAGGTTTTGAGTGTCAGTAAGATTAAGTTTTTGTTAAAAAAAAAAACTCGATACTCATATACTATTTCTGAATTTATTTTAAAAAAATATATTTTTTTACTTACATTGTTCAATCAGATAAATTCCAAAGATTTAACGCTCGTTCACGTTTAAATAATGTAATTCGGAGTATTCCTAGCTTGTATATCTCTACAAAAAAAAGTTGCGAAATTCCGACTATAAATATTTAGTTTTGCCCTTCGATTACGGAACCCTAAACACTTTGACGTTCTCCGGTTATCGTCCTGTGATACCCTTTCAACCTTCTAATAACACAGACTATGACGTACGTTAGTTCGCTAAAATACTGCACACTCTCAAATAGTAGTGAAAGGAATATCAAGATCAAATAAACTTTATGTAGAAAACTTAAGGAAAGTGATCGTTTTAAAAGTGTTAGTTGCCTTTTGTATGTTATCGAGTAACCGTGAAAGTAACTCGTCTTTAAAAACCACATATATATTTTTAAAATTGTGTATGTATAAAAAGATATTGTGCTTTTTTGGGTTCCGTAGCCGAATGGCAAAAAAGGGAACCCTTATAGTTTCATCAAGTCTGTCTATCTGTCTGTCTGTCCGTCCGTATGTCACAGCCATTTTATTCTGTAACTATAAGCATCACACTGTTGTAATTTGTAGGAGTATGTATCCTGTTAACCGCTTTACGATTCTCATACAAAAAATAAAAAATAATGACAATTAAGGGGGGTAATGTATTTAGGTATTTTTAATTAATAGCGTTTTTTTGTTATATAATTAAAGTAGGTTCTTTTTTTTCTGGGTTATTATTATTGGATGGCATTCATGAACTACGCATAAATAGATAATAGAATGAAGAGATAATATTTTAAGCACTCACAGAACATATTATTACAGTGTATCATGTGGTAAATTTAGGGAAACCTATTATTGGCGATGCTATAATTCATATTTTTAGTTTAAAGATCGGCAAAGCTGTTGGTTTTCTTAATAAATAAATATTACCCCACTGATTAAATTTTCTGCATTCCGAATCGATGGACTGGTACAGAATATCTTAAAGCAATAAGGGTCAAACTAGCTTTAATAATGTCTAATAAGTCTCATCTGACTGAATAAGCACACAATGTTGGCGCCGACTAATAAACCCGACAGAACCAGGGAATGGGACCAACGTGGCGTCAACCATACGAAAGCGAGTTACGTCAACGTCAAAGCAACGCTTCGGGTGGGATGGGCACCGGATAGCGAACTATTGGCCTAGGATCGTGTTTTATATAACATATGACAGTTCTTCTTGTGAATGACAGCCCGTTTGACAGGGTGGACGGATAGTCGACCACCAGCGGGCGGCGCGCCGTAAGCGCAACGCAAACGACTTATTTTAAAATGGCATTTACACTAATGATTGCTGACAAATAGGTGACGTTTTCAAATTAGGCGTTTTGTATTATATTCTATGAATATTCCTTATCTGACGTTGGTGACGTTGGATGGTGACGCACAGTGATCACTGTCACTGACAAGTGCAAACAGCGTCGCACAAGATGAATGCCACAATGAAATTTTTCACTGACACCGATGGATACGTTACTTATAAGGCGGCCATAAGTCGGACAATTTGACGACCTCCGTGGTGTAGTGGCTAAGCACGCTGGGTTCAAGGCGTCGCCGCTCCGAGGTCCTGGGTTTGATTCCCGGTCAGTTCAATATAGAAATCAAAATTTTCTATATTATTGTCTCGGATCAGGGTGTTGTGGTACCACCGTTGTGTCTGATTTTCATAAAACAAGTGTAATTAGCTACTTACTTTGGGATCAGAGCAATGTATGTGATTGGTGTCCAATTTTCTAATTGTAGGTACAGTTGCCAGCACATTAGGCTACCCACTTTTGTTGTAAACTAGCCCTTAATACAACTGCATAAGATACCGCAGTGTTTACCTTGACGTGCTGTTGTCCGTACAACTCTGCAATAAAGTTAAAATAAAAATAATGTACTCGACTTAGTACTTAGTAAAGACTTAGTTTAGCAATGGAAATTTATATTTCACTATTGCTTTTCCTGTGCGAACTTCGTTAGAAAGCCTGAGCAAACTTCCCATTTATGTGTAGGTAGGGTCTAATTAAAAATATGTATGTAATTGGGTTATATATCTATTACTTTTACACGATAATATAAACGTACTTTCTTAAGGACTGATGACCGTTGGGGCAGAAAAGTTCTAGAATGGAGACCCGTCGACCAAAGACGCAGAGTAGGACGTCCACCGACAAGATGTACGACCTTGAAAAGGTCACAAGATGCAGACAGCTTGTGATCGGCCGCTGTGAAAAACCGTGAGAGAGGCCTATGTTCAGCAGTGGACGTCCTTTAGCTGAAAATTATGATGATGATGACTAATTTATACAAGTTTTAAGTGAGCAAAAGTTCAAGTTCAACTTAATTTTGGATTACATGCTAAAACGAACAAACAAAGCATTCTTGTATGAAACGTATGTAACTATACAAACTTACCGAATCGTATGGTTTATTAGTAAAGTTTCGATTGGAGATATCAAAGCTTGTAGCTATGTCAAGAATACTATCGATTTGTTAAAAGTTTTGAATAGATAGATATGTAGTTCCAAACGATTTATAGCTCATAAACAGGCCAAGTACGAGTCGGACTCGGGCACTGAGGGTTCCGGGCTAACTTTAACTGAATTAAGAATCCACTTACTTCTGCTTAGCAAAAATACTGCAATTTTTTTTGCGAGCAAATAAAAGTAGAGGGGGGTAGGTTCTTTTTTTCTCATCCTTCCGATAAATTTGAGAGAATGCGCACAGCTTAAATTCATATAATCTAAAATAGAGGAGCTGAACTTTTTTTTATTTGACATAATATGTGACTACATAGGTTGCAATTTGTATTAGTTACTAATCCGATTGCAGCTACCGTGATAAAGAATTTCAACCATTCCGATAAACATATCCCAAATAATAGGGATTTCTTCAACAAACCATTACAATAAAACAGTCCTTAGCGTTACCCTGATGTCCTCATAACGTTAGATTCCCCTGGGAAATTACAGGACTGTCGGGAAAAAAAGTTCCAGTGATAAAAACGCTCTGGGATGAGCCCCGAGGTAGCTTTTCTTCAAATGATTCCGCGGTACCATCGGAGCGAACATACGGAGCGATGGCGAATGTGTGCAGACTGTTGGTGTAGGTAAGCTTGACGTCATACACCGACTCCAAAAGAATTTGTTTATCCTAAATAGAAGACAAATTCGTTATTTTAAGCTTTTTATAGTCAGTTTTTTAAGCGAATTAATTTTAAAAATAATTTTTGATATAATGATTTTTAGTTACTCATATCTCAAAACTATTGGACATATTTTAATAAAACTTATACTGGGAGCGTATTGCGATTCAATTTTAGCCGTGTAATTTCCAAGCAGCTCAATTCCGACTCAGTGTAAATAAATATTATCAATGAAATAATATTAAAATAAGTCTACAATGGTACGAATAATAATCTTTATGTTGTTTTAATTATAATTAAAATTGTTTTATTATAATATTTTAATCACAATACTAATTGTTAATTTGACAGTAAAGCTGAGTCGCTTAACTATCAAAACTGTAAAAAAGTAGATAATATCACACATGTACAGGTCGAAATGTTTATCTTCTTTTTTTGAAGTCAGTTAATATAAACATGATCTTTCTGAAGTGCAGTACCTTGTGGTCAACCGGTCTATCTATCGTAAAGTATTTTGACCCGATTTTACATAACACACACATTTTATTTAATATCATGACAATAAGCATTTGAATAGAATGGTATTAAATAAACATGTGATCAGAAATCAAGAAAATGAAATTCACCATTTTGTTTATGATTATAAGCGTTATATTTCCTCTTATTTCACAAACAAAAACAAAAGCAAAAAATAAAACAATATTTTCCGATTACAAATATTTTAGCTCTGCCTGTTGAAACCGCACCTTTAACCAAATTAAGTGACTTAGGGTATGATGTGTGTTTAATCACTTTCAAGTTCCATTTAAGACTTAAAAACTAAATGAGAAAACTTTTAAATAATGACTTTTCTCAACTCATTATAATTAATAAGAGATAAAAATTTACCAAGCTAAGTTTTGTGCACTCATTTCTGCTTTCATCTGGAGCATACAATAATTTACCCAATAAAATAGGAAATAGTACGCTTGCCTTCTTATAAATGCGTATAAAGTTACATTATAAAAGTCAATCGAAGCTTTGATTTCAACATTTTGAACAATCCGGTAAATAAGAGTATGGCAAAATGTTACAGTCCAAATCCATGGTAGTTCGAATTCAAACCATCCGCAGCTCTATCCCATTTCTGTAAGAATTTAAAATGGAAAAGAGATTTTGGACTAGAGATTACTGCATAAAAGGTACATGGTTTGTGGCTATGAAAAGATCGATTTTCCCTTAAGAGTTAACTCTAATTCTAAACGTATTTGAGTCAAAATGTTCAACGAGGAATCTTTGCCAATTAAGGAGAAAAGTCTTTGATATAAAATTCTGAAAAGATACTTTTACAACTATAATTCCTCAACTAGCTTGAAAAATTGTGGTAAATAATCTACATTTCCTAATCAAAGATTAACCTAAAAATATTGGGTTGACAATCCGGTCGCGAATTACTGGGCACAGCACATTTAAGTCGCTTTTACCATGCTAAGAAGAAAAATAACCGTAAACTGTGGGATATATCAACGATGACTATTCAATAGTGTGCTCTACAAAATTTATATTCATATCTTATCAATATATCTTGTGTAACTTTTCATAGCGCAAACGCAATTCTATGTTCTATATTTATATCTTATGAATTTAACTTGTGTACCTTTTCATAGCGCACACGCAACTCTATGTTCTCTGATGAGATGCAAGTCAAAAACTGCTTAAACTAAACCGCTAGTATAATGGCCCACCCATCGCACTATGCTAAGCAAGCGTGATTTTATCTCGTATTTATATGAACTGGCATCCGGCCACTAGCCAGAGATAATGCGATCGGGAAATGCGATCTACCTTGTCAACTGGAACGGTATAGTATGTCAGAATGGTCAACATTGCTTGCTAAAGAGTCATACTAGAAATTGTTTGGTTCAAAATCAAGTTTCATAAAGATGAAATAAGAAAACAAAATTTTGCGCACGGGCGGGACTCTAACCAGCAACTTCTTGGCTAACCGGGTCAAACTCTCTACCAATTGAGCTACCGTGCTAGCGGTTCAACCTTGCGAAATTTGTAGTCTCTTATGGATATGTCATTACAAGTGACGTATTAGCGCCATCTACCAGTCTGTTTATGCAACAGTGGGCCAAGTAGTTATTCATTACAGAATAAATTCAACTTAAAAATTGATAACGCTTCGCTATCTTGGCCCGGTTAGCCAAAAAGTTGCTGGTTCGAGTCCGAGATGTAAAGCTTTTCTACACCAACAGTCTACACTTAAGACCTCCGTGGTCGAGTGGCTAGCACGCTGGTTTCAAGCATCGCCATCTCGTGAGGTTCCGGGTTCGATTCCCGGTCAGGTCAATGTAGAAAACGATCTTTTCTATATTGTCTCGGGTTTGGGTGTTGTGATACCACCCGTTGGGTCTGATTTCCATAACACAAGTGCATTGGCTACTTACTTTAGAATCAGAGCAATGTATGTAATTGGTGTCCAATGT
This sequence comes from Pyrausta purpuralis, assembly GCA_963924145.1. Classification (NCBI taxonomy): domain Eukaryota; kingdom Metazoa; phylum Arthropoda; class Insecta; order Lepidoptera; family Crambidae; genus Pyrausta; species Pyrausta purpuralis. The sequence goes on from OZ001657.1 coordinate 20,713,562, forward strand.
TTATTTATAAATTTATTTATTAATTATTTACTTATCATGCACCGACTCCAAATGTTTCTCCTAAAGGCAAATGCTTTATTTTAAGCTTTTCAGTCAGTTGTTTTTGGGCGGTTTCATATTAAAATTATTTTTTTACTCGCAGCCCCACGCGGCTTAACCCGCGTCTTGTGAGATTTGCCTTATAAACCGTCACCTCGTTTACATTGCTCATCTCTTTTTAGATTGGTCTATGATATACTTTATCTCCAATAGATATGATAATTTTAATTTAATTTGCTTTTTTCATAATAAGGTTTGCCTGATTGATTTAAAATTGAACATTAGTACCTACTTAAGTAAGGTAAAGACCTTTTACACACTACGTTTTTTTTAGCATCGATACAGTAGCGATGCTAACGCGCATTTGTATCAATGCAGTCGCAAAAGCCAACCTTTACATACTGCGCATCTTTTAGCATCGATACAGTCGCGATGCTAACGCGTTGTAGTATCGATAGAGTCGCGATGCAGAAGCTGGAAATTGACAAATTATGTATTAAATTTTGGCAACTGCATTGATACTAACGTGCCATAGCATCGATGCAGTGGCGCTTCTGTATCGGTACTAAAGCGCGACTGTCTTAGATTTAGTATTACTTATACTTTTGACGTCAATACATTGTGGTTTGTTGACAATCAATTGTTTTTGTACTTCACTTAAGCAAGTAAACAAAACAACTTATTCTTAATAAAAACTACTAATTTTCTTGTGATTATAAAGAAGCTAATAATATGTATGAACGGTCTTCATATAGGTTGATACCTAACCCTGTATCTGTGTTGAACTCAATTTCCTATAACTCGGTTATGGGTCCGGATATCTAAAGGGAGACATGACTTTGAAAAGGCACCGAGGGAGTCTTCGGTAAATGCTGTTAGCTGGATGCAACGTTCATTATGGAGTAGACGAGGCAAAAAACAAAGGATGATCGTGCAAGATTGCCTAGCGATCAATGTCCCTTATAATCATCTGATAAGTTTCATTAATATGTTCAGGGGATTGAAACGATGGATATTACTAATTAATTTTAAATCATAGACTCTATTTTATTGCATATGCGTCTAATGCGAAAACTAATTACCGTTGAAGAAACATGATAAATCTGTATTTGAGTACTTAATTATACCTAAATAGAGTTGAGGTTTTAATTATGTGTATAAAAATTGCTTTTGGCTAATAAATACAGATTTTTGTGCACGTCGAAAATGTACGCTTTAAGTTTATGAAAACAAAAGAAAAATAATACTTTAACAATGAAATGTTTTGACCTAACCCTTTCTTTGCCTTTTATGAAATGTAATCCTTTCAGACAACATATGCGATATCATTTTCCTATGGGAGCGGGTCGTTGAAATCTTAGAAATGAACACTTACCGGTAAACACATTATGTAAAAAGCTTCCGAGCAAACATTAATATGTACCGTTTTCAAATCCGGATGATAAATACAGTGAATTGATGGCAATCTCTTTTAATGACTCAGCACCCGAGCGGTCGCATGAGACCGCATAACAATGGAATATCTATTGTGTCTCGTTCACATACGCTTGAGGGATTAAAAGGTCTTTGAGATAAGGGCACTATTGAAACATAATTAGCGAAAACTCCCAGTTTAAATTGTTTCCAAAGTCAAAGTAAGATATTCCTAACTAGGATTTTGACTTTAAACTAAACTTTTTATTAGTTATCTTATCTAATTGAAATTTTATTGCTCTGAAAGTTTTATAATCGGCGGACTTAATGCCTTGAGGCATTCTCTACCAGTCAACCGCTTGGGAATGAAGAGAGTCTAGTCAGTGCCGGAACATTAACAATAATTGAGAGTAGTACAAAAAATAGGATAAAAATACATAAGAATATTAAACAAATGAATAAAAATAAAAAATATGAAGGACTTATGAACAAACACAGAATACATATATTTAATGAGCCAGCATCATAGCCTCCTTGCCGCAATGGTTTTGTATTTGAATAGGTACATTTTATAGTAGATTGTTATACAAGGGGAGAAAGTGACCCATTTCACTCGAGATGTTTTTGGCGCTCAAACGGAGTGAGAGCGCTAATAACTCGAGAGTGAAATGGGTATTTTCACCCGAGTTAAGCATACTGTTTTTCATTTCGACTGTGAGGAAAAATAAATAAATTTATCTGTGAGGTTGTGACTCGATGATGAGATATTATGTTGTTTGGTGAGAGATGAAACTTTAAGTTTTTATCAGTTTGTTTACCGTCGTTATACATAAAACACACGATTAGAAAGACAGTAACGACAAAAGAAAACAGAGTACACAAAACGCGTACGTCATAAAATATTTTAAATCATTGTTAAAAATATCGATTGACTCTTTCTCACAGACAATAATAATATAGAACGCAACCTTAGCCTTGTCACCAAAACTTCCTTCGTTATGTCAAATTCCAAGTTCAATTTTGCCTCATGAGACGGCGCTATGAGTGACAGCTAAAGGTGGGAGTAAGTAATAAGATTAATGAACAACAAAATCGCGGCAATTGCCTCCGCCTGCTTAATAATCTGTGCAATAATCGACCAAAATAAAAAAATGTGACAATTTAAAATGAAAAAAAAAGTGTCACTATGTATGGCGGGCAACCGAATATTATATTAGTAGATTATAAATTGTTAAAGATTAGACCAACTGTAAATTTGTAAAATCACTAACCATAATAAATACGTTTTTAATGTTTAGCTAATTTTAAAATATGGAAAGCTTGTTTATTTTAATAAATGATGTGACTCAATTATCTTTAACTCCATGTCAGATAGTAGCAATTAAAACTAAATTACTTTTCACCCTAGGGATGGAAAAGCTATTTTCCACCCGGCTATCTTCACATGAAAGTTCAATTTTCCGAACAGGAGAATGAAAGTTTTTTTTTTATGTTGCGTGTCTTAGTTTTATTTTTTCTTGTTTGATATTAATAAAGTTATTAATGAAATATTATGAATAAAGATATTGACGACATCCAAAGCGACACAAGAGAAAGGTAATGGTAGTTAACTGTAGGGTGAGCCAAGGCTATGATATTTTGTTCAAAATATGGACCAATGTTAAAAATTAACCACTGGTTGCAACTTATGAGCATTAATTGTCCTGCCTTCGACTCTGAGATTTAATTGACCATGTAGTATGCCCTGCTACGCGTCTATTCACTCGCACATAGGTTTAGCGCAAGAAAGAGAAAGTAGAAAACCTCACTCCCTCCCACGCCTCACAGCACTGCCAGCCGCCTGTCGCTCATTCGTGTCCGTGCGCGCGCGTTGTAACGACAACGCACGCAGTAACCACAGTATATAACCGTTAAGTTTTTATTTCGTGCTAAACGAAACTTACCTTATAGTGATACGTATTTCTTCATAAAGTGAATGTGAAGTAAAACGCACTACCCAGCGTGGCTGCACCATGCATGCTTTACGCTTCGCGGCCGAGCTAGCACGCGATGCTAGCCAGTCCGCATTTTTCCGCTCCGAATCAATACGCGATATTGATGTGTAGCAAATACCAGCCGAGCTGACACGCGATGTCAGCCAGTCCTAATTATCTAGATCATTTTTGATCTCAGCTGAGACTTTTGGTATGCGTTGCTTCCAATATCCTACCCTCATTTTCATTGCGAAAAAAGAGGAACAAGTTGGGTGAATTTACAGTCAATTGGGCTTTAATGCTAATAATAAATTACAGCCAAAGATATTCATACATAATTCCACATACTAAGCAGCGCTGACGATGCGCCATCATGGCTTCTAAGTATGAAGCAGCGGCTCTCGCCCGCACTCATCCGGCCCAACAGGCGCCTGCGCCTGTATGTTCTACCTGTGCGAACGCGACGGCCCCTGATGCGCCGCGAATTACTTCGTAACGGTGACCTACCGTCACAATTCCAGCGTTTTTTCAACGTTTCGCACTTGGAATCAGAATCCGACCAAAAAAGGTATGTGTTTTTATGAAAGCTTTATTATATCACCTTAAAGCCGTACGTCATACTTATTACGGGCTACCGTATTCCACTCGTGGCGAAACCACGACCGAACACTTGTCTCAGCCAATCTTTTGATAATTATTAAAATGGAGCATAATGTAAGCCATCACACTAACAAACAAAAATAGCAATAAAATAATACAAAGCACCTTTTCGTAAGTACCGAAAAATAGTGGTGGCAGATTAATTTCAAATCGAATATTTTTTTATTTATTTTGTACATTTTTGCTCGGAAAAGTCAAATAGAGATTTCAAAACACTTTTACTGCCTAGACCTTAATCATAAATACACGTATTCTGCAACCTGCAGTACACGCTTCAATTTTTTTCCCAAAGCTCTAAAATTGGTAGCATGGCATCCCTCCATAGCTCATGTAGTAATGTATGTTATAGCTATATCCGCCATTGATTACAACTCTTTTGTACTTATTTCTTGCCAATGGCTATAAAATTGTCTAATTAGACAATGCTATGGTAAACACAACATTGCTTAATAATACTACTTAAAATATCGATTTTTTATAGATTTTTAAAAAGATAACAATTTACTTTTTTAGAAAGCAAGTTTCTACATACATTTCTGCTTTCTGCTTTTACCTATTTAGCTTGTGAATGGCTCTTTGATTATAAATAGCAAGCAAGCAAGCTGTAAGCTTGCCCAGTACGTACCAAAATATGGTTGGGTCCATATAAAAACCGGTCCGTTTAAAAACCCCATTTTTTGCTTTCAATTTTAACAGCTATGATAAAAATGAGAATGAGCTTTGCCCAATACCTGGCATATGTATAATTCTGAATGGTAGAAGATGTGACATATTAAGTTTTGAAATCCAACTAAGATTTAATCAATTTCTCAGTAAATAAATCGGTAAAGCTAAGATTTTATTTACCGACGCAATAACAACTAGCTCGAAACCGTGATTGTTTTGAAATGTATCTTATCAAATTCCGTAATCAATATAGTACTACCGTCATATTAGATTTATTAAGGTGTCCGTGGTATTCCATTGTTTTGGAGTTTAATTTTTAGAAAAATATGCTGTGACAGTGATACGCTTTTTTATGAATGCATTCATATAATCGTCGCAAAGTTCGGTACTTAATCTCGAGTCGAGAAAACTGTGTCCTTTATCTTTGGAAAAGTCAGCCACCGACCAGCAAAGATTGTGGAAACCTTTGGTCACCTTAAATTAATTAACTTTTGTTTCTATGAGCTTGTTTTTTAACATATGCTACCACGATCACCACCGAAGAATAATTCAAATAAAATGTCATATTGTATGAAGTATCCGCAGATAGCACTAACCAGAACTAATCAACACATTGTTAAATATACCGTAAGAATAGGTAGCTACAAAATTGAAACAAGTCCATTTTACGAAAATAATGCCTTTTTTGTTTTTTATGGATATGCAATAACAAAGCATATGAATTGGTACAATTTAATTTTCTCAAGTATAATATTATTTTATTTAATATTCTTCGGTTATTTTTATTTGCCATGTGCCACATGTCACACGTAAAACGTAGGGACGTTTAAGGTGTGATAAATACAAGACATGTTCATTATTACACAAATACTACTATCGATTTTTTTTTTAACAAAAGGCAATTATTATATATTAAAATAAAATAAAAAACTGGCGTATCCTAAATGCAATGCTGCATTAGACCCAAATTGCAGTACAATTATCTAATTCGAGTTATTGGAAATATGAACCATGTTAATTTTCCTACTATTTATTCTGTGATTTAAGAATAAACTACATCAAGTAAATATATTCTCTAATCATCAGTTTTTTCCACCCAATTACATTCATCCACTCCACAACAACCTTCCCCAGAAAGCCACTAAGTTACTAAGGAACGATTCTTTGGAAACGTTGCTCCAATCTATATCTATACTAATATTATATAGCTGAAGAGTTTGTTTGTTTGTTTGTTTGAACGCACTTATCTCAGAAACTACTAGCCCGATTTGAAAAAAAAATTTTACGTTGAATAGTTCATTTATCGAGGAAGGCTTTAGGCTATATAACATAAATATACGACTCATAAGACCACAGCAGCAATGAAAAATGTTGCGAAAACGGGAGAAAGATATTCCTTTTGAGAGCTTCCGCTGCGGACGCTGCGAAAACCGCTTAAGTTACACAAAAATCATGTATGACAGAATTGTTCAACATTAAGAGTTCTATAATAAAGTCCGCGACAGCATATGTCTATCTTTTATGGTTGAATTACTACGACCTTTTTTATGTTAATAAATTTGTAAAAAAATAATGCATAATTTTAAGAGGTGTATTATACACAGGTATTTATTCTTATCAAAAAAAAATACATTAATCATCACGAGCATTTCATTTAGAACAAAGTTGCCTTTTATATCAATTAAATTCAATAAATATCTTAGGAGCTATCACAGTTTTAACATAACTCCGCACCAAAATAATGTTCGCAGCTTAAGTACGACGTGCGCTTGCGCTAATAATATTTTAAAGGTGAAGGGTTTGTTTGTTTGAACGCGCTTATCTCAGGAACTGCTGGACCGATTTGAAAAAATATTTCGGTTTTGGATAGCTTATTTATCGAGAAAGGCTTTAGGGTATAAAACATCACGCTGCGACGGGAGGGGAGGGAGCAAACTGAAAACGCGCGGACGAAGTCGCGGGGGACCGCTAGTTAGTAATAAAATAGATTCTTATAATATGAACTTTATCGTTTGATGTTTAAAGAATTCGATAAACTGTGTTTAATACATTTTCAAAGGACATTTCATCTTAATATTCACCAGTTACTAAGGTATGGTGGAACAATTGTTGAATTAAAATTAATAACAAAACAGGTCTAGTGGCAATAGTCCGGCCCGCCTCCTAGTTGAAAAAAAAAATATCATTTTCAAAATGTTTTTTTAAAGGACTTTCCCTTCACTCTTACGCCAGAGGACGTCATGTGATACGACAATTCATTAAAATTTGAGTCAATTAATTATTGTATACCAAATAATTCTTGTTTTTTATGAACCATATATAAGAATGTTTTTAAATATGTATGAAACCAGTCTACCTTGGGATCTCGATATGACAAAGGTATACGGTATCAGTGTATTTTTAGATTTTTTGTCCAAATAGGTACCCTAATTCTGAATCATAATCAGTTTTTTTTTGACACTGCTCATAATATTGAAACAAGTCAATATTTGTCAAACTTAAATATATATATAAATAATTAAATAAATAAAAACTCATAGTAACTAACTCGAAAGATAGTATTGATATTTACTATAATCCTTAAAAGTTATCCAGGCAATAAAATTAAGAGTTAATTTACAACGAGAAATCTCACCATGTGCCGACTATCGAATACTCGGCGAACATTCCTGGTCGATTAGTCGAATATTAGATAAACGTATTTGGCCGGGGCCGGGTAGTACTAAAACTTCTGTCGGAGAAATTGTTTGCGGTCGTTCGCCCTTATAAAGTCACAAAGCTCTCAGAAGCCGATTTTTAATCTTCTTCATTTCTGAAGAAGATTGTATATTGTATATTGATTGATATAGTTACTTTTCAGTTACCAAAATACTTATTGAATTTTTAATTATACATAAATAAATAAAAAATCATAACTTACCTACTTACCCATGCCTTAAAATTTCTGATAACGATAATACTTCAAAGCCATTGAATTTTCGTATTATTTTGGTAACTCAGCAAATAATCATATAGCATTGATAGACACCTGTGAATATTTCATGATCTTAAGAGAATTTCATTCCTTAAAATAAATAAATTAATCAATTGCTTTTATATCAATCATCTAACACTTTTTATAACCAAATGTTTTCTCAGGTATTCGAAATTTAAATGTATAAAATATTATTTATATGTTTGGTATTCGGACGTATATCATTAAAACAGTCACATCAATACCTAAATATCCCATACTAAAAAGCAATAGAATATCATGTATGTATTTCAAATCTATAATTATAAAATATGTTAAAAAATTGCAAGACAAGATAACGATTTGTCAGACTTACCTTCCAGCCCGTTAGTATTCCGTATTGTTTGTTATTTATATAACACGCCACAATAAAAATAAGAAATAAAACTATTTCAGTTTCAGATTACTAAAATAAATAAATTATATATTTTTAGTTAATCATTAAAAAAAAACCTCACAAATATCTTCTTTCTTCCTAGTAAAAATATTTGTTTATAGTAGAAAGTTATAACTTATCATTGTTATCATACATCCATTCTTTTTTAGTAATAGTAATACATCTAAATGTCAAAGATGGTGACGTGAACAATAAATTGTTATTTAATATGATCGTTCTAATGATCAAACACTAACAGAGATGTCAACTTATTCTGTTGTAACAACATTGATTTTACTCCGAACATCTACATGGTCAATTAAATCTCAGAGTCGAAGGCAGGACAATTGGATGATCAAACGAACTTACCTTAAGTGAAGTTCGATCCAAATTGTCCTGACTTCGACGAAGATATTTAAGGTCCCACCCTTCCCAATTCCCGTGTACGTTTTTTATGCAAAAATAATCGTCACCCATACCATAGGTATAATCAATGTTGTACATCTCATACATCAGTCTCCTTGCTCTGAAATGAATGAGCGACAGGCGGCTGGCAGTGCTGTGAGGCGTGGGAGGGAGTGAGGTTTTCTACTTTCTCTTTCTTGCGCTAAACCTGTGTGCGAGTGAATAGACGCGTAGCAGGGCATACTACATGGTCAATTAAATCTCTTTGTCGAAGTCAGGACAATTTGGCTCGAACTTCACTTAAGGTAAGTTCGTTTGATCATCCAATTGTGTACAATCGCTCAAGAAAACGTCCCTAAGAACATCAAAATCTGTTGACCCCTTACACAATGCAACTTTTAGCAGCGATGCAGTCGCGATGCAGCATCGATGCCGTCGCAAATGGTCCACGTTTTACTAATTTTTGGTATTAATACAGTAGTGCGATGCTAAATTGCATCAATGTTAAATGTCGCAGTGTGTAAGGAGTCAAAAACATAACCCTGTTTTATTCTAGATTTTGATTTTTAACTCTCATAAGCTATTTTACAAAGAATCAGTGCCTTGGTTTTCTGATTTAAGTACTATTCAAAATTATCCTTAGGTGATCGTCTGGTATAATAAATAATATTGAGAATAATTAAACCCCTATCGGCTTCAAACACAGACTAATTGGCTTAGCACCTCATCCAAGTGTAAACATGCCTGTTAAATTACATGAAAGATTGAAATATTACAGAGCAAAATGATTCATCGCGGCTTCGCAATTTCACAATATAAATGTAATATAATTTGTAAAAATCAGTCGATTTAGCATCAAAACCTCACATGATAAAATACATTAAAATATGCATTTTTAATAATAAATATGGATACTAAAAATTGGCATAAATTCAAAATTATTCAGATAAAAATACATTATAAAAGTTTGATTCTATTGCAAATGTGCCAAAACTTTTTAGGTACTCCAACATTTTCTTTCAGGCAGTATCAGCTTTTAATTGGAAAAAGTAAAAACCGCTAATAAAGCTGGAAATTCTTGATGGAAGTAAAAAATACGCTTCCAATAACAGTTTTCCCTACAACTAGTGTTGGCATGATGGGCTTTGGCAATCAATCGATTATTATCACAATAGACAAAAACTTATTTGATTCCTCTTTTGTTTATATCTAGGTGTTTTAATTTAAAATAACGTTTTAAATATAATTTAATTGAAAAATCAACTGTGTCAGACGAGGAATCAAACTCCGTATCTTACGCCATTCGGGCGTATGCCTATGCCGCTCCGCCACCGACACATTGGCAAGCCTGTTGAATTTTGCAAGTGCTTTCATTAACGCGTAGGATGCGTGACCCCATCAATGTTGCGATTGCTCTCACAATAATTTTTCAAGTGCATTTTATATTATTAAGTTTGTAAAATATTGATCGTGACGTCAAGCACCGAATCAACGCAGGCTGGATGAAATGGAGACAGGTCACCGCAACAACATGTGATCTAAGATGTTTTTAAATTATATATATACGACCTACGCGCTCGAAAATGGCTACACGAAAGTCAGGTAAGTGCCCGGAGTGCATTCAATTGGGCACGCTTTCTCTTTATGGCTATACGTCCCAACAACGCCTTAAATTATTTCTCGTTTGCTGGTAAAAATGCCTTCCTGTGTGTTTAGGAATAGTACCAATTACGCTGCAACTGTTAGAAACAAGAAAAACGTGTCATTACATTCATTAGTATAGTTTTTTCATTTAAAAGTATTAAAACTTAGAACACCTATTTATGCTTTACCATAATTTAGCTATGGCTGACATTAGGCTAAAGAGCGAGATGTCACGCGCTCGCACCAATGAGCGCTCAGTAGCAATCAATACGTAACGGATGTTATATATTTATCTCTTTCTATCAACAGGCATGCCTCATCTGTTGTATTTATTAGCGCTTAGTGTCTTACACAACTATACGTTCGTATATAGTGTAATCCTTGCGCCACTTTAAAATGCTTTAATGTTGGTGTAGAACGTGTCTATACTTTTACGTTATTGCATGTAATCCACAGATTAAAGTTACAAATCCGTTATTAGACCTGCTTTACTATACGGATCAGAATGCTGGGCTGCTAAAAAGATCGAAGAGAAGAGAATGGATGTAGCAGAGATAAGAATGTTGAGATGGATGTGTGTGTGTGTGTGTGTGTTACAAGAATGGATAAGACAAGAAATGAGTACGTACGAGGATGTCTGAAAGTGGCACCGGTAACCGAGAAGATGGTTGCAAATCGTCTGTCTTGGTACGGTCATGTATTGAGGATGGAAGAAAGTCATGAGTGATGACACAAAAAAGTGATGAGTATGAATGTGGATGGCTGGAATGAAAGAAGTCGACTGAGAAAGAGATGGATGAACTGTGTGAAGCAAGAAATGAGTGTGCAAGGACTGGTTGATTCAGTGAGGAGTGATAGAATAGCTTGAAAGAGAAAAACATGCTGCGCTGACCCCAGATAAAATGAAAAAAGGGCAAGAGGCTGATGATGTACAGTGACAAAACACTTTAAAAATATATATTTTATTTTCTATTTTTTTTAACTTTGGTGTAGAGTAAATATGCAGTAAGAATATTTTCATTAGTGACAAAAATAATGTATCACTCAGTGAATTGTTATAACCTAGTAAATTAAATTCAAACTAGTAATCTAAGTGCTCTATAGCAACGATATTAATTTATTTAGAAGTAGTATGTTTTTATTATTTTTAATAAAATATATTATGTGCAAACAATAATAATCCACGAGATAGTGAACATCATAACAAAAAGTATTGTTAGTGAATAAAATATTTAATTCAATTGCCAACATTTATTTGCCACCATATTACAAAATAGCAGTCGTGTAAAAGCTTATACAGAATGTTCTAAAGAGTATTAATTTTCAAATTGAAAGCATCGATATACTGAATCATTACAAGCACCACTAGCCCAAAAAAAAAACTATCGGATGCTGACATTAGCCGGCGGAGCATTAATGTTTTATGCGACGTGTTTGTTGTGTTCACAAAAAAAAGATGGCCACCATTCGGTGGGATACGAATATTTTCAGCGTTTTCCGCCTGAAAGTTATTAGTGTCGGCTTACGGTATTTTGGGCAATGATACCTGATGAAAATTAATTGTGGAAAATTGCATTGAATTTTATAGTTATTTATTAAATGTATATCTTTTAGATTAAAATGCCTTGACTCTTCTGATGTAATGAATGATATTTATTTTTTAGGCTACCTGCTCAGCTGTTTAATTAAATGTCACGTAATGTTGACTTAAAGTGACTCAGCTTGGCTCATGAGCCGAAATATTGTATGAAAACCCATTACACCTCGAGGGCTGTAATATGATTTGAATTTGGAATACAAGCGAATGTTTCCCCCTGTGCGCCAGCACTGTCATCCAGAGAAGAAGAGTAGCATTGTATTGATAATATTATTACACATATTCATATCATTGTAGTATTAATTTAATATTAATAATACTCGTTTACACTGAATGGGAATTGGACTGCCTGGAAATTGAACGAATCATGATAGATCGCAATAATACTTCTAGAGTGCGAAGACAAAACTTTATATTCATAAAGATGAAATAAGAAACCAGAAATCTGCGCACGGGCGGGACTTGAACCAGCAACTTTTTGGCTGACCGGGTCAAACGCTCTTACCAATTGAGCTACCGTGCTGTCAGTACGACCCTGCGAAATTTGTGGTCTCTTATGAAAACGTCAATTGCGTGACGCTTAGCGCCATCTAGCCGTCTGTTTATGTAACAGATGGCCCAAGCAGTTATTCTTTGCAGAATAAATTCAACTTGGAAATTGATGACGCTTCGCTATCTAATGCTTTAGAATGTTTTTAACTCTCACAGTGTCAAATTTTATATTCATAAAGATGAAAGAAGAAACCAAAATTTTAATAGCGTACTAACAAATAAGTACAATTCAAGAAATTTATTTCTGGCTCAATCAACTGTATCTAAAAATAAACGTCTCCATAACAATAAAAAAACACAATCACATAAATTACTCTGATACCTAAGTAAGTACTCGTAGTTAATGCACAGACACAACGGTGGTACTAAAACACCCAGACCCGAGACAATACAGGAAATTTTGATTTCTATATTGACCCAACCGAAAATTGAACTCGGAACCTCGAAGCGGCGATGTTATGAAACCCTGCATACTTAGCCACTACATCACGGAGGTCGCCCAAACAAGTCAGAGATGAGAGAAGAAAACAAAACTTGGTTAAAAAACATACCAAATAATAAAGCAAATTGAGTGTGTAATATATTATATACGAGTAACAACATATCACATATCAACAGCCTGGAGGGCTCCAGCTGACCAGTGGGAAAACAATTGTTTACGCGGATGACACGGTTCGGTTTTTGTTTAGAGCAAAAACATGGGAAGAGGTAAATAATCATGCTCAAAGTGGGCTGAACCTTGTTATTCAGTGGTTAATGAACAATGCCCTGACCCTCAACGTCGATAAAACTAAATTTATCGCATTTTCAATCAGACAACATGCCGGTTCCCTATCCACTTCTTTGGTTGTCCATTCTTGTAAAGGATTCGATGAAAATATATGCTCATGTACACAACTTGAACGCTGCGAAAGTGTCAAATACTTGAGCGTAGTTGTTGATGCTCGTCTCAGCTTTGAAAATCACTTAAACACCCTCAACAGCAAGCTCCGTAAAATGGTATATATATTTAGGACTTTCAGGCATGTCAAGCGAAGACGTACGTAGATCGGTCTATTTTTCTCTAGTACAGTCATTGATTACATACTGCATTACTACCTGGGGTGGTGCACCAACATCATACTTAATTACCCTTGAAAGAACACAGCGTGCTATACTCAAGGTCTCATACTTTCGCCATTTAGATTTCCAACATCTCTACTATACACGCAAGCTAAGGTTCTGACTGTTCGCCAATTATTCATTATGGCAACTGTACTAAAACAACACAAATTGCTTACTTATAAAAATGACTCTGATACAGCCCCCCTCCCAAGGCGACAAAATCCGGTAGACCGTCGCATTCATATATATTTCACAAAATTTTCTCATAGATTCTTTTGTTTCATTGGTGGCTTCCTCTATAATAAAATAAATAGAATAATAAATATTTTTTCCTAAACCGATGCTAAACTCAAGGTTATGATATTCCAATGGTTGCAAAACCTTAATTACTAACAGTCTGAAGAATTGCTGGCTATTTCTTCTTAAAAACTTTATAAGTATATGAGTGCTTTTCTGACTGATAATAATTGTAAAAAGGGAAAAAAACTATAGTTTATAACCACACTCGTCGTAGTCATAGTTTTAAGCAATTAAGTAGCATAAAGGGTCTGTTTCACCATCGACAAATGGGCACTGGCCAGCAATTGTTTCCAAATATTGAACGTAATTTTATGTTAAGTATTGTTATATTATCTGGGGTATTGGACAATTAACGCTGACCAGAACATATTATGACATTGTGAAACAGGCCATAAACATAAATATGTTCTTAGGTGTCCCTACTTTGTTAAGTTCTTTAAAATTCATGTTAGAGGATTAATTATTAAAATATAAAATTTCCAAGGGGGGGACCTGATGATCTGAAATACAAGCCCTGAGCTTAGATTGGACATCAGTCTCCCACAATAAATTGTATTCAACTTCTTTGTAATGTTAATCTAAGATGTAAGTTTGTATAACTTAATTTATTGCGGAGAGAAAATAAATAAATATTTTATTACTATTATTATATCATATAAAGTTCAAAAGTCACATGATATAATTTTATTTCATATAACACTTTTTAAATATAATGATGGAATGATATAATTTTAAAATATGTTATTTTGAAACGTATAACAAACTCAATTGTTTGTTATAAAATAATGTAACAACAAATCTTCATCCTAAAATCAATTAATATGACAACATTTACGGCCGGTTTCTCAAACGCTTGTCAAATAATGAATTCGTTAACAGTCAGTCATAATTGACAATCTGTTAAACAACTGTGGGTTGCTGAAAAGCAATTCATCCTAAAATTAGCGAATCGATAGTTAACAGGTGATATTTTTTTTTTGGTCTGACCAGGTTTGCTTAAATCAGTCACCTTCATTCAATCATTCATATTTTGTTTCTGTTTAACGTATACCTTTGTCTCTATTTTTTGACATCAGCGTGTAATCTGTGGAGTCAAGAAATTATGATTGACAGATCACATAATTTTCACAAGTCTATTTAATTATGCGGCACGCTGTCGACTTGTGTACTCGAACATGATCTGCCACAGATATTTGAAAGTCTCCAGAAGCATAAAAACTTATGGCCAGCAGCACTTGTTCCGCAGCGCTGATGGCATGGTTACGTTGAGTCATGGGTTCCAGATTTGACAGTAATCCCATTAGTTCAAAGAAATAAATTTTTGAAATTCCATAGCGGGCCCTAAATTCCAAATTATTATAGTGATCTATTGGATGCATTCTCTCTAAACAAGCGAGTTGGCATCAGATCTTCCTCGTCGCTTGTTATGGATATATCATCAGCAGATAAATCAGATGACATTGTATTTTTTCAATTCAGTTCATAAAAAAGAAGTATGCAAAAGTCTTTTGACACTCCGTTAAGTGATCGATTTTCACTAATTAGCTAATTTAGTATTAACAAGAAGTTGTCATGCAAAAAACGTTTTCAGAAACCCAAATCTTCCATAATTGGTGATTAATGAGAGATGTGACATTTGCAATGACAACCTGTCAATTGGCAGGTTCAGAAACCCGAACTGCGTTTAAATAGATATTAACACCTTGTTACGTAATTTTAACGATAACATGCGTTTCAGAAACCGGGTCAAACGGCCGGTTTCTGAAACGCTTGTCAAATAATGAATTCGTTAACAGTCAGTCATAATTTTTTTGGTCTGACCACCCTTGCTTAAATCAGTCACCTTCATTCAATCATTCATATTTTGTTTCTGTTTAACGTATACCTTTGTCTCTATTTTTTGACATCAACCAGTAATCTGTGGTGTCAAGAAATAATGATTGACAGATCACAGAATTTTCAAACTTATGGCCAGCAGCACTTGTTCCGCAGCGCTGATGGCATGGTTACGTTGGGTCATGGGTTCCAGATGTGACATTAATCCCATTAGTTCAAAGAAAACAATTTTTGAAATTCTGTAGCGGGCCCTAAATTCCAAATCGTTATAGCGATCTATTGGATGCATTCTCTCTAAACAAGCGAGTTGGCATCAGATCTTCCTCGTCGCTTGTTATGGATATATCATCAGCAGATAAATCAGATGACATTGTATTTTTTCAATTCAGTTCATAAAAAAGAAGTATGCAAAAGTCTTTTGACAATCCGTTAAGTGATCGATTTTCGCTAATTAGCTAATTTAGTATTAACAAGAAGTTGACATGCTAAAAACGTTTTCGGAAACCTAAATCTTCCATAATTGGCGATTAATGAGAGATGTGACATTTGCAATGACAACTTGTCAATTGGCAGGTTCAAAAACCCAAACTGCGTTTAAATCATAAAATTAATATTCCTATCGGAATAGAAGGACAAGTAAAAGCTGTCAAACGAAACCGATTTAAAATGTCAGTAACTAACATAAGTAAGTAACATTAAGAGCTTGAAATGAGATAACCTTTCGATCAGGTGATTAAAAACAATGTTCCTAAGATAAACATATTAGTTTACTGCATGATAAACAGCCGACACAAAATATTGAACATGCAGCTCTAGTGTAAAACTAAATATTATTTCATTATATAAAATATTCATATATACATTCCCTGTGTTATTCTGTCTTTACTTTTTACGTAAATTAACGTTTGTAGAATAGAATAATCAAACTGCGTACTTTAAATTCGAAGCGCATTGGTAAATATAAGTCGTATATTAAGAGGCTTCGCTTTGGACTAATTTACCTGTTGAATGATTATTTGTTGGGTTATTCCGCTGTAATGAACAACAATCAATCACCGATCAAGTCACCATGTTTCAACAGAAATATTTCTTCAAATTATACACAATTTCATATAAATTTTCAAAAACTCAAATGAGAGAAATTTTCAGCAAGCCTTCATAAGCCTCTGAACTGTTTGACATCTGCCAAAAATGGTTCTGCTACCCATCTCTTTTTATCACACAGTTTGCTGCTAGTGACATCTCGCTTTTGTCGTTCTATTCCAAAGGGATAATAATTTTATGGTTTAAATAGAGATTAACACCTTGTTACGTAATTTTAACGATAACATGCGTTTCAGAAACCGGGTGTAAATGTAACATTTACATGATGTAATTATTAAAACAAATAACGTTTATTTAGTATAATAAAATTAGGTATATCGTTCATTTATGTTAACACTCTTTTCATAATTATAATATAAAAAACACATTATGATCACTTAATAAAAAGTCATTTGATATAAAAAAATATTTTATTATACATTAGGTACACAAGGTCTCATGCAGCACGCAAATCCTAAATAATTCAGCAACAAATAGAGAGTCAGCTGCGTTGTCGGGTCACTGTTCTCACCCAATCTAACCTCGATGACACCAACAGGAAAAAAGGGGCAGGCAGTATGCAAGCAAGCATACAGCATGCAAGCAGGCATGCAGCATGCATGCAAGTATGCAGCACGCATTCAAGCAAGCACACGTGCATTATTATTTCCACGTCTCCGGCGCTGCGGGAAGTGCATCCTCTCCGCCCTTACGCAACAAGGTGCAGTCACCTCACTCCCGCAGCTTCTGCTTTTTGGTCACCTCAGCCTTCGGCTTCCGACTACCAGCCTCAGCCGCTCCGGCTCGAACGAGTGCCTGCTCTTTGTTGCAGCGGGCGGAGGCTGCTCTCCCTTCGCGCCCCCGGCTTCTAAATTACACTCTATTATCGGGCAGACAAGTACCACGGCGAAGTGACCACGGCGAGTCGGGTTTAAAATAATTCTATTTTTGATAAGTTTATTTTAACAATGAATGTCGATTAAAATTGTACCAACGGAAGTTACAGCAAGTAGATGTTATATTAATTGACGGTTATTTATTTTAATCATTATTTGAAACGTTCATTGTCTCAAATAACAGTTATGTGAAATAATGCGTATGTTTAACACAATTATATCAAATGAACGATATATAAAATGAGTTTTATTTCAAACGGTGTCATAAGATATGAACGTTATACTAAATGGCATTATATAATATTATGAATATTACGTTACGTAAACGTTTTAATAAACAAAATTATATCATGAGTTGCTTTATGAAATGATGAGTTGAATTATATCTAATGATTGTATAACAAATGAGACGCACTCAAGCAAATCTACCCAGCCGGCACGGGAACAGCACCAACCAGGCGTCAACCATATGGAAGCACGTTACGTAAAGGGAACAGAAACGCCAAATCGTGTTAGCTACAACTTCTGACAGTTCTTCTAGTGAATGACAGCCCATTTTACAGGTTGGACGGATAGACGCGGCGCGATAGGGCGGTGCGCAGTAAGCGCGTTTAAACGCATGCGCTGCTGGTCGAGAGTGGGTTTCGAGTTGGCTCGATCCGAAGTGGTGCGTTACGAAGTTGATAGATGTGTGTTTAAGTACGTGTATGGAGTTTCATACAAAGAATACTGAACGTCTCGAATTGATACGATTCATCACCCTGACGGACCTAAATTGTTTGAGTTGCCAACACGGTTTTGTGGGCAAGTTGTCATAGTCAATACATAGAATATTTTTTATATGACACGTTCCTAGCACGGGCATGGGTGTAGTGGGCTAACTCCTAAAATAATAAATCTCGCGTTCCAATTTACCAAACTTGACAAGCGTGACTCTCCGCTTTCGTGGGCGATTAACGACATGCGTTGCTGAGATAAGAAAACGCTACCGTAGTATAGGGGTGACGTTGGGGTAATAGTATTAGCCGACTACGAAGAAGAAGGGCAATGTTTTCGATTTCAATATTTTCACTTCTCATCTAGGTCAAAGTTCAATCTTTATTGGCCTGAATCATAGAACTCATGGAAAAAAATATTTACTAAAAGCCTTCATGAATACCTAATTGATTTTGCTACTACTGACTTAAGGAACTTCCTAATTTTGAAGATAACAATATTTCTCAAAAAAAATTCTCAATTTAATACACCTACGCAAAAAAATATAATTATGATTTAAATTATGTAATCGTTATTTTAATATCGGTATTCAATATAGTTAAAATAAAATTAATGCGACGTTTTTAATCTTGTCTTAATTATAAACCAAACAATATCATATGATAATCACTAAAATAAACCACATATTCAAACATATCTCTTTGCTACACAAAAACTGAGCAATCTTAATTAACACCTGTAATTATAAGCAGGGCGATCAATTTAATTTTGTTAAATCAGATTTCCAACGTATAATCTGATTGGAAATTTAATTACGGCAAAACGACTAGGTACCGCTTCCAATTTCCTGGCATGTCTAGAGCGAACGATTAACGATTATTTTATAGAAGTTTCTAAAACAAGACGTTTATGAAATGTTTAAAATAAAGACGACAAATTAACCCTTTGTTTAAGAAAATCTTCTTAGAGTCTATTTTACCCACGTTAGATTAGGAATATTTGTCGAATACAATACAGAACGCCTCATTCGAAAATTCACTTAATTATGAGCAAACATTAACGTAAATTTCATTTTTAAATTGATCCTTGCATACTTTTTCAGTCGAATAACTTATCACACTTACTAATTCAAAAAACAAAACTTTTTTTATAATATCCGTAAAGGTATTAGTTATAAGGGTAATTCTGTTTGATGCACCTAAATAAATATCATTAACTTTT
This sequence comes from Pyrausta purpuralis, assembly GCA_963924145.1. NCBI lineage: Eukaryota > Metazoa > Arthropoda > Insecta > Lepidoptera > Crambidae > Pyrausta > Pyrausta purpuralis. The sequence continues at coordinate 20,733,057 of OZ001657.1, forward strand.
GTATTATTTTTGTATCGCAATATACTGATGATAGAATGAGTGATGGAGAGGGCTGTGCTTAATGTTTCTCTGAGAGATCGAATCGGAAATGAGTAGATACATAGAAGACTAAGGTTACGGACATATTTCTGAGAATCAGTAAGCTCATGTGGCAATAGGCAGGAGACATATACCGAAGAACTGATGGCCGTTGTGGCAGTAAATTTGGAAGTAGATGGAAGACCCTCCAAAAGACTCGACGTAGGAAGTCCACCAACAACATGGACAGACGACCTTGTAAAGATTGCAGGACCAAACTAGATGCAGACCACTCGTGATTGGTTGCTGTGAAAAACCGTAGGGGAGGCTTATGTTCATCAGTGGACGTCTTTTGGCTGATAATGATGATAAATATACTACCGAACAAACTTTATAGGAACCACATTTTGGTACGTTAACCTATCGTTAGCCGACAATCTCGTGATCTGTGCAAAGTTCAGGAAGAAAGGCCAGTTCAAAATAACAAACGTATGTTTCAAACAAAAAGAGTGGCATGTCCCAGCTTCTTATGATTGGAATAAGGATTTTTGTAAAGGAGAAACATTAAGGTTATACTTTAAGGATAGTTCTCTTTTACATTATAATGCCGCTTCGCCTCATTTAGGTAATAATAGGCTTCGGTACACCGAAATGACACTTCAGCTACCATCAGTTATCGTACATATTGAACAAACTCCAATTTTATATTCTCTTCTATTTAGACCTATAATAATCATATTTACAATGATTTATTTCTTGGCATTTCATTAGAATCAAATACAAATAAAGAAACATAATTTATAAAAGTAGAAAATGAAATAAAATATTATTCTTTAAATATTAAAAAATCTAAAATTCATTACTATTATAACACATTTTTTTTTAAATCATGGAATCAAATTACGGATTATGTATTTTTTTAATTATTTATTACAAATTACGAATTCTCAAAATTTGAAAAAAATAATAATACCTATATATAATCAGTCTCTACGAATTCATTATTTTCATTGCCTAATTTATCTATCTACCTCTGATAAAAGGTTTCCGATAGTAATATATGTAATCTTTCTTTGACTTCAAACATTTGCTCGACTGATCTAGTTCAGCTGCTACTGTGTTTGGTGCAGTATAAGATTACTGCAGAAAACCGCTGAAAGCCGGTTGAATATAATATTAAAGGCAAGTATATGGAGTTTCATAAGTAAATGATGTAGTTTAAGTATTGACCACTTGTTGATTTTAATATTCATTTGCTATTAATTTACATCCCAAAGAGTAAACGAACTCTTTACGCCTGTATTTTATTCTACGACCTGAAATTTGGCACAAAGCGTTCTGACAGAATGGTAACATTCTTCTTTCGATTGCGGAAATGGGCGGCCTGTCTCAACAGAAATTGGCCAGGGCCGCAGGGTAAATTATTGAGTCTAGATGTTTGATCAGTACACTAGTGCTCTCTCTATTCCCCCACTTTTATCAGGCGCTTTTTTAAGTAATACCAACGGCTTGACCTGCTTTCCGAGCACGGGGGGTCATAATCACCATATTTTTCCCGAAAGTCGACCAGACCCGGGATTCAACCTGGGCTGCCTGCGTAGCAACTAGCAAATAGGCTCCCTAGTTTTGAATTACTCACATCAAGATGTCGTGTAATATTAATCAACTAATGTCCGATTTTTTAATTAAAATTAGTCTAGTTCCAAACAAGAGTGATTTAAAACACAACTGAATTTTGTGAGTACTGACGTACATATTTCGTGTCGTGTGATTTCCATTGATTTTTAATTCGTTTTCTAACAAAAATCACACGCTATATTCAAGTGAGTGAGTTAAAAATAGGGTCTCTGATCTGATCACTATACCAACGGCTTACAAAAGTTTTTTTTGTAAGTTGATGCAAAAAAAAAACTAATTTTCACCGACGAGATCGTGGAGGACCAGTACTTACTTATAATTTACGTAACAAAACGATTTAACGCCCAAAGAGCGAGTTTCAAACAACACTTAATACGCTTTTGATTTGTTAAATAAATGTTCTAACTTCATTATTGTTCTGAAAACCGTTTCGCGGGATAATAATAAAACTCCCATTATTTGGTATGAAAAGGAAACCACCGACAAACGGAACCAAAAAAGGGACAAGAATCCACGCCTACGTTTTAGGGTTCAATAGTAAGTTGTTGTTTGTCGGCGTGTTTACAATTGAGACCTGCATAGCATGTCTCTTTCGCTGATGCTTATCCATAAAGTGTCGTGCTGTATATTCCTATGAGATTCAATACTCAGTTGCTAACGATATATGAGTATAGCGGGTAAATTGGGAAAAAACAAACTAAAAATCCTTTTATTTTTTAACCGACTTCAAAAAAGGAGGAGGTTATCAATTCGACTGTATGTTTTTTTTTTATCATTTTTTTTTTGTATGTATGTTACCTCATATCTCAGTCGTTTGTCAACCGAATCGAAAAATTTTTTCGCCTACTTAGAGGGTGTACCTTCTAGTTGGTCCCATTTTTTCCATTTTGGGATCTGATGATGGGATCTTGGTGTAATCGAGGGATACCCTTAAATTTTAAAGGCACGTATAGTGTTTCTTTACTAAAATCTTGATTTTGACGTGTTGTTACGTCTGATAGTCAACATCTTGTGGGGCTGAGCTGATGGTGGAACTCCTTAACGCTTAGGAGTTCAGTAATTATAATAACGGAACTTATGATAGGTAATTTGTAGCTTCTTAAATAATAGAATCATAAGGTGCCACTCCCCCCCCCCCCTCTTATGTAATCACTAAAAATGAAGAAATAAAATAAACTTTAAAAAAAAGTAAAAACCGACTTCAAAACCAAAATGCACTAAAAAGTCTTAAATAAACTCTTCACCATTGAAAGGAAAGGAATCCGTTTTAGGCAAACAATTTCTTTTTGGAGTCGGTGCCATCACTTTGACCATCAAGCAATCACAGCACCGACTCCAAAAAGAAATTGTTTGCCTAAAACGGATTCCTTTCCTTTCAATGGTGAAGAGTTTATTTAAGACTTTTTAGTGCATTTTGGTTTTGAAGTCGGTTTTTACTTTTTTTTAAAGTTTATTTTTTTGGTTTGATTTCACTCAAATTTTGTCGGTTTATTGTAACTGACATAATTCGAGTGAAATTGACCAAATTACGTAGAGACATCACCATCACAGTCAAAATTTCTAATGGTCTGTCAAATGAACCAAAAGTCTTCCTTTTTGATAGAATTATATATAGGGTTTACTGCGTACTATAAATATGTATCAGTTCAATAAAATAAAATACAAAGGCCGACGTATTTAATTACTGTTATCTGCGACTATTGTTACAAATATTGACAAAGTTACACCAAAAGAAGATACTTAACACTTTACACAGATAATACAAAACAAAGTCAATCTTCGAAATATTCAGTTAACTTCTTTTGTAAACTTATTTTCTACGGAACCAATTTACTTCGAACCCACACTACCTTAATCACCCCAAAACTGTGTCATTGGCTCAGGTCGGGTGATCAATTTTTCCACCACATCGCTTTAACATCGTCTGAACTGTTTTGATTAACGCCGATTTCTTAAGGTATGTTACACGAGCAATTATTATTCTATTAGCTGTTTGGCAACTTTTGATTGATCTCGATTACTCCATTTAAATTGTGATTAATTTTCTACTACAGCTGTATTTCAAAATTTTCAGTAAAAATCCTTGTGACTTATATCTAAATATTCTTGCAGATTGTCTCTATGTTACCAATCCGGATAGAGTCTAGGTCCCGAATCAAGCTCAAATAAGGCTTTTGGTTATTCTTCTTTAAATTAACTTCAGTAATCAATACTAATATTTTAAAGCTGAAGAGTTTGTTTGTTTTTTTGATCGCCGTAGTTTCAGGAACTCTTCGATCGAATCGAAAAAATAGTTTTCTTTTGGATAACAAGACGCAAACTCAAAACAAGTGGATGCAGTCGCGAGGGACCAGTAGAATATTATAAAATCCTCGAGGTCATGAAGAGTCCTGTGACTTGGAAATCAAGCGTGAGACTTCACTGGTAAACAAACAGTAAATGTTAATATATAAGCTTCATTGAAAGGTGACGTTATATAAGACTCCGTAACGTTATTAAGTCCCGAGTGTACTATCGCTAGTCATTGGACGGCCCTTTTGATCGGTGCAAAGAAGTAGTGAATCCAATTAACCAATAAATAATAATTAATTTGACATATTCATACATTTTATTGGTTTGACATTGCTTTTTTTCCTGGATAATTAAAATGTAATGTATGTTTGAAATTGGTTTTTATTGAATTTTAATGCTACTAACCGTAACCTTCAGAAGTAATAAATAATTATATGAAATTTTATTATTCTGAAATAAAATATTTGAGTTGAACTGGATTGAACTACCCAGACTCAAAATCATTTGATTACCTACGTGGTTAGTGGCTCAGCATTCTAAGATCAAGGTGTTGCCGACGTAGGATTGATTCCCGTTCGGGTCAATGTAGAAATCATGATTTTATATATTCTTGATATTTTTTAAATATTACTGATTTCCATAACACAAATGAATTAGCAACTTAGTTAAGTATCACATAAGTATATGTTATTAGTGTTCAATATTTATTATTATTATTGCTCAAAGATGCCCGTGTAAAACCATTCTTATCAAAACAAAAGCGGCGAGCAAGCAAGGATGAAGAATTTGTTTTGCTTGGGTTTTCAAAGACGATTAAATGGATAGTATAGTTCCGAAAAAAAGGGTGTCTCTTTTTGTCTCGGAAAGTTACGAGTTTTTGTTGACACCGAAGTTCTTAATGATCTTTTATGATAGGAAAGAAGCAAATATTGAGATTGTTTGCAGTCAAGTGTCTTTTTATATCTGTTACACTAAACCTTAATATAAACAAAGCTAAATAGTTTGTTTGCTTGAACACAATTCAACAATACGTAAAAAATATTCCCGGACATAATTAAATTAATAAATTTTCGACACATTGATCTAATCCCAAAATGGCTACTTGCCAATGTACTTATTTATTTATTTATTTAAAACACTTCATGCACAAACAAAAGGTAAAGAAAATACTGGCGACGCGAAGGAAGTGATAGAAGGGCAAAAATGAGAGCTTGATTAAAACTACAATTTCGTAAGTGTATGTATGTTTGTATCGAGATTTCGCGTTTTTTTTTACTTCAATCCTGTTTAGTTCAACTTAGGGTACAATGTAAGTTTTTTTCAATGTCGGTCTATTAGTTTTTGAGATATGAGTCATAATTAAAAATCATGATTTTTAAAAAAAAAAAACGCTTTCAATAAACTGCCTACAAAGCTTAAACTAACTTATTCGTCCTCGATTCAGGAGAAACAAATTCTTTTGGAGTCAGAGCATGATGTCAAGCTTACCTACACCAACAGTCTACACTCAGTTTTTTTGCGCAGTATGGCCAAGAAACCGTCAGCTACTGCGCACGTGAACATACACGAGGCACTGCAGTAACGTTGCAGCCCTAACAGTGCCCTGAAGGCATTCTTATCCTGTTCGCGCAGCGAACCTGGGTACTGACTGACCCGATAAAAAAGTGGGCATGCTTATTTTTTATCGTTTCTTCTTATAAAACAAAGTCGTGGCTAACTGCAAAGTTACAATAAATTAAAAGACTGTTCATTACCATTGAAAGTTACTAGCTTACTTTATATTTTAACCTTTATGATTTTAATACCAAAGAAAAAAACAGGAATCAAACAGACATCTCAGAAATGACGACATTCAAGTCATTGGCCGAACGCCTAAAGGTATTAATTTCTACAAATAAAGCATTTGTCGAAGCATAGGTAACTAGGATCCATATGAATTAGTTAATAAATACTTGAATGTTTGAAATACGATATTGAATGTGTGCCTCAGTCGGACATAGCGATCAAGTCAATGGCCAAATGCCTAAAGGTATTAATTTCTACGAATAAAGCATTTGTCCAAGCATAACTAGGATCCATATGAATTAATTAATAAATATTTGAATATTTGAAATACGATATTGAATGTGTGCCTCAGTCGGACATAGCGAATAGTTCCCGATCTTAAATTCCTTCCACCTCTCTGGAATTCATTTCATTTTCATTATATCGGTGTAAGATTAGCAAATTTTGGATGAGGCAAGAATTTCTGGTACCTATTAATATAGACCATCGCATCGCTACTCACGCAATGAACAGATTTAATTTTGCATCGCTGCAGTCGCGCGTTAGTATCGATGCAGTCGCCAAAATTCAGTACATAATTTGACATTGTCCAGTTTCTGCACCGCAACTGCATCGATACTAACGCGCGTTAGCATCGCGACTGCATTGATGCTGAAAGTAGCGCAGTGAGTCTTTACTCAAAGGTTGACATTTTGCGACTGTAAGTAAAAAGTAAAAGTAGCAGTGTGTAAACGCTTTTACTTATTGCGCTACTGTTAGCTTCGATTCAGCCGCGATGCAGAAAGTGGAAATTGATAAATATTGCACTGTATTTTGGCGACTGCATCGATATTGACGCGCGTTAGCATCGATGCAGTCTTGCTTCTCCATCGATACTAACAGGCAACTACATCGATGCCAAATAAAATCTGTTCAATTCGTGAGTCGCGATGCTGAAGCGAGTTTTTAAAACGCGCGACTGCATTGAAGCTATAAGTCGCAGTGTGTAAGGGGTATTTAAGTTTCAAACCCTAATATCTTCAAAGTCAACGTGAACAGGCTTCTTCTAGGTGAGCTCGCCTCATTTTCGTCCCTTTTAATGCCACGTCTGGTATAATGTAGCTTAAGAAAAGAGCAGACTTCTTTAATACCAAATATTAAAGATTGTACTTAACGTTGACTATTAAGTAAAAGCTAAAATTCAGCTGAAACACCCATTGTAGCCAGAAATACCCAGAAAATAGCTTTTTCTCTACATATTATCTTTACGCAAATCTATGACACATACTCGTACAAGGGAAATTTTAGGATAACTCGCGCAAATATGGCGAGGTGTGTTTGCTGATTGTTGATCGATTTTCGGAAGAAAATCAAGTGAGAATTCTTACGCAATTTAATTTAATAGAAAACACATTTTGTAACTTTTCGTGTCTACGTAGGTGTGATTTTGATTGACTTTTAGTTTGATTTTTGAACAAAACTCACTCTGAAAAATAACTCCTTATTGGTCGGTTTATAAGTATGTCCAGTAGTTGGAATCTGTACTAATATTATGAAGCTAATAAGTTTGTTTGTTTGAACGCGCTAATCTCAAGAACTACTGAACGATTTTCGAAAAGAAGTTTGTGTTGTGTAGCTTATTTATCGAGATAGGCTTTAGGCTATAAAACATCACGCATTTAAACTGAGCCTTTATTTACAGGGCAATATCATTATATTTTTGGAAAATCGTAAATTTTTTTTTTTTAATTTTCTTTAACAAATATATTTTTTAAACACCCTGACGATTTCAAAAGTTATCTCCGTCATTGGCTTAGTCTCTTTAAATTCAATGCCCAATCCTTTTTTTCTCTAATCTTAACCTTAATTAAAAAAATATGTATCTGAAAAAAATACGAGTAATACCTAAAAATAAACAGAGTATGAAAACCCAAAGTGCTCTCTACAAAAATGCTTTATTTATTGTGCCTATTCGGCCCTTTAAATATTATAACTTACAACGAGATAGCCTCATATAATGCCGCATCCACAATGCCTTATTCCCTAACAATGAAATTGCGATGTTCATTCACATTCGTCGAATGATTGCTTTGTTTTGATTAAGTGTAGAAGGTTGCAGTATGATTTATTGCTTTAGACAGCCAAAGATAGAAGAATAGTTTTCATACGGATTTGTCATTTCATTTAATTTTCATTTATTCATGCATGCATACTAGGTGTTACAAACTTACATAGGTGATATAATAATATATGTGTTCATTAAGTGTACTCAACGTCATATTGTAATAACCGCGTAGTTACAATCTAATGATATTAAGAGTCGATTTTACCGTCGTTATATAAGGCTTTTCATATTAAAGGTTTTTGTATCTATTATATTCGACGAATAATCCTGATCTGACATTGGTAAAATCGGACCTCAATCAGATAAATTTTAATTTGTACTGCACTTCATACATTATAAACCAATAACGTAAACAGAAATGACGAATCACTGGGAAAGGTTAGAATTGTCAAATTTATATAGAGCTCGTTCACAATAAATCGTCAGAATACGATTTATCGAATTTAAAACTGGTAGATGGTAATCCATATCCAAAAGACAAAGTTCACTCAGATGAAATCTGGATTAAATTCAGTTCAGTACGAAAAACACCCCTTCTTACACAAAGGTCAGCAAATCACAACACTCGACGATTTGGTCTCAAAACGACACCGGTGACGTGACACGTCGAGTACCTCAAACGAATTGAAATGGTGGTAGTCGCTTAGGGACGTATCATCTCGTAAATCGTATCGTATTGTCTCTTATCATATCGTTTATCTAGATTTCCGTAGCTTGTTTTTATAGGGTAGATAACGGTAGTGCCAATTAAGACGTAACGTCAACCACAGCCATTTTCAAGTGTCGCTGTCATAGTTAAGTACTATTTGCTGAATGGCGTTTATGAGAACACTAATTTAAAGCATATTTCTCTGTGTCAGTGTACCACAGACCTAACACATGGTCAGAGTGTGCTCGAACTAATGGCTCGTTCCCTCGACTAATGCGGTGCGTAATGACGAGATGTTATTAATGAGTACAGTACGGGCAAGATGGTCGATGTCTGCGGTTGAATCCACTTTGACTGTATTGTTGGGATAATTTAACTATAATTAGGTAACGAGAGAGGAAATGTGTTTTCGATAATCAATCAGAATTCATTATTACCATTTTTTTCCTGCCACCAAAAAAGGTTAATACGGAGTGCAACAGGTCTTAGGCAGGTAAACAGAGCGGAGCGTAAGGATTTTCACGACGATGGTTATACATTCAGCAAAATTTCATAGCGTTCAACTAATCATCCTTGACGACCTTCGTGATGTAGTGGCTAAGCACGCTAGGATTCAAGTTGTCGCTCCAAAAAAAAAAAGTGTTCGGGTCTGGGTGTTGTGGTACCACCGTTGTGTCTGATTTCTATAACACAAGTGCTTTAGCTATTTACTTTGGGATCAGAGAAATATATGAAATATTTATCCTATATTATATTACAATTATACGTCATTCAGTCGAGTACTCAATACTTACTGTGTTTTCCGATTTTCCACGGTCATAAAATTTCAGGCAGCAAAAAGACTCAGAACGTGAAATCAGCACGTTAATTTCTGCTTTCTCATTGAACCAGAACAATAAAGACACAGAGAGTGCATCTATGTATTATGTGCACATGTGCAATAACATGTCAAAGTGTGCAACTAATGGCTAGTTTCATTCACTAATGACAATAATACCGAAATGACGCATGTTATGGGCAAGATGCTCGATCTGATCCAGCGGATCGATTCTGCAATGAAATAATTAAAGTCAGGAAATATTATTATCATTAATATTACTTCTCTAAATGGTATTTGAAAAGTGATGCAAATAGGTAACAATTATATAATTAGCTGTTATTTACAGATATATGAATAATTATGATTATGAACATGTGTAGTCGCCCTGAAGTTTAGCAAATTGTTTTTATTTATAAAGGTAACCGGTCAAGTGCGAGTCGGACTCGCACACTAAGGGTTCCGTGCCAAATTTAGCTGAATTAGAGATCCACTTACTTCCACTTAGGCAAAATACCACAATGTTTTGTTGACAGCAAATATAACTTGGTCTTTCAGTATTTGTATGAATAACTTAGTTATGTTTGCGGTTATTGAAAATGTGCTCTATCTCGAAAACTACTAGTTTGATCTCAAGTCAAGATCTACATCATGTATTTTTTCCAAAATTTACACTCGCTTATTTTCAAAGTTAGATGGAGGGGGGGACCATGTTACCACTCTATCGTCTATCTCCCAAACATTAGACTTTAAGAGAATATGGTTTATACCTCGATGTCATATGAAGAGACCTATCCATATACACCCTACACGCATAAGTTTGTCAAAAAAATTAAGTTTTAGTTACATGTATGGGTGCCCCCCGTGTAAATACATTTTTTTTTTTTATGAAAATCGTAAAGCGGTTAACTGTATACATCTTCCTACTAAGTTCAACAGTTTAATACTAATAGTTTCATAACAAAGTGGCTGTGGCAAACTGACGGACAAGTAAACAGACTTGACGAAACTATAAGGGTTCCATTTTTTGCCATTCGGCTACGAAACCCTAAAACATTCAGTCAAAAAACTGGTAAATAAGTGGTTTTAATGTTTAACAGATTTTTGACAACAAGGAAAAAATAATTGCTTTAGAAAAGTATTATCTTATGAGTATGTGCATACGTAGTTTTTATAGAAGCGATTCTAACTTTTTACATAACTTGAAAGTTTCGAAATTAAGTGTCATTGCTACGAGCATAAAAGCTTTCGGTGCTATGATTTCGCTAATCTTCGGAAATGTGTTGAAGTTGCGTACTAACTTTTTTCGTTACCAATTTTACTAACCAACTAGCACAATTCCATTTTCTGAACAGAGTTCAGTCTAGAGTCGGATAACTTCCCCAATCTCAAGTTGTACCTAGGTACAAAGTGGAATAGTTTCAGTGGGCTCGTGTTCCAACAGTTCTACTATTTGCATTTTTTTTCTCTTCAAAAAATTAACCTTGTTTTTTTAAGGTCAAATCAAGATGTTATCTACTATAATTTTGACATTCAATACTTTTGTACACTCTCATAAGCTGTAAAACTGACAATTAGAGACGTTTTCCATTGCAGTCCAGTTCTACGGGATCATTCCATTACTAGAACCCACAGAACACTTTGGTGTGCAGTTTTGGCAGTTCTTGCAGGTACGATTGTCAGTCAAATAAGTCCTGTAAACAGTATTTTTCGCTTGCCGATAAAGTGGCGCACTTTTATTCCCACATTTCAAATATAAGTATTAAAACGCGTATGCTACTAAATCGCATCCTGCAGAAAAAAATATCTGCAAAAGACGGGATGTCTCCATGGGATCCATCTTAGACCGCATCATCAAAAGGTGAGATCGTTACCAATTGTCCAATTTTTTCTTCAAAACCCGCACAATTGTAAATTTTCCATCACTGGTAAAATATAACCATTAGTTGGGCTAGGTATTGATCACGCCCCTTCGAATAGAGCATGCCTTGTTGTGGCGATGGGGCTCAGTAGCCTGTCGCAATCCAGTGGCAGGTGAAGCCAAGATGTTCTGTGGAGAAACGGCTCGATGGCGCTAAGCGTCACGCAATGACGTATCCATAAGAGACCACAAATTTTGTGCAATCGAAGTTTTTGTGCAATTTTAAAATTGTAACGAGTATTTATAGTTTTCTTACCGTAAGAAGGTTACTTACTTTTAATAAACTTTTTGAGGAGTATATCCTATGCTTAGGGTACATAATTTTAAGAAGTGACCCCTGAGATCTCTCAATTTCAAGGAATTTGGCCTTTGTTGCACCTCCCCAGACTGGAATACAGTATGTTAAAACAGACAGAGCCAAAGCCACGTAGACTCTGTATGTATGATGGGACTACATTGACAACCCACCCGCAAGTTCTCTTCAGTTACTCCGAGATCGCTTGTACCGAAAATCGGAAGCTCATAAATACTAAGGTACATGGTAATAATCCCGTTTCTAAGTATTTTACGGCGGCTTACTGTTTTTCAAGTCACGTTTTAGTCGCGTGGTATCGTTCCTACTACATTTTCTTACATAGCGCTGGATTAAGCATGACTAAGGTTTCAACTTTCCTAAGTTTTATGACAAAGACGAACCGGCGTAATAGGATAACTCCTATAACTCAAAACTTTGGACTTTAGGAACACTAGGTACGGTGTGGTGTTGGAAAACATACTTTGCGTAGGAAATAATATAATTTTAGTTATTGTACCTAGAATGTATGTGGATTCAATTAATGGATAAGATTATTTTATAAGGCCTACCTACTCAAAGATTCGGCACACTGCCTGTAGTCTGTGGTCCGGTCCGTATGGACTCTAAGAATATGTATAAATTTGCACGCATCTGGTCAGTTTTGTATGGACCAGACCGCAGACCGCAATCAGTGTGCCAAATATTGAAGGAATTTATGAAGTTTATGTATTTTAATGAATTCCCTATGATATCTGATTATATTTTAATTTTTATTAATAATTTATTATTATTAGTAAGAATTTACTGTGATCATTTTATTTTTATGAATTTTAATGAAGCTGTTTTATATTATTTTATTGAATACTTGTAAACATGAAATGTATGGGTGTAAATTTGCATGAAAAAAGATGATATATTTTTTTTTAAAAGACCATATAGATCGCTTCACACACATCAGTACCGTCACAGTGCTGCCACGTGCCGACCACTATCTAGTCCATCAGTGTTAGTTAAAAATTATATCCACACTCGTCAGTGACATTGACGTTCAGTGACGTTCAGTGATCATTGTCACATGCGAGTGCGGCTAGCGTCGTACAAGATGTTTAACATGCCGGCACTGTGTCAGCACTGTTGTGAGCGGATCGGCCTTAAAGCAAGCATATTTGGTTAGTTTTAAATAAAGTTTTTAGTATGCTGAAGAATTAAGCTAACGGACACAGCCCTGAGAATCAGCAAGCTCTAGTGGAAATTGGCAAGACAGAAATCGCGAAAAACTGATGGCCGTTGGGACAGAAAAAATTAGTTCTTGATACGAGACCTTTCGAGCAAAGGCGCAGCGTAGGACGTTCACCGACAAGATGGACAAACGACGTTGTTTGCACGATCACACTGGATACTGACCTCTTGCAATCAGTCGCTAAGGAAAACCGTGGGAAATGCTTATGTTCTGCAGTAGACATCATATGGCTGATAGTTATGATGATGGTTGGTTGTAGGGTTCATGGACGTAACGTAAACTAATCAAGATCATTTTATTATAAGTCAAACGTCAACAATGATTCAACTACAACTTTACCACCAGCTTTCCCTACGTTTGGCTCGAGATAGGTCTACAAAATGACTTATTAACTTTACTAATGACCAACTCAAGTACCTACTCAAAACATTAATATTTTGTTTTCTAAGCCACGAAAAGGGAGTAAATCTCTTTTAACACAACTTTATGGTTCTTTCAAACGGTTAATTACTCAAAATGGCGGACTTTTTGTTCGTCCTTAGACCGCATTAAGGAAGATTCCCTTCTGTATATACTCTGTTTAAGTGGACGTTGATTTAGTATTTAATTACATATTTAAAGTCCCTTGAGCCATTTTTATCTACGCGAAGATATCGTCATCAGCTCGTGAGGATAAAGGAATAAGTGTAATCCATTGTTATACATAGTGTAGGGTGATAAAGTAGTATCAAGTTATTAAATTTAGCAAAAAGCGGTATAACGCAAATACCTGATGGCCGTTGGTGAAGAATAATTCTAGATTGAAGACCCTTTGACCAAAGACGCCGCGCAGGTCGTTCACCTTTAAAATGGACAGACGACCTTGTAAAGATTGCAGGAACCAACTGAATGACTGCAGACCGCTTGTGATCGGTCGTCGTGGAAAGCTGTGGCCTTTGTTCAGCAATGCACGTCCTTTGGCTAAAAATGACGATGATGATGGAAATAGCGGCAAGAGAGACTCTATAATCAGTTATTCAGTTTAGACTGTACGTATCCGTGCAGCCTAAACCTAAAGTTATCTTTATTTTTGTACGGTATTTAATGTTGAAGGCAATAGGCATTTTTTTGTGTGATGTGATGAAGTCATGGATATTCATATGTATTAAATACAAGTATGCTAATAGTTAGCGTACCTATATTTTTTTTCTACAATGGAGAGTATCACCCCTCGCGGATGTGTTTATCAACAGTCTTTTGTTATACTATTGCTTAAGCTACCGCCGGCGAACTTTTGATCCTTGAGCGTCTACGCTATTGCTTTAAAGAAATTAAAGGTGCACTTTATATTTATATAACACAGAGACTAATAATAACATACATGTCCACAGACGTAAGTGTTAGAGTCGTGCGGGCGGGATTCGAACCCGCGACTGCTTATCTTTGTAGTCCGGAACGGACATCACCACACTATGACGGTCGTTAAATTATTGTTAAAAAAAAGTAGCAAACTACTCCATGTATGGCACTGTCTGAGAAAATCGACTTTTGACTACTAAATATCGACCATGTTGGTGCGAGGGTCGGCTAAGAAACAAAACTCGCTAATTTTATTGAAAATAATTTAATCATGAATGATAGGCATCATTAAATATAATTTATTCAAAGAAAATCTGATATTCTAACTGATACATTTTTATTTAGTTAGTTGTTTCTGCAGTTTTAAAGGCGCACTGAGGCATTGAGACACGTATGAACGCTGACACCATCACACACAGACTAAGTCAAAGTTAAGACCTCACTTTGACGTGAGGTTGTGTTTGATCTTTTAGCGTCTCACCGGTGATCTAGTTCTTAAACCAATATCATTGGTACAAACTTAGGTCTCATTTTGTATGCATGTATGTATTCGGAACTTTTATGACGAAAAGTACTTTTTTACGAATGACGATGTGACTTTTTAGCTCAATTAACAAAATAATCATAATCGTTGTCTGATATTCGTAACAACCTCACTTCGATACCACAACAATTGGTTTGTTGTCTGACATTTATTTATAATTGTCATTTTATATTTGTTTTAAATTTAAACGGAGTCGGGCGTTGCATAGCCGATGTTAAAACGATATCAAAAAAAGTCTCTGCTGACTGTCATTGTAATATCATTAGAAGCATTGTGGGTAAGAAAGTAGTTCTAAATATAGATGTGCCGGTATTGTTACCGGCAGCATTTTCGTGAAAGTATAGAAGCAACAGCGTTGCGTAAGATGGCGGCAACTTAAGTAATATAAGGGAATATTACATTTTTCATCATTATTTGATTGAAATGTGAATATTTATGATTAATATTGTATTGCAAAGATGATGATGATAACCTAGAGTGCATATGTGGTGCTATTCCCCAAAGCATGGAACACCTTATACAGTGCCCTGCCTGCCCTTACTGTACGCGGGAGGATTTAATGAAAGCTACAGACAACGCTATCCTCGTAGCAAAGTTCTGGGCCGAGACCGTTTAGTTTGCTGTTGACTCGAAAAAAAAGAAGAATGCAAAGATGATAATATTTGACATGTTTCCCTACATAACACAAGACCCATAACACAAGCTGTGAGTAGCTTACTTTGGGACTAGATGGCGATGTGTGGGAATGTCCAAAGGACATAGCCAAATTTGTCGGCTGTATTAGCTGTGTTGTTTAAATATTCCTTTCTAAGGCACTGAATTGTTGCCGGCAATGGCATATCTATAAATGAATTCCATACAATCGCTAAAAATAATACTCACCCAAGAAAAGAAGCCTACTGTTCTCTACTCTCACAATCTTGCCCAGATTTAGGTTAGAGGGGGACTTATGCAAATAAGATTACGAAATAAAACTGCCCTTTGTAACGGCGAAGTTAGCAGAAATGAATTTTCATTACTATTTAAGTGGGCACGAAAATACTTTATCCGTTGCTACACAAAACGACAAATGAAAACGGAATGATTCTCACAACTGCTACTTCTAGTACAGAAGTCTTGACATAGTTTTCCTGTCTATTAACCAGATGGCGCTCGACAAACTCTGAGACAATATTAATGTTTTCGTGTATTTATTGCCTGAGAAGAATTTTTGAATTAAAAAAAGCAAATATTTGTTGAGATTTGACAGTACTGGTAAAGTTATTTTTTCTTCATTGATATTAATGGTGAAGTTAATTATTTACGATTGTATGCGTTTTAAAGAAAAAATACCTTAACCAATTGACAGAATGGCTATTCTAATGACCATTGGTTAAGATATTTTTTCAAAACAATCAAAATTGTATGTACAATCGTGAATATTCAACCACTGGTAACGACATTTTACCATTACTATTTTATAGAAATTGGACCTAAGTAAGTTAAGAAGACAATTGACAACGCAGAAAATCAGGGATTTGATATTATCTTCGTGAGTCAAAGTCAAATTCAAAGTCAAAAATAATGTATTCAATTTAGGACATAAAATGCCACTTATGAAAGTCAATAATTAGTATTACATATACCAATTAATTATGGCCCGTATGGGGCTAGAACATGTCTCCTTATCTTTTGGGCCCTACTAGCGCTTCGAGACATGACAAACATTTTACATTTTCTGTGCTTTAGACTTCGGCTGCTGTGGTAACAAATAGCAATCGCTACCTTTAAGGCAAGTTGACACTATTGACGTAGTGTATTTTTGATTAGCAATTTAGTGAAAACTCTATAAGAACTGAGAAGCGCTCCACCAGCTCCAGTTTAGTAAGAAATAATCGACGGATCAAGTTTAAATAACGTGTTTAATTTCCACTAATATTTTACGTACTATTTATTATCTGGTCGGAATTAAAAGACTGTCTAGACTGGGTCAAAGAAAGCCCAATCTCTTGAATATAAGTACCTTTTTTCACAAACGGGTCCTTAAGTTTGTTTGTTTTTGACGAAAAATTCACTTAGTATTTAGTATCTGCGCGCCTATTTGTCATTTATCGATAAATTTCAAACGTCTTTGTTATCATTTTAAAAAAGGTTTTTAGTTATTTTGTTGTATTCATTTGTTTTAAAAAGCAAAAAGGATTGATATATAAGTGAAAAATATGTGTCAAAACATGTTGTTTAGGAAATAAAATGATTTTATCGACGCGATAAACGGTATTGGGGCGTGCATGTTAGGCTTACTGGTCGGAATTTTAAGTGTTTAACCTCTAGGTTAAAACAAGTTCCAGGAAAAGCTAAGTTAGGTATATGGGAACGCCGTTAAAAGAATTCTAACAGTATTTTAATTAAAAATTTAATAAGCGAAGGCATACTCAAAAGGCATTTTGAAGTTTTTATCCGTTACCTAATTAATGTTATTAAAATAAAAGAGGAAAACTTCAAGGCAAGGTCTATGTTTACAAACTATACACAAAAGGTCTTAGAAAAACTTAAATAATTATTGTAATTATTTATGTAGAATATTAATAGTTGTACTAGGAGAGTTTCGTATTTTTCAAATCTTTACTTTTTTATAATCTTTATAAGTTTAGGTGTGAAAAAATGATCATAAAAATTGCAAACATTAAAATGGACTAAAATAACGCTATAGGAAAATCAAACTCATTTGAAGTCGGTGCATGATGTGCGTACGTACACTGCTCTTTTTTGCATTATATTGTTCATGAAGGTGGTTTTGTTTTTGTAAAAATAAACACACAAACTTATAATGATGATGGAAAATTACAATTGTAGATTTTGAAAAACGTAAAGATTTAAAAGGTAAGAAATCCTGCAAGAAAACTGCATCAAAATCAGTCCAGTAGAACGCGAGATACTCGCGGAAAAACATACAGATTGAACTGAGAATCTCCTTTTTTAAACCAGTTAGAAATAGAACTTAAATTATGTATACATTTTGCGTTCATAATCGACAAAAGTACGACAGTGAAAAATATACATCACTATCCTTCGAATGACTTCACTGCTAAACCGCATGAAAACGTTATTATTTATGCAGTGTATTGACTACAGGCAGGCTGAGTCAATTTTCCGACGATCTTTCCTTCGATGTGTAGACTGTAGATTCCAAATAAAACTCTTCTTTTTGAGATCGGTGACCGTGAGAGCGCGTACGATCTGGCCCGCTCACGGCCCTTTATTTAACCAAAAATACATGTCTGACTTATCGACTAATACAGATTAGTTACAAACAAGGACGGACACATAACATCATCTGCGTATTCCTTCTTACGTTTTTGTAACCTACCTACATTAATCGTGATAAAATTCCCATTCGCAACAATCCACTCTATGGGTTTCCTACCTACCCTCAGAAAGTGCGATATGGGGGACAGGAAATTCGAAGGCTTTACCGGCCTCGCTCCACCTGAGCGAGACAGCCTACTAGGGTCTCCCTCGCCCCTGTACCAAACTACCTACATATTTCTTAATATTTCCTAGCTAGTTAATTGTTACCCTACCTGCCTACCTAATTTGCAAATGGGAATTCCTAACTAACAGGTTTCTTATTATTGAAATAAAACGAGCCCTAAGCTAATTACAATGCTTACTCGCTATGGCCCTAACAGAAAATTATATTTATTATCATCAAAAATCCTTACAAATAAATATAACTAAACTTATTACTAAACATGATTGGGTGTCCGTAACAGTCTCCCCCCGGTGAAGCGCTGCGAAGTGCGAACCTCTTCTTATTCCACCGGCAGGACAGCCAATCTCGACGCCGGTCGACGAAACACGCCGCCCTTGGTCCGAATCTCGACGTTCCTCACTGCTCCGTCAGGTCCAGGATGTACTTCTGTGACGACGCCTCGTGGCCACACGTTTCTAGGCAGTGTGTGGTCCACCACGACGACTAGATCACCGGGCTTGATAGCAACCTCGGCGATATCTCGGGCTCCTCTTCTCGGCACCAGGTCCGGTAGGTATTCTTTAAGCCAGCGGCGCCAATACTCGTCGGCTAGCGCTTGCGCCGCCCTCCACGTCTTCCTCGACGCTGGTTCGCACGGCCCGATGATGGGTAGGCCGCGCGGTCCCCCTAGTAGGAAGTGGTTCGGGGTGAGCGCCTCCGGGTCGTCAGCGCTGACCGGCACGTGTGTTAGCGGTCGCGCGTTCATGGTGTGCTCGACCTCCGCCAGTAGAGTTTGCAGTACCTCTTCTCTCGGTGCCTTTTCATGTAGAGTGACTCGTAGAGCGTTCTTGACAGAGCGAATGAGACGCTCCCACGCTCCCCCCTGATGCGGTGCCCCTGGTGCTATGTAGCGCCAGTCGATGCGCTGGGTGAGCGCATAGTCTCGTAGAGCTGGCTCCCATTCTTCATTCGCTGCTCGTAGCTCCTTGTCTGCGCCTTTGAAGTTCGTCGCGTTGTCTGAGTACATTTTCTGTGGCCACCCTCGTCGCGCTCCCATACGCCGCAACGCCATGATAGCCGAGTCAGTCGACAGGCTCGCTACCAACTCTATATGCACGGCTCTCGTAGTGAGGCATGTGAATAACGCTCCCCACCGTTTTTCGTGACGACGGCCCACAGTTATGATCATGGGACCAAAGAAATCTAGACCACAGTTAGAGAATGGTCTGGTGAAAGCCTCTACTCGAGCGCGTGGCAAGTCTCCCAGCACAGGTGTCACAGGTCTCGCCTTTCTCATACGACAAAAGGCGCACTTATAGGCCACGGCCCGAACAGTAGGTCGCAATCGCAGTATCCAGTATCTCTGTCGTACATCGTTGACGACGCGTTCGTTGTGCGAGTGATGGGCGCGACGGTGTTCCCTATTGCACAACAACCGCGCGTACGGGTGGCTGCCGTCCAATATTACGGGCGTAGTATCGGGGGCAGACACACCCGCTGCCCTCGTCCTTCCTCTCGCCCGCAACACGCCCTCCTCGTCGATGAATGGATCAAGTCTTCGGATGCGACTCCCCGCCTTCACGTTCTGACCTCTTTCTAGGCGCTCTATGTCTTCTCGAAATGAGTCTGCCTGCGCTCGCCTCATCAGCCATCTTTCCGCTCTATCTATGTGTTCTTTGGTCAAAACAGTTGCGCGCTTGCGACATTTATCTATAAATAGAAGCACATACGCCATCGCCCTCACTAAGCGCTCGTAGTTCGAGAAGCGCCCGGCGTCTGGCACGCTCCATTTGTCCTCTGTCGCGACGCTAAATACAGTCTCCTCGCTGCTCTCTGTGCAGCCTGCTTGAGACGGCCATGTATTCTCCGGTTCGTATAAAAACGATGGCCCAGTAAACCATCTGTCTTCATTTGATTTCATCTCTGTGACGACTCTAGTCGCGTCGTCCGCTACGTTGTCTTGCGTCGGCACCCACCGCCACTGATCGGGTCTCGAAAACTCACATATCTCTCTCAAGCGGTGCGCTACGTATGGCGTGTAACGCACTCTATCGTTCCCAATCCAGTGCAGAACGGTCGTAGAGTCTGTCCAATACGTAACTCTATCGGGCTGCCATCTGTGCTCCTTCATTACTGTCGACGCAAGTCTCGTTCCGATAAGACACGCTTGTAACTCCAGACGTGGTATCGTCTGCGTCTTCATCGGGGCTACTCTTGCCTTTGCTGCCGCTAATACCACACGACGTGATCCATCCTCGTACTCTACAAGCCAATAGACTGCTGTCGCGTAAGCAGACTCGCTAGCGTCGCAGAACACGTGCAGCTGCTTTCCAGTCACTCCCCCCGTCAAAGTGTAGAGGCGGGGTAGACGCAGACTGCTAAGTGTCTCTACGTTCCGCAGCCAAACGCTGAATTCCTTCGCTATTTTTTCAGGTAGAATCTCGTCCCAGCCGGTTTGTAGGCGCCACACTTCTTGCATAAGAATCTTCGCTCTTATCGTGTAGTAACTGAGCAGTCCCAGCGGATCAAATATTGACATAACCGCGCTCAACGCCTCTCGCTTGGTCGGCGCTTGCTCTAGCGTTTTCACCTTACGCGGCACTCTAACTAAGTCAGTGTTAAAACCCAATTCATCTGTACTGGCATTCCACACGAGGCCTAGGGTACGCCCCTGCTGTTCTCCACTTGAGCAGAGCTGTTTCGACGCGTCCGCAGCACGGCATTCTAGTGGCAGCTTACGCATGACTTGCGCTCCATTGGAGTTGAACGCTGCGAGCGCAAATCCCGCCTGCGCGTGTACGTGCGTGACGTCTCTGACGGCGTTGCTTGCTTCTTCTTGTGTATCGAAACAATCTACCCAATCGTCCATGTAGTGGTTCTTCGTGATAGCTTCGTATGCCTTCGGGTACTCTGCTGCATGTTGCTTCGCATTGTGGTCTCTAACACTGTGCGCCAGAAACGGTGAGCTCTTTGCGCCAAAAATCATTGATGTCATCTTATACTTTTTAGGCTGCGCTGCTCTGTCCTCGCCTCTCCATAAAAACATTTGCGCCGGTTGGTCCTCTTGAGCAATCTTAATTTGCAGAAACATCTCCCTGATGTCCGCTGTTACGGCGATAGCTCGCTCTCGAAATCTAAACAGGATTCCAGCCAAGTCCCTCAGCAGATCGGGGCCTTCTAGTAGCGCGTCGTTTAAGCACACTCCGTTGCTTTTGGCCGCGGCGTCAAAAACTAGTCTAATCTTCTGTGGCTTGTTAACATTTACCACGGCAAAGTGTGGTAAATACCAGAGACGCGGGCTCTGTGTGTCGGCTTCTCGGCATTCCTCTGCGTAGCCTTTTCTAAACATACTCTCGATCTGGGCTGTGTATTTTGCTTTGAAGTCTTCAGATGCGTCCATCTTCCTTTCTATTGACGTGAGCCTCCGCCTCGCAGCCTCGTAGCTCGGCGGCATAACTGTGTTAACCTTGCGCCACGGCAATCCAACTTCATATCGCTGTTTGACACATCTCACTGTTGACTCAAAGGCTTCTAAGGCGCGCACATCATCAGGGTTCTCGCGTTCCTTCTTCTGAATGCCCAGCGAATCGATGTCGAAGTATGACTTCACCATGTTGTGTAATTCTTCATCAGGTTGCGTAGACCGAGCTCTCCCATGGTCGTCGACGAACAACACCGTATCTCTCTCCCTTATGACTCGGGACGGCGCTCGACCATGTATCACCCACCCCAGTCTGGTGAGCGATGCTGCTGGCTCGTGGCGTTTGCCTGTCAACAGCTTCCTGCTTACTATCAGATGCCAATTGTCCGCGCCTATGAGGACACGCGGCTTGGCGTTCACATAACACACGTCACTCTCGTTCAGGTTACGCATGTGTCCATACTCTAAACAGCTCCGACCCACCGTTTGAGTATTCAAGCGGAGATTCTTCATTGTTCTCGCTTTCACCAAATGTTTCTCGTTGTTACTGGCGATCATTTGAAGCTCCACCTCTCTGCTCGTGTGTGGTACGCTCTGTGTATTCACACTGCATATGTGTAAGTCTCGAAGCGGGCCTTCTGCACCGACGTATTCCGCCACGTCCTGATCGATCAACGTAACCGTAGACCCTTCGTCAAGTAGAGCGTGTGTGTTTACTCTACCCCGTGGCCCCTCAATGACGATCGGACATACCTTCAACAACACCTTGGATGCCCCCACAGTATGGCTAACTGAGGCTACCACTTCTTGGTTGTGTTGACTTTCGCTGTTTTCACGCTCTGTGTGTAACAGCCTGTGATGACGTCGGTTACAGCCATTCTCATTACACATCGGTGCTTTACATTTGATTCGCCTGTGCTTATTGTTCAAGCATAGAAAGCATATCTTTTCTTCTTTCAACCAATCCCATCTTTGCTTTACTGTCATGGTTTTAAACTTTGTGCACTTCGACACTTCGTGGTCCCCGCCGCAACATAAACACGTCTTATCTTGTGCCGTCGTAGCTTTTTCCTCGGCTGTGGCGTACACACCAGTGTTTCGCTTCTTTGAGTTAGCCTTCTGCTTAGCTTGCACTTCTTTCTTCGCTGCACTGTTGCTAGGTTGCGACACGTATGCGAATCGAATCGCCTTATTCGCTTCCTCCATCAAAAACTGCGATAATGTCACGATCTCTGGCTCCGAGTAGCTTGCGTACCGCGCTGCGTAGTCGCACCATCTTGTTTTCAAGTGTGGGCTCAGCTTATCGACCACCTCTCGGGTCATCATCGGATTTCTGAGGTAGCTTTTATTATCTATGGAGTCCAGTGTATACGCGATGTTCTGTACCTTAATCGCGAACGAATTCAGCTCACTGGCTGTCGTTCCAACTCGCGGCAGGTTCTTGAGGTCGTCCAGTGCCCGATCAATGATCACTTCTGGCCTTCCATAGCATTGTTCTAGCGTTCGCATGATCTTGTCCGGATCGGTGGCACGGTATAACAACGCCGCTACTGCCTCCTTGGCTTCTCCTTTTAGACAATTCCTCAATCTAGCCAGGTTCTCGGATTTACTGTAGTTGCATGATCGCGTTGAATCTTCCATTGCAGCTTTAAATGGTAACCAGTCGTTCGTGTTTCCATTAAAAATCGGTAACTCAATAGCTTGACGTGGGGCCGGTCGCTTCGACATAATCCTCTCCAATGTGTAAGCAAGTCGTTCCGCCCCGTCCGTATACTCTTGGGGTCTCGCTGTACAATCATTGTTTGACTCGACCTGTCGCTGCACATCTTGTTGAATGTTGTTTACATCTTCATTTAATTCTATGCTCGGCGAATTCAAATGTCGGTTTCTATCCACTTCTATATTACGCGCATCTTTTTCTTTGCGTCGCGTAAACAAATGCCTATTTCTTTCATTCCTCTCTTCACGGAGGGTAGGAACGCTACAAGACATCTCGGTTGTGGGTAGTTGCATGTTTACATCTTGACGCCGGGACTGGGCTTGATCCAACCAGTCATCCACCCTCGCTAGGGTCTCACCGGCGGGTAGGCTCTCACGGTCATCTTCATCTGTTGTATCCATTTATAGTCCAAGAGCTAGTGAACCCTGGGAGTAACGGTCTCCCTGTAAGGTTAGAAATTTGTATACTTACGGTTTATGACATGCTAAGAGCAATAGCCATGACCTGGCAGGCGTCAGCCCTGCACGTCATCAGCCCCTTTATTTTTTGGACTGTTCAGTAAATTGAGTTTCAAAACTTGTTTCTGTAAATTTGAAAATTTAATAGGATAAAGTTTATTTATTGTACATCTTAAAAAAAAAATTGACAGGCGATTACAATAAGCAGAAGTATATGACAGGTCAATTAGAAAACGTACAGTTGATGAGGTAAAATAAACTTTATCCTGTATACTTAAAATTTTTATATGTTTTCAAGTAAACGTCTCAGAGTAAATATATACAATGCCAGGCGTTTTTGAACAGCATAAGACCTTGACAGGCGAGGGGACAGCTGCTAAGGGCGTGCAAATAAGAAATGTTACATGAACGCATACAGTAAATGCAATGTATTTTATTGGGTTTTATGCAATCTACATTATTATGCTATTATGATAAAAAATCAATGGGCTTGAATCTGCGCTAACTTTTTCATAAAATTCATTATTTTCGCCAAATTCTTTCAAAACTTGCATCAAACTTGCTCTTTCTGACGAGTGAAGAGGTTGGTACCACCCTTTCACTCGTTTATATTTATTTTGACAAAACACACATAGCCTATCAGCATGGCTAGTTTTAGTAACGGGCACTTCAGCAGATGTTGATGCTCCGCTTTCTTCAGTAGCTATTGGAGGGGCTACTGTAACTGTTTCTATGTTTGTCGATGACATTTCTATAAAAAAAAAGCCATTGAGATATTCATATTTAATAATTAATAATAATTCTTATTTTTACGTAATTATTTTTATTTCCGTCAATAATAATTAATAAATCGTGATTTGCACATTAATATAATTATTGTTACAGTACCATTATTATGAATAATTTCCATTTAATATATACTTAATAATGGTAAAATTTGTACCACGTAATTAAATCAAAAATATAGTTACAATTAAAGAATAAAGCCTAGTTAAAAATATAGAAGTTCATAAAAAATACCTGATGATGATGCTGGTAGATTTGAAGAAGTTGATGATTCACTTGTGCGATATTTTTTCATCACGGCAAGAAAGTTTTTATAACATTTTACATGGTAACCAGTATTGGCGTTTATTTCCTCTGGCAAAGAAATATCTTTTAATTTTAAATTATTGTCTTTTCTTATTTTCAATATTGATTTACTTTTATTCAACGTAGTCTCTGTAAATCGTACAGTTTTTTCATCAGTTTCTTCGTTACAAATCACACAAATCACGTGCTCCAATTCCATCTTGCACACTATTTACTGAAATTTTAATATTAAGTACAACAATACACAATATCACTGCACAATTGATAATAATATAAAGTTTGATTTTTCAAAAATTAGAAATCACTCAACGTAAGAAATGTTATAGCTCAAAGCATCTTCACAAATTTTTCTTTTCTTGACGAAATTTTTCTCTGTACATTGTTGCTCGAGAGCAGGTATACGTCCCTTCGTATTAGATAAATGGTCTCACTCGCACTATAGGCATTCACGCAACACCTCTCACTCGCACGCCCTTAGCAGCTGTCCCCTCGCCTGTCAAGGTCTTATGCTGTTCAAAAACGCCTGGCATTGTATATATTTACTCTGAGACGTTTACTTGAAAACATATAAAAATTTTAAGTATACAGGATAAAGTTTATTTTACCTCATCAACTGTACGTTTTCTAATTGACCTGTCATATACTTCTGCTTATTGTAATCGCCTGTCAATTTTTTTTTTAAGATGTACAATAAATAAACTTTATCCTATTAAATTTTCAAATTTACAGAAACAAGTTTTGAAACTCAATTTACTGAACAGTCCAAAAAATAAAGGGGCTGATGACGTGCAGGGCTGACGCCTGCCAGGTCATGGCTATTGCTCTTAGCATGTCATAAACCGTAAGTATACAAATTTCTAACCTTACAGGGAGACCGTTACTCCCAGGGTTCACTAGCTCTCCAGCTATTAAGCTGCGAACATTATTTTGGTGCGGAGTTATGTTAAAACTGTGATAGCTCCTAAGATATTTATTGGAATCAAATGATATAAAGGGCAACTTTGTTCTAAATGAAATGCTTCCGCCGCCTTCTGCGGGTAGTTCAGTCTGTCGTAACGTACTCGCGGTGGCTTGCACAGACGGTGATGCGGGTGGCTCTTCAAAGTTGCGTAGTCTTGAGTCTTCGGCTTCCATTTTCCCAGCTTGGCTGCGCGTAGTCGGCATCTTCTTACTTGCTGCCCCTACTCCTATCAATCCCAAACAGGTACACTACCAAGGGGAGCCTGTCTGGGGATGGATGGTCGTGCAGGATCGGAAGGGAGGTACCGCCCGGCAGAGAGTGTACGCATCCGTGGGGTGCTCAGTTCTGGCTGGAATGTCCAGAACCCTCCGCAGTGCCTACAGTCCGGCCCCCACGCTTACGCACACCGTACCGGCGCCGGTCGGACTTGTTCACAATCGCTGGCGCGATATGTGGCAGCTCGCCCGAAAACTGCACCGCCTGGGAATCGGCGTTAAACCCGAGACAGACACCGTTTGGCACCGTTAGGTGGTGAATGCCCGAGCCACGGAACACCCGTGTAAATGTGATCGTCTCTCCACAGGAGTGTAGGCCGATTCGCGGCTCCTGGTTACACTGTGCTTCGGCGTAGATCCCTCGGCGTATGTGCTAACCAAAGCACAAGTCGATGCCGCGTTGCTGATTTCTTCTTATATCCGGATCGCAACGGACCAGACGATATTGACTACAGGCAGGCTGAGTCAATTTTCCGACGATCTTTCCTTCGATGTGTAGACTGTAGATTCCAAATAAAACTCTTCTTTTTGAGATCGGTGACCGTGAGAGCGCGTACGATCTGGCCCGCTCACGGCCCTTTATTTAACCAAAAATACATGTCTGACTTATCGACTAATACAGATTAGTTACAAACAAGGACGGACACATAACATCATCTGCGTATTCCTTCTTACGTTTTTGTAACCTACCTACATTAATCGTGATAAAATTCCCATTCGCAACAATCCACTCTATGGGTTTCCTACCTACCCTCAGAAAGTGCGATATGGGGGACAGGAAATTCGAAGGCTTTACCGGCCTCGCTCCACCTGAGCGAGACAGCCTACTAGGGTCTCCCTCGCCCCTGTACCAAACTACCTACATATTTCTTAATATTTCCTAGCTAGTTAATTGTTACCCTACCTGCCTACCTAATTTGCAAATGGGAATTCCTAACTAACAGGTTTCTTATTATTGAAATAAAACGAGCCCTAAGCTAATTACAATGCTTACTCGCTATGGCCCTAACAGAAAATTATATTTATTATCATCAAAAATCCTTACAAATAAATATAACTAAACTTATTACTAAACATGATTGGGTGTCCGTAACACAGTGTATAAATGAACATGTTTGGCTATTTGCTAAGCTGTGGTCAGTCATCATTTATATTAATTAGACGTAATCCGCCCAGACGCTAAGATATTTGAACGTGAGCAAAACGAAACGGGCGGCGCCAGGGAATGAAGCTTATTTTGAGGAGTGACACACAGACATAACTGGTGACTACTCAAGCGTGTACTCAACGATAGGAAGAATTTTTTGCAAGTATAAAATCATCTAGATGATAATAAATAAAAAAAAGATACAAAACATTACAAATCGGCATTTAAGGTTACGTATAAGCCCCCTTATTTAAAAATGAAACCATAATGACATTGTTTTTAGATTAGTCCGTCATTTGCTAAAACTGCAGTTAACCACTATGGTTTTGAATTAAGAGAAGACAATTTTTTTTATATATAATTGGACACCAATCACATTCATTGCTCCTGATCCCAAAGTAAGTAGCGAATGCACGTGTTATGGAAATCAGACACAACGGTGGTACCACATCACCCAGATCCAAAACAATGTAGAAATATTGGTTTCGTCATTGACCCAACCAGAACGCGAACCCGGGACCTCGGAGTGACGACGCCTTGAAACCAAACGTGCTGGACCACTGCACCACTATGGTGGCAACGGGTATTTTTTTTAAGTTATTGGACCTTACTTCTAGCATTTTGGGTCTATTAGTTAGTTTATTTCATTAACCATGCAATATGAATACTTAAACTTTTAAGAACGCTGTAGGAATTATTTGAATCCGAATTCGATTTTTTTATTTCTGAGTTATGTAAAATGCTCAAACCATAATACGTACCGCTCTACGTATAGAATAATACTTTTAAATGCAAAAGCGCCCTAAAACAAATATTTTCTTTAACCAAACCATTAAAACACTCACAAACAAACTACACAGCCGTGTGTATCACACGTCAATTTTATTTTTAGTCAGTTCGTCGACAAAGCTTGCACATTGCGAGCCATAGTACATTCCTACTATTTATAGAATACAATAGAGGTTTGTTTTGTTTTCTACAGCAGGTGCGCTCCTGTGTAATATACTATACAATCCGATATTACTTTTGAATGCTGTTTTATAGAGAACATAAAATTATCACGTTTTATTGAGAGCATTGGAATAATATTATTCCAGCTGTGATCAGTATTCTATAGTTATTTTGATATTCCATTTGGTAAGTCAGTTTGAAAATAAAGCTTTTCGAATTCAAAGCGTTTTATTATGTTATGATGTTAAGACTTCTATCTATTAAATAATGTTTAGGTGCCTCAGCTAAATTAAATAAAAAATCTCTATCTATGACTCCTAAGAGCTTGATTTAAGCCACAGTATAACTAAGTCTTTTTCTGAATCCAATTCCTCTCTCTTTCTGAATCCAATTTCGCTCCTCTTCCAATTCTTAACTATTTTTACTCTGTGTTACTTAAACTGTAACCTTATTTTAAAAGGTTTGCTTTATAATCAACTAATTTTGTTTGACTTTATCTAAGTTCAAAAGCACTCTCCTTGTGCATGATCCATAAAACAGTTATTTCTAGAGTTATAAAGTTTCAAGCAGTCAACAGCATCAATTCGTTTTCTGCAAATAAATCCGATTTGCTGAAAGCGCGGCGTTCTACAAGTTCTACCAGTAGTAAACAGGGTGGCCGGTTTAATTCGCAATTTTTTATTTAGAAAAGAAATCTTTTGGAGTATCCTTATTTTACACTATATATGCTCCGCAAAGTTTCTGTGTTATGATGTTTATTAGATTTTTTGAGAAAAGTCTACATAGCACGCGTAAAAAATGTAAATTTTTTGGAAATATTTATCTTGCAACTGAATCTTCATGAGTTGTAATATTTTATGATATTATAAGCGCAAAGGTTTGTGAGGATTGATATAAGAACCAATGTTTGTTATCCTCAACGCTAAAGCTATTGATTGATGTTAATGAAACTTTTTTTATTTACAATAATATTGTGAGAAATGAGCTATTTACGCCAATGAAGCTGCGGAAACCTGCTAGTTATGTTTTTTTTTTGTTACCTAAAAATAACTCGAAGACAACAAAAGTCGCGGATCACACATGGGGTAATTCGGATATTCCAAAACAAGCCTGCCTAAAAATTAATTTGTAACATCAAATAACAGACCCTGTATAAGCTGTCCTTACAGTAATAAAGTTTATATCGAAACTTCAAAGCGGATAATGAAGTGAAACAACCGTCATAGTTGTATAATACCATCGTACAGTTATAAGGAAGTCAGTTTCCTGGTATTGGGATAAACTGGTTAGAAGTTGTACACACTGTGCCAAACATCTGCACAGGGCAGAAATGACAAATAGTGGAAATGCAAGAGAGAAAAAAGGAAAAAATTGACGGATAGAGAAGAGAAAGAAGAATTTAACGCGCTAATTCTGGGCTTCTCACGCAGTCAAGTTTATCTGTTCGAGGACTATTCTGTCTTAGCAACTATTATGTGATCATATTATTTTTTCGTATCTATCAAGTATCGTTTCACTGCTATTTTAACACCGTACGTACTTGTTACCAATCTTTTTACTTGTGATCCAATGGGTTTTTGACACCATGTCCATAATTAATAGGGCTTAAACTTGGCTGAAACGTAACCTAGAGCTTACTTAAAAGGTCGAAAGTGATTAAATCTTTAATTTGTAACTATTTTCCAATCATCATCATCATCTTGATAAACAATGATTTAGCGTATCCAATGGAATGTTATTGTACTCTTTGTTAATATTTAAATTTTACGGACATTTAATACAGAAAAATCTCAGTATTAAGTATTCCACCCCTAATTAAACTCTGCACTCCTAAGCGGTTGACTGGTAGAGAATGCCACAAGGCATTAAGCCACCAATTGCACAACTCACAGTCAAATAGATTTTAAATAAAAGTGAGTAAAGTAAAGTCAGCCTGTAACGTCCAACTGCTGGGCCAAGGCCTTACCTCAATGATGAGGTAGTTCGAGCCATACTCCACCACGCGGGCTCAGTGCAGATTGGTGGAGGGGTGTGTGCAAGGCAAGCGACTAACCCAGCAGACAGGTGTTATCAAACCGCCCATAAGGCGTCTAACTAGGCGTAACGACTTATATCAACTGATATTAGCGGGAGCAGATTTCAATTAAGCAATTAAAAATAAAATAACAGCGAAACTTTACGACGTTGATATTAAGATAACGATTTTGTCCGAGTACAGTTTAATTAAGTCAGTTATCATAGTAATGATTGTGTCCTATAGTTTTTCTAAAATAAGTAAATACATTTGTGTGGAATACCCCTTACGATGCAACTCCTAAGTGATAGAAAGTGAAAGTGCGACATAGAAAGCCGCGGCGAACTTAGGAAGTATCTCTACTATGCCGTGAATGCTGCATAGCGGCAAATTGTCGAAGTTAACATGACAATTATATTAATACAGGGTGGCAAATTGAGTTTTGCCAAATTTTAGGAGGTTAATAAGACCAACAAATTTTACTATGAGGCCCTGATTCAAATGTATTTTTTTTCGTCATTCCATATATTACCATCAATGTTACTGACTAATTTGTATGGGCATCTGAAATGATTTCGACCAAGACCAATTTGAAAAATAAATATGTGCGGACAACAGCACGTCAAGGTAAATACTGCGGTATCTTATGCAGTTGTAATAAGGGCTAGTTTGCAGCAAAAGTGGGTAACCTGATGTGCTGTTGACAATTGACGGTCTCTTCTCCTAAGATTTGGCAACACCTTACAAAGTCTCTATACTTATTAATTGATTGACCGTAAAAGTTATTTTTTTAACTGTCATTTCTGTTGAAATTGACATATATACGTCTAGTTTATATTAACAATATACAATGAGTATAATATGCATTTTAGAAGACATTCTTGTTACGTAGCAAGAGTGTGAATTCTCGCACAGTCTTGTAAATCACATTTTTATTAACAAAAGTGTTAATAAAAATGTGATTTAGCAACCGCATAAACTTTAATAGTCCCTCTAGCCGATTTCAACTACGCTGGCCAGTCACAAAGACTAACCAACTGCGCGGGACATATTATAGTGCACAAGTATGTGCGCACACACAGGCACACTCTTTATTCCTCTCACTCTCATAGCCCAAAGGGACAGTAATCTGACACGATCGGAGAGAGATCAGGCGCAGGACCAATGACTTGACGTGCGCGCACGGGGGTTAAAGCTCGCCTTCAAAGCTCCGGGCTACCCTAAGAATTTCTGAACAAAAAAACCTAGGTATATATTTTTTCGAGCAGCTGTTGCTTTAAAATGCGACCAACTTACCGCTGCGATACCGAGCCTAAACCATTATCGTATTTTAAAAATGATAAAAATACATACACGCTTCATTTCCATAAATGAATATTAGCTGAAACCAAAGCAACGTGTCATTCTAAGTCAATAGATCTTATTAAATTGCAGTCTCAAAATGACTAGATGACTCTCGCTTACAAAGTCATTACGTACCTGAGGTGGAAGTCTTGACCACATTTAATCGTCGAACCTTCGCGTTCGAGTAACGCTCAGACAAAATTTGTGTGTAGTGATTTAAAACATTTAAGTTGTGTGCAAAAATTCACGACGAACACTCTAATTTTGTCTCAGCGTTTTTCGAGCTCCATCTAGTATTCGATAGATAAAATTGGTCCAGACTACCGCACCCGGAAAGTTTCTTGCATACAGTAATTAGGAAGTAGCTTAGACACCGGATGCTGCAAAACTAATTACTACCTCAAGCTTCCAACTAAACTGAGGTAAGCAATCGCTGTTTCCTAGACCTAGTATAATAGCTTTAGGCCTGATTTTTCCAACGTTAGATAAGACTTATCAGACAGAATAATAATGAAAAGACCGATTTTAAATAAGATTTAATTAAATGATTGCTGGCAAATAGGTGAAATTTTAGCGTGGTGTCTTTTATTTGGCTAATATTCCTAATCTGACGTTGCAAATATCAGGTCTAAGTCAACTTTAATAATTCTTCGCTAATATTTCTAAACTTATTTTTATAGGACTGGCTAGACGCGCCGAAAATCCCTTAAAAAAAATGTTTTTTTGTAAAGTTTCAAGAATGATAAAACTGTTAAAAATATACTATGTGGTACATTCTATCTAAACTGATGATCATATGTTATAATATTTGTTCAGGCCACTACGTTTTTTTTTATACTTTTTTCTTTATTTTTGACTTTGACGTTGTCAATAAACGTAACATAAAACGATTTCTTTGCATTTTTATAATAAATATAATTTTATATCAAATTAACACCTGATACGAAAAGAAGCTACCACAAGCCTTCAAAACATTGGACCTTCGGCAGGATTGATACGAAGAATCGGCAAAAATCGAGAAGCCATTGTGGTATTTTGCGGTCAGGCCATCAGGATTTCCTATTTCCCTATGCGAATATTTGCGTTAATACAGTGTGTTGAATTTTCAGTGTACGCGACGTAAACGAGAATGCATTTTATTTCTGAGACTTAATTTATTTTCCATGTAAAATTGTCAAGACGTCACCATTTTGGAAACTGTAAGTTTTTCGGTAGGTATTTTTACCTTTTACCTATAAGTTCCCAGAATGAGCACGGACGATAAAATGGATGATACTATAAGTATTCACCTCGAAAACAGCGAGGAAACATCAAAGGTAGATTAACGTTGTTTGAAAAGTATTTCAATAAGTTAGATAAAACACAGTTGAGTAATAATGGCAAATTCGAATTAGAAATGAGACTAAATGCTAACTCACTGTTGTTTCAACAGTTTGATGAAATTCAGAGCAAAATTGAAAATATTGTAGATGAAGCTGAAACCCAGGCACACTTAGAGTATCGGGAAGTATTTGAGTCACAATATTATTCAGTTACTGCAGCTGCAAAAAGTCTGTTGAGTTTAAATATTAATGTTCAAGAATGTTCGATTAATTACAAGTCAGATAATCTTGCGTCGATAAAATTACCTGAGATAAAGTTACCTGCTTTTGATGGGTCGTATGACCAGTGGCTTGAATTTAGGAATTCATATGTCACTATGATCCATGAACGTACTGATCTAAACGTCATACAAAAGTTTCATTACCTTCGCTCTTCTCTTACAGGCTCTGCCTTACAAGTTATAAGTGCATTGGAATTCACTGCGCCCAACTATACTCACGCATGGGAGCTACTGGAAAATCGTTTCCATAATAATCGTTTATTGGTACAAAACCACGTAAAGTCGCTTTTTACAATGCATGCATTTAATAAGGAGTCTCCATTGCAAATAAGGAAAATAATAGACGCAGTTCTCCGTAACCTACGCGCACTGAAATCTTTGCATGAACCCACCGATTCGTGGGACACTATTATTATATATTTGATTGTTTCTAAGCTCGATGCATCCACAGAACGCGAATGGGAGAGTCACAAAGGTAATATTTTATCTAACTCTAAAGATAGTAGCATAAAGTTGGACGATTTGTTGACTTTCTTCATGAACTGTGCAGATTTGTTGGATATGATCAACAAACTCAATTTGAGTAAAAATAATTATGAGTCCAAGCAATTGAATAATGATAATAAAAGACACTCGAATTCGCAACAAACATTAAGCTATATCTCATCTTATAATAACAATAAGGGTTTTAGTGTTCAGAAAAATAACAATGAGTGTGTGTTTTGTAGTGAGAGTCATGCCCTTTATTCGTGTCCCAAGTTTCTTAACTTGACAGTTCCCGATAGACAGAAACTTGTCAAAGAGAAAGGTTTATGTCAAAATTGTATGCGTGCTGGCAACCATACGTCAGCCGATTGTATTTTTAAACCATGCAGGTTGTGTCAGCGAAAACATAATACGTTGCTCCATATGGAAATTTCTGAAAATATAAACGTAAATTATAATAAACGTAATAAAATTTCTGATTCGGAAGCGCAACTTTCTAACAGTAGTATTAATTATACGTCCCCACAGTCGTCTGTTTTGCACACTGTACAAAACTCTGCTGATTTGGCAAGTTGTGATTCTAATCATCATAGCGTGTGCACGTCCAGTGCATCGCTATCACATACTGTTTTGCTGTCTACGGCGCTGGTAGAGATCGCCGACAGTAATAATGAGTATCATACGGTACCCGCCTTGCTCGATAGCGGTAGCCAAAATTGTTTTATCACTGCGAAAACTATTAAACGTTTAAACGTACCTTTCATACAGTCCACTATGCAAGTTTATGGTGTAGGACAGGTAGTGTCTCAGTCCAACCACCAATGCGAAATAAACATGCGCTCTAAAATAAACGATTTTAATACCGTAGTCAAATGTATGGTATTGGAGAGTATCACTTCAAAGATACCTTCGATAGACGTTGATACCACTTCTACACGTATTCCAAATGATATTCAACTCGCTGATCCCACCTATGACGTTCCGTCTGAAATAGATTTGTTGATAGGAGCTGACATATTTTGGGACTTGTTAAACGAAAACAAAATTCGTCTCAAATCTGGTCCATACCTTCAAGACACTAAAGTTGGTTGGATTTTATCTGGACCTGTTTCTATTAATCCTAATTAAATTCGTTCATTCGAAAAATCGTTATAATTTATACGTATTCTTATTACAGTGTAGTGTAGTATTTTATACGAATATTGATAAACGTTTTTTTTTTAACATTATATCTACGACAAAATTAGAAATTCTCTCCGTATAGAATTTCATCAAGCTTAGTTCTAGGCTGACTATTTGTTATAGGTTGGCTTCAAATGTCACCCCATTTATTAAAAACGTTTATTCAGAATAGGGTTGCATTGTACTCTTATACAACCTCGCGGACTTGTTATCAAGAGGTGCTAGTATGGACAGCCTGAGATATGATGTGTCTGACAGGCTCTGAGATATGAAAATAACAGTCTGTGCTTTAGAATGTTTTTAACACTCACAGTGTCATATTTTATATTCATAAAGATGAAATAAGAAACCAAATTTTTTTTTTTTTCCCGCCCGTGCGCAAATTTTTGGTTTCTTATTTCATCTTTATGAATATAACAGTCTGTGTTAGGAGGGCCCTGCATTTTTACGCGATGTTGATCTAGTGAAAGATTACCAGAGTGACAAACCTATTTATACGGAACTGCCAGAATTTTAACCATATAGTACACGTATACACAGTCGTCAGATTTTATCAATTTTCGAATACTTACTAACACAAAGTACTGCTTCATGCGAGACCGCAGCTTCTACTTTTTACCATGCGTGAAGAATAGTGGGCGCTAGGTGCCCAAAATCTAGCTAGGCAGGTAGTTCGTAATTGCGTAATCTGTAGTCGCATGGTGAAACGTTAACACCTTATGGGAAACTTACCTTTGGAACGTTTGGCGGCAGGTTCGTGCAATGCGGCGTGGATTACGCAGGTCCTATTTCTATTCTTAATAGTTAAGGCAGAGGTGCTCAATTAATAAAAGGCTACATTTGCCTCTTTATTTGTTTCGCGACTAAAGCGTAGCATTCAGAACTTGTGAGTGGTTTGTCTACGCAATATTATCTGTTAGCTCTTGAACGTTATATTTTACGACGTGGCAAGCCTACTCAGATCTTTTCGTATACCGGTAAGAATTTAATATGTGCAGAGTAAGAAATTTCTTTTGTTTTAATTTATTTCTTCATTAATTATCCCATTGTATGTTTTGGTTATTTCTTGTGCCTCATCATTGATCACTATTTTTTGCAAATCATTATCATCTGCGCCTACGCCCCGCTTCGCTTGCTTAAACTCTGAAGGTTGCAGTCAAACTACGAAATTCGGACAGTGTTAAAATATTTTGTGTATGCCATTCCAGGGCTCACCTACCCGGTACCGAACAACACTGCATTCAGCCTCTACTGAGCGCACTGCCCTGCTGCTGCCCACATCTGACTACCCCACCTAACAAGCCTAAGAGGATCTGCTGGCCGCAATACCAGGACAGTGATAGTGAGAAGGGCTAATCTACATCAATTCGGTCGAACTCTGACCCACCTAATAAAACCTTAAGTATTGTCTAGCCTATCTTTTTATTTTTGATCCCCTCCCCTACGGAGAGTGCGACAAATGGCGCCCAACTATAGGTAAAATTCGACCGAATTGTGTATTTTGGTTTTTATCGCATTAAATAGCTTTTCTTTGGTGTTGGCTTTAACTTCCTAGCTTTTAAGGCTGATTGTACTAATAACGTAGTATATAATAACGTAGTGCACGGTTACGTATCTTAAAACAATCTTCTCTCTACTTGTATGGTTATCCTTAAATTTATAAATTTTTGTTACTACAGTCACCGTACACTAGTTAATTTAAACACAATTTGTAATCATTAGTTAGATCATTCAACCACTTTGCAACTTTTATAGCACAAACATGTCTTATCCAATTAAATTCCTTTCTCTACAAAAAGCCGAGCTACAATACGAAGTTGAGCTTCGTGGCGGTAGCGGTGAGTCTGTACAAGATTTACGAAAAGAAATAGTCAAACTTTCACAACTTTTGCCGTCTGAAGATATACTAGAGTCCCACTTAGAGGCCGCGGATGATTTAAAAGAGGTGAAAGAATCCCTCATTAAATCACAAAATAATTTAGCTAATTTACATACTAAATTTGATAAAAATTTGTTAAACAGAACAGAAACACTTTTAAATCACCTGTACCACCGCATCAATCGCATTGTAAACGCTACAGAAGTTAACGACATATACAAAGTTTGCGTTACAAACTTCAATATTCAATTCAAAGACCTTGCATCTTTGAAACTATCTAGCGTTCAAGCAACTAGTGCCCCATCACCTGATTCTGCGAATCCTACCACTATATCGGTAACGTGTGAGCGAAGTCTGACGTCAGATATTACTAAACTAAAATTTAATGGTGTTACTTGCGTTCATGCCTTCATTCAAAAAGTCGAAGAATTTGTTTGTTCCCGCGGTATATCTATTGAAAAAATACCGTCACTAGGCTATGAAATATTCGTTGGCGATGCGTTACACTGGTTCCGTTATAATATAAAAACTATTGAAGACCTTAAAAAGGTGTGCCTTAGTTACGAGACCGTAAATTCTAGGTTTTCAAATTTCAGGGAGCCACCTAAAGCATCGTCTCTCACGATCGCTCCTGAATTCTCCTACAAATCAAAGTCTACATACACAACTAACCAAAAAAATGAACCTACAACTAATTTCAAAAGATTTGATCAACCTAAACCTAGCACATCTTATTATAACAATTCATTTAAACCTAATAAAAATTATAATGACACAAATAAATATAACTTTGGAACTAATAACACGAACCAAATTTCTGAAGTCGCAGCAATAAACGGTCAAACATCTAAAAATGTTTACTGCCCTCGTTGTAGATCAGACAACCACTCATTGAGGAACTGTAAACAAGATAGATTCCTTATCTGTTTTAAGTGTGGCAAAAAAGACGTGAAATATCCTGAATGCCCAGATTGCCAACCCCAACCTTCTACTGTCACCTCAAAAAACTAGTTAGGCCCGATTGGAGTGATCGCGATAGAGAATGGAAATGCTGGCTATCTTTCATTACCAAATTCACTAAATTTAGTTCGGTCGCTTCAATCGATAATAATGTAACTGACCGCACGAGGCCTTATGTTCAAATTGACGTATCCGGCTTAATCTTGACTGGTCTACTGGACACCGGATCTTGCGTCACTATTTTAGGAAACCACAGTCACAAAAAAATATTAGAAATGGGATTTCAGCTGCAAGACTCCGGTAATCTAAAATTTACTACTGCTGGTGGTGAGGCAGTCTACTCTATTGGAATTCTGACACTTCCGATTCTTTTCCAAGACGTAATGCACACATTAAATGTACATGTCGTCCCAGAAATTAAAAATTCACTCATTCTTGGTATCGACTTTTGGCGAACATTTAACTTAATTCCTAAACATTTAAATGCAATTTTATTTCATAAAGATTCTGATTTTGAATTTAAATCTGATACTGATTCCGAACCTCAGACCTTTCTTTGTTCCTATGAACATCTAACTGATATTCAAAAACCTACCGCTGATGAACTCATATCTCAGTTTCACGAAATATCTTATGAAGAGCGAGGATTAGGTAAAACTTCAGTTATCACACACCGAATTGACACTGGGGATGCTGCCCCCATACGCCAACGCTATTACCGTATGTCCCCTGAAAAACAACGAATACTAATTGAACAACTTGATGATATGCTCAAGGACGATGTTGTCGAGCCATGTGAGAGCCCATGGTCCTCTCCTGTACTACTCACTCCTAAGAAGAACGGAGAACTAAGGTTATGTCTGGATAGTAGAAAATTAAATTCCGTAACAAAAAAAGATGCTTATAGTCTTCCTTACATCTCAGAAATACTTGACAACCTTCGCGACGCTAGATTTCTGAGTAGCATCGACTTATCCAAAAGTTTCTGGCAAGTGTTGATTCATCCGGACGATAGATGCAAGACTGCCTTCTACATACCGTCTAGAGGCACATTCCAATTTAAATCTATGGCCTTTGGATTAACTAACGCACCTGCTACACAACAAAGATTGGTCGATTTACTTTTCTATGGGCCTGAATTTGAGCACAAAGTCTTTGTATTTATCGATGACATCATCATAATTTCAGAAACTTTCGATTTGCATATAACCTTACTAAAACGCGTCCTAGATAAGCTGCGAAGTGCTAACCTCACTATAAACCAAAAAAAGAGCCAATTTTTCCGTAGCCAACTAAAGTATTTAGGTTATGTAGTAGACGTTAATGGTCTTCATGCTGATTCCGAAAAAGTAGAAGCCATTTCTAATTACCCTACCCCTACAAACCGTAAAGAGGTCAGACGTTTTGTGGGTACTGCATCTTGGCATCGCAGGTTCATACCTAACTTTGCGCCTTAGCATCTCCACTAAATAAATTAACGTCCCAGAGCAAAAAGGCTCCACCCTATGTCTGGTCTCAAGAAGCTGACGATGCCTTTCAAAAACTTAAGTCACTTTTATCTTCATCTCCGATTCTGTCGTGTCCAGACTATTCTAAGCCTTTTCAGGTACATACAGACGCCAGCGACCATGGTATAGGCGCTGTTCTCACACAAATTCTTAATGATGAAGAAAAAGTTATAGCTTATATGAGCAAATCTTTATCCAAGCAGGAACGCAATTATAGTGCCACCGAGCGCGAGGCTCTAGCCGTGCTATCCGCTATTGAACATTGGCGATGCTACCTCGAAAATGGTCAGAAGTTCACTGTTTACACAGACCACTCCTCCCTCAAATGGTTTTTAAACCTCAACAACCCAACTGGACGTTTGGCTCGATGGGGTGTCAGGCTATCAGCGTTTAACTTTGAAATTAAACATCGTAAAGGCGCTGAAAACGTAGTTCCTGATAGCTTATCTCGTTCTGTACCTATTGCCGCTATTGGTGATGCAACTGATTTACAGAATAGGCCCTTAGTTACTACTCACGATTCGTGGTACTTGAAAACATTTAACGGTTGCCTTACATCGCCAACGTCTTTTCTAAACTACCAAGTCTCTAATGGAAAACTTTACCGATACACTAGGTCACTTAACCCCCTTACAAGAGAATTTCAGTGGAAAGAGGTCGTACCACTTGAGCATCGTCAGAATATTATAAAACAAAACCACTGTGAAGCCACATCGGGTCATTTTGGCATTTTTAAAACATATAAACGCATTGCTCTTAAATATTTTTGGCCAAGCATGCAACACGATGTATCTAATTTTGTTTCTAATTGCGACACTTGCCTTTCTTATAAATATCCTACTCATACTACTTTAGGTACAATGGGCAGACCTAAGGACTGTAGCCGCCCTTTTCAAATGATAAGTATTGACTTAGTCGGACCATTACCGGTTTCTAGAAAACAAAATAGGTTTTTATTAGTGGTTAACTGTTGCTTTTCAAAATACTGCTTACTCTTTCCAATTAGGAGAGCTACTGCTGATATCATTTCTAAAATTATAGAAGAAAAAGTGCTCCTTGTTCACGGCATACCTAGTACTATTATAATGGACAACGGAAGACAATTTATAAGTAATATTATGAAAGACCTATTTTCTACCTACAACATTCCTAATATTTTTTATACTCCTCTCTATACGCCACAAGTAAACTCTGTAGAGCGCTACAATAAAACAATTATTACTGCTGTTTCAACTCTCATAAATAACGATCACAGATCGTGGGACATTCATATTCCTAAAATTCAATTTGCCCTAAATAGCGCAGTTAATGAGGTCACTGGTTATACACCCTCTTTTTTGGTGTTTGGGCGTGAATTAGTCGATTGTGGCTCACACTACACGGATACAGACTTAGCTGATCAAATTATTTTCACCCCTCGTGACCCCTATGCTGAAAACTTAGGTTGCTTACGGAAAATATTTGATAAAGTTCAGGCCGCGCTCATGAAAGCACATTCACGTAACTGTTCTACGTACAACCTGAGGCGTAAAAACGTGGATTTTAATGTGGGAGATATAGTTTGGAAAAGGACATTTTATTTAAGCGATAAAGACAAAAAGTTCTCAAAAAAATTAGCTCCCAAATTTCTCAAATGCCGCATTATAAACAAACTTTCTAAATTAGTTTATGAGCTTGAAGACATGGCAGGAAACAATATAGGTGTATGGCATGTGAAAGATTTCAAGCTCCATTAAGTTAATTCAGCGGATTTTACTTAGATAAAATCCTAACCTAAAAAGGGGGGTATGTAACATTTTATTTTTACCTAAATAAAAATAAAACAATTCAAAAAATAAATGTCTAATAAATATAACTAATATAAAACAACTTACTCACTAACTAACTTCTAAATACTTACGAAAGATATTTTTAATAAAACTAGTAACTATCATACTTAACTGAGAAGAACGTTTTCCATCAAGTAATGTCCTAACGCACGTTACTGTCTGCATCATACGCTCATGCGCTGCCGGATTGTGAAAGCGATTCGAAGGTCACGGTGGTTCGCCTCTGCGACACTAGACGGCCGCACACGCTCGGAACAAGACGCGTATCGGTCTATTTATTTTTTATCTACGAGAACCTACTTCTACTACCGTGCCAACTCGGCCTTGTGTAAAATACAGTAAATTAACTTTTGTGCATTCCCCATTTGAACGGGTAAGTGTTGCAAAGTGCTTAATGTAGTTTTAAGCTTTTTCTAGTTACCTATGTAGATATTCCCCATATTGGGCTAACTGCTCATAAATGCTGTGTCATGTTGACTAATATCTAGCACAGATTTTTTATCTATTTGTAATTGTTAATTTATTTTGCTTTTAAGCTGTAAACATATTGTAATTGCTTAATTTCTCGTTATTTAGTCACTCCTATGAAGGCTCGACATTATTGCGTCAGCCATGCATACGTGACATGACATTGCCGTAACCTTCACTAGCTACCGCAATTAGTTTTTGTTAATTTATCTCATTTTTAAAGCCTGCTCATTAATTTCCGTTTGTGGAATTTCGTAATTATAATCCCTATAGTTTTTATGAACATGGATGTTACGAAATGTCAGAAACATATATTAATTAAATTAAGATTCAAAGTAGTTAATTTATTTCTTCATTAATTATCCCATTGTATGTTTTGGTTATTTCTTGTGCCTCATCATTGATCACTATTTTTTGCAAATCATTATCATCTGCGCCTACGCCCCGCTTCGCTTGCTTAAACTCTGAAGGTTGCAGTCAAACTATGAAATTCGGACAGTGTTAAAATATTTTGTGTATGCCATTCCAGGGCTCACCTACCCGGTACCGAACAACACTGCATTCAGCCTCTACTGAGCGCACTGCCCTGCTGCTGCCCACATCTGACTACCCCACCTAACAAGCCTAAGAGGATCTGCTGGCCGCAATACCAGGACAGTGATAGTGAGAAGGGCTAATCTACATCAATTCGGTCGAACTCTGACCCACCTAATAAAACCTTAAGTATTGTCTAGCCTATCTTTTTATTTTTGATCCCCTCCCCTACGGAGAGTGTGACAGTGGCTTAGCACGCCGGGTTTCAAGGCGTTGCCGCTCTGAGGATCCGGGTTCGAATTCCGGTCGAATCAATATAGAAATCAAAATGTTCTATATTGTCTCAGCTCTGGGTGTTGTGGTACCACCGTTGTCTGACTTCCATAACACAAGTGCATTAGCTACTTTCTTTGGGATCAGAGCAATGTCTGTGATTGGTGGCCAATATTTATTCATTTATTTATTGTTCCGCCCTGATGGCTTATCTCAGTTGAGATTGACCACCGTGGTCGGATGCAACCAGTGGGATTTGATGAGATGATAAATTTTCTTCAAGATTTCTCTTATTCTTTAGTTAGCAGTAAAAATCCTGTTAGGCATATTTCTCAATTATAAACAATTCAGACTCATAATGGGGCTCTTAAAACTTGACGATTATAAATTTTGGAGTTTTGGTTGAATCAATTTATTATTTAATAAGAGGCAGATCTTCATACGTTTCACTTGCAATTATCGGATTTCATAATAAAGCTTCCTTTTATAAAAACATCCTCAGGAGCTCTATTTTTGAATCACTCGCGCCAAAATGGCTTGTGATTTTCATTGATTAATGTGCGACTGTCATAAGAAAAACAGTTTAATTCCACGCAGAGTTGATAATTAAAAATATAACCTAATTTTGTGAGTATTTACGTATATATTTTGTCCAGTTTTCGTTGGTTTTAATTTCGCTTTTAAATTAAAATCACACGCTATATTCAAGCGAGTGATTTAAAAAATAGAGCTTCAGGTCTTTCGGAGTCTAAAATATATATTCACACCAAAAAATACTTTAACACGATAGATTGTTTTCCACACGCAAAAATAGGAAGGTACAATGATTTTTAAGGTTTCAATTACGCATCTATTATAAAGAAGTACCCAACATTTCTATTCCTAAAAAAAACAACTTCTCCGAACCGAAAATGGAGTCCAAAATCTCTACATGAAAGTCCAGTGACCAAACCCCTTTCACTATTAATAGAGACAGATGGCGCTGTTATGTCCAGTCATTATTGACATTCGAAATCGAAAAGTTAATAATAATTCCAAAAGTTTTCAAACTTCGGTCAAGTGATTGGTACATTGGGACGACAGTAAATTTCATTTTGCAACCTTGTCCGCAGTCCGGAACATTGTTAAAATTGCAATTAAATTATTTTTTGGTGTATGGTCGTAAAAAAAGTTCATATCACGTATTAAATTACATATACTACATATACTATTTCATATCACGTATTAAATTTGCAACCAATCTAAGTGTACGGAACATTTTTTGTTATTGAAAATTAATGTTTTTTTTTTATTTATTAAACTGAATGGTTGCAAACTTGACACATATATCGGAAAAACATACCGAACGGTTGTATAAATTTGCAACCTTTTTCGTTGACCGGAACTTGTTTATTTATAATTCTTTTGAATTCGTGGTAATTTTTGCAAATAACACAAGGTTCCGGGTCTTGTGCGAAGTTGCAAATTTGAATAGTGGTATCGAACCCAAAATAAGACCATCCGCT
Source organism: Pyrausta purpuralis (assembly GCA_963924145.1). Classification (NCBI taxonomy): domain Eukaryota; kingdom Metazoa; phylum Arthropoda; class Insecta; order Lepidoptera; family Crambidae; genus Pyrausta; species Pyrausta purpuralis. The sequence goes on from OZ001657.1 coordinate 20,776,759, forward strand.
TGATTTGCAAAACTTTTGCATTTCTTTCAAGAATAACAAAATGCGAAAAATGGATTTTTGCAAAGAACACAAATTTGCGGGTCTCATGGGGGGTTGCAAATTTTAATACTGACATGCACCAATCAAATCAATCTTTGGCTCGATTTGAAAAACTTTTGCAATTTTTTCGAAAGTTAAATTTCCGACATCACACAAGATTCCGGTCAACGTAAAAGGCTGCAAATTTATACAATCGTTCGGTATATTTTTCCGATATATCTGTCAAACTTTTAGAACTTTTGGAACGTTTTCCTTCAGTTTAATAAAGACATGACATGAATAAAGACATGAATTTTTAATAACAAAAAATGTTCCATACACTTAAATTGGTTGCAAATTTGACACGTGATGTGAAATAATATATTTAACACAACTCCAACTATGCAGAACTTTTGGAATTTTGGTCTTAAGAATTGAGCAAATTATCATTTATTGCATTTTTATTAATGTTCCGGACCGCAGAACAGGTTACAATTTTATACTTTGTTTTAATACCATTCCCGACCTTACATCAAAATTTGAAAACTTTTGGAATTATAATGAATTAATTGTCTTGACTGACTGGACTATCAGGGCACTTTAATAAACTGTCCATACAGTAGTGCTGTTGAATAATGTTAAGTTTGCATCGATATTGAAGATTTTAGTAATATACTTTTGATTTGCAGTATGGCTTGTATTGATGTTGGGAAGAGTTGCGAATCGGTCTGCCGAGCTTTTATTTTATTTCAACCTAATCGTTTGGTTTTCTATCATTAATAACAGTTTAAGAACAATTGATTTCAGAGCTTTCTTATTGTAAGCAGCAGTGAGTAGAATAGTGTGCAGCTATAAAATCTAATACGCTTAATGGTGCATGCACTACTTTACTTGCAAGCGCCTAATTGCATAAAACGACCACAGTGAATGACTAATCAAAGTATGTATAAGAAACCTCTATACATAGGTTACTTGTATTTATTTCTATTTGAAATGTAACTGTGTAAGTACTTACAATGGAATCAAAGCTTTGAACGTGAGCCTATAAAGAAAAGATAGAACCGAGGATACAGTCGACTTTATAAATATACTAGCTTTTTCCCACTTGGCTTCAATATTTCAGTAGTGGCTCTCTCGTCGTCAATTTTTTTAAACCACCGTAGACCTTTTTACAAAACACAGTTAATGGTTTGCTTAAGTAAAACTCATTGTTTATCGCTAACTTCTGATGTTAAAGATATAAGAATTATTAGGGAAATAGAAGTCGTCAAGCTAATTGAATTAAAAATTTCATCTTGAAACTTATTCTTTAAACTGTGGCAAAGGCGCCAAGTAAAATATATTTTAATCAGTTTTATAAAATACCATTCCTTTTTAGCTAAGCAGTAACAAAAGTTTACTGAACCAAATAATAACACAAAGACGCTTCAGAAAAGCAATAAAAAGTCATGGCCGTTCGAAATGTTTAAAAAGCCGTAAAGGTGCTATCACATACATATTCCGCTATCTAATTATACACATAGTTCGCTGGGCACACCCCAAAATCCCCTTAAAGAACTTATAACGACTACTTCATAACTTACCAATTTTATTCCAGTTTAATAACAAACGATATTGGCCTTTCTGTTATTCGAAATACGAATTTCTTTAACTGCAAATCGGTTTGAAACTCGCTTATAAATTGCCAATCTAAACTGAACTCGAAATATTCCAATCCGATTCGTAATATGAAAAAGATAAGATCCAATACGCTTGTTTCAGTAAGTTGGCAGATGTGTATGACAATAGTAGCAATCGAGGCAATTCATGAATAAATGTATGACTGGTTTTAGAATAGTTTTCCCTAAGTGAAGCGTGTGTGGACTGTCCATTTTTTCTCCATGAATATTGTTTGTTAAGTTATTTATGATACTATTTCTCGGTTTATTTCGATTTGATACGGACGTCGAAGTTATCTTCTTCGTGTGATGAGCATGGGCCGTTTGCATGACGAATACTGATTGAATCGACGCTTTTGTATAACTTATATAGAGAAGAATAGTTCTATCCCGACTAGAAATAGACACCCGACACGCATAGGTTTGACAAAAAACAGGTTTTAGTTTCATGTAATATGTCGGCCCCCTTTAATATATTTTTTTTGAGCAGTATAATATCATTTTTTTAAATCGTTAAGCGGTTTACAGATACAAACTAAGTTTCAATTGTGTAATACTAATAGTTTCAGAATAAAGTGGCTGTGACATACGGACGGACAGATAAACAGACAGAGAGACAGACAGACAGACAGACAGACTGACTGACAGACAGACAGACAGACTTTAGGTTATGTAGTAGACGTTAATGGTCTTCATGCTGATTCCGAAAAAGTAGAAGCCATTTCTAATTACCCTACCCCTACAAACCGTAAAGAGGTCAGACGTTTTGTGGGTACTGCATCTTGGTATCGCAGGTTCATACCTAACTTTAGCGCCTTAGCATCTCCACTAAATAAATTAACGTCCCAGAGCAAAAAGGCTCCACCCTTTGTCTGGTCTCAAGAAGCTGACGATGCCTTTCAAAAACTTAAGTCACTTTTATCTTCATCTCCGATTCTGTCGTGTCCAGACTATTCTAAGCCTTTTCAGGTACATACAGACGCCAGCGACCATGGTATAGGCGCTGTTCTCACACAAATTCTTAATGATGAAGAAAAAGTTATAGCTTATATGAGCAAATCTTTATCCAAGCAGGAACGCAATTATAGTGCCACCGAGCGCGAGGCTCTAGCCGTGCTATCCGCTATTGAACATTGGCGATGCTACCTCGAAAATGGTCAGAAGTTCACTGTTTACACAGACCACTCCTCCCTCAAATGGTTTTTAAACCTCAACAACCCAACTGGACGTTTGGCTCGATGGGGTGTCAGGCTATCAGCGTTTAACTTTGAAATTAAACATCGTAAAGGCGCTGAAAACGTAGTTCCTGATAGCTTATCTCGTTCTGTACCTATTGCCGCTATTGGTGATGCAACTGATTTACAGAATAGGCCCTTAGTTACTACTCACGATTCGTGGTACTTGAAAACATTTAACGGTTGCCTTACATCGCCAACGTCTTTTCTAAACTACCAAGTCTCTAATGGAAAACTTTACCGATACACTAGGTCACTTAACCCCCTTACAAGAGAATTTCAGTGGAAAGAGGTCGTACCACTTGAGCATCGTCAGAATATTATAAAACAAAACCACTGTGAAGCCACATCGGGTCATTTTGGCATTTTTAAAACATATAAACGCATTGCTCTTAAATATTTTTGGCCAAGCATGCAACACGATGTATCTAATTTTGTTTCTAATTGCGACACTTGCCTTTCTTATAAATATCCTACTCATACTACTTTAGGTACAATGGGCAGACCTAAGGACTGTAGCCGCCCTTTTCAAATGATAAGTATTGACTTAGTCGGACCATTACCGGTTTCTAGAAAACAAAATAGGTTTTTATTAGTGGTTAACTGTTGCTTTTCAAAATACTGCTTACTCTTTCCAATTAGGAGAGCTACTGCTGATATCATTTCTAAAATTATAGAAGAAAAAGTGCTCCTTGTTCACGGCATACCTAGTACTATTATAATGGACAACGGAAGACAATTTATAAGTAATATTATGAAAGACCTATTTTCTACCTACAACATTCCTAATATTTTTTATACTCCTCTCTATACGCCACAAGTAAACTCTGTAGAGCGCTACAATAAAACAATTATTACTGCTGTTTCAACTCTCATAAATAACGATCACAGATCGTGGGACATTCATATTCCTAAAATTCAATTTGCCCTAAATAGCGCAGTTAATGAGGTCACTGGTTATACACCCTCTTTTTTGGTGTTTGGGCGTGAATTAGTCGATTGTGGCTCACACTACACGGATACAGACTTAGCTGATCAAATTATTTTCACCCCTCGTGACCCCTATGCTGAAAACTTAGGTTGCTTACGGAAAATATTTGATAAAGTTCAGGCCGCGCTCATGAAAGCACATTCACGTAACTGTTCTACGTACAACCTGAGGCGTAAAAACGTGGATTTTAATGTGGGAGATATAGTTTGGAAAAGGACATTTTATTTAAGGCGACGGGTAAGGCAAGTGACCTTGGAGGTTTGAGCAAACAGCCAGCGCCATCTACCGCGCGAGCCTAAATTCTGTAGCTATGCTAACTATAACTGTGGAGTGGTTATCACGCTCTGCGGCTAGATAGCGCGTCGGTAGGTTGCGGTCACATTACAGAGTAATGACTGATACAGAACATAATTATTTATCAGTAGTGTAAGTCGATTATTTTAACTTGGCGCATGGAGCTGTCAAAAAATTACCCGCGCAACCCTCTTACCCCCTCCTTCACCTTATTTTGACACTTGACAGTGACTGCTGTGAGCTACACGCGTCAAGTTAAAATAAACGACTTATAGTGTTTCGTAGTGTCTCCGTGTCCACGTGTCTGCCTGTACCTTTATGTTTGTCTGTGCGCGTGTGTTTGTGAATGATAGTGTGATGTATGTAGATAGAATAAGTAATATTTTAAGTTATAAATAAAAGAAGTATAGGTACTTTCCAATTAAAGTAATGGCTAAAAGTTGCCAAAATATATATTGATTAATAAAAATAAAGGCTATAGTAATATTGTTTACTAAAGATTTTTATTTATTAAAAGTGCTTTTACAACACAACGCTTAAAAATTTATTTTATTGACAAAAATTTACAAATTTGTTATCTCAGATTTCGCTACACAAAATATAAAAAAAATATTATAATACCCCTCTTTAAGGTAATTTTTTGCGTAAATTAAACGTGAAACCTTTTTAGGGTTCCGTAGCCGAATGGCAAAAAACGGAACCCTTATAGTTTCGTCAAGTCTGTCTGTCTGTCCGTCCGTATGTCACAACCATTTTATTCTGTAACTTTAAGCATTACACAATTGAAATTTGGTAGGAAGATGTGTCTTGTTAACCGCTTATCGATTCTCATACAAAAAATAAAAAAATATTGACAGTTAAGGAGGGGCTCCCATACATGAAACTAAAATCAAAATATTTTTTTTTAGTCAAACCTATGCGTGTGGGGTGTCTATGGATAGGTCTTCTAAAATGACATCGAGGTTTTTCAAACCATTTTATTTTAAAGTTTAACGTTTCATAGCTAGACGCTTCCAAAGTGGTAAAATGGGCGTCCCCCCCATCTAATTTCTAAACCAAACAAGTCTAAATTCTGAAAAAAAAATATATTGTAGATCTTCAAAAAAACTTTCAACGAAAATTGGTTCAGACGGGATCGAACGAGTAGTTTTTGAGATAAAGCACATTTTCAACAACCGCAAACATTACTTTTGTTCATCATACAAACTCTATGAAAAACAAAGTTAAATTTGCAGTCAAAAAAATGTGGTCTTTTACTAAGTAGAAGTAAGTGCAGTTAAAGTTGGCACGGAACCCTCAGTGCGCGAGTCCGACTCGCACTTGGCCGGTTTTTCGCACTAGTTACACTGTGACACTACATCGAGTTTACACCAAACAAAATATAAATCCTTTACTGAATTTTTAAAAATTGTATGATAATGAAATGATAATTATAAGAAATACCTTGATACACTCATGTACGCAAGCAAGGAATCATGAAAACAAACAAATCTGCAAGCGTCGAGATAGACTGAGCGAGTGCCGGCGGCCCAGCTGCCGACCGCTCGCCCAGCTGGCAACGTAACGTAGGCTCGCTCGCGCCCCGAACGGCAACGTCGCGCGTCGCATTTCATACCACTAAACGCCTGAATATTTTTATAACGCAAATACTTAGCTTTGATTATGAAGGCGTTAAAAGGTTTTTCGTTCTAATTCCTAATTTTGGATACAATACGCGTAAAACGATACTGCATTTAAAAGGCACGAAGTAAAGAAGTAATTTACGCTGAGTTTCATTCTAAATGGATTTTATATACTCTTAAAAAACGTGCATAAGACAAATTTGTAACTGTGCACTTCAAATTAATTCTCCATACAAAACAAAACTTGTAGAAAGAATTTGGTTACAACACAAAAAACTTCAAGATATGATGTATAGCATATATTATTTGCAATGTCCCACGTTCTATATTTTGGACAAAAAACTTGTACAAAAACACGTCGTTTAGGTGATTTTGCCTTCCCCTTCGCCTTAAGCGATAAAGACAAAAAGTTCTCAAAAAAATTAGCTCCCAAATTTCTCAAATGCCGCATTATAAACAAACTTTCTAAATTAGTTTATGAGCTTGAAGACATGGCAGGAAACAATATAGGTGTATGGCATGTGAAAGATTTCAAGCTCCATTAAGTTAATTCAGCGGATTTTACTTAGATAAAATCCTAACCTAAAAAGGGGGGTATGTAACATTTTATTTTTACCTAAATAAAAATAAAACAATTCAAAAAATAAATGTCTAATAAATATAACTAATATAAAACAACTTACTCACTAACTAACTTCTAAATACTTACGAAAGATATTTTTAATAAAACTAGTAACTATCATACTTAACTGAGAAGAACGTTTTCCATCAAGTAATGTCCTAACGCACGTTACTGTCTGCATCATACGCTCATGCGCTGCCGGATTGTGAAAGCGATTCGAAGGTCACGGTGGTTCGCCTCTGCGACACTAGACGGCCGCACACGCTCGGAACAAGACGCGTATCGGTCTATTTATTTTTTATCTACGAGAACCTACTTCTACTACCGTGCCAACTCGGCCTTGTGTAAAATACAGTAAATTAACTTTTGTGCATTCCCCATTTGAACGGGTAAGTGTTGCAAAGTGCTTAATGTAGTTTTAAGCTTTTTCTAGTTACCTATGTAGATATTCCCCATATTGGGCTAACTGCTCATAAATGCTGTGTCATGTTGACTAATATCTAGCACAGATTTTTTATCTATTTGTAATTGTTAATTTATTTTGCTTTTAAGCTGTAAACATATTGTAATTGCTTAATTTCTCGTTATTTAGTCACTCCTATGAAGGCTCGACATTATTGCGTCAGCCATGCATACGTGACATGACATTGCCGTAACCTTCACTAGCTACCGCAATTAGTTTTTGTTAATTTATCTCATTTTTAAAGCCTGCTCATTAATTTCCGTTTGTGGAATTTCGTAATTATAATCCCTATAGTTTTTATGAACATGGATGTTACGAAATGTCAGAAACATATATTAACACTTTGACAGCGGATCACGTCCCACGTACGTGGCGCTTATTTTATGCTAATTAGCCGCATACATAATGAGCGTACCATTCTGGGCGCGCCGGCACTTTTTGACCATTTTGTTAGTTTCATAGAAAAAAAACTATAATAGTTGCGGCCATGATTTTTTTTTCATTGTATTGAAGATATTTTATATTATTATATAAAATAATAAAAACATGTGTAATTGTATTTTTTTTATTATAAAATCAACTTAGAATGAGGCCCGTTTTCAAAAAAAAAAAACTCTAACATCAACATTTTTCGATTTTTTTTTATTATTTTTTTACTTTTTTTTTTCATTTTTTTTCTCTAGTTTCTCTTTCCGAATCCAGACGAAATCGTCGTCGCGAAGTCATTTCGCGCCAAAAATTGTCACACGTCTCGATCGCTTAGCTACGCTGGGGCAACTGGCGCGCGAGAGTCGACCCGGCTCGGGCGATCCTTTGTTTCCCGCACCCCACACACCGCAAGTATTTGAAGTGCGTTTGTGTATGTAGCCAAAACATTCATCTAAGCTTTGACATGACGCGAATCACGATTACAGGCCGTTGTTTTAAAGTAAACAGTATTGAAATTCACACACGTACGCAGTACGTGATCAGCGTCTCTAACAAAAAAAAATGTCACGGACAGGGGACGTGATCGGCTGTCAGAGATTGGAAATAAAAAAAATGCTTAGCTGTCAAAGTGTTAATTAAATTAAGATTCAAAGTAGTTAATTTATTTCTTCATTAATTATCCCATTGTATGTTTTGGTTATTTCTTGTGCCTCATCATTGATCACTATTTTTTGCAAATCATTATCATCTGCGCCTACGCCCCGCTTCGCTTGCTTAAACTCTGAAGGTTGCAGTCAAACTACGAAATTCGGACAGTGTTAAAATATTTTGTGTATGCCATTCCAGGGCTCACCTACCCGGTACCGAACAACACTGCATTCAGCCTCTACTGAGCGCACTGCCCTGCTGCTGCCCACATCTGACTACCCCACCTAACAAGCCTAAGAGGATCTGCTGGCCGCAATACCAGGACAGTGATAGTGAGAAGGGCTAATCTACATCAATTCGGTCGAACTCTGACCCACCTAATAAAACCTTAAGTATTGTCTAGCCTATCTTTTTATTTTTGATCCCCTCCCCTACGGAGAGTGTGACAGTGGCTTAGCACGCCGGGTTTCAAGGCGTTGCCGCTCTGAGGATCCGGGTTCGAATTCCGGTCGAATCAATATAGAAATCAAAATGTTCTATATTGTCTCAGCTCTGGGTGTTGTGGTACCACCGTTGTCTGACTTCCATAACACAAGTGCATTAGCTACTTTCTTTGGGATCAGAGCAATGTCTGTGATTGGTGGCCAATATTTATTCATTTATTTATTGTTCCGCCCTGATGGCTTATCTCAGTTGAGATTGACCACCGTGGTCGGATGCAACCAGTGGGATTTGATGAGATGATAAATTTTCTTCAAGATTTCTCTTATTCTTTAGTTAGCAGTAAAAATCCTGTTAGGCATATTTCTCAATTATAAACAATTCAGACTCATAATGGGGCTCTTAAAACTTGACGATTATAAATTTTGGAGTTTTGGTTGAATCAATTTATTATTTAATAAGAGGCAGATCTTCATACGTTTCACTTGCAATTATCGGATTTCATAATAAAGCTTCCTTTTATAAAAACATCCTCAGGAGCTCTATTTTTGAATCACTCGCGCCAAAATGGCTTGTGATTTTCATTGATTAATGTGCGACTGTCATAAGAAAAACAGTTTAATTCCACGCAGAGTTGATAATTAAAAATATAACCTAATTTTGTGAGTATTTACGTATATATTTTGTCCAGTTTTCGTTGGTTTTAATTTCGCTTTTAAATTAAAATCACACGCTATATTCAAGCGAGTGATTTAAAAAATAGAGCTTCAGGTCTTTCGGAGTCTAAAATATATATTCACACCAAAAAATACTTTAACACGATAGATTGTTTTCCACACGCAAAAATAGGAAGGTACAATGATTTTTAAGGTTTCAATTACGCATCTATTATAAAGAAGTACCCAACATTTCTATTCCTAAAAAAAACAACTTCTCCGAACCGAAAATGGAGTCCAAAATCTCTACATGAAAGTCCAGTGACCAAACCCCTTTCACTATTAATAGAGACAGATGGCGCTGTTATGTCCAGTCATTATTGACATTCGAAATCGAAAAGTTAATAATAATTCCAAAAGTTTTCAAACTTCGGTCAAGTGATTGGTACATTGGGACGACAGTAAATTTCATTTTGCAACCTTGTCCGCAGTCCGGAACATTGTTAAAATTGCAATTAAATTATTTTTTGGTGTATGGTCGTAAAAAAAGTTCATATCACGTATTAAATTACATATACTACATATACTATTTCATATCACGTATTAAATTTGCAACCAATCTAAGTGTACGGAACATTTTTTGTTATTGAAAATTAATGTTTTTTTTTATTTATTAAACTGAATGGTTGCAAACTTGACACATATATCGGAAAAACATACCGAACGGTTGTATAAATTTGCAACCTTTTTCGTTGACCGGAACTTGTTTATTTATAATTCTTTTGAATTCGTGGTAATTTTTGCAAATAACACAAGGTTCCGGGTCTTGTGCGAAGTTGCAAATTTGAATAGTGGTATCGAACCCAAAATAAGACCATCCGCTTGATTTGCAAAACTTTTGCATTTCTTTCAAGAATAACAAAATGCGAAAAATGGATTTTTGCAAAGAACACAAATTTGCGGGTCTCATGGGGGGTTGCAAATTTTAATACTGACATGCACCAATCAAATCAATCTTTGGCTCGATTTGAAAAACTTTTGCAATTTTTTCGAAAGTTAAATTTCCGACATCACACAAGATTCCGGTCAACGTAAAAGGTTGCAAATTTATACAATCGTTCGGTATATTTTTCCGATATATCTGTCAAACTTTTAGAACTTTTGGAACGTTTTCCTTCAGTTTAATAAAGACATGACATGAATAAAGACATGAATTTTTAATAACAAAAAATGTTCCATACACTTAAATTGGTTGCAAATTTGACACGTGATGTGAAATAATATATTTAACACAACTCCAACTATGCAGAACTTTTGGAATTTTGGTCTTAAGAATTGAGCAAATTATCATTTATTGCATTTTTATTAATGTTCCGGACCGCAGAACAGGTTACAATTTTATACTTTGTTTTAATACCATTCCCGACCTTACATCAAAATTTGAAAACTTTTTGGAATTATAATGAATTAATTGTCTTGACTGACTGGACTATCAGGGCACTTTAATAAACTGTCCATACAGTAGTGCTGTTGAATAATGTTAAGTTTGCATCGATATTGAAGATTTTAGTAATATACTTTTGATTTGCAGTATGGCTTGTATTGATGTTGGGAAGAGTTGCGAATCGGTCTGCCGAGCTTTTATTTTATTTCAACCTAATCGTTTGGTTTTCTATCATTAATAACAGTTTAAGAACAATTGATTTCAGAGCTTTCTTATTGTAAGCAGCAGTGAGTAGAATAGTGTGCAGCTATAAAATCTAATACGCTTAATGGTGCATGCACTACTTTACTTGCAAGCGCCTAATTGCATAAAACGACCACAGTGAATGACTAATCAAAGTATGTATAAGAAACCTCTATACATAGGTTACTTGTATTTATTTCTATTTGAAATGTAACTGTGTAAGTACTTACAATGGAATCAAAGCTTTGAACGTGAGCCTATAAAGAAAAGATAGAACCGAGGATACAGTCGACTTTATAAATATACTAGCTTTTTCCCACTTGGCTTCAATATTTCAGTAGTGGCTCTCTCGTCGTCAATTTTTTTAAACCACCGTAGACCTTTTTACAAAACACAGTTAATGGTTTGCTTAAGTAAAACTCATTGTTTATCGCTAACTTCTGATGTTAAAGATATAAGAATTATTAGGGAAATAGAAGTCGTCAAGCTAATTGAATTAAAAATTTCATCTTGAAACTTATTCTTTAAACTGTGGCAAAGGCGCCAAGTAAAATATATTTTAATCAGTTTTATAAAATACCATTCCTTTTTAGCTAAGCAGTAACAAAAGTTTACTGAACCAAATAATAACACAAAGACGCTTCAGAAAAGCAATAAAAAGTCATGGCCGTTCGAAATGTTTAAAAAGCCGTAAAGGTGCTATCACATACATATTCCGCTATCTAATTATACACATAGTTCGCTGGGCACACCCCAAAATCCCCTTAAAGAACTTATAACGACTACTTCATAACTTACCAATTTTATTCCAGTTTAATAACAAACGATATTGGCCTTTCTGTTATTCGAAATACGAATTTCTTTAACTGCAAATCGGTTTGAAACTCGCTTATAAATTGCCAATCTAAACTGAACTCGAAATATTCCAATCCGATTCGTAATATGAAAAAGATAAGATCCAATACGCTTGTTTCAGTAAGTTGGCAGATGTGTATGACAATAGTAGCAATCGAGGCAATTCATGAATAAATGTATGACTGGTTTTAGAATAGTTTTCCCTAAGTGAAGCGTGTGTGGACTGTCCATTTTTTCTCCATGAATATTGTTTGTTAAGTTATTTATGATACTATTTCTCGGTTTATTTCGATTTGATACGGACGTCGAAGTTATCTTCTTCGTGTGATGAGCATGGGCCGTTTGCATGACGAATACTGATTGAATCGACGCTTTTGTATAACTTATATAGAGAAGAATAGTTCTATCCCGACTAGAAATAGACACCCGACACGCATAGGTTTGACAAAAAACAGGTTTTAGTTTCATGTAATATGTCGGCCCCCTTTAATATATTTTTTTTGAGCAGTATAATATCATTTTTTTAAATCGTTAAGCGGTTTACAGATACAAACTAAGTTTCAATTGTGTAATACTAATAGTTTCAGAATAAAGTGGCTGTGACATACGGACGGACAGATAAACAGACAGAGAGACAGACAGACAGACAGACAGACTGACTGACAGACAGACAGACAGACTTTAGGTTATGTAGTAGACGTTAATGGTCTTCATGCTGATTCCGAAAAAGTAGAAGCCATTTCTAATTACCCTACCCCTACAAACCGTAAAGAGGTCAGACGTTTTGTGGGTACTGCATCTTGGTATCGCAGGTTCATACCTAACTTTAGCGCCTTAGCATCTCCACTAAATAAATTAACGTCCCAGAGCAAAAAGGCTCCACCCTTTGTCTGGTCTCAAGAAGCTGACGATGCCTTTCAAAAACTTAAGTCACTTTTATCTTCATCTCCGATTCTGTCGTGTCCAGACTATTCTAAGCCTTTTCAGGTACATACAGATGCCAGCGACCATGGTATAGGCGCTGTTCTCACACAAATTCTTAATGATGAAGAAAAAGTTATAGCTTATATGAGCAAATCTTTATCCAAGCAGGAACGCAATTATAGTGCCACCGAGCGCGAGGCTCTAGCCGTGCTATCCGCTATTGAACATTGGCGATGCTACCTCGAAAATGGTCAGAAGTTCACTGTTTACACAGACCACTCCTCCCTCAAATGGTTTTTAAACCTCAACAACCCAACTGGACGTTTGGCTCGATGGGGTGTCAGGCTATCAGCGTTTAACTTTGAAATTAAACATCGTAAAGGCGCTGAAAACGTAGTTCCTGATAGCTTATCTCGTTCTGTACCTATTGCCGCTATTGGTGATGCAACTGATTTACAGAATAGGCCCTTAGTTACTACTCACGATTCGTGGTACTTGAAAACATTTAACGGTTGCCTTACATCGCCAACGTCTTTTCTAAACTACCAAGTCTCTAATGGAAAACTTTACCGATACACTAGGTCACTTAACCCCCTTACAAGAGAATTTCAGTGGAAAGAGGTCGTACCACTTGAGCATCGTCAGAATATTATAAAACAAAACCACTGTGAAGCCACATCGGGTCATTTTGGCATTTTTAAAACATATAAACGCATTGCTCTTAAATATTTTTGGCCAAGCATGCAACACGATGTATCTAATTTTGTTTCTAATTGCGACACTTGCCTTTCTTATAAATATCCTACTCATACTACTTTAGGTACAATGGGCAGACCTAAGGACTGTAGCCGCCCTTTTCAAATGATAAGTATTGACTTAGTCGGACCATTACCGGTTTCTAGAAAACAAAATAGGTTTTTATTAGTGGTTAACTGTTGCTTTTCAAAATACTGCTTACTCTTTCCAATTAGGAGAGCTACTGCTGATATCATTTCTAAAATTATAGAAGAAAAAGTGCTCCTTGTTCACGGCATACCTAGTACTATTATAATGGACAACGGAAGACAATTTATAAGTAATATTATGAAAGACCTATTTTCTACCTACAACATTCCTAATATTTTTTATACTCCTCTCTATACGCCACAAGTAAACTCTGTAGAGCGCTACAATAAAACAATTATTACTGCTGTTTCAACTCTCATAAATAACGATCACAGATCGTGGGACATTCATATTCCTAAAATTCAATTTGCCCTAAATAGCGCAGTTAATGAGGTCACTGGTTATACACCCTCTTTTTTGGTGTTTGGGCGTGAATTAGTCGATTGTGGCTCACACTACACGGATACAGACTTAGCTGATCAAATTATTTTCACCCCTCGTGACCCCTATGCTGAAAACTTAGGTTGCTTACGGAAAATATTTGATAAAGTTCAGGCCGCGCTCATGAAAGCACATTCACGTAACTGTTCTACGTACAACCTGAGGCGTAAAAACGTGGATTTTAATGTGGGAGATATAGTTTGGAAAAGGACATTTTATTTAAGCGATAAAGACAAAAAGTTCTCAAAAAAATTAGCTCCCAAATTTCTCAAATGCCGCATTATAAACAAACTTTCTAAATTAGTTTATGAGCTTGAAGACATGGCAGGAAACAATATAGGTGTATGGCATGTGAAAGATTTCAAGCTCCATTAAGTTAATTCAGCGGATTTTACTTAGATAAAATCCTAACCTAAAAAGGGGGGTATGTAACATTTTATTTTTACCTAAATAAAAATAAAACAATTCAAAAAATAAATGTCTAATAAATATAACTAATATAAAACAACTTACTCACTAACTAACTTCTAAATACTTACGAAAGATATTTTTAATAAAACTAGTAACTATCATACTTAACTGAGAAGAACGTTTTCCATCAAGTAATGTCCTAACGCACGTTACTGTCTGCATCATACGCTCATGCGCTGCCGGATTGTGAAAGCGATTCGAAGGTCACGGTGGTTCGCCTCTGCGACACTAGACGGCCGCACACGCTCGGAACAAGACGCGTATCGGTCTATTTATTTTTTATCTACGAGAACCTACTTCTACTACCGTGCCAACTCGGCCTTGTGTAAAATACAGTAAATTAACTTTTGTGCATTCCCCATTTGAACGGGTAAGTGTTGCAAAGTGCTTAATGTAGTTTTAAGCTTTTTCTAGTTACCTATGTAGATATTCCCCATATTGGGCTAACTGCTCATAAATGCTGTGTCATGTTGACTAATATCTAGCACAGATTTTTTATCTATTTGTAATTGTTAATTTATTTTGCTTTTAAGCTGTAAACATATTGTAATTGCTTAATTTCTCGTTATTTAGTCACTCCTATGAAGGCTCGACATTATTGCGTCAGCCATGCATACGTGACATGACATTGCCGTAACCTTCACTAGCTACCGCAATTAGTTTTTGTTAATTTATCTCATTTTTAAAGCCTGCTCATTAATTTCCGTTTGTGGAATTTCGTAATTATAATCCCTATAGTTTTTATGAACATGGATGTTACGAAATGTCAGAAACATATATTGATTAAATTAAGATTCAAAGTAGTTAATTTATTTCTTCATTAATTATCCCATTGTATGTTTTGGTTATTTCTTGTGCCTCATCATTGATCACTATTTTTTGCAAATCATTATCATCTGCGCCTACGCCCCGCTTCGCTTGCTTAAACTCTGAAGGTTGCAGTCAAACTACGAAATTCGGACAGTGTTAAAATATTTTGTGTATGCCATTCCAGGGCTCACCTACCCGGTACCGAACAACACTGCATTCAGCCTCTACTGAGCGCACTGCCCTGCTGCTGCCCACATCTGACTACCCCACCTAACAAGCCTAAGAGGATCTGCTGGCCGCAATACCAGGACAGTGATAGTGAGAAGGGCTAATCTACATCAATTCGGTCGAACTCTGACCCACCTAATAAAACCTTAAGTATTGTCTAGCCTATCTTTTTATTTTTGATCCCCTCCCCTACGGAGAGTGTGACAGTGGCTTAGCACGCCGGGTTTCAAGGCGTTGCCGCTCTGAGGATCCGGGTTCGAATTCCGGTCGAATCAATATAGAAATCAAAATGTTCTATATTGTCTCAGCTCTGGGTGTTGTGGTACCACCGTTGTCTGACTTCCATAACACAAGTGCATTAGCTACTTTCTTTGGGATCAGAGCAATGTCTGTGATTGGTGGCCAATATTTATTCATTTATTTATTGTTCCGCCCTGATGGCTTATCTCAGTTGAGATTGACCACCGTGGTCGGATGCAACCAGTGGGATTTGATGAGATGATAAATTTTCTTCAAGATTTCTCTTATTCTTTAGTTAGCAGTAAAAATCCTGTTAGGCATATTTCTCAATTATAAACAATTCAGACTCATAATGGGGCTCTTAAAACTTGACGATTATAAATTTTGGAGTTTTGGTTGAATCAATTTATTATTTAATAAGAGGCAGATCTTCATACGTTTCACTTGCAATTATCGGATTTCATAATAAAGCTTCCTTTTATAAAAACATCCTCAGGAGCTCTATTTTTGAATCACTCGCGCCAAAATGGCTTGTGATTTTCATTGATTAATGTGCGACTGTCATAAGAAAAACAGTTTAATTCCACGCAGAGTTGATAATTAAAAATATAACCTAATTTTGTGAGTATTTACGTATATATTTTGTCCAGTTTTCGTTGGTTTTAATTTCGCTTTTAAATTAAAATCACACGCTATATTCAAGCGAGTGATTTAAAAAATAGAGCTTCAGGTCTTTCGGAGTCTAAAATATATATTCACACCAAAAAATACTTTAACACGATAGATTGTTTTCCACACGCAAAAATAGGAAGGTACAATGATTTTTAAGGTTTCAATTACGCATCTATTATAAAGAAGTACCCAACATTTCTATTCCTAAAAAAAACAACTTCTCCGAACCGAAAATGGAGTCCAAAATCTCTACATGAAAGTCCAGTGACCAAACCCCTTTCACTATTAATAGAGACAGATGGCGCTGTTATGTCCAGTCATTATTGACATTCGAAATCGAAAAGTTAATAATAATTCCAAAAGTTTTCAAACTTCGGTCAAGTGATTGGTACATTGGGACGACAGTAAATTTCATTTTGCAACCTTGTCCGCAGTCCGGAACATTGTTAAAATTGCAATTAAATTATTTTTTGGTGTATGGTCGTAAAAAAAGTTCATATCACGTATTAAATTACATATACTATTTCATATCACGTATTAAATTTGCAACCAATCTAAGTGTACGGAACATTTTTTGTTATTGAAAATTAATGTTTTTTTTTATTTATTAAACTGAATGGTTGCAAACTTGACACATATATCGGAAAAACATACCGAACGGTTGTATAAATTTGCAACCTTTTTCGTTGACCGGAACTTGTTTATTTATAATTCTTTTGAATTCGTGGTAATTTTTGCAAATAACACAAGGTTCCGGGTCTTGTGCGAAGTTGCAAATTTGAATAGTGGTATCGAACCCAAAATAAGACCATCCGCTTGATTTGCAAAACTTTTGCATTTCTTTCAAGAATAACAAAATGCGAAAAATGGATTTTTGCAAAGAACACAAATTTGCGGGTCTCATGGGGGGTTGCAAATTTTAATACTGACATGCACCAATCAAATCAATCTTTGGCTCGATTTGAAAAACTTTTGCAATTTTTTCGAAAGTTAAATTTCCGACATCACACAAGATTCCGGTCAACGTAAAAGGTTGCAAATTTATACAATCGTTCGGTATATTTTTCCGATATATCTGTCAAACTTTTAGAACTTTTGGAACGTTTTCCTTCAGTTTAATAAAGACATGACATGAATAAAGACATGAATTTTTAATAACAAAAAATGTTCCATACACTTAAATTGGTTGCAAATTTGACACGTGATGTGAAATAATATATTTAACACAACTCCAACTATGCAGAACTTTTGGAATTTTGGTCTTAAGAATTGAGCAAATTATCATTTATTGCATTTTTATTAATGTTCCGGACCGCAGAACAGGTTACAATTTTATACTTTGTTTTAATACCATTCCCGACCTTACATCAAAATTTGAAAACTTTTGGAATTATAATGAATTAATTGTATTGACTGACTGGACTATCAGGGCACTTTAATAAACTGTCCATACAGTAGTGCTGTTGAATAATGTTAAGTTTGCATCGATATTGAAGATTTTAGTAATATACTTTTGATTTGCAGTATGGCTTGTATTGATGTTGGGAAGAGTTGCGAATCGGTCTGCCGAGCTTTTATTTTATTTCAACCTAATCGTTTGGTTTTCTATCATTAATAACAGTTTAAGAACAATTGATTTCAGAGCTTTCTTATTGTAAGCAGCAGTGAGTAGAATAGTGTGCAGCTATAAAATCTAATACGCTTAATGGTGCATGCACTACTTTACTTGCAAGCGCCTAATTGCATAAAACGACCACAGTGAATGACTAATCAAAGTATGTATAAGAAACCTCTATACATAGGTTACTTGTATTTATTTTGATTTGAAATGTAACTGTGTAAGTACTTACAATGGAATCAAAGCTTTGAACGTGAGCCTATAAAGAAAAGATAGAACCGAGGATACAGTCGACTTTATAAATATACTAGCTTTTTCCCACTTGGCTTCAATATTTCAGTAGTGGCTCTCTCGTCGTCAATTTTTTTAAACCACCGTAGACCTTTTTACAAAACACAGTTAATGGTTTGCTTAAGTAAAACTCATTGTTTATCGCTAACTTCTGATGTTAAAGATATAAGAATTATTAGGGAAATAGAAGTCGTCAAGCTAATTGAATTAAAAATTTCATCTTGAAACTTATTCTTTAAACTGTGGCAAAGGCGCCAAGTAAAATATATTTTAATCAGTTTTATAAAATACCATTCCTTTTTAGCTAAGCAGTAACAAAAGTTTACTGAACCAAATAATAACACAAAGACGCTTCAGAAAAGCAATAAAAAGTCATGGCCGTTCGAAATGTTTAAAAAGCCGTAAAGGTGCTATCACATACATATTCCGCTATCTAATTATACACATAGTTCGCTGGGCACACCCCAAAATCCCCTTAAAGAACTTATAACGACTACTTCATAACTTACCAATTTTATTCCAGTTTAATAACAAACGATATTGGCCTTTCTGTTATTCGAAATACGAATTTCTTTAACTGCAAATCGGTTTGAAACTCGCTTATAAATTGCCAATCTAAACTGAACTCGAAATATTCCAATCCGATTCGTAATATGAAAAAGATAAGATCCAATACGCTTGTTTCAGTAAGTTGGCAGATGTGTATGACAATAGTAGCAATCGAGGCAATTCATGAATAAATGTATGACTGGTTTTAGAATAGTTTTCCCTAAGTGAAGCGTGTGTGGACTGTCCATTTTTTCTCCATGAATATTGTTTGTTAAGTTATTTATGATACTATTTCTCGGTTTATTTCGATTTGATACGGACGTCGAAGTTATCTTCTTCGTGTGATGAGCATGGGCCGTTTGCATGACGAATACTGATTGAATCGACGCTTTTGTATAACTTATATAGAGAAGAATAGTTCTATCCCGACTAGAAATAGACACCCGACACGCATAGGTTTGACAAAAAACAGGTTTTAGTTTCATGTAATATGTCGGCCCCCTTTAATATATTTTTTTTGAGCAGTATAATATCATTTTTTTAAATCGTTAAGCGGTTTACAGATACAAACTAAGTTTCAATTGTGTAATACTAATAGTTTCAGAATAAAGTGGCTGTGACATACGGACGGACAGATAAACAGACAGAGAGACAGACAGACAGACAGACAGACTGACTGACAGACAGACAGACAGACTTTAGGTTATGTAGTAGACGTTAATGGTCTTCATGCTGATTCCGAAAAAGTAGAAGCCATTTCTAATTACCCTACCCCTACAAACCGTAAAGAGGTCAGACGTTTTGTGGGTACTGCATCTTGGTATCGCAGGTTCATACCTAACTTTAGCGCCTTAGCATCTCCACTAAATAAATTAACGTCCCAGAGCAAAAAGGCTCCACCCTTTGTCTGGTCTCAAGAAGCTGACGATGCCTTTCAAAAACTTAAGTCACTTTTATCTTCATCTCCGATTCTGTCGTGTCCAGACTATTCTAAGCCTTTTCAGGTACATACAGACGCCAGCGACCATGGTATAGGCGCTGTTCTCACACAAATTCTTAATGATGAAGAAAAAGTTATAGCTTATATGAGCAAATCTTTATCCAAGCAGGAACGCAATTATAGTGCCACCGAGCGCGAGGCTCTAGCCGTGCTATCCGCTATTGAACATTGGCGATGCTACCTCGAAAATGGTCAGAAGTTCACTGTTTACACAGACCACTCCTCCCTCAAATGGTTTTTAAACCTCAACAACCCAACTGGACGTTTGGCTCGATGGGGTGTCAGGCTATCAGCGTTTAACTTTGAAATTAAACATCGTAAAGGCGCTGAAAACGTAGTTCCTGATAGCTTATCTCGTTCTGTACCTATTGCCGCTATTGGTGATGCAACTGATTTACAGAATAGGCCCTTAGTTACTACTCACGATTCGTGGTACTTGAAAACATTTAACGGTTGCCTTACATCGCCAACGTCTTTTCTAAACTACCAAGTCTCTAATGGAAAACTTTACCGATACACTAGGTCACTTAACCCCCTTACAAGAGAATTTCAGTGGAAAGAGGTCGTACCACTTGAGCATCGTCAGAATATTATAAAACAAAACCACTGTGAAGCCACATCGGGTCATTTTGGCATTTTTAAAACATATAAACGCATTGCTCTTAAATATTTTTGGCCAAGCATGCAACACGATGTATCTAATTTTGTTTCTAATTGCGACACTTGCCTTTCTTATAAATATCCTACTCATACTACTTTAGGTACAATGGGCAGACCTAAGGACTGTAGCCGCCCTTTTCAAATGATAAGTATTGACTTAGTCGGACCATTACCGGTTTCTAGAAAACAAAATAGGTTTTTATTAGTGGTTAACTGTTGCTTTTCAAAATACTGCTTACTCTTTCCAATTAGGAGAGCTACTGCTGATATCATTTCTAAAATTATAGAAGAAAAAGTGCTCCTTGTTCACGGCATACCTAGTACTATTATAATGGACAACGGAAGACAATTTATAAGTAATATTATGAAAGACCTATTTTCTACCTACAACATTCCTAATATTTTTTATACTCCTCTCTATACGCCACAAGTAAACTCTGTAGAGCGCTACAATAAAACAATTATTACTGCTGTTTCAACTCTCATAAATAACGATCACAGATCGTGGGACATTCATATTCCTAAAATTCAATTTGCCCTAAATAGCGCAGTTAATGAGGTCACTGGTTATACACCCTCTTTTTTGGTGTTTGGGCGTGAATTAGTCGATTGTGGCTCACACTACACGGATACAGACTTAGCTGATCAAATTATTTTCACCCCTCGTGACCCCTATGCTGAAAACTTAGGTTGCTTACGGAAAATATTTGATAAAGTTCAGGCCGCGCTCATGAAAGCACATTCACGTAACTGTTCTACGTACAACCTGAGGCGTAAAAACGTGGATTTTAATGTGGGAGATATAGTTTGGAAAAGGACATTTTATTTAAGCGATAAAGACAAAAAGTTCTCAAAAAAATTAGCTCCCAAATTTCTCAAATGCCGCATTATAAACAAACTTTCTAAATTAGTTTATGAGCTTGAAGACATGGCAGGAAACAATATAGGTGTATGGCATGTGAAAGATTTCAAGCTCCATTAAGTTAATTCAGCGGATTTTACTTAGATAAAATCCTAACCTAAAAAGGGGGGTATGTAACATTTTATTTTTACCTAAATAAAAATAAAACAATTCAAAAAATAAATGTCTAATAAATATAACTAATATAAAACAACTTACTCACTAACTAACTTCTAAATACTTACGAAAGATATTTTTAATAAAACTAGTAACTATCATACTTAACTGAGAAGAACGTTTTCCATCAAGTAATGTCCTAACGCACGTTACTGTCTGCATCATACGCTCATGCGCTGCCGGATTGTGAAAGCGATTCGAAGGTCACGGTGGTTCGCCTCTGCGACACTAGACGGCCGCACACGCTCGGAACAAGACGCGTATCGGTCTATTTATTTTTTATCTACGAGAACCTACTTCTACTACCGTGCCAACTCGGCCTTGTGTAAAATACAGTAAATTAACTTTTGTGCATTCCCCATTTGAACGGGTAAGTGTTGCAAAGTGCTTAATGTAGTTTTAAGCTTTTTCTAGTTACCTATGTAGATATTCCCCATATTGGGCTAACTGCTCATAAATGCTGTGTCATGTTGACTAATATCTAGCACAGATTTTTTATCTATTTGTAATTGTTAATTTATTTTGCTTTTAAGCTGTAAACATATTGTAATTGCTTAATTTCTCGTTATTTAGTCACTCCTATGAAGGCTCGACATTATTGCGTCAGCCATGCATACGTGACATGACATTGCCGTAACCTTCACTAGCTACCGCAATTAGTTTTTGTTAATTTATCTCATTTTTAAAGCCTGCTCATTAATTTCCGTTTGTGGAATTTCGTAATTATAATCCCTATAGTTTTTATGAACATGGATGTTACGAAATGTCAGAAACATATATTGATTAAATTAAGATTCAAAGTAGTTAATTTATTTCTTCATTAATTATCCCATTGTATGTTTTGGTTATTTCTTGTGCCTCATCATTGATCACTATTTTTTGCAAATCATTATCATCTGCGCCTACGCCCCGCTTCGCTTGCTTAAACTCTGAAGGTTGCAGTCAAACTACGAAATTCGGACAGTGTTAAAATATTTTGTGTATGCCATTCCAGGGCTCACCTACCCGGTACCGAACAACACTGCATTCAGCCTCTACTGAGCGCACTGCCCTGCTGCTGCCCACATCTGACTACCCCACCTAACAAGCCTAAGAGGATCTGCTGGCCGCAATACCAGGACAGTGATAGTGAGAAGGGCTAATCTACATCAATTCGGTCGAACTCTGACCCACCTAATAAAACCTTAAGTATTGTCTAGCCTATCTTTTTATTTTTGATCCCCTCCCCTACGGAGAGTGTGACAGTGGCTTAGCACGCCGGGTTTCAAGGCGTTGCCGCTCTGAGGATCCGGGTTCGAATTCCGGTCGAATCAATATAGAAATCAAAATGTTCTATATTGTCTCAGCTCTGGGTGTTGTGGTACCACCGTTGTCTGACTTCCATAACACAAGTGCATTAGCTACTTTCTTTGGGATCAGAGCAATGTCTGTGATTGGTGGCCAATATTTATTCATTTATTTATTGTTCCGCCCTGATGGCTTATCTCAGTTGAGATTGACCACCGTGGTCGGATGCAACCAGTGGGATTTGATGAGATGATAAATTTTCTTCAAGATTTCTCTTATTCTTTAGTTAGCAGTAAAAATCCTGTTAGGCATATTTCTCAATTATAAACAATTCAGACTCATAATGGGGCTCTTAAAACTTGACGATTATAAATTTTGGAGTTTTGGTTGAATCAATTTATTATTTAATAAGAGGCAGATCTTCATACGTTTCACTTGCAATTATCGGATTTCATAATAAAGCTTCCTTTTATAAAAACATCCTCAGGAGCTCTATTTTTGAATCACTCGCGCCAAAATGGCTTGTGATTTTCATTGATTAATGTGCGACTGTCATAAGAAAAACAGTTTAATTCCACGCAGAGTTGATAATTAAAAATATAACCTAATTTTGTGAGTATTTACGTATATATTTTGTCCAGTTTTCGTTGGTTTTAATTTCGCTTTTAAATTAAAATCACACGCTATATTCAAGCGAGTGATTTAAAAAATAGAGCTTCAGGTCTTTCGGAGTCTAAAATATATATTCACACCAAAAAATACTTTAACACGATAGATTGTTTTCCACACGCAAAAATAGGAAGGTACAATGATTTTTAAGGTTTCAATTACGCATCTATTATAAAGAAGTACCCAACATTTCTATTCCTAAAAAAAACAACTTCTCCGAACCGAAAATGGAGTCCAAAATCTCTACATGAAAGTCCAGTGACCAAACCCCTTTCACTATTAATAGAGACAGATGGCGCTGTTATGTCCAGTCATTATTGACATTCGAAATCGAAAAGTTAATAATAATTCCAAAAGTTTTCAAACTTCGGTCAAGTGATTGGTACATTGGGACGACAGTAAATTTCATTTTGCAACCTTGTCCGCAGTCCGGAACATTGTTAAAATTGCAATTAAATTATTTTTTGGTGTATGGTCGTAAAAAAAGTTCATATCACGTATTAAATTACATATACTACATATACTATTTCATATCACGTATTAAATTTGCAACCAATCTAAGTGTACGGAACATTTTTTGTTATTGAAAATTAATGTTTTTTTTTATTTATTAAACTGAATGGTTGCAAACTTGACACATATATCGGAAAAACATACCGAACGGTTGTATAAATTTGCAACCTTTTTCGTTGACCGGAACTTGTTTATTTATAATTCTTTTGAATTCGTGGTAATTTTTGCAAATAACACAAGGTTCCGGGTCTTGTGCGAAGTTGCAAATTTGAATAGTGGTATCGAACCCAAAATAAGACCATCCGCTTGATTTGCAAAACTTTTGCATTTCTTTCAAGAATAACAAAATGCGAAAAATGGATTTTTGCAAAGAACACAAATTTGCGGGTCTCATGGGGGGTTGCAAATTTTAATACTGACATGCACCAATCAAATCAATCTTTGGCTCGATTTGAAAAACTTTTGCAATTTTTTCGAAAGTTAAATTTCCGACATCACACAAGATTCCGGTCAACGTAAAAGGTTGCAAATTTATACAATCGTTCGGTATATTTTTCCGATATATCTGTCAAACTTTTAGAACTTTTGGAACGTTTTCCTTCAGTTTAATAAAGACATGACATGAATAAAGACATGAATTTTTAATAACAAAAAATGTTCCATACACTTAAATTGGTTGCAAATTTGACACGTGATGTGAAACAATATATTTAACACAACTCCAACTATGCAGAACTTTTGGAATTTTGGTCTTAAGAATTGAGCAAATTATCATTTATTGCATTTTTATTAATGTTCCGGACCGCAGAACAGGTTACAATTTTATACTTTGTTTTAATACCATTCCCGACCTTACATCAAAATTTGAAAACTTTTGGAATTATAATGAATTAATTGTCTTGACTGACTGGACTATCAGGGCACTTTAATAAACTGTCCATACAGTAGTGCTGTTGAATAATGTTAAGTTTGCATCGATATTGAAGATTTTAGTAATATACTTTTGATTTGCAGTATGGCTTGTATTGATGTTGGGAAGAGTTGCGAATCGGTCTGCCGAGCTTTTATTTTATTTCAACCTAATCGTTTGGTTTTCTATCATTAATAACAGTTTAAGAACAATTGATTTCAGAGCTTTCTTATTGTAAGCAGCAGTGAGTAGAATAGTGTGCAGCTATAAAATCTAATACGCTTAATGGTGCATGCACTACTTTACTTGCAAGCGCCTAATTGCATAAAACGACCACAGTGAATGACTAATCAAAGTATGTATAAGAAACCTCTATACATAGGTTACTTGTATTTATTTTGATTTGAAATGTAACTGTGTAAGTACTTACAATGGAATCAAAGCTTTGAACGTGAGCCTATAAAGAAAAGATAGAACCGAGGATACAGTCGACTTTATAAATATACTAGCTTTTTCCCACTTGGCTTCAATATTTCAGTAGTGGCTCTCTCGTCGTCAATTTTTTTAAACCACCGTAGACCTTTTTACAAAACACAGTTAATGGTTTGCTTAAGTAAAACTCATTGTTTATCGCTAACTTCTGATGTTAAAGATATAAGAATTATTAGGGAAATAGAAGTCGTCAAGCTAATTGAATTAAAAATTTCATCTTGAAACTTATTCTTTAAACTGTGGCAAAGGCGCCAAGTAAAATATATTTTAATCAGTTTTATAAAATACCATTCCTTTTTAGCTAAGCAGTAACAAAAGTTTACTGAACCAAATAATAACACAAAGACGCTTCAGAAAAGCAATAAAAAGTCATGGCCGTTCGAAATGTTTAAAAAGCCGTAAAGGTGCTATCACATACATATTCCGCTATCTAATTATACACATAGTTCGCTGGGCACACCCCAAAATCCCCTTAAAGAACTTATAACGACTACTTCATAACTTACCAATTTTATTCCAGTTTAATAACAAACGATATTGGCCTTTCTGTTATTCGAAATACGAATTTCTTTAACTGCAAATCGGTTTGAAACTCGCTTATAAATTGCCAATCTAAACTGAACTCGAAATATTCCAATCCGATTCGTAATATGAAAAAGATAAGATCCAATACGCTTGTTTCAGTAAGTTGGCAGATGTGTATGACAATAGTAGCAATCGAGGCAATTCATGAATAAATGTATGACTGGTTTTAGAATAGTTTTCCCTAAGTGAAGCGTGTGTGGACTGTCCATTTTTTCTCCATGAATATTGTTTGTTAAGTTATTTATGATACTATTTCTCGGTTTATTTCGATTTGATACGGACGTCGAAGTTATCTTCTTCGTGTGATGAGCATGGGCCGTTTGCATGACGAATACTGATTGAATCGACGCTTTTGTATAACTTATATAGAGAAGAATAGTTCTATCCCGACTAGAAATAGACACCCGACACGCATAGGTTTGACAAAAAACAGGTTTTAGTTTCATGTAATATGTCGGCCCCCTTTAATATATTTTTTTTGAGCAGTATAATATCATTTTTTTAAATCGTTAAGCGGTTTACAGATACAAACTAAGTTTCAATTGTGTAATACTAATAGTTTCAGAATAAAGTGGCTGTGACATACGGACGGACAGATAAACAGACAGAGAGACAGACAGACAGACAGACAGACTGACTGACAGACAGACAGACAGACTTTAGGTTATGTAGTAGACGTTAATGGTCTTCATGCTGATTCCGAAAAAGTAGAAGCCATTTCTAATTACCCTACCCCTACAAACCGTAAAGAGGTCAGACGTTTTGTGGGTACTGCATCTTGGTATCGCAGGTTCATACCTAACTTTAGCGCCTTAGCATCTCCACTAAATAAATTAACGTCCCAGAGCAAAAAGGCTCCACCCTTTGTCTGGTCTCAAGAAGCTGACGATGCCTTTCAAAAACTTAAGTCACTTTTATCTTCATCTCCGATTCTGTCGTGTCCAGACTATTCTAAGCCTTTTCAGGTACATACAGACGCCAGCGACCATGGTATAGGCGCTGTTCTCACACAAATTCTTAATGATGAAGAAAAAGTTATAGCTTATATGAGCAAATCTTTATCCAAGCAGGAACGCAATTATAGTGCCACCGAGCGCGAGGCTCTAGCCGTGCTATCCGCTATTGAACATTGGCGATGCTACCTCGAAAATGGTCAGAAGTTCACTGTTTACACAGACCACTCCTCCCTCAAATGGTTTTTAAACCTCAACAACCCAACTGGACGTTTGGCTCGATGGGGTGTCAGGCTATCAGCGTTTAACTTTGAAATTAAACATCGTAAAGGCGCTGAAAACGTAGTTCCTGATAGCTTATCTCGTTCTGTACCTATTGCCGCTATTGGTGATGCAACTGATTTACAGAATAGGCCCTTAGTTACTACTCACGATTCGTGGTACTTGAAAACATTTAACGGTTGCCTTACATCGCCAACGTCTTTTCTAAACTACCAAGTCTCTAATGGAAAACTTTACCGATACACTAGGTCACTTAACCCCCTTACAAGAGAATTTCAGTGGAAAGAGGTCGTACCACTTGAGCATCGTCAGAATATTATAAAACAAAACCACTGTGAAGCCACATCGGGTCATTTTGGCATTTTTAAAACATATAAACGCATTGCTCTTAAATATTTTTGGCCAAGCATGCAACACGATGTATCTAATTTTGTTTCTAATTGCGACACTTGCCTTTCTTATAAATATCCTACTCATACTACTTTAGGTACAATGGGCAGACCTAAGGACTGTAGCCGCCCTTTTCAAATGATAAGTATTGACTTAGTCGGACCATTACCGGTTTCTAGAAAACAAAATAGGTTTTTATTAGTGGTTAACTGTTGCTTTTCAAAATACTGCTTACTCTTTCCAATTAGGAGAGCTACTGCTGATATCATTTCTAAAATTATAGAAGAAAAAGTGCTCCTTGTTCACGGCATACCTAGTACTATTATAATGGACAACGGAAGACAATTTATAAGTAATATTATGAAAGACCTATTTTCTACCTACAACATTCCTAATATTTTTTATACTCCTCTCTATACGCCACAAGTAAACTCTGTAGAGCGCTACAATAAAACAATTATTACTGCTGTTTCAACTCTCATAAATAACGATCACAGATCGTGGGACATTCATATTCCTAAAATTCAATTTGCCCTAAATAGCGCAGTTAATGAGGTCACTGGTTATACACCCTCTTTTTTGGTGTTTGGGCGTGAATTAGTCGATTGTGGCTCACACTACACGGATACAGACTTAGCTGATCAAATTATTTTCACCCCTCGTGACCCCTATGCTGAAAACTTAGGTTGCTTACGGAAAATATTTGATAAAGTTCAGGCCGCGCTCATGAAAGCACATTCACGTAACTGTTCTACGTACAACCTGAGGCGTAAAAACGTGGATTTTAATGTGGGAGATATAGTTTGGAAAAGGACATTTTATTTAAGCGATAAAGACAAAAAGTTCTCAAAAAAATTAGCTCCCAAATTTCTCAAATGCCGCATTATAAACAAACTTTCTAAATTAGTTTATGAGCTTGAAGACATGGCAGGAAACAATATAGGTGTATGGCATGTGAAAGATTTCAAGCTCCATTAAGTTAATTCAGCGGATTTTACTTAGATAAAATCCTAACCTAAAAAGGGGGGTATGTAACATTTTATTTTTACCTAAATAAAAATAAAACAATTCAAAAAATAAATGTCTAATAAATATAACTAATATAAAACAACTTACTCACTAACTAACTTCTAAATACTTACGAAAGATATTTTTAATAAAACTAGTAACTATCATACTTAACTGAGAAGAACGTTTTCCATCAAGTAATGTCCTAACGCACGTTACTGTCTGCATCATACGCTCATGCGCTGCCGGATTGTGAAAGCGATTCGAAGGTCACGGTGGTTCGCCTCTGCGACACTAGACGGCCGCACACGCTCGGAACAAGACGCGTATCGGTCTATTTATTTTTTATCTACGAGAACCTACTTCTACTACCGTGCCAACTCGGCCTTGTGTAAAATACAGTAAATTAACTTTTGTGCATTCCCCATTTGAACGGGTAAGTGTTGCAAAGTGCTTAATGTAGTTTTAAGCTTTTTCTAGTTACCTATGTAGATATTCCCCATATTGGGCTAACTGCTCATAAATGCTGTGTCATGTTGACTAATATCTAGCACAGATTTTTTATCTATTTGTAATTGTTAATTTATTTTGCTTTTAAGCTGTAAACATATTGTAATTGCTTAATTTCTCGTTATTTAGTCACTCCTATGAAGGCTCGACATTATTGCGTCAGCCATGCATACGTGACATGACATTGCCGTAACCTTCACTAGCTACCGCAATTAGTTTTTGTTAATTTATCTCATTTTTAAAGCCTGCTCATTAATTTCCGTTTGTGGAATTTCGTAATTATAATCCCTATAGTTTTTATGAACATGGATGTTACGAAATGTCAGAAACATATATTAATTAAATTAAGATTCAAAGTAGTTAATTTATTTCTTCATTAATTATCCCATTGTATGTTTTGGTTATTTCTTGTGCCTCATCATTGATCACTATTTTTTGCAAATCATTATCATCTGCGCCTACGCCCCGCTTCGCTTGCTTAAACTCTGAAGGTTGCAGTCAAACTACGAAATTCGGACAGTGTTAAAATATTTTGTGTATGCCATTCCAGGGCTCACCTACCCGGTACCGAACAACACTGCATTCAGCCTCTACTGAGCGCACTGCCCTGCTGCTGCCCACATCTGACTACCCCACCTAACAAGCCTAAGAGGATCTGCTGGCCGCAATACCAGGACAGTGATAGTGAGAAGGGCTAATCTACATCAATTCGGTCGAACTCTGACCCACCTAATAAAACCTTAAGTATTGTCTAGCCTATCTTTTTATTTTTGATCCCCTCCCCTACGGAGAGTGTGACAGTGGCTTAGCACGCCGGGTTTCAAGGCGTTGCCGCTCTGAGGATCCGGGTTCGAATTCCGGTCGAATCAATATAGAAATCAAAATGTTCTATATTGTCTCAGCTCTGGGTGTTGTGGTACCACCGTTGTCTGACTTCCATAACACAAGTGCATTAGCTACTTTCTTTGGGATCAGAGCAATGTCTGTGATTGGTGGCCAATATTTATTCATTTATTTATTGTTCCGCCCTGATGGCTTATCTCAGTTGAGATTGACCACCGTGGTCGGATGCAACCAGTGGGATTTGATGAGATGATAAATTTTCTTCAAGATTTCTCTTATTCTTTAGTTAGCAGTAAAAATCCTGTTAGGCATATTTCTCAATTATAAACAATTCAGACTCATAATGGGGCTCTTAAAACTTGACGATTATAAATTTTGGAGTTTTGGTTGAATCAATTTATTATTTAATAAGAGGCAGATCTTCATACGTTTCACTTGCAATTATCGGATTTCATAATAAAGCTTCCTTTTATAAAAACATCCTCAGGAGCTCTATTTTTGAATCACTCGCGCCAAAATGGCTTGTGATTTTCATTGATTAATGTGCGACTGTCATAAGAAAAACAGTTTAATTCCACGCAGAGTTGATAATTAAAAATATAACCTAATTTTGTGAGTATTTACGTATATATTTTGTCCAGTTTTCGTTGGTTTTAATTTCGCTTTTAAATTAAAATCACACGCTATATTCAAGCGAGTGATTTAAAAAATAGAGCTTCAGGTCTTTCGGAGTCTAAAATATATATTCACACCAAAAAATACTTTAACACGATAGATTGTTTTCCACACGCAAAAATAGGAAGGTACAATGATTTTTAAGGTTTCAATTACGCATCTATTATAAAGAAGTACCCAACATTTCTATTCCTAAAAAAAACAACTTCTCCGAACCGAAAATGGAGTCCAAAATCTCTACATGAAAGTCCAGTGACCAAACCCCTTTCACTATTAATAGAGACAGATGGCGCTGTTATGTCCAGTCATTATTGACATTCGAAATCGAAAAGTTAATAATAATTCCAAAAGTTTTCAAACTTCGGTCAAGTGATTGGTACATTGGGACGACAGTAAATTTCATTTTGCAACCTTGTCCGCAGTCCGGAACATTGTTAAAATTGCAATTAAATTATTTTTTGGTGTATGGTCGTAAAAAAAGTTCATATCACGTATTAAATTACATATACTACATATACTATTTCATATCACGTATTAAATTTGCAACCAATCTAAGTGTACGGAACATTTTTTGTTATTGAAAATTAATGTTTTTTTTTATTTATTAAACTGAATGGTTGCAAACTTGACACATATATCGGAAAAACATACCGAACGGTTGTATAAATTTGCAACCTTTTTCGTTGACCGGAACTTGTTTATTTATAATTCTTTTGAATTCGTGGTAATTTTTGCAAATAACACAAGGTTCCGGGTCTTGTGCGAAGTTGCAAATTTGAATAGTGGTATCGAACCCAAAATAAGACCATCCGCTTGATTTGCAAAACTTTTGCATTTCTTTCAAGAATAACAAAATGCGAAAAATGGATTTTTGCAAAGAACACAAATTTGCGGGTCTCATGGGGGGTTGCAAATTTTAATACTGACATGCACCAATCAAATCAATCTTTGGCTCGATTTGAAAAACTTTTGCAATTTTTTCGAAAGTTAAATTTCCGACATCACACAAGATTCCGGTCAACGTAAAAGGTTGCAAATTTATACAATCGTTCGGTATATTTTTCCGATATATCTGTCAAACTTTTAGAACTTTTGGAACGTTTTCCTTCAGTTTAATAAAGACATGACATGAATAAAGACATGAATTTTTAATAACAAAAAATGTTCCATACACTTAAATTGGTTGCAAATTTGACACGTGATGTGAAACAATATATTTAACACAACTCCAACTATGCAGAACTTTTGGAATTTTGGTCTTAAGAATTGAGCAAATTATCATTTATTGCATTTTTATTAATGTTCCGGACCGCAGAACAGGTTACAATTTTATACTTTGTTTTAATACCATTCCCGACCTTACATCAAAATTTGAAAACTTTTGGAATTATAATGAATTAATTGTCTTGACTGACTGGACTATCAGGGCACTTTAATAAACTGTCCATACAGTAGTGCTGTTGAATAATGTTAAGTTTGCATCGATATTGAAGATTTTAGTAATATACTTTTGATTTGCAGTATGGCTTGTATTGATGTTGGGAAGAGTTGCGAATCGGTCTGCCGAGCTTTTATTTTATTTCAACCTAATCGTTTGGTTTTCTATCATTAATAACAGTTTAAGAACAATTGATTTCAGAGCTTTCTTATTGTAAGCAGCAGTGAGTAGAATAGTGTGCAGCTATAAAATCTAATACGCTTAATGGTGCATGCACTACTTTACTTGCAAGCGCCTAATTGCATAAAACGACCACAGTGAATGACTAATCAAAGTATGTATAAGAAACCTCTATACATAGGTTACTTGTATTTATTTTGATTTGAAATGTAACTGTGTAAGTACTTACAATGGAATCAAAGCTTTGAACGTGAGCCTATAAAGAAAAGATAGAACCGAGGATACAGTCGACTTTATAAATATACTAGCTTTTTCCCACTTGGCTTCAATATTTCAGTAGTGGCTCTCTCGTCGTCAATTTTTTTAAACCACCGTAGACCTTTTTACAAAACACAGTTAATGGTTTGCTTAAGTAAAACTCATTGTTTATCGCTAACTTCTGATGTTAAAGATATAAGAATTATTAGGGAAATAGAAGTCGTCAAGCTAATTGAATTAAAAATTTCATCTTGAAACTTATTCTTTAAACTGTGGCAAAGGCGCCAAGTAAAATATATTTTAATCAGTTTTATAAAATACCATTCCTTTTTAGCTAAGCAGTAACAAAAGTTTACTGAACCAAATAATAACACAAAGACGCTTCAGAAAAGCAATAAAAAGTCATGGCCGTTCGAAATGTTTAAAAAGCCGTAAAGGTGCTATCACATACATATTCCGCTATCTAATTATACACATAGTTCGCTGGGCACACCCCAAAATCCCCTTAAAGAACTTATAACGACTACTTCATAACTTACCAATTTTATTCCAGTTTAATAACAAACGATATTGGCCTTTCTGTTATTCGAAATACGAATTTCTTTAACTGCAAATCGGTTTGAAACTCGCTTATAAATTGCCAATCTAAACTGAACTCGAAATATTCCAATCCGATTCGTAATATGAAAAAGATAAGATCCAATACGCTTGTTTCAGTAAGTTGGCAGATGTGTATGACAATAGTAGCAATCGAGGCAATTCATGAATAAATGTATGACTGGTTTTAGAATAGTTTTCCCTAAGTGAAGCGTGTGTGGACTGTCCATTTTTTCTCCATGAATATTGTTTGTTAAGTTATTTATGATACTATTTCTCGGTTTATTTCGATTTGATACGGACGTCGAAGTTATCTTCTTCGTGTGATGAGCATGGGCCGTTTGCATGACGAATACTGATTGAATCGACGCTTTTGTATAACTTATATAGAGAAGAATAGTTCTATCCCGACTAGAAATAGACACCCGACACGCATAGGTTTGACAAAAAACAGGTTTTAGTTTCATGTAATATGTCGGCCCCCTTTAATATATTTTTTTTGAGCAGTATAATATCATTTTTTTAAATCGTTAAGCGGTTTACAGATACAAACTAAGTTTCAATTGTGTAATACTAATAGTTTCAGAATAAAGTGGCTGTGACATACGGACGGACAGATAAACAGACAGAGAGACAGACAGACAGACAGACAGACTGACTGACAGACAGACAGACAGACTTTAGGTTATGTAGTAGACGTTAATGGTCTTCATGCTGATTCCGAAAAAGTAGAAGCCATTTCTAATTACCCTACCCCTACAAACCGTAAAGAGGTCAGACGTTTTGTGGGTACTGCATCTTGGTATCGCAGGTTCATACCTAACTTTAGCGCCTTAGCATCTCCACTAAATAAATTAACGTCCCAGAGCAAAAAGGCTCCACCCTTTGTCTGGTCTCAAGAAGCTGACGATGCCTTTCAAAAACTTAAGTCACTTTTATCTTCATCTCCGATTCTGTCGTGTCCAGACTATTCTAAGCCTTTTCAGGTACATACAGACGCCAGCGACCATGGTATAGGCGCTGTTCTCACACAAATTCTTAATGATGAAGAAAAAGTTATAGCTTATATGAGCAAATCTTTATCCAAGCAGGAACGCAATTATAGTGCCACCGAGCGCGAGGCTCTAGCCGTGCTATCCGCTATTGAACATTGGCGATGCTACCTCGAAAATGGTCAGAAGTTCACTGTTTACACAGACCACTCCTCCCTCAAATGGTTTTTAAACCTCAACAACCCAACTGGACGTTTGGCTCGATGGGGTGTCAGGCTATCAGCGTTTAACTTTGAAATTAAACATCGTAAAGGCGCTGAAAACGTAGTTCCTGATAGCTTATCTCGTTCTGTACCTATTGCCGCTATTGGTGATGCAACTGATTTACAGAATAGGCCCTTAGTTACTACTCACGATTCGTGGTACTTGAAAACATTTAACGGTTGCCTTACATCGCCAACGTCTTTTCTAAACTACCAAGTCTCTAATGGAAAACTTTACCGATACACTAGGTCACTTAACCCCCTTACAAGAGAATTTCAGTGGAAAGAGGTCGTACCACTTGAGCATCGTCAGAATATTATAAAACAAAACCACTGTGAAGCCACATCGGGTCATTTTGGCATTTTTAAAACATATAAACGCATTGCTCTTAAATATTTTTGGCCAAGCATGCAACACGATGTATCTAATTTTGTTTCTAATTGCGACACTTGCCTTTCTTATAAATATCCTACTCATACTACTTTAGGTACAATGGGCAGACCTAAGGACTGTAGCCGCCCTTTTCAAATGATAAGTATTGACTTAGTCGGACCATTACCGGTTTCTAGAAAACAAAATAGGTTTTTATTAGTGGTTAACTGTTGCTTTTCAAAATACTGCTTACTCTTTCCAATTAGGAGAGCTACTGCTGATATCATTTCTAAAATTATAGAAGAAAAAGTGCTCCTTGTTCACGGCATACCTAGTACTATTATAATGGACAACGGAAGACAATTTATAAGTAATATTATGAAAGACCTATTTTCTACCTACAACATTCCTAATATTTTTTATACTCCTCTCTATACGCCACAAGTAAACTCTGTAGAGCGCTACAATAAAACAATTATTACTGCTGTTTCAACTCTCATAAATAACGATCACAGATCGTGGGACATTCATATTCCTAAAATTCAATTTGCCCTAAATAGCGCAGTTAATGAGGTCACTGGTTATACACCCTCTTTTTTGGTGTTTGGGCGTGAATTAGTCGATTGTGGCTCACACTACACGGATACAGACTTAGCTGATCAAATTATTTTCACCCCTCGTGACCCCTATGCTGAAAACTTAGGTTGCTTACGGAAAATATTTGATAAAGTTCAGGCCGCGCTCATGAAAGCACATTCACGTAACTGTTCTACGTACAACCTGAGGCGTAAAAACGTGGATTTTAATGTGGGAGATATAGTTTGGAAAAGGACATTTTATTTAAGCGATAAAGACAAAAAGTTCTCAAAAAAATTAGCTCCCAAATTTCTCAAATGCCGCATTATAAACAAACTTTCTAAATTAGTTTATGAGCTTGAAGACATGGCAGGAAACAATATAGGTGTATGGCATGTGAAAGATTTCAAGCTCCATTAAGTTAATTCAGCGGATTTTACTTAGATAAAATCCTAACCTAAAAAGGGGGGTATGTAACATTTTATTTTTACCTAAATAAAAATAAAACAATTCAAAAAATAAATGTCTAATAAATATAACTAATATAAAACAACTTACTCACTAACTAACTTCTAAATACTTACGAAAGATATTTTTAATAAAACTAGTAACTATCATACTTAACTGAGAAGAACGTTTTCCATCAAGTAATGTCCTAACGCACGTTACTGTCTGCATCATACGCTCATGCGCTGCCGGATTGTGAAAGCGATTCGAAGGTCACGGTGGTTCGCCTCTGCGACACTAGACGGCCGCACACGCTCGGAACAAGACGCGTATCGGTCTATTTATTTTTTATCTACGAGAACCTACTTCTACTACCGTGCCAACTCGGCCTTGTGTAAAATACAGTAAATTAACTTTTGTGCATTCCCCATTTGAACGGGTAAGTGTTGCAAAGTGCTTAATGTAGTTTTAAGCTTTTTCTAGTTACCTATGTAGATATTCCCCATATTGGGCTAACTGCTCATAAATGCTGTGTCATGTTGACTAATATCTAGCACAGATTTTTTATCTATTTGTAATTGTTAATTTATTTTGCTTTTAAGCTGTAAACATATTGTAATTGCTTAATTTCTCGTTATTTAGTCACTCCTATGAAGGCTCGACATTATTGCGTCAGCCATGCATACGTGACATGACATTGCCGTAACCTTCACTAGCTACCGCAATTAGTTTTTGTTAATTTATCTCATTTTTAAAGCCTGCTCATTAATTTCCGTTTGTGGAATTTCGTAATTATAATCCCTATAGTTTTTATGAACATGGATGTTACGAAATGTCAGAAACATATATTAATTAAATTAAGATTCAAAGTAGTTAATTTATTTCTTCATTAATTATCCCATTGTATGTTTTGGTTATTTCTTGTGCCTCATCATTGATCACTATTTTTTGCAAATCATTATCATCTGCGCCTACGCCCCGCTTCGCTTGCTTAAACTCTGAAGGTTGCAGTCAAACTACGAAATTCGGACAGTGTTAAAATATTTTGTGTATGCCATTCCAGGGCTCACCTACCCGGTACCGAACAACACTGCATTCAGCCTCTACTGAGCGCACTGCCCTGCTGCTGCCCACATCTGACTACCCCACCTAACAAGCCTAAGAGGATCTGCTGGCCGCAATACCAGGACAGTGATAGTGAGAAGGGCTAATCTACATCAATTCGGTCGAACTCTGACCCACCTAATAAAACCTTAAGTATTGTCTAGCCTATCTTTTTATTTTTGATCCCCTCCCCTACGGAGAGTGTGACAGTGGCTTAGCACGCCGGGTTTCAAGGCGTTGCCGCTCTGAGGATCCGGGTTCGAATTCCGGTCGAATCAATATAGAAATCAAAATGTTCTATATTGTCTCAGCTCTGGGTGTTGTGGTACCACCGTTGTCTGACTTCCATAACACAAGTGCATTAGCTACTTTCTTTGGGATCAGAGCAATGTCTGTGATTGGTGGCCAATATTTATTCATTTATTTATTGTTCCGCCCTGATGGCTTATCTCAGTTGAGATTGACCACCGTGGTCGGATGCAACCAGTGGGATTTGATGAGATGATAAATTTTCTTCAAGATTTCTCTTATTCTTTAGTTAGCAGTAAAAATCCTGTTAGGCATATTTCTCAATTATAAACAATTCAGACTCATAATGGGGCTCTTAAAACTTGACGATTATAAATTTTGGAGTTTTGGTTGAATCAATTTATTATTTAATAAGAGGCAGATCTTCATACGTTTCACTTGCAATTATCGGATTTCATAATAAAGCTTCCTTTTATAAAAACATCCTCAGGAGCTCTATTTTTGAATCACTCGCGCCAAAATGGCTTGTGATTTTCATTGATTAATGTGCGACTGTCATAAGAAAAACAGTTTAATTCCACGCAGAGTTGATAATTAAAAATATAACCTAATTTTGTGAGTATTTACGTATATATTTTGTCCAGTTTTCGTTGGTTTTAATTTCGCTTTTAAATTAAAATCACACGCTATATTCAAGCGAGTGATTTAAAAAATAGAGCTTCAGGTCTTTCGGAGTCTAAAATATATATTCACACCAAAAAATACTTTAACACGATAGATTGTTTTCCACACGCAAAAATAGGAAGGTACAATGATTTTTAAGGTTTCAATTACGCATCTATTATAAAGAAGTACCCAACATTTCTATTCCTAAAAAAAACAACTTCTCCGAACCGAAAATGGAGTCCAAAATCTCTACATGAAAGTCCAGTGACCAAACCCCTTTCACTATTAATAGAGACAGATGGCGCTGTTATGTCCAGTCATTATTGACATTCGAAATCGAAAAGTTAATAATAATTCCAAAAGTTTTCAAACTTCGGTCAAGTGATTGGTACATTGGGACGACAGTAAATTTCATTTTGCAACCTTGTCCGCAGTCCGGAACATTGTTAAAATTGCAATTAAATTATTTTTTGGTGTATGGTCGTAAAAAAAGTTCATATCACGTATTAAATTACATATACTACATATACTATTTCATATCACGTATTAAATTTGCAACCAATCTAAGTGTACGGAACATTTTTTGTTATTGAAAAT
Organism: Pyrausta purpuralis; assembly: GCA_963924145.1. Taxonomy (NCBI): domain Eukaryota; kingdom Metazoa; phylum Arthropoda; class Insecta; order Lepidoptera; family Crambidae; genus Pyrausta; species Pyrausta purpuralis. The sequence goes on from OZ001657.1 coordinate 20,815,102, forward strand.
TAATGTTTTTTTTTATTTATTAAACTGAATGGTTGCAAACTTGACACATATATCGGAAAAACATACCGAACGGTTGTATAAATTTGCAACCTTTTTCGTTGACCGGAACTTGTTTATTTATAATTCTTTTGAATTCGTGGTAATTTTTGCAAATAACACAAGGTTCCGGGTCTTGTGCGAAGTTGCAAATTTGAATAGTGGTATCGAACCCAAAATAAGACCATCCGCTTGATTTGCAAAACTTTTGCATTTCTTTCAAGAATAACAAAATGCGAAAAATGGATTTTTGCAAAGAACACAAATTTGCGGGTCTCATGGGGGGTTGCAAATTTTAATACTGACATGCACCAATCAAATCAATCTTTGGCTCGATTTGAAAAACTTTTGCAATTTTTTCGAAAGTTAAATTTCCGACATCACACAAGATTCCGGTCAACGTAAAAGGTTGCAAATTTATACAATCGTTCGGTATATTTTTCCGATATATCTGTCAAACTTTTAGAACTTTTGGAACGTTTTCCTTCAGTTTAATAAAGACATGACATGAATAAAGACATGAATTTTTAATAACAAAAAATGTTCCATACACTTAAATTGGTTGCAAATTTGACACGTGATGTGAAACAATATATTTAACACAACTCCAACTATGCAGAACTTTTGGAATTTTGGTCTTAAGAATTGAGCAAATTATCATTTATTGCATTTTTATTAATGTTCCGGACCGCAGAACAGGTTACAATTTTATACTTTGTTTTAATACCATTCCCGACCTTACATCAAAATTTGAAAACTTTTGGAATTATAATGAATTAATTGTCTTGACTGACTGGACTATCAGGGCACTTTAATAAACTGTCCATACAGTAGTGCTGTTGAATAATGTTAAGTTTGCATCGATATTGAAGATTTTAGTAATATACTTTTGATTTGCAGTATGGCTTGTATTGATGTTGGGAAGAGTTGCGAATCGGTCTGCCGAGCTTTTATTTTATTTCAACCTAATCGTTTGGTTTTCTATCATTAATAACAGTTTAAGAACAATTGATTTCAGAGCTTTCTTATTGTAAGCAGCAGTGAGTAGAATAGTGTGCAGCTATAAAATCTAATACGCTTAATGGTGCATGCACTACTTTACTTGCAAGCGCCTAATTGCATAAAACGACCACAGTGAATGACTAATCAAAGTATGTATAAGAAACCTCTATACATAGGTTACTTGTATTTATTTTGATTTGAAATGTAACTGTGTAAGTACTTACAATGGAATCAAAGCTTTGAACGTGAGCCTATAAAGAAAAGATAGAACCGAGGATACAGTCGACTTTATAAATATACTAGCTTTTTCCCACTTGGCTTCAATATTTCAGTAGTGGCTCTCTCGTCGTCAATTTTTTTAAACCACCGTAGACCTTTTTACAAAACACAGTTAATGGTTTGCTTAAGTAAAACTCATTGTTTATCGCTAACTTCTGATGTTAAAGATATAAGAATTATTAGGGAAATAGAAGTCGTCAAGCTAATTGAATTAAAAATTTCATCTTGAAACTTATTCTTTAAACTGTGGCAAAGTCGCCAAGTAAAATATATTTTAATCAGTTTTATAAAATACCATTCCTTTTTAGCTAAGCAGTAACAAAAGTTTACTGAACCAAATAATAACACAAAGACGCTTCAGAAAAGCAATAAAAAGTCATGGCCGTTCGAAATGTTTAAAAAGCCGTAAAGGTGCTATCACATACATATTCCGCTATCTAATTATACACATAGTTCGCTGGGCACACCCCAAAATCCCCTTAAAGAACTTATAACGACTACTTCATAACTTACCAATTTTATTCCAGTTTAATAACAAACGATATTGGCCTTTCTGTTATTCGAAATACGAATTTCTTTAACTGCAAATCGGTTTGAAACTCGCTTATAAATTGCCAATCTAAACTGAACTCGAAATATTCCAATCCGATTCGTAATATGAAAAAGATAAGATCCAATACGCTTGTTTCAGTAAGTTGGCAGATGTGTATGACAATAGTAGCAATCGAGGCAATTCATGAATAAATGTATGACTGGTTTTAGAATAGTTTTCCCTAAGTGAAGCGTGTGTGGACTGTCCATTTTTTCTCCATGAATATTGTTTGTTAAGTTATTTATGATACTATTTCTCGGTTTATTTCGATTTGATACGGACGTCGAAGTTATCTTCTTCGTGTGATGAGCATGGGCCGTTTGCATGACGAATACTGATTGAATCGACGCTTTTGTATAACTTATATAGAGAAGAATAGTTCTATCCCGACTAGAAATAGACACCCGACACGCATAGGTTTGACAAAAAACAGGTTTTAGTTTCATGTAATATGTCGGCCCCCTTTAATATATTTTTTTTGAGCAGTATAATATCATTTTTTTAAATCGTTAAGCGGTTTACAGATACAAACTAAGTTTCAATTGTGTAATACTAATAGTTTCAGAATAAAGTGGCTGTGACATACGGACGGACAGATAAACAGACAGAGAGACAGACAGACAGACAGACAGACTGACTGACAGACAGACAGACAGACTTTAGGTTATGTAGTAGACGTTAATGGTCTTCATGCTGATTCCGAAAAAGTAGAAGCCATTTCTAATTACCCTACCCCTACAAACCGTAAAGAGGTCAGACGTTTTGTGGGTACTGCATCTTGGTATCGCAGGTTCATACCTAACTTTAGCGCCTTAGCATCTCCACTAAATAAATTAACGTCCCAGAGCAAAAAGGCTCCACCCTTTGTCTGGTCTCAAGAAGCTGACGATGCCTTTCAAAAACTTAAGTCACTTTTATCTTCATCTCCGATTCTGTCGTGTCCAGACTATTCTAAGCCTTTTCAGGTACATACAGACGCCAGCGACCATGGTATAGGCGCTGTTCTCACACAAATTCTTAATGATGAAGAAAAAGTTATAGCTTATATGAGCAAATCTTTATCCAAGCAGGAACGCAATTATAGTGCCACCGAGCGCGAGGCTCTAGCCGTGCTATCCGCTATTGAACATTGGCGATGCTACCTCGAAAATGGTCAGAAGTTCACTGTTTACACAGACCACTCCTCCCTCAAATGGTTTTTAAACCTCAACAACCCAACTGGACGTTTGGCTCGATGGGGTGTCAGGCTATCAGCGTTTAACTTTGAAATTAAACATCGTAAAGGCGCTGAAAACGTAGTTCCTGATAGCTTATCTCGTTCTGTACCTATTGCCGCTATTGGTGATGCAACTGATTTACAGAATAGGCCCTTAGTTACTACTCACGATTCGTGGTACTTGAAAACATTTAACGGTTGCCTTACATCGCCAACGTCTTTTCTAAACTACCAAGTCTCTAATGGAAAACTTTACCGATACACTAGGTCACTTAACCCCCTTACAAGAGAATTTCAGTGGAAAGAGGTCGTACCACTTGAGAATCGTCAGAATATTATAAAACAAAACCACTGTGAAGCCACATCGGGTCATTTTGGCATTTTTAAAACATATAAACGCATTGCTCTTAAATATTTTTGGCCAAGCATGCAACACGATGTATCTAATTTTGTTTCTAATTGCGACACTTGCCTTTCTTATAAATATCCTACTCATACTACTTTAGGTACAATGGGCAGACCTAAGGACTGTAGCCGCCCTTTTCAAATGATAAGTATTGACTTAGTCGGACCATTACCGGTTTCTAGAAAACAAAATAGGTTTTTATTAGTGGTTAACTGTTGCTTTTCAAAATACTGCTTACTCTTTCCAATTAGGAGAGCTACTGCTGATATCATTTCTAAAATTATAGAAGAAAAAGTGCTCCTTGTTCACGGCATACCTAGTACTATTATAATGGACAACGGAAGACAATTTATAAGTAATATTATGAAAGACCTATTTTCTACCTACAACATTCCTAATATTTTTTATACTCCTCTCTATACGCCACAAGTAAACTCTGTAGAGCGCTACAATAAAACAATTATTACTGCTGTTTCAACTCTCATAAATAACGATCACAGATCGTGGGACATTCATATTCCTAAAATTCAATTTGCCCTAAATAGCGCAGTTAATGAGGTCACTGGTTATACACCCTCTTTTTTGGTGTTTGGGCGTGAATTAGTCGATTGTGGCTCACACTACACGGATACAGACTTAGCTGATCAAATTATTTTCACCCCTCGTGACCCCTATGCTGAAAACTTAGGTTGCTTACGGAAAATATTTGATAAAGTTCAGGCCGCGCTCATGAAAGCACATTCACGTAACTGTTCTACGTACAACCTGAGGCGTAAAAACGTGGATTTTAATGTGGGAGATATAGTTTGGAAAAGGACATTTTATTTAAGCGATAAAGACAAAAAGTTCTCAAAAAAATTAGCTCCCAAATTTCTCAAATGCCGCATTATAAACAAACTTTCTAAATTAGTTTATGAGCTTGAAGACATGGCAGGAAACAATATAGGTGTATGGCATGTGAAAGATTTCAAGCTCCATTAAGTTAATTCAGCGGATTTTACTTAGATAAAATCCTAACCTAAAAAGGGGGGTATGTAACATTTTATTTTTACCTAAATAAAAATAAAACAATTCAAAAAATAAATGTCTAATAAATATAACTAATATAAAACAACTTACTCACTAACTAACTTCTAAATACTTACGAAAGATATTTTTAATAAAACTAGTAACTATCATACTTAACTGAGAAGAACGTTTTCCATCAAGTAATGTCCTAACGCACGTTACTGTCTGCATCATACGCTCATGCGCTGCCGGATTGTGAAAGCGATTCGAAGGTCACGGTGGTTCGCCTCTGCGACACTAGACGGCCGCACACGCTCGGAACAAGACGCGTATCGGTCTATTTATTTTTTATCTACGAGAACCTACTTCTACTACCGTGCCAACTCGGCCTTGTGTAAAATACAGTAAATTAACTTTTGTGCATTCCCCATTTGAACGGGTAAGTGTTGCAAAGTGCTTAATGTAGTTTTAAGCTTTTTCTAGTTACCTATGTAGATATTCCCCATATTGGGCTAACTGCTCATAAATGCTGTGTCATGTTGACTAATATCTAGCACAGATTTTTTATCTATTTGTAATTGTTAATTTATTTTGCTTTTAAGCTGTAAACATATTGTAATTGCTTAATTTCTCGTTATTTAGTCACTCCTATGAAGGCTCGACATTATTGCGTCAGCCATGCATACGTGACATGACATTGCCGTAACCTTCACTAGCTACCGCAATTAGTTTTTGTTAATTTATCTCATTTTTAAAGCCTGCTCATTAATTTCCGTTTGTGGAATTTCGTAATTATAATCCCTATAGTTTTTATGAACATGGATGTTACGAAATGTCAGAAACATATATTGATTAAATTAAGATTCAAAGTAGTTAATTTATTTCTTCATTAATTATCCCATTGTATGTTTTGGTTATTTCTTGTGCCTCATCATTGATCACTATTTTTTGCAAATCATTATCATCTGCGCCTACGCCCCGCTTCGCTTGCTTAAACTCTGAAGGTTGCAGTCAAACTACGAAATTCGGACAGTGTTAAAATATTTTGTGTATGCCATTCCAGGGCTCACCTACCCGGTACCGAACAACACTGCATTCAGCCTCTACTGAGCGCACTGCCCTGCTGCTGCTCACATCTGACTACCCCACCTAACAAGCCTAAGAGGATCTGCTGGCCGCAATACCAGGACAGTGATAGTGAGAAGGGCTAATCTACATCAATTCGGTCGAACTCTGACCCACCTAATAAAACCTTAAGTATTGTCTAGCCTATCTTTTTATTTTTGATCCCCTCCCCTACGGAGAGTGTGACAGTGGCTTAGCACGCCGGGTTTCAAGGCGTTGCCGCTCTGAGGATCCGGGTTCGAATTCCGGTCGAATCAATATAGAAATCAAAATGTTCTATATTGTCTCAGCTCTGGGTGTTGTGGTACCACCGTTGTCTGACTTCCATAACACAAGTGCATTAGCTACTTTCTTTGGGATCAGAGCAATGTCTGTGATTGGTGGCCAATATTTATTCATTTATTTATTGTTCCGCCCTGATGGCTTATCTCAGTTGAGATTGACCACCGTGGTCGGATGCAACCAGTGGGATTTGATGAGATGATAAATTTTCTTCAAGATTTCTCTTATTCTTTAGTTAGCAGTAAAAATCCTGTTAGGCATATTTCTCAATTATAAACAATTCAGACTCATAATGGGGCTCTTAAAACTTGACGATTATAAATTTTGGAGTTTTGGTTGAATCAATTTATTATTTAATAAGAGGCAGATCTTCATACGTTTCACTTGCAATTATCGGATTTCATAATAAAGCTTCCTTTTATAAAAACATCCTCAGGAGCTCTATTTTTGAATCACTCGCGCCAAAATGGCTTGTGATTTTCATTGATTAATGTGCGACTGTCATAAGAAAAACAGTTTAATTCCACGCAGAGTTGATAATTAAAAATATAACCTAATTTTGTGAGTATTTACGTATATATTTTGTCCAGTTTTCGTTGGTTTTAATTTCGCTTTTAAATTAAAATCACACGCTATATTCAAGCGAGTGATTTAAAAAATAGAGCTTCAGGTCTTTCGGAGTCTAAAATATATATTCACACCAAAAAATACTTTAACACGATAGATTGTTTTCCACACGCAAAAATAGGAAGGTACAATGATTTTTAAGGTTTCAATTACGCATCTATTATAAAGAAGTACCCAACATTTCTATTCCTAAAAAAAACAACTTCTCCGAACCGAAAATGGAGTCCAAAATCTCTACATGAAAGTCCAGTGACCAAACCCCTTTCACTATTAATAGAGACAGATGGCGCTGTTATGTCCAGTCATTATTGACATTCGAAATCGAAAAGTTAATAATAATTCCAAAAGTTTTCAAACTTCGGTCAAGTGATTGGTACATTGGGACGACAGTAAATTTCATTTTGCAACCTTGTCCGCAGTCCGGAACATTGTTAAAATTGCAATTAAATTATTTTTTGGTGTATGGTCGTAAAAAAAGTTCATATCACGTATTAAATTACATATACTACATATACTATTTCATATCACGTATTAAATTTGCAACCAATCTAAGTGTACGGAACATTTTTTGTTATTGAAAATTAATGTTTTTTTTTATTTATTAAACTGAATGGTTGCAAACTTGACACATATATCGGAAAAACATACCGAACGGTTGTATAAATTTGCAACCTTTTTCGTTGACCGGAACTTGTTTATTTATAATTCTTTTGAATTCGTGGTAATTTTTGCAAATAACACAAGGTTCCGGGTCTTGTGCGAAGTTGCAAATTTGAATAGTGGTATCGAACCCAAAATAAGACCATCCGCTTGATTTGCAAAACTTTTGCATTTCTTTCAAGAATAACAAAATGCGAAAAATGGATTTTTGCAAAGAACACAAATTTGCGGGTCTCATGGGGGGTTGCAAATTTTAATACTGACATGCACCAATCAAATCAATCTTTGGCTCGATTTGAAAAACTTTTGCAATTTTTTCGAAAGTTAAATTTCCGACATCACACAAGATTCCGGTCAACGTAAAAGGTTGCAAATTTATACAATCGTTCGGTATATTTTTCCGATATATCTGTCAAACTTTTAGAACTTTTGGAACGTTTTCCTTCAGTTTAATAAAGACATGACATGAATAAAGACATGAATTTTTAATAACAAAAAATGTTCCATACACTTAAATTGGTTGCAAATTTGACACGTGATGTGAAATAATATATTTAACACAACTCCAACTATGCAGAACTTTTGGAATTTTGGTCTTAAGAATTGAGCAAATTATCATTTATTGCATTTTTATTAATGTTCCGGACCGCAGAACAGGTTACAATTTTATACTTTGTTTTAATACCATTCCCGACCTTACATCAAAATTTGAAAACTTTTGGAATTATAATGAATTAATTGTCTTGACTGACTGGACTATCAGGGCACTTTAATAAACTGTCCATACAGTAGTGCTGTTGAATAATGTTAAGTTTGCATCGATATTGAAGATTTTAGTAATATACTTTTGATTTGCAGTATGGCTTGTATTGATGTTGGGAAGAGTTGCGAATCGGTCTGCCGAGCTTTTATTTTATTTCAACCTAATCGTTTGGTTTTCTATCATTAATAACAGTTTAAGAACAATTGATTTCAGAGCTTTCTTATTGTAAGCAGCAGTGAGTAGAATAGTGTGCAGCTATAAAATCTAATACGCTTAATGGTGCATGCACTACTTTACTTGCAAGCGCCTAATTGCATAAAACGACCACAGTGAATGACTAATCAAAGTATGTATAAGAAACCTCTATACATAGGTTACTTGTATTTATTTCTATTTGAAATGTAACTGTGTAAGTACTTACAATGGAATCAAAGCTTTGAACGTGAGCCTATAAAGAAAAGATAGAACCGAGGATACAGTCGACTTTATAAATATACTAGCTTTTTCCCACTTGGCTTCAATATTTCAGTAGTGGCTCTCTCGTCGTCAATTTTTTTAAACCACCGTAGACCTTTTTACAAAACACAGTTAATGGTTTGCTTAAGTAAAACTCATTGTTTATCGCTAACTTCTGATGTTAAAGATATAAGAATTATTAGGGAAATAGAAGTCGTCAAGCTAATTGAATTAAAAATTTCATCTTGAAACTTATTCTTTAAACTGTGGCAAAGGCGCCAAGTAAAATATATTTTAATCAGTTTTATAAAATACCATTCCTTTTTAGCTAAGCAGTAACAAAAGTTTACTGAACCAAATAATAACACAAAGACGCTTCAGAAAAGCAATAAAAAGTCATGGCCGTTCGAAATGTTTAAAAAGCCGTAAAGGTGCTATCACATACATATTCCGCTATCTAATTATACACATAGTTCGCTGGGCACACCCCAAAATCCCCTTAAAGAACTTATAACGACTACTTCATAACTTACCAATTTTATTCCAGTTTAATAACAAACGATATTGGCCTTTCTGTTATTCGAAATACGAATTTCTTTAACTGCAAATCGGTTTGAAACTCGCTTATAAATTGCCAATCTAAACTGAACTCGAAATATTCCAATCCGATTCGTAATATGAAAAAGATAAGATCCAATACGCTTGTTTCAGTAAGTTGGCAGATGTGTATGACAATAGTAGCAATCGAGGCAATTCATGAATAAATGTATGACTGGTTTTAGAATAGTTTTCCCTAAGTGAAGCGTGTGTGGACTGTCCATTTTTTCTCCATGAATATTGTTTGTTAAGTTATTTATGATACTATTTCTCGGTTTATTTCGATTTGATACGGACGTCGAAGTTATCTTCTTCGTGTGATGAGCATAGGCCGTTTGCATGACGAATACTGATTGAATCGACGCTTTTGTATAACTTATATAGAGAAGAATAGTTCTATCCCGACTAGAAATAGACACCCGACACGCATAGGTTTGACAAAAAACAGGTTTTAGTTTCATGTAATATGTCGGCCCCCTTTAATATATTTTTTTTGAGCAGTATAATATCATTTTTTTAAATCGTTAAGCGGTTTACAGATACAAACTAAGTTTCAATTGTGTAATACTAATAGTTTCAGAATAAAGTGGCTGTGACATACGGACGGACAGATAAACAGACAGAGAGACAGACAGACAGACAGACAGACTGACTGACAGACAGACAGACAGACTTTAGGTTATGTAGTAGACGTTAATGGTCTTCATGCTGATTCCGAAAAAGTAGAAGCCATTTCTAATTACCCTACCCCTACAAACCGTAAAGAGGTCAGACGTTTTGTGGGTACTGCATCTTGGTATCGCAGGTTCATACCTAACTTTAGCGCCTTAGCATCTCCACTAAATAAATTAACGTCCCAGAGCAAAAAGGCTCCACCCTTTGTCTGGTCTCAAGAAGCTGACGATGCCTTTCAAAAACTTAAGTCACTTTTATCTTCATCTCCGATTCTGTCGTGTCCAGACTATTCTAAGCCTTTTCAGGTACATACAGACGCCAGCGACCATGGTATAGGCGCTGTTCTCACACAAATTCTTAATGATGAAGAAAAAGTTATAGCTTATATGAGCAAATCTTTATCCAAGCAGGAACGCAATTATAGTGCCACCGAGCGCGAGGCTCTAGCCGTGCTATCCGCTATTGAACATTGGCGATGCTACCTCGAAAATGGTCAGAAGTTCACTGTTTACACAGACCACTCCTCCCTCAAATGGTTTTTAAACCTCAACAACCCAACTGGACGTTTGGCTCGATGGGGTGTCAGGCTATCAGCGTTTAACTTTGAAATTAAACATCGTAAAGGCGCTGAAAACGTAGTTCCTGATAGCTTATCTCGTTCTGTACCTATTGCCGCTATTGGTGATGCAACTGATTTACAGAATAGGCCCTTAGTTACTACTCACGATTCGTGGTACTTGAAAACATTTAACGGTTGCCTTACATCGCCAACGTCTTTTCTAAACTACCAAGTCTCTAATGGAAAACTTTACCGATACACTAGGTCACTTAACCCCCTTACAAGAGAATTTCAGTGGAAAGAGGTCGTACCACTTGAGCATCGTCAGAATATTATAAAACAAAACCACTGTGAAGCCACATCGGGTCATTTTGGCATTTTTAAAACATATAAACGCATTGCTCTTAAATATTTTTGGCCAAGCATGCAACACGATGTATCTAATTTTGTTTCTAATTGCGACACTTGCCTTTCTTATAAATATCCTACTCATACTACTTTAGGTACAATGGGCAGACCTAAGGACTGTAGCCGCCCTTTTCAAATGATAAGTATTGACTTAGTCGGACCATTACCGGTTTCTAGAAAACAAAATAGGTTTTTATTAGTGGTTAACTGTTGCTTTTCAAAATACTGCTTACTCTTTCCAATTAGGAGAGCTACTGCTGATATCATTTCTAAAATTATAGAAGAAAAAGTGCTCCTTGTTCACGGCATACCTAGTACTATTATAATGGACAACGGAAGACAATTTATAAGTAATATTATGAAAGACCTATTTTCTACCTACAACATTCCTAATATTTTTTATACTCCTCTCTATACGCCACAAGTAAACTCTGTAGAGCGCTACAATAAAACAATTATTACTGCTGTTTCAACTCTCATAAATAACGATCACAGATCGTGGGACATTCATATTCCTAAAATTCAATTTGCCCTAAATAGCGCAGTTAATGAGGTCACTGGTTATACACCCTCTTTTTTGGTGTTTGGGCGTGAATTAGTCGATTGTGGCTCACACTACACGGATACAGACTTAGCTGATCAAATTATTTTCACCCCTCGTGACCCCTATGCTGAAAACTTAGGTTGCTTACGGAAAATATTTGATAAAGTTCAGGCCGCGCTCATGAAAGCACATTCACGTAACTGTTCTACGTACAACCTGAGGCGTAAAAACGTGGATTTTAATGTGGGAGATATAGTTTGGAAAAGGACATTTTATTTAAGCGATAAAGACAAAAAGTTCTCAAAAAAATTAGCTCCCAAATTTCTCAAATGCCGCATTATAAACAAACTTTCTAAATTAGTTTATGAGCTTGAAGACATGGCAGGAAACAATATAGGTGTATGGCATGTGAAAGATTTCAAGCTCCATTAAGTTAATTCAGCGGATTTTACTTAGATAAAATCCTAACCTAAAAAGGGGGGTATGTAACATTTTATTTTTACCTAAATAAAAATAAAACAATTCAAAAAATAAATGTCTAATAAATATAACTAATATAAAACAACTTACTCACTAACTAACTTCTAAATACTTACGAAAGATATTTTTAATAAAACTAGTAACTATCATACTTAACTGAGAAGAACGTTTTCCATCAAGTAATGTCCTAACGCACGTTACTGTCTGCATCATACGCTCATGCGCTGCCGGATTGTGAAAGCGATTCGAAGGTCACGGTGGTTCGCCTCTGCGACACTAGACGGCCGCACACGCTCGGAACAAGACGCGTATCGGTCTATTTATTTTTTATCTACGAGAACCTACTTCTACTACCGTGCCAACTCGGCCTTGTGTAAAATACAGTAAATTAACTTTTGTGCATTCCCCATTTGAACGGGTAAGTGTTGCAAAGTGCTTAATGTAGTTTTAAGCTTTTTCTAGTTACCTATGTAGATATTCCCCATATTGGGCTAACTGCTCATAAATGCTGTGTCATGTTGACTAATATCTAGCACAGATTTTTTATCTATTTGTAATTGTTAATTTATTTTGCTTTTAAGCTGTAAACATATTGTAATTGCTTAATTTCTCGTTATTTAGTCACTCCTATGAAGGCTCGACATTATTGCGTCAGCCATGCATACGTGACATGACATTGCCGTAACCTTCACTAGCTACCGCAATTAGTTTTTGTTAATTTATCTCATTTTTAAAGCCTGCTCATTAATTTCCGTTTGTGGAATTTCGTAATTATAATCCCTATAGTTTTTATGAACATGGATGTTACGAAATGTCAGAAACATATATTAATTAAATTAAGATTCAAAGTAGTTAATTTATTTCTTCATTAATTATCCCATTGTATGTTTTGGTTATTTCTTGTGCCTCATCATTGATCACTATTTTTTGCAAATCATTATCATCTGCGCCTACGCCCCGCTTCGCTTGCTTAAACTCTGAAGGTTGCAGTCAAACTACGAAATTCGGACAGTGTTAAAATATTTTGTGTATGCCATTCCAGGGCTCACCTACCCGGTACCGAACAACACTGCATTCAGCCTCTACTGAGCGCACTGCCCTGCTGCTGCCCACATCTGACTACCCCACCTAACAAGCCTAAGAGGATCTGCTGGCCGCAATACCAGGACAGTGATAGTGAGAAGGGCTAATCTACATCAATTCGGTCGAACTCTGACCCACCTAATAAAACCTTAAGTATTGTCTAGCCTATCTTTTTATTTTTGATCCCCTCCCCTACGGAGAGTGTGACAGTGGCTTAGCACGCCGGGTTTCAAGGCGTTGCCGCTCTGAGGATCCGGGTTCGAATTCCGGTCGAATCAATATAGAAATCAAAATGTTCTATATTGTCTCAGCTCTGGGTGTTGTGGTACCACCGTTGTCTGACTTCCATAACACAAGTGCATTAGCTACTTTCTTTGGGATCAGAGCAATGTCTGTGATTGGTGGCCAATATTTATTCATTTATTTATTGTTCCGCCCTGATGGCTTATCTCAGTTGAGATTGACCACCGTGGTCGGATGCAACCAGTGGGATTTGATGAGATGATAAATTTTCTTCAAGATTTCTCTTATTCTTTAGTTAGCAGTAAAAATCCTGTTAGGCATATTTCTCAATTATAAACAATTCAGACTCATAATGGGGCTCTTAAAACTTGACGATTATAAATTTTGGAGTTTTGGTTGAATCAATTTATTATTTAATAAGAGGCAGATCTTCATACGTTTCACTTGCAATTATCGGATTTCATAATAAAGCTTCCTTTTATAAAAACATCCTCAGGAGCTCTATTTTTGAATCACTCGCGCCAAAATGGCTTGTGATTTTCATTGATTAATGTGCGACTGTCATAAGAAAAACAGTTTAATTCCACGCAGAGTTGATAATTAAAAATATAACCTAATTTTGTGAGTATTTACGTATATATTTTGTCCAGTTTTCGTTGGTTTTAATTTCGCTTTTAAATTAAAATCACACGCTATATTCAAGCGAGTGATTTAAAAAATAGAGCTTCAGGTCTTTCGGAGTCTAAAATATATATTCACACCAAAAAATACTTTAACACGATAGATTGTTTTCCACACGCAAAAATAGGAAGGTACAATGATTTTTAAGGTTTCAATTACGCATCTATTATAAAGAAGTACCCAACATTTCTATTCCTAAAAAAAACAACTTCTCCGAACCGAAAATGGAGTCCAAAATCTCTACATGAAAGTCCAGTGACCAAACCCCTTTCACTATTAATAGAGACAGATGGCGCTGTTATGTCCAGTCATTATTGACATTCGAAATCGAAAAGTTAATAATAATTCCAAAAGTTTTCAAACTTCGGTCAAGTGATTGGTACATTGGGACGACAGTAAATTTCATTTTGCAACCTTGTCCGCAGTCCGGAACATTGTTAAAATTGCAATTAAATTATTTTTTGGTGTATGGTCGTAAAAAAAGTTCATATCACGTATTAAATTACATATACTACATATACTATTTCATATCACGTATTAAATTTGCAACCAATCTAAGTGTACGGAACATTTTTTGTTATTGAAAATTAATGTTTTTTTTTATTTATTAAACTGAATGGTTGCAAACTTGACACATATATCGGAAAAACATACCGAACGGTTGTATAAATTTGCAACCTTTTTCGTTGACCGGAACTTGTTTATTTATAATTCTTTTGAATTCGTGGTAATTTTTGCAAATAACACAAGGTTCCGGGTCTTGTGCGAAGTTGCAAATTTGAATAGTGGTATCGAACCCAAAATAAGACCATCCGCTTGATTTGCAAAACTTTTGCATTTCTTTCAAGAATAACAAAATGCGAAAAATGGATTTTTGCAAAGAACACAAATTTGCGGGTCTCATGGGGGGTTGCAAATTTTAATACTGACATGCACCAATCAAATCAATCTTTGGCTCGATTTGAAAAACTTTTGCAATTTTTTCGAAAGTTAAATTTCCGACATCACACAAGATTCCGGTCAACGTAAAAGGTTGCAAATTTATACAATCGTTCGGTATATTTTTCCGATATATCTGTCAAACTTTTAGAACTTTTGGAACGTTTTCCTTCAGTTTAATAAAGACATGACATGAATAAAGACATGAATTTTTAATAACAAAAAATGTTCCATACACTTAAATTGGTTGCAAATTTGACACGTGATGTGAAACAATATATTTAACACAACTCCAACTATGCAGAACTTTTGGAATTTTGGTCTTAAGAATTGAGCAAATTATCATTTATTGCATTTTTATTAATGTTCCGGACCGCAGAACAGGTTACAATTTTATACTTTGTTTTAATACCATTCCCGACCTTACATCAAAATTTGAAAACTTTTGGAATTATAATGAATTAATTGTCTTGACTGACTGGACTATCAGGGCACTTTAATAAACTGTCCATACAGTAGTGCTGTTGAATAATGTTAAGTTTGCATCGATATTGAAGATTTTAGTAATATACTTTTGATTTGCAGTATGGCTTGTATTGATGTTGGGAAGAGTTGCGAATCGGTCTGCCGAGCTTTTATTTTATTTCAACCTAATCGTTTGGTTTTCTATCATTAATAACAGTTTAAGAACAATTGATTTCAGAGCTTTCTTATTGTAAGCAGCAGTGAGTAGAATAGTGTGCAGCTATAAAATCTAATACGCTTAATGGTGCATGCACTACTTTACTTGCAAGCGCCTAATTGCATAAAACGACCACAGTGAATGACTAATCAAAGTATGTATAAGAAACCTCTATACATAGGTTACTTGTATTTATTTTGATTTGAAATGTAACTGTGTAAGTACTTACAATGGAATCAAAGCTTTGAACGTGAGCCTATAAAGAAAAGATAGAACCGAGGATACAGTCGACTTTATAAATATACTAGCTTTTTCCCACTTGGCTTCAATATTTCAGTAGTGGCTCTCTCGTCGTCAATTTTTTTAAACCACCGTAGACCTTTTTACAAAACACAGTTAATGGTTTGCTTAAGTAAAACTCATTGTTTATCGCTAACTTCTGATGTTAAAGATATAAGAATTATTAGGGAAATAGAAGTCGTCAAGCTAATTGAATTAAAAATTTCATCTTGAAACTTATTCTTTAAACTGTGGCAAAGGCGCCAAGTAAAATATATTTTAATCAGTTTTATAAAATACCATTCCTTTTTAGCTAAGCAGTAACAAAAGTTTACTGAACCAAATAATAACACAAAGACGCTTCAGAAAAGCAATAAAAAGTCATGGCCGTTCGAAATGTTTAAAAAGCCGTAAAGGTGCTATCACATACATATTCCGCTATCTAATTATACACATAGTTCGCTGGGCACACCCCAAAATCCCCTTAAAGAACTTATAACGACTACTTCATAACTTACCAATTTTATTCCAGTTTAATAACAAACGATATTGGCCTTTCTGTTATTCGAAAT
The DNA here is from genome assembly GCA_963924145.1 of Pyrausta purpuralis. Taxonomy (NCBI): domain Eukaryota; kingdom Metazoa; phylum Arthropoda; class Insecta; order Lepidoptera; family Crambidae; genus Pyrausta; species Pyrausta purpuralis. Next base: position 20,831,296 of record OZ001657.1, read on the forward strand.
ACGAATTTCTTTAACTGCAAATCGGTTTGAAACTCGCTTATAAATTGCCAATCTAAACTGAACTCGAAATATTCCAATCCGATTCGTAATATGAAAAAGATAAGATCCAATACGCTTGTTTCAGTAAGTTGGCAGATGTGTATGACAATAGTAGCAATCGAGGCAATTCATGAATAAATGTATGACTGGTTTTAGAATAGTTTTCCCTAAGTGAAGCGTGTGTGGACTGTCCATTTTTTCTCCATGAATATTGTTTGTTAAGTTATTTATGATACTATTTCTCGGTTTATTTCGATTTGATACGGACGTCGAAGTTATCTTCTTCGTGTGATGAGCATGGGCCGTTTGCATGACGAATACTGATTGAATCGACGCTTTTGTATAACTTATATAGAGAAGAATAGTTCTATCCCGACTAGAAATAGACACCCGACACGCATAGGTTTGACAAAAAACAGGTTTTAGTTTCATGTAATATGTCGGCCCCCTTTAATATATTTTTTTTGAGCAGTATAATATCATTTTTTTAAATCGTTAAGCGGTTTACAGATACAAACTAAGTTTCAATTGTGTAATACTAATAGTTTCAGAATAAAGTGGCTGTGACATACGGACGGACAGATAAACAGACAGAGAGACAGACAGACAGACAGACAGACTGACTGACAGACAGACAGACAGACTTTAGGTTATGTAGTAGACGTTAATGGTCTTCATGCTGATTCCGAAAAAGTAGAAGCCATTTCTAATTACCCTACCCCTACAAACCGTAAAGAGGTCAGACGTTTTGTGGGTACTGCATCTTGGTATCGCAGGTTCATACCTAACTTTAGCGCCTTAGCATCTCCACTAAATAAATTAACGTCCCAGAGCAAAAAGGCTCCACCCTTTGTCTGGTCTCAAGAAGCTGACGATGCCTTTCAAAAACTTAAGTCACTTTTATCTTCATCTCCGATTCTGTCGTGTCCAGACTATTCTAAGCCTTTTCAGGTACATACAGACGCCAGCGACCATGGTATAGGCGCTGTTCTCACACAAATTCTTAATGATGAAGAAAAAGTTATAGCTTATATGAGCAAATCTTTATCCAAGCAGGAACGCAATTATAGTGCCACCGAGCGCGAGGCTCTAGCCGTGCTATCCGCTATTGAACATTGGCGATGCTACCTCGAAAATGGTCAGAAGTTCACTGTTTACACAGACCACTCCTCCCTCAAATGGTTTTTAAACCTCAACAACCCAACTGGACGTTTGGCTCGATGGGGTGTCAGGCTATCAGCGTTTAACTTTGAAATTAAACATCGTAAAGGCGCTGAAAACGTAGTTCCTGATAGCTTATCTCGTTCTGTACCTATTGCCGCTATTGGTGATGCAACTGATTTACAGAATAGGCCCTTAGTTACTACTCACGATTCGTGGTACTTGAAAACATTTAACGGTTGCCTTACATCGCCAACGTCTTTTCTAAACTACCAAGTCTCTAATGGAAAACTTTACCGATACACTAGGTCACTTAACCCCCTTACAAGAGAATTTCAGTGGAAAGAGGTCGTACCACTTGAGCATCGTCAGAATATTATAAAACAAAACCACTGTGAAGCCACATCGGGTCATTTTGGCATTTTTAAAACATATAAACGCATTGCTCTTAAATATTTTTGGCCAAGCATGCAACACGATGTATCTAATTTTGTTTCTAATTGCGACACTTGCCTTTCTTATAAATATCCTACTCATACTACTTTAGGTACAATGGGCAGACCTAAGGACTGTAGCCGCCCTTTTCAAATGATAAGTATTGACTTAGTCGGACCATTACCGGTTTCTAGAAAACAAAATAGGTTTTTATTAGTGGTTAACTGTTGCTTTTCAAAATACTGCTTACTCTTTCCAATTAGGAGAGCTACTGCTGATATCATTTCTAAAATTATAGAAGAAAAAGTGCTCCTTGTTCACGGCATACCTAGTACTATTATAATGGACAACGGAAGACAATTTATAAGTAATATTATGAAAGACCTATTTTCTACCTACAACATTCCTAATATTTTTTATACTCCTCTCTATACGCCACAAGTAAACTCTGTAGAGCGCTACAATAAAACAATTATTACTGCTGTTTCAACTCTCATAAATAACGATCACAGATCGTGGGACATTCATATTCCTAAAATTCAATTTGCCCTAAATAGCGCAGTTAATGAGGTCACTGGTTATACACCCTCTTTTTTGGTGTTTGGGCGTGAATTAGTCGATTGTGGCTCACACTACACGGATACAGACTTAGCTGATCAAATTATTTTCACCCCTCGTGACCCCTATGCTGAAAACTTAGGTTGCTTACGGAAAATATTTGATAAAGTTCAGGCCGCGCTCATGAAAGCACATTCACGTAACTGTTCTACGTACAACCTGAGGCGTAAAAACGTGGATTTTAATGTGGGAGATATAGTTTGGAAAAGGACATTTTATTTAAGCGATAAAGACAAAAAGTTCTCAAAAAAATTAGCTCCCAAATTTCTCAAATGCCGCATTATAAACAAACTTTCTAAATTAGTTTATGAGCTTGAAGACATGGCAGGAAACAATATAGGTGTATGGCATGTGAAAGATTTCAAGCTCCATTAAGTTAATTCAGCGGATTTTACTTAGATAAAATCCTAACCTAAAAAGGGGGGTATGTAACATTTTATTTTTACCTAAATAAAAATAAAACAATTCAAAAAATAAATGTCTAATAAATATAACTAATATAAAACAACTTACTCACTAACTAACTTCTAAATACTTACGAAAGATATTTTTAATAAAACTAGTAACTATCATACTTAACTGAGAAGAACGTTTTCCATCAAGTAATGTCCTAACGCACGTTACTGTCTGCATCATACGCTCATGCGCTGCCGGATTGTGAAAGCGATTCGAAGGTCACGGTGGTTCGCCTCTGCGACACTAGACGGCCGCACACGCTCGGAACAAGACGCGTATCGGTCTATTTATTTTTTATCTACGAGAACCTACTTCTACTACCGTGCCAACTCGGCCTTGTGTAAAATACAGTAAATTAACTTTTGTGCATTCCCCATTTGAACGGGTAAGTGTTGCAAAGTGCTTAATGTAGTTTTAAGCTTTTTCTAGTTACCTATGTAGATATTCCCCATATTGGGCTAACTGCTCATAAATGCTGTGTCATGTTGACTAATATCTAGCACAGATTTTTTATCTATTTGTAATTGTTAATTTATTTTGCTTTTAAGCTGTAAACATATTGTAATTGCTTAATTTCTCGTTATTTAGTCACTCCTATGAAGGCTCGACATTATTGCGTCAGCCATGCATACGTGACATGACATTGCCGTAACCTTCACTAGCTACCGCAATTAGTTTTTGTTAATTTATCTCATTTTTAAAGCCTGCTCATTAATTTCCGTTTGTGGAATTTCGTAATTATAATCCCTATAGTTTTTATGAACATGGATGTTACGAAATGTCAGAAACATATATTAATTAAATTAAGATTCAAAGTAGTTAATTTATTTCTTCATTAATTATCCCATTGTATGTTTTGGTTATTTCTTGTGCCTCATCATTGATCACTATTTTTTGCAAATCATTATCATCTGCGCCTACGCCCCGCTTCGCTTGCTTAAACTCTGAAGGTTGCAGTCAAACTACGAAATTCGGACAGTGTTAAAATATTTTGTGTATGCCATTCCAGGGCTCACCTACCCGGTACCGAACAACACTGCATTCAGCCTCTACTGAGCGCACTGCCCTGCTGCTGCCCACATCTGACTACCCCACCTAACAAGCCTAAGAGGATCTGCTGGCCGCAATACCAGGACAGTGATAGTGAGAAGGGCTAATCTACATCAATTCGGTCGAACTCTGACCCACCTAATAAAACCTTAAGTATTGTCTAGCCTATCTTTTTATTTTTGATCCCCTCCCCTACGGAGAGTGTGACAGTGGCTTAGCACGCCGGGTTTCAAGGCGTTGCCGCTCTGAGGATCCGGGTTCGAATTCCGGTCGAATCAATATAGAAATCAAAATGTTCTATATTGTCTCAGCTCTGGGTGTTGTGGTACCACCGTTGTCTGACTTCCATAACACAAGTGCATTAGCTACTTTCTTTGGGATCAGAGCAATGTCTGTGATTGGTGGCCAATATTTATTCATTTATTTATTGTTCCGCCCTGATGGCTTATCTCAGTTGAGATTGACCACCGTGGTCGGATGCAACCAGTGGGATTTGATGAGATGATAAATTTTCTTCAAGATTTCTCTTATTCTTTAGTTAGCAGTAAAAATCCTGTTAGGCATATTTCTCAATTATAAACAATTCAGACTCATAATGGGGCTCTTAAAACTTGACGATTATAAATTTTGGAGTTTTGGTTGAATCAATTTATTATTTAATAAGAGGCAGATCTTCATACGTTTCACTTGCAATTATCGGATTTCATAATAAAGCTTCCTTTTATAAAAACATCCTCAGGAGCTCTATTTTTGAATCACTCGCGCCAAAATGGCTTGTGATTTTCATTGATTAATGTGCGACTGTCATAAGAAAAACAGTTTAATTCCACGCAGAGTTGATAATTAAAAATATAACCTAATTTTGTGAGTATTTACGTATATATTTTGTCCAGTTTTCGTTGGTTTTAATTTCGCTTTTAAATTAAAATCACACGCTATATTCAAGCGAGTGATTTAAAAAATAGAGCTTCAGGTCTTTCGGAGTCTAAAATATATATTCACACCAAAAAATACTTTAACACGATAGATTGTTTTCCACACGCAAAAATAGGAAGGTACAATGATTTTTAAGGTTTCAATTACGCATCTATTATAAAGAAGTACCCAACATTTCTATTCCTAAAAAAAACAACTTCTCCGAACCGAAAATGGAGTCCAAAATCTCTACATGAAAGTCCAGTGACCAAACCCCTTTCACTATTAATAGAGACAGATGGCGCTGTTATGTCCAGTCATTATTGACATTCGAAATCGAAAAGTTAATAATAATTCCAAAAGTTTTCAAACTTCGGTCAAGTGATTGGTACATTGGGACGACAGTAAATTTCATTTTGCAACCTTGTCCGCAGTCCGGAACATTGTTAAAATTGCAATTAAATTATTTTTTGGTGTATGGTCGTAAAAAAAGTTCATATCACGTATTAAATTACATATACTACATATACTATTTCATATCACGTATTAAATTTGCAACCAATCTAAGTGTACGGAACATTTTTTGTTATTGAAAATTAATGTTTTTTTTTATTTATTAAACTGAATGGTTGCAAACTTGACACATATATCGGAAAAACATACCGAACGGTTGTATAAATTTGCAACCTTTTTCGTTGACCGGAACTTGTTTATTTATAATTCTTTTGAATTCGTGGTAATTTTTGCAAATAACACAAGGTTCCGGGTCTTGTGCGAAGTTGCAAATTTGAATAGTGGTATCGAACCCAAAATAAGACCATCCGCTTGATTTGCAAAACTTTTGCATTTCTTTCAAGAATAACAAAATGCGAAAAATGGATTTTTGCAAAGAACACAAATTTGCGGGTCTCATGGGGGGTTGCAAATTTTAATACTGACATGCACCAATCAAATCAATCTTTGGCTCGATTTGAAAAACTTTTGCAATTTTTTCGAAAGTTAAATTTCCGACATCACACAAGATTCCGGTCAACGTAAAAGGTTGCAAATTTATACAATCGTTCGGTATATTTTTCCGATATATCTGTCAAACTTTTAGAACTTTTGGAACGTTTTCCTTCAGTTTAATAAAGACATGACATGAATAAAGACATGAATTTTTAATAACAAAAAATGTTCCATACACTTAAATTGGTTGCAAATTTGACACGTGATGTGAAATAATATATTTAACACAACTCCAACTATGCAGAACTTTTGGAATTTTGGTCTTAAGAATTGAGCAAATTATCATTTATTGCATTTTTATTAATGTTCCGGACCGCAGAACAGGTTACAATTTTATACTTTGTTTTAATACCATTCCCGACCTTACATCAAAATTTGAAAACTTTTGGAATTATAATGAATTAATTGTCTTGACTGACTGGACTATCAGGGCACTTTAATAAACTGTCCATACAGTAGTGCTGTTGAATAATGTTAAGTTTGCATCGATATTGAAGATTTTAGTAATATACTTTTGATTTGCAGTATGGCTTGTATTGATGTTGGGAAGAGTTGCGAATCGGTCTGCCGAGCTTTTATTTTATTTCAACCTAATCGTTTGTTTTTCTATCATTAATAACAGTTTAAGAACAATTGATTTCAGAGCTTTCTTATTGTAAGCAGCAGTGAGTAGAATAGTGTGCAGCTATAAAATCTAATACGCTTAATGGTGCATGCACTACTTTACTTGCAAGCGCCTAATTGCATAAAACGACCACAGTGAATGACTAATCAAAGTATGTATAAGAAACCTCTATACATAGGTTACTTGTATTTATTTTGATTTGAAATGTAACTGTGTAAGTACTTACAATGGAATCAAAGCTTTGAACGTGAGCCTATAAAGAAAAGATAGAACCGAGGATACAGTCGACTTTATAAATATACTAGCTTTTTCCCACTTGGCTTCAATATTTCAGTAGTGGCTCTCTCGTCGTCAATTTTTTTAAACCACCGTAGACCTTTTTACAAAACACAGTTAATGGTTTGCTTAAGTAAAACTCATTGTTTATCGCTAACTTCTGATGTTAAAGATATAAGAATTATTAGGGAAATAGAAGTCGTCAAGCTAATTGAATTAAAAATTTCATCTTGAAACTTATTCTTTAAACTGTGGCAAAGGCGCCAAGTAAAATATATTTTAATCAGTTTTATAAAATACCATTCCTTTTTAGCTAAGCAGTAACAAAAGTTTACTGAACCAAATAATAACACAAAGACGCTTCAGAAAAGCAATAAAAAGTCATGGCCGTTCGAAATGTTTAAAAAGCCGTAAAGGTGCTATCACATACATATTCCGCTATCTAATTATACACATAGTTCGCTGGGCACACCCCAAAATCCCCTTAAAGAACTTATAACGACTACTTCATAACTTACCAATTTTATTCCAGTTTTATAACAAACGATATTGGCCTTTCTGTTATTCGAAATACGAATTTCTTCAACTGCAAATCGGTTTGAAACTCGCTTATAAATTGCCAATCTAAACTGAACTCGAAATATTCCAATCCGATTCGTAATATGAAAAAGATAAGATCCAATACGCTTGTTTCAGTAAGTTGGCAGATGTGTATGACAATAGTAGCAATCGAGGCAATTCATGAATAAATGTATGACTGGTTTTAGAATAGTTTTCCCTAAGTGAAGCGTGTGTGGACTGTCCATTTTTTCTCCATGAATATTGTTTGTTAAGTTATTTATGATACTATTTCTCGGTTTATTTCGATTTGATACGGACGTCGAAGTTATCTTCTTCGTGTGATGAGCATGGGCCGTTTGCATGACGAATACTGATTGAATCGACGCTTTTGTATAACTTATATAGAGAAGAATAGTTCTATCCCGACTAGAAATAGACACCCGACACGCATAGGTTTGACAAAAAACAGGTTTTAGTTTCATGTAATATGTCGGCCCCCTTTAATATATTTTTTTTGAGCAGTATAATATCATTTTTTTAAATCGTTAAGCGGTTTACAGATACAAACTAAGTTTCAATTGTGTAATACTAATAGTTTCAGAATAAAGTGGCTGTGACATACGGACGGACAGATAAACAGACAGAGAGACAGACAGACAGACAGACAGACTGACTGACAGACAGACAGACAGACTTTACGAGATTTTTTTTTCCATTCGGCTAGGGAACCCTAAAAAGGTGGGCATTCGTATCATCGTGTCAATTGAATGATAATTTAAACTTACTATTATAAAATGTATAGAAGTGAGTAAAAATGTACGAAGTATAAGTGTAGTAACAAAGTTATGTTTGGAGTTGTTGAAAATGTACTAGGTCTTGTTCAAACCAATTTCCGTTGAAACTATTTGTAAGGATCTACATCACGTACCTATTTCTTTCAAAATTTTCTATTACTTAGTTTAAAAGTTAAAGGGAGGGGAGGACTATTTTTTTCTTTTGCCATTAGGCTACGGAGCCTTAATTATTACTTTATTGCGTTTCTTTATCAAAAGTGGTCGACGATATTGAACTTACTTCCAAAAGTTAATAATAAATGAAATGATGAAGAGTTTTCTAGGCTTGTTCCAGCTGTGGTTCGCGTGTTACAGAAAATATGTGTGACGTAACTTTTCGGTGTCATATTGTGCGATGATTCATCGCTTTTTGCTTGTGATTTGGTTACGAGCCGGGTTTGGCTGGTTGCCACGCTCTTATGTTTATCATCCGATTTTGATAATAAAAGCTTGAAAAAAGCATAAAGTATTTTTGCGAGGATTCTTTTCAATTTATCTAAATTACTAAATTACTAATTTGAGGTTCTCGTAGCGTGGTAGCAGCGGTCTGGTAATGATACCGAAGTAAAGCAACCTAAAGCGGGGTCGTGTTTGGATTCCGACCATATAAGTGACGTATATCACGGCATCTCCATGCTTCAAAAGTCACGTGAAGCCGTTGGTCCCGGCTAATATCGGTTGATATTAGTCGTTAAGCCTAGACAGAGGCTTGATAATATCTTACAGCAGGGTTAGTCGCTTGCCTTGCAACACCTTCACCAACCCGCACTGAGCCCGCGTGGTGGTGGCTCAAACAATTCATAGTTGAGGTAAGGCCTTTGCCCAGCAGTGGGACGTCACAGGCTCACTTCATTTTTTTCTACTCTATTTAATTTGGCGAACTGTGACCATTTGCTTTTGGGTTGGTCTTAAAGCTTTTGGGTGGCCGTATACTTCATGATGGTTTATATTTTTATTTTATGGGATAAACATAAATACAATAGATGTCAGCAATATAAATAATTAATTATGGTCTTAATTATTTGTAACAACTAGAAACCAGTATGCAGGTTATTTAATGAAGTTGTTCTTAATTTCGACTAGCTGCTAGTAAGCTTTGCTACAAGTACCTATCCTTTTTGCCCATGTTGTAAAAAGTACTTTTCTTTGGCCATAAAAGAACTTTGAAAAGAATAAGCCATATTTTTAAGGATATGCTTCCAAAAATCTAATATTTTAATACATTACACAATGGTTCGAAATAGTTCCGTTTGATTCAAAGAACTTTCAAATTTCATCATTATATTCTAAATATTATTCACAACTTACAGCATTTAACATAAAGATATACGAATAATTAATACAACTCAACTTCGCGAAATTCTTGATGTAATATTTAAGTACTCATATTAATAAAGCTTTCGTTTCAAAATTTCCATACATAGTTAGGAGTTTTTGAGCTAACAAATAACGAGATGACAAAATGTTTCGTACCTCGTTTACTCTGGTTGTTAACTTAACAATCGTCTGTTGCTGAATATAAAAGTTTTGAATTGTAAAGGTGAATATGAGGTGCTAAAATACGAATGTATAACTTTTGCCTGTTGCTAACTGGAATTCTATTTTTAAATCACTCGCGTCAATATTATGAGTGATTTACGTTCAAAAATCTTATATGTGTCAGTGAAAATCACGCTATGAGCGCGATAGTTACAAAATTTTGATTCTTTTTTATTTACTTCCGTGAACATTTTAAATGCGTTTTTCTCGAACTATAATTTAAAAAAAACGAGGCCGTATTGATTCGAATCGAATTTGAATCAAACGGAACCCTTTTTGAACCATTGTGAAATGTATCAACATATTACATTTTTGAAAGCTTATGCTACTAAGCATTGTCCTTAAAAATATGACTTACTCTTTTCAAAGTTTCTTTATAGCTAAAGGAAAGTACTTTTTACAACATAGGCAAAAAGGATAGGTACTCCTAGTAAAGCCTACTAGCAGCTAGTCAAAATTAAGAACAACTTCATTAAATAACCTGCATACTGGTTTCTAGTAGATAGAAATATTGAAGACCATAGTAAATTATTTATATTGATGACAGCTATTGAAATTATGTTGCCCCTGCAGTTGTATTTTGAAGAAATTTACGTTTATCTATTGATGAGTTTATTAACATTTTAAAAGGACAAGAAAAGAGTGAAATATAGAAATAAATAAAATTATAATCATAATATTGTAGCTTCAACAGCAAGCCTTGAAGCAAGCATGAACAATAACTTATAACTTACTAAGATACATTTTTTAGTAGTGAGTTTAAATACTCATTCAATCGACACGATGATGCGAACGCCCATCTTTTTTGCAGTTCTTTGTACATATGTAGGTATAACAAGGACAGTCCAAAATTATTTGGCTACAAGTCTTATGTTTAGATATTTTTAACTCACTGTTATTTCTAACACATCTTGAAAGTTTTGACTTTATATTCATTTCTGTATTTTGTGTTTACCGTAGAGTGAGTAAGTACCTACTAGAGAAGAGTTTCACTACCTAAGCCCATTCTATACGGTCTGAAGGACGTCTCTTTCGTCTGAAATTGAAATATATTTGCATCGCTGAGGTTGTAAGCATATTACAAACTTTTCATGAAGTAAAGTCACTGTAGAGTTTTGGCAAGGCCAAATATTCTAACAATCATTGTACCTGTGACTGTTCTGTCGAAACCTCATTCCTTCTTACGGGATTTTGAAACTTAAACAAGAACATTTATTATAATATTTCAAACGTAAGTAAGAACCGTATGCTATGTTCAGAAGAAAGATTGTACTGCAGAAGTTTATATTTCAGGTATCAGACACAGACAGAATACAGACCCATAATATTTATTGTAAAAAATTAAAAAGTTAGTAAAACTTGAATCAAATATAACGGCTCTTCCTACCGAGGTAGCTTCTTGGTGCCGTTGTCAAGTCTTCGGGGGTTTTACTGTCAGGAATTTTATGGCTGAGCGAGCTGTAGGGCGTTGATTGTCGGGCGAAAAAATTAGCACGCCTCAGGTTATTTGTTATAATCAAGATAATATCGAATATATTACGGTGACATATACGTTATAGTTGATATTGTGGCAAAGAATAAAAGGAGACTGTGTTTTAAAAACGCTGACTATCATTTAATTAGTCTCCCAGTGGAAATCCCTCCCAAATACGATCAAGACATTAACATAAAAGTCTATGTGAAATCTTTTTCTCAATGAGAATAAATAACTTAATATGTAATAAGGTTTATTTAAGCAGTGTTTATGCAGGTATTTGTAGTTAATTCTTAATTATGTTAGTTATCTTGTTCTTTTACGCCGCCTCAACTGTTTCTGGCTCACCCCATGGTTCACTGGTAGATAATGATTTAATGCATAAGCCCACAATTTGTGATTCCTTTTGTTTGTGCAATAAAGAATATAAATAAAATTTGCAGTGAGTGAGTGAGAAAAAAAGTGAGTTTCGAATTCGAAACTTAGGGTTATAACCCTTAGTATCTCATCATCATCATGCATAGTTATATATGTACCTTTTTCTCTCGGTTATTTTCTGTTACTAAGAATTTCCCGTTACTTATTACAAAATACCAGTGATTTTGGTAGTCTTGAAAAATTTTCTTTAGGCAAAGTTAGAGATCCTAAAACATAAAAGAGTTAGTGATTATAAAAATTTACTGAAGTCACTTTTCCACTGATATGAAGTCGGTATATTACAAGGCCTACTACGAGCACTCACTCGCTCGGAAATTATTTATTACTACGAGCGAGATGATTTATGTGCATTTTGTTCAGAAAAAGGTTCGGAAGATTGCAGAGTTGCGATCCCTAGTTCCGATGTGGTCCCTAATAATGTGGGTATCTCTCAGTTTGCATTTGCCACGGAAATAGGTTTGGTGACTTATGGGCTAATTATTTTTAGATGTTCTAGAACGAAATAATATGAAAAGATAATTAAAAATAGATATTAGGCGAATGATATAGACTGATACATCTTTTGCACACCGCTATTAATCTTTAATGAACGTTGTCCCCTTTTCCCAATGATTGTCTGGAAGTGATCTAACTCATTGAAAAGATTACCAATAGTGTACTTGTGATTTGTCGGTGTTAATGTGTTTTGTTTATTGCTCCGATCCCAAAGTAAGTAGCTAATGCACTTGTGTTATGGAAATCAGACACAACGGTGCTGCGGTGGTACCACAACAGACCCGAAACAATATAGAAAATTTTAATTTCTATATTGACCCGACCTGGAATCAAACCCGGGACCTCGTAGCGGTGACGCCGTAAATCCAGCGTGTGTAGCCACTACACCACGGAGGTCGTCAAGTGTTTGTGTTACCTAATATCACAGTCAATTATAGACCGATTTGAAAATTGATTTAATTACCCTGAGGTAATACTTTCTAGTAAGTTTCATTGTTGCCAAGTCTGGATATGATGATGCTTGGGATCGCGGAAAACCCTCAAATTTTAAAGGAACATATAGTGTTTTTGAACAAGAAAGACTTTTAGTGCGTTTTGGTTTTGAAGTGATTTAAATTATATAATAATAATAGTCCCCCTAACCTTAATTGATCAGGTAACAATAATATTGGTTTCAGCCCAGTGCTTGTAATGAAAGGGATAAAAGTTGATTGGAGACAATTATTCCCCAGCGGTTGACTAATAGAGAAGCATCAAGTCTACTAATTGTACAAATTACAGTGAAATAAAGTTTAAATAATAATATCTATACATTTTATATAAGTCACTAACTTTTTTTTTGTAACTAAAACAGAAATTGGCGGAATAAGACACTAAACATCCACTTTTGTATCGAAACAACTACAACAGATCAGCCCGTCGCATCAAACAAGAGAATATTTCACTTTCGATTTGCACCAAACATATCTCAGCCCGCTCTTGAATGCATAAATTGTTACTTTACTACTTTCTCGTACTTCAGTCGTGAACAAATATATTGTAGCTAAGATGGACAGATACTGAAACTTAACGTTGAAACTTGGTTAGTACGTTTATCTTGTTAAAAGTCTTACGATTCTTATACAAAAAAAAAGACATTCGAGAGCTTTACTTCATGAAATGTTTGTAATATGCTTACAACCTCAGCGATGCAAATATATTTCAATATCAGACGAAAGAGACGTGTCCTTCAAACCGTTCAGAATGGGCTCAGGTAGTAAAACTCTTCTCTAGTACTACTTACTCAAACTATGATAAACACAAAATACAGAAATGAATATAAAGGTAAACCTTTCAAGATGTGTTATAAATAACACTGAGTTAAAAATATGTGAAAATAAGATTTGCAGCCAAATAATTTTAGACTGTCCTTGATATACCTACATATGTACAAAGATTTTCAAAAAAGATTCGTATCATCGTGTCAATTGAATGAGTATTTAAACACACTACTAAAAAAGTTGTATAGAAGTGAGTTATAAGTTATTGTTCATGCTTGCTTCAAGGCTTGCTGTTTAAGCTACATTATTATGATTATAATTTTATTCATTTCTACATGTCACTCTTTTCTTGCCCTTTTAAAATGTTAATAAACACATCAATAGATAAAAGTAAACTTCTTTAAATCACAACTGCAGGGGCACTAGATTTGAATCAATACGGGCTCGTTTTTTATATTATAGTTCTAAAAAAACGCAGTCAAAATTATCAAGGAAGTAAATAAAAAAGAATCTAAATTTTGTAACTAGTCGCGCTTATAGCGTGAATTTCCCTGACACATAAGATTTTTGAACGTAAATCACTCATAATATTGACGCGAGTGATTTAAAAATAGAGTTACAGTTAGCAACAGGCAAAAGTTATACATTCGTATTTTAGCACCTCATATTCACCGACAATTCAAAACTTTTATATTCAGCAACAGACGATTGTCAAGGTAACAACCAGAGTAAACGAGGTACGGAACATTTTGTCATCTCGTTATTAATAACTATGTATGGAAATTTTGAAACGAAAGCTTTGTTAATATGAGTACTTAAATATTACATCAAGAATTTCGCGAAGTTGAGTTGTATTAATTATTCGTATATCTTTATGTTAAATGCTGTTAGTTGTGAATAATATTTAGAATATAATGATGAAATTTGAAAGTTATTCACGGAACCATTTCGAACCATTGTGTAAGGTATTAATATATTAGATTTATGGAAGCTTATCCTTAAAAATATGGCTTATTCTTTTCAAAGTTCTTTTATGGCCAAAGAAAAGTACTTTAGACAACATGGGCAAAAAGGATAGGTACTTGTAGCAAAGCCTACTAGCAGCTAGTCGAAATTAAGAACAACTTTATTAAATAACCTGCATACTGGTTACTAGTTGTTACCTGTGAGCCTGTGACGTCCCACTGCTGGGCAAAGGCCTTACCTCAACTATGAATTGTTTGAGCTACCACCACGCGGGCTCAGTGCGGGTTTGTGAAGGTGTTGCAAGGCAAGCGACTAACCCTGCTGTCAGATATTATCAAGCCTCTGTCTAGGCTTAACTTCACATCAACAACTTTAGGTTGCTTTACATACTTGCCACGGGTCTTCAACCGAATGAGTTAGGCGATACATTTAGCAAAGGAATCTTGCCATGGGTCCCGAGTTGTCTGTGTCGAGTTAGGTAGGACGTTCGGTGAGAGAATCTTACCTCGGGTCTCTCTGAAGATACTTGCCACGGGTCTTCAACCGAATGAGTTAGGCGATACATTCAGCAAAGGAATCTTGCCATGGGTCCTGAGTTGTCTCTTTAACTGAATGGTTTCAAAACTTAGTTTTAGTAAATACCATTCGTAGTGTATTATTGGGCATTCTGTCATACCAGAGTGAGCGTAGCGAACGGTTGGAAGCGAAGCGTAGGACTGGGGGACACAATGCCCAATAATAGCAAGTTACCTTTAGATACGACCCTTTTTCTTTCTGCACCAAAAAATCAAAATCTTTGAAAACATTTGATATTAAAGTAATAAACTGAAAAAAAAAACCGTTACATATATCACACAATATTTAATGTTGTTCTCATAGAGTGTTTTACAAAATATAATGTTTTTAACAAACAGCTTATTAGTAATATCAAAATACAATCGGTTCCATCCTTTATTTCGTAGCATGGTAGCGTTTATTTTAGTCTCGTAGACGCTACGCCGTAGTACAGACTACGATTTGCGTAGACGGTTAATAACCTCAGATGTTTTATTTGTTTCGTAAATTATATTTGCTCATTTTAAATTTCATTTTTGTTTAGAAAGTGTATTTAAATGTGTATTTATCTTAAAAAGTTTGTGCTATAAGTTTTTGACTTTGTAATATGTAGTCATTTTACCATTTTAGTGTTTCAACATTTAATGCCTCAGTAAATTTTACCTTTTTTGACATTATAAGTTCAAGTCCAATATTTATTTAATACAGGCAAATTTTGTGTGAAGGCTCAACTGACGGATATGATTTGACTTTTACAATAGGAGAAATAGACGCTGGATGATCTTGGCACTATGCTCGAAGACCTTGACCGAATATCCCAACAAGTGGGTCTCAAAATGAACATGGAAAAGACGAAAATTATGTCGAACTCCCTTGTCGTACCCACTCCAGTATCCGTTGGGAACTCAACTCTCGAAGTTGTCGACGAGTACGTCTACCTGGGACAAGTGATCCAATTGGGTAGGTCCAACTTCGAGAATGAGGTCAATCGACGAATCCAACTCGGCTGGGCAGCGTTCGGGAAATTGCGCAAGAGTGTCTTCTCATCTCATCTACCTCAGTGTCTGAAGACGAAAGTCTTCAACCAGTGTGTGTTACCAGTGATGACATACGGATCCGAAACATGGTCTCTTACTATGGGCCTTATAATGAAGCTCAAAATCACACAACGAGCGATGGAAAGGGCTATGCTGGGTGTTTCTCTACGGGATCGAATTAGAAATGGGGAGATACGTAGAAGAACTAAGGTAACGGACATAGCCTTGAGAATCAGTAAGCTTAAGTGGCAATAGGCAGGGCACATAGCGCGAAGAATTGATGGCCGTTGGGGCAGGAAAGTTCTAGATTGGAGACCCTTCGACCAGAGACGCAGCGTGGGACGTCCACCAACAAGATGGACAGACGACCTTATAAAGATTGCAGGATCAAACTGGATGCAGACCGCTAGTGATCGGTCGCTGTGGAAATCCGTGGGGGAGGCCTATGTTCAGTAGTGGACGTCCTTTGGCTGATAATGATGAATAGTGAATTCGAGAAAAAAAACAGCTGTTTCATACATTTTGAGCACAAAAAATTTGGTCACTGATTAAACTTGTAAGTTTAAACATAACAAAGATACAGAATCCCAATAATCTTTTTCTGAGAGGCTATTATTAGAAATTCATAAATTTTGTTTTAGAATATTTTAAACACTCAGTGTCATATTTCATATTCATAAAGATGAATAAGAAAACAAAAACTGTCCCACCCCTGCACAATGTTTTGTTTCTTATTTGATCTTAATGCTCATAAATGAGGTGTTCATAGCGCAGTGGTAGCAACGCTTTGCTAGTGATACAGAAGCGAAGCAACTACGGCGCGGTCGTGTTAAGATGGGTGACTATTCCGACCATATAAGTGACGTACATCACAAGCATCTCCGTGTTTCGGTTGGCACGTTAAACCGTTCGTCTCGGGTAATATCGGTTGATATTAGTCGTTAAGCCGAGTCAGAGGTCTTATGGGCGGCTTGATCACATCTGATAGCAGGGTTAGTCGCTTGCCTTGCAAACACCCCTCCACCAAACCGCACTAAGCCCGCGTGGTGGAGTATGGCCCGAACTACCTCATAGTTGAGGTAAGGCCTTTGCCTAGCAGTTGGATGTTACAGGCTAACTTTAAATTTACTACAATTACATCGCATCGTCACATAAATAAAAGTTTCCATCACTTTTTCATAAAGCTAAATTCAAAAGAGTTCATGAAGAGCAGTCATACCTGAAATTGTGAATTATCGATAGGTACCAAACGAAAGGAAACGTTTCAATTTTAAATGCCAATCGCAAACCAGATGAAAAGAAAAAAAACTCGCCAATACTCCGCATAACTGTGAATAAACTTTCACCTTTTTATACAGCTCAAATTTAGCAGCCATTGTAATTATTAGAGAAAATGAAGAAAAAACTAAAGGGTGAGTTGAATATTTTTGAGACTTGGTTCCGTTTTATGGTAACCTTTTATCCTATTCGGGACCAAAAAAAACAACAAATCGAAAATCGTGCAAATCGGTCCATCTGTTCTCGATTTACTGTTACTAACAAGTTATTTGTTAAGAATATACAAAGATATACAATGTATCCTCCAAAAAGTATATTAACTAAACCTTCATTGATAACATAATTATATTTTTAGCCACAGGACGTCAAGTTATCTAGTTTCAATGTTTTTGAAAAGGTAAGTTACAAGTTTTAACTTAAAAAAACATTTTTTCCCTGAAAGCTAAGCACGGCGCTAGGAAAGGTTATTTTGATTTTAGTCATTATTCTAACGTTACTTTTGAAATGCCTGACAGTACCGAACGATAAGTTATTTTTTTCTATGCATTTAAACTAGCAATGCCTAAAGAGACTCCTTTTATTCAAATATTTTAAAATTTTACAATATATTTTTAAGATCTTAAGTACAATTTTATATTTCAACTTTGTTAGATATTAATTCAGTATTATTAAAAAATATTTGATAATATTATAGTATTTATAAACAAATATATTGATATTCATAAAGATGAAATAACAAACCAAAAATTTGCGCTCGGGCGGGACTTGAACCAGCAACCTTTTGGCTGACCGGGCCAAACGGTCTTACCAATTGAGCTTCCGTGCCGTCAGTCCGACCTTGCGAAATTTGTGGTCTCTTATGGATTCGTCATTGCGTGACGCTTAGCGCCATCTAGCCGTCTGTTTATGAAACAGAGGGCAGTTATTCTGTTTCCCAAGTTATCCCAAGCAGTTATTCTTTACAGAATAAATTCAACTTGGAAATTGATGACGCTTCGCTATCCAATGGTTTAGAATGTTTTTAACACTCACAGTGTCATATTTTATATTCATAAAGATGAAATAAGAAATTAAAAAAAATGATTAAATAAGAAACCAAACCCTGCCATCATAGCGTGATGTTTTTTAGCCTTCCTTGATAAATAATAATAATAATAAATGTTTATTCAAGTGACCAGGCCTCAATTTGTAAATAATTAAACTTAAACAACTATGCTGATTAATACATGTATAAGACTCGTAATTGCTATACGAGAATCATCGCCGCTTCCCTCCATACGCAGTGGCGCAGCAATGATTCACGTATACGCAATCGAGTCGGCTCGCAATCATGGCCAGGATGCCGTTGCCACTGCCCGTAAATAAGCGATGTTTTTTTAAAAAAATCAGTTTAGTTGTTAGAGAGGTAAGTTAGCGCGTTCAAAGAAACAAACAAATAAACTCTTCAGCTTCATAATACTACTAGCTGTCCTCCGCGACTGCTTCCGAGCGTTTTTAGTTTTCTCCCTGTCTTCCTGTCGCAGCGTGATGTTTTGTAGCCTGAAGCCTTACCAAATAAATATGATATAAAAGCAAGTATGTTTTTATTCAAATTAACAACAAACAAACTCTTCAGCTTTTTGATATTAGTAAAGTAGTTATGATTCCTAAGCCATGATGTGAATATTTAAGGTATGTACTACCAAATACAGACAGCCGTTGGTTTTTAACAGAAAAATATATTTTGCTTATTTAATACGTTTTTTCTTAATTTTCTGCTATGCCTACTAGGCCCCTATTTTAGAATTGCTTTAATAGATATGGTGTGTGATTTTTGTTCATGCAAATTACCTTTTATCACTCAAAATATAGACATAAGTACTTACAAAATTAAGCTTTCTTTTTTCGAATCTCTGTCGTGAAAACTAGAATCGATTTCCATTCAAACATTCGAATAAAATAAATAAATTTCACTCGCCATCCTGACGCGAGTGATATAAAAGTAGGGCCCCTGGAGCTCTATTTTTGAATCACTCGCTTGGATATGGCGTGTGATTTTCGTTTAAACCCAACTAAACTTCAACGAAAACCGAGCAAAATATATACGTAAATACTTTTAATATTGAGTAATATTTTTTTCATCACTCCTGTGTAGAATTAAACTGTTTTTCATTCAATAATCGGACAATAATGAATGAATATCACGCGCCATTTTGACGCGAGTGATTCAAAAATAGAGCTCCTGGTCCCTGTCGACAATGAGGGCCTGCCATAAAATTGAATAATAATCTAACACACACCATTGCATCTCATTAGCCATTACCTCTGAAGATTTCCCATGTGAATTGTGATATAGCCAATGATATTGTATTATAGAAGTAGATGACGCTTCGCGAACTAAAAGAGTACATAAATATGGCACCGTCTGAAAAATGGATGCCCATCACATCCGACTTCGGTTTCAGAACAGAATTATGGAGTAGCTTTATAAATATATTTTTTAAAGTATGTAAGTACATTACAATTGACTCGTTGACCGAATTTTAAAAACGAGTGTACATTTTTGTTGGTGGTAAACCAATCAACAAAAACATTGTACTTTTAAAATTTTATTATTTTCAATATTTAATAAAGATCTAAATATACAATTTGAATGGATCTTGTTTATGCTAAAAATGCATGACGCCAACATCAGTGTCACGTTCAGCGCTATTCATTCACGATCACGTGACCACATGTATATTTTTTTTCACAAATTAATTCCTTTAAATAGTATGCTTATAGTTAGAGTATCTATATTTTTCTAAAATGGTGAGTATCATCCAACACGGAACATTTACCAAAATTATCAGTTATACGGAAAACAGCACGTCAAGGTAAAAACCGCGGTATCTTATGCAATTGCAATAAGGTTAAGTTTGCAACTAAAGTAGGTAATTTGATGTGCTGTCGACTGTACATATATATTCAAAATTCTGTAATCAATGGCAACAAAATAAACCATTCTACTCGGAAAAGGTGTTGATATTTTTTTCTTTTGTAAATGATAAATTACATCCTAGCCTACCCGCGACCATGAACGCTGCAATGGTTTTAAAACGTCGGGAATCAAGATAAACATCCGCGAATAATATCTGAGAATTGTGTGTACAAGGACTTATCCAGTGAATGAATATACTACAGTTAAAACATAGTAGTTGTTCTTTTTTCCTCTTTGTGTTTGGAGCCAAACAGTCACTTCGGATTGTGTGAAACGGTAATTTCAGGTGGTTCGAGTGCTTCGAGCGTTGATGACGCCAAAAGGGTACTTTTTGATTTGTGACTTCCTTTAGAAGATGTCGACGTCCTCAACCTCGATCGCGAGCTCTTTCGTCTTTTTAGGCCCAAGCAGCCTGGATTGGCCTCGTGCTCTTCAGTCTCATCACCTCGGAAGAAAAAGAATACCAGCATTAGTGTTGTTATCAACAAAATCATATTTTAGATATGGTAATTATTTACTAAGTTATGGTTTAAATAATTATCTTTGTAAATGAACTGTATGTATTAATGAGAATAAATGTCTTTAAATCTAATTACTATGGAGCCATATCTTCATTTATTAGAGCATAATTTTAGAAAAGGAATAATATTGCATATAATCCTGAACGCAAGTAAGAGCGCCTATATGGCTCACATGACCGTTGCTAATGAAAATTTCTAGTAAAAGAATTCACAGTTAGACTTGACCTTTTGTAAAACATACTAACTCCTTCATGGCACAAATGGCCCGATCTAATCGAGGAAAATACATAGCTACTATACATAACTTACATGTACATAATATGTACATGTATTCCACAATAAATGAATTTGGTTGATTGATTGACTGACTTGGCCACTACTGCTGCTTTTGAATAATTAAATGTACAGAACTATGGACACACTTGGCCCAAGCGACACTCTTGGCCGCTACCTAAGGACACACTTGGTCCATGTGACACACCTGGCCGCTACTTAAGGACACACTTGGTCCCCGCGACACACCTGGTCGCTACATAAGGACACACTTGGCCCATGCGACACACCTGGCCGCTACTTAAGGACACTCTTGGCCCACACGACACACCTGGCCGCTAAAACTACTTTGTAAAATCTGACACTATGGCCTTTGTTTTAAGTTATATATTGAATTAATTCGAATGTATATTAATTTAAAATAAAAATGTATATGAATTTAAATTGGGTTGAATTGGCAATTAAGGCATTTACCTTAAAATGCCTTTATATCAAGTCATATCAAATGGGATTGAAGTGAAAGAAAAATGATTCTAATTTAATTTAATTGAATTGGTTAAAATTGAACTCAGTTAAATAAATAAAAAACTCAGTATCGTTTAACTCACTTACAAAATCAATGGGTGTATTAACAAATTATATACCCTAAAGGGCACTTAATTCAAGTCATATAACAAACGAAATTGAGTTGAAATAAGAAAAGATTCGAATATTAATAATTATATTAGATTCAATTGGTTGAAATTTAACACAATTGATTAAAAACACACAATAGTTGAACCCACTAACATAGTTTATAAGTCTGTTAACAAATTATGAATGCAAACTCTGAAATAAAGATTTTTTATTGTATAATTATTTATGAACACAAAAATATAAGCCCTTGAACAGTTGCAGGTTGAAAGGTTGTTCTAAATACATATACTAAACATAGTTACCTACAATAGGCAGTGACATGTTACTATTTAATACCTATTTCTTTTCGTATTTCCTATTAGGATGGAGGAACTACTGAGGTCATTTATTATATTTAGATATTTAGTTGCACGTACTCGTGTCTCGTATCCACTGAACATTATCAAGGAGTAGCCTTGACCAAATGGTCAGTTAGAAACTTAACACAATTTTATCAGGATAGTATCGCTACAGTCTACTTACCATAGCAGAATACTATGCCAACAAACTGATCAATTTAAAGCAAAAGCTTGTTTCTTGACGAAAACTAATTCATAAGCGATTAACAAATAAAGTATAATAAAATATTCTAATACTCGTATAGTTTAAAAATAATAATAATAGTATGTACGTACCCTTTGTGAGCTGAAGGTTTCCTATCCCACTTCTGATGTGTCGTAAATCAAACTCGGTTGAGTTTATAAAGTTCTTTATTCGATCACCACACTTATCTATGATACAAATCACTATCTCTAGCCACATTAATAATTATAACTACATTTTAACTTGGTTCCTTCCCACAACCATTCGCTTCGGCGGTCAGCACTAGACTGGCTCGCCTTTTGAGTTCACTCCGCAAGTCATAAAATAAGAAGGGAAGGGGCAGCCAGTGTTGCCATTTTTAAAAAGCGATAACGTTATTCGATAAAGTTACAATACACGTTTTTATAAAAATAACGTTAACTGTTATTATAATGAGTTAAGATTACAACAGAGCTACTGATTGAATCTAAATACAAAAATCATCACATTAGGTTTTATCATTCATTCATTATGAGATCATTATGTTAGTATTGTTAATGTTAAATATTAAAAAAAGTGTTTTTTTATTAATATATTACCAAGCTAAAGTGTCAACTCGTTATTTGAATTAGGTCAACGAGTCTATTGTAATGTTATGTATCTACATACTTTAAAAATATACTTAAAAAAAGCTACTATATTACAACTTCGTTTCGAAACTGATCTCTGATTTATTGGTGTGTATATTTGTGTACTCTTTTAATTTGCAAGGCGTAATCTACTTCAAAATACAATATCATTGATTTCGTGACAATCTTGCATCACAATAAATAGTTTCCAATGCTAGCTGAAAGAGAAGAAACAAAAATTTCATCTACTTACAGGGCTTATCAGCAATAATTTTAATACCTACGCGTTAGGAATAGAATCACAGGGCTTAATGTACTTTCCTGGTACATTAACTAGAAGAAATATCTTACAGTACAGGTTAATAATAATTAATTTTTAAAGCTTGTCCAGAGTCCTCGGCGTGCCAGTTCAACTGCATAAGAGTATGACCGGTTTAATTCTTTTTATGCACGGCAATCTTAAAATTTATTTTATTTACTCAAGGTATTTTATAGCATCTGCGATAAAAAGGAAATTGAATTTACGTAAATATCGAACCAATTTTGTTTGTGTTTTATCATAATTTCTTTAGTCCCTTGTTTTGTTCCTGCTCTGCTTTGACTTGTACCTTTAATCTAGTGGAGCAATAGTTAAAGCTCAAAAAAATGAAGATGGTATCCATCGCCGTTATTCTGATGCATTTGACAGCTGCCAGTGCTGAAAAGACAAAATTGCGCGTTCTGCATGGAATCGATGATGTCCACAATGAGTTTCCCTACGTGGTGAGCTTGCTCAGTGCTCGGATCAAAAAGATCAAATCGTGTACATCGAAAGAATATGTACGGGCACTCTCATCGCGTCTGCATGGGTCCTCACGGCTAGCCATTGCTTACTTCCTAGATTGAAGCTCGTGAGATACGGGAATATGACTGTTCCACCCGAGGAAACCAAATGTTTTAGCAAAGTTTTGGAAAAAATATATCACCCCTCATATAAGACATTTCATGAACTAGTGAATAACGATATAGCTCTGATCCGTGTTGAGCCCATCAGCATAACTCCAGGAAAAGTATCTGCAGTAGATTATAAAACGTTGATTGGTATGAGAGTGAAATACGCCGGTTTTGGGGCCACATTTGACAAAAGTGCGACTCATGGTAACATATCTCACCTCCTTAAATTGTCGCAATTTAAGCCTTTACAGATAGGTGAGGGAGTCGTGGTTAAGTGTTCGCATGAACTGAAGAAGTGGGGTCCTGGAGTCTGCGTTTCTCCTCCTTGTTCTAACAGAGCTGGGGATTCAGCACCAGGGGATTCAGGAGGACCCTTGTTTTACAAAGGGCGAGTAGTGGCCATTGTCAGTGGTGCCTTTCCAGTGTTAGAACCTGAGAGCATCTTTACTCCAGTCAGCCCTTATCTAAGGTGGATGAGAACAGTCATGTCCCAGCGAGTGAATGCAAAGAGAACAAATTTAACCCGTAAGAGGCTAAAATGAAGTAATATGTGTAACCATTTTTTTTAAATATTAAAGTAAGCTTTCTTGCAAACACTATTTTTTTATTGTACGCTCGATGGATAGGTTACACATATCCAAAGTTTTAACAAATAATAAGATTTTACCTTGAACATGTTTTATTTTATTTTTATAATTAAATAAATAATTGATTCGTGTCGTAACTTGTTTCATTAACTTAAACCTTCGTAAATTATGGAAGATCACTTCGTTAAAAACATTAAATTAAGACTTCATTCTCGTAAAACCCTAGCAAAATGTTAGTCATTGCAGAATAACTTTTGAAAACAACATAAATACATACATCAATTTATAAATCAAACAATACACATAGTATTGACAAACGCAATCAAGGAGCATTTCTGAGTATCACGCAGGTGTATAAAGATAAAATAAAAATTAATCAAATAATCAAACACTACATTTATTTTATTTATTATTATAACATTTATTTATTTTATTTATTATTATTTATCGAAATTCTGTAAGCAAAGGAAGAAATCAACTCTTGCAAGCAAGACGTTCCTTGGAAAATCATGTTTCTGCACTTTATCCATTTGTGCAATACAATAATGTGTGACCCGTTTTCTTCCGTTTATACATGTTTAAACTCATACCGAAAACGAAACACGTGTGGTGTGTGACGACACACATCATCACTCATACGTCAACTGACCTTTAGTAAATAATATTGTTTAATTATCTTGTAAAATATTCCTAGATAAGTGAAAGGTCATAGGTTAAGGAAATTGGCTAAATTATTATGCAGAACACCTGAAGATTGCCGCACAATTCACGAAACACTTCGACTTGAAACAGCAATACAAATTGCCAATACATTGGTATTTCAAGAAACAATTGAGCAAAGACTCATATGAATCCAACAATAACAATGGTCAAGAGACCCAGACGCAAACAAATACTCAGTAGTATATGAAGGAATAGAAGATTTAGAAAATTTATTAGAAAAAAAATGGCATTAATATTTACACATTCTCTGTAGAAACTAGAAAACACTTTTATCAGACCATTATTCATGTGACGTATAATTAAGTAGGAAAAGCCTGTATATAAACCTTTGGAAAATGTACAATAAAGAGAGTTCAGTTACAACCACCCAACAACCACCTTGTATTACTTCAACACCACCACCGCGCCCCGCGTAATTCCATACACGAAAAAGGTTTAATCTAGTACCTTTGACAATCGGCGTTATTTGTTTCATATTTCTTTAAATGATCACTTTAAAACTGCCAAATACAGGTATTTTTTGTTACATGGCCTGTCTGTGCTGACTTAACTATGTCAGTGAGGAAGGAACGCATCTCAAGATGGCGGCATTCGATCCCGATTCAAATGTAGCGATTTAAAGTATTCGGAGCTGCATACAATAAGCGCTGGATGCGAATAGTTTTGCTAGAAGGAGTGCTGCAAGGCAACGTGCTGAGTCCTGTCTGAGTTATTGCTATTTAGTACCTACAGCAACAAGTTCCGTAGCCGAATGGCAAAAAACGGAACCCTTATAGTTTCGTGAAGTCTGTCTGTCTATCTGTCTGTTCTTTTTGTCTGTCTATCTGCTCGTTCGCATGTCACAGCCACTTTATTCTGAAACTATTAGTATAACACAGTTAAAACTTAGTAGGTAGATGTATCCTGTTGACTGCTTTACGATTCTCTTACAAAAAAAAAGATACTTAAGCATGAAACTAAAATCGAAAAAAAAACTTTTTGTCAAACTTATGCGTGTAGGAAGTATAATTATGAATAGGTCTTTTAAAATGATATCGATGTTCCTACATCCACTTTCTCCTAAAGTCTAACGTTTGAGAGATAGACGCTTCCAAAGTGGTAAAAGAGGCGTCCCCCCATCTAACTTTTGAACTAAGCGAGTGAAAAAATTTAAAAAATACGTAATGTAGATCTTGACTAAGACTTTCAACAAAAGTTGGTTTGAACAAGATCGAAATAGTAGTTTTTAAGGTAAAGCATAATTTCAGTAACCGCAAACATAACTTTGTTATTCATCATACAAACACTATGGAAAACAAAGTTATACTTGCCGTCAACAAACTATTGTGATATTTTGGCTAAGTGAAAATAAGTTGATCTCTAATTCAGTTAAAGTTAGCACAAAACCCTTAGTGTGAGTCCGACTCGCACTTGGCCGGTTTTTTAATTTTATCAAATTAGCTGCTGGTAATAAAGAATATTTTGATAAAAGAATCAACAAAAGTCTTATTAATTTTATTAAACAGTCTTAATTCGCAATGTAACCAGGTAACAAAACAATATCTTCCTGATTCTTTTGTTTATACTTTGTTTACTTATGAAGACACGTTTGGTAACCCAACATAACCACGGTTAGTGGTCCTGCATACTGTACTAGTGGTTGCGAGTTGGAATACCGCAAGGGGCAAATGTTTGTGTGATGAGCACGATCATTTGTACTTAAGTCATCGATGTTAAATGTATTTAAGTATTTTTCGGAAACGCTCTCGTCATAATTTTGTCTGGTACTTCGTAGCTTAAGGAAGAAAGTTCTTTATTCGAAACCAGACTATTATCGGATTGTTGTCTGATGCATTATTATTATTTCTTTATACCACTTATTATAATAAAACATGCAAAATAATTCAATCATTGCTAGTTGCACAGACTGGCTTTTGTAAAGCTGAGGTGGAATTGTGTAAAGAACAAAACGGCAAAGAACAAAACGTTTGACAGATTATACCGTACGTTTTGAACTGTAACTTGAATACGATTGCTTTACACAATTTCATCTCTGAATTAAAAAAAAACTGTATGATGATTTTGTATTACCAATTTAAGATTTAATGCAGTCACAAAGTAGATGTTAAAAACAAATGATAAAATATTTAAATCAGTTAATTATTATTCTGTCAGAGCCCTCTGAAACCACTCTTAGATAAATCAGAACTAAATAACTTGCGCTATGATTTTAATGAGCAATATAACTTATTTCAGATTATGGCTTTTTGCTATGAAAACGCATACCTCATATGTTTTTACTAACGATTAGTTTACTTGTGATCACGGTCTAATCCAGCTGGACTGAGGGTGAATTTGACAAAACAGGAATAAATGTTATTAACCTTAGAATAAATAGTTAGTTTTCCGAAAGTTATAAAAGTAATCAATTTCCCATTTTATCCTCATTCATTAAGTTTTCATTTCAAAAGAAGTTTAACTCAGGTCTGGGGGCGTATTGCGAATTGCGATCCAACTTGAGCTGTTCAATTTTTAGGCAGCTCAATTCCGACTCAGTGTAACCGTATATTATTATCAATATAATAATATTACTAATGACTCATTATAATGATATTATTAATATCATGCGAAAACGCAATACGACTTGCTGATTTGAGAATACAGCTGAGACGCTTGCCTATCAAAACTGTATCGCAATATGCGCCCAGGTCTATTTTGTGCTAACTGATATTATAAGTATTTAATTAAAAGTTTAGCAACAAGTCATTATCTATGTTTACTTATATAGTTCAAAAGGGTAAATACTCCAAAACTCGACTCCCTAGTATCAAAACCACTGCATTAAAGGCACAATAAGTTAGCTAAGCCAAGGCCAGCGGTTCGAACAAACGCCTATGGCTGGAGCCCGTCTATTGTAGCATTCGCCCTACTTCTTGCTGAACAAGGGATTATGGCGACATCAGGGCGGTATTTTTGAATCATTCGCGTTAAGATGGCGTGTGATATTAATTAAATAATTTCCGATTTTCCAATAAAAATTAATATTATTCCACACGGGAGTGATTTAAACAAATAACTGAATTTTGCGAGTCAGTATTGAAAAAAAAACAACATCTTAAAACCAAAGTATTATGTTTATTGCGTCTCAAGATACTCTCCCTAACATTTTAAACATTCATACATTCGTACCATTTTGCTACAAGCAAAGTGACGATATAATAATAGAATTCACGGAATTGGAAACAATCCGTATTACGTAATTTGTTAGCAATAGCAATGCGATTGCAATCCACGCGCATAAATTTGGGTCAAGAAGAGTGTCAAACGACAACGCTCAAGCCAATGTTATTGCTAAGACCCTATACACACTGCGAATTTTAGCAGCGATGCAGTTGCGATACTAACGCGCGTTAGCATCAATACAGTCACGATGCAGAAGCTGGAAATTGTCAAATTATGTACTGAATTTTGGCGACTGCATCAATACTAACGCGCGTTAGCATCGATGCAGTCGCGCTTCTGATTTGATGCTAACGCGCGACTACATCGATGCTAAATTAAATCTATTCATTGCGTCAGTCGTGATGCTGAAGCGCATTTACAAAACGCGTTACTGCATCGATGCCAAAAGTCGAAGTGCATAAGGGTTCTTAGCTATCATAACATTATCGTCAACATTTTCAACCAAAGTACATACATTGCTGAACTGCAGTGTGATGCTGAAATCTTTAAAGGTCGTCTAACCGTCTTGCTGGTGAACCTCCAATGCTGCGCCTTTGGTCAAAAGGTCTCCAATTTAGAACGTTTCTGAACCAATGGCCATAAGTTATTCGCGTTAGGTAATAGTGCAAAGAAGGTTTTGAGGCAGGCAGTTTACATGTCAGAAATAGTGTCTACGGAAATAATCTGTCGCTAGTATCAGCTGCACAATTATTGGTGACAATTATTATGGCACTATAAACGGAAAAAAATGGATATGTAGACTGAATTGTACTTAGTACATAGCAATAACTATTAAGTATGTCGACCATTATGAAATAGTTAGTAAAATTGATTTGATTCTTACTTTGTGGTAAGTGTTCTTAATGTCGATGTAATTAATGATAATATTTTGAAAATTAAAGCAAAAAACCTTACGTCGCTTTTCCTCTATCACAACACCGATGTTTCTATATTTTATATCAAACAAAAGCGGAAATTCAAGACGCTACTATTTCTGTCGTTTTTAAATTAACATCGCGTATGTTTGTGAATATGAAATATGTAGGAAAAATGAGCCTGCGCCCGAGATGACGGAACGCCGGTCAGATAAACAAATACAGAGTGATTTTTTGAACAGCCAAACTTTGCCATGAAAAGTAGGGTGACTGGATATTTTAGAGTTGGAGACGTATTTAAAAAGAAAACATTATTGCATTAGGTTATAAATACCTAGGTCTATTAGATACTCGTATGTTCTTGATATTTGGGAAATGGTTCATTTTATATGCTCTTCTTAACCCTCTAGCAGGCCGCGGACATATGAGTCCCATATAGATTTTTTGATGCTAGATTCAGGTTTAAACAGTAAAAAGCCTACAATTTGTCTAATGTTGATCCTAAATACAGGGTGGCCAAAACAGTGAAGTCCAAAAAATTTTTTTGGAACCCTTACATCCAGGGCTATCCAAATATGCCTATGTATGTTATCCGAATTTTCGTAGCTTTCGTGATATTAATTTTTTTGCAAATTTTAAGAACTCTCAAACAAATAAATACACCACATTTTATGGTGTTATGTTATTTTTTTATTGCAGTCTGCTCCTTATAAATCAAATAGACCCTAGATGTAAGGCTTCCGTTTTTTTTTTTGGAATTTACTGCTGAGGCCACCCCGTATATGCTCTATCATACCAAATTCGCTAACTTTGTGTATATAAACGTGTGTGACACTGACAGACTGACATTTGAGTTCTGACTGACCTACTGACAGGTGATTAACTGATGCCCGATTTTTATCGATTATGGCTAAACAAAATAAGATAAGTTGTGCGATTTTTTATTTTGAGTTTGCTTAAATGGAATTACAATATCTTTATGTTGGTTTCTTGTGAGATTTTGTGAAATAAGGAAAATAAACATGTGGAAAACATATGACCTTAGCCTGTTGGAGCAAAGCGTTTTGTGGGGAACGACCTTGGCCTGTTTATGTCAAACTCAAGTTTATTTCTTTAGATAAATAGATGTAGTAGGTACCTAGATGATGGAACCCTTGGTGACGTTCATACTACTGTTTTGGAGGATTTTACTTTTTTAATTAATAATTTGAGTAAATGCGGTTTAGATCTAAATTTTTCAAAATGTGAGCTTCTGGTCCCTCAAAATTGTCCTGAACGTGAAGCTGTGGTCAATTCATTCAAACAATTAGCTCCAGGTATTAAAATCATCGACCATTCTTCTTTTCGGCTTCTTGGCTGCCCTATTACAGATCGGTCTTTTGCACCTTTTATAGAAGATCAAATTTCTAAATTAAATTTTGTTTCGGACAGAGTTACTAAATTAAGCAGCCACTTTGCCTACACCATCATGCGGTTCTGTCTCTTTGTGCCAAAATTAACATATTATTTACGATCATCGCCTTTTTGGAATCATCCCTCTTTGTTATCAAAATTAGACACTAAAATTAAACATATAATTTCATTAACTTTTAACATTCAGCTTACAGACGACTCTTGGACCCAGGCTTCCTTGCCGATTCGCCATGGTGGGCTGGGTATAAGAGATCTGTCTGGTGTAGCTCTTCCGGCATTTTTGTCATCATCGCATAAAACTTTTGATTTAATTAGTAAAATTCTCTGTAAATCACATTTTTTCAATATGATTCACATCACAAAATTAACAGATGCCATCGCCGAATGGGGGAGTCGCTCAATCGATGAGCTCCCTCTGAATCCCACAGTTCAGCGGCTGTGGGACGAGCCCCTCTGCAGAGTAGTGCGTAATAATCTTCTTCTCTCGACTACTAACTCTGCCGATCGTGCCCGTCTCATGGCCGTGGCTGAATGGGAGTCCAGCCTTTGGCTGAAAGCCATACCGTGTCCAGCATTGGGAACATTTTTCGACAGCAACGCTTTTAGGATTGCCGTTAGCCTTCGGCTTGGGATTTTTAATGCCGTGCCCCATCGTTGCACTTGTGGAAAAGTCGTAGACAATTTAGCTCACCACGGTCTTTCCTGTTGCAGAAGCGCTGGCAGAATTCCACGCCATGCTAGTCTGAACGACGTCATTCGGCGGGCGCTTGTCAGTGCTCGTATTCCGGCCGTTCTGGAACCGAATGGTCTTGTACGTAGCGACGGCAAGCGTCCTGACGGCATGACCCTCGTTCCGTGGAAGATGGGCAGGCCTTTGGTGTGGGATGCTACTTGTGTCGACACATTAGCGCCTTCCCATCTTCTACAGACTAGCAGTAGGGTGGGTTCAGCCGCCGCTTCGGCTGAATGCCTCAAACGGCGCAAATATGAAAGTCTCAGCGAAGCTTACTTATTTGAGCCGTTTGGGGTAGAAACGCTAGGACCGTGGGGACCAAGTGCCCACAAACTGTTTCGTGAGTTGTCCCAACGGCTTGTTGAGACTTCTCATGAAGCAAAGGCTGGTCTCTATTTCGGCCAGAGAATTAGTCTCGCCATCCAGCGAGGTAATGTGGCCAGCCTTTTGGGCACTTTTCCACAGGGCAACGAGCTTTTCGATGTATATATGTAAGTAGTTTAGTTTTTTTTTTTTTTTTTGTTAGTGTTTATTATTTTTAATTTTATTCGTATATATTGTAAATATTTATATAGGTTGTAATTAAACATAAATAACTAATAATGTACATGTATTCCACAATAAATGAATTTTCTTTTGAATATGTACTAGTTAGGTAATTTTCCTGATG
This sequence comes from Pyrausta purpuralis, assembly GCA_963924145.1. Classification (NCBI taxonomy): domain Eukaryota; kingdom Metazoa; phylum Arthropoda; class Insecta; order Lepidoptera; family Crambidae; genus Pyrausta; species Pyrausta purpuralis. The sequence goes on from OZ001657.1 coordinate 20,863,028, forward strand.
ATTATATGTACTATATACTTATAAAAAAATAATAAAATAGCAACCTAAACCTTAATTAGCACTTAACTCTTAATTAGCAGTTCTTTTTAAGCAGCTCTCCGCAGCTTGATTTAGGGTTTATCTTTTCTGAAGATATCTTTAACTCATTTCTTATTATTTTTATATACTTATCGAAAGGCGTGTTAGTATCACCACTTATAACTCGAGAACGGGAGTTCTGATTTTAATAATTTTTAATCCTTATGAACATTAAAATGTAAAAGAGGTTACTCAAGTTTATATTGATTATTAATTGTAACCTGTTATGCGTCTTTATCCAATATAATAAAATAAAACAAGCACTTACCAACGAAAACCTCAAATATAAAACGTCATTTCGTAAAATAGTGGAAGGACAGTGCTGATGGGATCTTACTAAGACATTATAAAACAAGCGTTAAGTGAAGTATAAAATATAAAAAAACTGTTTCCCTCCACCCAAACCCATTGTCATCCCGTAAAATTTTCATCTTTTATAAACCACTGCTCTTTGTATGAATATTTTCGCTGTTTCGCTTTTTGCTTGCAGCACACCCCGATTAAACGACACAATAAAAACCGTGATATTAACCATTTAATAAGGCAATGGACTCACTGGGAACGCTTGAATTTTTCATACTCGAGAGTTAGCGAAATAATTTATGATTGTATTTTTAGGGACTCCGACAGCGTGGAGGTTAAATGTCAAGTGGCGCATTGGATTTTACTAGCTTAATATGATTGGGTAGAGTGGTTATTGAGTAACGAGTTATTTGCTCCTTGAAAAGAAACTACGCTTTGAAAAGTCATCAAGTATGTTTTCGAGAAGTCAGAATTGTATAAATCGTTGAGTTTTGCATTTGATTTGTGCATTTATGATGAAATATCATCAAATTGTAAGATCATGAAATAACGAAAATGAATTCGCCTCCCTCACTTAGAAATAACGTGTATGATATGCAATAGATCTATCAAATCTCATAACTCACGTGTGCTCATTATTTTTCAAATGTAAAAATCTGAATCCATCAAATATTCATGTCTTTTTACAGGATTAAATCGAGAAAATCTCGTGTCCCGCCGGAGGGCTTTGTTTGCTACATTAAGGCGGATGTAGGATGCGTATTCAACTGAGCCACAAAAAAAGATAATCAGACAGTTTAATGCATTACTCTCATACACCTACTTAGAAAACGTAAAATAGCGCTTAGACGCAAGTCCTAGCTGAATTAAATAGAAATATAATATTCAACGGCAGAAAGTACGTACAGTGTACTAAATACGGATTCAAAATCAGAAAAAATACTGTGCCGAATGGACACCGGGACTCATTTCATTTTGGTGGATGTTTTTTGGAAAATTTACATAAAAAAAAATTATATAAACAACTTCAAATATAAAAAGCTTATTCAAAGTGGTCTCAATTGGCTGCAATACAGTCCCTTAAACGTTGAGGCCAGTTATCAATAGAAGCACGCACTACACACAAGCACGCACACACACACAAAATTCTTCACTGCCAATCGTATGGATTGTTTGAGGGGCTCCAAATTATCATGGCGTTTAGAGCAAGCCGTACTTTCTAAAACTGACCATAAATCATAATCCAGCGGATTAAGATCGGGACTAGACGACGGCCAGTCTTCAGCACTGATGAAGTCCGAAACGTTCGCTTCTAACCAAGACTGCGTGGACCAAGCTTTATGATCCGATGCCGAGTCTTGTTGGAAAGACCATGCTTGGTTATTGACCCCTTAACAACACAATGGTGTTGTTGGCCTTAGGTCAAAGATTATATTGCGCGTAATGACGCGCAATATAATCTTTGACCTAAGGCCGTTCCTACTGGATCGAAAAACACAAAAAATTGACATTCGTTGTTTACCAACGCTAATTAAATGTTTCTAAGTATAGATCTAGCGTACAGATTTCACATCTTAAAAGGTCCGTATTCATTTCCATACAGAAGTTGATCCGAATGTGGAATTCATAATCTTTTTACAGAACAACGTTTTACTAAGTGATGTTTGAACAAATTGATATCACGGTAATTTGGTGCTGATTTGGAGCTTCCAAAACACTAAATCGGAGTTATAAGATTGTATTCTATATGTTTATGTACTGGCTGATTTTATGGAGCTACGCAGAAAGAAGTAGTCAACTAGACTGTTCTATATTTGCGTCACGAACGATGTAAAAGTACTTTCCTTCTCTTCACTCGAGGGCCGGAGTTAGCAACTATGAATCCTGAAAAAGAAGATTGTTAATACATAATATATTTATTTCAAATGTGCTTATTTCTTGGGCGCCTGGCTAAATGCTATGTTGGGAAAAATCTTTCTTTTTAATACCCATATATACAAAGTTATCTCGTTTTCCAGTTATCATATTGTATGTGTGTGCTTATTCCTCACGGATGTGTAAATAAAGTCTTAAATCAACATTTCTCAAAGTCTCTAATTTATCCATATTAAACATTATTTGAAGGCATTTCTTTTACAATATAAATGTACTCTGAACATTGACAGAATTTCCCCAAAATATTATGCCATATGTCAGGAGCGGGTACACATAACCATAAAAAACATTTATTGCAACATCAATCGAAGCCACCCTAAACCGAAAAGTTTAGCATTATCTTACAAAATAGTCAATATTTCAATTGATTCGGTTTCAATATTATAATAAAGCACAACTATAATTGAAACGTGAATGTCTCGAGTAATCTATTCTGAAGGTTAATTAACACTTAAAATCGTGAAGCACTTTCTAGAACTTTGCTTACAATTTAACATTGGTATTTAGTTAAATTTAAATATTATCATACAATCCTCAATTTTAACGGCAACGTTTGTTCCACTTAATTTAAAGAGCTATTCGATCAAAAGGAATTACAAGTATTTACAAAGTACTGTTTGGTTCTATGTTTGGCTCCACATTATCTGATTTTGTATCTCTGTAATAGTAAAATAATACAAAAACAAAGAATTAACACATTTCAAAATTTTTATGGTGTACCCACAACGCCAAGGGGCATTGCCGGCGGCATATGATAATCAACTCTCTGATACTATGGAAACCGGTCGCCGGTGCATGCTGACGGACGGTGTGTATACACCATTATATGCATACTTTTATTTTTTCCTGAAAGTACTTCAAAATTGAAGGCACCCATATATTTTCATTTTCAATTCTTTTAGTATTATTCCTAATAATATTTTTTTTAAAAACTCACCATTCCAAAAGAGCGTAAGTACATGCGGTCGGATGTTACAAGGTCATGTCTTTGCTATGTAAAAAAAATCATGTTTAGAATTCCTAGTTCTTGAAAAATATCTTCTTTCTTCCTAATAAAGATATTTTTATCAGTAGAAAGTTATAACTTATCATAGTTATAATACATCTAATCTTTTTAAGTACCTAATAGTGAAAATAAAACGTTTGTAGTGAAAGTAAAAAAAGGGTAAGAATAAGAAAATAAAAGGGATGGGTGGGTCACTCAAACTCTTGAAATAGTTCTAGAGACGAAAGATCTTTTTCATATCTTTATAAAAATGAAATGTTTTAAATTGTGAACATTTGAACAAGAGGACACAAAAAGTATGATATTACGTCAATCTAAGTCATCAATAGTACATTTTATTTATGGATCTTTATATCATGGTTTATAAGGGTTTATATCAAGACTACAGAACTAAGAAAAAGCTGTTCCGTCCGCGGTCGATCCATATCGTTTGTTAGTTTGTATTCTTGCCAGCATCCGACAGTAATCTCGGACGAACCACTGATTCATATTTCGAACACGTACTGGTTCCACCAGATTGTTATTCAAACATTTCAAAACAATGCCGTGATTCCAAATTGTCTCTTGATGCTTTTTGGCTTTGTTTCATAACTCTGAATGTGACTGGCAATGTGGAGAGGCTAATATTACCTCGTTATTCAATTTGCTTTTATTAATTTTAAGTACTATTTCAATACATTGCCAAAATAACGGCGAACCTAAGTACACTATGATGTACTCTTGAATTAATACATACTAGCGGTTCCCGAAACTTCGTCCGCGCGTTTTGAGTTTGTTCCCTTCCCTCCCTTCGTAGCGTGATGTTTTATAGCCCAAAGCCTTCCTCGATAAATAAACTTTCCAAAACAAAAACAAAAATTTAATCGGTCTAGTAAGTAATTCCTGAGATTACGCGTTCACACAAAGAAACAAACTCTTCAGCTTTATAATATTAATTCAGATTAAAGTCGTAATTCCGAGTATCATACATATTATGTCGATTTTGCCAAGTTGCCAAGAACTTGAAATCTAGTTTTTTTTTACAGCGTTTTGCCACTAAACAAACTCATAACATAAATTGCGGATAGCGTAAGACATAGGGATCGATGCCTTGTCTGAAACAGTTGCTTTTTACAAGTGCACTTTATGTTATAAAATTATATTATAAATATTTGCTTAACAATCTTTTACTTTGTTTCTTTCAGCAGGAAACCAGTACCGTTACCATGAATTTACGACGGTTTTACTCGCTAGCGACGACGTGAAAAAAAAACTATGGAAAATTGCACAGCGCCTCTAGCGGTCACTGACAGAACTAAAATTTTCAATATAAAAAGTATCGTCGTCGTTACTTGCTAGAGTAAACTCATGGTAACGGTACTGAAAAGACATTTTAAAACGGACTAAAGTCACATAACTTAGTCGGTAACAAAGCATACTTTACCCAGCAGACATTTTTATGCAAGATTTAGCATTTAAAGTGCAAAATAAATGATTTGCAAGTAAAAACTAATGCGTACTTCAAGAAAGTTAACCAGTAACCTGCCGTGAAACGGTAACTTTTGACGATAAATTATAAGTTACCTAGGTAAGTTTTGAGCTAGTAAGACTGACGGATAGGGCTACTACTTTGTGAGTAGAATTACAAACCCATACGATTTGTATAACTTGTTTAAGTGATTTACTGATACTTGTTGGATTTTGAAATTCATTGCTGAAATATATGTTAAGATTGAAGGTGCAAATTGATAAGTGTACGTTAAATGTTAGTTTAAATTCCTAACGGTTACTAATATTGTTTTCTGCATTTTATGTGACTTTTAGAACAGCACCAACCAGGCGTCAACCATATGGGAGCACGTTACGTAAAGGGAACAGCAACGCCTCGGATGGGATCGGCACCGGATAGCGAACGCCTCGAATCCAGCTGTGAATGCCAGCCCGTTTGACAGGGAAGACGGATAGTCGTCAACCAGCGGGCGACGCGCCGTAAGGGAGTTACAACGCATGCGCCGCTGGTCGAGAGTGAGTCCCGAGTTGGTCTCGATCTGAGGTGGTGACGTTACGAAGTTGATAGATGTGCGTTGAAGTATGGAGTTTCATCCAAATAATACTGAACGCCTCGAGCTGATAAGGTGCTGTCACCGTGACGGGTTGATTAGTGGGCTCAGACTTGGGATTAGGGACCTTCAATGTTATTAAGGATTCAAAAGTAACAGAGTCAAGACAAGCAAGCGATGTTACCTTTTTACCGACATCAAAAAACCAGCCAAGTGCGAGTCGGACTCGTGCACTGAGGGTTCCGTGCCAACGTTAACTGAATTAGGGAATCCACTTACTTCCACATAGTAAAATACCACAATATTTTGCTGAGAGCAAAAATAAATTTGTTTTTCATAGTATTTGTATGAAGAACAAATGTTTGCGGTTGTTGAAAATGTGCTATATCTCAAAAACTTCTCGTTCGATCCTGTCCGAACTAATTTTCGTTGAAAGAATTTGTTATGATCTACATTATATATTTTTTCGAAATTTACACTCGCTTAGTTTAGAAGTTAGATGGGGGGGGGGACGCCCATTTTACCACTTTAAAAGCGTCTAGCTAAGAAAGGTTAGACTTTAAAAGATAATGGTTCAATGAACCTCCATGTCATTTTAAAAGACCTATCCATAGACACCCACACGCATAGGTTTGACTAAAAAAAATTTTTTGGTTTTAGTTTCGTGTATGGGAGCCCCCTTTAAATACCATTATTTTTATTTTTTGTATAAGAATCGTAAAGCGGTTAACAGGATACATCTTCCTACCAAATGTCAACAGTGTGGTGCATAAAGTTACAGAATAAATTGGCTGTGACATACGGACGGATAGACAGACAGACAGACAGGCAGACAGACAGACGGACAGACAGACAGACAGACAGACAGACAGACAGACGAAAAATGCGTTATTGTTTAGTCAGTTTTTGGAAGGAGTTTTGTTTTTCAAATTATACTTTAATTTATAATTTAGCTATTAACGCCAAATTTCGACTTTAATAGTAAGCTTAACTTAAGTACATCGCCTGCTATGATGATGTCGGTTTAAAAACCGACGCCAACCATCTCTAGACAATACATGCAAAACCTGAAACACGTTATTAAAGCACAGCTGTTCCTAATTACAATCGCAAAAACTCTTAATAGCAGCGAAAACAGTAGCACTGTTTAATAATAAGAGGCGGAAAACCTGCCTTGTGTTCTTTGTTACATTCCACTTGGGATCAACGGTTTCTCCTCTTGTTTATTTTTCTATACTGACATGATCAGTTAGAGATCAGGCGCGGGACCAACGGCTTAACGTGCTGTCTTACCGATTAATTAGAGTGAAGAAACAGAGTGCCCTTGTGAATTGCACAAACACTTGAGCACTACAAACAATATTCCGCGCCGATGGCTAATTTGAGTTTCACTGCCGTGGTCGAATTCGACCAGGCGCTCTATTTTTAACCGACTTCAAAAAAGGAGGAGGTTATCAATTCGACTGTATGTTTATTTTTAACCGACTTCAAAAAAGGAGGAGGTTATCAATTCGACTGTATGTTTTTTTTTTTTTGTATGTTTGTTACCTCATATCTCAGTCGTTAGTCGACCGATTCGAAAATTTTTTTCGCCTACTTAGAGGGTGTACCTTCTAGTTGGTCCCATTTTTTTCAATTTGGGATCTGATGATGGTATCTTGGTGTAATCGAGGGAAACCCTCAAATTTTAAAGGCACATACAGTGTTATTTTACTTGAACCTTAATGTTGACGTGTTGTTACGTCTGATAGTCCACATCTTGTGGGGCTGTGCTGATGGTGGAACTCCTTAACGCTTAGGAGTTCACTAATTATAATGACAGAATATATGATAGGTAGTTTGTAGCTCCTTAAAGAACAGAGTCATAAGGTGCAACTTCCCCCCCCCCCCTCTCTTGTAAACTCTAAAAATGGAGGAATAAAATTAACTTTAAAAAAATAAAAACCGACTTCAAAACCAAAATACACAAAAAAGTCTTAAATAAACTCTTGAACTAGGGAAACAATTTCTTTTTGGAGTCGGTGCCATCACTTTGAAAATTCAGCCTCACCTGTCGCAGCACCGACTCCAAAAAGAAATTGTTTCCCTAGTTTAAGAGTTTATTTAAGACTTTTTAGTGTATTTTGGTTTTTTTTTTTTTTTTGTATGTATGTTACCTCATATCTCAGTCGTTTGTCGACAGAATCGATTTTTTTTTTCACCTACTTAGAGGGTGTACCTTCTAGTTGGTCCCATTTTGGGATCTGATGATGGGATCTTGGTGTGATCAAGGAAAACCCTCAAATTTTAAAGGCAAGAATAGTGTTTCTTTACTAGAATCTTAATGTTGACGTGTTGATACGTCTGATAGTCAACATCTTGTGGGGCTGAGCTGATGGTGGAACTCCTTAACGCTTAGGAGTTCAGTAATTGTAATGACGGAACTTATGATAGGTAGTTTGTAGTTTCTTAAAAAATAGAATCATAAGGTGCAACTCCCCCCCCCCTCTTATGTAATTACTAAAAATGGAGAAATAAAATAACTTTTTGGAGTCGGTGCCATCACTTTGACCATCAAGCATCAACTATCACAGCACCGACTCCAAAAAGAAATTGTTTGCCTAAAACGGATTCCTTTCCTTTCAATGGTGAAGAGTTTATTTCAGAGTTTTTAGTGCATTTTGGTTTTGAAGTCGGTTTTTACTTTTTTTTAAAGTTTATTTTTGAATCAATCTTGTCAATATTACGAAAGATTATAGTTCGAAAATCTATTGCAAATCAACGACAATCACGTGAAATAATGACGAAATTACAGATAAAATTGGGTTATCTTTTTTGTGATAATTTGTGTGTGGATTATATCCGGTTCTCATTCAAAAATAACATATTTATTAACGAAAGTCACACGCCATATTGAGGTGAGTGATTCAAATATAGGGCCACAGGAGGACATTTTTATTTTATTTGTTGCGTACAAAAAAAAACATTAATTAAAGCTAAACACAGCGGTACCTAATGCAATATGAAAACGACGTCGTGATCCTGCGACGAATCTGTTTAGTCTAATATAGTGTTAAGTATGTAATTTAAACAACATGTTTTTAATTATTTTAATTAAAAGAATGTTGTTAAAAACATAATTATTGAAAATGCAGAAATATGAGTAGTTAGTTTACCTAAGTTTTACATTTTAGTTTTATTTAATAATTAGTTTGCAAGAATTGCACTTGTAAAAAGCAACTTTGGCTGTGACAGACGAGGAACCCCGTATCTTACGCTGTCCGGACGTACGCCTATACCACTCGGCCACCGTCACATTAATCCTCATCTGTCATAGCCAAAGTTGATTTTTAGAAGTGCAATTTATATTATTAAGTTTGTTTAGTGACAAAACACTATAAAAACAAATCTGCAATTGTTATTTCTATACCTGCTTACATTAAAACCAGGTAGGTACTTTTGTTCTACCATTTTAAGACACTAAAATTGTCTATACTTATTAGTATCGCTGCTTAGAACGTCAAAAAAAAAGGCGTGTGGCACTCGAAGACTGCCACGGTAAAGCATATTTTATCAACTTATGGAATTATAATTATTTATTTATTTTATTTATACAACCAATGCCACCTAAAGGCGGGTTGCTGAACTAAAGAAACAAGCGTCATTAAAAGTTATGCTATTCGTCGATAGATGGGCAAACTAAAAAGTATCACCGCTGTGGCGATCGGAGTGGGGGGTGTTAGGTTATTTTTGTTACGGAATTTCTGGATTCGGTCTCCAATCTCAAGGCCCGCGATAGAAGCTATGCAATAACTTCAAAAATTCAGGAGTTTTATTTTATATACGGGATATAAGAACTGATGGTACGAATCACAATCGTAATTGGAACAAACCTTTGGTGGGCGCATCGCGTGAGATCGCGCTGTCCGGGTATGTTTTGGAGTTTGCCGGGGTTTTACCTTTAGGTGGGGTCGTATCCGCTTTCGGTTTAATTCTGCAACGATTATTTTAAGAGGTTTTAACTTTACTGCAGTACTTTGCTTTTTAAATTACATCACGTATTGCAAGTTACGTCATCAGACTTGAAGCATTATATTCGTATCTACAGGCTGAGTTTAACATTGGGAGAACTTAATGTAATGTAATTAAAATTGATGGAATGGAAGTCTGTTTTACTAGCAATGACGTCTTTATGACTCATTGCTCGCGTTTTATAAATCCGTCATACATTTTTATTAAAAAAACGCATACATTTTTAATTAAAACTACCGTTGGTTATTGTTGATGCCAAAAAGCATGTACTGACTTGTATTAAAGTTAAAATGACATTTACTTAACGTTTTAAATTATAATTGCAATTTTATTTATTTTATTTTGCCAAATAATTATAGTGACATTTGTATTTAAATTTAATTAATATCAAAACAGTGACATTCTATTCTATTTAATTTAGGGCCGATTTTTCAATGGTCAGATAAAACTTATCAGACTGATACATTATAAAGCGGCAGATTTAAAAAAAATACAGGTACCTATAATTGCTGACAATTAGGTGACGTTTTCAAGTTAGCCATATTGTATTTTGTTCGACGAATATTTCTTATCTGACTATTGAAAAATCAGCCCTAAATTGATTAGTTTTGGACAAGTGATATGTAACTTTATGGGTGTAATTTGCCTGAAATAAATAAATGGTTATGATTATTGTATTTTATGCATGCATTTATTATGCATTGCATTATGGTTTAGACTATTGTAGCACTCACAGTACACAGTTGCGCTACTACAGAACAGTGTTTCTGTCCCAGTCTCACTAGAACAACAGAAATCAAGTACCTTGGGGTGGTTATTGACCAGTCGCTCTCTTTTAAACCACACATTGATACACTCGTCGTTCGGTTGCGCAAACTTATCTAAATATTTAAAACTCGTAGCCGATCGCCGGGTGATAAAAATGGTCTACACTGCCCTTTGCCAATCTGTTGTTAATTATTGCATATCTTCCTGGGGTGGGGCCGACAAAACGCACCTGTTAGAAGCAGAAAAGGCTCAGCGTCTTATCCTTAAAGTGGCTGCCGGCCTTCCAACCCGATACTCCACGGAGGAGTTGTACAAGAGTTGGGTTGTCCTCACAGTTAGACAGTCCTTTATTACTACAAATAGTCCTCAAAAAGCACTCCCAACAATTGTATGATCCGAATCTGGTTAGAGATAAACGCAGGAAAGGCAACGTATGCCAGGAAAAGCTTTTCAGAACCGCCAAATCGCATAACTTTTTCTGCTTCGTCGGTGACTATCTATACAACAAACTTAATAGTTCCCTAAATTTCTACTCGACCACCAAACGTAGTTGTAAAATGGCAGTAACCAACTTTCTCTGCACATTAGATTATTATGATACTGAGAACTTCCTCACTACCCCGGTATAAACTACACACACAGCACACTGACTCAATCTGCAATCATTTATCATTATAATATCCTTTCTTTAAATAAATATCCTTTGGACATTCCCACACATCGCCATCTAGCCCCAAAGTAAGCTACTCAAAGCTTGTGTTATGGGTGCCAGACAACGGATATAATACTTAAATACTTTTTGTTTGTAAATACATACATGATATACATAGAAAACACCCAGACCAATACAAACAGACATGTTCATGCACACAAATGTTTGTATTGTGCGGGGATCGAACCCGCACCCGCTGCGTAGTAGGCGATTTCTCGACCATTACACCAGACGGGTCGTCAATAATAACACCCTACATTAGACCATGTGTACCTAAGATGTATATCTTTAGATTTTTAAGCTTCATTTATTGTTTTTGATTTTTTTTAAGTTATTACTGCAACTTTGCTGTATACCTTATATACTTCACTTGCCTGTTCCAAGTGTCGTCTTCTGTGGGGGGACCTAGTGACCTGTGTCACAGGTTTCTATGAAACCTACTTCAAGCACCAGTCTCTCACAAGATATAGGAACAAATCTAAGACCACTAACCTTAGACCCAGTATTGTATACGCATGTTTCCTTTTTTGTGAAGAGAGAAATAAATGATTTTTTACTTTACTTTACTTTTTACAGTTTCAAGTTTTATATTATGAAAAACGAAATAAGAAACCAAAAATTGCGCACAAGCGGGACATAGTATTGATTTGACAACGCGTTTGGTGTAGTGGTATGTGCTACTGACTATTACGCCGGCCGTCTCGGGTTCGAGTTCTACAACGGGCAAATTAATGAGCATAATGTAATCAGCACAAACATTTGTACTAGTCATGGATGTTTATATATGTGTATAAATACCTTTTTATGGAAGACGCACCCGTGATGATCTTTGTCTGGTATTCGAAACACAAGGAAGAAAATTCCTTACTTAGAAACCACTACAATATGTTAATTGGCGCTTCCTTTTTTCTTACTAATTCTTATCAGATTTCACAGACCATTTTATATGGAAATCACGTTATCGTTTGTCCCAGCTATCGTTTTTTTTTTTTTTAAAGATCTTTATTTCAATAAGTACAAATTACAGGAAATATAAGTCCAGTGTTATAACCTAGATTGTATATTAACATAAGGTACAAAACCGTTTTCAGGCTCAAACTTATCGCCCTTTTAAACTTATAATGGTAAATATTAAAATAACATAGGTAAAAAGGTCGTTATGTTGCAAGGGTATGCTGCTTAAAGTTACTACCTATTATGCAAGCTTTAGTTGAGCTATACATTTTAACACAAAGAAAAATGGCTTATGATTTTATAACCAGCCAGTGCAAATAGAGGGTGAACAAATAAATAAATAACATAAACAGTTTCGGCGCACACAAGCCGCGAGCATTACAAATCACTTGCAGCGAGCGCGAACAAGGTAGTCGTAGGCAGGTTAACGCGTCAATAGGCACAGAGACAGTCACAAGGACGACCGGCACGGGCGGCGCCGCGCGCGCAATTTCAGTGCTTATTATAAAATGATATGGCTGAGAAACGCACGCGCGGCGCGGACCGGCGATCGCGCACCTGCGCGGGCCAGTGTACGTAGCTATTCATCGCACTCAAGAAACAGGTGATGGGGTAATTTATATCGACAGTATTTATCGACATATTTTAGATTGTGCTTGCGGCTTTTGCAAATATTTTTAGTTATATTATTTTTACTATTTATTGTGTACATAAAACTTTTTAGACAATTTGAAAACATGATCGTATATGGTTGGAAATTTAATAGATTTATGAAGATTCTGAAGGTTACATAAAAATGGAGTATTATAGGCGCTTTTTATAGCTTTGTTTTGGACTACTTGGAGACAATTGAAGTTCGTTTTGCATGTATTGCTCCAAACGGGACATGCATAAGTCATACAAGGGCGCACTAACGTCTTGTAAATATTAAGTTGAGTTTTACTACTAAGGCATGACCTCCTATTGAGGATAGGTGAAAGGACATGTAAGGCTTTTATTCCTTTTAGCCTCAACTTTTCGATATTTTGAGTCCAGTTAAGTTTGGTATCGAGTATTGTGCCTAGGTATTTAACAGAGCGGGCCCAGGGTATAGCATGGCCTTCAATATATAGAGTGCGCTTTGGACATGATCGATGTCTAGTGAACATAATAGCTTCTGTCTTGGAGGCATTTATTTTAAGTTTCCATCTCCGGAAGAATTCTGATAGCAGGTCAAGAGATAATTGTAAGCGGTCAATTATTAGGTCAGTATCATGTGCCGATGTGAAAGAGGCTGTATCATCCGCGAAGCAAGCAAGTTTTGTACGAGTTTGAATGGGTATGTCATTAAGAAAGACTAAGAAGAGCTGAGGACCCAGTATTGAGCCCTGGGGCACGCCAGCTGGGATTGATTTGGGATCAGAAATAGACGTATTGACATGAACTTTGAATGTGCGCTGATATAAGTAAGATTTTATTATTTTAACGATAGGTATTGGTACCCCAACAAGAAGTAGTTTGTGGATAAGTGCAGAGTGCCAGACTGTGTCAAAAGCTTTTTCAATATCGAGGAAGAACATTCCAGTAGATTCATTCATGTTGAGCCCATGGGACACTATCTCGGCTACTCTTACTAGTTGCTGAGTGGTAGAATGAGCCCGTCGGAAGCCAAACTGTTCGTCTATTAAAACGTGTTCAGCAATACGGTTAAGCCGGCGGTATAAAATTTTTTCAAATAGTTTTCCTAGGCATGGCAGAAGACTGATTGGCCAGTAGCTTACGGGATCAGTAGGGTCTTTGCCAGGTTTATGAATGGGAATGACTTTCGCAGATTTCCAATCAGCTATCGATTGCCGGGACAAAAGATAAAGTGATTTCCGAAACAGTGAATCAAAGTGATTTTTTAGTAACTTTGATATACTCATTCGTTTTAAAAAACAATAAAAATTGCAGTTTGAAAAATGTGAAAATGTAAAAAAAAATCTCGTATAGGAAATAAAATTATTTTATCGACTCGATAAGCAGTATCGAAGCGTGCAAGTCAGTAAGCATCAGTTTCCTTTAAATCCACGAATACCTAACAAAAGGCACAATATAAAATGGAACATGAGCTTACAGTTTTGTGTTTCTAATTATCATTCCTTCTCTTGCTCCTATCAAAAACTGTTTTGCGCCCTGCCAAGATTGCAGCCCGCGAAATTGCGAATCCCTAATTTCTACTCAATAGATTCTCCCAATTTTCTACCAAATGGGAGGAACAAAAGCTACCAACTCGTCCAATTTGGTGGTATACTAACGACTGGTCTGATATCAACATAATGGAGATATAGTCAGTAGCTCCACTTGTATTTGCTTTGTCATTGTACTACATATATATTTTATTTACCCGGTGAACATTCCATGGTTGGTTGTTGGTATTGTAGGTAATAAAAAGGTAAGTAAAGTTAAGTCCCACTGCTGGGTAAAGGCCTTACTTCAACTTTGAGGTCGTAAATTCTACTTGCCGGAATCAAATTAAGTAGTGTAAATGGATTATAATGCTTGAACCTATCCAGAGGTGGAATTATGTAATGCAATCGTATTCATTTGACAGTGCAAAACGTACGGTATGATCTGTCAAACGGTAAAGAACAAAGCGTTTGACAAATCATACCGAACGTTTTGAACTGTCAAATGAATACGATTGCCTTACACAATTCCACCTCGGCTTCCTTATTATTTGATTCGATGAAATCAATACCAATCCTGATTTCGATTATTATTTTTTATTAACCGACTTCAAAAAAAAGAGGTTTTAAATTCGATTGTACGTTTTCGTCATGAAACTCACCTAAATCACAGTTTAAAGTATTGACTTTACATAAAGTAAGGTTAACTCCACTGATAATTATACCTTTTATCGAATTATATACCTTGAGATGATGTAGACGTTTATCTATACTTAATAGGTAAAACTGCTACACTTTCTGTGAAACTACTGCATTCATTAATACTGTGTCTTGTCCGTTATCAGACAGAGTTAATTTTCGAGGAAGGCTAGAGAAACAGCGCTATTTTATCTGTGCGAATGCGTAGTAGCATTGCATTGGATTAGGCATACCGCGAGCTGGTTGGAATAAAAAATGTTTTTTTTTTTCAGGAAACAAACATATAGCTTTGCGGATTTGGATTTTTGAAAATGTAGTCTGCTTTTTACTAACAAAACATGTTATTTTTTTTATTGGCTTTTACTCTGAAACCATAATAGCCTCCTCGAATGAGATAACTTTTACATTTTCCTCTTAATCATTTTATTATTTTTTTAAACAAAGAATCAAACCCTGTGTCTTACGCTCTTCGGGCGCATGCCTATACTACTCAGCCACCTCGGCAAACAGTTAAAATTTGCAAGTGCTTTCTGTTAACGCGTAGGCTGCATCAACTGATCAATGTTGATAGGTCCATCACCATTATCAGCCAAAAGACGTCCACTGCTGAACATAGGCACAGCTTTCCACAGCGACCGAACTAGCGTTCTGCATCCAGTTTGATCCTGCGATCTTTACCAGGTTCTTAGTCCATCTTGTCGGTAGACGTCCTACACTGCGTCTCTGCAAAGGGTCTCCAATCTAGAATTTTTCTACGGCAACGGCCATCAGTTCTTCGCGATAAGTGCCTTACCTGTTGCCACTTAAGCTTATTAAGTTGCTCTCACAATATCCGAAGGAAATATTTGTACAATTATTACATTAATATAATTGTCTGACAACGTTGCTTTTTACAAGTGCAGTTAAAAAAATATTACTCGTTTGGTGTTATTTCTGAATGCAATCCGAAAAACATACCCCTAAATAAGCTAAATACCTACAAAATTTTGTCAAACGGGTACTACAGATGGGCAGAACTTTTCCTTATGAATATCATGATAATATATATAAACGATTATTAAAACTAAACAAAAAAAAAACTGCTTCTTTGACGTAAATAAATAATTTTAAAAAAAATATGCAGTAAAGCCAACACCTCAAACGTACCAAAACAATGCAGGAGTTTTCTGAACTTTTTTTTTTCAATATAGGGTTAAAACCATTTAAAATGACCATTGAGACAAAAATAAAAATATAACCATAACCAAAATGAAACTCGTAACACTTCGTATCTAGGTAGAAAAAGGGTTTTCACCTTATATCTGGCAACATTGAACACTGGCGAACAGTACCCACGTGTGTAAAACACCTAATTTCCATAAAGAATGCAAAGCGAGGTTAAACGTCAACCCGTTAATGACCAAACGTAATGCGCCTCTGTTTTAATTGTGGAAATGCTGTCCAGTTATTATTTCACTTCAGTTTGTAGCGAAAATGAACTGTGGGAATGTATCTAGTAAAAGTTTCGCTAAAAATAATTATACCTTGAGCTAGTTATAATAATTAAACATATAGATATTTCATTATTCTAGCTACGGGCCTCATTTAGAAAAAAACCTGATGTAGATCTTCACAAACACTTTCAACGAAAATTGGTTTGAAATAGATCGAACAGGTAGTTAATGACATTTTCAATAACCGCAGACGTAACTTTGTTATTCGTTTAAATACTATAAAAAAACAAAGTTATATTTGCTGTAAACAAAATACTGTGGTATTTTAGCTAAGTGGAAGTACACATGAGTGGATCTCTAATTCAGTTAAAGTTGGCACGGAGCCCTTAGTGTGCGGGTCTGACTCGCACTTGGCTGTTTTTTAAAAATGTATCATAATTAGCTAGCTAGTTTAGTATACGCAATGTGGCGGGAGGCACAGCGCCGCGCTACGATAGGGGCGTCTTCACCGTGAGAGCAAAAATGAGCAGTGTTCTTGTCATAAGATGTCAATATTATCGAGAGATGGCGTTAGCATAACTTTTGGAAATAACTTTTTTAACTTTATTTAAAGTATTATATCACAGGGTAATTGGTTTTTACCAACGTAAATAACAAAAAGTAAAACAATGTAGATGTGTACTTAAGTAACTAAGAGACGCTTTTATGACTCTCAACAAAAAAATATCCCATACTCTGATTTTTAATTAGATAGACCAATCTGACATTTAGTGGGTGGCCACTTTGTTGAAATTAACAAAATAGTGTTTTTCTTAAAAAATAATCGATACTTAAATTTTCATTGATTATAAATAAAACATGTTTATAAAAATTGAGAAAATTGAAAAAAATATGTTCCCAAAACTATCCCAACCCCATCTGATAAGAGCTGTAAAGTGATAGGAGAAATCTACTTATTACTTATTGAAAGGTTAACAGCACATAAACGATAGGTTATTAAAGTAACAAAAGTTAAATTGAATAGTTCTTTTTGTATTTATCGAAATTAATTTTATAAATTGCCTTTTAAAGTATATTTTAAAAGCCTATAAACATGTTTGTAATTACTCAACTATAAGTAAAGTTATTTTGTTGTTGCCATTTTATCCAATATGTCATGTACGTACGCATATTTAGACAAAAAACATCTTGAAATAGAAACTCCGTACTCTTAAATGTTCCCTCTGAATAGATACACTGCAGTTTGTAAATATGCCGGTGTAATAACCGTTTCGGAAAATTCGTACCAAAAATTTCTGAATGGAGCAAAACGCTTACACGGTTGATATAACTCGGTTCGGTTCAAAAATTGCAAGCGTCTTACTCTGTTATGTTTTTTTACATTGTTATTTTAGGTGTTTATACATATAAAATTCAATTAACAAGTGCGAGTCAGACTCGCACACTGAGGGTTCCGTGCCAACTTTAAATGAATTAGGGAATCCATTTACTCCTACTTAGGAAAATACCACAATATTTTGTTGACTACAAATATAACTTTGTTTTTCATAGTGTTTGTATGAAGTACAAAGTTATGTTTGCGGTTGTTGAAATCATGCTATATCTCAAAAACTACTCGTTCGATCTCGTCTTAACCAATTTTCGTTTGAAAGTGTTTGTTACGATCTATATTATATATTTTTTCAAAATTTACACTCTCTTGGTTTAGAAGTTAGATGGGGGGGACGCCCATTTTACCACTTTGGAAGCGGATAGCTATGAAACGTTAGACTTTAAAAGAAAATGGTTTGTGGAACCTCAATATCATTTTAAAATTCCTATCTAAAGACATCCCACACACATAGGTTTGACTAAAAAAAAATTTTTTGGTTATAGTTTCATATATGGGAGCCCCCCCCCCCCCCCTTAAATGACTTTATTTTTTGTATGAGAATCGGTAAGCGGTTAACAGGATACATCTTCCTACCAAATTTCAACAGTGTAATGCTTATAGTTACAGAATAAAATGGCTGTGACATACGGATGGACAGACAGACAGACTTGACGAAACTATAAGCCTATTAAGTACAAGATTATAACGAATTTAAATATATACAATAAATAAACAAGCTTTCTAACACAAAACTTTAAAAAAATACGATCCAGAAGCTCCTAAGATAGGCTAATTTATTCAAACAATTTTTTTCCGCCCTTAACCTTGGGGGAAAAGTATTTTTCAGCCATCACGCGTTTATATGTAAAACTTTTCTACACGAATAGAGTCTTACATGGTTTACTTGGTAGGGTTCCGCACTTCTTAGCCGTTTCGATTTGTCCCGGAACATTTCGCGATAGTTTCTGAATGCATTTTATTTGCTCTGTTTCTTGAGTTTTCATTATATGCTATTTGATTTTATGCTGTCTCCTAAACGGTGGTGAATTTTGACTACCCGTCTGGTGTAGTGGTCGAGAAATCGCCTACTACGCAGCGGGTGCGGGTTCGATCCCCGCACAATACAAACATTAGTGTGCATGAACATGTCTGTTTGTATTGGTCTGGGTGTTTTCTATGTATATCATGTATGTATTTACAAACAAAAAGTATTTAAGTATTATATCCGTTGTCTGGCACCCATAACACAAGCTTTGAGTAGCTTACTTTGGGGCTAGATGGCGATGTGTGGGAATGTCCAAAGGATATTTATTATTATTATTTATTATCGTACTTTCTTTTGATAAGTCGGTTAATAGTGGAATGTAAATGGCAATTAAAAATACGACGTTTTTGGTGATTTCTGGGCAGCAAAATAAAACAAAAAAATTATAAAGTCTTACTCCTCAGTGTCTAAAGACGAAAGTCTTCAACCAGTGTGTATTACCAGTGATGACATACGGATCCAAAACATGGTCTCTAACTATGGGCCTCATAAAGAAGCTCAAAATCACACAACGAGCGATGGAGAGGCTATGTTGGGTGTTTTACTACGGGATCGAATCAGAAATGAGGAGATTCATAGAAGAACTAAGGTAACGGACATAGCCTTGAGAATCAGTAAGCTCAAGTGGCAATGGGTAGGGCACATAGCGCGAAGAACTGATGGCCGTTGGGGCAGGAAAGTTCTAGATTGGAAACCCTTTGACCAAAGACGCAGCATAAGACCTCCACCTACAAGATATACAGACGACCTTAAAAAGATCGCAGGATCAAACTGGATGCAGACCGCTAGTAATCGGTCGCTGTGGAAAGCCGTGGGGGAGACCTATGTTCAGTAGTGGACGTCCTTTAGCTGATAATGATGATGATGAGGATCACTCCTCTCATATTCCTCGCTATAACTATGAGACAAATGGCCACAGAACACTTCAATGATATTATGTTCTAAATACAATATCATTGAAGCTCCTACATACGATTCCATGGCTGTCAACATTTCAACGACGTGTCGATGGCGTGTGGACGGCATGCCGACACGGCGCAATTATAGCCGCTAAAATATCGACGACAGCCGTCGACAAACTACCATATAAAATTTCGACGGCACGCAGACGTCACATCGATGCCAGCCGCTACCTTATACTGTGTTTGATAGATCTTTTTAACTTAATTTAAGGTTTCAGCCTTCTACAATCTGAAATGTTGAATGCGCAAAACTTGACACACCAAATGATTTTTATCAAATTGACCTAATTCTGAAAGAAAAAAGGAAAAAATATTTAGAGTTTCATGGGGTATTTTTAGTTTTATTGTCACTTCTGATCATTTCTTGCTCTGCATACGACGCTCTGTCGAGAGAGGAGTCGGTAGATATATCGCCGGGTCGCTGGCTGTGCCTCGCTGATGTGCCGCGCTAATTATTACTACTATCTACGCATACAAAAAACTATTTGATTCTACTATGAAACTAACCATTTCTTGTTTTAGTAGATATTTAGACGGGTTTGCGCACATATGACTTGTCTTATTAATAAATAGACAGGGAAACATTTAACTGAAGATGTTTTAAAAATCTTACCTATATTAAAAAAAATGATTCTGCTCGTTATTCCAATCAAACTGTTTCCAGGATTTGCGCATTTAACTTTACACATTGTATAGCAAAACAGTGTGAAACTAGTTTGATATAAGAGCTATGTTAGTTATTACTATTATTATTACTATGTTAGTTATAATACTAACAGATATTCGTGCCTTCAACCTTCATTGTTAATTGATTCAAAAGATCGATACTGACTCAATGTAACACGGATATTGAAAAACCACAAATTTGTTGTGCAAACTATTTATTACCAGATTATGTAGACAAAATTTTATGGAACGTAGCTTTGATAAAGGTGGTAGCCAACCACTAGTGTGTAAGTGTGCAAGTAAGTGTAATAGTATTCCTGCCCCCTTATTTATAATATAACTCAAACAGTCTAATATAGTACATTATGATACAAGTGTGCTAAGTTGACCATTATATACAAGGCGATATTGTGTGCGCACGAGCGAAAGCGAGTGCGCCATAAAAAAACCGCGTATATAATGGTCACAGGCACACGTGTTTCATACGACGTTTTTCAACACACTTGCCATTAATCCAAAATTCGTCACACCACAGCAGCCAACTATTTACGAAAAATGGCGCGTTGTTTTTTTTTCTTGCCGCGAAACTAATGCGCGCGCAAGGTTAAGGCGCGAACTAGATCGGCCAACAGCCAAAAAAAATGTAATAATTCGTTATTTAAAACACAAATTATAGAACATTTTAAAGGAATTTGAGTTATTTTTAGTAATAAAGCTGGATTTACCATTTATTGAAATAAATATGTACATACTGTTATTTTTCGCATAAATACTGTTTGTTGTGTAAGTTACCTATAACCCGATTAAATTATATCGCTTCATCTTCTTACTTACTACTTGGTACTAGGGTACAAATGTAAACTGGTCGGGTTAATAAACAAAAGGCACTAGTGCAATAATATACAGAAAAAGCACGCGTGTTTAATATCTATGATTATGTGCCAAAAATCGGTGGAATAAAAACATCATTTTGAGCAAGTGTGTTGAAAAACCTATTATAGCCGTAGCCTATAACCGAACCTAGCTGTAACACTGCTTTGTCACTTTCTGTCAAATGATGACAGCGCCTAGAAAAAATGAGATAAAACAGTGTAATAGTTAAGGCAGGATTATTAGACTGTTTGCGTTAGTATGAATAAGGGGGTTATCTTTGTGCTCAAGTGTAGCGTTTTTCTTATCATATTTATGTGTAGGTAGCCAAATAAAAGGCACACGAGTTCGTCAAGTGTGTGGCTGCCTTTAAATTCAGTGCGAACATCGAAACTCTGCCGTAATATTTCTTGTGAACTGTCAAAGTCTATTTTCACTTCCCAATAAAAAGTTAATCTTAGACAAAGTTAAGCGAATCTTTGTGAATGTAGGAAGTTTTATTTTCCTCGCGCATCTTGAGGAAGTTTAAGTTAAAATACGTGAAATTAAGTTCTCGACTTGTTGTTATAAATATTTTGATGTACGGGCGAGGTTGGTAGTAAATTGGTTTTGATTTAGTGATAATAATAATAATAAATATTAAATATTGCACACTACATACAACGTATAATTAAACATCCTAAATAATAACGTCGTAGTGTTTTTGCTTGAATCAATTTCTTCCAGCCTACCTTTAGGTAAGGAAAAGCATAAGGAATAAGAGAAGTGGCGTGGCGAAGAAATATTTTAAATACTTTGATTTAAGTAAGAGTAAGTAAACAGATTTGATTGAAGAGAGTTAAGAAAAGGGTCATATACACATTATCTACTTATAATGATGTCATGTTATGAAATAATTATAAAAGACGTATAAATCAAAAAATAAATTAAATAAACTAACCCAAAATGATTTTAAGACATTAATGTCTTCGTCTTCGTCTTAAGATCTTCAGTTGATCTTAAGATATTAATGTCTTAAGAACATTATGGATAAGTTTATATTATAATTAAGTATAAGTTTATATTTTATTTAAGTATAATAATTACGATTTAACTACCTCAAACTCGTTATCCTTAGTTTTTTTAAAAAGCTTTTGTTTCTGAAGTGCTTTAATAAAAAAAACTGTGAAAGCACTCCGGGAGTGCCGGCAGAAGTGAAAAAATACAATAATAATAATAATAATAATAATAATATAATATTTTTATAGAATACAATATTTATTTATTGCGCTATCGTACACAAACATTACAATTTATATTATATTAAATTACATTAAAAAGTTTATCTCTCAGAAAAATCAACTTACATCCATAATTTCGCCAACCGTCTTACGGTTTTTCGATCTGTACCCCAATCACGAACTTCAGACGTATTCGTCACGTTATCGTAGCGAGTTTACGCAGTACAACGTTAGTCGGCATCACGAAAAACTCTCGTGTCGTGTAGTAAGCTCGATAGCATTGACGAAGATGACGTCATACTAACGTAAATATGGCCGTTGAATGACACGTCCAGAAACAAGTTAAGCTATCTTTTTTATGAATATCATCGCAATATATCATGATATTCCAGTAAAATCTAAGAAAAATCAATAACGAAACAAAATTACGATCAATATGTTTGGCAGGGTTAGCAAATGTAAAAAATTTGGTCTATTAAAATATGAAGATATATGTTTTTCTGTAATCTTAAGATTTTTGAACTGTTTAGTAGACTGTCAGTTGACAGACTGACGTTATGCCATCAAATTGTGACAAATTCAAAAGTTATACAAAAGATTTAGTTAAAAAATATGAAAAAATATTAAAATAACGAGGACAAGTTGTTTGCAGTACAATGTAACAATATTTGATTTTTTGAAAAAGTAAGTATGTAAAAATAATACAAGGATAAGTGATTAAAGTGCTTTTATTCATTGGCTATTATAGCGAGGTAAACTCTAACTAGATCTTATTTCTCAAGAAATTGTGATTTATCCAAGCCCTCAGCTCTCCAAGAGGACGCTGTTTCTAACAAATGGAATGAAAAGCATTACGTCAATATAAAATAAATATATATTATTTTTCAGAATGAAGACTGACCAAAGTAAAATGTGTAGAAACACGCCTATATATGCCAGCTAGAAGAAATAAAGTGAGTCTAGCAGTTCCGGCGGTCTTCGTTACTCTCATATATATATTTAGAGCAAAGATGAACACAACAAGATCAAAATCGATACACCTGTTACAAGTGCCCTGTTCCTGATTTCTTTTTAAGTTAAAATTAAGGTGTATAAGATAAAAAATATTGTAATAAATTTCATATTTCTATGTCATAATGTTAGAATTATAAATATGACCACTAACGTTTTCTTTATTCCACACGTTTCTTTATTTCTCGCCAAAAGCCAAAGCTCTGTCTGTTGTTATATGTGATATTTTGAGCACATTTAGTAAGAAACTATGTGTCGGATCCGTACGTTCTCACTAGTACACACACACCCGTTGAAGACTTTCGTCTTCAAACACTGAGGTTAATGAGACGTGGCGACGCTCTTGCGCTGTTTCCCGACCTCTGCCTAGCCGGCCGCGTTGGATTCGTTGAAGACCTCTTTCTTAGAAACACTTGTTGTGAGGCTCGGTTAAGGCTTTCGACTGTAGTTCCAAAATCTCATCTTTGCCTGCACGAATAGTATATTATCAATAAACCGGAGGTGAGAGATGTATTTGCTATTGAAGTTGATGCCGGATCTTACTCATTCCAAGAGCTTGAATTAGTCTTCAAATGCAGCTGTGTGAAATTTTAGAAAAAAAAAAAACAATTTAGGCGCTCTTATCCGTAAAAGTCACCCAGTTTCTTTTCGGTATTTTTGACATTTAGAATCTGAAGTAATCTTGTTGCAACTCACGATACTATACGTCAAAGCAAGATTCGTGATCGCAAATCCAGTTTAACACTATAGAAAATGTTTACGCACAATAAATGTCAGGTATTTGAGCTGCCAAATTTAGTTTGTTTTACGTCCGATAGAGGCGCTTTCAGATTCTCATACAAATGATTACGTTACTATACGAATACTTTGACGCAAATTATTCGTGATAGGGGTACAGGTCACGTGTCCTGACGCGAGTTTCACATTTTTCCCCCATCCCACAAAAGTTCTCAACGCCGCTAAAGAAGTTTTCACTTCAAAAAATAACTTACTAAAAAAAGCATGTCGTTATTGTGACGATATTGTAACGGTGGTTGTAATAAATCGCTCTCAACGCAGAAATGAGACTGCTTAATTTTACCAGTATGTTATGTTATTGGTCCGTTATAGTGACTGACGTTTGGCTGAACCGATTTCCATGACGTTTTTAGCTGTTCTGTTAAGTATATATGTAATAAACAGTGGCTATTCGTGTTAAGAATCTAACAGCTTAATCATAATCAACGTGTATATAACTCATATTTAAATAAACTTGTTAAAATAATAAAGCTTTTCCCAGTTCATTTCAGATAAGTGATGTTACAAATAAATAAAAGAAAAGCAACTATTTCGTAGCTAAAACGCCAGTTAACTTGAAAGCTGTGCTCAGAGACGTAGGAATCTACGGTGCCTGAACGTGGGCCTTAAATATTTAAAAATATAGGAAGGTCAAATGCAAAAAGCATAGAAGTAACTGAGTATTTAGTTATGACCCTTATAATCACGCAACGATCAAACTCGAAAAAATTTACAACTGCACGAAAATAAGGTATAAAGTTTAAATGAAGTATAGGTATTTGAAATATCACGCTTGATGCAGTCACGATTTTATATTGAAGTTTATACTTCAAAAGCTTAATAAAGATGAAATAAGAAACCAAAAATTTGCGCACGGGCGGGACTTGAACCAGCAACCTCTTGGCTGACCGGGCTTAACGCTCTTACCAATTGAGCTACCGTGCTGTCAGTCCGACCTTGCGAAATTTGTGGTCTCTTACAGACACGTCATTGTGTGACTTATGACCCTGTGAGTGTTAAAAACATTCTAAACCATTCAAAAGCTTCGTCATACGAAGCGATGTAGCTTTTTGTGAGGTCGTAATCTAACCACAAGCACAAAAAATCACAGCTACAAGGCAGGACTTATAACTCGTTCAGTGCCAAGCACTTAGGCCGTGTGCGCGAGAACCATTCCAGCGCGGTGCCAACGACTCGAGTCCGAGTCTTACGGCGATGTCTTTTTCTTTAAAGCACTTGGACCCGAGTGCTTGGCCACCAACACGCCATGTGCTGACCAACCGGGTCCGAATGTGCATGTTTTTATATTTTAAGTCTATCTGTCTGTCTGTCTGTCCGTCCGTATGTCACAGCCATTTTATTCTGTAACTATAAGCATTACACAATTGAAATTTGGTAGAAAGATGTATCTTGGTAACCGCTTATCGATTCTGCTGCTAATGCCGTAACAAAATTAGTGTTTTCGTGTATTTATTGATCGAGAAGAATTTTCGAATGAAGCTTAAAAATTACAAATATTTTTTAAAATTTATTAAACACACAAGCTACATAAGTTAAAATGATATTTAATGAATTAGAAAATCATAAAATTGAAATTGTCTACGCGAAATGTCAAAAATGTTGCATCAGACTACCAGCGCTGGTCTGTTAAATGACTTTGCAAATTTCTGACGGGTTGGCTAAATTTGTTGCACATTTACCCGTTTATCACCGTTTTATTGCGAGCCCAATTGAAAAATATTGAATAGCCTCTATCCTCTTAATAGTTGGACTTCTTGGTGCTAAAGTGTGTCGATTATATTATTGTGTATGCTTCTTTAGCTTAAGCATAGAATACAAATACAGATATTCTATTTCTGTAACTTAATCTAATATAAGTATTAGTTGTGGGAACTCATTAACTCACCTTCATTTCTGTAAAGGTAAATGAAGAGTATGTAAGTTCCTACGTGGCTATGTTTCGCTGACCTACCATAAAAGTCATTTATTTATGCAAATAAATGACTGATCTTCTGGGGGCACTTTTACATGTACCAAAATAAACCCTACCACAGCTTCGGGACAGTTGTGGGCTAGTGCTGAGAAGAAGCTGCGCAACAAACTCAGTCACTATTGTAAATGCCTCTTTTCAAAATGTTTACAATGTTTGTAGTGATCATGCCAGTCCATACATCATTATCTTTTAAATAATCATCTACTTTATAATAGCCTTTCGTCATAATGATTTCTTTAATTTCAGTTTTAAATTTATTAACCGGTAAGTTTATAATACCTTCGTATTCATTCATACATGATTCTAATTAGAAAACAAATTACAGCTTTCGGTCAATACAAGAAACCAAACAACATATTCAACTAGTACTGAAACAGTTTTATTATAAGTATGCACCGAAAAACTTTTTCTTCTCGAGATGTATAATGGAACAGCTCCATCTATTAATAAATGTGAATACTAACATATGTATGGACCTCTAACTACGACTAATATTATAAACATGAAAGTTTGTAAAGATGGTTGCATGTTCACGCAAAATAGATGTTGGTAAAACGTACTAAATTCGGAAAAGCACATAACCTACAATTTTACATACATTCCATGGCTGTCAACATTTCAACGACGTGTCGATGGCGTGTGGACGGCATGCCGACACGGCGCAATTATAGCCGCTAAAATATCGACGACAGCCGTCGACAAACTACCATATAAAATTTCGACGGCACGCAGACGTCACATCGATGCCAGCCGCTACCTTATACTGTGTTTGATAGATCTTTTTAACTTAATTTAAGGTTTCAGCCTTCTACAATCTGCAATGTTGAATGCGCAAAACTTGACACACCAAATGATTTTTATCAAATTGACCTAATTCTGAAAGAAAAAAGGAAAAAATATTTAGAGTTTCATGGGGTATTTTTAGTTTTATTGTCACTTCTGATCATTTCTTGCTCTGCATACGACGCTCTGTCGAGAGAGGAGTCGGTAGATATATCGCCGGGTCGCTGGCTGTGCCTCGCTGATGTGCCGCGCTAATTATTACTACTATCTACGCATACAAAAAACTATTTGATTCTACTATGAAACTAACCATTTCTTGTTTTAGTAGATATTTAGACGGGTTTGCGCACATATGACTTGTCTTATTAATAAATAGACAGGGAAACATTTAACTGAAGATGTTTTAAAAATCTTACCTATATTAAAAAAAATGATTCTGCTCGTTATTCCAATCAAACTGTTTCCAGGATTTGCGCATTTAACTTTACACATTGTATAGCAAAACAGTGTGAAACTAGTTTGATATAAGAGCTATGTTAGTTATTACTATTATTATTACTATGTTAGTTATAATACTAACAGATATTCGTGCCTTCAACCTTCATTGTTAATTGATTCAAAAGATCGATACTGACTCAATGTAACACGGATATTGAAAAACCACAAATTTGTTGTGCAAACTATTTATTACCAGATTATGTAGACAAAATTTTATGGAACGTAGCTTTGATAAAGGTGGTAGCCAACCACTAGTGTGTAAGTGTGCAAGTAAGTGTAATAGTATTCCTGCCCCCTTATTTATAATATAACTCAAACAGTCTAATATAGTACATTATGATACAAGTGTGCTAAGTTGACCATTATATACAAGGCGATATTGTGTGCGCACGAGCGAAAGCGAGTGCGCCATAAAAAAACCGCGTATATAATGGTCACAGGCACACGTGTTTCATACGACGTTTTTCAACACACTTGCCATTAATCCAAAATTCGTCACACCACAGCAGCCAACTATTTACGAAAAATGGCGCGTTGTTTTTTTTTCTTGCCGCGAAACTAATGCGCGCGCAAGGTTAAGGCGCGAACTAGATCGGCCAACAGCCAAAAAAAATGTAATAATTCGTTATTTAAAACACAAATTATAGAACATTTTAAAGGAATTTGAGTTATTTTTAGTAATAAAGCTGGATTTACCATTTATTGAAATAAATATGTACATACTGTTATTTTTCGCATAAATACTGTTTGTTGTGTAAGTTACCTATAACCCGATTAAATTATATCGCTTCATCTTCTTACTTACTACTTGGTACTAGGGTACAAATGTAAACTGGTCGGGTTAATAAACAAAAGGCACTAGTGCAATAATATACAGAAAAAGCACGCGTGTTTAATATCTATGATTATGTGCCAAAAATCGGTGGAATAAAAACATCATTTTGAGCAAGTGTGTTGAAAAACCTATTATAGCCGTAGCCTATAACCGAACCTAGCTGTAACACTGCTTTGTCACTTTCTGTCAAATGATGACAGCGCCTAGAAAAAATGAGATAAAACAGTGTAATAGTTAAAGCAGGATTATTAGACTGTTTGCGTTAGTATGAATAAGGGGGTTATCTTTGTGCTCAAGTGTAGCGTTTTTCTTATCATATTTATGTGTAGGTAGCCAAATAAAAGGCACACGAGTTCGTCAAATGTGTGGCTGCCTTTAAATTCAGTGCGAACATCGAAACTCTGCCGTAATATTTCTTGTGAACTGTCAAAGTCTATTTTCACTTCCCAATAAAAAGTTAATCTTAGACAAAGTTAAGCGAATCTTTGTGAATGTAGGAAGTTTTATTTTCCTCGCGCATCTTGAGGAAGTTTAAGTTAAAATACGTGAAATTAAGTTCTCGACTTGTTGTTATAAATATTTTGATGTACGGGCGAGGTTGGTAGTAAATTGGTTTTGATTTAGTGATAATAATAATAATAAATATTAAATATTGCACACTACATACAACGTATAATTAAACATCGTAAATAATAACGTCGTAGTGTTTTTGCTTGAATCAATTTCTTCCAGCCTACCTTTAGGTAAGGAAAAGCATAAGGAATAAGAGAAGTGGCGTGGCGAAGAAATATTTTAAATACTTTGATTTAAGTAAGAGTAAGTAAACAGATTTGATTGAAGAGAGTTAAGAAAAGGGTCATATACACATTATCTACTTATAATGATGTCATGTTATGAAATAATTATAAAAGACGTATAAATCAAAAAATAAATTAAATAAACTAACCCAAAATGATTTTAAGACATTAATGTCTTCGTCTTCGTCTTAAGATCTTCAGTTGATCTTAAGATATTAATGTCTTAAGAACATTATGGATAAGTTTATATTATAATTAAGTATAAGTTTATATTTTATTTAAGTATAATAATTACGATTTAACTACCTCAAACTCGTTATCCTTAGTTTTTTTAAAAAGCTTTTGTTTCTGAAGTGCTTTAATAAAAAAAACTGTGAAAGCACTCCGGGAGTGCCGGCAGAAGTGAAAAAATACAATAATAATAATAATAATAATAATAATATAATATTTTTATAGAATACAATATTTATTTATTGCGCTATCGTACACAAACATTACAATTTATATTATATTAAATTACATTAAAAAGTTTATCTCTCAGAAAAATCAACTTACATCCATAATTTCGCCAACCGTCTTACGGTTTTTCGATCTGTACCCCAATCACGAACTTCAGACGTATTCGTCACGTTATCGTAGCGAGTTTACGCAGTACAACGTTAGTCGGCATCACGAAAAACTCTCGTGTCGTGTAGTAAGCTCGATAGCATTGACGAAGATGACGTCATACTAACGTAAATATGGCCGTTGAATGACACGTCCAGAAACAAGTTAAGCTATCTTTTTTATGAATATCATCGCAATATATCATGATATTCCAGTAAAATCTAAGAAAAATCAATAACGAAACAAAATTACGATCAATATGTTTGGCAGGGTTAGCAAATGTAAAAAATTTGGTCTATTAAAATATGAAGATATATGTTTTTCTGTAATCTTAAGATTTTTGAACTGTTTAGTAGACTGTCAGTTGACAGACTGACGTTATGCCATCAAATTGTGACAAATTCAAAAGTTATACAAAAGATTTAGTTAAAAAATATGAAAAAATATTAAAATAACGAGGACAAGTTGTTTGCAGTACAATGTAACAATATTTGATTTTTTGAAAAAGTAAGTATGTAAAAATAATACAAGGATAAGTGATTAAAGTGCTTTTATTCATTGGCTATTATAGCGAGGTAAACTCTAACTAGATCTTATTTCTCAAGAAATTGTGATTTATCCAAGCCCTCAGCTCTCCAAGAGGACGCTGTTTCTAACAAATGGAATGAAAAGCATTACGTCAATATAAAATAAATATATATTATTTTTCAGAATGAAGACTGACCAAAGTAAAATGTGTAGAAACACGCCTATATATGCCAGCTAGAAGAAATAAAGTGAGTCTAGCAGTTCCGGCGGTCTTCGTTACTCTCATATATATATTTAGAGCAAAGATGAACACAACAAGATCAAAATCGATACACCTGTTACAAGTGCCCTGTTCCTGATTTCTTTTTAAGTTAAAATTAAGGTGTATAAGATAAAAAATATTGTAATAAATTTCATATTTCTATGTCATAATGTTAGAATTATAAATATGACCACTAACGTTTTCTTTATTCCACACGTTTCTTTATTTCTCGCCAAAAGCCAAAGCTCTGTCTGTTGTTATATGTGATATTTTGAGCACATTTAGTAAGAAACTATGTGTCGGATCCGTACGTTCTCACTAGTACACACACACCCGTTGAAGACTTTCGTCTTCAAACACTGAGGTTAATGAGACGTGGCGACGCTCTTGCGCTGTTTCCCGACCTCTGCCTAGCCGGCCGCGTTGGATTCGTTGAAGACCTCTTTCTTAGAAACACTTGTTGTGAGGCTCGGTTAAGGCTTTCGACTGTAGTTCCAAAATCTCATCTTTGCCTGCACGAATAGTATATTATCAATAAACCGGAGGTGAGAGATGTATTTGCTATTGAAGTTGATGCCGGATCTTACTCATTCCAAGAGCTTGAATTAGTCTTCAAATGCAGCTGTGTGAAATTTTAGAAAAAAAAAAAACAATTTAGGCGCTCTTATCCGTAAAAGTCACCCAGTTTCTTTTCGGTATTTTTGACATTTAGAATCTGAAGTAATCTTGTTGCAACTCACGATACTATACGTCAAAGCAAGATTCGTGATCGCAAATCCAGTTTAACACTATAGAAAATGTTTACGCACAATAAATGTCAGGTATTTGAGCTGCCAAATTTAGTTTGTTTTACGTCCGATAGAGGCGCTTTCAGATTCTCATACAAATGATTACGTTACTATACGAATACTTTGACGCAAATTATTCGTGATAGGGGTACAGGTCACGTGTCCTGACGCGAGTTTCACATTTTTCCCCCATCCCACAAAAGTTCTCAACGCCGCTAAAGAAGTTTTCACTTCAAAAAATAACTTACTAAAAAAAGCATGTCGTTATTGTGACGATATTGTAACGGTGGTTGTAATAAATCGCTCTCAACGCAGAAATGAGACTGCTTAATTTTACCAGTATGTTATGTTATTGGTCCGTTATAGTGACTGACGTTTGGCTGAACCGATTTCCATGACGTTTTTAGCTGTTCTGTTAAGTATATATGTAATAAACAGTGGCTATTCGTGTTAAGAATCTAACAGCTTAATCATAATCAACGTGTATATAACTCATATTTAAATAAACTTGTTAAAATAATAAAGCTTTTCCCAGTTCATTTCAGATAAGTGATGTTACAAATAAATAAAAGAAAAGCAACTATTTCGTAGCTAAAACGCCAGTTAACTTGAAAGCTGTGCTCAGAGACGTAGGAATCTACGGTGCCTGAACGTGGGCCTTAAATATTTAAAAATATAGGAAGGTCAAATGCAAAAAGCATAGAAGTAACTGAGTATTTAGTTATGACCCTTATAATCACGCAACGATCAAACTCGAAAAAATTTACAACTGCACGAAAATAAGGTATAAAGTTTAAATGAAGTATAGGTATTTGAAATATCACGCTTGATGCAGTCACGATTTTATATTGAAGTTTATACTTCAAAAGCTTAATAAAGATGAAATAAGAAACCAAAAATTTGCGCACGGGCGGGACTTGAACCAGCAACCTCTTGGCTGACCGGGCTTAACGCTCTTACCAATTGAGCTACCGTGCTGTCAGTCCGACCTTGCGAAATTTGTGGTCTCTTACAGACACGTCATTGTGTGACTTATGACCCTGTGAGTGTTAAAAACATTCTAAACCATTCAAAAGCTTCGTCATACGAAGCGATGTAGCTTTTTGTGAGGTCGTAATCTAACCACAAGCACAAAAAATCACAGCTACAAGGCAGGACTTATAACTCGTTCAGTGCCAAGCACTTAGGCCGTGTGCGCGAGAACCATTCCAGCGCGGTGCCAACGACTCGAGTCCGAGTCTTACGGCGATGTCTTTTTCTTTAAAGCACTTGGACCCGAGTGCTTGGCCACCAACACGCCATGTGCTGACCAACCGGGTCCGAATGTGCATGTTTTTATATTTTAAGTCTATCTGTCTGTCTGTCTGTCCGTCCGTATGTCACAGCCATTTTATTCTGTAACTATAAGCATTACACAATTGAAATTTGGTAGAAAGATGTATCTTGGTAACCGCTTATCGATTCTGCTGCTAATGCCGTAACAAAATTAGTGTTTTCGTGTATTTATTGATCGAGAAGAATTTTCGAATGAAGCTTAAAAATTACAAATATTTTTTAAAATTTATTAAACACACAAGCTACATAAGTTAAAATGATATTTAATGAATTAGAAAATCATAAAATTGAAATTGTCTACGCGAAATGTCAAAAATGTTGCATCAGACTACCAGCGCTGGTCTGTTAAATGACTTTGCAAATTTCTGACGGGTTGGCTAAATTTGTTGCACATTTACCCGTTTATCACCGTTTTATTGCGAGCCCAATTGAAAAATATTGAATAGCCTCTATCCTCTTAATAGTTGGACTTCTTGGTGCTAAAGTGTGTCGATTATATTATTGTGTATGCTTCTTTAGCTTAAGCATAGAATACAAATACAGATATTCTATTTCTGTAACTTAATCTAATATAAGTATTAGTTGTGGGAACTCATTAACTCACCTTCATTTCTGTAAAGGTAAATGAAGAGTATGTAAGTTCCTACGTGGCTATGTTTCGCTGACCTACCATAAAAGTCATTTATTTATGCAAATAAATGACTGATCTTCTGGGGGCACTTTTACATGTACCAAAATAAACCCTACCACAGCTTCGGGACAGTTGTGGGCTAGTGCTGAGAAGAAGCTGCGCAACAAACTCAGTCACTATTGTAAATGCCTCTTTTCAAAATGTTTACAATGTTTGTAGTGATCATGCCAGTCCATACATCATTATCTTTTAAATAATCATCTACTTTATAATAGCCTTTCGTCATAATGATTTCTTTAATTTCAGTTTTAAATTTATTAACCGGTAAGTTTATAATACCTTCGTATTCATTCATACATGATTCTAATTAGAAAACAAATTACAGCTTTCGGTCAATACAAGAAACCAAACAACATATTCAACTAGTACTGAAACAGTTTTATTATAAGTATGCACCGAAAAACTTTTTCTTCTCGAGATGTATAATGGAACAGCTCCATCTATTAATAAATGTGAATACTAACATATGTATGGACCTCTAACTACGACTAATATTATAAACATGAAAGTTTGTAAAGATGGTTGCATGTTCACGCAAAATAGATGTTGGTAAAACGTACTAAATTCGGAAAAGCACATAACCTACAATTTTACATACATTCCATGGCTGTCAACATTTCAACGACGTGTCGATGGCGTGTGGACGGCATGCCGACACGGCGCAATTATAGCCGCTAAAATATCGACGACAGCCGTCGACAAACTACCATATAAAATTTCGACGGCACGCAGACGTCACATCGATGCCAGCCGCTACCTTATACTGTGTTTGATAGATCTTTTTAACTTAATTTAAGGTTTCAGCCTTCTACAATCTGCAATGTTGAATGCGCAAAACTTGACACACCAAATGATTTTTATCAAATTGACCTAATTCTGAAAGAAAAAAGGAAAAAATATTTAGAGTTTCATGGGGTATTTTTAGTTTTATTGTCACTTCTGATCATTTCTTGCTCTGCATACGACGCTCTGTCGAGAGAGGAGTCGGTAGATATATCGCCGGGTCGCTGGCTGTGCCTCGCTGATGTGCCGCGCTAATTATTACTACTATCTACGCATACAAAAAACTATTTGATTCTACTATGAAACTAACCATTTCTTGTTTTAGTAGATATTTAGACGGGTTTGCGCACATATGACTTGTCTTATTAATAAATAGACAGGGAAACATTTAACTGAAGATGTTTTAAAAATCTTACCTATATTAAAAAAAATGATTCTGCTCGTTATTCCAATCAAACTGTTTCCAGGATTTGCGCATTTAACTTTACACATTGTATAGCAAAACAGTGTGAAACTAGTTTGATATAAGAGCTATGTTAGTTATTACTATTATTATTACTATGTTAGTTATAATACTAACAGATATTCGTGCCTTCAACCTTCATTGTTAATTGATTCAAAAGATCGATACTGACTCAATGTAACACGGATATTGAAAAACCACAAATTTGTTGTGCAAACTATTTATTACCAGATTATGTAGACAAAATTTTATGGAACGTAGCTTTGATAAAGGTGGTAGCCAACCACTAGTGTGTAAGTGTGCAAGTAAGTGTAATAGTATTCCTGCCCCCTTATTTATAATATAACTCAAACAGTCTAATATAGTACATTATGATACAAGTGTGCTAAGTTGACCATTATATACAAGGCGATATTGTGTGCGCACGAGCGAAAGCGAGTGCGCCATAAAAAACCGCGTATATAATGGTCACAGGCACACGTGTTTCATACGACGTTTTTCAACACACTTGCCATTAATCCAAAATTCGTCACACCACAGCAGCCAACTATTTACGAAAAATGGCGCGTTGTTTTTTTTTCTTGCCGCGAAACTAATGCGCGCGCAAGGTTAAGGCGCGAACTAGATCGGCCAACAGCCAAAAAAAATGTAATAATTCGTTATTTAAAACACAAATTATAGAACATTTTAAAGGAATTTGAGTTATTTTTAGTAATAAAGCTGGATTTACCATTTATTGAAATAAATATGTACATACTGTTATTTTTCGCATAAATACTGTTTGTTGTGTAAGTTACCTATAACCCGATTAAATTATATCGCTTCATCTTCTTACTTACTACTTGGTACTAGGGTACAAATGTAAACTGGTCGGGTTAATAAACAAAAGGCACTAGTGCAATAATATACAGAAAAAGCACGCGTGTTTAATATCTATGATTATGTGCCAAAAATCGGTGGAATAAAAACATCATTTTGAGCAAGTGTGTTGAAAAACCTATTATAGCCGTAGCCTATAACCGAACCTAGCTGTAACACTGCTTTGTCACTTTCTGTCAAATGATGACAGCGCCTAGAAAAAATGAGATAAAACAGTGTAATAGTTAAGGCAGGATTATTAGACTGTTTGCGTTAGTATGAATAAGGGGGTTATCTTTGTGCTCAAGTGTAGCGTTTTTCTTATCATATTTATGTGTAGGTAGCCAAATAAAAGGCACACGAGTTCGTCAAGTGTGTGGCTGCCTTTAAATTCAGTGCGAACATCGAAACTCTGCCGTAATATTTCTTGTGAACTGTCAAAGTCTATTTTCACTTCCCAATAAAAAGTTAATCTTAGACAAAGTTAAGCGAATCTTTGTGAATGTAGGAAGTTTTATTTTCCTCGCGCATCTTGAGGAAGTTTAAGTTAAAATACGTGAAATTAAGTTCTCGACTTGTTGTTATAAATATTTTGATGTACGGGCGAGGTTGGTAGTAAATTGGTTTTGATTTAGTGATAATAATAATAATAAATATTAAATATTGCACACTACATACAACGTATAATTAAACATCCTAAATAATAACGTCGTAGTGTTTTTGCTTGAATCAATTTCTTCCAGCCTACCTTTAGGTAAGGAAAAGCATAAGGAATAAGAGAAGTGGCGTGGCGAAGAAATATTTTAAATACTTTGATTTAAGTAAGAGTAAGTAAACAGATTTGATTGAAGAGAGTTAAGAAAAGGGTCATATACACATTATCTACTTATAATGATGTCATGTTATGAAATAATTATAAAAGACGTATAAATCAAAAAATAAATTAAATAAACTAACCCAAAATGATTTTAAGACATTAATGTCTTCGTCTTCGTCTTAAGATCTTCAGTTGATCTTAAGATATTAATGTCTTAAGAACATTATGGATAAGTTTATATTATAATTAAGTATAAGTTTATATTTTATTTAAGTATAATAATTACGATTTAACTACCTCAAACTCGTTATCCTTAGTTTTTTTAAAAAGCTTTTGTTTCTGAAGTGCTTTAATAAAAAAAACTGTGAAAGCACTCCGGGAGTGCCGGCAGAAGTGAAAAAATACAATAATAATAATAATAATAATAATAATATAATATTTTTATAGAATACAATATTTATTTATTGCGCTATCGTACACAAACATTACAATTTATATTATATTAAATTACATTAAAAAGTTTATCTCTCAGAAAAATCAACTTACATCCATAATTTCGCCAACCGTCTTACGGTTTTTCGATCTGTACCCCAATCACGAACTTCAGACGTATTCGTCACGTTATCGTAGCGAGTTTACGCAGTACAACGTTAGTCGGCATCACGAAAAACTCTCGTGTCGTGTAGTAAGCTCGATAGCATTGACGAAGATGACGTCATACTAACGTAAATATGGCCGTTGAATGACACGTCCAG
The DNA here is from genome assembly GCA_963924145.1 of Pyrausta purpuralis. NCBI lineage: Eukaryota > Metazoa > Arthropoda > Insecta > Lepidoptera > Crambidae > Pyrausta > Pyrausta purpuralis. The sequence continues at coordinate 20,899,828 of OZ001657.1, forward strand.
AAACAAGTTAAGCTATCTTTTTTATGAATATCATCGCAATATATCATGATATTCCAGTAAAATCTAAGAAAAATCAATAACGAAACAAAATTACGATCAATATGTTTGGCAGGGTTAGCAAATGTAAAAAATTTGGTCTATTAAAATATGAAGATATATGTTTTTCTGTAATCTTAAGATTTTTGAACTGTTTAGTAGACTGTCAGTTGACAGACTGACGTTATGCCATCAAATTGTGACAAATTCAAAAGTTATACAAAAGATTTAGTTAAAAAATATGAATAAATATTAAAATAACGAGGACAAGTTGTTTGCAGTACAATGTAACAATATTTGATTTTTTGAAAAAGTAAGTATGTAAAAATAATACAAGGATAAGTGATTAAAGTGCTTTTATTCATTGGCTATTATAGCGAGGTAAACTCTAACTAGATCTTATTTCTCAAGAAATTGTGATTTATCCAAGCCCTCAGCTCTCCAAGAGGACGCTGTTTCTAACAAATGGAATGAAAAGCATTACGTCAATATAAAATAAATATATATTATTTTTCAGAATGAAGACTGACCAAAGTAAAATGTGTAGAAACACGCCTATATATGCCAGCTAGAAGAAATAAAGTGAGTCTAGCAGTTCCGGCGGTCTTCGTTACTCTCATATATATATTTAGAGCAAAGATGAACACAACAAGATCAAAATCGATACACCTGTTACAAGTGCCCTGTTCCTGATTTCTTTTTAAGTTAAAATTAAGGTGTATAAGATAAAAAATATTGTAATAAATTTCATATTTCTATGTCATAATGTTAGAATTATAAATATGACCACTAACGTTTTCTTTATTCCACACGTTTCTTTATTTCTCGCCAAAAGCCAAAGCTCTGTCTGTTGTTATATGTGATATTTTGAGCACATTTAGTAAGAAACTATGTGTCGGATCCGTACGTTCTCACTAGTACACACACACCCGTTGAAGACTTTCGTCTTCAAACACTGAGGTTAATGAGACGTGGCGACGCTCTTGCGCTGTTTCCCGACCTCTGCCTAGCCGGCCGCGTTGGATTCGTTGAAGACCTCTTTCTTAGAAACACTTGTTGTGAGGCTCGGTTAAGGCTTTCGACTGTAGTTCCAAAATCTCATCTTTGCCTGCACGAATAGTATATTATCAATAAACCGGAGGTGAGAGATGTATTTGCTATTGAAGTTGATGCCGGATCTTACTCATTCCAAGAGCTTGAATTAGTCTTCAAATGCAGCTGTGTGAAATTTTAGAAAAAAAAAAAACAATTTAGGCGCTCTTATCCGTAAAAGTCACCCAGTTTCTTTTCGGTATTTTTGACATTTAGAATCTGAAGTAATCTTGTTGCAACTCACGATACTATACGTCAAAGCAAGATTCGTGATCGCAAATCCAGTTTAACACTATAGAAAATGTTTACGCACAATAAATGTCAGGTATTTGAGCTGCCAAATTTAGTTTGTTTTACGTCCGATAGAGGCGCTTTCAGATTCTCATACAAATGATTACGTTACTATACGAATACTTTGACGCAAATTATTCGTGATAGGGGTACAGGTCACGTGTCCTGACGCGAGTTTCACATTTTTCCCCCATCCCACAAAAGTTCTCAACGCCGCTAAAGAAGTTTTCACTTCAAAAAATAACTTACTAAAAAAAGCATGTCGTTATTGTGACGATATTGTAACGGTGGTTGTAATAAATCGCTCTCAACGCAGAAATGAGACTGCTTAATTTTACCAGTATGTTATGTTATTGGTCCGTTATAGTGACTGACGTTTGGCTGAACCGATTTCCATGACGTTTTTAGCTGTTCTGTTAAGTATATATGTAATAAACAGTGGCTATTCGTGTTAAGAATCTAACAGCTTAATCATAATCAACGTGTATATAACTCATATTTAAATAAACTTGTTAAAATAATAAAGCTTTTCCCAGTTCATTTCAGATAAGTGATGTTACAAATAAATAAAAGAAAAGCAACTATTTCGTAGCTAAAACGCCAGTTAACTTGAAAGCTGTGCTCAGAGACGTAGGAATCTACGGTGCCTGAACGTGGGCCTTAAATATTTAAAAATATAGGAAGGTCAAATGCAAAAAGCATAGAAGTAACTGAGTATTTAGTTATGACCCTTATAATCACGCAACGATCAAACTCGAAAAAATTTACAACTGCACGAAAATAAGGTATAAAGTTTAAATGAAGTATAGGTATTTGAAATATCACGCTTGATGCAGTCACGATTTTATATTGAAGTTTATACTTCAAAAGCTTAATAAAGATGAAATAAGAAACCAAAAATTTGCGCACGGGCGGGACTTGAACCAGCAACCTCTTGGCTGACCGGGCTTAACGCTCTTACCAATTGAGCTACCGTGCTGTCAGTCCGACCTTGCGAAATTTGTGGTCTCTTACAGACACGTCATTGTGTGACTTATGACCCTGTGAGTGTTAAAAACATTCTAAACCATTCAAAAGCTTCGTCATACGAAGCGATGTAGCTTTTTGTGAGGTCGTAATCTAACCACAAGCACAAAAAATCACAGCTACAAGGCAGGACTTATAACTCGTTCAGTGCCAAGCACTTAGGCCGTGTGCGCGAGAACCATTCCAGCGCGGTGCCAACGACTCGAGTCCGAGTCTTACGGCGATGTCTTTTTCTTTAAAGCACTTGGACCCGAGTGCTTGGCCACCAACACGCCATGTGCTGACCAACCGGGTCCGAATGTGCATGTTTTTATATTTTAAGTCTATCTGTCTGTCTGTCTGTCCGTCCGTATGTCACAGCCATTTTATTCTGTAACTATAAGCATTACACAATTGAAATTTGGTAGAAAGATGTATCTTGGTAACCGCTTATCGATTCTGCTGCTAATGCCGTAACAAAATTAGTGTTTTCGTGTATTTATTGATCGAGAAGAATTTTCGAATGAAGCTTAAAAATTACAAATATTTTTTAAAATTTATTAAACACACAAGCTACATAAGTTAAAATGATATTTAATGAATTAGAAAATCATAAAATTGAAATTGTCTACGCGAAATGTCAAAAATGTTGCATCAGACTACCAGCGCTGGTCTGTTAAATGACTTTGCAAATTTCTGACGGGTTGGCTAAATTTGTTGCACATTTACCCGTTTATCACCGTTTTATTGCGAGCCCAATTGAAAAATATTGAATAGCCTCTATCCTCTTAATAGTTGGACTTCTTGGTGCTAAAGTGTGTCGATTATATTATTGTGTATGCTTCTTTAGCTTAAGCATAGAATACAAATACAGATATTCTATTTCTGTAACTTAATCTAATATAAGTATTAGTTGTGGGAACTCATTAACTCACCTTCATTTCTGTAAAGGTAAATGAAGAGTATGTAAGTTCCTACGTGGCTATGTTTCGCTGACCTACCATAAAAGTCATTTATTTATGCAAATAAATGACTGATCTTCTGGGGGCACTTTTACATGTACCAAAATAAACCCTACCACAGCTTCGGGACAGTTGTGGGCTAGTGCTGAGAAGAAGCTGCGCAACAAACTCAGTCACTATTGTAAATGCCTCTTTTCAAAATGTTTACAATGTTTGTAGTGATCATGCCAGTCCATACATCATTATCTTTTAAATAATCATCTACTTTATAATAGCCTTTCGTCATAATGATTTCTTTAATTTCAGTTTTAAATTTATTAACCGGTAAGTTTATAATACCTTCGTATTCATTCATACATGATTCTAATTAGAAAACAAATTACAGCTTTCGGTCAATACAAGAAACCAAACAACATATTCAACTAGTACTGAAACAGTTTTATTATAAGTATGCACCGAAAAACTTTTTCTTCTCGAGATGTATAATGGAACAGCTCCATCTATTAATAAATGTGAATACTAACATATGTATGGACCTCTAACTACGACTAATATTATAAACATGAAAGTTTGTAAAGATGGTTGCATGTTCACGCAAAATAGATGTTGGTAAAACGTACTAAATTCGGAAAAGCACATAACCTACAATTTTACAATGATATTCACGTCACTTCAACCAAGCCAACGGAAACTAGTCCTAGTGCTAGTCTTCTATACATTTGTTACTGTCATTTGACGCTGGATTATTTGTATTATATATTTTTTGCATACAATTAATTCGAAACACACAAGGCGTGTAGACCAAACAGTGTATTCGGCATGCCGCTTGCCATGGGCATGTTGTGCAACATGAGCCCTTTTTTTAAATTACTCGCGACAAGATGGCGTGTGATATTTAAATAGTGCAGATTTTTTAAATGAAAATTAATTTGATTCTACTCGGGAGTGAATCAATATAAGATAACTGCCTTTTGTTACTTCTAACGTTTATATTTTGCGTAATTTTCATATATTTTGTTTCAGTTTATTTTCAAACGAAATTCACACGCCATATTCATGTGAGTGATTCAAAAATAAGGCACCTGGACAGTACAACAAAAAAAGTAATTATTTCAAACACTTGTGAATCTGGTAAGTGATAGTTTATTGAAAAGCATAATGAATGACTACTTTAGTAATAAATTGTGTAAAGAGATCTTGTTCTGCTGATCATGTGCCCGATCAGTGACAATCCCCACTGACTCCAAGTAGCTATCTCCAAGTAGTTACTTTCGTTAATTGATCAATAAAAAGATTGTGTGGATTAGAAAAACTACGCTGATCCGAGTAGTACATTTCTAGAGCTTATGGAAATGAAACAGTTTAATTACTTACTGAATTATTAATTTGAGGACCTTAAATACAAAATGGACACTCGTACCAACATTATACTTTATGCTTTTCAGAACTAGGAGGAGTACTTGGAGACCCTTTGACCAGAGACGTGGTGTAGGACCTCCAACTGCAAGATGGACAGACGACCTTGTAAATATCGCAGGACCAAACTGGATACGGTAGAGTTACCATGAGTTTACTCGATAGCGACGATGACTTAACTTGCTAGCGACGACGTAAAAAAGTCTATGGGAAATTGCACAGCGCCTCTAGCGGTCACTGATGCAACTAAAATATTCCATACAAAAAGTTACGTCGTCGCTAGCGAGTAAAACCGTCGTCGCTATCGAGAAATCTCGTGGATAGATCGCTTGTGATTGGTCTCTGTGGAAAACGGGTGGAGAAGGCTTATGTTATATGTTATTACAAAGAATTTCAATTTCGATTTGACCGCCTCGGTGGCGCAGCGGTATGTGAGTCGCACTTTAAAGCGATGGCTCGCAGCTATCGCTTGTTTACCCAGATGTCCCGGGTTCGATCCCCGGGTCTGGCCAAAAATATGATGCTGGATTTTTCTGTCCAGACATTTTTGGGTAGTCCAATGTATGAGCTACATTTATGTTAAGTTGCATTAAAATCTATTAAGTAGTTTTTGCGTGAAGAAGTAACAAACGCACATCCTCACGAACATTCGCGTGTATAACATTAGAAGTACTTATTGAGCTTTCTACAACATGCCTCACAGTGTCCCAACTCAGTTTAAAGTCGTATACTTAGCGGAGGCTGTATTGCCTTTTTACTGCCGGTTTAACTTAGAAGTTAAGTTGGAATAGAGCCTATTTGCGATCGAGATAATCAGATTGTTAAGTAGGTTTCCAGCAAATGGATTAACAACTGAGGCTTTGTGGTAATCCTTTTCACTTGAAACTCAGTCATAATAATTAAACAGTTGCTTGTAATAATTATTCCTTTGATGTTAAAGTGATAGAAGTTACAAAAGCTTTTTTATTACTGACTAGATTAAGAGAATATTTCAGCTAGCCGAGTTGTGATTTTCAACATTGATAAACTTAACATTGAATAACTAATTTAGTCAGTAATTTTTAATAAAAGACTAAGGTTATCTAAATGAAGTCAAAGTAAGTGTGAAAGCTTGTCAGAATTGTATATCTTTCACTTTATATATCTGAAGAAAACTGTAAGGATTTTAGGTATTAATCAAAAATATACTCTGCCCTATTACACACAGTATAATTTGCAAACTTTAAGAATTGCTTTGTTCATTTTAAGTATTTGTTTCACTTAAATTTGATCTCTTCTGAAAATCTGTAACTGAGCTGTATTTTGATCGCGTTGATACAGATAGGTACAGAATAAAATGATAAATAAATTCAAGGGCGCATGAAAAACGCTTTTTTTTTTAAAACAAAACACAAATTTTGTCCTAGCGTTTTCCGATCTCGCGCACTGACGGTTCCGTGCCAATTTTAACTGAATAAGGGAATCCACTAACTTCCACTTAGTCCACCCGTCCGAACCAATTTTCGTTGAAAGTACACATATTTGTGAAGATCTACATCATATTTTTTTTTTTCAAAATTTACACTCACTTAGTTTAGAAGTTAGATTCGAGGAGACGCCCATTTTACCACTTTGGAAGCGTCTAGCTATGAAACGTTAGACTTTAAAAGAAAATGGTTTTAGGAACCTCTACGTCATTTTAGAAGACCTATCTATAGACACCCCACACGCATAGGTTTGACTAAAAATATATATTTTGGTTTAGTTTCATGTATGGGAGCCCCCCCTTAACTGTCAATATTTTTTATATTTTGTATGAGAATCGGTAAGCGGTTAACAAGACACAACTTCTTACCAAATTTCAATTGTGTAATGCTTATAGTTACATAACATACGGACGGACAGCCTTGATGAAACTATAAGGGTTCTGTTTTTTGCCATTCGGCTACGGAACCCCAAAAAACATCGGTTGAATTTTATTGGGTTACATCACTAAAATTGACGAAATCGATCGGTTTATCGGATCGTGATTACAATCTTACGGTTTAAAATCCGTTAAAATTTAATCTGTCGATTTATTTTTAAACTGTACTGAACTTCAAACATTCTAAGTTTATAACGTAAACTAAGATGATAAATCACTAGGCAAAGTGGTGGGCCAGGGTAGGTGAAGGATAAACGTTTATCATTCGTGTTCGGTTGACATGTACGAGTAAATACCAAAAAATGCATACCTTAACGCTGAACCTTGTCGAGATTGTTCACAATAAATCGACAAACTACAATCTAACGGATTTAAAACCGTTAGATTGTTTTTACGCAGTTTTTTTAAGATAACAATGACGTGTACATTTATTAAAAGTTCTCAAATTAATTTAATTAATTTATATTGTGATTTAATCGAAAGGTGCACTAGTAAAGCGAATGTGGTAAATTTGAGCCATAATGTGATATTAATAATTAATTTTGCAGACCTTGACTACAACTTTAATAAGGACAACGAGATCTTAGTCTATTATTGAAGTTATTGCGTCTAACCTTCAACTAGTAACTTAAGTGATCTCTTACCTAAGTACTTACTTAAACACCGCACTAAGTCTAAAAGTTGAAGCAAATCTACCCACCCGGCACGGGAACAGCACCAACCATACAAATAAATTTTTCTTTTCTATTCTATTATATTCCATTCTATTTTGTTCAGGCGTCCACCATATGGAAGCACGTTACGTAAAGGGAACAGCAACGCCTCGGATGGGATCGGCACCGGATAGCGAACGCCTTGCCATTGAACGTGTTTGCTACAACTTATGACAGTTCCTCTTGTGAATAATAACCTGTTTGACAGGGTGGATGGATAGTCGTCAACCAGCGGGCGACGCGCCGTAAGGGAGTTACAACACATGCGCCGTTGGTCGAGAGTGAGTCCCGAGTTGGTCTCGATCTGAGGTGGTGACGTTACGAAGTTGATACATGTGCGTTGAAGTATGGAGTTTCATACAAATAATACTGAACGCCTCGAGTTTATACGGTGATGTCACCGTGACGAGCTGATTAGTGGGATTCGACCTTTAATCGAATTATATTGTCAGTCAACGTGACGCTGATTTATAGATATTCACCACCTACTCTCACTTAAGTTGTATCAATCAGTAGCTTATTGTTAGTGACAGCTTGAATATTATATGTGAGAGAATTTATACTAATACATCACAAGAAACCAACGTTGAGAATTTAAAACTCAATATGAACATTACTTCTCATATTTTAGATTAGTGCCTAAACACTAACAAACACAGTAACGAAACAGGTTTCTCTATCGACAAAGAAGCACTTCCCAACGAATACCTAACTTAAATATGGAACAAAACTTGAGGGCTTGGTTCAAAATCGACAAAAAACACTGATCAATTTAAATATTCCAGTAGAATTGATTAATGAAGCAATATTTTTTAAATGAAAACACTAAAGAAAGTCATATGAAGCTTCAATCGAAAATTGATATTTTTTTATGTGTAGCCGTTATTACAACTAATATCTACTCGTAATAAGGATGTGTTTGGTACTTAAAGGGGGAGATTTGAGCTTAGATGTATAAAAGGTACGGAAAATTGACATTCAATCTCTAAGTCTTTTTAAATATTTTAATGACCTTACACTTTTATTTAACATTAGAAGAGGTAAACGAAAATTATGAACATGTAAATTATACTCTTCCCAACGTACTACATTGATTTACTATTACAACCTTCTTTATAATTGAAGTAATGCAAAATGCGTTAAGTTTACGATGCCGAATGTCAGATAGGCATCAACTTGTAGTATCCCCATTATAATTTTATGGGTTAAAATAAAAGATACCACTTGAATTCTATTCACTATACAACATTCTTGGGATTTAGACTTCAAACTACAATAGGGTCTACCTGGGAAACTAAGTTCAGCTACATTTGCTGTAAGGAACATTAGACGTTTGACTGATGACGAAAAGCAAGGTTAGTTAATTTCATTATTTACATAGACAAGATAATCTAACCTAGCTTTTCGTCATAAGCCATATTTTTATGTTTATTGATATTTTACCCCCAAAACTCAGTAATTTGAGACCCAATTTTTGAAACACTCGCTTTAATAGATTGTCGGTGATTAATGTTTGATTTTCCAACGAATATGAGTTGAAATCAGCACCTTATTTATTAAAAAGAAAAACCTTAATTTTGTCAACACTTGCGTGAATGTTAGGCGTTAAGCACAAACGTAATGTTCATAGACTTTTAAGTTATTTGCGAAGGAAAATCGTACGCCATACTCACGCGAGGAATTCGAAAATAGAGCTACTTACTATTTGATCGTGGTTGTTTGCTAGAGTTGGCACGATCACTTGTTTAATCGGTTCTGAGTTAGCAATTTTTAACAATTGTGCAATGTTTGTGATCTTGACATAAAATAATTCAACACACAGAAATAAAACGAAATAAGGCGTCTTTGTGGCTCCTAAATGATTCAATGTGCGTCTAAATGATCGTTAGTCAAGATTTTAAGGGGCTACCCGGATTTTTAGCGCACTTACTAGCGCCACTTTAGTAAAAAAAACATAACTCGTTAAATAAAAGACCAATCAAAAATCTGGTAGATACGATTGTAGTACAGGTTCTGTAGTTTATTTAGTACGTTTAAATTGTTTCTAAAGTAGTTAACTGTAGTTAGAGTTAGAAAAACTGCTAAATATGGCCACTTTTAGCATTTTTGCTAACTGTAACTGCAGATAACTGTGTTTTATTGAACTTAAATATTGTGTCTAAACCACATAATCAGAGCTACAATCATATCTACCAGATTTTTGAATGGTCTTTTATTTAACGAGTTATGATTTTTCTAGTAAAGTGGCGCTAGTGTGCGCGGTAAAAATCCGGGTAGCGCCTTAAGAAGTAAGCAGAAAAAATTTAGTAAACCATCTTTTATTTAAACGTTTTCCAAGAAAACGAGATTATGCTTTGAAACAAATGATGTTTATTTAGGCTGCTTTTTCAGGAACGTTTATTATTTGGGGTCTAACTTATTTTATTTCATTGCTTACGTAACGTGAGTAACGCGTATTGGATCATAAAACGTGTTTTTATTTTCTTCTGTATAAAATATATTGGACAATTTAATTACAAACTGCTACTGAGATTAGTCGATTATATCACGTGCCATTATGTCGTTTGAGTTATAGACCATTGAGTTCTTATTTTGACGAGGCAAGAGGCAGGGCTATTATGGCACAATATAAATAAATAAAAAAAGACTTTAAACCAAAAGGCACTAAAAAATCTGATAGTTGATGCTAAATGTTTAAAGTGATGGCACCGACTCTAAAAATAAATTGTTTGCCTAAAATATATTCCGTTCCCTTCAATGATCAAGAGTTTATTTCGGACTTTTACCACAACATTGAGATTCTTAATCAGTAAAAAAACACTACGTGTTTTAAAATTTGAGGGTTTTCCTCGATCACACCAAGATCCCATCATCAGATCCCGAATTGGCAACAATGGGACCATAGAGAAGGAATACCCTCTAAGTAAGCGAAAAATTGTTTTGAATCGGTCAACAAATGACTGAGATATGAGGTAACATATATACAAAAAAAAACACAATTTTAACACTAAGTGTCAATTTTACGAACGTTTGATAAGACTTGTCGGACTAAATAAGTAAAAAACGACCGATTTTTAAATAACATTTACATAAATGATTGCTAAAAAATAGGTGTTTTCAAATTAGGCGTTTTGTATCATATTCGATAAATATTCCTTATCAGACGGACGCTGGAAAATCGAGCCTTAGGCATTTAATGCATTTGACTGCGTTTAAAAGCAGAATATGTATACAGTTCTCCAGACTAGTCGATTATTTCAAGTGCCATTATGTCGTTAAGGTTATAGTCCCTTGAGTTGCTATTTTGACGAGGCAATAAGGCAGGGCAATCATGGCACCATAAAACAGTAGACAAAGACAGTAAGTAAACTTCATTTTCCTTAACACGCTTGTAACACTTTTTTAACTAGTAACTCGTTTCACAAACAGATAGTTGTGCCAGTTTTCCATCGCTTAACAAAATTTGACTTTCGATTTGATCCAATGTGGGATAGGTCAATGTTTACCCAAAATAATTCTGCATAATGTTTTTTTTTCTAAAACAGATTAAGTAATCGTAATCGTAATCGTAATCACATTGAATATGGTTAAGATTAGTAATCATTTTCTTTAATAGTTTTTTTTTATTATTTGATTAACTACTATTTATTTTTTTGTTATTTTGACGTTGTCAATTTTGACAGAAACACCAAAGATAATGATTTTGTGCCAAAACTGAAAACATAGCATGGGTTATATTATATCTGTTTATAATTGAGTTAATTAATGAATGATAAGTGATTAATGATTAACGTAAATAATCATAATTAGGTACGATTAATTTTAAGGAAAGTAGAATTTGAGATGAATTGTCTATGATCAATGAAATTTCTACGTCATTTATTTACTTGATTTGGGTCGTAAGATAATGATTCATGCGTTCTGAGGATTGTACAGATTACATATAAATTCTTGACCTAAAGTAAACCACTGATACTTTATAGAGTGTCAGTAAGGAATCGTCTCTTCTTGAAATACATGACTTTAATGTGAGTACGCTGCGCCTTCTTTATCTAGCTCAAGGAATTGAGTTTTGGCTGCACCACCCCCGACAGGAATGCAAAAAGTTAGTATGGATTCAGCCAGAGCAGTGTAAATTTGATTGAGTATATAATTTGGTGAGTCTTTGTCTTAGTGTCTTGCAGATCCAAATTAGCTTCCTCGTTCTATTGATGACGTACTCTTATCTTTGGTCCACAATTACCCCTAGGTATTTAATTTGAGGTAACTTTCCAATAGACGGACAGTTACATATACTCTTATGCACGAAGAAAATTCATTAGCTTAGTACCTATTTATTTATTTTCCATAATGTTAGACAACAGGATTAATCAGCATTACTAAAGCAATTAAAAAGTGCGCAACTTTATCATAAACATAATTAGGATCCATCTAAATCTATAATAGTATCTTATTATACGTCTTATCTTATAAAAAGACAAACCTACTGAATCTTCGTCAACTGTACAAATATTACACGTTCCCACAATTTCGTTGTTAACAGCGTTAATCCAAATTCATTTAATGACGCTTTGCTCTGCACGTTTGTAATAATATTAGGTAAATACAACCTGCACCGTCTTAGGATCATGAGACACACAGATTGTGCAGAAAAGAAAGCATAACAAAACTTAATAATTAACTTCATGGCCCAAACTCAATAGAGTGAAAGTTCCGAAGCCTATTAGTGTATACCTATATCATCCCACTGCTGAGCAAATGTCTCTACCAACACTTTTCATCGGTCCCAGTCAGCAGCTAATCACATCCAATATCTTGCAAAGCTGCTCAATTCGTCAAACTAGTCTTAGTAAGTTCTTAGTCTACCTCTTCGTTAGTAGCCGTCTGGTGGTACCCACCTCGTGACGGCTGAAGCCCATCTATCTGGGTGCATCCTGCACATATGCCCCACCCACTCCTCATTTTATCTAGCTTAGTATAACATGAAAAAAAAAAGTTCCACCCATTAATTTAAAGACAGGTTCCTGGTGTGATGTTTCTCCGGTTATATCGGTCTGCATTTTTTTAAATTCGAAATGGGTTTGTCCTTAACTCTATCCTAGACTCAAATTTGCATAGACAGAGTCCAATATACCTTTATTAGTTTGTTACGTCCTCAGATAATTCCAAAACTCGGAGTTTGGCGCTGATAGCTTGGCTCATAGGTTACTATCGAGGCTGAACTGCCTCTGTAGCGCAGCGGTAGGAGGGTCGCACTTTAAAGCGACGGCTGCGCCAGCGGTTCCGGGTTCGATCCCCGGGTCGGGCCAAAAATATATACCTGAGTTTTTCTGTTCAGAAATTTTAGGGTAGCCCGGAGTTTAGAAATTGGCGGTGTTTTACCCCCGTGCCTCGGAAAAGCACGTAAGTCCTGCACCTGAACTCTCTCCGGTTCGTGTCAGATTGCTGTCCCATCGGGCTATGAGAGTGAAAGGAATACAGAGTGCACCTGTATTTGCGCACACACTTGTGCACTATAATATGACCCGCGCAGTCGGTTAGTCGTTGTGACTGGTCACCGTAGTCGAAATCGGCTAGGGGGACTATTACTATTGAGGCCCAAATCACTCTTATAAAATCCAATAATTTAGTCTATCATTAAAGTTTTTCAGAGCATATCAAAGCGCGATAGCATTTTTGTCTATGTGTCTCGAGTATAGATTGTGTGCGATTATTAAGGTAGGTATTGTTACCGCTGTTGTCGTGATCTCGTGCTAGCAAAATTAAGCATAAATGTTTATCTTGAGATCAACTTTGCCTTGGCTCTTTTGTTTGTTAATTATCATTTTAGCTTGAAAGAACGGGGTAAATTGGTCCAATCTTTTTTTTAACTTTAAATTTATCCTTCTTCTGTTACGAATATGGTTTTTCTAGGTATCCTTATATATGAATGGTGAGCTCACTTACATGAAATGTATCTTAAGTTTCCTATATTATTGTTATATTTTTAGAAATTCATCGAGAACCCCATCAGATTCCAATTTACCCCTGACGGGGTTAATAGGTTCAACAGAGAGGTTAATCAGAATTTTTACCAGGGTTGACACTCAACTTACAAAGAAAGTACTAACCTAATACCTACCTGTAGTTTTTTTAATTTTATAAGTGCTTGTAACAACCTTAACTGAATAACTGAATTGAAATTTCAACTTGTACTACTATATCAACCTAATTGATATTTAAATTTTCTACAATATAAAACTCTTCTTCTTTGCTTAGTGCTGATGGCGTACCATGGGTTTTTATGGCGGCATAGTACCGATTTTGATATTTTATATTTTTGGGCCACAGCACTTAGCTATTTTCGGTTAGAGCTATTTCGTCCAGGACCTGTTTAATAGCCAAATCATCGTATTTTTGTAACGTTTAGCACCTGGTTTTGCAACATAATTGTGAGGCATCCTGAAATGCAAAAATAATATTAATTTGAAAAAAAAAAATGGTAGCACTTTATGTATTTTATAATCGGCCTGAATTGAGTACCTATAGTAAAAAAAAGTAACTATAGTAAAAGAAGCAAACTTTAAGATATACGTAGATGACTATATATTTAGGATTATACCCGAGGTAAAAGTGGAAGGAATGAATACCTAGTCTATGGCTAATTTAAACAAAGCGGTTTTCATTGTTAACATTTTGTGTTCATGTCACCTATAAAAAGTGATAGATTTGCAATTTCTTATAGTTACAATTACAAAGTACCATTTGGTAGGTACTTTAATGCAGAATTATTAACTAAGTCACAGTTACTATGACATAATTACATTTTTATAGAATACTTGTGGTTAGGTATTCTAAATGAATTTACTTTAATTCACTGGTAGGTACTGAATTAAAGTAAATTCATTTAGAATAATTTTAGATTTCAGTTTTTGACAGCCCTTTTTATGAATCCCAATTTGCCTCGTAATCAAACCATATAACCCTCGTGTTGTTCCATTTATACCTGTTCTTATGCCAATTTTCCCCATTCGCGTTCCTATTATCTCCAAAAATAAACTAAAAACACCAGGTCGAGTAAAACTAAGATTTGTCAACAAAACTTCGCAATTTTTATACAACTTTACATTTAATTAAAGCACAATCCACTAATATGATCGAATTAAGTCAAATTCAACACCTACTATAAATATAAGTAGACAAAAACTCAAAGTGTAAAGGCACAATTTAAACGTGTTCACGACGACCTCACTTTCAACGTATTTTTTTTAGTAAACACTGATTGGCTGGCGTTAATGCTCAGTGAAGCCAGTAACAAAAAAAACGTTCGATCGTTCAGAAATGAAAAAAGTTTAGATCTCTCTTAAAAAAATAACGCAAGAAGAACGGTCTAGAAATGTAGACTTTTGTTCCATTTTACCCCGCCGATCCAATTTTCCTCGTTTTACGGTAGTCAAAGTTTAAGAAATACTAAGCGCTCAATAAGCACTAACAAATGAATAATTTAAATATGGAACGTTATTTCGTATGCAACATTGGACTGATAGGTACCGCTAAAGAGAATTTATTCGGTCAATGAGAAACAGAATATTGTCTCTTCGATTCATTGGTTGAGTAAGTAACCTGTTATGATAGTTGATATTATTTGTATAAATAAACAAAGTATATAGGTACCGCATTGTTGCTTTATATTATTAGTTTCAGCTTAAGCAAAAGTAACTTTTTCCTGTAACGGTTTAAATCCCACTAATATACTACGATCCCACTAATTATGATAAATGTTTAAAAAAATAGGATTGATGTATGGATGATTAATACTCTTTAACGCAAAAACAACTGAATGTTTTTTTATCAAACACTTTCACGATACAGCTCATATACTGGAATAACACATAAGCTACAAATTATAATAATATTAAATGATTATATTCTTGCAGATGCAGCCGTGCTAGGAGCCTCCAGATACTTTTTTTTCCTTTAACACCACAACAATCCCGGTAAAGTTCATCACGGGGATAATGGGTAGTGATAGATTTAATAACTTATCCATATTTTTTAAAGTGTATAACAAAAGTGGTCTATTAGAGCGTCATAAAGGGCGCCAGGACAAGTATGTGGGTAGGCGCACAGAGGCAACCGCAGCGTGCGCCCCTTGAATTATTACGTGCAATACCCCGCTGTCTTTAGTAGGGCTGCGATAAACTGAAAATAAATATTAAATTCAGCTTAACTGTATCCAAAACAAAAAAGAGAAAACCTTAATAAGAAAACGACCCGTCTGGTGTAGTGGTCGAGAAATCGCCTATTACGCAGCGGGTGCGGGTTCGATCCCCGCACAATACAATCATTTGTGTGCATGAACACATCTGTTTGTATTGGTCTGGGTGTTTTCTATGTATTTCATGTATGCATTTACAAACAAAAAGTATTTAAGTATTATATCCGTTGTCTGGCACCCATAACACAAGCTTTGAGTAGCTTACTTTGGGGCTAGATGGCGATGTGTGGAAATGTCCAAAGGATATTTATATTTATTTATTTATAAAAGCACATAAGAATTTAGTTACAGCTCTAATGGATGTTGGAGTAAAAAAAACTATTGTAAAAGAGCCTTTACACACTGCGACTTTAAGCCTTGATGCAGTCGCGCGTTTTCGAAATGCAATTAACAGACTTTGGCATCGGTACTAACCCGCGTTAGTATCATTCCAAATGCAGACGCACGACTTTGTCATTCTTCAAATAACTTGGCGGGTCTTTAGCATCGATACGGTCGCGATGCAGTATCACGTTTTCGTCGATATAGCATTGCTAAAGTTTCATGGCCAGCTACTGCATTGCGACTACATCGATACTTACGCGTAACAGCATCGTGACTGTATCAATGCTAAAAGTAGCGCAAGTGTGCTAAGGTTGACATTTTGCGACTGCATCGATGCGGCATGGCAACTGCATCACTGCTAAAAGTTTCGGCGTGTAGCGTAAGACTTTCATTGACAAGAAGGAGACAACCTTCCCTGACGCCTAACCACTTTTTACGAAAATCAGGCGTGCACATACGAACCATAAATGGGCGTCACCTCGAACAAAAGACATCGTCTTCACGAGGTGAAAAATATTTTCTAGAAACTTCGACCGGTTAAACGTAGGTACGGTCTGAATGTGGGCCGCTTGAAAATAGCGACATGAGATATTAATGCGAATACCACGTAAGCTATGTATTGCATGCATTACATGTTGATCGCACTTATCATTTTTATGTGTATTTTTGAGGGTGTGACGTCCGTTGACTTAATTTGTAACTATCTTCTGGTCGCGCGTCAACGCTTTTTGAATTTCCTCCCTCCCCTACCGTCGAAGCGTGATCTAAAATAAGCTATCCAAAACAAAAATATTTCAAATATAAATATTTTTCAGATCGGTCTTGTAGTTCCTTAAATTAGCGCGTTCAATCAAATAAACAAACAAACTCGTCAGCTTTGTAATATTAGTAAAGATATTACAGTCAAAACCCTTAACCAGTCAATACGCTTATTGGCCGGTTAAATTAGTCAATAAACTTATTGACTAAGATTGACGGTTAAAGCCCTTTTGGATGATTTTATCTGACAAAATCAGTCCCAACCACTTTTAACTAATTTAATAAGTCAGAAGAAGCCAAATAGCGGTTTTAAAAACTAACAATAGGACTTCTTGGTTCAATTGACTTTTCACTCGGATTTCAACGTGGAATCCTTCAAAAAATGAGCTAACAGGGCTTTGATAGATTGGCATTTATTGACTTCACTAAAATCGCATCGCAAACTGCTTAAACTACAGTGACACTCAGTTTCGACTAAACGATTGAATTTCTAACCAGTCCATATCACTTATGACTGGGCACGTTGGTCAAAACCTATATTGACTGAATGTCTGGTCTTCAAATCAGCCAAAAAGGATATTGACTGAGGGTGTAGGTCAATATCCTTAATGATTGATTTTGTCAGATAAAATCAGTAAATAAGGGTTTTAACCAAAAAACCGTGAATAATCTTATTAACTAATTTTACCGTCAATAAGCTTATTGACTGGTTATGGGTTTTGATTATAACATAGATAACGATGAACTCAGCTCACTATGCTACCACCGAACCAATTACACTTTAGCATTGATCTGAATTTAATCACGCTATCAAAATACGTGAGTATTCAGTTTCTAGAATATCATATTTGTGATCCCTGCAATGGTAACCACAATTATTTATCCGAATCGATGTCGGCACACTAATGTCGGTTTCAATGGGCGACTGGTTCAATGGTTTGCTCGTGACGACCGTTTCCAGCACGGGTCAACGACCGGACATGTAGATAGTTGATGAATATTTGATTCAAATGAATCAGATTTATTACTTGTTTGATGAATAATAATGTCATTGAACTTTTCAGACAGCAAAGGCTCTCGACAATTAACTTTATCTAAGCTTTATAACAAGTTAAACATATTATTTTTATTAGTCCTTAGGTTTCATTGCATCTGACTATCTACGAGACACTATATACATAATGTTATAAAGCAGAAGAGTTTGTTTGATCCCGTTTATCTCAAAAACTACTGATCCGATTTTTAAAAATATTTCTGTCTCAAATAGTTTATTTATTGGTAATATCTTTAGGCTAATAAACCATCACACTACGATCACGTAAAGGGAATTTAAAAAAAGGTAAAAACCGACTTCAAAACCAAAATGCACTAAAAATCTTAAATAAACTCTTGACCATTGAAAGGAAGTCAATTTTAGTCAAACAATTTCTTTTTGGAGTCGGTGCTGTGATAATTGATGCTTGATGTTCAAAGTGTTAGATAGATAGATAACTTTTTCTTGCACATTACATAAATTGATTTACAAATTCGTTTTAGGGAAATGTACAATTTAGGCGGTCTTATCGCTATAAGCGATCTCTTCCAGACAACCTTTGACTAAAATGTTGTTTGTGTTGTGTTGTTTGACTAAAATGGATTCCTTTCCTTTCAATGGTCAAGAGTTTATTTAAGACTTTTTAGTGCATTTTGGTTTTGAAGTCGGTTTTAACTTTTTTTAAAGTTATTTTTTTTTTATTTTTAGAGATTACAGGAGAGGGGGGGAGGGGGAAGAGTTGCACCTTATATGTCTCAGTTCTTTAAGAAGATACAAACTACTAATCATAAGTTCTGTCATTATATTAACTGACCTCCTAAGCGTTAAGGAGTTCCACCATCAGGTCAGCCCCATAAGATGACTTTCAGACGTAAAAACACGCCAACATTAAGATTCTAGTAAAAAAACACTTAACACGCCTTTAAAATTTAAGGGTTTTACCCTATAACCTCTTTTTTTGAAGGCGGGTAAAAATAAAGGGTGATTAATTTAAAGGGGCTTTTTTCAAAACAAAAAAAAAACATCAGGTAAAACAAATGTATTTGGTAATTTTTACTATCATACAAAGAAACTATAATTGATATTTATTTTTTAAAGATTATTTCTTTCATTGGCCGTAACTCTGTTAAAAATATTATTTCTGCCGTTTCAATTTTCGATTACGTGTCCGAGCATATCGATTGGTATTTGGCAAATAACGCTAGTAATGTTGGCTTCCAGTTAGACAATCGTGTCCTGCTTATCCATATGCACTTTTACTTTGACTTCACATAGCTACAAAAGAAAATGTCTAAAGGGCGTGATGTAATATCATGATCTTGGCGCCCAATTCACACTAATCTCGAAGCGCGAAATTAACTGATGACCAATAGATTCACGTGCTGAGTGGCAAGTGGCGCCGTCTTGTTGGTACCACATGTCTTGCAAATCATGGGCTTCAATTAAAAGTCGGGTTATATTGGACCAAATTTGTTGAAATGCTTGATCGCAACTTCGAAAATTTGAATTATGGCCAACATTTGAAACAATTAATCTTTAAAAAATGAATGAAAAGAACAGTTCTTTTGTAGAATACTGTTTTTTTTAGTTAATAGTTCTTTGGTTTTTATAAAAGCACGATCACGATCGCTACGCACGAATCGTACCGTCACCATGAGTTTACGGAGGTTTTACTCGCTAGCGACGACGTAAAAAAAAATAGTTCTTCAAGTTACCGCTAGAGGCGCTGCTTACTAGAAACTTACATTTTTTTACTAGCAACTTGTTAGTTTGCAAAACTTCATAAACTACCATGATAGTCACTGCTGAATTTAGTTAAACCTCACATTGGACCTGCAGTTTATTCGGCTAACATCCAAATAAGTCTTGTCAAGGCGAGTTTAATGCCTCTAAACTAACATAAACATGGGCAGTTAATTATTCCGTACTGTCCACTATATTTCAGACTTACTGGCTCTCGAAAATTTGGGCAAGCGTCTAATAAGTGGCTTAACTTGCACCCGAGAAGGCGCTTACCTGCCGAATTCGGCCAGCGCACGTGACAAAGAATTATTAGTAATTAATTAGAACTTCTCTAAAAATAAGGATAAAATTTGCCTTCAGTCATGTTACGCCTAGAACTTAAGAATAAAAGAAGAAGACCTTAGAAATAAAAGACTGCCTAGAAACCTTATTTAAGTTCAAACTTAACTTTGTGTGTGTGGAGTGAAGTTTAAGTTTCTCCTTAACGCTAGCCAAAGTGCAAACATGCATGTCTTTAATAATAGTCCCCCTAGCCGATTTCGACTACGGGGGGCAGTCACAACGACTAACCGACTGCGATTGATGCTTATAGTGCACAAGTGTGTGCGCAAAACAAGTGCACTTTCTATTCCTTTCACTCTCATAGCCCGATGGGATAGGAATGTGACACGATCGGAGACAGATCAGGTACAGGACCAACGACTTTACGTGCTTTCAGAGGCACGAGGATGAAACACCGCCAACTTCCATA
This sequence comes from Pyrausta purpuralis, assembly GCA_963924145.1. NCBI lineage: Eukaryota > Metazoa > Arthropoda > Insecta > Lepidoptera > Crambidae > Pyrausta > Pyrausta purpuralis. Next base: position 20,920,113 of record OZ001657.1, read on the forward strand.
CTCCGGGCTACCCTAAGAATTTCTGAACAGAAAAACCCAGGTCTATACTTTTGGCCCGACCCGGGGGTCGAACTTGGGACCACTGGCGCAGCCGTCGCTTTAAAGTGCGACCCTCTTACCACTTCGCCACCGATTTTGTTAAAAAAAGTCTTTAATAAACTACTTCTGGTTTTTAAGATGTCGCCGCTCCGAGGTCCCGGGTTCAATTTCCGGTCCAGTCAATGTAAAAAATAGAACTGTTGATCTGGTTAGTGCTCTCGCCTTTGTATCTGGTTTCCATAATAGAATAGAAGTACATTTCCTACTTAGGTACTTTGGGATCCCCCCCCAAAATTGTATGGTTGACATTTAAGTACAAGTAAGTTAGCGTAAATGCTAAACCAGTTTGAGCTTGTCCACAATAAGTAATCTAGAAATCTTACGGTTTCAAATCCCTTAGATAGTAATCTCTCTGTTTTTACAATATTACAGTGTCATTTTCCTTGTTAGTATTTTCAATACTAAGTCAGAATTAAAAACTTTCCTGGTGCGGACATTCCAACCTTGTCATTAATTCAAATGTATTTTATCCAGCATAGGAAGCTGTTTGTAGTTTTTTGCTCCACCAGACTAATGATTAGTACCTATAAGATTAGTTTCTCCGTACAAATAGTACTCGACTAGGTTATCTATACTTAATATTATAAAGCTGAAGAGTTTGTTTGTTTGTTTGTTTGTATGTTTGTTTGTTTGTTTGTTTGAACGCGCTAATCTCAAAAACTACTGGCCCGATTTGAAAAAAAATTTTTACGTTGGGTAGTCCATTTATCGAGGAAGGCTTTAAGCTATACAACATAAAGATACGACTCATAAGACCACAGCAGCAATGAAAAATGTTGCGAAAACGGGAGAAAGATATTCCTTTTGAGAGCTTCCGCTGCATACGCTGCGGAAACCACTTAAGTTACACAAAAATCATGTATGACAGGATTGTTCATCATTAAGAGTTCTATAATAAAGTCCGGGACAGCATATGTCTATCTTTTATGGTTGACTTACTACAACCTTTTTTTATGTTAATAAATTGGTAAAAATAATAATGCATTATTTTTAGAGGTGTATTATACACACAGATATTTATTCTTATCAAAATAAATACATTCATCATCACGAGCATTTCATTTAAAACCAAGTTGTCCTTTATATCATTTGATTTCAATAAATATCTTAGGAGCTATCACAGTTTTAACATAACTCCGCACCAAAATAATGTTCGCAGCTTAAGAACAACGTGCGCTTGCGCTAATATATTATAAAGCTGAAAAGTTTGTTTGTTTGAACGTGCTTATCTCAGGAACTGCTGGACCGATTTGAAAAAATATTTCTGTGTTGGATAGCTTATTTATCGAGAAAGGCTTTAGGATATAAAACATGACGCTGCGACGGGAGGGGAGGGAGCAAACTCAAAACGCGCGGACGAAGTCGCGGGGGACCGCTAGTTCAAAATATAGAGATTTGGTGAACAATATTTTTTTAATGCTTTAGAATGTTTTTAACACTCACAGTGTCATATTTTATATTCATAAAGATGAAATAAGAAACCAAAAATTTTTTTGCGCACGGGTGGGACTTGAACCAGCAACCTTTTGGCAAACCGGGCCAAACGCTCTTACCAATTGAGCTACCGTGCTGTTAGTCCAACCCTGCGAAATTTGTGGTTTCTTATGAAAACGTCAATTGCGTGACGCTTAGCGCCATCTAGCCGTCTGTTTATGAAACAGATGGCCCAAGCAGTTATTCTTTACAGAATAAATTCAACTTGGAAATTGATGTCGCTTCGCTATCTAATGCTTTAGAATGTTTTTAACACTCACAGTGTCATATTTTATATTCATAAAGATGAAAAGGTTGCTGGTTCAAGTCCCGCCCGTGCGCAAATTTTTGGTTTCTTATTTCATCTTTATGAATATTTTTTTAAATTATACTTCCTAGTCTGAAATTGCAAAATTATCATATGTACTGAAATGCCTGTATTTTCCATTTTGTACAATGTGATTGATGGCCAATATTTATTTAATTATAATAATGTCATTTAATAGTCATTTGCATTGACTAAACGATATCCGTCAGACGTAACTTCGATTGCCAGCAAACTGATAAACTTTATTTATTTATACTTTATTGCACAATAATAACATTTTGTACAAAAGGTGGACTTAACGCCATATGGCGTTCTCTACCAGTCATGCCTTTGGGCTAAGCAGAAATGATTGTGAGCGGTGCGACCAAGAAACAAAATTAATTATATCCAAAAAAAAACTTGGATGTATTAAGATAAAAACATAAATAAAAAAGGACAATATAACGGAATTTTTAGTAACATCCCCTCAAAACAATGCCAGCTGTTTAACTTTAGAACAAAAATATGATAAAAATGCAGTAATTCAATTCGTTTTTAGGGTTCCGAAGCCGAATGACAAAAAACGGAACCCTTATAGTTTCGTCAAGTCTGTCTGTCAGTCTATCTGTCCATCCGTATTTCGCGGCCACTTTATTCTAAAACTATTAGTATCAGTTGTTAACTGCTTTACGATTCTCATACAAATAATTTTCTTTTTTTTGTCAAACCTATGCGTGTACGGTCTATGGATAGGTCTTCTTAAATGACATTGAGGTTACTGAAGCCATTTTCTCTAAAAGTGTAAAGTTTGAAAAATAAACGCTTTCAAAGTAGAAAAATGAGCGAACAAAACTATTAAAAGCAAAGTTATATTTGCTGTCAAAAAACTATTGTAGTATTTTAACAAGTAGGTGAATCACTAATTTAGTTAAAGTTGGCACGGAACCCTTAGTGTGCGAGTCCGACTCACACTTGGCCGGTTTTCAGTAATAAAAAACATGGAACATTCAGGCTTGCGGGCATATAGCTGTTTACTTGACACGGTGAAAGCGGACAACTTTTACAAATGCTTTTAGTGCCTTCTCGTTTTCGAAAACGTACTTAATGTAACATTGTTTTGTGGTACAGTGCATAATAAATCGCGTAGGAAAGTCGACTGCTTTTAGATTTTTGTTCAGGAAATATCTGCAGTATTTTAATGTACTATTTCCTACTCTATGACGACCTCCGTGGTGTAGTGATAAAGCACGCTGGGTTTTAAGGCTCGATGGGTCGATTCCCGGTCGGGTCAATATAGAAATCAAAATTTTCTATATTGTCTCGGGTCTGGATTTTGTGGTACCACCGTTGCTTCTGATTTTCGTAACACAAGTGCATTAGCTACTTACTTTGAGATCAGAGCAATGTATGTGATTAGTGTCCAATGTTTATATATTTATATTATTTATTTCTCTGATTTAAAATATGGGATTGGTCTACGTTGATATATGAATAATGTGAAAAATTTGACAACTATAACCTCAAAAAGAAACATTTTATTAATTACTAGCGGTCCCCCGCGACTTCGTGCGCGCGTTTTGAGTTTGCTTCCTCCCCTCCCGTCGCAGTGTGATGTTTAATATCGTAAAGCCTTTCTCTTTCAACACAAAAATATTTTTTCAAATCGGTCCAGCAGTTCCTGAGATAAGCGCGTTCACACAAACAAACTCTTCAGCTTTATAATATATAAGCGCAAGCGCACGTTCAAGCGCACGTTGTACTTAAGCTGCGAACATTATTTGGTGCGGAGTTATGTTAAAACTGTGATAGCTCCTAAGATATTTATTGAAATCATATGATATAAAGGGCAACTTTGTTTTCAATGAAATGCTCCTGATGATAAATGTATTTGTTTTGATAAGAATAAATACCTGTGTGTATAATACACCTCTAAAAATAATGCATTATTTTTTTACAAATTTATTAACATAAAAAAGGTTGTAGTAAGTCAACCATAAAAGATAGACATATGCTGTCGCGGACTTAGTTATAGAACTCTTAATGCTGAACAATCCTGTCATACACGATTTTTGTGTAACTTAAGCGGTTACCGCAGCGTACGCAGCGGAAGCTCTCAAAAGGAATATCTTTCTCCCGTTTTCGCAACATTTTTCATTGCTGCTGTGGTTTTATGAGTCGTATCTTTATGTTATATAGCCTAAAGCCTTCCTCGATAAATGGACTATTCAACATAAAAAAGATTTTTCAAATCGAGCCAGTAGTTTCTGAGATTAGCGCGTTCAAACAAACAAACAAACAAACAAACTCTTCAGCTTTATAATATTAGTATAGATACAGAATTATTTAAAATAAAAAGTACACGCTTTATCTATTGAAACCTTTCATTTTGTTTATAAACTGCTACAGAAACCATGTCTCTAAGTAGGTATTAGTTTAATTCGTCTAAAGAAAATGCTAACGCGTTTAGAGAAACTGTTGTTTGATTGTTTTATTATGTTCTTTGATAAAAGACAAAAACAGAACACAACAGAACGTCGCTTCTACACTTTAACCTCGGATTCGGGTCAAATGTTAACTTGTCAAGTATAAGTGAGCTTAAACCAGTCACGCTTTTGATATGTAGTCAGGGTGTAATATATTTCCTTCTACGGGTTTTACACAGCGGTCTATTTGAGTACTATCCGCACCGTACATCCTCTTAACTCACTTAACAGCGATTCAGTTCTAAACACTAAGCTCGGTAAACTTATTTGTGACCGCGAAGTGCGGAGTGCATTCTAGTCTAACTTATGAGCTTAGTACTTATTGCTTCCCGCAAGCGAATTATTTGAATTTAAACACGCTTTTGGTAACCCAAAACTTAAATTTATTAAAGTTTGGTGATATTATTATTATGTGCCTATTAGTGAAACACTATTTTCGCAGTAACATATTGCAGTTAAGTACAGAAACATTATTTAATCACTAATAATTGACTTCCCTTAATTCTACATGATAACAAAATCAAATGCGGAACACACATTCAAAATTCGAAGCAAATGTGGATCTTATTAACCCGATACGAGAAATCACTTAAACCAGTGTTTCTACTATTGCAAAGACAAGATGACAAGTGAAAAAGATTACGTATAATTAGCCAATTAATAACATCATCATCATCTTTATGGCTATGGAGAGCTCGAGATAAATTTGTTAACAATCGAATGGTACGAACGGGGTCTCTGTACAGCAATGACAGATTAAAATAGGCGTAAGAGTGTTTTTACATTGAAAGTTGAAGCAAATCTAACTACCCGGCACGGGAACTGCACCAACCAGGCATCAACCATACGGAAGCACGTTACGTGGAGGGAACAGCAACGCTACGGATGGGAACGGCACCGGATAGCGAACGCCTCGTCTCGGATCTTGTTTTCTGCAACTTATGAAAGTTCTTCTTGTGAATGGCCCGTTTGACAGGGTGGACGGATAGTTGTCATTCAGCGGGCGGCGCGCCTTATGCGCGTTACAACGCATGCGTCGCTGGTCGAGACTAGCTCCCAAGTTGGTCTCGATCCGAGGTGGTGACGATACGAAGTTGATAGATGTGCGTTGAAGTATGGAGTTTCATACAAATAATACTGAATGCCTCGAGTTGATACGGTGCTATCCGTGACGGGTTGATTAGTGGGCTTCGACCTTAAGGCGACTTTAACAGCGCGGTCACGCAACGGTCGCGCTACTGATAATTTCATACATAAATGGCAGTCGCGCGGTAGCAGCGCCGCTGTTTTTTATGTATGGGCATCCGTTGCTACCGCGCTTCTGTCGCTCTAATGTGAAGGCACACTTAGTTAAATCAAATTACAGAAAGTCTATGTATTTTCATGTGCTTTCAGGAAAAAAAACGCCACCAAACTGCTACAAACAAATCTTCGTCAAAATAAATATTCAGTGATAGAATATAGCTCGTATAGCATAATCAACACTTAAAATAATTGGGCCAGCTTAAGTAAGATCTATGTCTATTTGATCCATGTAATCAAATTTGTAGGATTAACTTATAAATTACTACTTGAAATGCCAGTTTCGATAACGTTAACAGTAATTATTATATTTAGTAATGAAGCTGTAATAGAATACGTACGTCTGTCATTACATTTATTTTTTACCAAACTCAAGCACTTGAAAAAATTAAAAATTATATCTAACATCATATTAGAAAAATACAGTATAGGTTTTATTTCCCCGAAATAAACATTATTATGAAGAGCGCCCTATTTTAAAAATAAAATGAAACTTTAACCTAACGACGACGAATTCGATAAATATTCCTTATCGGACGTTGGTAGACTTAGGCCTTTAAATTGTTTCACGGTTCAAACTACCCAGGTTGATGTAAAATAACTTTTACTTACATTTTATTCAATGAACAGTGGCCAGCACATCAGGTTACCCACTTTTGTTGCAAATTAGCCCTTACCCTCTCACCCTTACTCTCCCCATATGGGGTTCATTTTCACATTCGCATATGTCGTAGCGCCTTACTATCCCCATATCGGGTTCCCTGTACTTTTTCGTCACGTTTTACTCTCCCCATATGGGGATCGGTTGAGTAGTCGATTTTAAATCGATGATTTAGCTATGTGGTGCGGACAATTGAATACTGGGAAGTCTTCAACATGTAAACGGTAAAATGAGCAATCCATAGATACCAAAAAGTTGGGTGTTCCAACTAGTATTTAGAAGATGGGTCTTGTGAATAGACCCCATGTACTAAAATGTAGTCATTACGATTTTTATTTATCCTGTATTTATAAAATTTGTTCTATGGTGATAAGTTATCTTTTTTATATGAAAAATATTATGTTTCAGCTTTGTTTCGAGGTATTTGAAGGTATAATTGAAAATTTATAACGTAAACATTTATTATAAATACGATGAGTCATGTTTTTTCCCGCGCTACCTTCTTTTTCGCCTCAGTATTAATAAAAGTATTTCAGTAACGTAATATTTAGTAAAACAGTGTGATAGCTAATACAATAAACAACAAATCCCCGTTTACAAAATGATGATAGCTCATTCCTACCGCGAGATATTTATATTTTTGTAAATTGCGCGGCCCGCCCGATGGCGGGCGCTTGGTACCAGACAGAGTCGAGGCCACGCGCGCGTTTGTCTTACGACAGCGGCGCGCGTTTCTCGCGCTTCTCGAAGCAGATTGACAGGTTAAAACATAATAAGATACCACAGTGTTTACCTATAAAATATCTCAAACTATGTAGCAAAATTAATCCTTCGCAGAAACTTTTAACCCACTTCTAAAAAGTCACTTAATACATATAAATCAAAAATTAAAACTTTAGACGAAAGGCTCGAAAAAATATATATTATTAAGAGTCTGTGCCATCAGTCACGTTGCCGAAGCAATTTCTGGGGCTTTGATGTCCTACTCTGCACAACGTTTACGAAAATACTTTTGATGCAATCTAGCTCTCTTTGTCGAACGATACGACTGCAACTTTTTATTAAAGAAAAAAAAGCACAATATTGTTAGCCCAAATTGCAAAAAATAATAATTTAAACATTAAACCGTCTACAAAAAACTGACTAAAAAGTTCAATATATACAACGTGTAATTTTAAATGCGCAAAACCTCAAACTACCTAATTCTAAAAGAAAAAAAGAACATATAAGGTTTTATGTGGTGTTCTAGTTTTACTGGCATTTCTCTTCATTTATGCTCTGCGGACGACGCTCTATCGTTCGGGTCTCTATCATTCACCGGGCCGCTGCACCGCGCTGACATTCTTATTTGTACTATCTACGCTCTTAAAGAAGTAACCATTACTTGTTTACGTATTTCAACGGATTCGGGTTATCTTGATGTGACTTATCTTATTAATAAATAGACATGGCATTTTTTTTATGAAGATTTTTGTAAAATGTGACTCATATTAAAAAGTGGTTCAATTTATTATGCTCGTGATTCTAATTAAGCTATTTTCAGGTTTTGCGCATTCAAATTTTCACATCGTACATTACTCTGAATATTATGAGAAAGTGCCGATGAAGTTAAAAAAATCTTTTTTAATTAGATAGTCAGATATATGGCCACGATTACACCTGATGTTAAGTGACAATGCAGCCTAAAAATAATGTTTTAATTATTGTGTTACGCAGTAAGCCCCAGAAACTCAAAGAGTACGTGACAAAATTTCCGCTAAGTATAACCTTATAATTGAGACGGTATATTGGGAGTAGGGATCTTGGAGAAAGATATATATAATAAATATTTATAGACTTTATTTGATCCATTTAAATTCAACTACTTTGAATCACTAAGGCCTAATTTCTTCATCAATAGTAATGGTAAAATCTCGTTACCAGCGGTTAAATATTTCCGATTGTGTGTGTTTTGAAGAAAATATACCTTAAACAATGGTCATGAAAATTTTGCCATAGCTATCGATAAAGAAATTGGACCTAAGGGCCCATTGCGTGATTGATAGTAATGGTTAACTGTCGTACCCAGCATTAATTTTTGTACGATTGTGGTTGTTTTAAAGAAAAAATACTTTAAGCAAATGTCATAATAGCCATTAAGGATGTTTTTCTTCAAAAATCATACAGGTGACTTTTTTATCAGTACCGATATTTTGTGTAAAGACTCCACTGATGAATATGAACAACTTTTGCCATGGGGGCAATAGCGAAATCGAGAAAAAAAAAACAGTTGTTCCATACAAAAGTTCAATTTTTTAAAGCTGATTATTTTTTCTCGATTTTCCTATTGCCCCCATAGTAAAAGTTGTTCATATTCGTCAGTGGAGTCTTTACACAAAATATCGGTACTGATAAAAAAGTCACCCTGTATAATCGTAAATATTCAACAGCTGGAAACGACAACAAAACCCTTACTATCGATCACGCAATCGGGCCTGAGTACAGGATTAATATTAGCTAGGATTTAGTAGAACTGTTTGACAAATCATAAGGAAGTTTTAAAAAATTGCATAAGACTTCATTGACGGCTCTTATCACAATTTCACCTATACATATTGCATTAATATTGTAAGCTTAAGAGTCTATTTGCTTGAATGTGCTAATACCAGGAACCACTGGGCCGATTTTAAAAAAATATTTCTGTGTTAGATAGCTTATTTATCGGGAAAGGCTAACGGATTGGTTCAATGGCTATTGGCTAAAATACACCACTATAAATGTTTGTGTAACGGGCACGAACATTTATATCTAAGTCATGGATGTTTTTATAATGTAATGTTATGTCATTTATTTTAATCATCAAAAAGATCGTACTGTTTTATGTTTTTATTGGTGACGCCCCTATATAATCCTTGTCTGGTACTGCGTAACACAAAAAAGGAAATCCCTTACCACGAAATCAGATAATTCGTGTGTTGTCTGGCTCATATTTATATTTATTATAAAACTAAAAAGTAAGTCTCGAGGCCACTAGTCTTATTTATAAAACTTCATTATTTACTCAATCATATTAATTTAGATAAGCAGGAACTACTATTTTGCTATTTAAGTATAATACTAATTACATTGTTAACAAAGCTAAAATATCGTAAATGTTTGCCCAAACAGACCTATAAAACAGGCATTAATACATACCCTTGAAACTAAAAAAAAATTCCCACTAATGTTTGTATCAATTAGTTACTGGCAAGCTACCAAACTTTCGATATTATTATGATGAAAATCGCTCATTATTATCAATTTGGTTAAATTATTCAAATGTGCTCAAGCAATTATGAGAACTAAGGGATTCACCAAATTAATTATACCATCATCATCATCATCATTTTCAGCCAAAGGACGTCCACTGCTGAACATAGGCCTCCCCCACGGCTTTCCACAGTGACCGATCACTAGCGGTCTGTATCCAGTTTGATCCTGCAATCATTTTATGGTCGTCTGTCCATCTTGGTGGTAGACGTCCCACGCTGCGTCTTTGGTTAAAGGGTCTCCAATCCAGAACTTTCCTGCCTCAACGGCCATCAGTACTTCGCGCTTTGTGCCCCGCCCATTGCATTGCTTACTGATTCTCAAGGCTATGTCCGTTACCTTAGTTCGTCCACGTATCTCCTCGTTTCTGATTCGATCACGTAGAGAAACACCCAGCATAGCCCTCTTCATCGCTCGTTGTGTGATTTTAATTATATACTGTAATATTTTACTTAGTGGAAATAACAAAAATGCATCGCTACTTTTATCGTCAAGCGCCAACTTGAGCCCTCTCCACCAGCCCGAACTGAGCCCGCGCGTGGTGGAGTATGGCTCAAACTACCTCATAGTTGAGGTAAGGCCTTTGCCCAGAAGTGGGACGTAATAGGCTAATTTTACTGCTAACTTGAGAACGACGTGATGTTAGTTTTGCCTTTAACTTCCGACGCAAAAAGAGAGGGCAGTTATGAATTTGACATGTCTGTCTGTGTATTTGTGTATCTGTTTGTGGTATCGTAGCCCCCAATCAGATGAAGCGAACTCCGTTTAGATTTTTTGTGTCATAGGTAATTTTAACTTCAGTTTTTTTAGGCACGTTTTGTAAAATTGAAAAAACGACGACATTGCAATCTAACGGTTTTAGATCCAATAGATTGTAAACTGTTGACTTATCGTGAACAAGCTTAATATGGTTTGGAATTTACGCTTTCATTGGTTCTTACGTGTAACCCGTTTTACTTCATCTATCCACCATTTTATACGTATTTCTACGTTTATGTTATAGTGACTGAAGTTCGCTACAGTTCACAATAAATCGACAGATTACAATCTTCCAGATTTAAAACCGTGACATTGCAATCACGCAGCGAAACAGAGGTCGCTGGGTCAGCTAGTGACATAATAAAACGGAGGAATTTAACCCATTTTTTAAAAAAAATGCGTTAGATAGCTTACATTTTGAGGAAGGCTATGAGGTATAAAAAAGCATGAGACATAGAAATCAAAGGGGACAGTAAAATGTAAAAGCGCGGACGGAGACGCAGAGGTCCACTAGTGTTTTATGAAAATCTGTTAAACCGTTTAAAGATTATCAGCTCTGTTAAAGTTGATGAGGCGATTTGACCAACTTTCTTAAGTCCGATCAATTCGAAATTTGATACCGCGTCACTTTTAATATATATATATATTTTTAATTATGTAGAAGTGTCTTGCAAAATAATATCTTACGTATAAATTATCACTTTATAAGTAATAAAATTAAGAGAGTACAAATACTTTCTAACCTTTTTCAATCCTACCCAAAACGGTTACAAATTTCTCTACATTACCGCCTCCCACTCATACATAAGCAAGTCACAGAAGATGTGATAAATCAGAATTATTGTCAATATCCTTTGAAAACTGCGCGATTCCATAAAAGGAAGCTAAGTGCAAGTCGGACTCGCCCACTGCGGGTTCCGTGCTAACTTTAACTGAATTAGGGATCTACTTACTTCCACTAAGCTAAAATACTACAAGATTTTGTTGTCAGCAAATATAACTTTGATTTTCATAGTGTTTGTACGAAGAACAAAGTTATGTTTGCGGTTGTTGAAAATCTGCTATATCTCAAAAACTGCTAGTTTGATCCCGTCCAAACCAATTGTCGTTGAAAGTATTTGTTAAGATCTACATTATATATTTTTTTCAAAATTTACACTCGCTTAGTTTAGAAGTTAAAGGGGGAGGGGGGAGGGTTTATTTTTTTTTGCTAGGTTTAGTTTATTATACACTGTACTATTCTTACTTATCATTTAAACACTGTAAATTGTAATATTTTTATATAAATTAGTAGGTTTTGAAGTCACGATTAGTTAGGTAAAAACTTAAAATAAAAATGATTTTATTATTTATATTAAGTTTTAATTATCATCATACCAATTTTCTAGAAAGTCATATAAGTTTGCAAAATAACGTTTTAACGTTAACGTAACGTTCGTCATCATATGAATCCTGTATTAACACATTAACTGCAACATTTGAAGTACATACTCCGCAGAGAATATAGACCCTCCGACAATCCATCAAATCATAGCAACTTGTACCGACAGTGATGTATTAACTTATTTAATCACGCAGCCATATTTTACTTTTCCCGCTTCCTGAAAAACCATTGAAGGGTGGGAATAAATTATAAAAAAAATGAGTTGAAGTTATTTTTTAAAGTGTACCGATAAATTCACAGAATTAAATTCAATAGAAGTATAAAATACATCAAAATTTGGAATCGGAAATGTTTCAGCGATAAATTTCTATTTGATTAATAACTTAAATAGGATTAGGGCCTGTTTCATCATTAACAAATTTGTACTAACCAAGGAATATTTCAAATATAGAAATTGACAGATAACGCTAGCCAGAACTTATTCAGACAGTGTGAAACATGCCATTAATGTAATGAAAGCCTGTCAGAAAAAGTAAAATTCTATAATTATAATAATAGTTATAATAATAATAGTCCCCCTAGCCGATTTAGTCTACGGTGGACAGTCATATTATAATGGACAAGAGTGTTCGCAAACACAAGTGCACTCTCTATTCTTTTCACAGTAACACGTTCCTTCTGAACAGTAAAATGCAGGTACGTGTTTTTGGCCCGAACCGTCGTTCGAACCCGAGATCCCTGGCGCAGCCGTCGCTTTAAAGTGCGACCCCCTAACCGCTGCGTCACCGAGGCAGTTGTGTTGATTAAGATATTTCTAGCTCAATTAAAAAAACTTTACTCATCATGATTTGAGAGTAATCAAATTAAAAAATAATTTAATCATCCAAACATTAATTAATTAGTTTATCACCACGTTTATATGGGTGTGTTCCTCATTTCCATAAAACTGAGTGACACAAAAAGCATAAAAGAAGCCCATCAAAAGTCCCCCAGTTTCGCTTCAAATCTGTAATTAATACACGACATTTCATTTGGATTTATTAACATGACACCTAGAAAAAAGGTTCGCTCAAAAATCATCCCTATGACTAGTGGGCTTAATATCAATTTGCTATAGTGAGGTAGGCATAGGCGGCAAAACACCTTTGCCTTAAAAGTACTTTGTTACAGAGACAAATGTGCCTCATACATATCCAACTATTCAACGGGAGTTTATAGAATATCAAGAAAAGTACAGAAAGTCCAGTTAGAAATAGTTTTCTGCCTAGAGTAACACAAAAAAAAATTCGTTTAATAAATAAAGAAATATGTATGGATAATTGTATGTATTCAAGTATGTTAATTTTTAATTATTTATGTAAGTATATTAGTAACTTAAAATTAATTTGTTGCTTCATGTGTTATTTTACGCCGCCTCAATCGTTTCTGCTTCACCCAATGGTTGACTGGTAGAGAATGCTTTAAGCATTAAGTCCGCCATTTGTATTTTGTTTTGTCAGTGAAATAAAGACTTACATGTACACTTTCTACATATGTATATCGGAAGCATCAACAAAGCGTAATCTATAAACTTCTAAGACATCGTCATAGTATATCATTATTATTTATTTATTTATTTATTTAAAGACTTTATTGCACAAATTTAGTGTACAAAGGTGGACTTAATGCTAAAAGCATTCTCTACCAGTCAAACCTTTAGGTCATGCAGAAAGGTGTCAACGGGTGCAGTGAAAAGCTTCTATAATCTTCAATAATCGTACGATGTGAATGAAAGCGATCAAACATAGAAGATTTTTTTCTACCCTCTATAGATTTAAATTATAAGAGTTTAAAAGAACGAAAAATTATTATGACTAATCTTAGGACGGTTTCACTTTTGTTGGTTTTAATGTTATTTATGCAAGAACATTAAAAATGCAAATTTTCTGAATATTACGTTTTTCGGAATTAATATATTTAAATAGACAGGGCTCAAATAAAATAATTAATGGTAACAGTTATGACTAAAGAAGTCAATTCTGTCATCTATTTTAAGCACAGTCCAAATAAAAACAAACAAATCAGTTACAGCAAATAAGTCACGAAGAATAATAGCTTACATCGGAATACCGAAAGTGAATATTCTAAAATTAGCACCAAATTAAGTGTCTCTGGTATAACGACGTGGGGACAAATAAAGACAGGAATGAAGAGTAGGCGCAATAAATCAGTGTAGTTTTGGAGACGGTGGACCAAGCTAAAGAAAAGAAGCCTGGTCAATTTAACAGATCTAATTACTTCCAGACAACAGCAACCCAGTTAAGTAGCCATAATTTTAGACTAAAATTAAATAAGAAATTAAAAATAAAGATAAATATTTTAAATGCAATCGAACAAAGATTGAAGATACTATTACGTCATGATAGAGTATATTTCTTTTTTATTTCTATAAGGCAGAGTGCAAAGATGAACAACTAAATTATTTTCTTTTAATGCTTGTAATGTGATCATTACCGAATAAATCTCGTTTAAAAGATAGATTGGTCAGAAAGTAGTTTTTTTTTAAAATTATACTCAAAAGTTAAAAATCATTTGTTACAACCACTATTTCTAGCTAAAAACAAAAGTTTTTTTAGGGTTCCGTAGCCATTTGTCACAGCCATTTTATTCTGTAACTATAAGCATCACACTGTTGAAATTTCGTAGAAAGATGTGTTCTGTTAATCACTTTACGATTCTTATTTCCATAACACAAGTGCATTGGCTAATTACTTTGGGTTCAGAGCAATGTATGTGATTGCTGTCAACAAAATCTTGTGGTATTTTACTAAGTGGAAGTCAGTAGATTCCCTAATTTAGTTAAAGTTGGCACGGAACTCTCAGTGCGCGAGTCCGACTCGCATTTAGCTTTTTTTAAAAAATACTATCTACTTTTGCATTAGAGTGAATGGACTGTTTAATTTTAACTATGCCATTCAGACGCGTGAGACGATGCGTTGCGGCGTCGCAAAGATATATTGACACCTCACGATCATTTTCAAGGGCTTTTGCGTTTGTGCCTTAGGTATTTTGACATAAATAGACTGAAAGATTAATGAATTTTGTAATTTAATTGTAGAGAAAATACACTGTTACGTTTATTTTGTTTGACATGGTACGCAAAGTCCAATCTTAAGAAAGATTATTATCCCTCTGCGTGGAAGGTATTAATTAGTATGTTTAAGTGTAAGCAACAATCTCACACTTTTTTCAATTACATAAACCAGCGAGATTTTAAGGGTCGAGCACTAATTTCTTGACTGTTGCTGGGAATATTCAATATAAAAAAAAGATAAATGGGCGATCTCTAATTTTAAAAGTCTGAGAAAACACACAACGAAAAAACCGAATTTCTTGGTTTTATTTTTACGAAAGGATTAAAGGATATAGAGTTACAAACATCAATTTTAATTACGTCGGTTACCCTATCACACCACAATGGATTAATTTTCAGCATACATTTTCGCAGAATGCTGTAAAATTTAAGGTATCGGAATGTAACATGGTTGTTGATTGTCTGGTGGTTTGGTGTGAAATGAGACGCTCTGTTAAGGATCAACGTCATACTATGTGTATGTGTGCTGTGTGTATTCTTTCAAATAAACTTTCTGATTATGTTGAATCATATAAAAAATAATAGTGGACGATATTAAATACACTGCTTTCATCCCATATCCCTCATGGATGTATTTATCAACAGTCTTTTGTTATTCTTTTGTTTACGCTACCGCTGGCGGCCTTTCGGTTCGTGAGCCTAATAGTTTTAGCTCAATACGTGCTGAGAGAATCACATTCGTCAATGCCTATCACAACATCTAAGTTTGAGATAATAAATAATAAGTTCCGTGCCCATTGCTACTTGAGCTTATTCAATCACAGAGATATCGTACCCTCAGTGGAAAATAGGCATAAGTGAATTTACATTGAATCATCGATTTTATCATATTTGAAAAGTACGTTTAAAGATACATACGCAATTTTTTTTTCATATTTTTCTTGTTTAATTTGACGAATTAATTCAAGAAAATAGTTTTGAGAATTTATATTCCATCACTTTTTTTCTTAAGGATTAGTAGATTATGTGATATAACGCAAATAATAAATTAAAAAAATATGACATATTAATTAATAATATGTTTATACCTAAAATTTAATGTAGAAAATAAATAGTAACAAATATTATGATTTAAATGCGTTTGCTTTTTTTACATCGCTAGTCTTGTATACACGATTATCTTTTTATTCGTTATATTAACTAGGTAAGGAAATTATCTTAAATGCGCTTACTTAACCAAAAAGATAAACTTAAAAAATAAAAACAGCAGTATGACTGTTTACTTCTTATGAACTTAAAATAAATTACAATAATAACAATTACTGCTTTTTTCCACTAAAAACTTTCCTTTACGTCGAAACATAAGACTACAAACTGCAGCACGGCTGTAACATAAGAATTATTACTTCTTTCTTCCACTAGAATATTTTCATTTCACCGGGACGTAAGATTTGATATAGCGGCGCGGGAGTAGACAGCGGGAACATAAGCGTGAATACGTCGATGCAGGGGGGAGGGGGCGGTGCGTATCCACGCGCTTGACAGTCAGTGCCCGTTTCTAGGTCAAGGTAATAGCTGCGTTTACGCATTTGCGAAAACAAAACAACAACAATTGAGTGGTTTTTCTTCTTATTTTAAAGTAAAGTGACCTGAAAATGTATAACCGGACACAGCACAGTAGGGCGAGAAGAATTTTGAAGTTAATAGGTAAGTACATTTAGATTTAATTCTTATAAAAGCTTAAAATAAATTATTCCACAATGACGTGTTTACTGTATAATCAATAACATTGAGCGACTGTCGTCCGACCTTTGTAACCGGAACCAAAACAATATCGTGGTTACACATTCTGAATGAATGAAGGTGCAGTTTCCTCACGATGTTTTATCTTACCGCCAGCTAGTGGTTCAAGTAGTATGTAAGTGCGCTAGACAATTACAGCAATCGTCTGGTCTCAAACTAGGGGAACCTATATGAATGATTCGCTGTCTATTATTATAAAATTAATTTCTGTTACTAACGTGTAATTTTATTTCTAATTTGTGAAGACATACCATAGATGTTATAACAAAATGTGTATTTGTAAATATTTGTAGGATTTCCGAGCTGTAGGCTGCGTCCACACGGATCCATGGGCGGGAAGCAGCAATTAAATGACACACGGAAACACTTTCAAACTCTTTACTTGATTCGACAGAGTAACACTATAATTTTCCAAGGAGTACGCGGAATTGCGAGTATGCGTCCAGTGCAACGCTCTGAGTAAAAACTGCCCGTCTGAGCCTCGGCAATACCTTATAACGACATTCCCCCACTACCCCCACTACGCTCGTGACGCTGACGCAACTCGCAAGCCCACGCGGACTAAACAATCCTTCCTTAGAAAAATTACTTTTATCCAAATTCTATTACATAAAATAACAATGATAATTTTATTGGATTCTTAATAATAAGACAAAATTATCTGCGTATGTAACATGTTGCTAAAAAATCTATGTGACTTAAATTTGATAAAATACGATAACGCGGACTAAACATTTGTCCTTACATAAGTGACTTATTTCCAAATTCTGACACATAAAATTACAATGGTAATTTTGTTGGATTCTTTAAAATAAGACAGAATTATCTCTGTGTGTAACATGTTACTAAAAAATCTAAGTGATTTAAATTTGATAAAATACGATAATCATGGTACAGTCAGTAAAACCGGAACAGTTACTTTTTAACACTAAAATCGTAATAGAAATAACAAATTATTTCATAATTAATAAGGACGCACTGTCACATATTTTATGTGTTACTAAGAAATCGAATTAATTTGATTTTTAATAAAATTACGAAAAACATGCTAAAGTAATCAAGATCAAAACAATTACTTTTAAATGCTTAAATCATAACGAAACAAGATAGAAATAACAAAATATTTTAGGATCCATAGGAACGCGCCGTCACGGCCGTCCTGCGTCTTCACACGTCCTCGTGTGTCTCCTTGGCTTCTGGATCTGTAAAAGAGAAAACTATGGCTTTACACATCACATAAACAAGTTCGGCCATTCTGATGAGTTTAAGGCTATTCTTATTACGAATTGTTTGTCACACAGACTTTGTCACACAGACTCTGTCACACAGACTCTGTCACACAGACTTTGCCACACAGAATTTGTCACACAGACTTTGTCACACAGACTTTTGTCACACAGACTTTGTCACACAGACTACTTACTCTACACACTAAATGACTAGTTATTTTTAAAATTAATTACTTACTTTCGCCGTCAACGGCATTTCCATTTACTTCTAAATTGGCATTCAATTCCAATGGAACATAACAATCTGGCATAGCACGGACTCGGTCGTGTGCATACTTATATGTTCGATTAGAATTCAAAGCCTTAAGCAAATATCTATCACCATCAAGCAACTGAACTACCTTAAATGGGCCTTTAAATTTTGGTTCCAATTTGGTTTGATTCCGTTCATGGTTTTCTAAAAGAACAAAATCACCTACTTTAAAATGTTTTATTTTTGCTTTGGTTTGGTCAAATCGCTGTTTTTCACCTATGGCGCTGTTTTGAATGGCATGTGCTGCACGCTCTCGAATTTCAGTTAAATTGATATCACTATCATTTGGGTCTTCATCTAAGGTCAGTAGATCTAAAGGTCTTGCTACCCTACCAATTAATAACTCTAAAGGGCTGGACTTTGTTACGCGGTTAATTGTACTATTTAAAGCTATTTGTACGTCAGGCAACGCGTCTTGCCAGGATTTATTGTTTCCAACTTCAACAGCGGTGAGCATATTTTTCAACGTGCTCATTACGCGCTCAACTTGACCGTTAGCTCGACTTGTTCCCGTGGCTATAAGATGAAGGGTAATACCATGGGATTCGCAAAAGTTTTTAAACTCTCTGCTAGCAAAACATCTACCCTGATCAGCTATAACACGAGAAGGGGCACCAAACAAAGACACTATGTATTTTAGGGCTTGAATAGCGTTGGTGGTATCAATGTTAAGTGTGTGATGCAGAATCGTGAACTTAGTGAACGCATCAATCATCACGAATATGTATTCTTTAGTATCATTTTTGCCACTAAGTTTCCCAGTGGCATCTATGTGAATAGTATGCCAAGGAGTCGCGACTTTAGGGATGGGATGCAATTCAGCTTGAACCTTACCAGAGTGAGATTTTGACAATCTACAGGTGATGCAATTTTCAACAAATTTACGAACGTATTTATTCATATGTGGGAACCAGTAATGACAATAAACTTTTTCTAAAGTCTTCTCCCATCCTAAATGCATAATGCTTTCATGGACGTGATTTATGACAGCCCATTGAAACGATCTAGGAACAATAGGTAACCAAATACTTCGATTATTTCTCTCAATTTTTCTGTGCAAAATACCACGACGGATTTCGTAAGTAAGGGCAATATCAGGTTCAAGGCTATTGTTTTGCAAGCTAGATATTATTGATGCTATTTCCGGATCTTTTTGCTGTTCTGCCAGAAACCAGTTGTCACTTATTTCAGTGAGGTTAACCTGCTTTTGAGTCACTTTTGTTACGGGAGGTTGAGGGAGAGGATTACGAGATAGAAAGTCAACATGTTCCATACGTTTTCCGGGTCTGTATTCGATGTCAAAGTCGAAACTTTGTAGGAAACACCACCACCTATGAACTCGAGGAGTCAGGTCTGTTTTCGACTTGGATGCTTTTACCGCGTTACAGTCAGTTACTATGACAAACTTTTGACCTTGCAAATAATGTTTGAAGTGTTTTATAGCATTAACTATAGCAAGGGTCTCGAGTTCATAAGAGTGGTATTTAGATTCGCATGCGGTTGTTCGTCTGCTAAAATATTCAATGACGTGAGGCTTGCCATCTTTTTTATGCATTAGAATGGCACCATAACCTTCAGAGCTGGCGTCAGTGTGGAGTTCAATGGGACATTGAGGGTCAAAGATAGTTAGTACGGGTTTATTGGTTAGGATGGAAATTATTTTACTGCGTATTGCTTCGAATTCAGGGGTCCAATTTACGGTTAAGTTGCCCTTTCCAGATGTAAGTCTGTAAAGTGGTGCGGTCAATTTGGAAAATCCTTGAATGAACTGGCGAAAATATGATGCTAGGCCAATAAATTGTCTTAATTGGGTGACAGTTTGTGGAGGTGATAAATGAATCAAGGCATTAACTTTACGCGCGTTGGGTTTTATTTGTCCTGATGATACCCGGTACCCAAGATATTCGATTTCAGTTTTAAGAAAAGCACATTTCTGTAAGTTTAGAGAAAAACCAGATTTAGTCAAGGCATCGAGTACTAGTTTAAGCCGATGGATACCTTCTTCGATAGTTCTCGACGGAATAATGATATCATCTATGTAACAGATCGCAAAAGTTTCAGATAAATTACCAAGAGCTTTGTTAATGGCTCGCTGGTAAACAGATGGTGCGTTTCTAAGACCAAACGGCATTTTAACATATTCAAATTGTCCGTCTGGTGTAACAAACGCGGTTTTTTCAATCGAGTTTGGATGTACGGGAATCTGATGATATCCACTAGCCATATCTAGAGAAGTAAAGAATTCAGCACCCACTAAACGCTGTATTTGATCACCAATCAAAGGTAATGGGTATCTATCAGGAACAGTATTGCTATTTAATTCGCGATAGTCTACACATAAGCGATCGGAACCGTCTTTCTTTTTGACAAGTAATATTGGGCTAGCAAAAGGGGAACAACTTTCGCGAATGATACCTGCGGTAAGTAATTCTTTAATTTTGTCACGTACTATCTCCCGTTCGTTAGGGCTCATGCGGTAAGGACGTCGTTGCACTGTACGATTAGAATCTACAAGCTTTATTTCGATTTGACCAGAGGTCACTTTGCCTGTAGGTAGGCCATCGGCAAAGAAATCAGAGTATTGTTCAAGTAGTTGTTTTAATGTGTCCAATGAGTTTAAAGGAATGTCAGTATCGATATTATTGAATTTTTTTACTTGTTCACCGAATTCGCATTGAGCAACGACGCGAGTTTTATTAATTTTGATATGATTTTCTGAAATTTCGACAGAAAAACCTAAGCTTATTAAGTCGCGGCCTAGTAAAATATCAGTGCCTAATGAAGTATCTGGAATTACATGAAATAATAATTCAACAGAATAATTCTGTAGTGTAACTATTGCAGAGATCTGGGTACTACAATGAAGACTTGACTGACCTATGCCTAAAAGTGTGACTGGTTGGTAGACCCTCTTACCCGGAAATCGTTGGGCTACGGATTCTTTTATCAAAGAGCATTCGGAACCAGAATCAAAACAAAATGAAAACTTCTCACCCAGGTTGTAAAGGCAGTCCGATGCAGGTTTGATGGCGCAGATATTCACTCTTCGCTCAGGTAGGGATTCTTCATTGTTTTCGGGCTTCTTCTTCTGGGTGCAGTGTGGGGCCAGATGTCCAGGCTCGCCGCAGCGAAAACAGGTGATGGCCCTTGGCTCCTTCCGTTGTTGAGGGTTGTTCGAAGACGTAGGTTGTGAACTATTTACATGATTGCTGGTGGATCTATCTTTACCACGACACTCCGATGCTATGTGACCAATTTTTCCACAGCTATAACACCGCCTTGGATACTCCAGCCGTGGTTTCTTGGCGTCAGAAGCTTGATTTACCTTTTCAGAAGATGGTAAATTTCTCTTTTTGTACACGAATGGCATAAGTTCGCGTTGCAATTGAACTCTCGTTTTGATTTCAGTTGTAAAAGCAATTCTTTGAATTTGACTATCCAATCGTGCTACATGTGCAAGGGCGACGCTCATCGCAACTTGCTCGGTAGTCATATTTTGCCAACTAGTTGTTAATGTATTCAGGATACGAGATACAAATGCCGACATGTTTTCACCTTCTTTTGGATTGCTTGACAAAATATTGAAAAATGTGGCAGCTGGTGTTTCAGTTGTATGGAAACGAGATAAGAACAAAGGTTTCAGCTCCGACCACGTAACTTCAGCATGAGTATTGTGTGCTAGCCATGTGGCTGCTGATCCCTTTAAAGCACGGCTGAGGATAATTACCAGCTGACTTCCGCTTGAGAAGTTTTCTTTCATACAGATGTCCACGGTATTGCACCATGCCTGTGCATCTGCATCTGGATCATCAGGGTTGAACTCGGGTAGCACGAAATGTCGCTCCTTTTTCTGCGGCTCCAGTACTGTTTTCATCAACTCCATGAAGTTTCGATGTTGTAATTCCAGCAAACTCTTCCATTGATCTCGTTCAGTACGTAGTATAGGGCTGCTTTGAGGTGCGGTCGAATTTTCGGCTTCCTGGTTCATCTCCACTCCTGATGTAGGATTTCCGAGCTGTAGGCTGCGTCCACACGGATCCATGGGCGGGAAGCAGCAATTAAATGACACACGGAAACACTTTCAAACTCTTTACTTGATTCGACAGAGTAACACTATAATTTTCCAAGGAGTACGCGGAATTGCGAGTATGCGTCCAGTGCAACGCTCTGAGTAAAAACTGCCCGTCTGAGCCTCGGCAATACCTTATAACGACATTCCCCCACTACCCCCACTACGCTCGTGACGCTGACGCAACTCGCAAGCCCACGCGGACTAAACAATCCTTCCTTAGAAAAATTACTTTTATCCAAATTCTATTACATAAAATAACAATGATAATTTTATTGGATTCTTAATAATAAGACAAAATTATCTGCGTATGTAACATGTTGCTAAAAAATCTATGTGACTTAAATTTGATAAAATACGATAACGCGGACTAAACATTTGTCCTTACATAAGTGACTTATTTCCAAATTCTGACACATAAAATTACAATGGTAATTTTGTTGGATTCTTTAAAATAAGACAGAATTATCTCTGTGTGTAACATGTTACTAAAAAATCTAAGTGATTTAAATTTGATAAAATACGATAATCATGGTACAGTCAGTAAAACCGGAACAGTTACTTTTTAACACTAAAATCGTAATAGAAATAACAAATTATTTCATAATTAATAAGGACGCACTGTCACATATTTTATGTGTTACTAAGAAATCGAATTAATTTGATTTTTAATAAAATTACGAAAAACATGCTAAAGTAATCAAGATCAAAACAATTACTTTTAAATGCTTAAATCATAACGAAACAAGATAGAAATAACAAAATATTTTAGGATCCATAGGAACGCGCCGTCATATTTATATTAGGTACATGATACTTTCAAAATCGTTAACTAGGTATTATTGTTTAATCTATACTAATATTATAGAGAGGTAATATTTTTTTGTTTGTTTGTTTGTAATAAATAGGCTCCGAAACTACAGGACCGATTTTAAAAGTTCTTTCACCATTCGAAAGCTACGTTATCCACGAGTAACATAAGCTACTTTTTATCCCCGTAAGTAGGTACCACGCGGGCGGAGCCGCGGGCGGAAGCTAGTATATTTATATAAAAGTAATCGATCTGTGTCCGAAAAAACCGACACAAAGTTTGTTTAACCCGGGAATTGAACCCAGGACTTATACCACTAAACTAACGAGGCGTTATATTTATATACTTACATCTAAAAATCTCAGCCATATCACTTTAATTACCTGGTCTTAAACTAAGGATTCTGTAAAGGATTTGGCAAGGGGTACGTACACTCAGACCCAAGTCAGTTTAGTAAAGTTTGTTTGTTTGTCCGACCGGGAATCGAACCCGGAGCCTTTCGTCCTATAGACACTAATAATTGTGGCATCGAGGATGTCAGACAAAGAATAATGTCTTACCTTAACTTACCTTATTTTGTGAGCAAGACGTCTTTAGTAACAACTTAATATGATATTATTTATATTACATTTTATAATAAAATAATTTATTTACAGACGTCGACACAGAAGCAGAACAAACATCTGGAAATTATGAAGTCAGTCGTGGTGATATTATGTACACCGCGCCGTCAACAAGTCGAAGTAGCAGACGACAATCTACCAGTAAATTACAGAATTAGTGAGTCTTCGAATGAAGAGCCATTTTCACCACCGGTATCTGAATATTTACCAAGTTCGAGTCCTAGTCCGATAGCAGACTTAGGCAATACTTTACCATCTTCAATATTGAATGACTTCGATTTTAGTTTGAGAGATTGCTTAGGTAATTCTACACTTTTCTCTTCTCCAATTTCCACCACTCATAATAATTTAATTTTTATAGCGTCACCTACTGTCGTTTTTATATCTAATCCTCAAAAAACAATTTCTATGGGTAACAAAGACAGTTATGAAAATTTAGCGGTATCATCAGGAAATTACATAGAAGGAGTTTATCCTTTGCCGAATGATGCCGATCTTGAACCCGTATCCACGTTCTGGTATAATGCACCACTTCCTGAAAAGAGCATAACTGCCGCAGAACCTGAAACAGAACCTACATTTACTAGCCCTACAAGAACTCTGCTGACTCTTGAAAGTACTACGGTCATGCTTCGTGAAGCAGAGCCTGCATCCATAGCATGTCGCGACGAATTTCCGTTAGTTGAACATAATACTGCCGCAGAACCTGAAAAAGAACTTACATCTACAAGTCTTGCAAAAACTCCACAGACTCTTGAAAATACCCCGGCTATACTACCTGAAGCAGAACCTACATCCATAACATGTTATAACGACGAAACTCTTCCAGTTGGACATAATACTCTCACAGAACCTGAAACAGAACCTATATCTACAAGCCCTGATAGAACTCCACCGGTCTCTTCAATTGCCACAGCTATAGTTCCTCACTCAGACCCTCCAATCATAGCCTACCACGTTGAAACTCTACCAGCTGGATATAATTCCACCACAGAACCTGAAGCAACGAATTCTCGTCCAGTGTTAGTAACTGAAGCTAATACAAATCCTAGAAAAAGAAAGCGTAATCCCGAAAAATGGTCTCAAACACAAAAAAAAATCAAATTAAATACAGGTCAACAGCCTCAAAAACAGATGCAAGAGCCTTGCAAGTGTAAGCTTAAATGCTTTGAAAAAATACCCAGCGACAGGAGGTTGGTAATATTTAAGCAATTTTGGGCTTGTGGTAACCATGAAACTCAATGGCAATTCATTTTGAAAAACACTGAGATTATAGAACCTAAAGTTATGAAAATTCAGCGTAAGCGTGAACGAAATCGTACACTGGTTTATTATTTGCCGTCAAAAAACGATGATGAATTTGAAAGTGTGCAAAACTATGTTTCTTAATACGCTAGGTATTAAAGAAAGAACAGTTTACACTGCTATTGATAAATATGCTAATGGGGACCAAATAACAGACCTTCGAGGAAAACATACCAATAGACCTCATAGAACAGCCAGCGAAACAGAACAGAGTGCAATTCAACATATTCAGTCCTTTCCTTGTATCGAATCTCACTATCTTAGACAAAATTCCAGCCGTCAATATTTGTCACAAGACTTAAATATCTCAAAAATGCATCGTTTGTACAAAGATTGGATATCAGAAAATGAAAACTTTCGTAATACTAAAGTGGCAAGCGAATATCAATATAATCAAATATTTAATACACATTTTAACCTTTCTTTTTTCCGGCCGAAGAAGGATTTGTGCAATTTATGTAGCAAATACGACAATTCAACTGAAGAAGGTAAATTACAACTGAAATAGGATTATGACAGTCATATAAAAAATAAAAACATCATACGAAATATGAAGAATAGTGAAAAAGAATCAGCAGATCCTAATGTGAAAACTGTAGCTGTTTTTGACTTGGAAAAGGTTCTTAGTTTACCGCAATCTAATGTGAATATTTTCCATTATAAAAGGAAATACCCCGCATACAATTTCACTGTGTACAATTTAATATCCCGTCAAGGGTTTTGTTATCTATGGCATGCACAAATTGCAAAAAGGGGTGCGAATGAAATCGCTAGATGCTTATTACACTTCATTAAATCTGAAGTTAACAGGGGTATAAAGTCAATTTCACTGTATTCAGATAATTGTTCGGGCCAGAACAGAAATCGGTTCATATTCGCGATGTATATTTATGTATCACGTGTATTGAACGTAGAAGTTACACACAGGTTTTTACAAACTGGCCACACTCAGAACGAAGGCGACTCAATGCATGCCTGCATTGAGAAAAATATGAAAAATAAGACATTGTACTCGCCTGACCAACTGTACGAAGTAATCATGAATTCAAAAGTACAAAATAAGTTTGTAATTAAAGAAATGAATCAAAATGACTTTTACAACCTAAAAAGTCAAGTCACGACAAGCAAGAATTGGTCACAAGACACAAACGGGCATAAAGTATTTTCCTCAAAAATTAAAGAAATCAAAACAAGTCCCGATGCACCAAATAAATTATTATTTAAATATGATTTCGAAAGTGAATATTTGGTACTAGACACTACAAATCGTACGACGACGACGCGCACACGCAAATCAAATAATGCCAATGCTGTAGATGTTAATGAACTTCCACTTGCATATGCTCAATTGTTACCTATTTCTGACGCGTTGTTCAAAGACTTAATTAGCCTGTGTAATACAAATGCTATACCTCTACATTACCAAACATTCTATAGAAATTTGTTACCAGCGACTGAATCTCCAAATTTGGAGGTATTTGATTCATCTGAAGAAGAATAACTTTACTAGTTCCCGTATTTTTGATCTCATTATTATTTTAATTTGAATTTTGTTGAATTTTTATATTCATACGTATAAACATATTGATTATTAATAATTTTAAAACAAAAGGTACTGTGAAAGTATCAAAGGTCTTATTTTGTTAACAAATTATGCATGTCATGTTACCATAGATTTGTATTGAGAAAATAATAATATTTTGTTACATTTATATCCCTTCATTACCAAACATTCTATAGCCTAGAATGTTTGGTAATGAAGGAATTCGTAGAACGAAGATAACGTAGAAGGGAACAAGAATTTTTTGATTTATTGCTTAAAGAAGGTTTTTTTTGTATTTTTATTTGTTGATTATTTTAAAACAAAAGGTACTGGCAATGTGTAAAGTACCTTGATTTGTTAATAATTTTTGCTTGTTATCTTAGATTTTTATTGAGAGAACATAATATTTTGTTGTACGGAGCCAAGAAAGAAGTTATTTCGTTAATTGTTACAAATCTTAACAAATGATCTACTGATTAGTTAATCATTTAAAAAAAGTCATTAGTGGTAGTAATCTTCACCGAAACTCCACATTGCTGAATTATTACTGTCAAATTTTATTGTTGATAGTACGAACTTTAATTGTAGCCAAAACTATAATTATAATTTGCCTGAAATAAAAAAATAATGAACACAAAAAATGCATTTCCTTTTTTTCCCTTTAGTCATAAATATTAACTCTAAGTAATATGTGTTAATATGCAGCTAACTTTTCTTTAACATAATAATGGAATAAGTAATTATCTTTGTTTATTTAAGTTACCTTAGCAAGCCCCTAAATTGAAAAATGGGGTAAGTATTGCTAATACATTTCTAACATAATTGTAATAAAGGAAATAATGTAGTAATCTTACTTATACTAGCATAAATGTTTGTATTTACAAGTTCATTACTGCTTTAATACAACATACTTTTTGAAATATTTTTTCTTTTCTGGCAAAGTCTGGCATACATTTTGATACTCAGAATCCTGTATTTCATTACATTTTGAAAAATAGCATAATATTTTTTTTTTACAATTCCTAATAAACTATAAACATTAGTACTAACTTAAATACAACACGCAGTGCAACTTTTTTTTCTCCTTTTTTTGATACAAGAATAATTCTTCTTCGTTTGAAAATAAAGTAAATATGCCCATAAATTCAATTTTTTCGCCATACTGAAAAATCACCATTTTCGTCTTATGCCTTTTTTCCACTGGGGGTACGATATGTCCGTTACCTAAGTTATTCTACATATCGCTTTATTTCTAATTCGATCGAGCATAGCCCTCTCCATTACTCGTGGTGTGATTTTGAGCTACTTTATAAAAACCATTGTTAGAGATCATGTTTCGGATCTGCGTGTCATCCTTAATAACACGCACTGGTTGAAGACTTTTGTCTTCAGACACTGAGGTTATTGAGGCTTACATAATTAAATTCAAAGAAAACAAATTTTACACTGTCTCTTATGATACTGTCGAAATCATAAATATTTGCGTACACACAACTTTCTTTGATGACACTAATTCCTCTTTAAAATATTTACAAAACTATATTGAAATCTACATTTGCAACATAATTCAAGTATGCTTTTTAAGTTAAACTTTTATCACAAAGACAAAGATAAATAATATCGTTAAAAGGCAGCATTCCTCAATCAACGTAGACTAAAAAGAATTTTTAAAGACAATCAATAATATTTCTTTTGCGAATTGAAAAACTTTGTTATTTGGAAACTTCAATTACCTAAATATTTCTTACATGTTTTTACTTTCATAACAGTACGAATAGTGCTTTACCTAATAAAGTTTCGTCTTATTTTCTCTATCTATAGAAGTAATATTCAGATATTTTATTAAAGCAAGGCATTTTCTGTCAATGTCATAAATATATTTTTTTCGTTATTGGTGTTTTTATCAAGAAATTCAGTTCATATTTCAATTTATAAGACTTCTATCATACATGCATATAACGTAGCCAAATATAGCATCTTTATAAGCTATGTTCCTTAATAGTTCTAAACTTAATTTTATGAATTTTATAGGTACAGCAGCCAGCTCATCAAGTTATCCACTTTTGTTGCAAACTAGCCCTTATTACAACTGCATAAGATACCACAGTTTTTATCTTAATGTGCTGTTGTCCGTACATAAGTACAATTGCAGGCAGCAACTCTATGGAAATTACTATCGCTTGTTTTACAAACCACAACAAGGAATACCTATATTATGTTCTCTGTTCCTTTGCGTCGTCGTTTTTTTTTTACTATTTTATATGGAGATAAACACATGATACGGTAGACAACTTGCAGTCAGACGTAATCACTGAACTACTATTACCAACGTATGGAACTGATACCTCGAACGAATTTCTTGCGCCATGATTTGACGCCGCTTAGCATCAATACATACAAACGGCTTCAAATTTGACGTTCCAATTTCAAAGGAAACGTCACAATCTTGTCATCGAGTGAGGACACCTTTTTTGGGTTCCGTAGCCGAAAAGGAAAAACGGAACCCTCAAGAGTTTCGTAAAGTCTGTCTGTCTGTCTGTCCGTCCATATATCACAGCCTTTTATTCTGTAACTATAAGCATCACACTGTTGAAATTTGGTAAGAAGATGTATCCTGTTAAGCGCTTTACGGTTCACATGCAAAAAATAAAAAATAATGATATTTAAAGGGGGGCTGCCATACATAAAACCAATAAAGAAAATGACAAATCTATGCGTGTGTGCCTATAGATAGGTCTTATAAAATGACATTGCGGTCTTTAAAACTATTTACTCTAAAAGTTTAACGTTTAATAGATAGACGCTTACAAAGTAGAAAAATGGGCGTTCCCCTCCCATCTAACTTCGAAACTAAGCGAGTGTAAATTCTGAAAATAATAATAATTTAGAGCTTAACAAATACAAAATATCACAATATAAAATTGGTTTGGACTGGATAGAACTAGTAGTTTTTGAAAAATAGTACATTTTCAACAACCGTAAACATAACTTTGTTCTTCATATAAACACTATGAAAAACAAAGATATTTGCTGTCAACAAAATATTTTGGTATTTTAGCTAGATGGAAGTAAGTAATTTTTGCTTGGCATAACTTCTCTGTACGTTGTAATAACAACTTACTGGACGTAATTCGCAATTTGTTTATGTTAGTTTTTCCCCCATTCAACCAAGTTTGAGAGCAAACATCTCTACACTATGTAAAGTCTAGACTTTTTCAAGAAAAGAAATAAAATCCAAATCGCCGGTGTTGAATCAGAATGTACTGTGATATATTAGAAAATGGGTATCGATGACAAAGAAGAATAGCATCCATCTATTGAAAAGTAATGTTTATGTCAGTTGTAAAAATACTTTGAAAGCCTATGTTTAGTGTGCAAGTTTCAACTGGGTACTTTTATTATAATAGTCAAGGCCTTCATTTTTTAAGGTTCTAAGCTTAAAAATATGTTTGTTTAAAGTGATATAGTCCTACTTAGAATCCTGAACGTTTCTCTTCAAATATAAGGTTAACTATAGCTTACTAAAGCGTCTGGTGAAAGGTAATAAGATGTCTCTTTTGATTTTTTAAGTACCAACTTAAGAATTAAAAAACATGGAGTAGATAAAATAGTATAAAGTCCCTACAACATCATTTTAATAGCACTCTTAGGTTTTTTCCTAAAGCTCTAAACCATGACTGTGCAAGGAACGTGTCAAGCACAAAAAGCATCACAATACGCTCTAGTTTGCCCTCTGAACGAATTGACAGCATCCTGTCTCACCTTTGGTTGTTGCTTCAGTCCGTGCCATTCAAATCAGAGATGATGGTATGAGTTATGCTCATTCTGAAAAAAAAATATATGCTGGTTTATTAAAATAAAACCTCTTTCACATAACTCGTGTGTATCTACGAAATACGCTATAGCTAGTAAGCTACAAAGAGGCGACCTGATGCTAGTTTTAACTCGCTCGCTAGTATCGCAATAACAAATTGATTTTGATGGTTTTCACGTTCTAAAAGATTTTTTTTGCATCAGTATTGTTTGTACGGACAACAGCACGTCAAGGTAAACACTGCGGTACCTTATTCAGTTGTAATAAGGGCTAGTTTGCAACAAAAGTGGGTAACCATGTGCTGGCCACTGTACAACTACCCCTGAGTCAGGCATTGATGACCAAAACAACAAACTTTATAGGGCGAGAGCGAGAACGAGACAGAAGGTATTTTGCCGCGCTGACACGCTCCGTGCATGGCACGAGACGATGTTAGTCGGTAACCTTGGTCGGTAACAGAACAACACAGTCTAGAGGGCAAGCTGGCATAGTTTTCAATACAAAGAATATTTTTTGCCCAACACGTTCCTCGCACGGTCTTGGTATGCTCCACTATAGTGGACAAAAACCTTTAGCCCAAGTTTTCGTGCTATATTTTCAACGTGTCAAATTTTAACTAAATATTCGTTAAATCGAAAGCAAACTATACCACAAACACAATTGACAACAAAAGTGAACAGCGTCCAATAACACTTCGTTTTTACGTCGTACATTTAAATCGGTGGCCAAATCGAAATATTAAAATTAATTCGAATATCGGAGTCACGCGTTGACCACAATCAAAGCGTTACTAAGAGGGTTTGTTCTATGCGAAAATGTATAATAGATACATATAAATACTTACTTACTTCTTAGGTCATACAATTAGTATTTGAGTAAGCTTGAAAATATAGTTTCATAGTCACCGATTTGTTTTAGCATTCTGAAAGGCCAGTAAGCGATTTTTGTTGAAATGATTAGTTTTAACAGCTTTTTTTCCAACACTTTATTTGGGCTAGTTAAGAGTCAAGAACAAACCTATATCAAGTTAAATTAAGCGTTCTGTAAATAATTATAAATACTGCCGTGGCCACTCACGTTAAAATATTAGATACGGGATTGCTAAGATGTAATTCCGGCGCGAGATGGCGCTGAGGTCACTCGTAATATTTATTAGTCGCCGTATCTTGTGTCGTTAAAAATAGTTAAAACTGTGATTTATGTACAATAAGTTTATAAAAAAACTTATTATGTTGTAAATATCAAGTGACGTTGTTACCCATACAAACGTGAAGTACCTTATTATTTACTAGCGGTCCCCCGCGACTTCGTCCGCGCGTTTTGAGTTTGCTCCCTCCCCTCCCGTCGCAGCGTGATGTTTTGTGATGATAAATGTATTTATTTTGATAAGAATTAAAACCTGTGTGTATAATACACCTTTAAAAATAATGCATTATTTTTTTACAAATTTATTAACATAAAAAAGGTTGTAGTAAGTCAACCATAAAAGATAGACATATGCTGTCGCGGACTTTATTATAGAACTCTTAATGCTGAACAATTCTGTCATACATGATTTTTGTGTAACTTAAGCGGTTTTCGCAGCGTACGCAGCGAAAGCTCTCAAAAGGAATATCTTTCTCCCGTTTTCGCAACATATTTCATTGCTGCTGTGGTCTTATGAGTCGTATCTTTACGTTATATAGCCTAAAGCCTTCCTCGATAAATGGACTATCCAACGTAAAAATATTTTTTCAAATCGGGCCAGTAGTTTCTGAGATAAGCGCGTTCAAACAAACAAACAAACAAACAAATTCTTCAGCTTTATAATATTAAGTATAGATGAGCTAATAATTATAATTATAAACAATTAGGTACACATGGTAGCAATCCCATATCTAACAATTATTTTTCTGCCATAGCGTCAAAAACCAAATAAATAAGTCTAGTCGGTTTTATTTTTTTTTATTAAAGAATTTTAGAAATGCTTGTACTAGGGTTTGTTTTGACTCAAAGCCCTTGCAACAGTTCAGAAGTAGGTGTGTTAATGAAATTAAATACATGTCAAAAATTAGATTATCAGAAATTGAAGAAAATATTGATTTATGTTTTAAAAATAAAGTTTGTGAATGTGTGTTGGTGTGTAATTGTTTGTGTATTGCATGTGTGCATATCTTGTGTGTGTGTACTATTTTAAAACCCTCATCAAAATAATACCATTATTTCTAGTGAATCTTGGTCACTAGATTTAACACAGGTAAAGAAATGATGATACTGAATATTTTTGTATAACACCCATCGAGTGTCCGTTCGACCAATAACCGTAAAAGATAATAATCGGGCGCGGCAATATGGCCGCCAATAATTGGCGGGTAATGTGTTTTGTCAATTCGTAGTTCGACTAATTGTTAAGGACTGATTTTAATTGGTCGATCCTGCGCTGTTATTAGAAATAACTCATTCACGTTTCGTATTAATTAAGAGCTATGTACGGTCGAGTCGTTCCTAACCACTTCCAAACGAAAATCGCTTTCACACACGACACAACATAAACTACAGGGCGTTACTCCAAACGATTTTAACTCTAAAAGCTGTTAGCCGTCAAAAAACTTAAAAGAACATTCTGAGCTGAAGCTACATTAAATTTATAGAATGGCATGCAAATGTTACTCAATTCTGTTCAAAAACCTAATCACACTAAGGACTTCTATAGCATGACTCCAATTAACCTTTTAACGCCCGCCGTACTATAAATAGTACACAACTTTTACCTAGCATTAAAGTTATTAAATACAACTTTTTGACCCCGGAAATATTTTTTGCTGGTAAACTAATGTTTATGTATCTGAAACGTAAAAATAAAAGTATATATTGAAAAAAAGAAGATTTGTGGCTTTTCTACTCACGTGATTTATTTTGTGTCTACTAGCGGCAACTTATTTACTTCACTCTAAAAAAATTGCTCTTATACCTATCAAAATGTGTGATACATTGTTCGTTTATATCATTAACTATTATAAAAGACAAGAAAAACTTAAAGTTGTCAAAAGATTTCCGTGATATTACACCTCAAGTGTTGCTGTTCTATATTTAGTACAATAGGTAACTTGAGGATCTAGCTGGCACATTAAATATATTGTTGAATGTTTTCTTATGTAATTCTTATTTCTATATATTAATGTTCACTTCAAAATATGGTCGGTTTGATATTTTCTCATGTACTAATTGTCACCAGAAAACTATTTCTTAATGTTTGAAATGACGAAACGACAACCTTTTATGACAGAAAAAAAATGGTTTACAAAAACCGATGCCGTTGAGTATCCAGTAATCAACATCATGCCTAGGATTGTGTTTAGTACACATTTTACGCTTTGAGACGAACAACTGTAATGTTTCATAGTCGAAAAGGTTATTTAAGTCTTTTATAGGACTCATACCTCCTAGGGCACCGAAAATATTATCACGGCACTTTTTTATAGATGAAATTACATGAAGCAGAATGAGAATGCAGAAGAGAATACAGGCACACATTTTCTCCTAGTTGGAACCTTAATACCACTTTCAACTTTTGTTATCTTTGCCTAATGTCGAGAAGATAATGATGGTATTAGAGACTCATCATAGCTACTGTTCTATAATCTTTGACTGTAGTTAGCTGCTAGTAATAAAAACAACCATCGGGAACGTTGGGAAAGATTTCATTACTATGGAAGTCAACATTTTTACCTCATCGGTGATGCGGCTTTATTGCTTGTCATCACAAAAGTGTCGTAAATAGCTTTAGTGAAGGCTTTGTATTGCAAATTCGTTTTAGGCTATATGCATACGCGAGCTTTTGTGCTACAAAAAGTACCATAAATCAAGACCCTTAAAATCTAGATTAGAGGAAAAAGAAGAAAAAATGAATAATAATAGCTTAAAAGCCCTAAATAGTACCTACCTAGTTAAGATGTAATGCGTGTTCCAATTAAGTCAAAACAGCATGTCAGAAGTGCCTTTCAAAATAATTATTTGAGAGAGATCCCTTCGCTCAGTATCCCCTTAAATTGTACTAAACATAGTACACCCTAAAACCACAACTTCCAGTATTTTTTCCTTTATTTTTCTTCATAGTGTTATTATTGAAGTTAATTAATAACGATATAAAGCATCGTTCAGGTTGAATTATACGTAGTTTTCATTTCGGCGTTAATGGGTTAAACTGTTACTTGTTGTTACGTTAATTAAGCTTTTTAATTAAAATAACATGTAATTTCAGAACCATGCAAGTTGATGAGCAGAACATAGCATAGCTTAATAGTCGCTATTGCTAGTAGTGTCATTGAATAGTAAAACAGTTTCAGCGTTTGAAATATGGAACACAAATGTCGCGGACAGAATATCATGCAGCTCGTTCTGGGCAATATTTTGAATCACTTGCGTCAAAATGGCGTGTGATATTGATTGATTAATGTCCTATTTTCCAATAAAAATTAGTGTAATTTCTCACGGGAGTAATTTAAAATAAAGATATTGAATTTTGTGAGTACTACCGTCTGTACTTCGCGTAATTTCCATTGTTGATATGCACATTTTATTTTCGAACGAAAATCACACGCCATATTCTAGCGAGTGATTCTAAAATAGGGCCCCTGAATATATATTTTAGCTTTTACATGGAATTTTGCTTTATGCTTTATGCAATAGGAAATACCAAAATACTTCCAAAAAAAACATTGTTTAGGTTTCACACTACACACAGGTAAAAAAACATCTAGAACCTGATTGCCTGAATTGCTAAAACACTATCAGAAAGAATTCGTCGTCATTAAAAACGTAAATCCAAACTCTATTTTTGGCAATAGAATTAAAATATATTGTTAGGAACAAACAGTTGAAATTAAAATCTCCACTAAATCCTATTACTGTCCCCAAAGTGAAAGTTCTAAACCAAAACTAATTTAAATCGGGTTTAGTTCGCCTAAAATAGCTTGTTTTTCTAACAGCAGTAAATCTAATACGATCTTATAAAGCGGGCAGACGGACAAATGTACGGTATAAAGGGAACAATTAAAATTCTTTGGAGGCCGTGTCATGTGATGTCGGGATGAAAATAACTTTAATTTCGTCGTAAAAACTGTACTAAGTAAAAAAGATCGTAAATTGCATATTTGTGTGAGTCAAACAAGTTAGATATGTATTTACATGTGAATTTCTATAGATCATTCTATTATTTACCGAATTCTAGCAATTTGTTTTGAATTTTGTTGTATTTTTGATAGAAGTGTTAAATGTTCTGAAATTTAGATCACAATTCTTACCAATAATTTCTTAAACATGTGAAAGTTACATAAAATCCTAAGCAATTTCGCAGGGTTGGACTAACAGCACGGTAGCTCAATTGGTAAGAGCGTTTGGCCCGGTATGCCAAAAGGTTGCTGGTTCAAGTCCCGCCCGTGCGCAAATTTTTGGTTTCTTATTTCATCTTTATGAATATAAAAATATGACACTGTGAGTGTTAAAAACATTCTAAAGCATAATTAAATCTTATTTAAAATCGGTCTTTTTATAATTATTCTGTCTGATAAGTCTTATCTAACGTTGGAAAAATCAGGCCTAAAGCTATTATACTAGATCTGGGAAACGAATATAGCTTACCTCTGTTTAGTTGGAAGTTTGAGGTAGTAATTAGTTTTGCAGCATCCGGTGTCTAAGCTACTTCCTAATTACTGCATTCAAGAAACTTTCCGGGCGCGGTAGTCTGGACCAGTTTTATCTGTCGAACACTAGATGGCGCTCGGAAAAGGCTGAGAAGAAATTAGAGTATTCGTGTTTTTATTGATTAAGAAGATTTTTAAACATGTTTTAAACCACTACACACGATTTTTTTCTGAGCGTAATTCGAGCGCGAGGGTTCGACAATTAAATGTGTCAATGTGTGTGGTCAAGACTTCCACCTCAGGTACGTAATGATATTGTGAGCGAGAGTCATCTAGTGATTTTGAGACTGCATATTAAGTAGATCTATCGACTTAGAATGAACCAAAGCAACATCACGTTGCTTTTGTTTCAGATAATATTTAAAATTATGAAAATGAAGCGTGTATGTAATATAATACGATTACGGATTAGGTTGATAAGTAGGTCGCACTTAAAGCCGTGGGTCTTGCGCCGTTGCTGTCCTATTGGGCTATGAGAGTGAGAGGTGAAGATTGTGCGGGTGAGTGCACCTGTGTTTGCGCACACACTTGTGCACTATAATATGTCCCGCGCAGTTGGTTAGTCGTTGTGACTGGCCACAAATTGGCTAGGGTTCTATTGAGTTTAGGCGGTTTCTAAATCACATTTTTATTGTAATTGGTGTCAAAAGTCAAGACTGTGCGCGAATTAACACTCTTGTTACGTAACAGTGTCTTATAAAATGCATATTGTTATTATAAACTAGTCGATCTCAACAGAAATAATAGGTACAAAAATAACTTTTACAGTCAGTCAGTCAATAAGTATAGAGATTTTGTAAGGTATTGCCAAATTTTAAGAGGAGAATGAGGCCATCAATTGTCAACAGCACATCAGGTTACCCACTTTTGCTGCAAACTAACCCTTATTACAACTGCATAAGATACCGCAGTATTTACCTTGACGTGCTGTTGTCCGCACATATTTATTTTTCAATTTGGTCTTGGTCGAAATCATTTCAGATGAATGAGTCAGTAACATTGATGGTATTATATGGAATGACGAAAAATTTAATTTGAATCAGGGCCCCATAGTAAAATTTGTTGCTATTGTGGGTCTCATTTACCTCCTAAAATTTGGCAAAACCTCAATTTGCCACCCTGTTTTAATATTATTGTCATGTTAACTTTGACAATTTGCCGCTATACAGCATTCACAGCATAGTGGAGATACTTCCTAAGTTCGCCGTGGCTTCCTATGTCAAAGCGCACTTCCTATCACTTAGGAGTTGCATCGTAAGGCGTGCACACACAAATGTATTTACTAATTTTTGAAGAACTATAGTGTTCTCGTGGTCGCCTTGTGCTTCTTTAAGAGTGGACTGTAATTATTCGCTGTAGGCACTGATTGCGTGGGCTGGTTTACTTGGTTGATTATAAAAGACTCCGTGAGGACAAAATTATATTTATTTGCTAAGGACACAACATAAACCGTATATACTTATAGAAGTCAGATGAGAAGAAAGTGTGAACAAAAGATAATTATTTGCTGTCATAGACAAGTACATATAAAAAACATATAAAAAGTTTGTTATTGTTGGAGTTGCCAACATGCTGGGGGCGCCAGAGAAATTGATGTTACAAGTTATATATACTAATGTATTCAAGATATCCGAATTTTATATTATTGCATCCAGCATATCGCCACATAAATAGTTTGTAAAAATAAACATTCATCATATTTGCAAATTCCATAATAGTTTCTTTTAACCACTTATAAATAATTAATAGTTAGTAATAAAATTGAAACAAATGCATGCTACACTTTAAATAGCATTTTATAAAATAAAAACATTTCATAGTTGAAAATAAAAATGTATTCTACGCTTAGTGCTTAGTGTCTTATTAGCATCGTTTAAAGAAAAGGTAAGTCACATAACAACTTATTCAAAGGGTAAAATACATATACCACTTACGGCCGTTCCCTATATGCAAACTAAGATCAAAGATAGATAGCTATCCTCGAACTGTTGTTACCAGCTATCGACCATAATAAACAGTTTCTATATTACAGATAGGTTTTGCTTATCTCCAGTTAGCAGAAGATAGGCCACATTATCCAAGCCCTTCCTTACGTTTCGAATTACGCAGTTGTACAAAACCCTCTCAATTACGTCGCGTCAACGTTTTCACGATATTTGTGGTCATTATGATACACCAAGGATAATATTTATATAATGCGTTTAAAATAATATTTATTTTTATTGCTATGTACCTAATTATATATATATATTCTATTTTGAGTAAAAATATTATGTGAAGCATGCATAGACTTTACGTAAAATGGAACGTTTTTGAGTTCTGACAGACAGCTGATTGATTGACATCATACCTACGTCACTTGATTGAAAATTAATACTTTTTAACGTAAAAAGTATTTATAAATTTTAAAATTCAAAACGACCGATTGAAAAGAAATAGAAAGTTATAGTTCCAGTTTATTTTCGCAAACGTTTCAGAATGCTATCAGTCCGGTTGCTTAGAAAAAACAATGTGTCCAGCTGGTAAACAATGTATTCAAGGAGGACTTTATTTCCATAAAATAAGTGCAGTGAGTGAGTATCAATTGTACTTTCACAAACAAGTCGTTTACGGTTTTTAAAGGATATTGACCAAAGCCGGGTCCAGATTGCGTCTTTGTAGTTTATATTTTAAAAATCTTGTTTGAATTATAATTGTACTGGTATTTTAAGGGTAACTAAGTTATTAAGTATTGAATTACTTTAGTAAAATATAACAATTACCTTCTGAATGTATCAAAATGAATGTAGGTGAGGTGCATTAACTCTGCAATCACAAAACATAACCTCAAAATGCCTAATCTGCCGTTGAATTCCTTGTAAACCTGATTATTTATCAAAAATATTTTTTGTGTGTATTCTTTCAAATATTTAGGTATATATTTTATCCAAACATTTTGTAAAGACGAATGCTGCCGCAAAGTGTGCAGAGTTTCTATAGAGTTTTGGTCAATATCCTTTGCTTAAATACCAGTTGTTTTCATGTTATACTGATTTGTTTTATTTACATCTTTCATGATGCTGGTGGAATTCAGGCTCATCGAATGCTATGCAAAGCATCGGGTACCTTCCCAGTCACTCAGCTGTTCCCAGAGAAAAAGTTGACTGCTTGAACTTGGATTCAATATTGTTCGCCACCAGAAACTTATATGTTTTTCATAAATTGTACGAAGTAGCACCTTACATTCTACAACTACGAACACGTCAGTGACCTACATAGCAGAATCCAGCACCGTCGGAACTCACACTGGCGGCCCACCTATTAATGTATCTGTTAATATTTTAAATAAACTAATTTAATACCAATAAATCAGATATTATCCGTCCTTGTTGTTCTCATTTCCCTTCACTGCAGCAGACACCTTTATCCGTCCATATGATCAGTTTGGGCAGTCTGTCAGACTGGTAGCGGGTCCCACCACCTACCTACCATCTTAACACTGCTGCCCTGGATGACCTGAACGCAGCTCTCCTACCACATCATCCTTATTATATCTAAGTATCTTTTGTTAGGCGGGGTTATGGCTAGGGTCAGTTTCTTAGGGTAAAGGAACATCTTCGCCACTAGGGAGAAAGTTTCTATCTTAACCTTGTGAGCAGAAGGACTTTTACATAAATAAATCAATAAAACATTTAAAACTAGTAATTTGCCAGGGTGTACAAGAGCGTTATCCTCCAAAATCCTAGGATTGAATTCTGGGGTTACTAGAGATAGTCAAACTGACTGACAGTCAGATGAAAAACATTATAGGAACGCAATAAATGTCAATTTCATACAAATGCCTATCCCTAGTAAGCTATCCGTCCTCCCATCGATAAGATGCATCCAGAGATAGTTTACCCTACTGCCAGTAGGTTTATAGAAACAAAAAATCTAAAGGTAGATAACCATTTCTAACTCTAGTAGGGCAAAA
This sequence comes from Pyrausta purpuralis, assembly GCA_963924145.1. Lineage (NCBI taxonomy): Eukaryota > Metazoa > Arthropoda > Insecta > Lepidoptera > Crambidae > Pyrausta > Pyrausta purpuralis. The sequence continues at coordinate 20,960,085 of OZ001657.1, forward strand.
CCACAGTTAGAATGGATATAGGGAACGGCCGTTAGTGATCTCTTATATATCTTTCTATTAGGTGTTATGACATCCACAACACGCGTTTTGTTGTCTAACCCTGGATAGACCTTTATCACTCTGGCCATAGGCCAAGTAAGAGGTGGGGCATTAGGCTCCCTTAAGATAACTAAATCGCCAACTTCAACGTTGTTTCACTGTCACGCCATTTAGGACGAGACTGAAGAGCATTTAAGTAGTACTTATGCCAAATATTCCAAAAGTGGGATCTTACTTTATTACATGGCTCCCAAAATTTAATTCTGTTTGTAGGTACATCTATAACCTGGTTTTTAGGAAATGAAGTTAATGCTGTGGCTATCAACCAATGCCCCGGTGTAAGGTAGCTAAAATCGTTTACATCTCGAGCTGATACAGGTAACAACGGTCTAGAGTTTAGAACTGCTTCTATCTGACATAATATTGCATTCAATTGTTCGTATGTTAGTACATAATTCTGTATTATGCGTTTTAGGTGGAATTTCATGCTTTTCACAGATGCTTCGGCAAGGCCAGCAAAAACTGGTGAGTAACTTGGGGTAAAATGAAAGGCTATACCTTGTTGAGTAACATAATCTAGCACCCGTGCTTGATGACTTTGTGAAGCATGAAGTTCATACAAACGGCTTAATTCGTTCCTTGCCCCCTTGAAGCAACCACCATTATCGCAGAACACGTCTGTTGGTAGGCCACGTCGCGCTATAAAGCGCTTAAAACAAGCAAGAAAAGCGTCAGTACTTATGTCCGATGAAAGCTCTAAGTGGACGGCCTTTGTTACGAAACAGACAAACACACATATGTACCCTTTTGTCTGTACAGCACGTCGCACGCGCGAGTTTTTGACAGGGATGGGACCCGCGAAGTCTACGCCTATCTTTTGGAATGGGCGGCAGGCAGTTACCCTCTCAGGTGGCAAGGAACCCATTAATTGTTTGGCGCATTCTGCTTTCATCCTAAAACAAAATAAACATTTATGAATTATCTTCTTAACATGTTTGTAACCATTTACAATCCAGTAAGATTTATTTAAGCTAGATAATAACAATCTAGGAGCAGCATGTAATAATCTTATGTGCTCATGGTGTATAATAAGCTCAGTGATACGAGATGCTTTAGGCAATATGATCGGGTGCTTTTGAGAGAAAGATACTGAGGAGTGCTCAATTCTACCGCCTACTCGAAGCATATCTTTGCTGTCTAAAAACGGGTGCAAAGGTTTTAAAGAACCCTTGATATTTTCACAGTTACTACATAAACTATTTATTTCATCTTTAAAATAGATGCCTTGCTCGTGTCGAATGATCTTATGCAAAGCTTTTCGATACTCGCAAGGTGATAAATAAGAACTCGAAACCTTGTTATTCTTATTTTTTATATCTATATTATGACAAAACCTGAGAATGTATGCCATTATTCGTGTCATTTTATTTAAATCAGAGAATTTATTAATAGCTTGGTAGATATCGTCACTGGATTGAAGGACGAGAGACATTTTAGCATCGGAGGACGCAGGGGGTTGCTTCATCTCAGGTACGTCATTTAGAGACAATGAAGTAATTCCATTTTTAAAATCGTACTTACTGTCTTTCAGGAAACAAGGACCTGACCACCATTGTTCGCAGTTAATCAGCTCGTCAGGATCTAATCCTCTGCTCACATGATCTGCGGGGTTCTCCTTGGTGGCTACGTAGAGCCAGCGCCACCTAGCGGTGCTCTCTCGAATTACCTTAACCCTGTTCGCAACGTAAGCGTTGAGTTTCATGGGCTCTGTAGCTATCCACGCAAGCGAAATTTGTGAATCAGAGAACAAGAAAACCTCATCAATTTTAATTTTCAAGCTGAGGGTATCATAGACTCTGTTTATTAACTTTGTAAGCAAAAGCATTGCATTGAGCTCAAGTCGCGGTATGGTTAGTGCCTTATTATTGCGGGGGTTAATTCGAGATTTAGAGCAGAGTAAAGAAATAGTAACCTTACCTGAGTCATCTACCACCCGAAGGTATACACAGCAGCCATAACCGGTTGTGAATGAAGCATCAGCAAAGCCGATGAGTTGCACAGCGATTGTTTTGCTAGGAATAATAATATTCCTTTGAACAATAAAAGTTTTCATATCCGACAGTTTTGTTGCGAAAATAAGCCATTCAGTTTTAAGAGTTAGTGGAAGAAGTTCATTCCAACCTATTTTTTCTGACCATAGTTTTTGCATGAAGGCCTTTGCTTTCATTATAACAGGAGACATGAATCCTAGAGGGTCATAAAATTTAGAAATATAGCTTAAAACCTGTTTTTTGTTAGGGGTTTTAATTTCAAAAGGTTCAGGACATGACATCACAAAGCAATCTTTAGAAATATTAAGTGTCATACCTAAAGTTTTAATATAAAGATCATTCTTTTGTAAATCGAAATTATCAAATTGTTGTTTATCTGGCGAAATCCCTTGTAATATTTCTCGACAATTAGATGCCCATTTATGAGTAAAGAAATTACCTTTACATAGTAACTCGCATAACTGTTTCTTAGCTTCGATGACCAAATTAATATCAGAGTTTGAATAGCAAGCATCGTCCACATATGTACAGTTTTTTAAAACGTAGGAGGCTAATGGAAATTCGTCCTCATGTATACAAGCAAGTTCGTACAAACAGCGTGTGGCAAGAAAACTTGAACTCTTTTGACCATATGTTACCGTGTCCAACCGTATACATTTTATATCATCATTAACATTGTTCCTCCACAAAATATTTTGTAAGCAAGTGTGAGCAGGATTAACGTTGACACAGCGAAACATGCGACGTATATCAGTGGAAAACGTATATTTACCAAAGCGAAACAAAAGCATAATGTCAAACAGCTCCTTTTGAACAGGAGGCCCATTGAGTAACAAGTCGTTAAGAGATATCTTCTTATCAGTTCGCATAGATGCATCAAAAACCACCCTTGTCTTAGTAGTCGTGCTATTTTCGTTAAAAACAGCATGGTGTGGTAAGAAATACATAGGATCGTTGCGAAAATCTAATGAATTGAAATCGACATAGTGACCATGGCCTAACTCTATGTATTCATTAATAAACTTTTCATACTCGGAAAGTAAGTTGGGGTTTTTTTGCAACTTTTTTTCAAGATTGAGAAACCTATAATAGGCAAATTCAAATGAATTACCAAGAGAATTATTAATTTTGCTCAATGGTAATTTTAAAGGTAAATCTACTTGAAACTTATTATCTTTCAGGATTGTTGTTGTTTTAAAAACATTTTCACACAAATCATGCTCGGAAAGTTTCTCAGTGTAAGTTTCAGGTACCTTTTCAGTTTCGAAAAAATGTTGTAAGGTATCATTAAGATCAGATTTACAATCTAGACATAAAAGTGAGACCTTACTTGTGTTCTGATTTGTAGACTGTGGTAGAGCACCGCCTATGACATGACAAACCTTGTGTTAATGAAGCATGGTTGCAGGTATTGCTCTTTATTAGATTGCCAAGCAGGTTGCTGAGTAGCTCGTTGCTCTGTTAATAACAGCATGGTGTGGTAAAAAATACATCGGCTCCAAGTAACATGTTTATCTCAGCTGGTGTATGGAAATCAGCATCAGCCAATGACACACCGGAAGGTATAAACAGAGAAGTTGTATCTACTTTGTATTGGGGTATTTTGCAAGTTATTTTATCTAGCACATGGCAGTTTACAGTGACTTGGTAAGGTGTAGCCAGTGAGAACACTTCTAAAGGAACAGAATAGTTAGAAATGTTAGTAGTCTCGCTCACTCCTACTATATTAGTACCATCCTTGTTAGGTGTTATACCCAAAATATCAATTACTTTACTTGTTATCAAAGAAATCTGTGAAGCAGAGTCCAAAATAGCTCTCACATGAACCGCGGTGCCAGTCCTGGAATAAAGTTTTATTTTTACAGTGGGGAGTAATACCCTGTTAGACTCCGTGTTTGAAATTAATGTGATCGGGCCTGATTCTTGCTTTTCGTGATGTAGTAGTGTATTATGTGTTTGTTTGCACATACTACATCTAAAGTGAAATCGGCATTTACACGATGCGGGTTCAGACACACATTGCAGAGTTCGTTTTCTTTCGCAAAATTGACTCGTTGTGCAGAAGGCAAGGTTTTAAACTTGTTGCATGCAAATAATTTGTGTTCTTTGGACTTACAGTATTGACACGCCGAACTTGCTTCACTTGTAGATGCTGCAGCAATGTTTACCACTGCCTTGGAGATCTACCCATACTTCTGCGGCTCTACATTCTCCAATGCCAAAGCTCTTTTGTCCATAAATTGGAGAAAATCCTCAACACTGGGATTTGTGTCGGTGCTCCTTTCTAGTTGATAGGCACGTGCAGAGTATATGTCTAATTTGCGAAAAATAATGGTTAAAACAATTGGATCCCAAGTTGTGATGTTGACGTTTAAATTCCTGAGACTTGATAGAGACTGTTTAACAAGTGAAACAAATTCTCTAATATTATTAGGGTTTGAGTTTGGTAACGTGTTAAGATCGAGCAAAGTGCTAATATGTTCGCTAATTATCTTAAACTTGTGGTTGAAACGAGAGTCGAGAAGCCGCAGCGCTACATTGTAGCTCGATGGTTCTATTGGTAAATTTTTAATTAAGTCCAAGGGTTCCTTTTGTAAGAAGGATCGTAAATAATAAAGCTTTTGGATATTATCTAAAGATGAGTCACTATGTACGACTGCTTTAAACAAGTTAATGAATGGTGTATAATCACTGTACTTACCACTGAATGCTGGAATTTTAATTTCAGGTAGCCTCGTTCTCACTTTGTGTTCATTATTGGGGCCTGAAGGCATGCTATTTGCCATAATGGCGTCATTTAAAAGTGTTAGCGAGAGGAAATATTTTTCTTCCACTACGGCAATATCCTCAGCATCTGTCTCATCTAATGCGAGGATGGCCATATTGCATTCCTCATACTGGCGAAAAAGTTTTACAAGGTGGTCACGTTTCGCTGTCACTAACGAAATATTTGCAAGAGATGCTACATCTTGACTGAAAGTGTGCACCCTTGTTAGTGACGCCTTGGCGTAACCTCGTGCAGCCTTTAAGCTTTTTAAATCACCTTGTTCGGTCATTATTATGACTGATATCAAAACAATACTACGCATAAAAAAGGTATAAACTAGGTATAAAAAACATTAATGATAATAAATACAAACACGCCACGACCAAACGAGAGCCGATAAAATGGCAGTTGGCAGCTGTCCTGTTGACGCAGCAGACGCAGACAGACGCAGACAGACGTAGACAGTCGCAAGTCGTTGACGTGAATGGGGCAATCTGATTGGTCGATTGAGTTCGTCCCGTCACTGGTAGAAGCTACGCAGGCTGCGCAGAAATTAGTAACTTCGTGTTGATTTCTTTGTCTCCTTCGCACTCGTTCCTCGCTCATATGAGTGTGCTCCTCTTTCTCGCACGATGAAAGTATGTCCTATTGCGTGAAATGAATGAGGTATTTCTAGCACTTGTTGGAAGAATGATATGATGATATTGTATGCGGTTTTACTTGCAGTTGCTCCTTTATATTATTGTTGCCTTTGAAATCCTTGTCAACCCAAACTTCACCAATATCGTAGGCTCGTGGACCAGATGTTCTCGTGGTCGCCTTGTGCTTCTTTAAGAGTGGACTGTAATTATTCGCTGTAGGCACTGATTGCGTGGGCTGGTTTACTTGGTTGATTATAAAAGACTCCGTGAGGACAAAATTATATTTATTTGCTAAGGACACAACATAAACCGTATAAACTTATAGAAGTCAGATGAGAAGAAAGTGTGAACAAAAGATAATTATTTGCTGTCATAGACAAGTACATATAAAAAACATATAAAAAGTTTGTTATTGTTGGAGTTGCCAACATATAGGACACGATCATTATTATGATAACTGACTCAATTAAACTGTACTCGGACAAAATCGTTATCTTAATATCAACGTCGTAAAGTTTCGCTGTTATTTTATTTTTAATTAAAAGTCCTGCTTCTTTACCTATAACATCAATAATAAACTCAGTGATCCAAAAAGGTTATGGAAAAACCTTAAGGACTCGGTGCTTCCAAACAAAAAATCCAACACTGAACTACCGATAATATTCAATGATCCTGATACAATCAATTCATTCTTCCTTAATGTTCCCAGTGCTGGTGAGGTCACCATCTCACAGCTGACTTATTTTGAGTACCATAGAATTGATGGCTTTGCTACCTTCTCTTTGCAAACGGTGGGGCAGGAAACAGTTATGAAAACAATCAAAGGACTGAAATCAAATGCTCTGGGGAGTGGCGGAGTATCGTTGGATATGTTGCTGCTGACCCTCCCATACTCACTGGCTACAATCACAGCCATAGTCAATCGCTCTATAATGGAGAGTCAATTCCCCGATGAATGGAAAGTGGCCATTGTCAAGCCTCTGCCTAAGTCCAGCCACCCAACATCTCTGCAGGAGCTTCGGCCAATAAGTCTTCTGCCATGTGCATCTAAAGTGTTGGAGAGAATAGTATGCGACCAGCTGACCAGCTACCTAGAGAAAAATAATTTGCTTCCATCTCTGCAGTCAGGCTTTCGCAAGGGATTTGGGATGGCCACGGCCCTGGCGGATGTTGTGGACAGCCTTCTGTCAGCCAAAGAGCAGGGACTGGTCTCAATCCTTCTACTACTTGATTTTTCACGGGCGTTTGACTCCATAAGCATTCCCCTGCTCCTATCTAAGCTGAGGTACTTTGGCTTGGACACTAGCACGGTAAAATGGTTCCACAGTTACTTGACTGATAGACGTCAATATGTGGAGCTGAAAGGACCTGATGGCACTATACTGCAATGTAAACAGAGAACTGTTAACAGAGGAGTGCCACAGGGATCAATTCTGGGGCCTATCCTGTACATTATCTACAGCGCAGATATCACAAAATGTATCAGATATTGCAGGTACCACATGTACGCTGATGACATACAACTGTACCTGCCATTTGCCCCTGCAGAATGTGAAGATGCTGTTACCAGGATCAATGATGAGCTGCAGCGAATAGTGGACTGCTGCTCTGCCAACGCACTTACATTCAACGCTAGGAAGACAAAGGTTATGGTTGTTGGGACGGTTAAGAATTTGGCCAAACTTGATAATGCTGCAATTCAAATAACAATAAACGCTGAACCAATTGAAAGAGTGGACAGGGCCAGTAACCTGGGCTTGATTTTTGACAGCGACCTCAGATTCGAGAGCCATGTTGCGGAATGTGTAAAGAATTGTTTCTACAGACTGAGGCTGCTGTATAAAATCAGACCTTATTTGTGTGAAAAACGGAGAATAGTATTGTGCGAATCGCTGATTCTTTCGAAACTCAATTACTGCGACACAGTATATGGTCCATGCTTACTCGCAGGGTCTGCAAAGCTCATCCAGCGGGTGCAAAATGCATGTGCTAGATTCTGCTTTCACATTCCACCACGGTCTCATGTCACGCCTTATCTTAATGCAGCAAATATATTAAAAATGGAAGCACGCCGAAAACTACACCTAGCAACTTTGCTATTTGGAATAATAAAAACCCATAAACCTGCATATTTGGAGGAAAAGCTGCTTTGGGCATGGGGTGGGAACGGGCGGGGGAGAAGAGCGTGCACGCCTGTATTTCTGACTCCCCGACATCGCACAGTGACCTTCCGGGGATCTTTCCGTTTCGCCGCCACGCGATGCTGGAACTCCTTGCCCCCTACGGTGCGCGCCCTGAAAGGGAAAAAACCTTTCAGTTACAATGCAAAAAGGCCTTTCTCTCAAGCCAACAAGAAGAGGCAAAAAATCATACGTGATTCGGTTCCATTAACTTACCAACATGGTATGCGCGTCGTACGTGGGGGCATGGCAAGATCCACGCACCAAACAGGAGGCTAGATCGCTTTCTGTTTCTTCGTTCAGCCGTGCTTCTAATTTTTAACTCGGCTACAAACTGAAATTAATTTTGAATCTGGGGTGTGGTTTTTTACAAAGCGAAACGTGGCGATTTCGTTCATTTTTTTTTTGGATAGGTGTGGGTTGCAGGGCGGGTCTACTTATTTGACAGATACAGATAACAGATACTAGGGTTGGAACGCACGCCCGCGCGACCGGTACGAGACCGGCGAGATGAGGGCGCTGCAAGCGCAGCTAGTACTGTAAATATTTAGTTTGTTAAGAATCTTTTAATTTTAATATAATATGATAATTAATGAATAAATGATTTATGTTTCTTATTTAATTGTAATAATGTAATCTTTTTTTTGTGTTTTGTTGTTGTTTTTTTTCTATTTAAGTGTGTGTTTACACCCAGTGCCTAGCAGGGGTTCCCGCACATATACTGAGTGGGGACCTTTTTGGCACACCTGGGCGCTTTGTTTTTGTCTTTTGTTTTTTTATGAATTTAATTTTAGTTGTTTTTAATTGTTTTTTTTATTTATATAATGTAATTTGAATGTAATGTGTGTCAAATAAATAAAAATTCAATTCAATTCAATAATTGCTTAATTGAAATCTGATCCCGCTAATATCAGTTGATAGTAGTCGTTAATCCTGGGCGGTTTGATAATATCTGACAACAGGGTTAGTTGCTTGCCTTGCAAACACCCCTCCACCAACCCGCACTGAGCCCGCGTGATGAAGTATGGCTCGAACTACCTTATAATTGAGGTAAGGCCTTTGCCCAGCAGTTGGGCGTTACAGGCTGACTTTAATTTACTCACTTTTTTTTGAAATCTATTTGACTGTGAGTTGTGCAATTGGTGGCTTAATGCCTTGTGGCAGTCTCTACCAATCAACCGCTTAGGAGTGCAGAGAGTTTAATTAGTGGTGGAATACTTAAAAGTACTGAGACAGAGTACAATAACATTCCATTGGATACGCTTAATCATTGTTTATCAAGATGATGATGATAATTGGAAAAATATTGAAAATTAAAGATTTAATCACTTTCGACCTTAATAGTAAGCTCGTGGTTACGTTATAGCCAAGTTTAAGCTCTTTAAATTATGGACTTGGTGTCAAAAAATAATTGAATCACAAGTATAAAATTGGTAACAAATACGTACGGTGTTAAAATAGCAGTGAAACTATACATGGTACGAAAACTTATGATCACATAATAGTTGCTAGGACAAAATAGTCCTCGAACAGATAAACTTGACTGCGTGAGATGCCCAGAATTAGCGCGTTAAATCCTTCTCCCTCTTCTCTATCCGTCAATTCTTTCCTTTTTTCTCTCATGCATTTCCACCCTTTGTCATTTCTGACCTGTGCAGATGTTTGGCACAGTGTGTACAACTCCTAACCAGTTCATCCCGATACCAGGAAACTGACTTCCTTATAACTGTATGATGGTATTGTGCAACTAGGACGGTTGTTTCACTTCATTATCCGCTTTGAAGATTCGATATATACTTTATTACTGTAAGGACTGCTAATATTGTGACGTTACACATTTATTTTTATGCAGGCATGTTTTTGGATATCCGTTTTACCCCATGTGCTATCCGCGATTTTTGTTGTCAACATTTTTTTTTGTTTTAAATAAAAAAACAACTTGCAGGTTTCCGCAGCTTCATTTGCGTAAATATTTCTCACAATATTATTGTTAATAATAACATATGTGCTTTTTTAATTCATACCTAAGCTAAGGCATTATAGTAAAGGTTTATCAAAATCCATTTAATAGTTTTAGCGTTAAGGAGTAACAAACATACGTCCCTATATCCATTCTCACAAACTTTTGGGCTTAAATTATTATAGAATTTAACTACGAAGATTCAGTTGCAAGATAAATATTTCCAATAAACCTTTATTTTTACGCGTGTGATTAAGACATTGCTTAAAAAATCGAATAAAAATCATTACGTAAATACTTCGCGGAGCATACATGGTAGCAAATCGGGATACCCCACAACATTCCTTTTCTAAATAAAAAATGCGATTTGAACCGGCCACTCTGTATACTACTGGTAGAACGCCGCGCTTTCAGCAAATCTGATTTATTTGCCGAAAACGAAATGATGCTGTTGACTGCTTGAAACTTTATAACTGTATAAATAACTGTTTTATGGATCATCCTTGTGCATGAATGCTTTTGAGCCAGTTAAAATCAAACAAAATTAGTTGATTTTAAAGCAAACCTTTTAAAATAAGGTTACAGTTTAATTAACACAGAGTAAAAATAGTTAAGAATTGGAAGAGGAGAGATAGGAATGGGATTCAGAAAGAGAGAGAAATAGGATTTAGAAAGAGACTTAGTTATACTGTGGCTTTACTCAAGCTCTTAGGAGTCATAGACAGACAAGCTTTATTTAGCTAAGCTGAGGCAACGAATTTATAAACTTTATAAAAATAGAAATCTAAAAGCTTTATTTTTAATCTGACTTACCAAATGGTATATCAAAATAACTGTACAATACTGTTCACAGCTGGAATAATATTATTCGAATGCTCTCAATATAACAGTGATAATTTTATGTTCTCTATAAAACAGTATTCAAAAGCAATATCGGATTGTATAGTATATAACCGAGAAGCGCACCTGCCGTAGAAAACAAAACAAACCTCTATTGTATTCTATAAATAGTTGGAATGTACTATGGCTCGCAATGTGCAAGCTTTGTCGACGGACTGACTAAAAATAAAAATAACGTGTTATACACACGGCTATTTAGTTTTTTTTGTGAGATTTTTAATGGTTTGGTTAAAGGAAATATTTGTTTTAGGGCGCTTTTGCATTTAAAAGTATTATTCTATACGTAGAGCGGTACGTACTATGGTTTGAGCATTTTACACAGCCCAGAAACAAAAAAAACAAAATCGGATTCAAATAATTCCTACAGCGTTTTTAAAAGTTGTAAATGTAAGTATTCATATTGCATGGTTAATGAAATGAACTAACTAATAGACCCAAAATGCTAGAGGTAAGGTCCACCACATAAAAAATAATTACCCGTTGCCACCATAGTGGTGTTGTGGCTCAGCATGTTGGGTTTTAAGGCGTCGTCACTACGAGGTCGCGGTTTCGATTCCCGGTCGGTTCAATGACTAAACCGATATTTGTTCATTGTTTTGGATCTGGGTGTTGTGGTACCAACGTTGTGTCTGATTTCCATAACGCATTCGCTACTTACTTTGGGATCAGTAGCAATGAATGTGATTGGTGTCCAATTAAATATAAAAAAAATCTTGTCTTCTCTTAATTCAAAACTATATTATGTGGTTCAGTTCAGTTGTAGCAAATGACGGACCAACCTAAAAATAATGTCATCGTGGTGTCATTTTTAAATAAGGGGGCTTATACGTTACCTTAAATGCCGATTTGAAATGTTTTACAACGAACCTGTTTTGTATTTTTATTATTTTTATTATCATTTAGATGATTTTATACTTGCAAAAAATTCTTCATTTCGTTGAGTACACGCTTAAGTAGTCAGCAGTTATGTCTGTGTGTCACTCCTCAAAATAAGCTTAATCCCCTGGCGCCGCCCGTTTCGTTTTGCTCGCGTTCAAATATCTTAGCGTCTGGGCGGATTACGTCCAATTAATATAAATGATGACTGACCGCAGCTTAGCAAATAGCAAAACATGTTCATTTATACACTGCATAAATAATAACGTTTTCATGCGGTTTAGTAGTGAAGTCATTCGTAGGATAGTGATGTACATTTGTCACTGTCTTACTTTTATCGATCACTAGCGGTCCCCCGCGACTTCGTCCGCGCGTTTTGAGTTTGCTCCCTACCCTCCCGTCGCAGCGTGATGTTTTATATCCTAAAGCCTTTCTCAATAAATAAGCTCTCTAACACAGAAATATTTTTTCAAATCGGTTCAGCAGTTCCTGAGATAAGCGCGTTCAAACCAACAAACTCTTCAGCTTTATAATATAAATAGCGGTCCCCCGCGACTTCGTCCGCACGTTTTGAGCTTGCTCCCTCCCCTCCCGTCGCAGCGTCATGTTTTATATCCTAAAGCCTTTTTCTATAAATAAGCTATCCAACACAGAAATATTTTTTTAAATCTGTCCAGCAGTTCCTGAGATAATACACCTCTCACCTCATTCTTTTTTTACAAATTTATTAACATAAAAAAGGTTGTAGTAAGTCAACCATAAAAGATAGACATATGCTGTCGCGGACTTTATTATAGAACTCTTAATGCTGAACAATCCTGTCATACATGTTTTTTTTTTAACTTAAGCGGTTTCCGCAGCGTATGCAGCGGAAGCTCTCAAAAGGAATATCGTTCTCCCGTTTTCGCAACATTTTTCATTTCTGCTGTGGTCTTATGAATCTTATCTTTATGTTATATAGCCTAAAGCCTTCCTCGATAAATGGACTATCTAACGTAAAAATAATTTTTCAAATCGAGCCAGTAGTTTTTGAGATTAGCGCGTTCAAACAAGCAAACAAACAAACGAAGAAACAAACAAACTCTTCAGCTTTATAATATTAGTATAGATGAACGCAAAATGTATACAAAATTTTAGTTCCGTTTAAAATGACTTAAATAAAGGAGATTCTCAGTTCAACCTGTGTTTTACCGCGAATATCGCTCGTTCTGCTGGATCAATTTTGATGCAGTTTTCTTGCAGTGCTTTCGTACCTTTTAAATCTTTACGTTTTTCAAAATCCATAATTGTAATTTTCCATCATCATTATAAGTTTATGTGTTTATTTTTACAAAAATAAAAACCGCCTTCATGAACAAATACTAAAAGGAAGGAGAAACAAACCTTACAGACAGCAGCAGTCTAAGTAAGCACATCATGCACCGACTTCAAATGAGTTTGATTCTCCTATTAGCGTTATTTTAGTCCATTTTAATATTTGCAAGTTTTATGATCATTTTTTTGCACCTAAACTTACAAAGATTATTTAAAAAATATAATTATAGACTTTGAAAAAAGTAAAGATTTGAAAAATACGACACCCTCCTAGTACAACTATTAATATTCTACATAAGTAATTACGCCTTGTTATGATTCAATGCTTACATATTCGGAAACGTAAGGCCTTTTGAGAAAAAAGGTAATAATATTCAATAGCGTAATAAAAAACGAAACCTCATTATTGTGTGGAAGAAACGAAAATCTCTCACTTTTCGTCGCTAAAAGACGCGAAATTCTTCAATCTAGCCATTTTCTTGGAGCTTTACTAACTCAATTAGTTACCTTGAAAGAATTCCTCGGGAATAAAAAGTGAAGCGTGTAAACATTGGAAACGTAGGTTAATTGCTCCTCTTCCAAGAAGGGTCTCTTAGATTCCAAGACATCAGTGTCATGGAATCTAAGAGACCCAAAACATAAACATTCAGATGTTTTAAGTTTTTCTAAGACCTTTTGTATGTAGTTTGTAAACATAGACCTTGACTTGAAGTTTTCCTATTTTAATAACAATTATTAGGTAACGGATAAAAACTTCAATATGCCTTTTTGGTGCGATTTCGCTTATTAAATTTGGAATTAAAATACTGTTAGAATTCTTTTAACGTCATTCTCACCTAGCTTAGCTTTTCCCTAAACTTTTTTTTAACCTAGAGGTTAAACACTCTTTAAATTCCGACCGGATACTCAATATTAAGTGACTTTTTGTCGAACCCAAACAAAGTTACCCGTTTGTGAAAAAGGGTATTTATATTTAAGAGATCGTGCTTTCTTTGACCTAGAGTCAAGATTAAATTTACACTTAAATTTCCGACCGGGCAATAAATAGTACGTAAAATATTAGTCGAAATTAAACGCGTTATTTCAACTTGATCCGCTGATTATTTCTTACAAAACTGGAGCTGGTGGAGCACTTCTCAGTACTTATGGAGTTTTCGCAAAATTGCTAATCAAAAATACACAAAGCCAATAGTGTCACCTTGCCTTAAAGGTAGCAATTGCTAATCAAGAAAACACAAATGGAAAAAGTCACTAGTGTGTTACCACAGCGGCCGAAGTCTAAAGCACAGAAAATGTAAAATGTTTTCATTTCACAAAGATAATATTCAATCCCTGATTTTCTGCGTTGTCAATTGTCTTCTTAACTTGCTTAGGTCCAATTTCTTAATCAATAGTAATGGTAAAATGTATTTCCCAGTGGTTGAATATTCACGATTGTATGTGTTTTGAAAAAATACCTTAACTAATGGTCATTAGAATAGCCATTCTGTCAATTGGTTAAGGTATTTTTCTTTAAAACGCTAACAATCGTAAATAATTAACTTTATCATTAATATCAATGAAGAAAATAACTTTACCATTACTGTCAAATCTGGACAAATATTTGCTTTTTTTAATTCAAAAATTCTTCTCAGGCAATAAATACACGAAAACACTAATATTGTCTCAGAGTTTGTCGAGCGCCATCTGGTTAATAGACAGGAAAACTATGTCAAGACTTCTGTACTAGAAGTAGCAGTTGTGAGAATCATTGCGTTTTCATTTGTCGTTTTGTGTAGCAACGGATAAAGTCTTTTCGTGCCCACTCAAATAGTACTAAAAATTCATTTCTGCTCACTTCGCCGTTACAAAGGGCAGTTTTATTTCGTAATCTTATTTGCATAAGACCCCCTCTAACCTAAATCTGGGCAAAATAGTGATAGTAGAGAACAGTAGGGTTATTTTCTTGGTTATTTATTATTTTAGGCGATTGTATGGAATTTATCTATAGATAGCGGTCCCCCGCGACTTCGTCCGCGCGTTTTGAGTTTGCTCCCTCCCCTCCCGTCGCAGCGTGATGTTTTATATCCTAAAGCCTTTGTCAATAAATAATCTATCTAAAACAGAAATATTTTTTCAAATCGGTTCAACAGTTCCTGAGATAAGCGCGTATAAACCAACAAACTCATCAGCTTTATAATATTAGTATAGATTAGCGCAAGCGCACGTTGTACTTAAGCTGCGAACATTATTTTGGTGCGGAGTTATGTTAAAACTGTGATAGCTCCTAAGATATTTATTGGAATCAAATGATATAATGGGCAACTTTGTTCTAAATGAAATGCTCGTGATGATGAATGTATTTATTTTGATAAGAATAAATACCTGTGTGTATAATACACCTCTAAAAATGATGCATTATTTTTTTACAAATTAATTAACATAAAAAAGGTTGTAGTAACTCAACCATAAAAGATAGACTTATGTTGTCGCGGACTTTGTTATAGATCTCTTAATGCTGAACAATCTTGTCATACATGATTTTTGTGTGACTTTAGCGGTTTCCGCAGCGTACGCAGCGGAAACTCTCAAAAGGAATATCTTTCTCCCGTTTTTGCAACATTTTTCATTGCTGCTGTGGTCTTGTGAGTCGTATCTTTATGTTATATAGCTTAAAGCCTTCTTCGACAAATGGACTATCCGACATAAAAAAAATTTTTCAAATCGGGCCAGTAGTTTCTGAGATTAGCGCGTTCAAACAAACAAACAAACTCATCAGCTTTATAATATTAGTATAGATTAGCGCAAGCGCACGTTGTACTTGAGCTGCGAACATTATTTTGGTACGGAGTTATGTTAAAACTGTGATAGCTCCTAAGATATATATTGGAATCAAATGATATAATGGGCAACTTTGTTCTAAATGAAATGCTCGTGATGATGAATGTATTTATTTTGATAAGAATAAATACCTGTGTGTATAATACACCTCTAAAAATGATGCATTATTTTTTTACAAATTTATTAACATAAAAAAGGTTGTAGTAAGTCAACCATAAAAGATAGACTTATGTTGTCGCGGACTTTGTTATAGATCTCTTAATGCTGAACAATCTTGTCATACACGATTTTTGTGTAACTTTAGCGGTTTCCGCAGCGTACGTAGCGGAAGCTCTCAAAAGGAATATCTTTCTCCCGTTTTCGCAACATTTTTCATTGCTGCTGTGGTCTTGTGAGTCGTATCTTTATGTTATATAGCTTAAAGCCTTCCTCGATAAATGGACTATCCAACGTGAAAATAAATTTTCAAATCGGGCCAGTAGTTTCTGAGATTAGCGCGTTCAAACAAACAAACAAACAAACAAACTCTTCAGCTTTATAATATTAGTATAGATGTGTCGTTAGAAAGGAAAATTTAAACAACACAGCTTAACCCGGATAATACGGAAAAAATATGCCTCAGAAACATAAGGTTCTATGTACAAAATAGGAATAAAACTTGTTTATTAATAATAGTTATTACTTTATCAAATTATAATTTTCAAAGTAAAATTGAATTAGATCTACGCAAATATGAGTTTCAGGTACACAGAAATGTTAACGAAAAGTTATTATGTAACATATGAAAGAAAATTATGTAAACTGATAAATAGTAAATTACTTAATAACACTACATGTCCTTTCTTATAACTTAGGTGTCCTTTAAAAACGACAGTAGTATAAACTGGGTTAAACAGCCGACAAATTTGTCTGTGTAAGGAAACATTTCAAATATTATCATCTTTGCATTATATTATATATCATTAATATTCACATTTCACCAGACGACCCGTCTGGTGTAGTGGTCGAGAAAGGGTTGCGGGTTTGAACCCGCACAATACAAACATTTGTGTGCATGAACATGTCTGTTTGTATTGGTCTGGGTGTTTTCTATGTATATCATTTATGTATTTACAAAACAAAAAGTATTTAAGTATTATATCCGTTGTCTGGCACTCATGACACAAGCTTTGAGTAGTTAACTTTATGACTAGATGGCAATGTGTGGGAATGTCCAAAGGTTATTTATTTATATTTATTTCAATCAAATAATGATGCAAAATGTAATTAAAATGTATTCCCTTATATTGCTTAAGTTGCCGTCATCTAACGCTATGTTGCTTCTATACTTTCACAAGAATGTTGCCAGCAACAATCAAATCACATCAAGGCACATCTATATTTAGAACCACTTTCTCACCCACAATGTTTTCTAAAGATATTATAATGACAGACAGCAGAGACTTCTTTTGAGGTCATTTCAGCATCGGCTCTGCAACGCCCGACTCCGTTTAGACTCAAACAAATATAAAATGATAATAATAAATAAACGCCAGAATACACCCATTGTCGTGGTATCGAAGTGAGGTAGTTACGAGTACCAGACAACGATTATGACGGAGGCGTCTCCCATAAATACTTATATTTATTATAAACATCCATGACTTAGGTAAAAATGCTCGTGCTCATTACGCAAACATTTGCCTATTGCGGTAATCAAACCCTCGATGGCTGGCGTAGTAGTGCTCCTGACTACTACTAGACCAAAATTCACTAAAAACCATACCAAATAAAGATAACTTTAGGTTTAGGCTGCACGCATACAAACAGCCTGACTTAATAACTGATCATAGAGTATCTCTTGCCGCTATTTTATTTCCATCACATCATCATCATTTTCAGCCAAAGGACGTCCATTGCTGAACAAAGGCCACGGCTTTTCACGACGACCGATAACAAGCGGTCTGCAGTCATTCAGTTTGTTCCTGCAATCTTTACAAAGTCGTATGTCCATTTTAAAGGTGAACGACCTGCGCTGCGTCTTTGGTCGAAGGGTCTTCAATCTAGAGCTTTTTTTCACCAACGGCCATCAGGTCTTCGCGCTATGCTGCTATTGGCTAAATTTAATAACTTGATACTACTTTATCGCCCTACACTATGTACAACAATGGATTACACTTATTCCTTTATCCTCACGAGCTGATGACGATATCTTCGCGTAGATAAAAATGGCTCAAGGGACTTTAAATGTGTAATTAAATACTAAATCAACGTCCACTTATACACAGTATATACAGAAGGGAATCTTCCTTAATGCGGTATAAGGACGAACAAAAAGTCCGCCATTTTGAGTAATTTACCGTTTGAAAGAACCATAAAGTGTGTTAAAAGAGATTTACTCCCTTTTCGTGGCTTAGGAAACAAAATGTTAATGTTTTGAGTACTTGAGATGGTCATTAGTAAAGTTAGTAAGTAATTTTCTAGACCAACTCGTATCTTGAGCCAAACGTGGGGAAAGCTAGTAGTCAAATCATTGTTGACGTTCGGTTTATACTAAAATGGTCGACTATGTACCTTACAACCAAGCATCATTATAAATGTCAGACATATGACGACCACTGCAGAACATAGGCATTTTCCGTTTTTCTTAGCGACTAATTGTAAGCAGTCAGCATCCAGTGTGATCGTGCAATCTTTACAACGTCGTCTGTTCATCTTTTCGGTGGACTTCCTACGCTGCGCCTTTGCCCGAAAGGTCTCGTATCGAGAACTTAATTTTTCTGCCCCAACGGCCGTAAGTTTTTCGCGATTTCTGCCCTGCCAATTGCCACTAGAGCTTACTGATTCTCAGGGCTGTGTCCGTTAGCTTAGTTCTTCTGCGTATCTCTTTATTCCTACAAAGCTTTTTTTAAAACCAACAAATATGCTAGGCCGATCCGCACACAATAGTTTCAAAACGTGAAACATCTTGTACGACGCTAGCCGCACTCGCCAGTGACAGTGATCACTGAACGTCACTGAACGACAATGTCACTGACGAGTGCGGCCAGCGACGTATATACATTTTTCACTGAAACTGATGGACAAGTTACTGATCGGCACGTGGCAGCACTGTGCCGGCTAAGTTGTGTGTGGATCGACCTCAAAAGATTTGGCACACTGACTGCGGTTTGCGGTCCGGTCCATACAAAATTGACCAGATGTGCGCAAATTTGTATGGACCGTCACACAGACCGCAGACAGTGTGCCAAATTCATGAATAGGTAAGACTTATAGAATAATCTTATCCATTTGTCAAATCTATGTTAACTATCTTATAATATTAAATTAATAATCGGTTTAGATTTATATAACACCCCAATTATCACACTTTTTACTAGTAGTTAATGTTAGTTAGCGCTCAAAATAAAATAATATATTTTTTTTTGAGTACCGGAACAGTATAACTTTGTGTTGTTATTTAGAAAAACAAACAACAAATTATTATTTCAGTATAAGGTAAGTACAATGTAGTTTTAACAGAGGATCATAATTAATTACTTTACAAACAAGTAGGTACAAATTAATCATCGAGCTTTGCCTAAGTTAGGGAAAAAAACCTGTGTTTTAGGATAAGCTAGATGCTCCTCCCATTTTTATTATACGTGTACGTAAGCACAATATGAACATTCGATGTACAGTCGCCAATACATCAGGCCATTCATTTATGATGAAAAATAACCCATAAATAACATTTGCATTAAATATCGTGGCGTTTAGCTTGAAGTGCTGTCGTCTAAAATTGTATTTTTATGCTAAGAAAGATGTAGTTTGTTAATATAATGATCCATGATGAGGGCATGACACAAATTTATTTTGTAAAGTCAGGAAAACCCTCTACATTAATTCTAGGTACAAGCCCTAAAATTATTTCCTACGCTAAATATGTTTTTCAACACCATACTGTACCTAGTGTTCCTAAAGTCCTAAGTTTTGAGTTATAGGGGTTATCCTATTACGTCGGTTCGTCTTTGTCATAAAACTTAGGAAAGTTGAAACCTTAGTCATGCTTAATCCAGCACTATGTAGAAAAATGTAGTAGGAACGCTACCACGTTCAGCGGCTCAAAAAAAAGTAAGAGCACTATCGGCCTTAGAATAGTTAGATACGGGTACCTGTATTTATGAGCTTCCGATATTTCGACGCTGTTACAAGCGATCACGCAGTAATTGAAGAAAACTTGCGGGTGGGGTGGTAATTTAGTCCCATCAGATCACTACTTGACAAAAATGGCACCAACTAGCAGGTATAACCTCTAAGTAAGCGTTTTTTTTCAATTCGGTCTACAAATGACTGTGATATGAGGTAACACAGCCACAAAAAATATAGTCGATTGTTAACCTCCTCCTTTTATGAAGCCCGTTAAAATACATTACCAATATCATTGAAATAGCCATTTTGACAATTGGTTAGGGTAGTTTTTAGGATTCCGTAGCCGAATGGCAAAAAACTCTGTGTGTCCGTCCGTATGTCACAGCCAATTTATTCTATAACTATAAGCATTACACTGTTGAAATTTGGTAAGAAGATGTATCTTGTTAACCGCTTTACGATTCTGATGCAAAAAAAAAAAAAATGACATTTAAGGGGGTTTCCATACATGAAACGGAAACCGAAAAACATTTTTTTAGTCAAACCTATGGGTGTGTGATGCTATTGATAGGTCTTTTAAAATGACATAGAGGTTTCCAGTCTAACGTTTCTTAGCTAGACGCTTCCAAAGTGGTAAAATGGGCGTCCCCCCCTCCCCTTCTAACTTCTAACTAAGAGAGTGTAAAGTTTGAAAAAAATATATAATGTAGATCAAAAAAAATACTTTCAACGAAAATTGGTTCGGACGGGATTGAACAAGAAGTTCTTGAGATATAGCATATTTTGAACAACCGCAAAAATAACTTTGTTCTTTATACAAACACTATGAAGAACAAAGTTATATTTGCTGTCAACAAAATATTGTGGTATTTTACTAAGTGGTAGAAAGTGAATTGCCTAATTCAGTTAACGTTGGCACGGAAACTTCAGTGCGCGAGTCCGACTCGCACTTGGCCGGTGTTTTCTTTATGACACACACAATCGTAAATATTCATCATTACCATCGATGAAGAAGTTGGGCCTAAGACCCGGTTGCGTGATCAATAGCTAGCTCAACTAATGGCTAGATGATAGGTACCAGTGATGGAAAATTTACGATGGTGCGGGTTTTGAAGAAAAAATTGGACAGTTGGTAACGATCTCAGCTTTTGATGATGTGATCTAAGATGGATCCCATGAAGACATCACGTCTTTTGCAGATATTATTTTCTGCAGGATACCATTTAGTAGCATATGTGTTTTAATGCTTATATTTACAAGGAGATCCCGTTTGCAGTGACCCGCAAAAATGTGATGAGTACTTGTTTTTAACCGAACCAGTATTGTCATTAGGACTCTGGAATATGGGCCAGTTCAAATTCTCAAAATGTAGGGGATAGTACTTCTATGTTCTCAAAAGACAGTAGGTACGTACAAACACATTTACCATGGCAACGCTGTGAAATGTAAAAATAAAAGCGCGCCGCTTTATCGGTAAGCGAGAAATACTGTTGGCAGGACTTATTTGACTGACAACCGTACCTGCAAAAACTGCCGAAACTGCACACCAAAGTGTTCTGTGGGTTCCAGTAATGCAATGAGCCCGCAGAACTGAACTGCAATGGAAAACGTCATAACTGTCAGTTTTACAGCTTATGAGAGTGTACAAAAGTATTAAATGTCAAAATTATAGCAGATAACATCTTGATTTGACCTTAAAAAAACAAGGTTAATTTTTTGAAGAGAAAAAAAATGCAAATAGTAGAACCGTTGGAACACGAGCCCACTGTAACTATTCCACATTGTACCTAGGTACAACTTGAGATTGGGGAAGTTATCCGACTTTAGAGTGAACTCTGTTTAGAAAATGGGATTGTGCTAGTTGGTTAGTAAAATTGGTAACGAAAAAAGTTGGTACGCAACTTCAACACATTTCCGAAGATTAGCGAGATCTTAGCGCCAAAAGACTTTTATGCTTGTAGCACTGAAACTTAATTTCGAAACATTCAAATAATGTAAAAAGTTCGAATCGCTTCTATAAACTTGTACGTATGTACTCATAAAAAGATACTTTTCTAAAGCAATTAATATATAAAATTGCATCAAATTGCAGCCGAATTACGTTCCTTGTTTTCAAAAATCTATTAAACGTTAAAACTACTTATTTCCCAGTTTTTTTACTGAATGTTTTTAAAGTTCCGTAGCCGAATGGCAAAAAACGAAACTCTTATAGTTTCGTCAAGTCTGTCTGTCTGTCCGTCCGTATGATACAGCCACTTTATTTTGAGACTTACACTGTTAAACTTAGACGGAAGATGTATACTGTTAACCACTTTACTAAATTGGTTTGAACGAGTTCAAACTAGTAGTTTTTTAGATAGAGCACATTTTCAATAACCGCAAACATAACTTAGTTATTCATACAAGTTCTGAAACAAAGTTATATTTGCCCGAAATCGCCTACTACGCAACGGGTTGCGGGTTCGATCCCCGCACAATACAAACATTTGTGCGTATGAACATGTCTGTTTGTATTGGTCTGGGTGTTTTCTATGTATATTATGTATGTATTTACAAACAAAAAAGTATTTAAGTATTATATCCGTTGTCTAGCACCCATAACACAAGCTTTGAGTAGCTTACTTTGGGACTAGATGGCGATGTGTGGGAATTTTCAAAGGATATTTATTTATTATTTGCTATCAACAAAATATTGTGGTATTTTACCGAAGTGGAAGTAAGTGGATCTCTAATTCAGCTAAAGTTGGCACGGAACCCTTAGTGTGCGGTTCGGACTCGCACTTGGCCGTTTTTTTAAGGCTTTGACTGCCACGAAACTAGACACAATAGAAAAAATACTGTTTGGGGGTCACCGGTGACCACCATTGCGCTCAATGTGAACCTTTATTCATAAAAATAATTCGCTAAACTTCAGGGCAACTTAGCTCTTCAAAAAAAAGGTAAACAAACATATTAATTATTTGTATATTATCATTATATATCACATATCATTATCGTTATCTGTAAATAACAGTCAATTATATCATTGTTACCTATTTGTATCACTTTTCAAATACCATTTACAGAAGAATGGAATAGTATTGATGGAAATATTTCCTTACTTTGTTCCTTTCATTGCAGAATCGAACCGCTGGTTCACATCTTCTGGCTGGTCAACATCTTGCCCATAACATACGTCGTTTCGGTATTATTCTCATTAGTCACTGAAACTAGCCATTAGTTGCACACCTTGACATGTTATAGTGCACATGTGCTCATAATACATAGATGCATTCTCTGTGTCTTTACTACTCTGGTTCAATGAGAAAGCAGAGACTAACGTGTATATTAAATTTGCTGACTTTTTTACTGCTTGAAATTTTATGACCGTCGAAAATCGAAACACGGTAGGTATAGATTACTCGACTGAAGGACGGATAATTAAAATATGATATTGGACAACTATCACATATATTGCTCTGATCTCAAAGTAGGCAGCTAATGCACTGGTGTTATAGAAATCAGACACAACGGTGGTACCACAACACCCAGACCCGAACACAATATAGTGTTACACGATGATTCCCGATCCTAGTCTGCCCCACATATTTACTTAGTTCTGTAATAGTAGACTTATGCACTAAATCATACACTCACTGTGTGTGACTTATGTAACCCCTCTGTATTCACTAAATTACACATTCTCTTCTTCATATTATGTTCAATACATCATAATTTATACACCTATCTAGGTGTCAAACCTATTTAACATTTGTTATGGAAATGCCGGAAGTGTCCACCATGTTGAATGTAACTTGGCTATGATATAAGAATATTTTGGATTAATCTTTAGATTATCTATTATTGTAATAATATTTTATTATTTGTAAATTGGTTATTTAAAGATTATTGTGACATTTATTAGATTTTTATGTTTGCCGTATAACAAATGTTCATTTTGCCGCCAAAGGGAAGTTGACTCTGAGTGGTTGGTGGAGGTTAGATTTATTTTAAATATTGTAACTAATAAAATAATAATCTAAAAGGCTTACATAATTCATTACGATGAATAACGAAATAATTAATGAATTTATATATTTAATGAGCAGATTGTTTATCCCTACAAATAACTATTATAGTAAATGTTCATATATGGAAACGGATGTCGTCGCCACTGTTTTCCTACCGTTGTTCAGGGTTTTGATTTGTAAAAAAGTGAGCGGTATGCCAGAATATAGCCTCTGTTTGTACTTACTCTCATTTGGTGCCCTATCTTTGTGCTATTTTGTTGGAATAAAACTATTGGAAAAGAACTTGGAGATTTGTACTACGTGTTTATTATTCAAGCACCCCACACGCGGTCACAATAATTTTTTTTTTCGGAGGGGCGACTTGCAACCCAGCGTGCATAGTTACTACACCACGAAGGTCGTCAAGGATGATTAGTTGAACGCTATGAAATTTTACTGAATGTATAACCATCGTCGTGAAAATCCTCATGCTTCACTCTGCTTACCTGCCTAAGACCTGTTGCAATCCGTATTAACCTTTTTTGCGTAGCAGGAAAAAAACTGATTGATTATCCAAAACACATCCCCTCCTCTCTCGTTACCTAATTATAGTTAAATTATCCCAACAATACAGTCAATGTGGATTTAACCGCAGACTTCGACCATCTTGCCCGTACTGTAGTCATTAATAACATCTCGTCATTACGCACCGCATTAGTCACGGAAACGAGCTATTAGTTCGAGCACATTCTGACAATGTGTTAGGTCTGTAGTACACTGATACTGTGAATTATGCTTTAAATTAGTGTTCTTATAAACGCCATTCAGCAAATACTAGTTAATCCCTCAAGCGTATGTGAACGAGACAATAGAAATTCTATTGTTATGCGGTCTCGTGCGACCGCTCGGGTGTTGAAGCGGACAGCGGACGGAAAATGGCTGTGGCTGAATTGGCGCTGGCGTTTTAATTGGCACTACCGTAACCCCTTTCTCTACATTTGAACAAGTTAAGGAAATCGTCAATACTCGATGATTTGAGTCCAAGGGACTACCACCATTTAAGTTCATTTGAGGCACTCGACGTGTCGCGTCGCCAGTGTTGTTTTGAGACCAATTCGTCGAGTGTTGCTGACCATTGTGTAAGAAGGGGTGTTTTTCGTACTGAACCGAATTTAATCCAGATTTCATCTGAGTGAACTTGTCTTTATTGTAAAAACAGTTTTATATTCGGTAAATTGTAATCTGTTGATTTATTGTGAACAAGTTCAAATATTGAACGATTAGACAAATCTAACCTAACCTACCCTGATCCACCACTTTTCCCAGAGATTCGTCATTTCTGTTTACCTTATTAATTACTATATGAAATTCGGTACAAATTAAAATTTATTTGATTAAGGTCCAAGGTCCAGGTTTTTACCAATGTCAGAGCAGGATTATTCGTCGAATATAATACAAAACCTTGAATATAAAAACCTTATATATCGCTGGTAAAATCGTTAGATTGTAACTACGTTGTTATTCCATTGTGACGTTGAGTACACACAATGAACACATATATTATTATATTACCTATGTAAGTTTGTAACACCTAGTATGCATGCATGAATTAATGAAATGAAATGAAATGGCATATACGTAAGAAAACTATTCTTCTATCTTTGGCTGTCTAAAGCAATAAATCATATTGCAACCTTCTACACTTAATCATAACAAAGAAATCATTCGACGAATGTGAATGAACATCGCAATTTCATTGTTAGGCTCGGTCCACACGACGTGGAGCTCACAGCTCACGGCTGATCAATACTGATTAATTGGAGGCGAGGAACAGACTGACCGGTGCGGTGTTATTGTGCAGAGGGACTAAGGCAGTGTGGATGCGGCATTAAATAAGGTTATCTTGTTTTAAGTTATTATATTTTAAGGGCCGAATTAGCACAATAAATAAATAAAATTTTGTGGATATCAATTTGGAATTTTATACGCTGTTTTTTTTTTAGGTATTACTCGTATTTTATCAGATACATATTTTTTAAATTAAGGTTAAGATTAGAGAAAAAAAAAAGGATGGGGCATTGAATTTAAAGAGGCAAAGCCGATGACGGAGATAACTTTTACAATCGTCCAAATGCTGTTTTAAAAGTATATTTGTTAAAGAAAACAAAAACAAAAAAAACACGATAATCCAAAAAAATGATAGTGCCCTATTTCTATAATGTTAGCAAAGGCATAGTTTAAATATTATCACTCATAACTATTTGACCTTATATAATTTAACTAGCGGTACCCGCATTCCGCGCGATTTGATTTTGGTGTCTCCATCACAACGTGATGTTTTATAGCCGAATGCCTTCCTCCATAAATAAGCTATACAACACAAAAAAACGGAAATCGTTCAGTAGTTCCTGTGATTAGCGCATTCAAACAAACAAACTTTTCAACTTTATAATATAAACACAGATTCCAACTACTAAACATATTTATAAACCGACCAATTAGGAGTTCAATTTTTTAATCACTTGCGTCAATATTCCGAGTGATTTTCGTTCAAAAATCAAAACAAAGGCAATCAAAATCACACCTACAACGTAAACACGAAAAGTTACAAAATGTGTTTTTATTAAATTAATTTTCGTAAGAATTCTCACTTGATTTTCTTCCGAAAATCGAACAACAGCAAACACCGCTCGCCATATTTGCGCGAGTTATCCAAAAATTTCCCTTGTACGAGTATGTGTCATAGATTTGCGTAAAGATAATATGTAGAGAAAAAGCTATTTTCTGGGTATTTCTGCCTACAATGGGTATTTCAGCTGAATTTTAGCTTTTACTTAATAGTCAACGTTAAGTACAATCTTTAATATTTGGTATTAAAGAAGTCTGCTCTTTTCTTAAGCTACACTATACCAGACGTGGCATTCAAAGGGACGAAAATGAGGCGAGCTCACCCAGAAGAAGCCTGTTCACTTTGACTTTGAAGATATTAGGGTTTAAAACTTAAAGACCCCTTACACACTGCGACTATTAGCTTCGATGCAGTCGCGCGTTTTGAAAACTCGCTTCAGCATCGCGACTCACGAGTTAAACAGATTTTATTTGGCATCGATGCAGTCGCCTGTTAGTATCGATGGAGAAGAGAGTCTGCATCGATGCTAACGCGCGTCAGTATCGATGCAGTCGCCAAAATACATTGCAATATTTATCAATTTGCACTTTCTACATCGCGACTGAATCGAAGCTAACAGTAGCGCAGTAAGTAAAAGCGTTTACACACTGCTACTTTTACTTTTTACTTACAGTCGCAAAATGTCAACCTTTAAGTAAAGACTCACTGCGCTATTTTCAGCATCAATGCAGTCGCGATGCTAACGCGCGTTAGTATCGATGCAGTCGCGATGTAGAAGCTGGGATTTGTCAAATTATGTACTGAATTTTGGCGACTGCATCGATACTAACGCGCGACTGCATCGATGCAAAATTCAATCTGTTTATTGCGTGAGTGGCGATGCGATGGCCTATATTAATAGGTACCAGAAATTCTTGCCTCATCCAAAATTTATTCATCTCACACCGACGTAATGAAAATAAAATGAATTCCAGAGAGGTGAAAGGAATTTAAGATAGAGAAATATTCGCTATGTCCGTCTGAGGCACACATTCAATATCGTGTTTCAAACATTCAAATATTTATTAATTAATTCATATGGTTCCTAGTTATGCTTCGGCAAACGCTTTATTTGTCGGAATTAATATCTCTAGGCATTTGGCCATCTACTTGAATGAACGGTGAAATTCGTAGTGTCGTCATATCTGAGATTTCTGTTAGATCCCTGTTTTTTTTTTCAAATTGAAATCATAACGGTTAAAATACAAAGTAAGCTGGGAACTTTCAATGGTAATAAACATTCTTTTAATTTATTATAACTTTGAAGTTAGCCACGACTTTGTTTATTTGCGTAGGTTATGTTTTATAACTTGCCAGTATTTAAAAAGCGAAATAATAAGCATTTTTATCGGTAGACCGTACCCAGGTTAATTCCCGTCAACTATACCCAGAAGTCGTATGCTGCGCTGCGCGAACAGGGCCCTATTTTTGAATCACTCGCATCATGATGGCGTGTGATATTCATTGATTATTGCCCGATTTTCCAATGAAAATTAGTATAATTCCACTCGGCAGTCATTCGAAAAAAGATGACTGAATTTTGTGAGTACTAACGTCTATATTTCGCATGATTTTCATTGATTTTTTATTCGTTTTCCGACGAAGTTCACATGACATTTTCAAGCTAGTGATTCAAAAATAGGGCCCTAGGATAATAATGCCTTCAGGGCACTATAAGGGCAGAAACGTTGCTGCAGTGCCTTGAGTATGTTTGCGTGCGCAGTAGTCGACGGTTTCTTGGCCATACTGCGCAAAAAAACTGAGTGTAGACTGTTGGAGTAGGTAAGCTTGACATCATGCTCTAACTCCAGAAGAATTTGTTTCTCGTAAATCAAGGACGAATGTATTAAGCTTTTAGGCAGTTTTTTGAAAGCGGTTTAATTTTTTTAATTATTTATTTATTTCATGATTTTTAATTATTACTCATATCTCAAAAACTAATAGACCGACATTGATAAAACTTACAAGTTGAACTATACCGGATTAAAGTAAAAAATATCATCAAGCTGTTACTTCTCGTTTTCGCGAAATCCTGAGACAAACATGTAAACATACATACACTAACGAAATTTTGCACACGTGTTAAGAAGCCTTACTTTTTGCACTTCTGACGATATCACATACATGGGAAGTGAAGGGAAGATATTTGAAAACCTCTGAGGCCCGGGTTTAATTCCCTGTCACGTCAATGTAGCTATCATAATTTCCAAATTGTCTCAGGTCCGGGTGATGCGTTACCACCGTTTTGTCTGATTTCCATAACATAAGTGCATTGGCAAGTAGCCATTTTGGGATTAGATCAATTAGTTGTCGAAAATTTATTTATTTAATTATGTCCGAGAATATTTTTTACGTATTGTCTAAATGTATTCAAACAAACAAACTATTTAGCTTTGTTTATATAAGGTTTAGTGTAACAGATATAAATAGCCACTTGACAGCAAACAATCTCAATATTTGCTCCATTCCTATCATAAAAGATCGTTAAGAAAACTTCAGTGTCAACAAAAACTCGTAACTTTTCGAGACAAAGAGACACCCTTTTTTCTCGGAACTATACCATCCATTTAATCGTCTTTGAAAACCCAAGCAAAACAAATTCTTCATCCTTGATTGCTCACCGCTTTTGTTTTGATAAGGATGGTTTTACACGGGCATCTTTAAGCAATAATAACAATAAATATTGAACACCAATAATTTATACTTATCTGATACTTAACTAAGTTGCTAATGCACTTGTGTTATGGAAATCAGAAATATATAAAAATAATCAAGAATATATAAAATCATAATTTCTACATTGACCCGAACGGGAATCGATCCCACGTCGGCAACACCTTGAACCTAGAATGCTTAACCACTAACCACGTAGGTAATCAAATGATTTTGTTCAATTCAGTTCAACTAAAATATTTTATTTCAGAATAAAATTTCATCTATTTTTTTATTACTTCTTAAGGTAACGTAGCATTAGAATTTAATAAAAACCAATTTCAAATAATAATTAAAATACACATGTCAATTATTCAGGAAAAAAAACAATGTCAAACCAATAAAATGCAGGAAAACGTCAAATTAATTATAATTTTTTGGTTAATTGGATTCACTAATTCTTTGTACCGTTCAAAAGGGCCGTCCAATGACTAGCAATAGGATACTCAGGCCTTATATAACGTTACGGAGTCTTATATAACGTCACCTTTCAATGAAGCTTATGTATTAGTAATTACTTTGAAGAAGAATAACCGAAAGCCTTATCTGAGCTTGATTCGGGACCTAGACTCTATCCGGATTGGTAACATAGAGAAATTCTGCAAGAATATATAAGTAACAAGAAGTTTCACTACTAATCTTGAAATACAACTGAAGCAGAAAATTAATCACAATTTAAATGGAGCAATCGAGATCTATCAAAAGTTGCCAAACAGCTAATAGAATAATAATTGCTCGTGTAACAACCTTAAGAAATCGGCGTTAATCAAAACAGTTCAGACGATATTAAAGCGCTGTGGTGGAAAAATTGATCACCCGACCTGAGCCAATGACACAGTTTTGGGGAGATTAAGGTAGTGTAGGTTGAAAAGGTAGGTATAAATTAGTTCCGTAGAAAACAAGTTTACAAAAGAAGTTAACTGAGTATTTCAAAGATTGACTATGTTTTGTATTAACTGTGTGAAGTGTTAAGTATCTTCTTTTGATGTAACTTTGCCAATATTTGTAACAAAAGCCGTACATAACAGTAATTTAATACGTCGGCCTTTGTCTTTTATTTGATTGAAATGATACATATTTATAGTACGCAAAAACCCTATTTTATAATACTATCAAAAAGCGGGACCTTGCTTTTGCCAAATACTTTTTGTTTCATTTGACAGACCATTAGATGTTTTGTCTATGTCCCTACGTAATTTGATCAGTTTCAGTCGAATTATGCCAGTTACGATAAACCGTCAAAATTTGAGTGAAATTAAACCAAAAAAAAACTTTAGTTTGTTCCCAATTTACCCGCTATACTCATATATCGTTAGCAACTGAGTATTGAATCCCATAGGAATATACAGCACGACACTGTATCGGTAAGCATCAGCGAAAAAGACATGCCAAGGCAGGTCTCAGCTGAAAACACGCCGACTAAAGACAACTTACTATTGAACCCTAAAAACGTAGGCGTGGATTCTTGTCCCTTTTTTGGTTCCGTTTGTCGGTGGTTTCCTTTTCATACCAAATAATGGGAGTTTTATTATTATCCCGCGAAACGGTTTTCAGAACAATAATGAAGTTAGAACATTTATTTAACAAATCAAAAGCGTATTAAGTGTTGTTTGAAACTCGCTCTTTGGGCGTTAAATCGTTTTGTTACGTAAATTATGAGTAAGTACTGGTCTTCCGCGATCTCGTCGGTGAAAATTAGGATTTTTTATTGCATCAACTTACAAAGAAAACTTTTGTAAGCCGTTGGTGTAGTGGTCAGAAACCCTATTTTTAAATCACTCGTTTGGTTATAGCGTGTGATCTTTGTTAGAAAATTTATTAAAACTCAATGGAAATGACACAAAATACTCGTATATATGTCAGTAATCACAAAATTCAGTATGTGTTTTTAAATCACTCCCGTTTGTAACTAGACTAATTTAAATTAAAAAACTGGACATTAGTGAATTTAACACACGCCATCTTAATGCGAGTGATTCAAAAATAGCTGGTTGCTACGCAGGCAGCCCGGGATTGGATCCCGGGTCTAGTCGACTTTCTGGAAGCTCGGAACAGTAGGCAGAAATGTGGTCGTACTTACGGTGACCGAAGATGAAACGAATACCGTAGTTGAGTAGACGATCAAGTTTATTGAGTAAGGCTTCACTGATATTCGTACAACACACGTCGGCGTAGTCGAGAAGAGGTAGGGCGAGAGATTGGACAAGAAGAAATTATTAAATTGTAATCTGATGATGGGTCATTGGTGCAATCGAGGGAATACCTCGAATTTAAAAGGCACGTTTAGCGTATTACTAGAATTTTAATGTTTTTGCGCCTGAAAGTCAACATTATGTGGAGCTGAGATGATAATGGAACTTCTTTTTAGAAACTTAGCTAGCTTTTGCTTAGGAGTTCAGTGATTTTAATAACAAAATTTATAATAGTTAATTTGTAGCTTATTAAAGAACAGAGTCAAGAAATGCAACCCCTTCTGTAATCACTTAAAAAATAACAACTTTAAAAAAAGTTAAACCCGACTTCAAAACCAAAATACACTATTGAAATAAAACAACTTTTTTACGGATTAACTTTTCGCGAGTTTATTAATTTTATCCCGACGTTTCGAACACTTTACAGCGTTCGTGGTCACGGGTAGACTAAGATGTTATTTGTCATTTACAGAGTTTTGAAAAATATACACTACCGTCACTCATATTATTAATTAACGTTCCTATCCACGCAGAAAGAGCTAACTGTGTCTTGTGATCTTGCAGTGAGTGGTCTAGCTTGGGTCCTAGTTAGAACTGGATCCCATGCAGGTGGAATTTTCCAACCATCTTCTCTGTTAAAAAGTCTGTTTAACAGAGAAGATGGTTGGAAAATTCCACCTGCATGGGATCCAGTTCTAACTAGGACCCAAGCTAGACCACTCACTGCAAGATCACAAGACACAGTTAGCTCTTTCTGCGTGGATAGGAACGTTAATTAATAATATGAGTGACGGTAGTGTATATTTTTCAAAACTCTGTAAATGACAAATAACATCTTAGTCTACCCGTGACCACGAACGCTGTAAAGTGTTCGAAACGTCGGGATAAAATTAATAAACTCGCGAAAAGTTAATCCGTAAAAAAGTTGTTTTATTTCAATGAGTAATATTCGCGTAAACTTCAGAAACAAGTACAAAATACACTAAATAAACTCTTCACTCTTTAAAGTAAAGGACTCCATTTTAAGCAAAGAATTTTTTTTTGGAGTCGGTGCTATCGCTTTGGCCATTTCAAGGATCATATATCAGGGCACTGCCTGCAAAAAGAAATCGTTCGCCTAAAATGGAGTCCTTTCCTTAAAAGAGTGAAGAGTTCATTTTAGACTTTTTTGTGCATTTTGGTTTTGAACTCGGTTTTTACTTTTTTTAAAAGTTAATTTAATTTCATGTTGCAAGCGTGGTACCAATAGTAATGTAACTATTCAATTATACACCATTTACTAAAATTGTTATAGGATTATTCAATAATGTGGCTTTACTAATTAGCATAAGTAATATATTCTGTTAAGCGTTACGTAAAGTTTTATATAAAAATAATACATAAAACAATATTTGTAAAAGTAATAAAAACAGTATTCTTGTATTGTCAGTAGGAGTGTAGTGAGGAGGAATAGTGCGTGCTTTTGTGTCAGGAACAATCATCTGGGCAAAATAATTTCTCCTGCGGGCCTGGCCAATCTCTGTTAAGACAGGTCACCCGTTTCCGAAATCGGTAGAAGAATGTTATCATTCTGTCAGAACGCTTTGTTTGAAATTTCAGGTTGTAGCAAAAAATACAGAGGTAAAGTTTGCTCACTCTTTATCTACACTAATATTATAAAGCTGAAGAGTTTGTTTGTTTGTTTGTTTGAACGCGCTAATCTCAGAAACTACTGGCCCGATTTGAAAAACTATTTTTATGATAGATAGTCCATTTATCGAAGAAGGTTTTAAGCTATATTAGGGCCATTATTTGAGCACCGTTTTTTGATGGTCACACGTTTGTAATTCCAAACATATTCAATGTTTAATTTAAGAATAAATTTTGTATGTTTTATCATGTATCTATCTATATGAATTCACTTTAAAATGTGTAATAATATTTGTAGTTTTGTCCGAAAAAATATTTTACCATCGGAATCGGGAGTAAAACTGTTGTTCTTCGCGCGTCACACCGAGTTGGCGCTCAGTTTAAACACTTATGTCTTGCTGAGCTTTTACATTATACTAACATAATATATGTCAAAAAATTGGACATATAGTCAGAATTAGTTATATTGAGGTGGAAAAAATCCGTCTTTCGATTTAAATTTAATATAATTAATTTTGTGTTGGTCACACGATTTTAGCATTTTCGAAAATGTGACACATAAATGCTCATAACTTCAAAAAGGTTCAACCTATCGACACAAACCATAGGTCCGCAGAAACTTCAGACGGGTTTAAATACCAATAGAAGACAAATAAATATCTCACAGCAATGATATAGCTAATTACAGCTCCTTTCTTTTTATTTTTTTTCTTCAGACCCTAGTTCATGTGACCCTTCATGGGTGATGTTTTAAGATAAGAAGTCAGTGTTACGAATGCATGTCTACTCTTGAATCATAAAACTCATAGTCAAGATTCATTTGAGCTGATTAGATTACATAAGCGTTAGTTACTTAATTTAATATTTCTGAAAATGTGAAATTTTCGTCACTTGCGTGGCACAATTTTCGTGGTCAATTGCCCACGAAAGTTACAAATCATACCACGAAAGGTTATCAAAGTGTACTGATCTCACTAGAATTTATATTTTATTGTTTGTAAATGCAGTTAAAATAACCGCCTGAACGTTTTATACTTGAATTTTTCAATTAGGACAGTTTCCAGAGGCACAGATATGATTTATAGAAACAATGTAGCTTACTAGAAAAATATGTAGAACATGACGTTTTATTTAAATCTTGATTTTAATGCGGCTTTGAATCGCCTGATCAATCTATTATTAATTTCTAATCTTTTATTAAAATATTAATATTTTTATTTTTATTACATTACAGCGTAAAGTAATCACAATAAGTTACTCTAAAAAAGCATACTCATTAATTAATTAATTTTCGTGCATTCTTCGTAATTACCCCAATTTGTGTAGTTTACATGAGAAAATAATGAATATCACAAAAGCAAACCTTGAATATAATTCCTTGCCACTGATAACAATGATGGCAGTTTATGCCAGTCGTCTTCATAGCTAGACGCTTCCAAAGTGGTAAAATGGGCGTCCCCCCCCCCAATCTAATTTCTAAACCAAGCAAGTGTAAATTTTGAAAAAAAATATATAATGTAGATCTTTACAAATACTTTCAACGAAAATTGGTTTAGACTGGATCGAACAAGTAGTTTTTGAGATATATAACATTTTCAACAACCGCAAACATAACTTTGTACTTCATATAATCACTATGAAAAACAAAGTTATATCTGCAGTCAACAAAATATTGTGGTATTTTACTAAGTAGAAGTAAGTGGATTCCCTAATTCAGTTAAAGTTGGCACGGAACCCTCAGTGCGCGAGTCCGACTCGCACCTGGCCGGTTTTTTTTCATTCGTACATACTGCATAGCATTCCGCTATAATCAGATTTTTTATAAATAATTTCTATTTATGAAATTCATTTTGTTTTAATTTTCCTGTCACTGAAAACAATATGAAGGACAATTTGGGAGTTTAGAATAGAACCTTAAAATTAACACATTTTTTGATTCTTATCATTTGTACATGATACGGAGCGTTCGTACATTATATAACTTCAGAGAAATAGCTAAAATTGTATCTACAAATATTGATTACAGGTGGCGTGGCTACAGAGGATTTTCTGCAGCAACGCCACATTAATTTACTTTTTTCTTTTAAATTAAAAGTCGTACATTCACAAACAATACATGTACGACATGACCGTTAGCCGTACATTAAAATGGATTTTCTCATAATAAAAAAATAAATGGTGGCGTGGCTAAAGAGCACAACACCAGTCGTCTTAATTTAATCAACCAAGCGGCATGGCTAAAATTTGAGCCTGGTCTAAAGCTGGAAATGGACAGACCGATAAAAGTCTTCTTTGAGGCTACTTGAAATCATGAGTTTGCTTCGCGGGAAAAAATATAATAAAAACTTATACTATAACATCCAAGGTTTGACAATAAGTGCGTGATGTCGTGTGTTTATTTCCAAAGATGCTAAAAAAATAGTTAAATCCTAATTGGATAAGAAAAGTTCGTATTTTTAACGCTCTTATAGCTATGATCCAGCAGCTAGTAGTTTAAATAGTCTCACTACAGGCAAGAAAAATATCTGTAAGAGTAATTTATTGCTTGTAAAGTTTATGAAGGGAATCACCTTATGCATTTGTCTTTGAAAATGAGTTATGACTATTCTCATAATAGCCGCCAATATCTGACTACTAACATGCCTTTCTGTAATTTAAGGCACTACTTTGGAGGGTAGAGTTGATTGCTACAGATTTGCTATCATGTAGCTTTTCCTTACCTTTATAACCCGTGATTAGGTTAAAAAATACAAAAAAATCGATCGTGAGTATGGGTTTAAATTGTCGAATTTGAAAATACCATTGATTCGGAACGTGTGAAACCGTAAAATTTAACAAAGTGTCCTATCGCTAGCAGATACTGTCAGTGTTGTGTCTCGAAAAGAAATGCGAGTAAACAGTGAATTTGAGGTCAGTGATACCGCAAGTGATTGCAATAAAAGACTTCGAAGGAGGGTAGACCATTAAGTCAAGCATTCAGTCATTAAGCAAATAACAGCTCACTTCCAACAGTTTTAGGTACCCTGTGATCATGGTACTTGCGACAGTGTTGAAATATCGGATACTCATAAATAATTTGGTACATAGTAGCAATGTCAAAGGTAACAAACTACTCTTAGGTTAGTGTTCATCATGAATGTTTAAAATATATGTAATACCTAACCACATTACTTTTTGTATTATCTTCATTTAAATTAATGATTATACTCATGGCTGTAAAATAACCAGTCACATTTATGGCTATTAACTTAGATTTTTATTATTATGATTTTTGTAAGTTTGTAGAGGCTAATGAACCGATAGTAACATTCAATTCATGTTATGTCAAATTATCTTTTTAGCAGCAAATATAATAAATGCAGGATTTAATTATGTATATAGTTCAATATGAGGTAATATTTCAAGTAATTGATACTTTTATTACTGAATTATCTATCCATAAAGACGCTGCGTAACTTTCGTGTCACGGTGAGTAACTTTCGTGGCTGACGAAATTTCAATATTAAATATCTACATGAATAATGAACCGATTTTCATGAACTAACAGATTTTGTTACAGTTTGATAGCTTCTTTAAAGCAGTATTTTTTTCATTTGAATAATATCAGTATAAATTTTCGCCACGAAGGTGACACGAAGAACACTTTCTGAAGAAATGCCCATAACATAAAGATAAGACTCACAAGACCACAGCAGAAATGAAAAATGTTGCGAAAACGGGAGAAAGATATTCCTTTTGAGAGCTTCCGCTGCGTACGCTGCGGAAACCGCTAAAGTTACACAAAAATAATGTATCACAAGATTGTTCAGCATTAAGAGTTCTATAATAAAGTCCGCGACAGCATAAGTCTATCTTTTATGGTTGACTTACTACAACCTTTTTTATGTTAATAAATTTGTAAAAAAAATAATGCATCATTTTTAGAGGTGTATTATACACACAGGTATTTATTCTTATCAAAATAAATACATTCATCATCACGAGCATTTCATTTAGAACTAATATGCCCTTTAAATCATTTGATTCCAATAAATATCTTAGGAGCTATCACAGTTTTAACATAACTCCGCACCAAAATAATGTTCGCAGCTTAAGTACAACGTGCGCTTGCGCTAATCCTACTACTATTATAAAGGCGAAAGTTTGTAAGTATGGATGTATGGATGTATGAATGTATGGATATTTGTTACTCTTTCACGTAAAAACTATTGAATGGATTTGAATGAAACTTTACCACAATATAGCTTATACATCAGAATAACATATAGGCTACAATTTTTGAGGTTTCTAATGTGAGGTCGTATAAAAACATGAGATTTCTAATGTGAGATCGTAAAAAAACTCATTTTTTGCGCTTACATTGCAAACGCTGACTGAATCCTACAAGATAGATCAAAACAATGTACTACAGTATTGTACAACTTAAAAAGGTCTCCAAAAAAGTCCGTGATGGTATATGTTTATCTCTTAGGAATAACCCACAATAACCATTTTTTATCCTTTACTTTGTACGAGAAATAATGGCTTATTTACGAAGCGATTTTAAGCAATACAGTATTAATCCTTATCCAATTAAGTATCTTAAATACATTGTGCATTTAATAAAGATCAATATGGCTTTTTACAGCATGTAAATTAAATAAATATTTTCGAAGATATCACAGATTTAAAATGCAGAGTCATAGCAATTTCGGCGATAAATACCGTTTCGGTGATAAATACCGGCAGCGGTGCCAGGCGAACGGGGCGTGGGGGGAGCGGGGTAGGTGCGGTGGGGAAGGAGTGGCTCATCGTTGAGTGCGCGACCCGAACGCGGGCAGACGCGTGAGAGCAGACGTCGTTGACGGTTGTGTCCGTTTTGCGAATTTTCAAGGCACTAGCGATTTGATAAAAACGTATGGTCGCCTACTTTAAGTAATATAGGCCTAAGGTTAGTTATTGCCAGGTTTCTTTTTGGTTAGGAGTTACACGTACAAAAAGATACTTCATTTTTACGAATTACTTCATTGATAATTCAATTACTATATAGATAGGTTAATTAAATAGGAAAGGATTGCATTAAAGTACAATCATAACAATAACTACCGTACTGTATTTTTTGGAAGTATAGAAACAACACGTACTTAAGAATTATGCCGCGAAAGCGTAAGTCTAATCTTTCCCAAAGCTCTAATAAAGCTCGAACTATGAAAGTAGCTAGACTTAACGAGACGTTTCCACAAGCCGAACTGCGAAGGCTTAAACAAGCAGAGCGTGAGGCAGCTCAAAGAGCTGCTGAGACACCAGAGCAGTCCCAAGATAGACGTCGACAGCATGCTGAGTATCTAGCATCTCAACGGGCTGCAGAGACACCTGAACAGTCTCAAGCTCGACGTCAACAGAACGCTGAATATCTTGCATCTCAACGGGCTTCTGAGATACCCGAACAGTCCCAGGATCGACGTCGACAGCATGCTGAGTATCTAGCATCTCAACGGGCTGCGGAGACACCCGAACAGTCTCAAGCTCGACGTCAACAGAACGCTGAATATCTGGCATCTCAACGGGCTTCTGAGACACCCGAACAGTCCCAGGATCGACGTCGACAGCATGCTGAGTATCTAGCATCTCAACGGGCTGCGGAGACACCCGAACAGTCTCAAGCTCGACGTCAACAGAACGCTGAATATCTGGCATCTCAACGGGCTTCTGAGACACCCAAACAGTCCCAGGATCGACGTCGACAGCATGCTGAGTATCTAGCATCTCAACGGGCTGTGGAGACACCCGAACAGTCTCAAGCTCGACGTCAACAGAATGCTGAATATCTGGCATCTCAACGGGCTTCTGAGACACCCGAACAGTCTCAAGCTCGGTGTCTTCAGCAAGCGACTTACATAGGGTCCCAAAGAGCTACTGAAACTGTTGAAGCTGCTGAAGCTCGCAGACGCGCTGTTGCTGAAAGGGCACAACAGCGATGATTAATATTTACAAGAAACGCGTGGGGAGTATTCGATAAAGCTGCATTTGAGTACGATGAAACTCTTGATTACGAAAGCCACAAGCTTATAAAAATAGAAGCGATGAATAAAGAATGCAGATTTTGCGGTGCTCTTAAATGGAAAGAGGAAGCTGCAGGCATGTGTTGTTCGGGAGGAAAAGTAGTTCTTCCTTCAATAGATGAGCCTGTTGAACCTCTTAAAGAACTTTTTTCAAATGTAACCGATGAGTCTCGCCGTTTTTTAAAAAAACATAAGAAAATACAATACATGCTTCCATATGACATCTTTTGGAGCTGATAACATTGTGTCGATGCCAGGATTTTGCCCGACTTTTACAATCCAAGGGCAAATATACCACACAATTGGCTATTTGCTTCCTGCTACTAATACGCAACCAAAATTTTTGCAAGTTTATTTCATGGGTGATGAGGAATCACAAATTGATAGGCGTTCTGAGTACGTACCAGGTGTGGAAAGAAACACAGCTCAAAAAATACAAAAAGTCTACATGATCACAACGTTTTAGTGCATGAATTTAGAACTTGAAACTTTTCGTCAAGCGTGTGAGAAGTTGGGGTTGTTGGAAGATGACAACCACTGGGATGCCACAATGGAAGAGGCAGTGCTGTGTCGCTCTCCTTCGCAAATAAGAGAACTATTTGCAATATTGAT
The DNA here is from genome assembly GCA_963924145.1 of Pyrausta purpuralis. Taxonomy (NCBI): domain Eukaryota; kingdom Metazoa; phylum Arthropoda; class Insecta; order Lepidoptera; family Crambidae; genus Pyrausta; species Pyrausta purpuralis. The sequence continues at coordinate 20,999,586 of OZ001657.1, forward strand.
ATGCACTTGCGGCTTATCCAATCCTCTTCAACTATGGGATAAGTATAAATCTGCATTATCGGAGGATATCTTGCATAGATTTGAAAGGATGGATCAAGTCAACAATGATCTATGTTTCAATGAAACACTGAGACATATAGAGGACAAAATAATAACGATTTCCGGTAAGAAATTGTCCGACTTCGGTATGCCTACACCAGAGCGTCGAGGAGAGTTGTCGACCGATTTGATCAAAGAGCTAAGCTACGATATTGCTTTATTAGACGCTCAGGTCAGCGAAACTGAACCACGCCTGCTACCCGAACAAAAAAACATTTATAACAAAATATTACAACGAGTTGAGCTTGACAAAGGCGGCCTTTTCTTTCTTGACGCCCCGGGCGGTACAGGTAAAACATTTTTGCTTAATTTGCTTCTAGCAAAAATTCGTAAGGACCGTAAAGTTGCATTAGCGGTGGCTTCCTCTGGGATCGCTGCAACATTGCTGAGCGGTGGACAACGACAAACGGCACATTCGGTTTTTAAATTACCTCTTAATCTGGCGAGCGAAGAAACCCCAACGTGCAACATCAGTAAGAGCAGTGCCCGTGGCGCCCTCTTGCAACAATGTATGCTGATCGTGTGGGACGAGTGCACTATGTCACACAAACGCGCCATTGAGGCGCTTGATCGCTGTCTACAAGATATTCACAGCAATCGAAAGTTGATGGGTGGTGTGGTAGTGTTATTGGCAGGGGATTTTAGACAGACTTTACGTGTTATCGAGAGAGGCACTGCAGCAGATGAAATTAACGCATGTCTAAAAGCCTCATATCTGTGGTCTAAAGTTGAAAAGCTTTATCTTACCACTAACATGCGAGTCCAGTTATTCAGCGATGTCGAATCAGGAGCATATGCTCAAAAAACTGCTAGAAATTGGTGAAGGTCACCTAAACACCGACCAAGAAGGTATGGTTCTTTTCACACAGCAATTTTGTCATGCTGTGGAGACAGAAAACGAACTTATTGAACAAGTTTTTCCGAATCTGCAACAAAATATTCTTGACGAAAATTGGTTGTGTGAAAGGACCATATTGGCACCAAAAAATGAGACTGTTGCGAAAATAAATAAAAAAATCTTGGCCGAAATAAACAGCGAAACATCAGTGTATAATTCCATTGACACGGTTATGTCATCCGATGACACTACAAGTTATCCCGTAGAGTTCCTAAACTCTTTAGAGTTGTCCGGGGTGCCATCACACAAGTTGAAATTAAAGGTTGGTGTACCCGTTTTGTTAAAGCGTAACCTGGATGCGCCAAGATCATGCAACGGTACTCGGTTGCGAGTTAACGAATTAGGAAGGCATATAGTGAAGGCTACAATTTTAACTGGAGAAGCCAAGGGAGACAATGTTCTTATACCGCGCATCCCAATCATACCCAACAACTTGCCATTAAATTTTAAACGCCTGCAGTTCCCATTAAAAGTCGCATTTTCAATGACGATCAACAAATCGCAGGGTCAAACCTTGAAGGTAGCAGGCCTACATTTGGGCACGCCATGTTTTTCTCACGGTCAGCTCTATGTGGCTTGCTCACGTGTTTTCAAAGCGAAGAATCTGCATGTTTATGCTGAAGGAAAAAGATCGTTAAATGTAGTTTATAGGAGCATACTGCAGTAGCTACCTACAGACCTATGATTAGGGCTCTGCAGTGCTTAGTTACCGTATTTCTTACTTATTACTAGACTAGACGGGACGAACCTGAAGTCCACGCGAACGAAGTCGCGGGCAAAAGCTAGTTATATTATAAAGCTGAAGAGTTTGTTGGTTTGAACGCGCTTATCTCAGGAACTGCTGAACCGATTTGAGAAAATATTTCTGTGTTAGATAGCTTATTTATTGAGAAAGGCTTTAGGATATAAAACATCACTCTGCGACGGGAGGGGAGGGAGCAAACTCAAAACGCGCGGACGAAGTCGCGGGGGACCGCTAGTAATGTAAATAAATACCAAATGAATATTTATGTAAATGAGAAGTCAATACTAAAACAACATCATTTACTTATGACACTCCCTACATTTGCCTTTAATTTTATATTCAACTGGCTTATAGCGGTTTTCTGCAGTAATCTTATACTGCACCGAACCAAGTAGCAGCTCAACTAGATAGAACAGAGAAATAATATATTACTAATAAATATCCTTTGGACATTCCCACACATCGCCATCTAGCCCCAAAGTAAGCTACTCAAAGCTTGTGTTATGGGTGCCAGACAACGGATATAATACTTAAATACTTTTTTTTTTTGAAAATACCTACATGATATACATAGAAAACACCCAGACCAATACAAACAGACATGTTTATGCACACAAATGTTTGTATTGTGCGGGGATCGAACCCGCACCCGCTGCGTAGTAGGCGATTTCTCGACCACTACACCAGACGGGTCGTCGAAACTACTACTATCGGGAACCTTTAATCAAAGGTAGTTAGATAAATAAGGCAATGAAAATAATGAATTCGTAGGTTACAAATTATCTATCGGAATTATTTCCTAATTTTGAGAATTCGTAATTGTAATTTATAATTTTAAAAATATACAATCCATAATTTTCTTCCATGATTAAAAAATAATGTGTTATTAATAGAAATAAATGAGATTTTTCAGTCTTTAAGGACTAACATTTAATTTCATTTGAAAATATAATATAAAATATAATAAATAAATAATATTTAGTTTAATTACTAATTTTATTTATTCATTTTTAGGGTTCCGTAGCCGAATGGCAAAAAACGAAACCCTTATAGTTTCGTCAAGTCTGTCTGTCTGTCTGTCCATCCGTATGTCACAGCCATTTAATTCTGTAACTATAAGCATTACACAATTGAAATTTAGTAGGAAGATGTATCCTGTTAACCGCTTACTGATTCTCATACAAAAAATTAAAAAACAATGTCATTTAAGCCCCCCTTAGGGAGCCCCCCCGCTCCCATACATGAAACTAAAACCAAAAAAATGATTTTTAGTCAAACCTATGCGTGTCTATGGATAAGTCTTTTCAAATGATATAAAGGTTACTTAAACCATTTCCTTTTAAAGTCTAACGTTTCATAGCTAGACACTTCCTAAGTGGTAAAATGGGCGTCCCCCCATCTAACTTCTAAACCAAGCAAGTGTAAATTTTGAAAAAATATGTAATGTAGATCTTAACAAACACTTTCAACGAAAATTTATTCGGACGGGATCGAACAAGTAGTTTTACAAGTTGTTTTGTTGGTAGCAACAACCGCAAACATAACTTTGTACTTCATGCAAACACTATGAAAAACAAAGTTATATTTGCAGTCAACAAAATATTGTGGTATTTTACTAAGTTGAAGTAAGTGGATTCCCCAATTCAGTTAAAGTTGGCACGGAACCCTCAGTGAGCGAGTCTGACTCGCACTTGGCCGGTTTTTATTTGATAGTAATGAAAAGTCGAGGAATAAATGAAAATGATTATGATTTTTATAGGTCTAAATAGAAGAAAATATAAAATTTGAGATTGTTCAATATGTACGATAAATGTGTAGGTAGTATCATTTGGGTATACCGAAGCCTATTATTACCTAAATGAGGCAAACCGGCATTATAATGTAAAATAGAACGCCCACCTTAAAGTTTATCTTTTACAAAAATCCTAATTCCATTCATACGAAGTAGGGATAAGTAACTCGTTTTGTTTGTTATTTTGAACTGGCCTTTCTTCCTGAACTTTAGCTGAGATAACGAGATTGTCGGCTAACGAAAGGTTAACGTACAAAATGTGGTTTCTATATAGTGTGTTAGGTAGTATATTTATCATCATTATCAGCCAAAAGATATCCACTGATTAACATAGGCCTTCCCTACGTTTTTTCTCAGCGACCAATCACGAGTGGTCTGCATCTAGTTTGGTCTTGCAATCTTTACAAGGTCGTCTGTCCATGTTGTTTGTAGACATCCTAAGCCGAGTCTTTCGAAGGGTCTTCCATCTAGTACTTTACTGCCCCAACGGCCATCAGTTTTTCGGGCTATGTGCCCTGCCTATTGGCACTTGAGCTCACTGATTCTCAGGGCTATGTCTGTCATGTTAGTTCTTCTATGTGTCTCCTTATTTCGGAATCGATCTCGCTGAGAAAAAGCGAGCATGGCCCTCTCCATCGCTCATCGCATCATCAGTATATTGCGATACGAAAATAATAAAAAAGTGAATGATATTTATTTAGGCGCTTCAAACAGAACAACATAACCCTTATAACTATATTTTTTTTCATAATTTTCATAATATCCGTAGAGGTATTCCTCTACGGATATTATGAAAAAAAATAAACGGAGATTTCCTTTCGTTAAAAACCGATTTTATGAATAAATATAGAGCACTTTAAACACTTGTTTTTTGTATTATCAAGTGTGATAAATTATTCGACCGAAAAATATACACCATAGGACCGATTTAAAAAATGAAATTTACGTAAATGTTTGCTGATAAATAAGTGGATTTTCGAATTAGGCGTTCTGTATTGTATTCGACGAATATTCCTTATTTTGACGCTGGTAAAATAGAATTTAAGTAGATTTTCTTAGACAAAGGGTTAATTTGTCGCTTTAATTTTAAATATTTCATAAACGTCTTGTTTTAGAAACTTCTATTAAATAATCGTTAATAGTTCGCTCTAGACATGACAGGAAATTGGTAGCGGTACCTAGTCGTTTTGCCGTAATTAAATTTCCAATCAGATTTTACGTTGGAAATCTGATTAAACAAAATTAATTTGCTCGCCCTGTTTATAATTACAGGTCTTAATTAAGATTGCTCAGTTTTTGCGTAGCAAAGAGATATGTTTTAAAAATGTGGTTTATTTTTGTATGATATTGTTTGGTTTGTTATCAAGGTATTATTTTAAACATCGCATTTATTTTATTTCAACTAGATTGTATACCACCGATTTTAAAAAGTACGATTACAGAATTTACATCAACATGATATTTTTAGCGTAAGTGTATTAAATTGAACACAATGTTTGTGAAATATTATTATCTTCAAAATAAGGTAGTTCTTAGAATTAGTTTTAGTAAAATTAGTTAAGTATTCATGCAAGCTTTAAGTAAATATTTATTTCCAATGATTCAGGCCGATAAACTGAACTTTGACCTAGATGAGAAGTGAATATATGAGAATCGAAAAACAAAGCCCTCCTTTTTGCAGTCGGCTAATACTATTACCCCAACGTCACCCCTATACTACGGTAGCGTTTTTTTATCTCTCCAACGCATGTCGTTAATCGCTCACGAAAGCGGAGAGTCACGCTTGTCAAGTTTGGTAAATTGGAACGCGAGATTTATTATTCAAGGGTTTTTCCCACTACACCTATGCCCATGCTAGGAACGTCTCATGCAAAAAAAAAACTATGTGATGATATGTATTCTATTGACAACTATGACATGCCAACATCTGATATGCCAACAAAACCGTGTTGGCAACTCCAACAATTTAGGTCCGTCACGGTGACGCATCGTATCAACTGAGGCATTGAGTATTGTTTGTATGAAACTCCATACTTCGAATCTCATCTATCAATTTTTAACGTCACCACCCCGGATCGAGACCAACTCGGGATCCACTCTCGACCAGCGGCACATGCGTTGTAACATGCTTACGGCGCGCCGCCCGCTGGTTGACGACTATCCGTCCAACCTGTCAAACGGGCTGTCATTCACAAGAAGAACTGTCATAAGTTGTAGCAAACATGATCCGAGACGAGGCGTTCGCTATCGAGGGGTGCCGATACCATTCGAGGCGTTGCTGTTCCCTTTACGTTACGTGCTTCAAACAGACTACAAACAGTAAACGTTAATGGCATTAACTTCTCAGGTGCCCCGCAGCAAATAGGAGTGCCCTAGGGCTCAATATTGGGACCTTTGCTCTATATGACCTATATTAATGACCTTCCTTTTTATTCAAATGACTCCTGCAAGATTGATTTGCTGATGATACTTCTTTAATTTTCAAATCAAGAAGAGGCGAAAAATCATTTGACAATGTTAGCAGAACTCTCTCAGAAAGGTATTAATTTGGATCACTAGCAATAACTTGCTTCTTAATACAAAAAAGACTGAATGTATTAAATTTACCGTGCCTAACGTGAAGCAAGCTACCACAGAAATTCTGCTCAACGGTGAAAAAATAGATCTATCCACTGTATTTCTGGGCATTGCATTGGTTTCAAAATTGCACACATGTTGACGCTCTGGTTGGGAGACTCGCTTCAGCTGCCTTTGCGGTTAGAAAAAAAAGACATTTGACTGATGTTGAAACAGCACGACTTGTGTATTTTAGTTACGTTCATAGTATAATGTCTTATGGTCTTCTCTTGTTAGGTTCTGCTGCGGACATCGATTCCATCTTTATTTTACAGAAAAGAGCCATTCGTGCCATTTACTAACTTAGTCCCCGCGAATCTCTGAGCGAATTCTTTAAGGAAATTAACATCCTCACTGTCGCTTCTCAATACAAAATTGATAATATCATGTACGTGCAAAATTTTTCATGAAAAAAAGTGACATACATTCATATAACACACGAAATAAAAACAAACTTGTCGTTCGAAACTTCAGGTTACCCAAAACAGTGAATTCATTCCTGGGAAATTGTGTAAAATTTTTCAATAATATACCTAATAATGTTATCGAACTACCTATTTATAAATTTAAGTTACTTGTCAGAACTACCCTATGTCGAAGGGCTATTATAAAAGACTACTTGTCTCAAGACTATCTTAATGACGAGAATGTATGGACAGTCCAGCCTGCACCCAACTGATGTACCTACCTATTTATTTTAATTAGTATCATTTTGGTGGCAGCTAGTGGTGACTGAGTTTGACCCGGCGTTTCTTCTCAGCGCTTCCCAAATTGTCTGTGTCTTGTCTCGAAGCGCGAGTAGGGCCCAAAAGATGGAGGAGATATGTTTTGACCACATATAGGCCATAATTAATTGATATTACACTGGTATATTTGCTTTAACATTAAGTAAGTTTTTTCTATACTTGTCTCTGACAGTAAACCTACATTTTGTCTTCTCTTCTCATCTCTGACTTGTATGGGTGACCTCCGTGGTGTAGTGGCTAAGTATGCTGGGTTTCAAAGCATCGCCGCTTAGAGGTCTCGAGTTCAATTCCCGGTCGGGTCAATATAGAAATCAAAATTGTCTGTATTGTCTTGGTTTTGGGTTTTGTGGTACCACCGTTGTGTCTGTGAATTAGCTACTTATTTTGGGCTCAGAGTATTGTATGTTATCAAAGGTGACGTTCAACGGTCTTAAATAACTTTTTATTATTTTGGAGAAGTTTTTTTCTATATATAGTTTACTGAGCCAGGAAGAAATTTCTTGAATTGTATTTGTAAGTACGCTATTGATTGTAGTAATGTCTTTGCACTCTAGAAGTATTATTGCGATCTACCTTAATTATTAGTTCAATTTCCAGGCAGTTCAATACCCATTCAGTATAAACGAATATTGTCAATATTAAATTATACTACAATGATATGAATACGAGTAATAATATTATTAATACAATGCTACTTTTCTTCGCTGGATGACAGTGATGGCGCAGGGGAAACATTCGCTTGTATTCCAAATTCAAATCTTATTACAGCTCTCAAGGTGTAATGGATTTTCATACAATATTACGGCTCATGAGCCAAGCTGAGTCACTTTAAGTCAACATTACGTGACATTTAATTAAACAGCTGAGCAGGTAGCCTGAACAATAAATAACATTCATTTCATCAAAAGAGTCAAGGCATTTTAATCCAAAAGATCTACAAACTTAATAAATAACTATAAAAATTCAATGCAATTTTCCACAAACAATTTTCTTCAGGTATCATTGCCCAAAATACCGTAAGCCGACCCTAATAACTTTCGGACGGAAAACGCTGAAAATATTCGTGTCCCACCGAATGGCGGCCATCTTTTTTTTGTGAACACAACAAACACGTCGCATAAAACATTAATGCTCCGCCGGCTAATGTCAGCATCTGATAGTTTTTTTTGGGCTAATGGTGCCCGTAATGATGCAGTATATCGATGCTTTCAATTCGAAAATCGATACTCTTGAGAACATTCTGTATAAGCTTTTACGCAACTGCAATTCTGTAATAAGGTGGCGAATAAATATTAGCAATTGAATAAAATATTTAATTTACTAACAATTACTGTTGCTTTAATATTCCGTGGATTGTATGTTGTTGCGGTGACCTGTCTCCAGTTCATCTTGCCTGCGTTGGTTTGGTGCTTGACGTCACTATCAATATTTTTGGCACTACAAAAACTTAATAATATAAAATACACTCGAAAAATTATTGTAAGAGCAATCAAAACCTTGATGAGGTCACGCAGCCTACGCGTTAAAGAAAACACATAAAATTCAACAGGCCTGCCAATATGTCGGTGGCCGAGCGGCATAGACATATGCCCGGATAGCGTAAGATACGGGGTTTGATTCCTCGTCTGATACAGTAGCATTTTTCAAGTGCATCTTATATTAAAATAAATCAATAAATTAAGCACCTACACATGAACAATTGAGGAATCGTTTCAATTTTTGTATATTGTGATAATAATCGATTGATTGCTAAAGCCCGTCTTGCCAACACTAGTTGTAGAGAAAACTGTTATTGGAAGCGTATTTTTTACTTCCATTGAGAATTTTCAGCTGGTTTTATCAATGGTTTTTACTTTTTTCAATTAAAAATTGATACTGCCTGAAAGGAAATTATTAATAACTAGCTGTCCCCGCGACTTCGTCCGCGCGTTTTGAGTTTCCCCCCTCCCCTCCCGTCGCAGCGTAATTTTTTATGGCCTAACGCCTTCCTCGATAAATAAGCTATCCAACACGAAGATATTTTTTCAAATCGGTACAATAGTTCCTGAGATTAGCGCGTTCAAACAAAAAAACTCTTTAGCTTTATAATTTAAGTATAGATAAGAATCAATACCCGTGTGTATAAAACACCTTCGAAAATAATGATCGAATAAAAATAGTAAAATATTTTAACGCAAAACATACGCAGTTTTATTGTAACTAAGAAGCCAGCAACCATAGCAATTAGCGCAAGCGCACGTTGTACTTAAGCTGCGAACATTATTTTGGTGCGGAGTTATGTTAAAACTGTGATAGCTCCTAGGATATTTATTGAAATCAAATGATATAAAGAGCAACTTTGTTCTAAATGAAATGCTCGTGATGATGAATGTATTTATTTTAATAAGAATAAATACATGTGTGTATAATACACCTCTAAAAATAATGCATTATTTTTTTCAAATTTATTAACAAAAAAAAGGTTGTAGTAGGTAAACCATAAAAGATAGACATATACCGTCGCAGACTTTATTATAGAACTTTTAATGTTGAACAATCCTGTCATACATGTTTTTTGTGTAACTTAAGCGGTTTCCGCAGCGTACGCAGCGGAAGCTCTCAAAAGGAATATCTTTCTCCCGTCTTCGCAACATTTTTCATCGCTGCTGTGGTCTTATGAGTTGTATCTTTATGTTATATAGCCTAAAGCCTTCCTTGATAAATGGACTATCCAACGTAAAAATATTTTTTCAAATCGGGCCAGTAGTTTCTGAGATTAGCGCGTTCAAACAAACAAACAAACAAACAAACAAACTCTTCAGCTTTATAATATTAGTATAGATTGCAATAGAATCAAACTTTAATAATGTATTTTTATCTGAATATTTTTGAATTAATACATCCTAATCAATATTTATTTTTAAAAAAGTTTTTTTTAAAGTATTTTACCATGTAAGGTTTTGATGCTAAATCGAATGATTTTTACAAAATATATTACATTTTGCGAAGCCGCGAAGGATCATTTTGCAATGTAATATTTTAATCTTTCATGTAATTTAACAGACATATTTACACTTGGATGAAGTGCTAAGCCAATTAGTCTGTGTCTGAAACCGATATGTGTTTAATTAGTCTCAATATTATTTATTTAACCAGACGATCACCTAAGGATAATTTGAATGGTACCAGAAAACCAAGGCACTGATTATTTGTAAAATAGCTTAAGAGAGATCAAATATAGATAAGCAATGCCGAAAAACTAAAAAAATATACTAAAATCTTTTCAAAAACAGAGTTATGTTTTTGACCCCTTACATACTGCGGCATTTAACATTGATGTATGTACATTTAACATGAATGTAGCAACGCAGTGCTGTATTAATGCTAAAAAATTGTAAAAAGTGGACCATTTGCAACTGCATCGATGTTGCATCGCGACAGTATCGCGACTGCATCGCTGCTAAAAATTGCATTGTGTAAGGGGTCAACAGATTTTGATGTTCCTAGAGACGTTTTCTTGAGCGATAGTACACAATTAATGCTCATTATTTGCAACTACTGGTTACGATTTTACAATTGTGCATATTTTGAACTAAATATCATGATCTTGACTCACTCCACAGCTAACTACCATTATTTTTCTCTTCTGTCGATTTGGATGTCGTCAATATCTTTATTCATAATTTCGTATTTATTAATAACTCTATTAGTAACAAACAAGAAAAATAAAACTAAGACATGCAACATAAAAAAATAACTAAAAATTTACGTATTGAAATAAGAAACCATTTCCTTGCGGCAAGGAGGGTATGATGCTGGCTCATTAAGTATATGTATTTTATGTATGTTCATAAGTCCTTCATATATCCTATTTATATTTATTTGTTTAATATTCGTATGTATTTTCATGTTGTTACGTTATAATAATTCATATTTTTTGTAATTCTCTCAATTATTGTTAATGTTCCGCCACTGATAAGACCCTCTTCATTCCCAAGCACTTGACTGTTAGAGAATACCTCAAGGCATTAAGTCCGCCAATTGTAGAACTTTCAGAGCAATAAAGTTTGAATACATAAAATAAGCTAAAACTGAATTAGGGAATCCACTTACTTCCACTTTGTAGAATACCACAATATTTTGTTGACAGCAAACATAAACTTTTTAATGTAAAATAATATAATATAAATTGTAATGTTTGTGTACGATAGCGCAATAAATAAATATTGTATTCTATAAAAATATTATATTATTATTATTATTATTATTGTTATTATTGTATTATTATTATTATTATTATTATTATTGTATTCTATCACAAAAATGATAGTACTTTTAAATTGATAATAAGAGCAATTCATTCAAAATAATTCCCTAACTATTCCAAAAAATCAAAAATGCACAACGTTGATATTCAAGTTTTCACTTCTGCCGGCACTCCCGGAGTGCAATTTTGTGTTTTTTTTTTTGGTTTTAGTTTCATGTATGGGTGCCCCGCCTTAAATGTCATTATTTTTTATTTCTTGTATCTGAATCGTAAAGCGGTTAACACAATACATCTTCCTGCCAAATTTCAACAGTGTGATGCTTATAGTTACAGAATAAAATGGCTGTGACATACGGACGGACAGACAGACAGACAGACTTGACGAAACTATAAGGGTTCCGTTTTTTTCCCTTCAAAAGTTAAAAGTCAGAATCCTATTTAGGAATATCTTATTTTGACTTTGGAAACAATTTAAACTGGGAGTTTTCGCTGTGTGTGAGATAGGGGATCTCAAAGACCTTTTGGAAGACATTGCCATCAATTCACCATATTCATCATTCAAATATAAAACGGTATATATTTATGTTTTCACAGAAGCTTTTTACATAACGTATATACCGGTAAGTGCTCATTTCTAATATTTCAACAAACCCGCTCCCATAGGAAAATGATATTGCAAATGTTGTCTGAAAGGATTACAGGAAAGGGTTAAGTCAAAACATTTCATTGTTAAAGTATTATTTTTCTTTTGTTTCCATTAACTTAAAGCGTTCATTTACGACGTGCGCAAAAATCTGTATTTATTAGCCAAGAGTAATTGCTATACACGCAATTAAAACCTCAGCTCTGTTTAGTTATAATTAAGTACTCAAATACAGATTTATCATGTTGCATCAACGGTAATTAGTTTGAGTCTAGACGCATATTATGCAACAAAAATAGAGTCTAGTTTTTAAAGGCAATTAGTTATATCCATCGTTTCAATCCCCTGAAGAAATATAAATTAAACTTATCAGCTGATTATAAAGGACATTGATCGCTAGGCAATCTTGCACGATCATCCTTTGTTTTTTGCCTTGTCTACTCCACTAGATAATTAACGTTGCATCCAGCTAACAGCACTTATCAAAGACTCCCTCGGTGTCTTTGCAAAGTCATGTCTCCCTTTAGATATCCGGACCCATAACCGAGTTATAGGAAATTGAGTTCAACACAGATACAGAGTTAGTTATCAAGCTATATGAAGACCGTTCATACATATCAGCCTGTTTATAAACACAAGAAAATTAGTAGTTTTTATCAAGAATATGTTTTTTGTTTACTTGCTTTAGTTAAGTACAAAAACAATTGATTGTCAACAAACCACAACGTGATTTTATTATACTTTTTGAAGCTCAATGATTCAAAAAGCATAAGTAAATAAATCTAAGACAGTCGCGCGTTAGTATCGATACAGAAGCGCCACTGCATCGATGCTATGGCACGTTAGTATCGATGCAGTCGCCAAAATTTCGAAAAACCAGGAGCTAGGAGCTGCCCGTGCGTGATAACGTTGGATGGAGAAGACGTAAGAATAAGGTCAAGCCAGGTATCAGGGACATCAATGTTATGATGAGTGGGTTTAAGGGGGAGGTTTGTGAGATTCTGCGAGTCAATCAAGGAAAGCAGCTTAGTAGCCGTTGGAGAATCACCAAAAAGGTTTGAGTTAAAGTCGCCTATTTGATGAGCGTATTCAGAACTGATCGATTCCAGGGCAAGCTCAAGATCCTCGAGGTAGTTGACTCCCGGAGGGCGGTAAACCACACCCACAACCGCCTTAACACCTTTGATATTCACCTCTATAAACAGATATTCGGCTGAGGTATGGTACGGAGCCGGTGACGCAGCCACAACCTTATAAGGAATGTGGAACGTAAATATATAGCGACGCCACCGCCACCCTTGCCAGTGCGGTCGCTACGGATCAGTATGTACCCAGGAAAAACGAACATGGCTGAGTCAAGATTCGGCTTTAGTAAACTCTCGCAGATGAGGATTGCGTCCAAGGAATCAACTGAAAAGGACTCGAGCAGCTCCGAATAATGACGGGGAATACTTTGTGTGTTAATGTGACAGACGTTAAAATATCTTTTAGATTTGTCAAAAGTTTGTTTTAGCACATCATTAAGAGTGACTACATTATGAAATGAGTCGTCATTGCTTAAATCACATACGGAAACATCTTGCACAGAATAAAAAGAATCATCGTCATCCATAAATAAAATTAATGTTACATTGCTAAATAACGAAAAAATATTACAGTTATTAAGGGACGTCGATTGGAATTGTACATTAAATATGGATTGCCCTGAGGAGATATACCAATTTATATGCAAAAATTTTTATGAATGTAATCGGGAATCAAAGTACGAAAAAAGAGTTAGTTCTACAAATCGTATTGAACATAAATGGATAAACCAAAATATTATAAATCTAGCAAAAAAAAGGTATCAATTGTATGCAATGTGGTTAAAGGATACTAGTAACAAGGAACTGAGAAGTGAATATAATAGAATAAGAAATAAAACAAACAAAGTAATACATAAAAATAAAATAAAATACATAAGGACTGAAATAAACAAACATAAGACAGATGCAAAAAAGTTGTGGCAAATAATAAATAATATAACGGGGAAAATAACACAATCTATTGATAAATCAATCACAAACGCGTTTGGTGATGATGTTGGCGGTCTAAAAAACATAGCTAACAAATTTGCTGATAAGTTCCAACATAATGTTAAGCCGATTATTCCAAATTGCCCTCACAATCTATTGAATAAACAAGATTATACAAAATTAGTAGACAAATCAATGTTCTTTCCTAAAGCTACAGATTCGGAAATTCTTAAAGTAATTAAAAAAACCAACCCACATAAAGCTCCGGGTGTGGATGGCATTCGGGCAATTGACCTAGTAAGTCATAGAAAAATTTACTTGCAGTAAAATCCAAAAATTCTGCTCTGAGAATTCTATCTTATCTTCTCAACAATATGGATTCCAATCCAGTAAGAGCACTACGATGTTGTTATCTCGCTTTACTGATGAAGTCAATAATTATCTCAATGACAAAAAACATGTTATTTTAGTTTTTATTGATAATGGGAAAGCATTCGACACTTTGCGGCATGAACTGCTTATAGAAAGATTGGATGATAGTGGAATAAGAGGTAAATTACTAGATTGGTGCAAAGACTACCTTAAACTTCGGAGTTACCACGTTAAAATAGGTGATAGGCTTAGCGAGGAAGTCAATGTTACCGAAGGCACAGCACAGGTTTCGGTCCTCGGCCCTTTGCACTACTTAACATACGTCAACCATCTCAATAACGTCATCAAGTTCTGTACAGATTACCAATTCGCAGACGACACGTGTCTTGTAGCAGCTGACAAAGATCCTTTGGTTGCACAAGAACGTATTCAAGCAGACTTCACTGCAATATGTAAGTGGTCACATGACTCGGGACTTGTTCTCAATGCCAATAAAACGAAATTAATACACGTACGCTCTGCGCGTAATCACTACTTAAGTAGTATACGCGTAAAAGTAGTCGCCCATAGTCATGACTACCTTCATGCAAAACTGCAATGTACCAGTAGCAGCTGTATGGAGCTTGAGCAAGTTACTGAACATACATATCTAGGATTGGTGATTAATAATAGATTTAACTGGCTCAAACATATCGAGAAAACCTGTAATAAATTAAGAGCTATCCTGGCAAAATTCTATATAATTAAAAGTAAAGTACCTTATGACGTCCTTCTGACAATGTACAAGACGTTAGTTGAAAGTATTTTATCATATGGTCTAAGTAGTTACGGTCGAACGTATAAAACGTACTTAGATCAGATTTTAAATTTACAATACAGGTTATTAAAAATTATTGTTCCAACAAAAATAAAAAGTAAATATTTGGATGACATGAGGGGATTATTTAAGCATTGCGGTGTTTTACCAATACATAAGAAAGTCGAACTTAATTTACTTCTTGAACAATACTTTGAAAATAGTCTAAAAATACCAATTAAACACGAAATCACTACTAGAAGCATAACAAACAAAAAACTTATAATTCCAAAATTAAATAACGACTACGGAAAAAGGACAAGCCAATACCTCATACCAGACCTTATTAACAAAATACCAACAGAAATAAAAAATAAAATTAACGAAAAAAAAATCAAAAGAATATTAAAAGCATATTTTCAAACAACATTAGTGTTTACTGAAAAGGAGCGTGTACTAAGTTGAAGCATCCTGTACGCAGCTAGGCGAATGCGCACATAAGCGAGTGATCTACATGAATGGGGTTGTTTACGCGCAAACGCAGCTAGTTCGCACACCGTGTCGCATAATGCAACCGGTACAATCGATACGTCGAGTAGATCGATGTGCGCGTTCACTTAATAGCAGACATACTCGCAGATATGCAGTCGTTTTGTTGAACACTTGTGTGACTAAAATAATCTATAGTTATTTTGTACTTTGTATTAATTTTTATTCATTAATGATTTTTATTGCTATACGAGTATGGATGCTCAACGATCACTGAGAACACTAGTATCTAGACAAACCTGTAATAGGCTTTAAGATACTATTAATTAAGCTAATATGTGTATATTTTTCTTATGATGATAGTAATAAATAAATAAATAAAAATTAATAAATATTTTTTTATAAATATTTACATATATAAATTATATATTTAAAATAAATAATGTAAGTGAGATTTTACCTAAAATTCACTATGCACAATGGAGTGCTCAAACAGTGCCAAAATCATTTCTGCACTGACCGGCCGGCTTACAGAGCTTAGTAAGTAACATAATAATGATATTTAAGAAAAAAAAAGAAAAGGCAATACATTGTGATAATACCTATAACATCTACACTTTGTTACTTTCTATTAACACAAATAAAATAACAAAACGTAAAACGGAACGCAAATGTTTCCGAACGAACTGAGAAACGTCATTTTATTTGTGACTTTGGCACAATGTTGACAATTGGTTGACAGATCTGGCGGTGATTAGATATTAATTATTATCAAACAAAATGTAGTGTAGAACAAAATTAATAGATTGAGGTACAAAAAGTACAAAATAGTGAGTAGCTAGAAATGAATGAGAGTGATGTCAACTAGTAGAACTACTTATGTTTTTTCACGGTTACTTCGTAATTCGCGACCGGATTGCCAACCCAATATTATTAGGTTAATCTTTGTTTAGGAAATGTACATTATTAACTACAATTTTTCAAGCTAGTTGAGGAATTATAGTTTTAAAAGTATCTTTTTAGCATTTTTATATCATTGACTTTTCTCCTTAATTGGTAAAGATTACTTGTTGAATATTTTGACTCAATTACGCTGAGAATTAGAGTTAACTCTTAAGGAAAAATCGCTCCTTTCATAGCCACAAACCATGTACCTTTTATTCAGTAATCTCTTGTCTAAAATCTCTTTTCCATTTGAAATTCTTACAGAAATGGGATAGAGCTGCGGATGGTTTGAATTCGAACTACCATGGATTTGGAAGGTAACATTTTACCATACTATTACTAACCGGATAGTTTAAAATGTTGAAATCAAAGCTTCGATTGACTTTTGAATCTAACTTTACACGCATTTATAAGAAGGCAAGCAAACTATTTCCTATTTTATTGGGAAAATATTGTATGCTCCAAATCAAAGCAGAAATGAGTGCACAAAACACTTCTTGGTAAATTTTAAGCTGTTCTTAGTAATGATGAGTTGAGGATAGTTACTATTAAAATTCAAAAAGGTTTCTCATTTAGTTTGGGGAATTTCACACATCAAACCCTAAGTCACCTTATTTGTAAAGGTGCGGTTTCAACAGACATAGCTTAAATATTTTCGATCAGATAGGATTATTTTATTTTTCATAGTGTTTTATGACTGTGAAAAAAGATAAAACAGAACGATTCTAATTAAAAACAAAATGGTAAAATTAATTTGCTTGATTTCTGGTCACATGCAAATTTTATAATCTCTGTAAATGCTTAATTAATGCAATGAAATTAAAGAAAATGAGTGCGCATTATAACACTTTTTTACAAATACTTTTCGCGAATTTATTTAATTTTATCCCGACGTTTCGAACACTTTACAGCGTTCGTCACGGAAGGTCTATGATGCTTTTGGAGTCGGTGTATGACGTCAAGCTTACCTATACCAACAATCTACACACATTCGCCATCGCTCCGCATGTTCGCTCCGATGGTACCGCGGAATCATTTGAAGAACAGCTACCTCGGGGCTCATCCCAGAGCGTTTTTATCACTGGAACTTTTTTCCCGACAGTCCCTGTAATTTCCCAGGGGCATCTAACGTTATGAGGACATCACGGTATCGCTAAGGACTGTGTTATGGTAATGGATTTTTGAAGAAATCCCTATTATTTGGGATACTCGTATGTTGATCCGAATGGTTGAATTCTTCATCATGGTTGCTGCAATCGTAAACTATGTAGTCACAAAGTTCAAGTAAAAAAAGCTTAGCTGCTTTATTTTCAGATTGGATTGATTTAAGCTATTGGCTGTCTATCGAATTAATCGAAAGGATGAAATAAAAATACCCCCCCCCCCCGCCACTTCCTTTATTGGCTGTCAACAAAATATTGCAGTATTTTTGCTAAGCAGGAGTCAATGGATCCTTTATTCAGTTAAAGTTAGCAAGGAACCCTCAGTGCGCGAGTCCGACTCGTACTTGACCTGTTTTTGAGGTATAAATTGTTTGTAACTATCTATCTATTCAAAACTTTTAAGAAATCGATAGTATTCTTAACATAGCTACAAGCTTTGATATCTCCAATCAAAACTTTACCAATAAACCGTACGATTCGGTAAGTTTGTATAGTTACATACGTTTGATACAAGTTTGCTTTGTCTACTTGTTTTAGCATGTCATCCGAAAATTAAGTTGAATTTGCACTTTTGCTTACTTGAAACTTACATACCTATAGTCATCATCATAAGTTTCAGCCAAAGGTGAAACTGCATGAAAACATAGGCGTCCCTCACAGTTTTCCACAGCGACTAATCACAAGTTGTCTGCATCCTGTGATCTTTACAAGGTCACCCGTCCATCTTGTCGGAGGACGTCCTACGCTGCGTCTTTGGTCGAAGGGTCTCTAATCTAGAACTTTTCTGCCCCAAGGGCCATCAGTTCTTAAGAAAGTACTTTTATGTTATAATGTAATAGTAATAAATATATATCCCCATTACATTCAATTTTTAAATTAGACCCAGTATATTAATGGTAAGTTTGCTTAGGCTTTCTAACGAAATTCGTGCGGGAAAAGCGAAAGAAAAAAATGATTTTCCATCCCTAATTAAGTCTTAACTAAGTAGGAAGTCGAGAATATTGTTTTTATTTAAAGTTTATTGCAGAGTTGTACGGACAACAGCACGTCAAGGTAAACACTGCGGTATCTTATGCAGTTGTATTAAGGGCTAGTTTGCAATAAAAGTGGGTAGCCTGATGTGCTGGCAACTGTACAATTAGAAAATTGGATACCAATCACATACATTGCTCTGATCCCAAAGTAAGTAGCTAATTGCACTTGTTTTATGGAAATCAGACACAACGGTGGTATCACAACACCCAGATCCGAGACAATATAGAAAATTTTGATTTCTATATTGACCGGGAATCAAACCCAGGACCTCGGAGCGGCGACGCCTTGAACCCAGCGTGCTTAGCCACAACACCACGGAGGTCGTCAAATTGTCCGACTTATGGCCGACTTATCAGTAACGTATCCATCGGTGTCAGTGAAAAATTTCATTGTGGCATACATCTTGTGCGACGCTGTTTGCACTTGTCAGTGACAGTGATCACTGTGCATCACCATCCAACGTCACCAACATGAGATAAGGAATATTCATAGAATATAATACAAAACGCCTAATTTGAAAACGTCACCTATTTGTCAGCAATCATTAGTGTAAATGCCATTTTAAAATAAGTCGTTTTAAGGTCGTATCCCACTGATCAACCTTTCAGCGTGACGGCACCGTATCAACTCGAGGAATTCAGTATTATTTGTATGATACTCCATACTTTAACGCACATCTACCAATTTCGTAACGTCACCACCTCAGATCGAGACCAACTCGGTATCCACTCTCGACCAGCGGCGCTTGCGTTGCGCTTACGGCGCGCCGCCCGCTGGTGGTCGACTATCCGTCCACCCTGTCAAACGGGCTGTCATTCACAAGAAGAACTGTCATATGTTATATAAAACACGATCCTAGGCCAATCGTTCGCTATCCGGTGCGCATCCCACCCGAAGCGTTGCTTTGATGTTGACGTAACTCGCTTTCGTATGGTTTCGTAGGGTTTATAAGTCGGCGCCAATATGTGTACTTATTCAGTCAGATGAGTCTTATCAGACATTACTAAAGTTGGTTTGACCCTTATTGCTTTCAGATATTCTGTACCAGTCAATCGATTCGGAATGCAGAAAATTTAATCAGTTGGGTAATATTTATTTATTAAGAAAACCAACAGCTTTGCAGATCTTTAAACTAAAAATATGAATTATAGCATCGCCAATAATAGGTATCCCTAAATTTAATAATATGTTCTGTGAGTGCTTAAAATATTATCTCTTCATTCTATTATCTATTTATGCGTAGTTCATGAATGCCATCCAATAATAATAACCCAGATAAAAAAGAACCTACTTTAATTATATAACAAAAAAACGCTTTTAATTAAAAATACCTAAATACATTACCCCCCTTGAATGTCATTATTTTTTATTTTTTGTATGAGAATCGTAAAGCGGTTAACAGGATACATACTCCTACAAATTACAACAGTGTAATGCTTATAGTTACAGAAAAAAATGGCTGTGACATACGGACGGACAGACAGACAGATAGACAGACTTGATGAAACTATAAGGGTTCCATTTTTTGCCATTCGGCTACGGAACCCTAAAAAGCACAATATCTGTTTAAACATACACAACTTTAAAAATATATATGTGGTTTTTAAAGTCGAGTTACTTTCACGGTTACTCGATAACATACAAAAGGCAACTAACACTTTTAAAACGATCACTTTCCTAAAGTTTTCTACATAAAGTTTATTTCATCTTGATATTCCTAGGGTTTAAGGAATGATAAATCAAACCGCTCTGATAGAGTGCTGCTAATACACTGATTTAATTGATCATGTTAAAAGTATAAAATTGATGCATTGACAAAATAAGCTCGCGGCGGTGTCACAATATAAAGGCGCCGCTACACTGTTAATGATAGTGAAAAGCGATAACTTATTTACATAAATGTACGATAGCTCGTACATCTTGGCCAACTACACAAGAAAAAGAACAGAAGAAGATAAGATTTAAAATAAACAATGTTAAGAAATGTAAGAAAGCTAATTCATGATTTAAAAAAAGTCAATGTCTTAATTATAACTCCTGATCGATTACTACGGTATCACTTGGCACAATAAACCGCACTGGTCGGGCTACCATTGGTGAGGTACCCTTGTCTACACTTAACACACTTTGCGTGCGCGTTATTTTCGCCACTTCACTATCACTTCCACTAGCACTTGTTCCGCGCGGGCGAGCGGGGCCTCCCGCCTGCTCTCCCTGCTGCTGCTGCGGCTCGTCGCGGTCCTCAGGAGTCCGCTGCTCTGAGCGCCTGCTCCTTATCTTTGCATATGCAAAAATGCTGCCGGCGACAAGTATGATGAAGATGATGACGTAACAAATAGTATAGTGGTGTACGTCATGTATAGTTAACTGTCCTGACTGTGATTTCTTCAAAGATTCCAATCCAGTCTTGATCTGATTATATTGATGATTATTATTTTCAAACGTCGGATAGTCGAACTGCATAGATGTGTTGATTAGTTTGTTTAATGGTGATATTTCTGGAACGTTTATCTCTTCATTGATATAGATTTTGTTGAGAAAGTTATTATGAGCATATATTGAGAACGAATCACCCCTTAGAGTGCAACCTTGGCCAATGTTTATGATTCCGTTTTCATAGAGTTTAGTTACTGTCATTCCTGAAGCTGTGCATATTATACGAACTGTACATTCGTTGCAACAAGAAAACAACCACGAATTCTGGTGGTGTAATTTGACCCACTGGTTACGGCATGTAGTAAGCGATGATATACAGGGCGATTCACTTTTTATGTCATCAATCATATTTATTTTGCAGAAATATTGTTTTAGGGCAAGATCATAGACGGGTTTGTCGAAAGAGCAAAGGAGTTTTTCCGCCGAAACTATAACGCATGATCTGAGATCATTGTCTGACAATAACATGACCACATCCTTTCTCATATTATAGGCTATGTAGGGTAATTTTGATGTTATTTGAATTGATAAATTCGCCGACCTTTTACGTGGAATGCTGATTATTCTATTAACTTGATAGATGTCACTGCTCACTAAGGGAATCTTGATTTCTATAATTAAATAATTGTTGACAACCCTGCCGTATACACTCAGTAATTTGTAGATATCTTTTATTGCATTTATTCCGACCGGCAGACTTAAATCAGACTGTATATAGCGTGATATTAAATTGATTTGTTCATTCAATTGCTCAGGTGTTATCAAATGCGTATCGATGCGCCCATGACTGATGTCGGTGACTGTATCCAATAAGCTTTGCTGAATTCTCCTTAAATTGGATAGAATGATACTAGCCGTCAAAGCCGACGATGTGATGTAGTTAGCATTTTTATTAACGAGTGTTACTTGACCCAACTCCGCTGTGATGTTATTTAGACGCTGCTTGATAAAACTAAATTGCTTGTTCATATTATTTTCGTTACGTTTGAGCACATTGTACTCTGCCTCCAGAACTATCGTTTGATTGCGGATTAAGTTTTTTAAGTGATTTTCATTTTGTGTGATTTTTATGATGTCCTTTTCATAATTTTCAGCAAATCTTTGATCCAAAACGCCAAATAAAGAGTTCGCTAATTAACCCACGCCGTCGATAAGCCCCCTTTTTTGCCTAATTTGCGACTTATGCTGCAGTAATGTGTTGTAGTGTTCTATTTCTCGTATTTCATTTTTCAATTGATAAATAATGCTCTTATACTGAGGGTCTGAACCGGCTACTTCTTCGAGATGATTGATGAAATGATCCATGTTATCTAACCCCTGCCAGTAGGTAGACATATTGTAAAAAACAATGAGTTTCCATTCATCTCTGATATGCTGGAGATTGGTAATTTTATCAAAATATAAACTCTGACTGTCATTTTGCAGATAAGTTACATTAAACACTGATGAGGTCGATGAAATTTGCTGCTGTAAACTTGATGAAAATAACGAAAGTAGTGCCAAAAGAATTGCATACGCAGATATAATGTTTTTTCGGGCACGAGTGCGCCTAGATGATGGTAAGGCGTCATTCGCTGATAAACTGCTTATTAGGTTTTCATGCTTGTCAGTGTTAGAAGCCTCAGGCTGCATATTTGATTCCTCTTGATTATGTACCGGAAGTAGGCACAATTTAGTTATAGGGCGCTTGATAATGCCACATTTTGTCTTCAACGTGACGACGCGTACGTGTCCATCCTTACCTGGATGAGTATCGATCACGCGCGCCAGACCCCATCTGCTTGCTGGAAGGTTTTCATCCTTTATTAGTACGACGTCATTGATTTTGATGTCTGCTTTAACACTTAACCATTTGCTACGCGTCTGAAGAGTTTGTAAATACTCCTGCGACCATTTCTTCCAAAAGCCTCTAGACATAGACTGAACCAGTTGCCATCTCATTGGAAGGGTGATATTGCATGATTCTGGTTCCGCACTTGATAATAACGGACCGCCAATCAAAAAGTGACCGGGGGTTAATACCTCGAGGTCTTCAATATTTTCGGTTAAGGTGTATAGTGGTCGTGAATTGAGGCAAGCCTCGATCTGTGCCAGAAGGGTTGTAAATTCTTCAAACGTTAATTTTTGTGTGCCGATAACACGACGCAGATGATATTTCATGCTTCGGACTGCAGATTCCCACAATCCTCCGGCGCTGGGCCACCCTGGCGCGTTAAAATGCCAGTTCGTTCCAACCTCATTGATAACATTTATGAAATCCGTGTTGATACTCTGAATTATTTGTTGATATTCTTTCTTGAGGTGTTTGGCGGCTCCAACAAAGTTAGTACCATTATCGCTGTACATCTCCTTTGGTGTTCCACGCCTGGCGCACATTCGTCTGAATGCGGCAAGAAATGATGCTGTGCTGAGATCGGATACCAACTCTAGATGTATGGCCTTGGTGGTCAGACACACAAAAACAGCTATGTATCCTTTAGTTGTCCTGATTCCGCGGCCTTTGTTCGCCTTAAGTTCCACATGCCCTGTGAAATCCACTCCACAGTGAGTGAAAGGTCGCGATGGCGTGACTCTAGGTGCTGGCAGGTCAGCCATGATCTGATCAAGTTTTTGATGACTAAATCGACGACAAGTCACACATCTCCTTAGTTGCTTTTTCACGGTGCGCATGCCACTAAGGATCCAATACTTATCTCTGATGTAGGATAGTGACAGTCTAGGACCTCCGTGAAATGTGGCAGCGTGAGCCTGATTGATAATTAACTCCGTTAGGCGGCCTTGATTTGATATGATAATGGGATTTTTTCCTGAAACATTTGAGTTTGATAGTCGCCCGCCGACTCGAAGTAGTCCATCTTTGTCCAATTGTGGATTTAAAGTTGATAATCTGCTATTAATATGAACCTTTCCTGATAATTTTAAATTATTTATGTCATCCTTGAAATCATTTGCCTGTGTGTATCTAATGATTGTGTGAAGTGCATTGTTTAGTTCCGATGACGACAGTACAGTTGTCGTTTCAGCATTATGCCGACCCCGGGCGCGCGAAATGAAACGCGATATCCATGCGATAACTTTTGCCGCTCTTGTAATTGAATTATGTTTGTATAATAATTCTGATATGATTGAAGTGTCGTGCGATACGTCTTGGTCTAATAAGGCTGTGCACACACTGGGCTTTTTCGCTTCCAGGGTTGGTTGTTGATATTTAACATATGGTGCATCTGTATGTTTGAATGTGATCAACCACTCAGGGCCTTCCCACCAAATCGAATGATTTAATAGCTGATTGCTTGATAAGCCGCGTGTAGCACAGTCAGCTGCGTTATCTTCTGACCGTACATGACGCCATAGTGACGGTGGTAACACATTGATTATTTGTTGGACGCGGTTAGCAACAAATTGATGCCACCTTGAAATGTCCCCTTGAATCCACCCAAGGACGACCATTGAATCTGACCATGCATGTAATTTGATATCAGTTCGTGTAAGACATTCCAAAACCTTTTTCATTAATGTGGCCAGTAACACTCCGCTAGATAACTCAAGTCTCGGCAGTGTAATTTTTTTGTTCAACGGAGCCAACTTCGTTTTGGCGGCAACGAGCCTCGATGTGCGCTCACCCTTATCGTTGATAGTAACGATGTATACAGAGCAAGCGTATGTTTTTTCCGTAGCATCACAGAAACCGTGCAATTCATATATATTATCTGTATTGCCGAAGTACCGTGGTACACTGATTTTGTCTATGCTTTGCAGGTCAGATCTTAACTTATGCCATTCATCTTGGATTTCGATAGGCAGCTCCTCATCCCATGATATCCCGGTGGCCCACGCCTTTTGGAATAATAACTTTGATCTGATTGTTAAAGGCGATAGCCAGCCAATGGGGTCAAAAACCTTTGAAATTTGAGAGAGCAACTGTCGTTTTGTTTTAGTGTTGTCGTCTTCGCAATTTAGATATATGTTTTTAAATGTAAAGGTATCCGTTATTGAGTTCCAACGCAAACCTAATGCTTTGGTGGTTTCAGTGTCCTTGAAATCGATTGCTGATGCACTGATCTGATCTGCCGAGAGTCCTTCTAACAGTTGTTGATGATTGCTAGACCACTTACGCAAGTTAAAGCCTGCTCCTTTTAAGATATCGATCAGTTGATTTTGAACCTGTTTCGTCAGTTCAAGCGAATTACTCCCGTAGAAAAGATCATCCATATAAAAATTGTTATTTAGGACATCTGGAGTAAGCGGATATTTGTCGCTATCGTCGATAGCAAGCTGGCGGAGAGTACGCATTGCTAAAAAGGGCGCAGCTTTCTCTCCAAACGAAATCGTTGTTAGCTGATATTCTTGTAGGACTTCATCTTGATGTGCTCTCCAGACAATCCTCTGTAATTGCTGATCTGATTCTCTTACAAAAATCATGCGAAACATTTTTTCAATGTCAGCATTTAAAACGTATTTATATTGCCTCCAGCTTAAAATAAGTGTTAATAGATCCTGCTGAAGATTAGGGCCCCGCTCCATTAAATCATTTAGGCTGTAATTTAATGATGTTTTTGAAGACGCATTAAATACGACTCTGAATTTTGTAGACTCCGAATCTAATTTCCAAACTCCGTTATGAGGAAAGTAGCAGGATGGTCCAGGGCGAGTATCGATCTTGCGCATGTGTCCTAATTGCTCGTACTCGGTGGTAAAGTCGCGATAGGGTTTGGCCATAGTTTCATTCTTGCTGAATTTTTGTTCAAGTTGCCGAAACTGCGCAACCGATTTTGATTTTGACAGCCCTAGGTTTTCCTCAAAGCCGAGCTTCATAGGTATGGCTACTTCATACTTTCCACATTCCAACCTTTTTGTGGTTTGCTTGAAAAGATCTTCGCAATACTGCTCTTCCTTGCTAAGAGTAGAAATGTCAGATGCAGTGACGTCCTCCATCTCCCAGTACTTAGAAATGTCACTTAAATTGTTGATAACAACGTGACAATTGAATGATTTCTTCACGTTGCCCGACAGAATCCACCCTAACTTAGTTTGCTGTGCTATGGGGGACTCCTGTACACCTTTGATAAGACCACTCATGATGATATCTGAATAGACATTAGCATCCAGGAGTAGGTCTATGGGGCGTGAGATGTTGTACTCCGGGTCCGCTAGATTGATGTTTTCAATGTGTGGCCATGATTGCTTATTAAAGGAACAGCAAGGTAGATTATTAATAACCTTCGTGATTACCAATGCTTGTGTAGTAAAGTCGTAATTTTTGTAGATGGATTGGCACTCTAACGTTACAATGCCTTTGCTTTGTTTGCAACCGTTACCTATTCCTGATATAGATGCTGAATATTGGTGGCGCTTAAGACCCAGCATCTGCGCAGCGCTTTCTGATATCAAAGAAATTTGTGACCCTTGATCTAGGAGAGCGCGCAACGTGATAAAGTTACCTTCTGCTGATTTGATATTTAATAATAGTGTAGTGAGTAGAATTTCCTCGTCATTGCTTGCGACATAATTCACATTGTGTGGCTTACGTTCGACGGGTGATTTCGTTGCATTCGTTGAATTATGAGACACTGGCGGCGCTGATTGAAGTGGCGGCATGCTTATATTCGTCGAATCGGAAACCGATGCGCGTGCATATGCATCATGTAGCAATGTATTGTGCTCACCGTTGCAGTCCTTGCACCTTTTCGAAGAAAAGCATTTGTTGTTGTAATGATGATACAAGCAATTTTGACAAAGTCGCAACCTTGATACGGTTTTTTGCTTTAAGTCCGCCGTCATGCCTAAAAATTTCTTGCATCTGAATAAATCATGATCTTGAGTACATAAAGGACATTTATTTTGCGTAGTCGTCGCAATTGCTTGATATGGTGTCCTTTGCTGATATTTGCCTTGATAGTAATTGGTATGGGGTTTGAAAAAAGTCTGCTTGGCTTGATTATAGGCAGGCTTTGGTTGATGAGATGCTGATGATTCACGCTTTTGAGTTATGGGCTCTAGAGCTGTAAATTTGTTTTCAAGGAATTCCATAAATTCATCTAAGGCTGGTAATTCCCGGGGGTTCTTGCGCGACTCTTTATAATCACAGTAAGTCTCATGATCTAGCTTTTTTGATAATATATGAACAAGCAGCGGGTCCCAAGTGTTAGTATCCACGCCTAGATTGTGGATAGCGTGTAGGGTTTCCATGCTAGTATCATAAAGTCTTTTGATTTCGAATGATGTCTGCTTTTGAATGTTCGGCTGATTAAGAAAGGTCTCTACTTGTTTTGTAAATAGAACCTGAGGGTTATTGTATCTATGTGTTAGGATGTCCCAGGCGGTGTCGTAATTTTCGGCTGATATATTTAAATGCTGTATAAGACGTTCAGCTTCGCCCTTGATTTTTCCCTTAAGGTGCTGCATTTTTTGGGCTTTACTGAGCGAATTGTTATTGTGTATTGTCTCAGTAAAAAGGTCGAAAAATGTAGGCCAGGATGTGTATTTGCCGGTAAAAACGGGAATCTCAATTTGGGGTGTCACTTGATGAACGTGAGCTGAAGAAGCGATTTTTTGATTGATAGCCCTTTTTAAGCGCTTGTAAGAAATCTCGTAAGTGCTAAACTGATCTTCGTAATTGAGGTCACCACCTTGCAATATATTGTCGATTTTTAAATGTAAATAATCAATGGCATTCCAGCGATTTTGTAAATTGCGCAGTTCGTCTTCTAACTCCCACTTTTCTGTTAAATCTTCAATTCTTATGCTGCTCATTAGTCGACGTAATGCTCTGAAGTTCGTTCTTTGCTCTGCTAGATATTCATCTATTTGACCACTTGGATCTGTGCCCGTAGTTGCCTTATTTTTCTGATTTTGTTCGATTTGTGGTGGTGTATAAGATGCTATCATGTTCTGAGTAACACGATAAATCTTGAGTGCTGACTGAAAAATATCTTGTGTAAAATATGGTTCATCACTCCCTATTTCTTGATACTCCGCGAGGGCTGCATTATTATGCTCAAACTCAGACCATATGTTGCTTAATCGGTCTAATCTCTCTTTGATATACTCCGGTGTTTTACGACTATCCGAATCCTTTTTAAAGTTGATTTGTATTTGCTTAAGATTTTCATAAAGTGCTGCTTGACGTGCAATAAGTTCCTCCATTTTAAAATGATTTAAAGTTGATAGAAATAAAAGGAACGATCTTACTTGTTTTCGATGATAGTTGCACAGTCAGGACCAGTTACCCTTCGCTGCTACGCTGCGAGCTTGCCAACCCACAGTGTTGATGAAGACACGCCGCTGATGATAATGGAACGATGATAGTCCACGTGGCAGTCAGAACTAGCCACTATCGCACAAATTTTCACTGGTCACTGTCACAATTGTTTTTATGTTGAGTTAATTGAAAAGTAAAAAACGTTCGATGATATTTGATACAGGAACTTCGCGACGCGATAGATTTCGCAAAATTATGATACGCGAGGTCCCGCTGTGAACCAAACCGCACGCTAGGTTCACTGCTCGAAGGACCAAAAAAAATGTGGGGGTTCCACACTTTTAGGGATGATATGATAAGAGGGTTTAAGGAATGATAAATCAAACCGCTCTGATAGAGTGCTGCTAATACACTGATTTAATTGATCATGTTAAAAGTATAAAATTGATGCATTGACAAAATAAGCTCGCGGCGGTGTCACAATATAAAGGCGCCGCTACACTGTTAATGATAGTGAAAAGCGATAACTTATTTACATAAATGTACGATAGCTCGTACAGAATATGTATAGTCAGAATTCCGCAACTATTTTTTGTAGAGATATACAAGATAGGAATATTCCGAATTACATTATGTAAACGTGAACGAGCGTCAAGTCTTTGGAATTTATCCGATTGAACAAGATAAGCAAAAAAAGATAATTTCTTAAATAAATTCAGAAATAGTATCAGAGTATCGAATATTTTTTTTACCAAAAACTTAACCTTACTGACACTCAAAACCTCCAATGTTTTTCTAAAACTCACTCAAAATTTGATAAAAAGAAGTAGTTCAAGAAGACTTTTGAATACTTATCTATTTGTTCAGATTTTAATCATCATACAAAATAAAATCATGATGTTACGGAACCCTTGACGAACGAGGCATTCGTCTCAAACTTGACTAGTTTTTGTTCTTTTAAGCTAATGGGAACTGAAGTGCGCCAGACTACACAAGAATTTAGTTTGAAGTGATTGTTTGGATGTCTCAAGTTTCATGATATTTATTTACAAAATTCCGAATTTATTTCGTGTTTGGTATTTTAGAAAGATTCTTTTACCTATTGTGACCCTTGTTGGTAAATTGTTTTTTTTTTCAGATGGTTTTAAATATTTTAGCTATTGCGAAGTTCAAGGATTGAAAAACATATAAAATATCGTATTAAAATTACTATACGATAAAATATTGTACGTGCGGGCATTGTTATATCGAAAATATAATGTTAATCCTAAACGTCTAACTTTGTGGAAAGGTATTTTTCCAAAGTAGACAAACGCATAGTCCATTGCATTTTTTTCAAAAATCAAATGTTTATAATGTAGTGTTTTCTTATTAGGTCTTAGTAAATTATGTAATACATCTATAAACGAGAAAAAGAAACACACATTTCACATATTTTTTTTCTATACCATGACACGATGGACAGAAGAATGAAGAACAAAGAGTCAGAATATAATAGAGAATATCAGTTTTGCTATTCAAACACAAAAATAAATGAAGTGAAATCATATTCCTATTAATTTGTATCAATTAACTATCATGAAACCGTTCATGGATGCGTTCATAATCAGACGCGAACTAAACCGCCTAGTTAGTCACGCGTTTTCACCGCAATCTGATTATTACCATCGAATGCGATTGTGAAATTAGTCCCATGAGCATATAATGTACTGTTTAATATAAAAGCCTAAGCGCGGTTACGCACTACTATTTCTGAATGCAGCCGTTAAGTGATTTAGAACTCAGCCGTTAAGTGATTCAGAACTCATCCAACGACTTTCCTAAACATATTCGGTAAAAGAATCAGACGAAAAAACAAAATACACACCAATCAGATGTGTACCTTTACAGGTACATAAAATTAGCAAACTCGGATCAACCCGATTTCGAGTAAATCCCAGTTAGACAATTGGAATGACCAAAACAATGTATGGGTTAATGACCAAAATAACCACCACTGCAATGTAGAAATGATGTCACCCGTCTACGGTTACACCCTTAACTTATGTTAGCCTGGGCTCTCGCATGGGCGCGAGTTACGGTTGCAAGAAGCACAGTAAAGAGCCTATTTCGATACTAATATTATAAAGATGAAGAGTTTGTTTGTTGAACGCGCTAACGTCAGGAACTACTGGAACAATTTAAAAAGGAAAATGTGGTAGACAGCGGATTTATTGAGGTAGGGTTTAAGATACTACTTACTCGTATAAGAGGAGGGCAACAATGAAAAATGTTGTACTAACGGGGAGACATTATTCCTTCTGAAAGCTTGCATTGCGTACGCATCGTAAACCGTCTAAGATACATAAAAAACATGTATCATAGGATTATTTTACTTTAAAACTTGTACATCAAAGTCCGCGACAGCGTATGTCTATGTGATATGGTTTACTCACTACAAACTTTTTGTGTTCATAAATTATAATGTACTCTTTTCAAAGGTATTTTGATGCTCATGCGGGTATTTATTCTTCACAAAATAAGTATATTCTCAAGAACATTTTGTTTTGAACAAATTTGACTGTACATCATTTGATTTTAATAAATATAATGATATTTTATCGTCGGGAAACAAAACAATGTGTTGCTCTAGAATGAAGAGAAAGTTTATTAATAAACATGAACCAAAAGTACATTTCACCAGCACTGTATTTTAACATAAAATATTTTACCTAAAATGAAGAGAAACAACATTTTTAAAACTATTGCTTCACTTATTTCAAAACCTTTTGGATTATATTTTGCAAAGTCATCTCGACATTGCCAAATCTATTAAAGACGTGTCGTGAAGCGACAAATGTGAAGAAGTAGAAGGTAAAAGAAAGAGGTAAAAGAGGGAATAGAATTTATATTAAAACAAAAAAAAAACAGTACCGAAAAATGAGATGAGTTGATGTATGTATGAATGTAAGTAGAGTGCAGTGGGTGTGAGTTAGTGTCTTCAGATCTTCTATAAGTATTGTCCTGGAGGCAGCAAAGGGCGGCGTCGGAGTGCAGGGCCGACACAGCGGAGGTGCAGCGACGCCGATGTGCAGCGGTGACAGGCGCCGTGAAGAAGTAACTCACAGCAGTGATGAGGGTAACGGGAACTATGTAGAAAATGTTATGATCAGTTGGAGTGCCAGAAGTACTTAGTCTCGGGTCCTCTTCCGAGAAGGAGACAGGTCCCTCCCCTAGAGCGAGGAGGTGTTACTGCAGTCAAATGGACTCGGATACTCCTCCGGAAATGTGACCGGTCCCTCCCCTAGCGTGAGGAGGTGTTTCAGTAGTCACCGGCGGTTCTTCAAGACTTCTTGAGGGAAAATGTAGAGTGTTAAAACTTGAAGTATATTTGATGAACTAATAGAACTGTTCGAGCTTAGAACTCGGAATGGAATGCCTTGAATGAAAAAAGTAAAGGCTTATATAGGGGCCTGGGTCGTTCAAATTTAGATCGAGGTAGGTTCAAAAATAGAACATGAATACTGGTGGTTTACAGAGGATTAAACCCGAAAAAGTAATAAACTTTGATAGAAGTTGTCAGACTTTGAAAGATGTTGTCATAACAAACATGTCAATAAAGATAAAAAAACTGTCAAAAATCAAGCAATTTAAACAAACAAACTGGAAAACGAATCATCACCCAATGCAAATTAAAGGAAAATTGCAAACAAAGGTAAAACACGGCTATTTTTACAGTATTATGTACAGAAAAGTAGAATAACAGAGCTTTGAAAGTTTGACGTTTTTAGATTCACAATAAATATTGTTCAAAAAGGATTAGAAAACAACAATAATCCAAAAATACAGAGTAATAGTATAAGAAGAGTAGAAAGGCAGGTAATGCCTATAGTTTAATGTCTACAGTACGACTTTTTAGGGAGAAAATACGAACTGCGTTATGGAAGATAGAATCTATGATTAACTCTATGTTCGTGTTTACAGCAAATGAACCAGCAATCTTTGGATGGAAAAAGGAAATGAAAGCATGGAAAAACAAAGATTATGTGATGAAAATGTTAATGTGGGTCTGATGAATACTAAATATATTAAGGTACTCAATTTATTACACGGAATACATGTACATCGGTACAGACATTTAAAGAAACAAATCTTTGTGCTTCATAACGAAAATAATAATAATTTAATATCTTAGAAGCTATCACAGTTTTAAAATAACTCCTCAGCAAAATCTTCTTACTTCCAATGCAAGTATGTGTTTTGTGTTGAAATATTTTACGGGTAATCTGAACTTTTCGCGTGCGACGCCACGGGGGACCGCTATGTTTTATACTCGTAGTACTCACAGAAGGACTTAGGTGAAATCTTGATTATAGAAATAACTTTGACTTAGCCTAACCTAAAAATCTTTTCTTCTTTATGTATTTCAAATCTGCGAAAACCTTTCAATCCTAATCTCTCTCGTAAGATTATACCATCGTTAGTCTTAAAGCGAACGGTTGCCCAAAACTGATCCGACGTTGGCGATTCTGCATAATTCATGAGCCAGGTAATATCCGATAACGAGCATTCCCTAGGGAATATCAACATATTCCGAACGATATCCAGTACCTGATCCCGGTGTATTTGACGATTCATTTGTGGTTGTCAGCTACTCAAACTTTAAATTTATGCGACGTTGAGGTGCTTTCTGTTATAATAAGGGCGTAGCTGCAATTATCGTCATAGTAACTTTACCTGTTGACTGAGCGTCGTTATCTTTAAGGTAGACCATCCTTCCTTAAATATTTGGGCCTGATATAGTATATTTGTTTGTTATATTTTTTTGTATCATTGTTACCTCATATCTCACTCATTTGTCGACCGTTTCGAAAAAATGTTTCGCCTACTTAGAGGGTACTTACCTTCTAGTTGGTCTCGTTTTTGCCAATTCGGTATCTGATGATGGGATCTTGGTGTAATCGAGAGAATATAGTGTTTTTTTAATAGAACCTTTATGTTGACGTGTTGTTAAGTCTGATAGTCAACATCTTGTGGAGTTGAGCTGATGGTGGAACTTCTTAATGCTAAGGAGTTCAGTAATTAGCTTCTCAAACAACAGAGTCATTAGATGCAACATCCCACCCTCCCTCCTCTATTTAAACACTAAAAATGAAGAAATTAAATAAACTTTTAAAAAAAAATCCTAAATATTCAAAATTACTTCTGCAGAATACTGCGAAATATAACTTTTTTTTACAATATTTACATTTTTTTCGCTAAAATGTAACTTCAAACTAACAACTAAAATAACCACTTCTTTAAATTCTTTCTTATTGCAGTTTCTCTGTAAATGATACTCGCTGATGCTATATTTAACTATAAATAATATGTTATCATAACTGAGGTCATCGGAATAGCTTTCTTCATCGTTTCTTTAGAACAAAATTTAAAACGACGATACTTTTTTTAGTATTTCTACAATAACTCAGAGCGCTTACATTTTAGAGAGCTCCAAATCCGGGCAAAGACTCTAGATTGACCCAAATAATATATCAAAACCGGCCAAGTGCTAGTCGGACTTGCACACTAAGGGTTCCGTGCCAACTTTAACTGAATTAGAGATCAACTTACCTCCACTTAGCCAAAATACCACAATATTTTGTTGACAGTAAATCTAGCTTTGTTTTTCATAGTATTTGTATGAATAACAAAGTTACATTTTTGGTTATTGAAAATGTGCTCTATCTTAAAAACTACTAGTTCGATTTCGTTCAAACCAATTCTCGTAGAAAGTTTTTATAAAAAGGTACGTCATCTATTTTTTTTCAAAGTTTACACTCGCTTAGTTTAAAAGTTAGATGGGGGTCCGGGGGGGAGGGACGGCCATTTTACCATTTTTGAAAGCTTCTATTTTTCAAAAGTTAAACTTTTAGAGAAAATTGTTTTAGGAACCTCGATGTCATAGATATAGACGCCTAGGTTTGTCAAAAAAAAATAGGGTTGTTTTCATGTATGGGAGCTCCCCTTTAAATATCTTTATCCTTTTTTTATGTAAAGCGGTTAAAATGATACATCTTCCTCGTAAGTTTCAACCATGTGATACTAATAGTTTTGCAATAAAGTGGCTGTGGCATACGGACGGACAATCAGACAGACATTCCCACACATCGCCATCTAGTCCCAAAGTAAGCTACTCAAAGCTTGTGTTATGGGTGCCAGACAACGAATATAATACTTAAATACTTTTTTGTTTGTAAATACATACATGATATACATAGAAAACACCCAGACCAATACAAACAGATATGTTCATACGCACAAATGTTTGTATTGTGCGGGGATCGAACCCGCAACCCGCTGCGTAGTAGACGATTTCTCGACCACTACACCAGACGGGTTGTCAGACAGACTTTACGTAACTATAAAGGTTCCGTTTTTTGCCATTCGGCTACAGAAACTTAAAAATGTGCCTTTACCGCAAATAATGCAATCTCAAATGTTATTACGAATGGACGATATAGTTTCATCATCATCATCATAGGCCACAGCATCTTGACAGATGATTGTTTCCGTATCATGGAGGTCCGTTTTGGGGGGTGCATAGTCTCCGGTGACTAAGGAGTCCGATAGCAGCGCGGCATTTCCTGCCACAGTTGTCGCAAGTAAAACGAGAGTCACGGGGAGGAGCGGCCTTGCGCTGAAGCCTTTTTTGCTTCAGGTGGTCCAATGACGAAACACGATGAAGCCAGGCTTCATCGTGTTTCGTCATTCCAAGGTCAATATCATGACGCCATTCCGGTCTCATGGCAGCGCGTGTTTCTCAGTTATTGATGTTGATTTGGAAAGAATTCATATCGCGTTTGCGTATGCATATACATAGTTTATAGTCGTCGTAAAGGATCGTGAAGTGTTCAGGAAAGCTTTTCTCACGGTTACAAACTTCTATTTAAGTTGTATCTACACAAAACGCTGCAAACATATGTTTTGATATTTCAATACATAATAATCTTGGACACCGATCACATTGCTCTGATCCCAAAGTAAGTAGCTTATTCACTTGTGTTATGGAAATCAGAAACAACGGTGGTACTACAATATCCAGACCCGACACGATGTGGAAAGTTCTGATTTCTACATTGACCCGACCGGGAATCGAACTCGGGACCTCGGAGCGACAACGCCTCGGAACCCAGCGTGCTTAGTTACTCAACCACGGAGGTCGACAACATATATAATTGAACTCAAAGTGAATACTAAGAAGGTACATAGAACTGAACTTAAGATGCTGTTGCTGAAGAAGATTGATAATAGTGTAAACTACTTGTAACATAAAGCCAAAGGCTTTAAATTGCAAAGCTGCAATCTTCTATCTTGATAATCCTTTGTGTTAAGGGTCATTTTGGCACAGCATGTGTTTTCACAAGAAGACCTCAAATTTGCATAGTTTGAAGTTTTTACTTAGCTTAAGACGTGCCAAGTTAAACTAATCAATACCAAAGTTTGATAGTTTGACCTTAGCTTAGTTTGGGATCATGCAGTTTATCAGCATTTAATTAACATCATCTGAATAATACGAACAAATTAAAGATAAGCCGAATTCATGTTACGTTTTGATTGGGTTGCGTAGACGAAGCGACATCGTTCATACAAACCTGAAATTGTTTTATTCGTCTTTATCGACTCGCGCAAAATGTACACTTGGATGTCTTTTTAGTGTGTCAAGAATGTATATGAAGTAAATGCGGTTGTTATCTAAATTGGGTATTTCATAACTAACCAAAAAACCGGCCAAGTGCAAGTTGGACGCGCGCACTGAGGGTTCCGTGCCAACTTTATCTGAATTAGAGAATCCACTTACTTCCACTTAGTTAAAAGTTTTTCATAATGTTTATATGAAGAACAAAGTTATGTTTGCGTTAAGTTATTAACAAAGTTATTTGTTAAGATCCACATCATGTAATTTTAAAAGACCTGTCCATAGATCCCACATGCATAGGTTTGACTAAAAAATTTTTTTCGGTGTTAGTTTCATGTATCGGAGCCCCTTAAATATCATTATTTTTATTTTTTGTTTTTTATAAGAATCGTAAAGCGGTTAACAGGATACTTTCAGGATCTTCTTACTAAATTTCAACAGTATGATGCTTAGTTACAGAATAAAGTGGCTGTGGCATACAGACGGACAGACAGGCAGACAGACAGGCTTGACGAAACTATAAGTGTCCCGATTTTTGAACCCTAAAAAGTCCAAAAATTTATAAACCCTCCAACGTACATTGCAGGACGTTACAACGGACACTGTCCAGAGTGTACCGTAAAACTATGGCCGCCCCTTATCTTTATATTACCCATAAAATGTTGGGACAGCGTATTATTGTGTTGCCAGATAAAAGTATTTAAGGGTCATTATCACTTGTGATGGAGGATTGTAGGTCAGCTTTTATAGTAGGACAACACTCACAAATATAATGAAGACGGGATAAAAGATTATTAGCATTTTGTGTCAATGTCCACGACAATAACATTTGTGATATTTTGATCATCTTTATGAATAAACTAGCAGTCCCCCGCGACTGCGACTGCTCGTTTTGTGTTTGCTCCCTCGCCTACTGTCTCAGCGTGATGTTTTATGCCTTTCTCGATAAATTAGCTATTCAATACAAAAATAATTTTACAAATCAGTCCAGTAGTTCTTGAGATAAGCACGTTCAAACAAACAAACAAATTCTATAAGACTGGCGGTCCCCCGAGACTGCGACCGCGCATTTTATGTTTGCTCCCTGTCCACCCGCCGCAGCGTGATGTTTTATAGCTTAAAGCCTTCTTAGATAAATAAGTTAACCACCACAGAAGATTCCAGAAGTACCTGAGATAAGGACGTTTAAACAAAAAAGGCTACTTCTTTATAATATTAGTAAAGATTCGGAACTAACTCTTGATCATTATTATCAGGTAAAGGACGTCCAGTGCTGAACTTAGGTCTCATCCACAACTTTCCATCGCGACCGATCACAAGCGGTCTGCATCCAGTTTGATCCTGCGATCTTTAAAGAGTCGTCTCCCAATGTTGTCTGTGGACGTAATACGTTCCGTCTTTGGCCAACTTACTAATTATCACTAATAAATTTCATTACTCGTAATTATTAATTATCACTATCAAAAAAAAACATAGGCTATTGCTAGCACTTATACACGTCCTGACATTGGCCCTACCACAGGTTCGGGACAATTGTGGGCTAGTGCTGAGAAGAAGCTGTCATCCTAATGACATCCCCCCAGTCTTGCAAAGCGATCGGTTGAAACCAGTCTGCATCCAGTGTGAGCCTTTATCCTTTATAAAGACGGCCTGTAGCATTGCCAAACTATAGTTGACCTCGAAAATCCATATAAATAGGTCTATCGAGGATATTATTCATAGGATATAAGACTCCAGCAATTTAGGTTTAACAATAATTTATTTCTTCACTTCAAACAATAATCACATTTAACAACTAGACTTATATTTTATATCTATTATAACTAATATCAACTAATAACTAATATACTGCTCCCCGAAGAAGAATACCGACCGCGCTTGAGCCGGCCCCACTCCTTCCCGACGTTCCGTTAACTAACGAAAGAACAAACGTAAGGAAAATAAAAACCATCTAAAAATTACCGGAGGGTAGGGCCCTACAGTTTGCTGCAATCTATCGACAGTTATCCTAATGTTAATATCTAAGCTCAATGTTGAATGTTCTATCGATAATAGTAGCAATTGAAAAACATCTTCAATACTATTGACTATAGCTTTGTGTCGATAGCATTAACGCTTACGGGGCTTTCAAGAGTCATAATATTTTCCTATTGATTTTACTATATAGAATTAAAGTGCCCAGATGTGTGCGTAATACATAAGTAAACTCTGTACCTTCACTCTTACAAATTTAGTGAGACCATAGATTTTTCTATGAGTCAGACGGCAGTCCGACATGACCGTTGACAGATCAGGCGCAAGACCAACGGCTGGACATGTTTTTCGAGGCACAAGGGTTTCACTACCACAAACTCCAAGACGTATTATCGAGGCAGAAATACCGAGAAACAAATTTTAGGCCCGACCCGGGATTCGAACCCGAGACCTCTTGGGTAGTATCCGGCGGGTTATCCGCTATACCAAAGAGGCAGTCAAATATGGATAGTATCAATAGGCCTTTAGGTATTATTGTACAGTGGCCAGCACATCATGTTACCTACTTTTGTTGCAAACTAGCCCTTATTACAACTGTATAAGGTACTGCAGTGTTTACCTTGATGTGCTGTTGTCCGTACTATAGCTTTTACGCAACTGTCGAAAGGTCTATCAAGAGAATATGAATAGTTTACTATCGATAGGCAACGCTATCTCGTAATTTTAAGTCAAATATTCATAAAGATGAAATAAGGAACCAAAATATGCACACGGGCGGGACTCGAACCGGCAACTTTCTGGCTAATCGGACCAAACGCTCTTCCAATTGAGCTACCGTGCTGTCGGTCTGACCGAGCAAAATTTCTTGTCTCTTACCTTATTACGCGTGACGTTTGCTGTTGTAAAATAGTTGGGGTAGATAGCGCAGACGTCACGAGTAATGACGTATATTATGAGACCAGAAATTTCGCACGGTCGGACCGACGGCACGGTAGCTCAATTGGAAAAGCGTTAGGCCCGTTTTGCCAGAAAGTCCGTGGACAAGTTTTGGTTTCTTATTTCATCTTTGTTAATTCTACTTTTGAACTATTCTATTTTTAAACTTAAGTTAAATATTATACATACATATAATTATCAATTTATGTACTCTTAATACATAACGAGAGTTTAAGACCCAATTCCCGTTTTCGTGAAGTAACATACAGACTACCTTTACGCACACAGCTGGATGTTTTCCTCCCAATTTATCTCGGTTCCTTATTCCGTAGATATTTAATTATGTAAATGAATAAGAATTTAAAACAAGCCGCTCGAAACTTTAGATAGCAAATGCGGAAAGTATCAGTGCGCACCGAGTTCGCTTTTCAGATTTTTTAACGACCCATGTGAGAACATGTAGAATTTTTATTTTTATTTATAAGCCTTTTCGGTCACTTTTGCTATGAATTGCTTTTTAAGAGTGCATTTCTTAAAGTTTGTATTCGCTGTTTGCGAAGTAGGTGGTGGGGGAATCTAAATCGATTATAGCGCTCACAGTGGCCAAAAAAGACATTGTTGGAGGACCTCTGACGTCTGTCTCCATTTCTCAATAGCAATTTTAGTACATTTAGGTCTTCTTAAGTAATATTTTAGCAAAAAATAAAAATCGACACTAAAGATTAACTTAATTGCATAGAAAATATTATAATTGTAAAAACTTTGATTTTATTCACTCTTCATAATGCCAGCCATCCATTTGTCATTTCAACGTCCACGAATAGATTGTGATGCAGTCTTCGCGCACGGCCCCAAAACCTAAGTATTAATAAAACGTTATGAAAACAGAAGAACATTTTTTTTTTCTTTTAACTTTTAAAGCTCTTTATGTCAGTAATTATGGTTTTATACTATTTAGACCCCTTATACACACTGCGACTTTTAGCATCGATGCAGACGCGCTTTTTGAAAACACGCTTCGGCACTGCGACTCACGTAATGAACAGATTTACTTTAGCATCTATGCAGTAGCGCTACTGCAACGATGCCAACGCGCGTTAGTATCGATAAAGTTGCCAATGTTCAGTACACAATTTGTCAATTTCCAGCTTCTGCATCGCGACCGTATCGATGCTAATGCGCGTTAGCATCGCTGCTAAAAGTCGCAGTGTTTACATTTTAATTAATAAGTAGCTTGAATAAAGACAGAATGTTTATTGAAAGTTTTACTACAGACAAGCTTTACTTGCATTTTATGTTTTCTTTTTTATTTAATTTTGTTAAAGTAATTATTATGTTAAAACTTAATTGCCTGGATCCAACTAAGTTGGTTACAGGTAATTTGGAATCAATTCAGACATAATACATATGTAATGATCTTGTTATTAGTATGAACAATTTATTAAAAATATTTATAACTGTTCGAAATGATGGCTTATTCCGCGTCGTATTAATATCGACGATCTCCGTGGTATAGCGGCTAAGCACGCTTGGTAAAGAGCGTGGCTGCTCTGAGGTCCCGGATTCGTTTTTTATTATACTTAAGAAATTATACTTTTCTATATTTTCGGGTCTGGATTTTGTTTTACTATCGTTGCTTTTGATTTTCATTTCACAAGTATGCTAGCCCTTTTATTTGGAATCAGAGCAATGCAAGTGATAAGTGTCCATTATTTATTATTATTTTCTCAATCCCGCTTTCAAACTGTAACTTAAACCCAAAGTAACAACACAGCGAGGCCGCATAGTTTACTCAACAAAGAGCATCCGAAATGAGTTGTACTGGGAGAGAACAGAATCGCGTCAGCTGTGACGGTGATAATACAAAAAGACCACAATAACAGTGGCTTAGAACGCTTAGATACAGTCAGAAACCCTAGTTTAAGTTACAGTGACAGTAGAACTCGTCCCTGTGGCAGCTAAGACCCTTTGCACACTGCGACTTTTATCAGCGATGCAGTCGCGATGCAGCATCGATGCAGTCGCAAAATGTCAACCTTTAGACACCTGCGCTACTATTAGTATTGATGCAGTCGCAACGCAGAAGCTAGACATTGACAAATTATGTACTGTATAATTGTGACTGCATCGACACTAACGTGCGTTAGCATGGATGCAATTGCGCTTCTGCATACATGCTAAATTAAATCTGTTCATTGTGTGAGTCGTGATTCATGTATGAGCACCACTTAACTACCTATGTGCAAATCAAAATAGTGGTAATTGTGACTCACAATTGCCACAAGAAAATAAATTCGGGACCTTAGAGATGGCGACTCTTAAAAACCAATCACGGAAGTATGATTATCACAATAACTTTGGTAAATAAATATAATAATGTATATTAGCTTTGTTAGTACTTAGCTTATTAAGATCACTACTTATTTATTTGTATTTAACTCATGAAGCAGAGTAACTTCTATTAAAATTTCAATTAGAACTTTCCAAAGAAATTAATGATTATAGGCAATTCATTGGAATCATTTATTTGCAATGGAAAAACCTTCACCGACAAGCGCCTAGCTCTTAAATTAGACGATGATAAAACAATTCATTGTACTCGTACCTACAATTAATACGCAGTAAAGATTTGCCAAAGATTAATTGATTCTAGAATCAGTTGCTAACGAGCTAAAACCCTTATGTGATTGAGTAAAGGCGTTTCCCTAGGCTTCAAGTAATTCAACCTCGTACCTAATGAAGATAGTGGTCTCGAGACGTAATCAGGTATTGTTATATCGGCATGTTTTTCTGATTGGTCTGATTTGAAAAGAAAAAAAAATTGATAGTTCATGTTAACAGATAAAGGCAAATACCTAAAAATATAGCTATAAAACATTACGCTACGCATCAAGCACGGGAAGGGTGTAAAATTAATACGTGTGATTTGTTCACGTTTGACACGCGGGATCGCTGAGGCTAAACTTGAACCGTGACGTCACTTTTGATACATTTATTTTGACACGAACAGTTTTAAAACTGTATACAAAAAAATTAATGACATCCGTATTTAACGCAGCCGTCGCACTCACTCGCTTTGTTACTCTGGTTAGAGCAACATAAAGACCGCTAGAGTCGAAAATACTAACATTTTCCAGAGTAAGCCCACATACTGAACGAGCAAGTTTGGCTCAAGCTGATAATCTGAAACGTCTCAAGTTACAAGGAAACTGATTTGCCTTGCAGTTTGGTTTGGTGAGGGTAGTCAGTCTTGTTGTACATAATACGGTTGCGTTTAAATTTATTTGACCACATCACACGTTCGGAACACAAGACGCGGGCGCGGCTGCCATCCTTATGTCGTTGACATAAAGACGACGACCTCCGTGGTCGAGTGGCTAGCACGCTGGTTTCAAACATCGCCATCTCGTGAGGTTCCGAGTTCGATTCCCGGTCGAGACAATGTAGAAACGATCTTTTCTATATTGTCCCGAGTCTGGGTGTTGTGGTACCACCGTTGTGTCTGATTTCCATAACACAAGTGCATTGGCTACTTATTTTGGGATCAGAGCAATGTATGTGATTGGAGTCCGATATTTTTATTTATTTATTTTTAACATCAATGCGCACCAAATGGTTCCGATGAACATTTCTGATGCGGACGGCTAAGGGATGGAATGCGCTACTGGCTGAAGTGTTCCCAAAACTGAATGAATTCGGGCATTTTCAAGAGTAAGTAAGCGGTTCTCAGTCAGACATGCTCCATCCTCGACCACATCCACCAGGTGTGATAGTGGTCAAATGGCTGATCATTTATTTAAAAAAAATATATATTTGAGTGTAAGAACCCTGTTAAGTTGTGTAATGATCTCAAAGTAAGTAGAAGGCACTGATTAATAGTGTTTTATTTCAAGAAACCTGAAGCCCGATTTCAATTCGACTGATTGTTTTTCTTTGTTGTTTGTGTAAACGGATTTGAAAATTTTTTTTCGCCTACCCAGAGGTTATACCTTCTAGTTGGTCCCATTGTTGCCAAATCGGGATCTGATAATGAAATCTTGGTGCAATTGATAGTGAACATTGTGTAGAGCTGAGCTGATGGTGAAAATTGTTCAGTTATTGTAATGACAGAAGTTATGTAAGGAAATTTTTACCTTCTCAAAGAACGGAGTCATAACTTTGTTAATAATTCGCTTGAATATTGCGTGTAAAAATCAATGGAAATCACGCGAAATACAGACGTTAGAACTCACAAAATTTTATTATCCTTTTTTTTATCACTCCCGTGAGGAATGATACTTATTTTCATTAGATAATATCACACACCATTTTGACGCAAGTGATTCAAAAATAGAGGCCCTGGGAGGCGATTCTAGAGCTAAACGAACGTGTTTTGGTGTGGCACTTAAAAATACTGTATGGAAGTAATCAAAATACTCTTTAGAAATCGGGCGTCTGAGAAATGAAAACTTATTTTTAATTTGACAAAGGAAATTCGATCGGTGGACTATTTCCGGATGCGGACTGAACTGCACGAGAATCACAAAGTTTAAAGGAAAATAATGAACAAATTACGGTGTTTTATCGCTATAAGCGATCTGTTCCAGACAATCTTAATAAAATATAAAATATTACTTTTAATCTTCAGACTGGTTCCTTGTGCCTGTCGGGCAGCCCACATTGGATCTGAATATTTTAATAAGTGATTTTGCTACTCCACATCATATATCAAACGTCTACTTAGGTCTTAAATGATTAAAATATCCTCTCTAAAACACGAAATATTACTAAAATAGTTAGATACGGGATTGTTAAATTCATTCATTTATCCAACTATTGTAATGGTAGTACTATAAAAGTTTAAAACAACATATTTAAACCGAAAGATTAAACTTCTTATTTTCTGAAAGTATTAAACACAATCGTGAATTTGTAACCTCGCCCTATCGTCAAAAGTACGCTCTAATAAAACGGTTTTCAGACGATAAATAACCCAAAAAATATACCTCATTCAAGCGGAATCCTTTCACCGTAATCAAATGCGGAGTAATTAATTTTATAATCCAAACGTTATCTTGGCCATGTTGAAAATAAAACAGCTTGTCGATATTTTAGTCCTGTATATTTTTATTCTGAAAAGTAATTTACTCGTTAGTGAACAGTGTTTTTAGGTGCTCTTTATAAAATACAATATATATTTTTTTCATATTCATCAAACGAAGAATCTGGTATTTAATTTAATCTGTATTTCCTTTCCAAAATCAGACTTGAATATCGTAAGAACCTATGATTTT
Organism: Pyrausta purpuralis; assembly: GCA_963924145.1. Lineage (NCBI taxonomy): Eukaryota > Metazoa > Arthropoda > Insecta > Lepidoptera > Crambidae > Pyrausta > Pyrausta purpuralis. The sequence continues at coordinate 21,043,663 of OZ001657.1, forward strand.
TTACTATAATATTACAAAGCTGAAGAGTCACGGAAACTTTAAGAAAGGATATTTTTCATCCGTTTTCTAACATTTTTCGTTGTTGTTCTGCTCTTATTAGTTTTATCGTGCTTTTTTATGACCTAAAGCCTTTTTTGATAAATAAACTCTTCAGTTTTATAATATAAGCAAACATAAAAGGTATAAATTCCATTCATTATTTTATTCCATAGCTCCATTACCATTAATAAATCGAACGACTGGACAGAAAATGCTGGCTGCTCTTTTGCGATCTTTGACCATCGATGAAGAAATCGCCCCAAACCAGCGGTTAGGGCCGGTAATTACTCAAACCCCCGAGATTCGGGTGAATGGTGTCTAGATACGTATTATGCCCATAAATGATGTGGCAACCTCATAAAGATTGTAAAACCAGATAAAGGAATATATGTAAAGGATGTTTTGATTCATAATCATATTTATATGCGTTATACATGCTCTCTCTGGCGCCTAACCACTTTCTAAAGAAAATCGTTTGCACACACGAAAAATGCTGGCGTCACTTTAAACCATAAAAATTATTATCCCTTTGGAATAGAACGATAAGAGCGAAATGACACTAGCAGCAAAACGAGTGATAAAAAGAGATGCGAGATACGATGTACCAGAACCGTATTTGACTTCTGTCAGTCAGTTTGGAAGCCCATGAAGGCTCGCTGAAAATTTATTTCATTAGATTTTTTGAAAATTTAAGTAAAATTGTGTATATTTTGTTCATGGGTTGTTCAGTACAGCTAAATAACCCCAACGAATAATCACTCAATAGGTAAATTAGTCCAAATCGAAGCCTCTTAATATACGACTTATATTTACCAATGTGCTTCACATTTAAAGTACGCAGTTCGATTATTCTATTCTACAAACGTTTAATTACGTAAAAAGTAAACTAAGTAAAGTTTAATTTACGTAAAAAGTAAAGACAGAATAACACAGGCAATGCATATCTACGAATATTTTGTATAAAGAAATCATATTTAGTTTAACACTAGAGCTGCATGTTTGGTATTTTGTGTCGACTGTTTTTCATGCGGTAAACTAATATGTTTAATTTAGAAATATTGGTAATAAAATTTTTGTTTTTATAGTGTTTTGTCACTAAACAAACTTAATAATATAAATTGCAAATTGCACTTGTAAAAAACAACTTGCAAACAACTTGCAACTTTGGCTGTCACACAGCCAAAGTTGCTTTTTACAAGTGCAATTTGCAATTTATATTAGAAAGATTGGTTTAAATCACCTGAACGAAAGGTATTCTCATTTTAAGCTACAAATGTTAACTACTTAAGTTAGACATTTGACATTTTGATTTGTCCTTCTCTTCTTTTTAAACACAAGACGACTTGACGTGCCAGCGATATTGCCTTTAAGTGGTAAGGACATAGTGATCTTGATAGTACAGTCGCCGTCAGATATATTGGAGCAGACAAAGAGACCAAATACTTCTGAACAGTTTTAAATGTCAATAAGTTCCATACACTAAAAGTTACCATTAATATCAAAACATTCCTTACTTCATTAATATCTAAGCAGAAGCTAGTCAATAACTTCTATACATACAAGTAACAAATAATATATAAACGTAGAAAATAAATAAATCTGAACGCAGTCGGTCTTAAATATATGAGCAATCGAGGAAAATTGCAGAAGGAATTGCTTCCAACTTAACTGTAAATACTATTTCAAATTGTTAACTCTTTTCATAGTTTATATTATAGTAAGAACAGGCAGGCAACATGCAGTTTATAACGCTTTGTAGTTTCAGTATTGTCATCACTGTCATGTAAGTGTCATGCAGTAAATAAATTCAGGTAAGTGAGTATTCAGATATTATCGGTAAGTTGTGTGTATAGAAGATATTGACTAACATCGGCTCAGATATTTATGAAGTAATGAATTTTTTGATATTAATGGTAACATGTAGTGTATGGAACTTATTGACATTTTAAACTGTTCAGAAGTATTTGGTCACTTTGTCTGTTCCGATATATCTGACAGCGACTGTACGTTGAGTTAAATATCCAATGTTTTACGTCAGATAAGACCTATCCAACCGAATAAGTATAAAACGTCTGATGTTAAAATGTAATTTTCATAAGTGATTGCTGCCAAATACTTGACACGTATAAATTAGGCGTTCGTATCATATTTGACGAATATTCATTATCTGACGTTAGTAAAATAGACTCTTAAATGTTCATGGATAATTTGTCATTAAGAAAATCTATTTTGTCCATAAGTTTGGTGATATCAGTACCTACCAATTTTATTTCAAATAAATAATAAAAATTATACTAGTGCATATTTTTTGTAATCATATATCATATTGATATCTGTGAAATGCTAAAAACTACATTTAATTATTTTTGTTATTTGTCTATAATGAAGTATTATAATAATTATTGTTGAGTTTGTTTTTAAGTAAATAAAAAAATGCTGTCGAAAATGTAATGTTCATAAACTGATTTCTATTTATAGTTGGGAATTTAATAAAAGTTCGCCAAATATATTCGCATGTAATACTGGGTTAATTATCATCTGCGATAGAATTAATTAAAATTTAAAATTAATATTCTGAATGTGCAAGTGTGTTTGAACAGATTGGAATCACTGATATATTTTATACCTACAACGTTGTTGGTAAATGGTTTCGGTATACATTTTCATTTTATTAAAAATACTTAATGGTTTTCACGAATAGTACTAGCAAAGAGTGTTTTATCTTAAAAAGTCTGTGGTATAAGCTCAAGTCATGTATAACGTGTAATAAATTGAGTACCTTAATATATTTAGTATTCATCGGACCCACATTAACATTTTCATCACATAATCTTTGTTTTTCCTTGCTTTCATTTCCTTTTTCCATCCAAAGATTGCTGGTTCATTTGCTGAAAACACGAACATAGAGTTAATCATAGATTGTATCTACCATAACGCAGTTCGTATTTTCTCCCTAAAAAGTCGTACTGTAGACATTAAACTATAGGCATTACCTGCCTTTCTACTCTTCTTATACTATTACTCTGTATTTTTGGATTATTGTTGTTTTCTAATCCTTTTTGAACAATATTTATTGTGAATCTAAAAATGTCAAACTTTCAAAGCTCTGTTATTCTACTTTTCTGTACATAATACTGTAAAAATAGCTGTGTTTTACCTTTGTTTGCAATTTTCCTTTAATTTGCATTGGGTGATGATTCTTTTTCCTGATTATTTTTATAAATTGCTTGATTTTTGACATATTTTTATTTTTATTGACATGGTTGTTATGACAATATCTTTCAAAGTCTGACAACTTCTATCAAAGTCTTTTACTTTTTCGGGTTTAATCCTCTGCAAACCACCGGTATTCATGTTCTATTTTTGAACCTACCTCGATCTAAATTTGAACGGCCCAGGCCCCCTATATAAGCCTTTACTTTTTTCATTCAAATCATTCGATTCCGAGTTCTAAGCTCGAACAGTTCTATTATACTTCAAGAAATAAACACTCTACATTTTCCCTCAAGAAGTCTTGAAGAACCGCCGGTGACTACTGAAACACCTCCTCACGCTAGGGGAGGGACCGGACACCGGAGGAGTATCCGAGTCCATTGACTGCAGTAACACCTCCTCGCTCTAGGGGAGGGACCTGTCTCCTTCTCGGAAGAGGATCCGAGACCAAGTACTTCTGGCACTCCAACTGATCATAACATTTTCTATATAGTGCCCGTTACCCTCATTACTGCTGTGAGTCACTCCCTCACGGCGCCTGTCACCACTGCACATCGGCGTCGCTGCTCTTCACGGCGCCTGTCACCGCTGCACATCGGCGTCACTGCTCTTCACGGCGCCTGTCACCGCTGCACATCGGCGTCGCTGCTACCTCCGCTGTGTCGGCCCTGCACTCCGACGCCGCCCTTTGCTGCCTCCAGGACAATACTTATTGAAGATTTGAAGATACTTACTCACGCCCACTGCACTTTACTTACATTCATACAGACATCACCTCATCTCATTTTTCGGTACTGTATTTTTTTTGTTTTAATATAAATTCTATTCCCTCTTCTACCTATTTCTTTTACCTTCTTCTACTTCTCCACATTTGTCGCTTCACGACAAATTTTCAAATAATTTCTTACTTATTCTTTTACATTATTTTACAAACAAATGGCCTGTTCCACCATCGACAAATAAGCACTAACAAAGAGATAATTGCAATAGGACGTCGTTCCGAAGTATCTGGCAGATAACGCTAACCAAACCTTTTTAGAACAAGAAATAAGTAATTTTTTGCAGTGCATAGCAGCCAGATGACTGTACCAGATTGCACATTTCATTGTTGTCATATTATTTGTAAAGTTTTTTTCTTAGTTAAACACCCTTGTTTAATTTGTGTTTTTTTTCACTAAATTCACTATTTCATGCGAAGCATAAGCAACTAGTTTAATAAAATCTTATTATTATTTGAAAAAATAAAGATAATACACATGTTGCGGCCGCAAATAAAACGTAAGTTTAGTTATCCAATAAAAATACGTTCTAACATTGCTAGTGAGGCACCCAGAGGCACCTAACTCAAAGCCGTTATTTTACACTTAAGTGCAAATTTATTGGGACACGTGAAAATTGGAGTTATTATCTCCATTGAATCTCCGTTAATCAGAAATAGTGGTGGTATCAAGTAATCAATATAAGTTACAGAATCAAGAAACAGCCGCCCGATAGAAGCCTGATAACAATTGACTATTGTTAAACTCGGTAACTGATAGATTATTCGATTTTGACGACACGTTTGGTAAGGTAGTGGCTAGCGCTCCGACTTGTGTTTGCCGACGCGGGTTCGGATCCCGCTAGGATAAGGTTTGTGTGATGAACACAAACACTTTGTCTGATATTCATGACACAATGAAGGAAATTCTTAACCACGACAATTAGTGTTTTATCTAGTGCATATTTTTATTCTTGAACTAGCGGTCCCCCGCGACTTCGTCCGCGCGTTGTGAGTTTGCTCCCTCCCCTCCCGTCGCAGCGTGATGTTTTATATCCTAAAGCCTTTCTCAATAAATAAGCTATCTAACACAGAACTATTTTTTCAAATCGGTTCAGCAGTTCCTGAGATAAGCGCGTTCAAACCAACAAACTCTTCAGCTTTATAATATAATCGCAAGCGCACGTTGTACTTAAGCTGCGAACATTATTTTGGTGTGGAGTTATGTTAAAACTGTGAAAGCTCCTAAGATATTTATTGGAATCAAATGATATAAAGGGCAACTTTGTTCTAAATGAAATGCTCGTGATGATGAATGTATTTATTTTGATAAGAATAAATACCTGTGTGTATAATACACCTCTAAAAATGATGCATTATTTTTTTACAAATTTATTAACATAAAAAAGGTTGTAGTAAGTCAACCATAAAAGATAGACTTATGCTGCCGCGGACTTAGTTATAGAACTTTTAATGCTGAACAATCTTGTCATACATGATTTTTGTGTAACTTTAGCGGTTTCCGCAGCGTACGCAGCGGAAGCTCTCAAAAGGAATATCTTTCTCCCGTTTTCGCAACATTTTTCATTGCTGCTGTGGTTTTGTGAGTCTTATCTTTATGTTATATAGCTTAAAGCCTTCCTCGATAAATGGACTATCCAACATAAAAATATTTTTTCAAATCGGGCCAGTAGTTTCTGAGATTAGCGCGTTCAAACAAACAAACAAACAAACAAACTCTTCAGCTTTATAATATTAGTATAGATTAAAATCCTTGCTATTTGTATAAGGATGTCTTTACTCTCAGAAATGTTTTTATCACACTATTAATTAAAAAAAAATAAGAAAATTATAAACGTCGTCAGAATAGTTTTTAAGTTAGATAGTAAACCGTTGTCTGACCGTACTATTTTTTATGAATATTCCATTAATTTTGCAACTAAGCACAAAATTACTCATACAATAGATCAGCGCAGACGCGTCCGTAACGAGCGTTCGAGAAATGAATCGCCCCTTCGGGACCTGAGGTGGGAAATAAAACCGAAAGCTTTGGAAAATTTTAGAAAAGTATTATTTTTGTCCGTTAGTTTATAAGAAAATGCGCAAATTGTTAACCATAGGAATAATTTCAGTTTGTTTTTTAGTTAAGATTGCTATTTTAAACAAGTTTTTATTTAATACGAGCTATGTTTATAATCGCTTACATACAGTCGGAATGTCAAGGGGGAGGTCCTATGTTCAGCAGTGGACGTCCTATGGCTGAAATGATGATATAAGGGTGATAATAAGTTTTTGAGGCATAGTTGGCTTCAACAATCTTACTATTTGGTTATCAGTATGCATAACATGCACTGTTTATCGCGTCGATTAAGTAATCCAATTTTCTAGGCGATGTGGTTTTCACAGTCATTTACGATACTAGCAAGGCTATCCTTATCGGTTAAAAGACAAATAAAGTAAGTTTAAACCGTTTTAACATGATAAAAAGACGTTTTACATTTATAGTTAAATCGTTTGAGTGACAAAATATCAGATTTTAAGGATCTCTGGTAGACATTTAATGCACATTTTTGCATATTTTATGAAGGATTTGACTTCATTGATTTTAGTATCAAATTCACTAACACCTAATTATCTCAGTATGTTTAATGTATTATGTTTAATAATAATAATTAATAAATTTATTCTTCACCAAAATATTACAGTAGGTATTTAAAGGGGATCGAGGTCGCCATTTAAGCAAAATATATCTGTGACAGGTGACTTCGCTCTTCCATAACTACAGTTTGAAATGTCTGATCTTTTGATTTACTTACCAACGTTTAATTTAGGTATTATTCGTTAAAGAAATCAAAATTATATTCAAATCTCTACTTAAACAGTCTTTACCAAGAAAAACTCATATTTGAACTGAAATATATTGAATGTCAAATCAGTTCGCATAATTCCAGTAAATTCGTCTGCCATAATCTGCAGTTCAAGCTACAGATATGTAAAGGTTATAGTAACCTTGTTAAGATCTTAAGAACTATTTAGTGTATTCAGAACATTCAATAGGTTAAATTATAGATAAATTCATAAGATATGCGATAGTAGTTCTGTTACAATCCATCCTCCCTTCGGAGACATCGGAGGAAATGTCGTAAAATATCCGGATATTTATGACGAATGCCCAAGCGTACGTACACATATTCACTTACACTTGCCCTATGTATAAGTAACACACACAAACACACACACACACACACACTCACACACACACACACACACACACACACATAATAATACTAATACTTGGTACCAAGAGCTCTATTTTAATGTCGCATCAATATTGCGATTGATTTTCGTTAATTTATGTCCGATTTTCGAATGAGAATTAGTTCAATTACTTGAAATCCACACAGCAGGGTCAATATTCAGCGTGATTTTCGTTGACTTTTTGTTTTGTATTTTTATATTTTATATTCATCATAATTATTGAAGATATATAGACCCATCAAAAGTCAAAAATTCAAAAATAATTGATTCAATTTAGGACACAAGATGCCACTTATGAAAGTCAATAATTAACGTAATATCAATCAATTTAGGCCGGTATGGAGCTAGAACATGTCTCTTTATCTTTTGGGCCCTACTAGCGCTTCGAGACATAACACAGAAAAGAGAGAAGAAACGCCGGAACAAACTCAGACACCACTAGCTGCCTCAAAAATGATACAAATCAAAATAAACAGGTAGGTACATCAGTTTGGTGCAGGCTGGACTGTCCATACATTCTCGTCATTGAGATAGCCTTGAATTTTATAATACCCCTTCGACATTAGGGTAGTTTTTACATGTAACTTAAATTTATGAATCTACTTACATCATATCATACATCTCACTCCTGAGCAATATCTATAAGCTGTTTTAAGGGTCACAAATCGTCTTTCACGTAGGTTTGATGACTTCCAGCTTCGCAAACAAGCCGGATTTCGAAAAAGCTTTAGTACCACGTACCACATCCATTTACTTAGGCAAATTATACACAAGTCTGAGGAGTATAAAATGCCTCTATGCTTAGCGTTTGTCCTATGTGGGAGCCTCCGATTTGAAAAAAAGCGTGGGCGGTTTTTCGGTTTTTCAGTGGTGCCACGATGACTATAGGTATGAGGTGTCAAAGTGTCTGTATAAATAACGATGGACAATTCCACTGCGAAGAGGTGTGTGCCAGGGTGGCGTAGTATCTTTGAAACTGTTTACAGTGATATTAGGAGACGCCTTCAAGCTCTTGGGATGGGAAGGATTCTGCTTCAAAATCAATAGCGAATACATCACACACCTCGGTTGTGTGTGGCACAGATGCTGTACAACTTTGGTACTAAGCTCAAAAACCTTGACTAAGTTTCCTAACACGTGGGTCCTCAAATGAACATGGAAAAGACGAAAATCATATCTTACTCCAGTATATGTTGGAAACTCAATTCTCGAAATTGTCGACGATTACATCTACCTGGGACAAGTAATCCAATTAGGTAGGTCCTCCTTTAAGAAAGAGATCAATCGACGAATTCAACTCGGCTGGGCAGTGATCGGAAAATTGCGCAAGAAAATCTTCCCGTCGCAATTAGTTTCTTTAGTGTCTGAAGACGAAAGTCTTTAACTAGTGTGTATTACCAGTGATGACATACGGATCCTAAACATAGTCTCTCACTATGGGCTATTTAAGGCAGCTCAAATTTATACAGCGAGCGATGGACGCTATGCTCGGTGTATCTCTACGAGATCGAATCAGAAATGAGGAGATGCGTAGAAAATCTAAGGTAACGGACATAGCCTTGATCAGTAAGCTCAAGTGGCAATGGGCAGAACACTAAAAACCTACGGCCTAAACTAAGCCGTTAGAGAAGAATAATTGTCGATTGGAGACCCTTCGACCAAAGACGCAGCGTAGGACGTTCACCGACAAGATGGACGATTGTGATCGGTCACTGTGGAAAACCGTGGAGCAGGCCTTTGTTTAGCCGTTGTTGTTTATTATTTGGAAACCAGTTGTAAGCGGTCTGCATCTAAGGTTATTCTGAGATGTTAACAAAAACGGCCTTGTTAAGACTGCATTAATACAGACGATGTTTTTTATATTAAATTAACAAAGATATATCTACTGAGTCTATTTCTATTACTTACTGTGTGTCAGAGAGATAGCGAGTTTGAGCTAGCTCATGAATAAAGAGGTATTGAGAAGGTGAAGCAAGAAGAAAGAAAATGAAAAAAACCTGTAATTCTTGAAATAAGTGACCTTATGAAACTGGTATAGTAAGTAAGTCTTCGGTAGTGTTATAGTCTAGCATTTTAAGATGTTGGGTTATGTCTATTTTGCATGCTCCTCAATGAGGAGGGCACATAGCAAAACTTACGGCCGTTGGGGTAGAATAGTTCTAGATTGGATACCCATCGACCACCAGTGTTTTTATATTCATATTTATTTAAATAAGGTATACCTTTTGAGTATAATTCTATTACTTCAACACAAGATAGAGTAACTTCGCTGTTTATAGCGGCCATTACCAATTCTTGTCATGGGCAGTAAATGTGTCTGTGTGTTTATCATCAGTTGACTCATTTAAGGCTTTTCGTATCCTATTGATGAGTTGGAGATGTCTATTGAGATAAATATACAAATAAATACATAACCTATAAGTATAATAAAAATGATCACTAAAATACACAATCTGTTATACAAATTAGAGTTTCCAAAAAATATTCATCTGTTTCTATCTTTTGCCCGTTGCACATAATTTTACGGTAACCACTGAAACCCCAACGATTTTGGTGCTAATGATTTAAATAAGTAGGAGCCCTTTTTTAACCGACTTCGAAAAAGAAGGAGTATATAATTCGACTATTCGACTGTATGTTGTTTTATTTATATATTTTACCACATCATGTGATTGAAAATACAAGCTCGTACCTATTGAAAATTACATAGTCATAAATTATAATGATGTTAATGAGTATTCATTACCCCATTGACGATCTATTTGAGCATTTTAAATTCAAAGATGATATAAAGCGATAAAATTGATTGATTTTGATTCTTATAACCTAAATAAAACCAATTTTTAAGACTATAAAAAATTAAAAATCGTATCTGCTTTGCTGCCTTGTAACATCATTGTCATGCATATTTGTTTTTACACAAATACATAATCTTTAAATTTTTTCATATATTTATTTTTCGCTTTGACGCACTATAAATATTCTTTTAATGTGTTACTTGTTAACTTCGATGAAAATCGTTACGAACTGGATCAATAAGTACAAGTTCACATCTGATGATAATAATGGTCGTCTACAAATGATTTCTAAAGTTGCTACATATAGTATTACATGTATACATGCAATGAACATTAACACCACACATACTATACCCTGATTTTTAATTGGATAGACCAGAATGAGAGCTTCAATCGAACATTTAATTTTTTACCGACTTCAAAAAAGAAGGACAATATCAATTCGACTGTATGTTTTTTTGTATCTATGTTACCTCATATCTCAGTAATTTGTCGACTGATTCGATTTTTTTTTCATTTGCCTAAAGGTTATACCTTTTAGTTGTTTCCATTGATGCTAAATTTATTTTATTTAAACTTTATTGCACTGTTAATGGTACAATTGGCGGACTTAATACCTTATGGCATTCTCTACCAGTCAACCGCTTGGGAAATGCAGAGAGAGTTAAAAATCATGGATTTGTATACGATTTGGTCTCCTTTGATCTGAGCAGTAAGCAAGCTCACCACGTAAGGAAACTCATTGTGTACATCTCCGATTCCATGCAGAACGCGCAACTTAGTCTGTTCACTGGCAATTGTCAAAACCATCAGAATAACGATGATTAATAATGTCTTCATTTTTTAGAGTTTCAATAACCCGACGAGTATATTTAATATATTGGCCGAAGCAGTGGAGTTACGTACCAAAATAAGAGGCTTAAAAATAAATAAAATAACACAAATAAACTGGGTCGATGTTTATAGTTCAATTTCCTTTGTTATCGCAGACGCTATATAATAGTTTGTGTTAGATATATTTCGAAACCGCCATTTATAAGTAGGTAAAAACCGGTTAAGTGCAAGTGGAACTCGTAGCCAAGGATTCCGTACATGCTTTTAAAATTAGTATTTTTATTAGATTCGTAGAATTTATTCCTAAGTGAAATAAACTTTGCAAGACGTACCTTTGCGAATAGCTTTTTTCTTTGTTATCCTTTTTAAATTAATCTTAAAATTGTTGAATCCTCTTCTTATTTATTTTTTTATTAATGATTTGTGTTAGGTAGGTAGAAACAGCAAACAAGTAAATCGCTAGACGGATGTCAACGAACTGGTTTATTTAAGTTTTTTTCTTGCATTGTAAGTCTAAATAGCTGTTCTATTAACGTTATGGTTTAGAATGTTTTTAACTCTCACAGTGTCATATTTTATATTCATAAAGATGAAATAAGAAACCAAAAACTTGCGCACCGGCGGGACTTGAACCAGCTACCTCTAGGAAAGGAGACCACAAATTTCGCAGGATTGGACTGACAGCACGGTGACTCAATTGGTAAGAGCGTTTGGCCCGGTCAGCCAAGAGGTTGCTGGTTCAAGTCCTGCCCGTGCGCATGTTTTTGGTTTCTTATTTCATCTTTATGACTATTAACGTTAGCTAAAATTTAAACACAGCTACCTCAATTTTCATTTCATGACACTTCTAAGTCAAACCAAGAATTCAAACATATTACAAGGCCCAACTTTTTAACTAAAAAAACCGGCCAAGCGCGTTGCGAGTCGGACTCGCGCACTGAGGCCTGAAACTGTTAAACGGGTGCCCGCGCGGGCGCACGCCGCGGTTCCTGTCGCGGGGCCCGTCGCGGAGACTCGACTTACGCAGTGTCGCCAGTACAATTTAAACTGTGTGCTTGTACAGTCGTGGCAATGGATAACTTAATATACAGGGTGTTGTTTTGGTCAGCGACGAACGACTCAGGGGTGGCTGTACAAACGATTTTTTTTAAATAGAAAAAAAAAACAAAAACATTTTTTTATGCGGTACAGCAATCGAGTTGAAACTACCAACACCAGGTAGCCTCTCGCAAAACGCCTCATTTGAAAACGTCACATATTCGTCAGCAACCATTTCTGTAAATGCCATTTGTCAAAGTCAGTCGTTTATACCTATTCGGTAGGATAAGTCCTATGTTGGTAAAATCGACTCTTAGTCTACTGAGGTGGACTTGCGTATGATGATTTAACACGGGAATATGCTTGTTATGGATTTAATTTTCATTTTGTCTCTGTTGACGTCAAATAAACTGACCGAGTCAGAATGATGATTTAATCCAGGATTAACGTAATTCTAGGTTATAAATCTTAACATGCGCAAGAGAACCTAAGCAACTGACGGCTATTAACTTTGCAATTTCTACAAAATGCAATATATTTTTCTTGTTCAAGAAAAAAAGTGAGAATTGAGCCTTAGCAACTGACAGCTATTTATTTACAAACTTCTTAACAAATTTCTTACGAAGGAAATTTATTTTACTATAAAAAAAGAGTGAGTACTTCTCTAAGAAAATGCTGTACAGAATCAGGCCTATTCCCAGCTCCGGGCTTAACAATGTAGACAAAAGATGGAATTGAAACAAATCCAAGTGTCCCCCAAAAAACGGAACGGAGATACCGCTGACCTAATTTCGCGGATTTAAAAAAGACATTAAGCTACAAGAAGATTTATTAACTTCTCCAGTCATTAATGGGAAAGCACTTAAGATGCTATAAAATTACTGTTTTGTTTTTACTCATTCGAGAGAGTATCTACGTTGCGGTTGGGGGTTTGAACCCGTAAGTAAAATCCTTAGTCTAAGATTCTGAACATTTTTACAATTTACAATTAATTAATTTATCCGCTCAGAGAGTGTTTTTATGACGTATGCAATTTTAACAGAAAATATAAAGTAAACATGACAAAATCCGGAAGTTTGCAATTCTTCCCATACATATTTTATGTAATAGTCAAAATTTAAAACTTCAAACTAACATTGTCTGAGCAGCTAAACTGTAAATTCCATCACACTTAACTTGTTATATTAACTTACCAATTATTGGATAAAGAATAGGCTTTTTAAAAAATATAGGTTTTAGATGTTTTAAAAAGTATTAAATGGTGAACATCAACATCACACATTATGGAGAAGCTAAAAAATTTGTTCTAAATAAGTTTCTGCACAGTTTCCGTAATAAAGTTAAAGTGCAGTTTTCTTAATTTTCTTTTAAAAATATAGCTAAATGAGTTGAAGCAGCTAATTTTCTTTAAAAATCATCGCTAAATGGGTTTAAGCACATCAGGTATCTGGTCCTAGCAGCGATACAGCAAAACAACGGACCTTTTACTAGATCCTACATATAGTTAATATGAGTGCGGCTTTATTTTTGCCAAGTCTCCAAATCGTTTCAGTTCACTCGTCCGCCGGTGTCGTGTCTAATGAATTGTGAGTGGAGTCGCTCGCGCGGACGAATCTGCCTCTAGTTGGCGGTGGTGCAAGGTATGAAGGACTACGGAATTATATCCGGGGAAATACCTGGGGGGCCAACCACGCAATACCTCCCTTTTATTAAAAAATGAAATTAATAATAATTTATTTCTGGAAGGTATAGTAACCCAGAAATACTCATAATTGACAGTAAAAAAATATAACTAAAAATATTATAAAATGATGGAAAGAAAAAATACCTGAAACAATAAAAACAAATAGCGATATAATGGACGAGCGCCCAGGAAGTCTGTTTTTGAATTAGTCGCTTTAATTAACGCTTGATTATCAATCAAAACGTCAATAAAAAATCTACGAAAATCTCTTGAAATGACTACTTTCATAATCGAGCTACAGTGTTTGCAATCACTCTAGTGTGGATTTTATCCGGTTTTATTCGAAAATCAAATATTTGTCAACGAAAGTCATACGCCATAGAAATATTCAAAGATAGGGCCCCAGATGCATGTTTAATGCCGTAGCATACAGCTGTAACCAGCGTCTAAGTAGTGGCGAGTCCCACCTGTCTGCCATTGTGCTAAGGATGCTTTTAGCGCTGCCCACAAACGTTTTAGACTCCTTATACACTGCGACTCTTAGCATAAATGAAGTTGCGCGTTTTGAAACCGTGCTTCAGCATCGCGACTCACACAATGAACAGATTTTATTTAGCATCGATGCAATCGCCAAATATCAGTACATAATTTGACGATTTCCAGCTTCTGCATCGCGATTGTATCGATGCTAACGCGCGTTAGCATCACGACTGTATCGCAGATAAAAGTCGTAGTGTGTAAAGGGTCTTTGCAATGACGTCACCCGCTTTCTAATGATGGCATGGAACGCATAGGTCTGCATTTTCGCAAACATTTCTGACACGCCCAAGGCAAAGCAGCATCAGCATTCATTGGCACAAGAGGATTTGGTTTTAAGCGGGTATAACCAACTAACCAACTAACCTCATTTGATGAGGAAGTTCACATAACCCCTGGTCTCTCCCGGGATCAGAGGGTATACGTAGAGTATTTACCAGTTGAAAAAAATTAAGCAGAGCATTATATGTGTATAAGAAAGAATTACATAAATAACGAGATGGAAAGGCGAGGTAAAATAAAATATTAGAAAAGCTGCTTCACCCAATGGTTGACTGGTAGAGAATGCTTTAAGCATTATGTCCGCCATTTGTACTTTATTTTTGTCAGTGCAATAAAGAATAAAATAAATAAATATATGAACATGGAAGTAAGCCAAAGTACCTACTCTGGGGTGTACAACGCATTCTATTTTTCCTTACTTTCAGATTCAGATTTATTTATTTGCTTTTTAACGGGGTACACAGAAGGTTTGCAATCAATTTAACATCCGGCCCATTTAGTCATGGACAAATAGCATGCAAGTATTAATTATTATTTATTATAATAAATAATAATATAATAAATAATAATATGCTTCTAATAAAATTTAATAATTCACAGTTTGTATGCCAGATCTTTGTCATTTTTTTTCAGTCCAAATAAGATGGTGCATATTTAAGTGCGCCTTCACATTAGAGCGACAGCAGCGCGTTTCTCTCATGTAAAGGGCTTACTGTTGTCATTTTATTTATGAAATTGACAGCAGCGCCACTGCCGCGCGACCGTCGCACTGTTAAAGTCGCCTAAGTGTGAAACCGCTTTTCTTCTGACTTCAAAAATTTTCTGAGTGTTTTCAATGTTAAAAATAACAGGGTGTATTCTAAGAATCCAAACATTAAAAATTTACTAAATCTTCAATTGTGTGTTTTGAACTCTTCACTTGTTACTTACTCCATAAACTCTAGTTCACACTACTACCCTAAAGCCAAGTTTTCTCTGCACTCAATATGGCATCTAATGCAACGTACTAGACTGCACTTTGCACGCATTATGTCGGCCATTTTGTTTATTTTTTCATCTCTTGGACTGAGGACGTTCGGCTGTGGCACATTAGGAAATGTTAGCGGAACACAAGATGTACGTTTTATAAAAAGAGTGTTATATTTATTGTTACAAAAATCAAGACTTATTCTAATTAACAATGATTGCAGTGATAACAGGATGGATAAGGTACGCAATACCACATACGCTCCAAATCGAGTATAGTGGAAGTAGGCGAGAAGACAGCAAGGCTAAAGTGGGAGTGGGCGGGACACGTGAAGGATGCACCCGGACAGATGGACCCAAATCGTCACGCGATGGATACCAGCAGATGGCTATCGCCGCAGTAGCAGACCCAGAAAGCGCTGATGTGAAGATTTGGTCAGTTTTGCTAAGGATTGCAGTCGTTGGCAATGGTTAGAGATAGATGGAGAAGTTTGGGGGAGACCTTTGCCCAGCAGTAGGATGGTGTAGATTAACAAAAACATAGACACCGTACACGCATAAGTTTGACATAAAAAATATTTTGGTTTTAGTTTGATGTATGGGAGATCCCTTATATCATTTATTTATTTATTTTTTGTACGAGAATCGTAAAGCGGTTAACAGGATACATTCACCTTAAACTGTGTTATACTAATTGTTTCAGAATAAAGTGGCTGTGACATACGTATGAACATACAGACTTAATGAAACTATAAAGGTTCCGCGTTTTTGCCATTCGGCTACGGCACTCTAAAAATATGTCCTCAATGTCCGCCTATTCACCTATTTCAGACGGTTTATGGTGTAGTGTTTAAAATACATCTCTTTTAATGGCTCAATAGAACAATGCGAGAGCGGCAAAGCCTGCCACAAGTTCGACAAGAGAAGTTGGCGACCAATGGAGGCACGTCACTTCGATGTTTTCTCTGTTTCTTGTCAGCAAGTGTCGCGAACCAGAACTCATCGCAATGCTTGCGACCCTCCGCAACGCGATTTTGCCATTCTGGACGTGTCACTATTCTGACTTTACCAGTTAGAATACCCATAAGTTAGGTGGGTGCAATCCATAGTCTGTCTTTACTCTAACAAGTATTGACCCGGCTGGTCATAGAAGGAACAGACATACTTTCGTTTTTTGTGGGTTATTGAATCTTTCTAGTGATGTGATTTATGGATATTTATTCAATTGGTAAGCAAATTAACAAGACGCAGTTTTTAATTTGAGACTTTTTAGTGCATGTGGTTTTGAAGTCGGATTTTTTGCCATTAATAGTGTTCAGAGATTTAATTAAGTTTTTTTATTCTTCATTTTGAAACTACGTCTTGTTAATTTGCCTACCAATTGAATAAAAATCCATGTATTACATCACTAGACAGATTCAATGACCCACGAATACGCAAGTTAGTCTGCTCCTTCTATGAACAGTCGGGTCAACGCTTGCTAAATTAATGGCAGACTAAGAGTGGGTTGCATTAACCTAACTAATGGGCATTCTAACCGGTAAACTTAACTAGAACTTCAACTTAACTGTGAACCTTACTTTTTTAAAACCTATCTGGCCATGTTTCACGATCGACAAAGAAGCAAAAACTTGGAAGGTAATTGTATGAAGTAGTGCACAGATAACTTAAAATTTGAACTAAATCTGACATTGTGAAATAGGTCATAACAGAATCAGTAGTAAATTGTAACTTTACTTTAGCTGTAATTTAGACGTGACTTAACTATAGCTCATAATTATCTTTTATTACCTACAAACGTCAGATGAGGAATATTCATGGAATAAAGAACAAAACGCCTTATTTGAAAACGTCACCAGGAGGACAATTCTCGTGCCAATCGTATACAAAAAAAGTTCACCGATCGAATTTTCGCTGTCGAAGGAAAAATATTTTTGGATTTCTCAGCGTCACGATTTCTATGTATCCAGATTTTGTTCGTGCGATCGTTTTTTTGTGTTTAGATATTTTACTTGATTTTTTAGATTAAACGGTTAAACTCGCAATCGAATTACCACACGAAAAAAGTTCGATAGCTGCGAGAATCGGCCTCCAGAAATCATTAATGTTAATGTCATTTTAAAATCGTTCATTTTGTACTTATTGCTTGGGATAAGTCCTATCTGACGTAAGTTAAATCTGGTCTCTCCCGGGATCAGAGGGTATACGTAGAGTATTTACCAGTTGAAAAAAATTAAGCAGAGCATTATATGTGTATAAGAAAGAATTACATAAATAACGAGATGGAAAGGCGAGGTAAAATAAAATATTAGAAAAGCTGCTTCACCCAATGGTTGACTGGTAGAGAATGCTTTAAGCATTATGTCCGCCATTTGTACTTTATTTTTGTCAGTGCAATAAAGAATAAAATAAATAAATATATGAACATGGAAGTAAGCCAAAGTACCTACTCTGGGGTGTACAACGCATTCTATTTTTCCTTACTTTCAGATTCAGATTTATTTATTTGCTTTTTAACGGGGTACACAGAAGGTTTGCAATCAATTTAACATCCGGCCCATTTAGTCATGGACAAATAGCATGCAAGTATTAATTATTATTTATTACGTATTCGTAACTTAAACCCCTGGTCTCTCCCGGGATCAGAGGGTATACGTAGAGTATTTACCAGTTGAAAAAAATTAAGCAGAGCATTATATGTGTATAAGAAAGAATTACATAAATAACGAGATGGAAAGGCGAGGTAAAATAAAATATTAGAAAAGCTGCTTCACCCAATGGTTGACTGGTAGAGAATGCTTTAAGCATTATGTCCGCCATTTGTACTTTATTTTTGTCAGTGCAATAAAGAATAAAATAAATAAATATATGAACATGGAAGTAAGCCAAAGTACCTACTCTGGGGTGTACAACGCATTCTATTTTTCCTTACTTTCAGATTCAGATTTATTTATTTGCTTTTTAACGGGGTACACAGAAGGTTTGCAATCAATTTAACATCCGGCCCATTTAGTCATGGACAAATAGCATGCAAGTATTAATTATTATTTATTATAATAAATAATAATATAATAAATAATAATATGCTTCTAATAAAATTTAATAATTCACAGTTTGTATGCCAGATCTTTGTCATTTTTTTTCAGTCCAAATAAGATGGTGCATATTTAAGTGCGCCTTCACATTAGAGCGACAGCAGCGCGTTTCTCTCATGTAAAGGGCTTACTGTTGTCATTTTATTTATGAAATTGACAGCAGCGCCACTGCCGCGCGACCGTCGCACTGTTAAAGTCGCCTAAGTGTGAAACCGCTTTTCTTCTGACTTCAAAAATTTTCTGAGTGTTTTCAATGTTAAAAATAACAGGGTGTATTCTAAGAATCCAAACATTAAAAATTTACTAAATCTTCAATTGTGTGTTTTGAACTCTTCACTTGTTACTTACTCCATAAACTCTAGTTCACACTACTACCCTAAAGCCAAGTTTTCTCTGCACTCAATATGGCATCTAATGCAACGTACTAGACTGCACTTTGCACGCATTATGTCGGCCATTTTGTTTATTTTTTCATCTCTTGGACTGAGGACGTTCGGCTGTGGCACATTAGGAAATGTTAGCGGAACACAAGATGTACGTTTTATAAAAAGAGTGTTATATTTATTGTTACAAAAATCAAGACTTATTCTAATTAACAATGATTGCAGTGATAACAGGATGGATAAGGTACGCAATACCACATACGCTCCAAATCGAGTATAGTGGAAGTAGGCGAGAAGACAGCAAGGCTAAAGTGGGAGTGGGCGGGACACGTGAAGGATGCACCCGGACAGATGGACCCAAATCGTCACGCGATGGATACCAGCAGATGGCTATCGCCGCAGTAGCAGACCCAGAAAGCGCTGATGTGAAGATTTGGTCAGTTTTGCTAAGGATTGCAGTCGTTGGCAATGGTTAGAGATAGATGGAGAAGTTTGGGGGAGACCTTTGCCCAGCAGTAGGATGGTGTAGATTAACAAAAACATAGACACCGTACACGCATAAGTTTGACATAAAAAATATTTTGGTTTTAGTTTGATGTATGGGAGATCCCTTATATCATTTATTTATTTATTTTTTGTACGAGAATCGTAAAGCGGTTAACAGGATACATTCACCTTAAACTGTGTTATACTAATTGTTTCAGAATAAAGTGGCTGTGACATACGTATGAACATACAGACTTAATGAAACTATAAAGGTTCCGCGTTTTTGCCATTCGGCTACGGCACTCTAAAAATATGTCCTCAATGTCCGCCTATTCACCTATTTCAGACGGTTTATGGTGTAGTGTTTAAAATACATCTCTTTTAATGGCTCAATAGAACAATGCGAGAGCGGCAAAGCCTGCCACAAGTTCGACAAGAGAAGTTGGCGACCAATGGAGGCACGTCACTTCGATGTTTTCTCTGTTTCTTGTCAGCAAGTGTCGCGAACCAGAACTCATCGCAATGCTTGCGACCCTCCGCAACGCGATTTTGCCATTCTGGACGTGTCACTATTCTGACTTTACCAGTTAGAATACCCATAAGTTAGGTGGGTGCAATCCATAGTCTGTCTTTACTCTAACAAGTATTGACCCGGCTGGTCATAGAAGGAACAGACATACTTTCGTTTTTTGTGGGTTATTGAATCTTTCTAGTGATGTGATTTATGGATATTTATTCAATTGGTAAGCAAATTAACAAGACGCAGTTTTTAATTTGAGACTTTTTAGTGCATGTGGTTTTGAAGTCGGATTTTTTGCCATTAATAGTGTTCAGAGATTTAATTAAGTTTTTTTATTCTTCATTTTGAAACTACGTCTTGTTAATTTGCCTACCAATTGAATAAAAATCCATGTATTACATCACTAGACAGATTCAATGACCCACGAATACGCAAGTTAGTCTGCTCCTTCTATGAACAGTCGGGTCAACGCTTGCTAAATTAATGGCAGACTAAGAGTGGGTTGCATTAACCTAACTAATGGGCATTCTAACCGGTAAACTTAACTAGAACTTCAACTTAACTGTGAACCTTACTTTTTTAAAACCTATCTGGCCATGTTTCACGATCGACAAAGAAGCAAAAACTTGGAAGGTAATTGTATGAAGTAGTGCACAGATAACTTAAAATTTGAACTAAATCTGACATTGTGAAATAGGTCATAACAGAATCAGTAGTAAATTGTAACTTTACTTTAGCTGTAATTTAGACGTGACTTAACTATAGCTCATAATTATCTTTTATTACCTACAAACGTCAGATGAGGAATATTCATGGAATAAAGAACAAAACGCCTTATTTGAAAACGTCACCAGGAGGACAATTCTCGTGCCAATCGTATACAAAAAAAGTTCACCGATCGAATTTTCGCTGTCGAAGGAAAAATATTTTTGGATTTCTCAGCGTCACGATTTCTATGTATCCAGATTTTGTTCGTGCGATCGTTTTTTTGTGTTTAGATATTTTACTTGATTTTTTAGATTAAACGGTTAAACTCGCAATCGAATTACCACACGAAAAAAGTTCGATAGCTGCGAGAATCGGCCTCCAGAAATCATTAATGTTAATGTCATTTTAAAATCGTTCATTTTGTACTTATTGCTTGGGATAAGTCCTATCTGACGTAAGTTAAATCTGCTCTTATTCATCTGTCCTCAATGACTGATTAAGGCATACTTTACCAATCCACTTACGTAAACCTTATATTTTGGGCTTCTGATCCTTAGTCAGTTCCTTCCCAAGAGCAGACGGGTCATTGGCTGCTGTCTTAAGGGCAGGATAAATTGTTATTGATTAGCAGTAAATTGTAGTGGACGTTAATAATATGAGAAAATATGTTTATTTATTTGTTGCTTATTTGTTTGTAATCAATAGACATTGAGGGAATCGTAAATTGAACTCAGACGAGGACAAATAGTTTTGGATATATGCGTAATTCCTGTGTATTATATTCAACATTACAGTGAGTCTTAGGTATGACGGTATGATTCTTCTATCTTTGACCTTTGTAATTTGCGATCAAGAGTTATCTATCTATTTTTTAATTATCAGGTTTTTTGGCCACGATCACTCCTGGTGGTACGTAATCATGTAATCGATGGATCATGTCTGACGAGTAACAGCCTGTTCACTTTTTTCTTAAAATGCCCAAATCATAATGTTTAGGGAACACTTCAGCCGTTAACGAATTACATTCCTTAGCCGCACGCATCGAAACATTGAACGGAACCGTTTAGTGAGCATTGATGGTATGTCAACGACATAAAGATGGCAACCACGCCCGCGTCTTTTGTTCTGAAGGTGGAATGGAGCTGGTTGAATTAAATCGTGCATAATTCATAGCCAGTACTGCTTTAGCACTTTTCTCAAAGATATATGACAATATTTGATCATCATCACCCTTACCATAGCGTCGTTACTCTCCGCTATAGATCTCTATTTTTGAAGTTAATTAAATTAATCATCTTTTCTTATGTAACTGTACGTCCATACACATCACAAATCAACTATAGTTTTATACTTCATTAAAACTCATTATATTATAAATTGAAAACAAATCATTGTCATTTCAATTTCTGCGTCAGTATTTTGAGTAATTGTCGTTAGAAAATCAATTATTATTTAACCAAAATCACGCCTAATGTGGACAGTTACAATATTATTTTATATAAGTATCTTGTCTTTCAATCACTGCCATGAGAATTTTAACAGAATTGCATACGAAAATCAAACATTAATCAAAGAAAATTATTCGCTCGTATTTTTAAAAAAAAACAGCCAAGTGTGAGTCGGACTCGCGCACTGAGGGTTCCGTACCAACTTTAACTGAATTAGGTAATCCACTTACTTCCACTAAGTTAAATACCAAAATATTGTTGTTGACAGCCAATATAACTTTGTTTCTGATAGTGTTTATATGAAGAACAAATTTATGTTTGCGGTTTTTAAAAATGTGCTACCTATATCTCAAAAACTTCTTGACCCCGTTTAATTTTATTTTCGTTGAAAGTATTTATTAAGATCTACAGAACGTTTTTTTTAATTTACACTCGCTTAGTTTAGATGTTAGATGAGGGGGGGGGGGGCGCCCATTTTGAAACTTTTAAAGCGTCTAGCCATGAAACGTTACACTTTACAGGAAAATGGTTTAAGGTACCTCTATGTCACTATAAAAGACCTATCCATAGACACCCACA
This sequence comes from Pyrausta purpuralis, assembly GCA_963924145.1. Lineage (NCBI taxonomy): Eukaryota > Metazoa > Arthropoda > Insecta > Lepidoptera > Crambidae > Pyrausta > Pyrausta purpuralis. The sequence goes on from OZ001657.1 coordinate 21,066,288, forward strand.
CGCATAGGTTCGACTAAAAAAAAAACGGTTTTAGTCTTATGTATGGGAGCCCACCCTTACATATCTTTCATTGGTTTTTATTTTGTGTATAAGAATCGTCAAGCGGATAACAGGATACATGTTCCTACGAAATTTCAACAGTGTGATACTTATAGTTTCAGAATAAAATGGCTGTGACGGATGGACAGACAGACAGACAGACTTGACGAAACTATAAAGGTTCCGTTTTCCATTCGGCTACGGAATCCTAAACAAATAGGCTCCTAGTCTTTATCCTATACATTTTGCTATAAAATACGCATCTCCACCGAGTTTATTCCAGCATTAACATTTTTTCCTTCAGAGCGGCGTTTTTTGTATCACCACCGGTGAAATATTCCCCGCTTATAATTACCATGGTAATTGCAGCGGAGCCGGCGTACCGGAAACCGGTGATAAGCGCTAAACGAGCGAGACATTGTAGAGGAATTATAAGCAAGTTGCCTTTGTGATTTTCGGTGAGAAATCTTTTATCGCGAGAACTGTTTATTCGGAGTAGAATGCTGAATCTGTGACTGAGTCATCATCGCTGAGCAGTCTATTGCGCTTAGGCAGTAGGACCAAACATGCGATAGTAAGTACATACATTATATTCTGATCAAAATCACCGCTGGGACTGGCTCATGTTAGCTCATATGTCCAGGTTACATCTTCCTGTGCCCTGACTTCTTAGCCAGATATTTATTTTATTTTTAGAATTTAAATCAACTTATTAATATTAGTATTTTGAATATCGAATTGTAATTAATAATATAAAATTTCAGATTATTGAAAAAAAAAACAGATAATAATAATATTATAAATCAATATTGATTTTTAAATCTCCGATATAAATGTAAATATAATTATCACTAAGACTAGCTTTAAGATTTCTGTTACTAACTGATTTGGGCTCTGTCTGAAATAAACTTTTATTTATTTATTATTATTGATAATGATATAGTCCTCTGTTTTGCTCAGTTACAGCCACATTCGATTGTATCCTCGTAGTAACCTCGTAGTCCTAGATAGAAATGCAATGCAATGACGAAAGCAATCGTAGCTCGTAGTAAAAGATGCTCCTCAATACCATAGTGTGATAATTTAGCCGTAGACTGTCAATATGAACGGTAATACATTTTTCATTTCCTACTCTTTCAGTCAAATGACATTTACTTTTACCCCAAATAAATATTCGGGGTGAAAAAAAAAGACTTTTGCTGAAAAAAATAATATTCTACACATTACTGCAGTACAAATTCTATACGAATGTGTAATAAATTTAAATGTATTTGTAATTTAAATGTGTAATAAAGTTTCGTTTATTTATCCACACTTTTGACTCGACTTTTTCAGTTACCGTATAACCGAGTCATTACACAATTTCTATTTTGATACAAGGAAGCGAAACAAGATGATTTATAGGGGTCAACCCGACCCCGACCTCTGTGTCTGCCATTTTTGGAACATGAAAAAATATGCTAAGCGCTCATTCGCGGTCCATCATTTAGAACAGGCGAGTCGCGCGTTTTATATGTTCACTTTGTAAGTTATTAAGTATTTGTATGTTTATCTTTTGGTGAGTTGCTAATCTGGAAAGCAAACAAGGTTCTGATAAATAGTCGCGATTGTAGAGTCTATTGTCTTATCAATATCTTTATAACATGATCAAGAACGGAAACTTTTATTATATAGTAAGTCAAAAAAACGATTTCTTTCGTTGAAATCCTGATTACAAGATGATTACTTCAATGTATTGATGCTCATACTATTAAAGTTCTTTATAAATTGGTACAAGAGTTCTCTTAATGCAATGCAATGTGTAAACTTTACACAGGCTGTTGTTTTGGTCAGTGACATCCAACTCAGGGATGATAGTATGAGTTACGCTTATGCTAAAAAACTTTAAACTTAAGGGAAGTTTTATAAAACAAAACTTCTTTACAACATTTAAAAAAAAAGAATAGGGAAACTAGCACCCTCGCACGTAGCTCGTCGCGAGTATCTACGAAATACTACGCCGTAGCTAGTAAGCTACGGAGATGCGACCTCGTATTGGAAATTCAAACTCGCTCGCTAGTATCGCAATTACAATAAATTGATTTTCAGGGTATTTATTCCATTTAAAAACTATATATTTTAAAAAATATTTTTTGGCATCATGAAAACCACCTCTGAGTTGCTCTTCGCTACCCAAAACAACGACCTGTATGTATTTCACATCTTACATTATAAAGCGAGTTCACATCCAATAATTTCAGCAGCGTTCGTATTACTCACAACTGAGCAGTACTACTTATCTCTTCATATTGATTCGGTCTTGTAGCTTTCAGAGTGGTTTGTTCTTCCTGGCACTTTGAAACGATACAATCACTGTAATGTACAGACTCACAATTTCTTGGTATTTAGTCAGAACAACTACGTGATTACTAAAATTTTAAAAAAAAAACACATTTATCAAACTGTAATAGGAACAGCAACAACCAGGCGTTAACCAGGCGTCTACGGTAGCACGTTAAGTAAAGGGAACACTAAAGCCTCGCCTCGGATCGTCTTTGCCTATGCCAGTTCTTCTTGTGAATAACAGCCTGTTTATCAGTGTTTGCGGATAGTTGACAACTATTGGACGACTTGCCGTAAGTGCGTTACAACGCATGCTCTGCAGTGGACAGTAGGTCTCGAGTAGAACTCGAGACCCGTCAACATATAACACACGTCTTACGTAACACCTTACGTCACGTAATGTGGTGACATTACAAATTTGGTAGACATGTGTTATAGTATAGTTTCATACAAAAAATACTGAACGCATCGAATTGAAACGGCGTTGTTCCCGTTACGAGAAGATAGATGTGTTATTATAACCTTAATTATATAAAAACGCAAAAAAATAAAGTAAAGCTATGTGAACTACAGTGTACTGTACACTGATTACTTGCGATTTGGTGTCAAACAAGGTGTCTTGAGCATTGAGATTATAACCAACTTCATTGACACATAACACTTATAACCCAACAGAGAAGTCAAGGCTTGATATTATGCTGCCTTACATTCAAACTAGCATATATATTTCTTAATTTAATCTCTTTTATTTTTTAGGTCACCTATCAACCTCTAAACCAGACCACGCTCTACATTACTTTCCAGAATCCAAGCGTACTTTTCTCTTATTCCAAGTACTCTAGTGAATGCCTATAGTGCCCTCATTTAAAGCCCGATTTTTACAACGTCACGTAAAGAATATTTGTAAAATTAAAAACAATTCGACAAAACGTCAACTATTTGTCTACTATGTGTAAATGTCATTAAAAAGGTCATTTTATACTTATTCAATTGGATAAGTATCATCTGACGTTGGTTAAATCAGCCCTAAATTTGACTTCGTTCCAAAGCATTTGCCAAAAAGTAGCGATGAAAGTGCAAAATGGAACCCACCATTCAGTCAAGTGATTAATTAATTTTCCACTCGCTAGTAGGCACTCATCGCTTTCGAATTACGACTCAATTCATTATAGTTCACTTTATATGATGCTGTTTCGTTATTTTCAGTGGACGCCAATAAAGGTTAATATAGATCCTCTACAGATACTTTTATCCTTTATATTTGTTTAAAATTTTACCTTCCTTACTGTTTCGTCCGTTTACTGTCATTCTATTCAATCATCGCTACTGTGTTTCCTTTATAATTGTATGAAAGGACTCAATTAGTTAGTACGAAATAAACAGGCAAAGTGCAAAGACGTATTTCATTTTACAAAACCTCAACAATGTTTAAACCCTAACTACATAGACATAGTGGCCATAATCGAGCCGGATGGAGTGAAGCTTACCTGCGGACAACCAGTGCCGAGTGAACAAAAGCGGACCGCATTCCTGAGATAAGCGTGCAGAAAACGTTGAGAAAGTGATACACTGAGTGCAAATATTTAATTAACAATTAAATTTGTTTTTTCTTTGACGAATTTAACAATTCAAAATGAGTTTAACTACTGAAGAAATATTAAATTTGTTGGAAGAAAAAGCCTCATTGCTGCAAAAAACTCAAACAAATCTCAAGAAGTGCCCAAAGCATCGCCTTACACATGGATATATTGAAATGAGACTTAAATCTATTGATGAAGACTGGCAAGCATTTAAGTCTTATCATCAAGCGCTTGTGAAATCTATGCCGAAAGCAAAACGTGCGGAGTTACCGTACTTTGCAAATGATGACTACAATGTTATAGAAGATTTGTATCTATGCATCTCAGCTGACTTGAAGGATATGTTGATAACATCACCAATTAAGGATTATCGATTGCTCAGACTCACTTTTGGAACAGCTTCTGCACCTTACCTCGCAACGAGAACCCTACAGCAGGTTGCAGACGATGAAGGCAAGTCACATCCAGAAGCAGCTGAGACAATAAAGAATGATTTTTTTATGGACGATTTGATGTCGGCGCAAGATACTGAATCCAAAGCAATAGAAACGGCTCAACAGGTATCAGTAATCCTAGAAAGAGGTGGGTTTTGTTTAAAAAAGTGGGCGTCTAATAGTGCAAAATTTCGTGAAGAGTTCTGTCCTAAGAATACAAACTCAAGCGTAAGAGTTGATATGAATGCAGGTGGAACAGTTCGAACACTGGGTTTATCATGGAACCTAGACAGAGATACATTGCAGTACATCACTACCTTACCAGCTGCACCTAAACAAGTTACGAAGAGATGTATCTTAGCTGAAATGCAACACATATTCGACCCGCTGGGATGGATGACACCTGCAATAATTCCCGCGAAACTAATCTTACAAAAACTGTGGCTAAAGGGAGTTACCTGGGATGAAACACTGGAACCTGAAACAAAGGAAGAATGGTTAGATATAAGAAGAGATTTAGAAAACTTACACAGAATACAAGTTAGTAGATGGTTAAAAACTTCGGAAAATACATTACTTGATGCTACCATACATGGTTTTTGCGATGCGTCCACTAAAGCTTATGGTGCAGTCGCATACTTGAGAGTGCTAAAGGAAGATGGACAGTATGACATAGGATTAATTGCAGCCAGATCTCGCGTTGCACCTATAAAACCGGTATCGTTACCGAGGCTGGAACTATGTGGAGCCGTGTTACTGTCAAAACTTTTGAAACAAATAAGTGATGCAACGCAAATCCCACTGACACGAATATTCGCTTGGACAGACTCCACAATAGTACTGTCGTGGCTCCGTGGTGATCCTGGAAGATGGAAAACGTTTGTTAGAAATCGTGTGGTAACAATCCTTGACAACGTTGGACACAAATGGTTTCATGTCAAATCACATGACAATCCCGCTGATGTTGCATCACGTGGCATGCCCCTAGCTGACTTAGAAAATTTCTCGCTCTGGTGGCAAGGGCCAGATTGGTTGAAACAGGATACAATTAGGATGCATGAACTCGAAGACACGCCAATACACCTGGAAGAAAAGGAAACTGTTAATGTTAAATTAAATATTAAAGAGCAAGAAACGAATGAAGCTACTTTACTTACCCAATTTGAAGAATTTGAATCGCTGAATGAACTTACAAAAACCATAACTTACTGCAAAAGATTTTTAAAATTAAAAAGGAACTTGAATTTACCAGCACCCTGTCCGATTACAACGGAAGAACTTAATGAAGCATTAAAAGATTGCGTGAAAATATTACAAACTGAAGAGTTCAGTAAAGAGATAGATGATTTAAAGAATAGAAAACAGATAAGTAATAAAAGCAATATAAAGAAACTAAACCCATTTCTAGACGACAGGAACATTTTAAGGGTGGGCGGTCGGTTGCGACACGCGGAAATCTCACATAACAGCAAATACCCCATCATAATGAGAAACAACAATGCTTTGGCTCGGTTGGTGGTAGCTGATGCTCACAAAAAAACATTACACGGTGGAGTTCAACTGACCATGACTTATGTGAGATCTAAGTTTTGGATAACTAAATTGAAATCTTTAGTTAAGGCTACGATCAAAAAATGCTTCATATGCGCGAGACAAAGAGCTATAACTACAAAACAGAAAATGGGAGACTTACCGAAGGCTCGAGTCACACCAGCTCGTCCGTTTTTTAACTCGGGTGTAGATTTTGCTGGTCCTCTCCAAATTTTGATATCAAAGGGTCGAGGACATAAATGTACAAAGGGATACATCTGTATATTCATTTGTATGGCGACCAAGGCCATACATTTAGAGTTGGTGGGAGACCTTAGTACTGACTCGTTTATTGGCGCCTTTAAACGCTTTGTCGCCAGAAGAGGAAGATGTGGTCATCTTTGGAGTGACAGAGGAACGAATTTCGTTGGTGCCAGTAAAGAACTCCAAGACATGTGGACCAATACTAAATTAGACATGCCAACTCACTTGGTCAATTTGCTAGCCGAAGATGGAACTCAATGGCATTTCAACCCCCCATATAGTCCAAATTTTGAAGGCCTTTGGGAAGCGGGGGTGAAATCTGTAAAGTACCACCTCAAAAGGATATTGACAGCTAACCTTACTTTCGAAGAAATGGCAACCACATTGTGCCAAATCGAGGCGTGTCTTAATTCTCGTCCACTGTGTCCAATGGATACCTCAGATGACGACGGCCTGAATGTACTTACCCCTGGACATTTTCTCATTGGGGAAGCCCCAATAGTTATTCCTGAACCTGATTTACAAGATGTGACCTGCAGTAGTCTAACAAGATGGCAACATACGCAGAAGCTCGTACAAGATTTTTGGTACAAATGGCAAACGGAGTATTTATCCCGACTACAGCAGAGACCCAAGTGGCTAAGCATTAAACAGGAATTCCAAGTGGGAGATGTAGTTATAATAAAAGAAGATAATCTTCCTCCCGGTAAATGGGCATTGGGTCGAATCACCGAAAAACACCCTGGTGCCGATGATTTATGTCGAGTTTATAGTTTGAAGTGTCATGGTAAAATAATAAAACGATCTGTGAATAGACTATGTAAACTTCCTATAAATGATAATTTAAATAATTATGTAGGTAGGTAATCGTAAATCTTTATAATTGCGTCATGTTATTTGTATTTAAAATTTATCTGAGAGTTTAAGATTATTAAATTCGTAAATGGATAAATTAATTTAAGTTCACAAACGGTCATGTGTGCCACAGACCTAATAAGAAGCTTCAATATTTTTATATGTTGTTTACGACTATCAAGGTCATTCATCGCTGCTCATTAGTAGCAGGTACGATAAGCGTTCTAAGCAATAAATTGTGAGTAGACAGTAGTAGGTGAAATTATGGCATGTTGATACCATGATGTTGAACGATTAGATTGTTAAATATTTAAGTACTAAATTTGGTATTTATCTGAAACATAGTTATAACTCGTAACAAGGGTTAAGTATGTAAATGTAACTGATGTTTATAACTTTCCTTGTAGCATGATAGAATATGAGTGAATGAGTTGTTAATGTATAAATTAAGTAAAACACTGCGTTTTGGGGGGCGGTATGTTTCGTCCGTTTACTGTCATTCTATTCAATCATCGCTACTGTGTTTCCTTTATAATTGTGTGAAAGGACTCAATTAGTTAGTACGAAATAAACAGGCAAAGTGCAAAGACGTATTTCATTTTACAAAACCTCAACAATGTTTGAACCCTAACTACATAGACACTTACATACTTTGCTAAGATAACCAGTAGATTCTTACGTATGTATGATTAACTTGATGGTTGTCTGAAAGAAATTGCTCTCAGACATATTGCCAATTGTATTTGTGACACTTTTTTGAGCTTATTATTTCTTTGATACTCTTGAATGACGTACGCAGCACATAATCTTCTGAGCTGATTTTGTTGGCATCTATTTGATCAGATACCTAATGAAATACTAAACAGGACCAAACTCTGTTTATCAGTGACACATTAAGAAACTAAGTTTACTTTATCAGTGTATTTTTATTGCATTTGATCTTGAAACAGATTTTCTATAAGAGAAATAAAATCATTAATGTGCGTCTTGATTATTTTTGTTTTTTTTTCTGTACTAAAAGTGGACTTAACGCCAAATGGCATTTACAACTAGCTGTACTTTGGCTTAATCCTACCTTTAATCATACCCTTCGATCAAAGACGCAGCGTAGGACGTCCATCGACGAGATGGACAGACGACCTTGTAAAGATTGCTAGATCAAACTGGATGCAGACGAATGGATGCAGAAAGACGTGGGGGAGGCCTATGTTTAGCAGTGGACGTCCTTTGACTGATAATGATGATGATGATTTGTGATGATGAGTAAATATTTTGTCAGATTAAATTGAATATTTATAAATTTTACCACGTCCAGCTTTTTCCCGTCCCGGCCTCATTTTATGGTTTATCCTATTTTGGGCCAAAAAAAACAACAAATCACTATAAGTGGTAGCACAACTCTCTTCACTCACTAGCAATCACTAACACAACTTTCTTTTTTTTTGAATAGGTAGAGATTGAATCGTGTGAACAAACCCTTTTAATTTTGGTCAATTCAAGCACCACTGAACTGAGCGGACCTTTTCAAGTGATCCGCTTAAATTTTTATTAGCATTAAATTATAGTCCTAAACCTAGTACAGTATGCGGTCGTTCGTCCTAAATGTCCGCTTTGTGTTAACGTAGTACTGACACTTGAACAACTAATGTTTGCAATTTAGTCAAGTATTGGGCTTTGTTTAGTATTTATGCGGTGATGATTTAATTTGTTACTATAGATTTATATGACAAATTCCACTGACAGTACAGTGGAAGAATGGAGCCACAAATGCAGAGAGAGATCGTGATTCAAACGTTATATTAATTACACTTGAAAAAGCTACCTTGGCTGTGACAGACGAGGAATCGAACCCCGTGTCTTACGCTTTACTGGCATATGCCTATACCACTCGGCCACCGTCATAGCAAGTCTGTTGAATTATGCATCAGACGTTATAGTTCTGTATAGTTCAAGTTTAATATCAAACAGGCAGTAGAGACTGCATAAATTAAGACTGCCTCGTAGGTCTAGTAGATGAAACACTAACTGATTACTAAGAAGTTCTAGGTTCGAATTTCGAGTCGGGCCAAAATTCGTTTTTGGGTTTACTTGTCTTGCAAATACTCGAAAACAGCTCGGAGTCAGGAAGTTGGTAGTTATTACACCCCGTGCCTCGGAAAGTACGTTAAGCTATAGGTCCTGCACCTGAACTCTCACAGGTCATGACGGATCAGCTGTTTTATTGAATAATGAGAGTGAAGGAACAGAGAGTGCCCTTGTATTGTTCGCACACACTTGAGCACTATAAACAATGTCCGGCGCCGGTTACCAATCTCAGATGAGATTGACCGCCGTGATCGGATGCGACTAGATCTATATGAAAATATTGCTATAAATGCTGTAGTAATCCTAGGATATAGTATTAACGGGCTTTTCTAGAAATATTTGGCATAAATAAAAATAAATAAATAAATTGGACACGTACCACATACTTTGATCTGATTCCAAAGTAATAAGCTGATTCAATTGTGTTATGGAAATCAGGCGCAACAGTGGTACCTCAGCACCCAGACCCAAAATAATATAAAAATAAAAATATAGACAATATAGAACCCAACCGGGAATCGAACCCGGAACGCCGCCTTAAAACTCAGCGTGTTTAGCCACTTCACCACGGAGTCAATGATAATGATAATATCACCTTAACATTACTTAAATTGCCTTCAAATTTAATCCATGAAAATACATAAATAGAGACCTAAAAGTGTGACATACAATTTGTCTCCCAGAAGTACAACTTTCTTACAAATTACAGTGTAATTACAGAAACTATATAGAACCAGTATTATTTGTGTACTTTGGTAGTGGTAGAATGATGTCACACACAGCTAGAGCTTGCATTTTTTAAAAGAGACTTTTGCAATAAATATTAAAATAATAGCACATTACCGTATGCGTTTCCATTTCTGAATTTTACAAGATAAGTAAAATAGACGATCGAAAAAAAACAGTGATAATTGATAAGGTTTGTTCTAATCTGTTTCCTCCATTATAATCTCTGTTAACCTATGTATGGATAATTCATAAAATTATTATCCCTTTGGAATAGCACGACAAAAGCGAGATGTCACTAGCGGCAAACTGTGTGATAAAAAGAAATAGGAGATACAAAGTACCAGAACCATTTTTGGCAGATGTCAAACAGTTGACCGCCCCGCAGAAGCTCGTGTGACCGCGTGTGGGGTGCTTGAATAATAAACACGTAGTATAAATCTCCAGGTTCTTCTCCAATAGTTTTATTCCAACAAAATAGCACAAAGATAGGGCACAAAGTAAAAGTAAGTACAAACAGAGGCTATATTATAGGCATAAGTCACACACAGTGAGTATATGGTTTAGTGCATAAGTCTACTATTACAGAACTAAGTAAATATGTAGGGCAGACTAGGATCGAGAATCATCTTGTAACACTCGCTAAAAATTACGTGCATTTGAAAAAGTGAAATTGTGTATATTTTAGACTAATAATGCGTCAAACATGGTTTATTGATTGTTATTCATTACAGCGGCATAAACCCAACAAATAATCATTCAACAGGTAAATTAGTCCAAATCGAAGCCTCTTAATATACGACTTATATTTACCAATGCGCTTCAAATTAAAAGTACGCAGTTTGATTATTCTGTTCTACAAACGTTAATTTACGTAAAAAATCAAGAATTTTATGGGATAATTGTATGTATTCAAGTATGTTTAAATAAACATACTTGAATACATACATAATTAAAAATAAACCTAAATAGGTTTATTTTTAATTGTATATGTAAGTAAATTAGTAGCTGAAAATTAAATTATTGCTTTTGTGTTATTTTACGCCGTCTCAATCGTTTCTGCTCCACCCAATAGTTGACTGGTAGAGAATGCTTTAAGCATTAAGTCCGCCATTTGTATTTTAGTTTTGTCAGTGCAATAAAGAATAAATAAAAAAACAGCGGCGCCGCTGCCGCGTGACCGTCGCGCTCGTAAAGTCGCCGAAATGTGAAAGCGCTCTTACACACACAAAACATTAGTTTTCGTTTTAACGCGTAATAAATACTTTATGCTCTTATAGGATATAGTAGTAGCTTATGTGGTTGTCGGATGACAAGGGAGTAAATACGGAAATGCTGGTGACCCACTAAATCCTCCGCGGATTTCCTAAATACCACTTTAAACGATTGAGGTTTGAACGCATTCTGGGTTTAGAGATATTCATGTTTACCCTCTGTAACCTCCGTGGTTATCTGCTTTCTACCTTCAGAAAGACGGTAGAAGTTCTTTATACAGGGTGTGGTATGAGTGTTTTAGTTGTAGGTAGTAGAAGCAATTTAAATATTTTAAAAAATATATATAGACACTTTAAGTAACCAATAAACAATTCTTAATGGTTTTAATTTAAAAAAAAAACGTGTGGCACTCGGAGACTGCCGCGGTAAAGCATTTTTTATCAACTTATGCTATTACTATTTAACTGCAATTATTATTTTACTAACTACAACTACAACCAATGCCACTTAAAAGCGGGTTGCTGAACTAAAGAAACAAGCTCGATATTTCAAAAAGTAATTAAAAGTTCTGCTATTCATCGATAGATGGAAAAATTAAAAAGTATCTCCGCTGTGTGAGTCTGAGTGGGGGGGTGTTAGGTTATTTACGTTACGAAATTTCTGGATTCGGTCTTCACGCTCAAGGCCTGCGATAGAAGCTATGCAATAGCTTAAAAATATTGTAATTTTTTTAACGAAATAAATCAAACCAGCACTGTTTTGCAAAACAAATGTGCCCATAGATCTTGTCATTTACTACACCGAGTAAGCGATTTTGATATACGTTGATTAGGGATTACAACTTTGGATTACTGTAACTATGAGCTAAAGTATTTTAGAGCACTATGACCAGGCCAAGGTAACTACAAATACTCCATAGAATTATTGATTAAAATTATTGCTCCTATTACAGGCTGCATTAAAAAGCGTTGTATTAAAATTGATGTTAAATTGGTCACCAATCACATACACTACTCTGATCCCAAAGTCGGTACTAACTTTGCAAGCTTTTGCAATTGTGTTGTAGAAATCAGAAACTACAGCGTTACCACAATACCAAGGTTCGAGATAATATAGAAATCGATGATTTTTACCGTTTTTTTTTTACGGGGAATCGAACCCGGAAGCTAGGAGTGGCGACGCCTCGAAACCAGTGTGCTTATAGCCAATACACCACGGAGGTCATTTACACATACACTCCGACGAATAAGAAATAGCTTATGTGTTAGATATAATGATTATAGCTTCCAGCCATGTCAGTGATAATTTGTATGCAGATTGCGAACCATTAAATGGTTGAGTCGTTGAGTCAGTTTAACATTAAAATCTATCCATTGTAAAAGGTAACATTTTGTAACATTCAATTATAAGTCTGTTTACTACTAAAAGTTAATGTAAGTTATGAGCCGCAATATTAGTTGAGTCATTGTTTGAATAAAATTAATTTAATAAAATACGTACTTTTTTCAGTACCTGTTAATATTTTATGATAAGTCATTGTTCTTCTAAATACTGCTTCTTTTTTATTATTTGTACAAGGAGACTAATGTTAACTATCTTCATTTAAGGTTGATAATGGTAACCAATAGATCGAAAAAGATTATGGAGCTTGTTCAGGATAGAAATCCAGCATCACAGCTGGCATCACCAGATCAAGAACATGAATCGGAGCTATCAACTGAAGTGCAGGTCACAATTTTTATTGTTTTGTGTTTAATTTTTATTGGTATTATTAAAATGTACTACTAAAATTCATTTCTCTTGTTAAAGATGTTAGCTGATATAACAAACAAGCCCGAAAATCTGCGTTACTCAAATGCACAGGAATATTTCGAGATTTCGCAACTAGCTTCAGTCAACAATGAAAATCACCCGCATGACACCACAGTGGTCCACAGTCGCACTGATGAGATACATTCAAAATTATCTGAGAGTTCCTCGTCTTCTTCGTCCTCATCATCTTCAGGATCTTCTTCATCATCTTCCAGTGATAGTTCCGATACAGACTCTAGCGATGAGCAGAACAAAACACAACGTAGCAGAGTTCAGGTATTAGCAGAAAAACAATCAGAGCAAACAAATATTGAACTGGCAACAACAGATATTCGGGTTAATCAGGAAAACGGAGAAAATACTACACCACAAGAAGAAAATAAAAAGGGAAGGAAAAGTAAGCGGGATGAAGAAAGCTGGAAACAGAATAAAGCTAAAAGTCTGAGAAATGCAGGAAAACAATATATTAATAAGAAGAATAAAGAAGTCAAACCACGCTCTGTTCAACCACCCTGTGGTGATAAATGTAGGCCGAAAGGCTATCTGAAGATCAAAGGCAAACTATTTTTAATGTGTATTGGAAGCTTGGTAAAGTTGATGCTCAAAGATCATTTATTATGTCTTGTATGACCAATATAACTCCAAGATATAAATATACAAATAAATCTTAAATCCGGTCCAATATATTCCCCTCATCAATATGTGGCCATAATTAAAAACGCAAAGAAGTCTGGCAAGAAATTTTCAGTACATGAATTAACTTTTGAGTCATTTTTAGACTTAAAAAAACTTCAGGAAGATTGGGGTTTTAATTTCAATAAAACTAAAGACGGGCGAACTGTTTCATGGAATGACTTAAAGGTAATAAGAGTGAGCAAAGTTACACCGTTTTCATTTTTCGTTAAAACCTCGTACACAGATAGCGAATACCAGGAAGTGAGCATCAGAAATAAAAGGAAGAAAATGCTACCTCTTTGTGAAATTGTACCATGTAACGTTTACACACAAAAACAAGAACTGAGTGAGAATAAGAAGAAAGATCTAAGAGAGCTATTAACAAAAAAATTAATCCCGAATTTTTATTCTGACTTTTATAATTCTATTATTAATTAGTGTAGTATATTACTTACCTGACCGTTGATTAATTACCGATAACATACAACATTAGTTAAAGAAGAAGGTCCCTGAAATATAATTATGTTTATTTTAGAAGTTTTTATTTGAGAAGTTATGTTTATAGAGATTTAAGTAAAGTTGATTAAGACATTGTTTTATCTATAAGGAAACCACAAAAGTATTAACTAAAAGTAAGTCAGAACATTTTGTTCTTTTTTGATAGCGTTTTTTCATAAATGGAGTTATTCCTTCGGCTTCATTTATGTTATGTTGATTTCTTGAACGAGGTTGATTTATACAACTAATGAATAAGACTGATACTTAAGTTTTTGTTATTTTTATCTGTCACTTGTAAAGGGTGTTGCAATAAAAAAATATATAATTATATTTAGTCTTTTAATAACCAAAAAACGCCAATATCCTGTTTATTCATAGACTGCAAATTTAAATAAAGAGACCCAACTTCGAAATGTGTTTTCCTACAGTTACCATATACAGACTTAACACTGAATAAGTCACTACAAATGATTTTTATTTTAAACTGAAACAGCCTTAAAAGTTAATGGGTTGCATTGCATTTTTTAATATTTGCTTTAATCTTTATAAAAAACTAGCCTAACATAGAATGTACTTTTTAAATTATTTTTTAAAAAGATAGATATCATTTCCAGATTCTATGAAAGTCAGCTTTCATTAATAGATCATTAAACTTTCAAAATACAAGCAGGCATGATTACTAAATAAATTAGTTTGAAACTTATGAACCAATAAGTAAGATAAGTCCTCATTGTGAGATCTTCTTAGGTCAATATCCAAAAATTGATATTTTTGAGTTAAGTCAGTATTCCATTAAGCATGCGATTTGTAAACATTGGAATGTATCGATATCGGTATCGATGTTACAGGAAATGTGTAATATACGTCATTGTATACACTTCCTGGCCATAGTAAATAATTCCTAAAATCACTCGGAAAGGTGTGATGTCAATTATATTAGACATATTTCCTATGAAATTTATACATTTCCTAAACAGCAATCAGAAATGTAATATATTTTTAAATATGAACTTGTAAGCCTCAATGTGACGACCTCCGTGGTGTAGTGTTAGCCACTGGTTTCAAGGCGTTGCCGCTCCGAGGTCCCGGGTTCGATTCCCGGTCGGGTCAATATAGAAATCAAAATTTTCCATATTGTCTCGGGTCTAGGTGTTGTGGTACCACCATTATGTCTGATTTTCATAACACAAGTGCATTAGCTACTTACTTTGAGATCAGAGCAATGTATGTAATTGGTTTCCAATACTTTTTTTTTACTTTTAATGAGAGCCTTAATAAACAATCAAATTCCTAAATTATCAAAGAGTATGAAGATGATAGTTACTGGATTGACTCCAAAAGAGTCTTCATAATGCAATAGGCGGAGAACGAGGAGTGTAAATGAAACATGATGTATGGTCAAACGTCCGTTTATTACTGACCAAACTAACACTAAAGCCTAATGTATATAAACCTAACCTAAGAAAGGTGCGTCACACACTACAATTAAAACTATGATCCTTGTCATACTACGAATTAAAAATATAATAAACTGTACGATTTTTACATAAATTGTCTCAATGAGACCCTTATTTAAAAGTTTCTTCATTTAAAAACTTTTTTTTGTGCACGATTAGCGTTCGTTTATACATTTTCGATATTTCAATTCCATATAATTCTTGGGAAATATATACATTGTCTAGGATATGTGCATATCAAATAATCAATGAATCAATATTTTATGCATTTCCTAAATGACTTCGGAATTGCATACAATTCCTATGAGTTTGTACAATTCGTAGAACTCATACATTTCCAGTAACATCGATACGGAATTAGAATCGTCGACAGCCGAGTGGTTGTTGCGAATGCAATTTGGAGCCATACAATCGTTGGCAAACGGTAGGACACCTATAACGGTGATCGTTCAGATACAAACAAAACTCGTTTTGTCTGTTTGTAGAGGTAGATAAATAAGCCTTAAATACTTTTAATCAAATGGTAAACTTTTAATTTACTTAATTGTTTGTAGCTTTTAAACAGCCCACGGCTTAAGACATCTTTAAAACTGCGACTACTTCGTTTAACTGGGTACTTGTTATCTATCATAATTATTACTAATAAGTATATCATGCATGGTTCCTCGAGACTTCCAATAAACGCAGAGTAGTTTTTTAGGCTTGTTACAAGCGGTTATTTGCCGTTGATTGTGATAGTAATAATTAAGAAATAAGCTAAGATAATTGCGCCTCAAGCTTATTTTTAACCGACTTCAAAAAAGGAGGAGGTTATCAATTCGACTGTATGTTTTTTTTTTTTGTATGTTTGTTACCTCATATCTCAGTCGTTTGTAGACCGAATCAAAAAATGTGTTCACCTACTTAGAGGGTGTACCTTCTAGTTGGTCCCATTTTTTTCATTTTGGGATCTGATGATGGTATCTTGGTGTAATCGAGGGAAACCCTCAAATTTTAACTCCTTAAAGCTTAAGAGTTCAGTTATTATAATGACGTAACTTATTATAGGTAATTTGTAGCTTCTTAAAAAAATAGAATCATAAGGTGCAACTCCCCCCCCCCCCCCCCTCTTAGGTAATCACTAAAAATGAAGAAATAAAATAAACTTAAAAAAAAAGTAAAAACCGACTTCAAAACCAAAATGCACTAAAAAGTCTTAAATAAACTCTTCACCATTGAAAGGACAGGAATCCGTTTTAGGCAAACAATTCCTTTTTCGAGTCGGTGCTGTGATAGTTGATGCTTGATGGTCAAAGTGATGGCACCGACTCCAAAAAGGAATTGTTTGCCTAAAACGGATTCCTGTCCTTTCAATGGTGAAGAATTTATTTAAGACTTTTTTGTGCATTTTGGTTTTGAAGTCGGTTTTTACTTTTTTTTAAAGTTTACGTTACTTAGATTATAAAGCGCATCTGTTAACAACGTTTGCAGATCATCTGTTCTTTTCAGGGGCCTGTTCTTGAATCTCTCGCTTGGATATAGCGTGTGATTGTCGTTCAAAAGAAAAATAAAAATCAACGAAAACCGAGCAAAATTAATAACTGAATAAGTACTCACAAAATTGGGTTATATTTTTTTCAATCACTTTTGTGTGGAATAAAACTGTTTTTATTAAAATAAATTATCAAGAAAATTTAACGGCCTTCAAAAACAAAATTCATTTGAAGTCGGTGCATAATGTGCGTAAGTAGACTGCTGCCCGTTAGGTGACATCATGCACCGTAAGCAAAAAACAAGTTGGTTTCATATTTCATCTTTATGAACATAAAAAAGACACTGTGGGTGTTAAAAACATTCTAAACCATCATGCACCGACTTTAAATGAGTTCGTTTCTCCTTTTAGCGTTATTTTAGTTCTTTTAGAATTTGTTTTTGAAGGTGGTTAATTTTTTATGGAAAAGTAATTGTCGTCTTTATTTATTGTTTAAGTCACAATGTACTTGATTGAACTAAAATAGTTATTAAAACCTTCTCCTTAGTGTTTCAAATACTTAAGAAACCGCATCAAAATTGGTTCTGTCAAAAGCAAGATATTAGCGGACAAACAAAAATACATAAACGTCAAACTGAGAACCCCATTTTTTTTGAGATCGGTCAAAAATCGAACATAAATCAATGAATATCACACGCCATTTCACGAGTGATTCAAAAATAGGGCCGCTGGACTCGCGCTTCCAGACAAAAGCCCGAGACCAACCGCTCATTCCAGAAATAATAAAAACATCAACGTAAAAACCAAACGTTTCTATCTAAACGACTAAACGAATACTGTCCGAAAAACGCCCGCGCGTCCCATTTCGGAGCAATCATACAAGAACTAGCTCACGAACGTCCGCGGCGGCACCTTTATTGTTATGTGCATCCTTTACTGTTATGGCGCTTGCCCGACTATTGTTTTCATATGCCTTTTTTCCCGGCCTTTAACATGTAAATGGAAGGCTCGGTCGAAGTGACCATGAGTGAGAAAAACTTACATTCATTGTTTTATTGTTTATTGTATTTTATTATTACGCTAAGGTTAACAAACAACATCCTGGAGGACCTTGATGATCCTTGATGACGACCTCCGTGATGTTGTGGCTAAGCTCGCTATGCTCGCTATATATATGGGTTTCAAGTCGTCACCGCTCCGAGGTGCCTGGTTCGATTCCCGGTCAGGTCAATATCTATTGTTTCGGGTCTGGATGTTGTGATACCACCGATGTGTCTGATTTCTATATCACAAGTGCATTAGCCACTTACTTTGGGATCAGAGCAATGTATGTGATTGGTGTCCAATATTTATTTTCCTTACATTTTTAGGTTCAAACGTTAAATTATCAATCTCAAATGCTCAAATCTCAATGCGCGTTTTGAGTTTGCTCTCTCTCCTCCCGTTGCAGTGTGATGTATTGTAGCTTGAAGTCTTCCTCGATAAATAAGCTATCCAACACAAAAATAGTTTTTCAAATCGGACAAGTAGTTCCTGAAATTAGCGCGTTCAAAAAAAAACAAATTCTTCAGCTTTATAATAATAATAGTATACAGGGTTTAACAAAATCAACTGCATTCCTTCTCGGTGGTGATACCGTTGCTAAAATACAACAACTTTTTGGTAAGGACCAATATCGAATTCACAAATTTTTTTTTAACTTCTCCATACAAATTAGAATCAGCTGAGTGGCACTCTAGTATGGGAAAGTGATTTTTTCTTTTGGGATCACGATGTTGGTGCCAAACAAAAAGTTGTTGTATTTGAGGGTCAGTATTGGCCCCTAGAAGGAATGCAGTTAATTTTGTTTTACCCTATATATGATTTGTAATACGGGTATGTGTGTATGCTATGACACAGCACCAAATTAATGAGTAGAAAATTACGCACTAGTAGAACTGTAATTCTTTAAAAGGGGGATTTAAATTTAAAAGCTTTCTCTATGATTGGTTTACGATCAATAAAATATAAACAACACTTAATTGTAATTGAATTTTAAAGATTAAAAAAATATTGAAAAATAATTTAACACAAACGATAGAAAAATTGACTGTTTATTTTATTTTACTTGCGTTTTAATCATGCAAATTTCAAATCTAATGACTTGGACGATTTGTTGGTCATTCTGC
This sequence comes from Pyrausta purpuralis, assembly GCA_963924145.1. Taxonomy (NCBI): domain Eukaryota; kingdom Metazoa; phylum Arthropoda; class Insecta; order Lepidoptera; family Crambidae; genus Pyrausta; species Pyrausta purpuralis. Next base: position 21,085,419 of record OZ001657.1, read on the forward strand.
TGCGATATTTACATTGATATTATTTCATTTAAGAATAACATATTTATAAATAACCAGATAAGTACAGATCACGGCTGAGTGAAAATATTTTTTACGAAGGCATCTAAAGGGTTAAGTGCCCCCGATATAGGACAGCCTTTGTACATATCATTTAATGCAATTCACGAATGGTAATGTTTGTTGCGGGCTTAACTTTTTTTAATTGGAACAAACGTACGAACTGCGCGCGGGTTCAAATATTATTGTTATTTGTATTTTTCTTATATCCTTTTTCGTGCAAATTGTTATGAGACCACCTATATTGTAGATATTGGTACATAACAATTCTGTAATAGATCTGTTTGATTGCTGCGCATTTAATACTTATTAAAAACAAAATGTACAGGTAAATCTTCGAAACTTTGACATCATTCTCAAGGAAACTAAAACTACGCGTAACAATCCAAAATTAAAAATGTGACCCTATTATGCTCGATAAGTCTTGTCTTTCATTCGGCAAGATTTGAGACGGAAAATGCTCAGAAAGAGCGCCTAAACGAGATATAACTAATTGACAGTTTTATAAGTTTAATTAGATTAATTCACTCAACTGAATTCGTCATCACTGCAGGTATTTTGAGGTACTTTGAGTATAGGTATCTTATTTTATTTGCATATAATCATGAAACAGTTCACAGTTGATGTGATACACCTTTTATACATAACTAGCGGACCCAGCGAACCTTGTTTCGCTCCCAGACCCGTTCTACCCCGACCACGTAATTTTATACATAAAACAGGTGCAGCTGTTTTTTTCCATATAATATACTAAAGTTTAAGTCAAAACACATGCCAGACAAATTTACGTAAGAATAAGTTAAAATACATCGTTGCGCTAATTCGTCTCTTTCTTTGACTACATTTTATTTTATTACACACGAAAGTTTGTGAGGATGGATGCTTGTTACTTCGAGAACTACTACTTTGAAACCGGACAACTTCGCCCATGGGAGACAACTTTGCCTGAATACGGAAACTAACTAAATCTGCCAATGGAAATCTTCTAATAGCAATGGAAACTTTGTGAGGTGTTGTTTGGCAAAGATGTCATGTTTGTGAGATAATTTTGGCCGCCTCTATTTTTATTTATATCTCAGCATATATTACTAACAAATATTTGAGAGTTCTTGTTTCGAAGTATCTAAATTAGTTCCCATTTTCGTTATGTGCCCAATATTTCATAAAAATTATGTTCCATATTTAAAAAATCCATTGGCTTATTCTCATGTGTCTGTAACAGTTGAGAAAATAAACTTTTCGTTGATTACTCTTAGGAATAAATTATAAAAAAAAAACACAAAATTGCACTCCGGGAGTGCCGGCAGAAGTGAAAAATACAATAATAATAATAATAATAATAATAATAATAGTAATAATAATAATACAATAATAATACAATAATAATAATAATAATAATAATAATAATAATAATAATAATAATAATACAATAATAATAATAATAATAATAATAATAATATTAAATCTTATAGATATCACTAAAAAGTATAGCGCAGATATTAATATGTCTTTCGGTCTGGACAAATGTAAGACACTGCGAATTTCAAGAGGAAAAGTTAAAGGTCCTAATAGCAACAATAACGAAACATAGACTTCCAGTTCATGGACGCGACTGACACCTACAAATATTTAGGAATTCACCAGGCTAAAAGGATCCAGCATATTCAAATAAAAAAAACACTTACGGAAGAATATTTTAGACGAGTTAATCTTGTATGTATAATATTCTAAGAACCTCTTCAAGGCAATCAACACTTTCGCGGTACCTGTACTTACTTATACATTCGGTATCATTAAATGGACAAAAACAGATATACATAAACTAGAAATAAAAACCAGAACTACACTTACCAAGCACAATTATTTACACCCAAAGTCTGCGATAGAGAGAACTATAATTCAGCGACAGAAGGGGGGAAGAGACCTTATTGAAACTAAAAGAACTATGGCAAGGGCAAATCAAAAACATCAGGTCGTTCTTTTATGACAAAGCATCTAACAGTAGTATTCACGCAGCAGTAGTAGAATCCGACGATAATTTCACACCTCTCAATCTATTAGAAAAGGACATTGTATTTAAAACAAAGGCAGAACATGAAGCAAACAAATTACAAGCTTGGCGTATGAAAGAACTGCATGGTCGTCATTTCCATGACCTTGAACAACCACACATTCATACGCAGGCTTCAAATAAATGGTTAAAGATAGGTGCTTTATTTCCAGAAACGGAGGGATTAATATGGCTATACAAGACCAAGTTATAAACACAAAAAATTACAAGAAATTCATACTGAAAGACCCAAACCTGATATCTGACAAATGTAGAAAATGCAACAGAGCGTCCGAAACCATTCAACACATCACAGGTGCTTGCCCTACTCTTACACAGACCGACAACACCCATCGACATAACCAAGTTTGTAATATAGTGCATCAGAAAATAGCTCTCAAGTACAAACTGATACCAGAAAATCCCCCACCGTACTATCAATACTGCCCGAAGCCTGTACTGGAAAACAATAGTTGCAAACTGTACTACGACAGAGCTATACTCACTGATAGCACAATTCACAATAATAGACCAGATATTACACTTATAGATAAACACAATAAAATAGTACATATTATAGACATTGCAGTCCCAAACACCCACAACCTCCACAAAACCATAACAGAAAAAATACAAAAATACACAGAGCTTAAGGACGAAATACTTCACATCTGGCGAATGGACAAAGTGTTAATTGTGCCATTGGTGCTATCCAGTACAGGAGTCATTCCCAGACATTTAATTACAGCGTTACGCACTCTCGATTTACCTGAATATACATATTTGACAATGCAGAAGGCGGCAATTCTAAATACATGCCGTATCGTCAGGAAATTTTTGCAGGACGATAACACAACCCCATCAATTTTAGGTAATGGGACTCACTTGGCCTAGACCCGTGAGTCTTTTATTCTACCAAGGCAGATAAAAAATATTTTTTTACCTGGCTTGAAACAAGAAAAACTAACATAATAATAATAATATAATATTTTTATAGAATACAATATTTATTTATTGCGCTATCGTACACAAACATTAAAATTTATATTATATTAAATTACATTAAAAAGTTTATCTCTCAGAAAAATCAACTTACATCCATAATTTCGCCGCGACCGCCGACGCGAGTTTCACATTTTTCCCCCATCCCACAAAAGTGCTCAACGCCGCTAAAGAAGTTTTCACTTCAAAAAACATTTCGATAATAATTCTTGGGCTCAGCCTTCGCTTTTCCAATCGGATTTCGCCTAATTTCTAATCCAGATCTCCACGTTTTCATCTCCTCTTTGCGTAATACTTCCGATTTAGCCGGAAAAATCTTTGAGCAGCCCTGCCAGCTTTCTGAGGTGAGAGAGTCGAGTTTTGGCAAGGTCCCTGTTCTAAAGAACACATCCTAAAAGGACGTTATAAGCATACACTTTTGGATGTCCCTCTTGCGAGATAGACCTTAATTTTTTTACTTCAAAATTCCATCAGTGATAGTAGTCACGCTAGGCTTTTTGCAGTTCCCTTATGCTTTACCTTCGTATAAATATTCTTCACTATTTTCGATAATGAGTCTTTCCAGGTGTGTGTGGGCCTTTGCCTTGGTACTCCTATATGTGAAATATTAACGTGTCCCTGTGGCAAGGTGGTTGAAAAATTTGGTCTCCACTGTCTTTGTTGCCGGCAAAGCGCTGGATTCCTCGCCCGTCACGCCACCCTTAATGACACTATTAGAAGAGCTCTTCCCACCATTAATGTTCCTTCCACGTTGGAACCATATGGTATGGTCTGTAATAATGTCAAGAGACCCGATGGGCTCACAATTATTCCCTGGGAACGGCGTCGGGCTTCAGTTTAAGATGCAACTTGTGTTGATACTCGGCCCCTCCCATCTCAGAGATCAGCCCTGAAGCTGGAGCAGCAGCGGAATTGACTGAAAACGCCAAGCATCGCAAGTATGTTTCACTTGCAAGTGATTATGTGTTTGCGCCGTTTGGCGTTGAGACATTTGAGTCGTGGGGACTTTTAAAAGCTGTTTTTAAAATTCGTGCCGAATCTAAATTCTGAAACAGCCAATAATAAAGTGCACGCAGCCTGCTTCAGAGCCTTGCCGCAAGGAATGAGTTATTTTTTTGAATGGGTAGGTTTTATGTTTATTTTTTATGTTGAATGTCTTTATGTTAACAATTAGTAAAAATATTTTTTATAAATTATGTTGAACGATGTAGCGCTGCACTAGTATTCGTATTATTAAAACCTTTTTTATTTTTCTACTCGCAACATGTGAGTAGAAAATAAAAAGTACAAACAAAATCAGATTCACAAATGCCTTAGATTTATATTCGCTGCCAAAACTGAGTTGCAACAGAGATACAAATATTATCATTTACTGGAATAAGAAAAGGAGGGTAGATTGTAATTCTTCCTTGAATGGAGACGTCTCAGTAACATCGGATTGGTAATTTGCATTCAGCTGGTAGCTTGACTGTGGAATTGTTTTTATTGTTCAGATAAGGTACTGTCTTCTTTGCGTTTCGGATACTTTTGTTTAGGGCACTTCATTTGACAATGATATTTTCTGGAATTTATTCTCATTAGATAAATATTAATTGATGGCTGCACCTTAATCATTTTATAAATAATCAATTTGATTCACTTTTTAACCTTTTCAGCCGGAGACCTATATTCGGTTTGTTTTATATTTCGTTTATTTCCAGGGTCCTATTAAACTAGGTTTTTAGTAATTAGGAAAAAATGAGAAAAAACTGAGGGGTCACTTTCCCCCCTGCTGCTGTTGTACCTGCAGCACCATCGATCTGTAGCGTTTTAGCGCGGTGAAACGAATAGCATAGTCCCTAAAACTTTTCATTTCATCTTATACTTAAGGTGAGGCCTTTGTCCAGAAGTGGTTTGTTGACTGTTGTTGTTGTTGTTGAATGCTTAACATGGTGGATCATGATGTGATTAATATATTTCTGTACATTAATTATCCGAATCAAAAAAGTTTGCGGTCACTTTAAAAAATCAAAACCTATTTGGTATATGATATCATTATATATTCTTATCATTCTACTTTTATTTATCATTACATGGTTTTCATATTAAAAAACACACACATCGCAAAAATGATTCCTTGGTAAATTTTAATTAAAAAATAAATCAGCTTATGCTAGTATTCCCAAAATTTTTGTTTATGTGTGTATGTATAGGTATCTATAATCATCTGCAATTTTATCGATCAATATTTGTATGCGCAGTAAAATTCTGTGAATTAATAAGCGGTAAAACAGGTGTTGAAAGCGAAGACTCTTCCGCGAGTACAAACCTCATTCCGGCTTCTCGTAATGAAATTGCTGTAACATTGGCCCATTTAATCAAGACATGCCTGTGTGCTATACAGTAGCAGCCTTTTAAATGCTCTCGCTACTCAATTAGTATCCAACTCTTATAATATACTGTACCGGGAAAAACAACGGAGTGGGAGTTGCATTTTTCGTCTTTTTAAAGGCGTTACAAGTATTGTGTGCATTTTGATATTAAGTTTTCAATAATCTTGTTGCTATTAAAAGTAAAAATAGGAATTCTTATTTTAGGTCTTGAATCTAAAATAAAACTTTGGGAAAATGCACAAAACTGCAAATGTGTATGCGTAAATCCAATGATTTGATTAAAACTTGGGGGACGGATAATGTTTTAATAGTAAAATAATGCAAATCCGATAACTCCTTACAAACTTACCCAGCTGGAAAGAATCTTATTATTATCTGCTGTGTTTTAATTGAAAGGGTTTTAAAATTAAACAAGTTTACTAACTTATGTAAAGCACAACAAAAAAGTAGATTCAAGGGTTCGGATCAAAAACTTTAATAATCCCTTTCAACTTAGCGATCTTTTCAAACGGAACCCTGAAAACTATGCAGAGTACTCGGAAATGCAGAACTTGAAATCAGTTTCTCTCGAAGCAATATCCAATTATTTTCCAACAGAAAAACCAACAAATAGATCTGTGCAATGGTTTCAACCGTTTGCAAATATTGCTTGACAGAGTCTTACTCAGTAACACGGACTTTAAATTTTTGACGTCTACTCTCCTACTCACTCAAGCCTACATCGCAGCATGAGCGAAAAAGAGGTCTATAGGTATAAACAAAGAGAGTATATAACAGAGTTGTACCTCAGGGAGCTTATCAGCACTTTCTCCTTTGGCTGAGTCAGGATAATTACAGAATTTCATGAATAATTACATTAAGAGATTCCCTCCAACTCTGCTAATTATTAAGTTTACAAATCGCTGAGTTCCACTTGGTGTGCCGTGTTTTTTCTTTGCGATCGCGTTTTTTGATGGAAGTTTGTATTCCTTGTTTTTTGACACCCCAGCAAATATACTTCAAAACGAGTTTTTAATTTAAACAAGGTAAAATTGATGTGTACGAACGAATATTGTAATTCGTTCTAGTTTATTTCGCGAATACAACGTTCAAAAAGAATATGTTGGGATGGCGAACTTCACGCGTCTACGTAATAATAGAATCTCAGAAGTTAAAACGAATGTAGGTATGTGTTTGGATGGAATCTGAGTATTTGAAGACGTGCATTTTCTTTTTGTATTTTTACTTTTCTTCAGAGCTTGTCGTAAAAGAGTTTAATTCAAAAGTGTACAGTAAATGATACCGAAACAAATTGAGTGAAAACAATCGTAACGGTGGAACCACGGCTTATCTCCAGCGAGTTTATCCCGAAATTATTGTGGTTTATTAACACTTCTGTAATTATTTTACAGTGTTTTTATAAGGCCTCTTAAAATGGTTGTGTATTTCTTTTAATTTTGTTTATGTGTTCTGTTCATCGACCTCTAACCTTTTCAGAGGGTATTTATACATTTGACCGCTGTGTCTTTGAGTCTGAAGTCTTAATAGTCTAAATTAAAATGAATATGTATAATTAGCTGAAGAATAGGCCCCAGGGGGCGTGGCTTCGGCTGTGACGTCAGAGTGGCGTGATGGTGGTGCGAGACGGAGAGGGGAGGGCGAGCTGGAGAGCGGGGACACCGGCAGGCATCGGCCTCTTTGCGCTGCGACCATCGGATCGGACGGACGTTCACTAGCATTGCTCAATTTCGGATAAATTTATTTTAAACTTTAATTATTTGATACTTTTGTAAATTTTTAATAAATATTTTTTGTTGAGTGAATTTTTTTTAAGCAATAAAAGTCTAAAACGCTAATTTCAGAAGTGGGATTCCTAACCACACCTGTGTTGGTTTTTTAGACGATTAAGAGAATCGTTCGGTGTTATATTTTCTTGAGTTAGCTATCAAACGCAATGCCTAAGGAATCCAGCGGTAAATCGCGAAAGCGTGGACGTTCATCCGATTCAGGTATTGAACAACAGCTTCAAGCGATAATTTCTCGTTTGACGGCGTTGGAAGATACGCGCATTCCTAATCTAGGTCAAGCGTGCGCAGATGTCAGTGCGCGTGCCCTCCCGGCGCCGCCGGCGCGCTCGCACTCGCTGCCGCCGCCTGTATCCGATCTAGCGAGTGCATCTACCGGCCATGCGGATGCGCATGCACAAGCGCGCACGGATAGCGCGATGGCGGGTACGGCGAGCGTGGCGGGGTCGCTGCCCCCGAGCACGACACCGTCAGCTGCGGACCTCATCATGAGCGAGGTGGCTGATAAACTCGCGACTGCAATCAACGCTGTAAACCCGGTGAGATCGAACCATATTTATATTTCTAGTTTTGATCCATCTTTAAACGATTTTAATGTGTGGTGTGAGGAAGTGGATCATTTGTGTCGTATCAACCGGTGGGACGATCGCGAGTGTTTAGCGCGTATAGGTCATTGCCTAAAGGGTGATGCGCGTGTGTGGCTTAATGAATGGACGTGTAACGAGCGTTCGTGGTGTAATTTTAAACGTGATTTTCAATCTTTGTGCCCGCGTAGAATAGATAGCGCGAGCATTTTATTCGAAGTCATGAAGACGGACTCCAATCGTTACCCCACATACGCCGAGTATGCTAGGCGATCTTTGTTACGATTACGCGTAGTTAACGGGTTAAGTGACGACTTGATCAGTGCCATAATCATACGCGGCATCACTGACCCGCAGATTCGCGCAGCTGCTACGAATGCTAGCTTGTTGCCCGGTGATTTAGTAGGTTTCTTGTCTATTTATATAAAACCGGCTCAGTCTACCCCCGTTCGGAACAAAATAAGTGAATCTGTTTCGCGGAAAAGAGAACACTTCAGTTCGAGTACCAAATGTTTTAAATGTAACGGTTTTGGCCATAAGCTAAACGATTGCCCTAAACGCGCGCGACTTAATAACACAGTCGATAGAAACGAGTCGTCGGAACCGTCCATTTCCAATCGGTCTACAAATAAACCCGAGCAGTGTAGTTTTTGCAAAAAGATGGGGCACAAATTAGAAGATTGTTATGCAAAGCAGCGCAGCGAATCGCGTGGCAAATCTAATGTAAATTCTTGTCGTGAGATCCAAGATGATTATCAACGGAACGATATAGCGTCTGCTACCATTTAAGGGCGTGCAATTTCAGTGGACTGACGAGCACGAAAGGGTTCGTAAAGATCTTATTGACCGGTTAACCAACAAACCTGTGCTGGCTATTTATGACCCCTCGTTAGCTACAGAAGTGCATACTGACACGTATCGTCGTGCGATTATGGTGCTGTTTTACTGCGAACGAACGCTGAAGGCCGCAAACGACCGGTTGCGTACTTTAGTAAAGTCACTCAGGAGGCCGAGTCGCGTTATCACTCATACAAGTTAGAAACTTTGAGTGTACTCAAAGCGTTGCAACATTTTAGACATTATTTAATTGGCAATAAGTTTAAAGTCGTAACTGATTGCAACGCCTTGAAACTGACCCAACGCAAAAAAGATCTGCTGCCTAGAGTAGCTAGGTGGTGGATGTATTTACAGGACTATGATTTTGATCTTGAGTATCGTAAGGGGACTGCGCTATCGCACGCCGACTACTTGAGCCGCAATGCAATTAATATGTGCCAAATTCCAAGACCGCGTAACTGGGCCCAGATAGCGCAGGCCGCTGATGAAGAAACTCGATCGCTTTTGCAGAAGTTAAATGACGGTGAGCTTGATTCAAACCGTTATGTAAAACGTAATGATGTTTTATATTACAAACTTGATGTAGCTGGAGAACAACCCCGGTTTTTATGTTATGTTCCTAAAGGCCATCGCCTTAGCTTACTGCGAATTTTTCACGACGAACATCAACACATTGGTGCGGAGAAAACCACTGATTTAATACTTCGTCACTTTTGGTTTCCTGGACTAGGGCAATTTGTTAGAAAATATGTTCGACATTGTATTGTCTGTTTATCACACAAAAAGGTGCCACGTCAACCATTGCAGCCTATTAGCTCGTGGCAAAAACCTAACGTTCCTTTCGATACTGTGCATACAGATGTTTTGGGGCCACTCCCAGATTCAAATGGCTATAAATTTGTCATTCTAATAATAGACGCTTTTACCAAATATTGTTTATTGTATCCGATTTTTAGACAAGATACTAATGAACTAAAACGAGTTTTTGAACATTCAATTTCGTTATTTGGCACACCTCGTTTAATTGTATCAGATCGAGGCCGAATGTATGAGAGCTCATCATTTTGTAACTGGATTAGAGATTTAGGTAGTGAGATTCATTTTATAACTGCAGAAATGCATCAAAGTAATGGGCAGGTTGAGCGGTATTGTCGTACCGTTATGAATATGATCCGAGTGGAGACGAATTTTCGACAGGAAAGCTGGTCAACAATTTTGTGTAAGTTACAGCTCAACCTGAATATTACTTTACAAAAATCTATTCAATGTTCACCTCTTAATTTGTTAATTGGCAGTGATGGTGCAACGCCTGTCATACGATCCGTGGTCCGCGACATCGCATATGAGGCCACCAGTCCGAACCGAGAATCTCTGCGGGAGCTGGCGCGGCAGCGCGCTAGTAGGCTGCTTGAAGATAATCGAGCGCAGCAGGATGCTCGCGTGAACAAGCGCCGCAGAGAGCCCCAGCCCTTTCGCATCGACGACTTGGTTTTCGTGAGGAAGACAAGTCAGTCCACCGGCAAGTTAGACTCCGGTATGCGAGGCCCTTACACCGTCACGAAGATACTGCCACAAGGTCGATACGAGCTTCGACTAGTGAGTGGGTCGTGTGGTAAGAGCACGCAAGCCGCAGCTCAACACATGACACTGTGGCGAGGAGAGTGGACTCCCGATGTGTGCGCGGCATTCTTTGAATGTGAGTATACGCGGTTTGGCTATTCATGGTGCGCATCCCGAGGGCTCTGCGCATATTAACTTATAACCCTCTGATGGCCTAGTTGTATTACCGCTTATTGCTGTGTTGCTGTTTTGGCATCCTGAGGGCTCTGCCTGTGGTACATCCTGAGGGCTCTGTACGTGATGTTGTTGTTTTTGTCTTGGCATCCTGAGGGCTCTGCCAGTGGTACATCCTGAGGGCTCTGTACGTGATGTTGATGTTTTTGTCTTGGCATCCTGAGGGCTCTGCCTGTGGTACATCCTGAGGGCTCTGTACTTGTTGAAATCTGGTATCCTGAGGGCTCTGCCAGTCACATATCCCGAGGGCTCTGTGTGGTGACTAGTATCCTGAGGGCTCTACTAGCGTTTATAGTGTTTATTTTTATGTTTTACATCCTAGGCTCCGTTTAACATAAAAATAAACTGTTCTCTTCGATTCATTTTTTTTTTCTCATCTCATATGAGATGAGTGTAGGTGTTTACGTTTATTTTATTGTGTTTTAATGCAAACAATGTTTCCACTAGGTGCCGCCGATGAGGATGACTCCTTGGACTCCGAAGAAAGCACGGAGGGAAACATACAAGAAGTACGAGTGGAGGTCCACGCTCAACCGTCACCACCACATCAGATGCTGCCTGAAAATGCGGTCGAGGACGAACCGACTTCAGGAACGGCCGAATTAGCTGAAGAATAGGCCCCAGGGGGCGTGGCTTCGGCTGTGACGTCAGAGTGGCGTGATGGTGGTGCGAGACGGAGAGGGGAGGGCGAGCTGGAGAGCGGGGACACCGGCAGGCATCGGCCTCTTTGCGCTGCGACCATCGGATCGGACGGACGTTCACTAGCATTGCTCAATTTCGGATAAATTTATTTTAAACTTTAATTATTTGATACTTTTGTAAATTTTTAATAAATATTTTTTGTTGAGTGAATTTTTTTTAAGCAATAAAAGTCTAAAACGCTAATTGTATATTATTTTTGTACTAAGCTTTAATTTTAAATTAAAGATAATGGCTGTGTTTAACAATGATGGACGATGTATCATGTGTATGTCTGCAGTAAACTTCGGTACTGAAACTTTCAAATAACTTCTCATTTTTTTAACCCTGATACTCTACAGGGTGTTGTTTGGGTCATTGACATCCAGGAATAATACATGAGTTATACTTATTCTAAAAAAAAAGGCACCAGTATCGTTTGTACATTCACCCCTGAGTCGCTCGTCGCTTACCAAAACAACTGTATTTCACTTTAAAATCTCATTGATGAAACTGCAGCTTATTCGAAAGGTCTTGTTAGCACCAGACTATTAAGGTTTATTGTCACCATTCCTACTGAATAGCACTTAAGTAAGTAACACGGCATTAACCATTTTATTACCAGTTTTGGGACCATTTTATTTTGTGCTTTTCTTCAACGTTATTAAATTAATAACAACACCAAGCCCCTCTTCGTTATCACTTATTTTTTTAAATTATTATTAAGGAACCATACAGCGTAACAAAAAGTAAATGTCTATGATATATAAATCATGTATGTAAAAAAAAGTAAAAACCGACTTCAAAACCAAAATGCAACGAATCAATTTCTTTTTTTAAGGTATTTTATTGATTGAATTATACTCTGCCTTACTGCCCTACTAACATAGTTTTTAAGAATAGGTAGTGTGATTTAGTTACACTAACAAGTATGGACGCTGTTGATTAACAAAATGCACTGCATTGTATCGTGAACAACTGTATTTTTTTATCTACTTATTTTTGTCATTTTTTATTTTATTTCATTTGCAGTTCTTAGTTTGTTTAATTAATCAGGCAGTTGATGAAGCTTATGAAAATATTAATAGAAATCCATCATCCGTAATCATTTGCATGAAGGATAAACAAGTTTCTTAACACTTGTGTCTACCTCACATTTTACAAAGTGCCTGTTCTGGCAACTCGACAACTTGGTACCGATTTCCAGATTGATTTTCTGGATCAAAAGAAGTCGTCGAAGCAATTAGCCGTATAAACAAGATGTAATTCACTGGGGCGGAGTGCGAGCTGGCTTTTAATTAGGGTGACCATGCGGATCGCATATTATTGACAAACGACCTTTTGAAGATCGCAGGATCACACACTTAACCGGTCGAAGTGCAAAAATTTCAGACATCTACTGGTTGATAATGATAGGTATTGTTGATGATTTATTCAGGATCACATGTTTGCATAATACCTACCAAAGTAAAACACGTAATTTTAGTGAAAAATGAGTTCATAGAAATGCTTTCAACGGATTTGTTTAATGAATCCATGAAAGAAGAGATGTGTAAATAATCCACATTGTTTTTTTTGTTCTTGTTTAGAATGTTTTATAAAAGTATGAATCAGAATCAGAATAATTTATTTGCCTTAATTGGGGGTTCACAGGATTATAAATACATTTTATGTTCAGCCCATTTAGCCACTAATAAATAGCATGCAAATATTTTAACAATTACACAGGTATTAGTCTTATTTGTTAACATTTGAATTAATTACATTTTTATTATGTATTATTATTATTAAATAATGTTTCATTCCTTTAATTTTGTTCAAATAATTCATTCAAATTACAAAAACATTTCATTACAAGCCATTTCTGTAGCGTTATCTTAAACCTTCTTAAATCTAACGTTCTGAGGTGTTTAGGTACATTATTAAAAAATCTCACAAACATGGTTAAGCAGGTTTTATTATATTGCGATGTCCTATTATAAGTCTGTTGGCATTACTTGAATTTCTGGGATAGATATTACACGCCGGTGGAAACAACCTATTATTTTTCTTCACAAATGAGCATATTACAAGAAAGAACAGGGACGTTAATATAAGGAAACCATGTTTTTTAAACCATGGGCGGCATGTTGCGTCAGGTGCAAAACCAAATATTGCCCTTAAGCATTTGTAGGTACTTCAGTATTAGTGTAAACCCAATTTTGTATTTTTTGGAAATAAAGGATCTCAATTACAAGTCAATTACTGTAAACCTTCTCGCCCTAACAGACAAGGAGTGGTCGCCCTACAAATAAATAAAGGAAATTTACCGGTATTTACGCTATATCTCCTCGTATTTGCTATAAAGAGTCGGTTACTCTTTGGGAATAGGTATATACATTGCTCCCCATCCTGCTCCCCCCCCCCTCTCTTTCAAAGTTGAGTAAAAGTAAATTGCCAACGCATTTTACTTTTAGAAACCCAATTGTTACAACGTACATGATAGAATTGCAAGGGTAATATCAAAAAGACGGAAAACTTAAATTGATAATGATACACACTTCAAGTATTTTTTTTTGTTTTTATTATAAGTTATACATTTTATTTTATCTTAATACAACCAAGCAAATAGAAGGATATGTTTAGAAAGCAACTGTATCAGACAAAGGAATTGAACCCTGTTCAGGCGTGTGCCTATACCTCTCGTCCAAGGGTTTGTCTCTTCATAGCTTCTAATAACTAAGTTATATTGTTTTGAAAGCAAAAAAAGATTTCTCTTTAATTTTCCTTACTGCACAACGGTTACATCTCAGTCTGACGTCCATTTCGCACCGCAAAGTTCCCGGAAAACAGTCATCAGCAACCCATTCATCGCACACTGTGGTGCGAATGTGGTGCCATTCTGAACCAGCACTTAGGTCGGAAGACCTCGTGGTGTGAAACCTCCCAACACCCGATGCCAGACTGAGCATGTTATCTTTGTCTAACTAGTTAATGAAGTAATTAAAATGTCTGGTATCCAACAACAACGTATGTCACTGTGGCAGATATAACGGAAACTAGCAATCGATTGTCGAGTCGAAAAAGGTGCATGGCGTGAAATGATATTGGTCTTGACAGCACTGTATCTCGTAGCTCAGTCAGACTTAATTTTAGTTCCTCTGCTGAAAAAAAACATTATACTTATAATAATAGTATTGTAGTCTCAAAAAAAAACTCGTTACAAAAAATTTAAACAGAAAAAGTTTAAATGTGATGTACATCAAAATCTAGTGCTCTCTACTCACATAATTTAATGGGGCATCCCTTTTATGTAAATCCATCCAATGCGCAGTTTTATTGTAGTTAGACGTTTGGAAAAAACTTTTTAGACTTCATTTAGGTAGGACTTTATTTTACTTTTCAAACCAACATAAATTTAAAATAATATTCTACTTTAACGCCATCTAGGGACTGATATAAAATGTTGAGAGAAAACTGCTCATTAAAGATTTGTATTCGTGCCCTTCATCATTTTAATGGCAACACACACTAACAAAATATGTATTCACAAAAACTTACTTATAACCTTGTTCAAGATTAAGAAATCAGCAATTCTTACTATCCTCTCGGTCTGCCTATAAGTGTCCTCGCAGCAAATCAAAAGGTACACCAACACAATGAAACGTGTCGTTATCTGTATTATTATTGATAAAATTATCATGGAGATACATTTAGGGCTAAGCTGAAATAATTTAAAAGGCATTTTATCCCTTTGAAGAAAGGCATAAAACTAACTATTCTTTGAAGAAAGAATAGTTAGGATACCTATACTCTGTTTTTTAATAAGATAGACCAAAATGACATTTGGTGGGATGCCACTTATTTTTAATTCTAAAATAGTGATGTATTTAATTAATCGAAAAATTCACTTGTTATTCATTCGCGTTTATAATTTGATAAACGCATAATTCAATAATTGTAGTTTGAATAAGTTTTGTGAGGAAGTTTAAAGGCATCATTCATAAGGCATAATTGTTCGTGTGTTATGACGAAAAATCAACAAATAAAAAATATTTGTTTTGAAGACAATGTTTCCTACAAGTACTTCTACTATTCCTAAAAATAATAATAAAAGAAATTGGCCTTTATTTGTTAAAAATAATCAAGAAACATTTAAACTAAGACATAAAAAATCTACTTATTAGAAAACGAAACCATTTCCTTGCGGCAAGGAGGCTATGATGCCGGCTTCGCTGCCGCGTTAGATAGCTATGCGAATTCTTGGAGCTAGAAATTAGGCAGATTTATTATTGGCTGGCTATTACAGTATTTAATTTTTTGTGCATATTTCTTAACAGCGATTTAGCAGAAGACCCAAATGTTTCAACGTCAAACGGCGTAAGCACATAATCTTGCAAGAAAGACATGCTTGCGACGCTTGGTGTTTTCGGCCAACTCCGCTTCTGCTCCAACCTTTAGGGCTGATTCTCTGAGATGGGATCAAAGTATCGACACAAGTTGCATTCCAAACTAAAGTCCGATCCCGTTCCCAAGGAATAAACGTGAGGCCATCGGGTCTCCTGCCATCATCACGGACCAAACCACGTGGTTCCAACGTGGGAGGAACATTAAAGGTGGCAAGAGCTTTTCTGATGGCGTAATTAAGGATAGCGTGACGGGCCATACGCCCGGCGCACAGTGGGTCGAAACAGTAATATGAGGGACATAGAGGTTTTTTTTGACAAGTCGTATTTTTTTGGATGCCGATCGATAGTCCTTTAGATACTCGTAAAGACATGTTATATAACATTTTTCACGAAACCTAATAGTTTGGCCATAAAAAAATAATTTGTGTTTTTTTGTATGAAACAAGACCTAAAGTACTAAATATCTCCCAGGAACTGCTTGACCGTGCCTTATAATGACTTAGATTGGCATAAGTGTATTGTGCACTGACATCCTAATCTATTTTTAACCGACTTCAAAAAAGGAGGAGGTTATCAATTCGACTGTATGTTTTTTTTTTATCATTTTTTTTTTGTATGTATGTTACCTCATATCTCAGTCGTTTGTCAACCGTATCGAAAAAATTTTTCACCTACTTAGAGGGTGTACCTTCTAGTTGGTCCCATTTTTTTCATTTTGGGATCTGATGATGGGATCTTGGTGTAATTGAGGGAAACCCTTAAATTTTAAAGGCACGTATAGTGTTTCTTTACAAAAACCTTAATTTTGACGTGTTGTTACGTCTGATAGTCAACATCTTGTGGGGCTGAGCTGATGGTGGAACTCCTTAACGCTTAGGAGTTCAGTAATTATAATGACGGAACTTATGATAATTAATTTGTAGCTTCTTAAATAAGAGAATCATAAGGTGCAACTCCCCCCCCCCCCTCTTATGTAATCACTAAACATGAAGAAAGAAAATAAACTTTAAAAAAAGTATAAACCGTCTTCAAAACCAAAATGCACTAAAAATTCTTAAATAAACTCTTCACCATTGAAAGGAAAGGAATCCGTTTTAGGCAAACAATTTCTTTTTGGAGTCGGTGCCATCACTTTGACCATCAAGCAATCACAGCACCGACTCCAAAAAGAAATTGTTTGCCTAAAACGGATTCCTTTCCTTTCAATGGTGAAGAGTTTATTTAAGAATTTTTAGTGCATTTTGGTTTTGAAGTCGGTTTTTACTTTTTTTTTAGCTGCTCCAAACAGCAATTTTGCCTGTTAAACAATTCGGAAAAAAAATATTTTTGATAATCCTATTATGGGATTATAATGACAATTCTAAGAAAAAGCGTTAATAAGGGTACTAGGAACTAATTCCGTAGTTAGTCTACATTGTTCTGTATTATCAGAATCTTTTAAAACCTTTTTAGGTTTAAAGAATTTATTCTCATAAGAAATTTACATTTCACTTAAAATGAGATAATTACTACTAAATTTATACATAATATAATAATTAGTCGTCGCAGCTCGCTCGCTTTTTTTTTATTATCATCGGATGACTTAAAAGTAATAATGATGTCAGGTAATTAGGATATTAAAGAGACAATGGTTAAGGGTTGGGGGTAAGTAACCTGGAACTGTGTTATATAATGAAGGTGTATTAATTTTAAAAAAAAGTTTGTGCAGTGAAACCTTACCAGTAACACTTAACTTGATTTGCGATCTATTACTTACGATTACAATGGAGTTCATTGTGAATAATTTAGATTTTTTGGTAATCCTCAGGGAAACGTTAGAATCTTTGACAGACAGTGAAAAGTTATATAATCATCTTATGCAGAAAATGGGACGAAAAGAAAACAGTGTTAAATTAAAAAAGTTTTGTCAGTGTTTTTGTGCTTATATTAATAGTAGGTGGACAAAATTCCATCGATCATTTCTCCAATTCTTAAGAAGAAACGGAGATTGGTTAGAAACCCAAAATAATTGGCCACAAATTATAAATGAAGAAAATATTGAGCACAATATTGATAATTATTTAAGTATAACAAACAGTATATCGAACAATCGTCTTTTAAGCTCTAATATTATCATTGGTGCTGTAGAATTTAAGATTTTTATTTTTCGTACATATTGTTTAATATTTGTTTTTGTTATAATTTAGATTTTTTTTATATATTTTAAGCTAGCATTGTAAGATTTTAATCATTTTTCATTTATTTTATATTTTAATTACTTTTAAACAAATATTTATAAATATGTGTTATTTTGTAGAAATTATATTAATATTTTATGGAATTGCTATTCTCTGTTGTCTTACTTAATTACCCGAGATAATTTTTATTTTAAAGTCATCCGATTCTAAGAAAAAACGGGTTTGAAAGATTCTGTTAATAAAAAACAATGTAAATCAACTACGTAATTAGTTTCTGGTATCCTAATCGATGCTTTTTTTTAACAGGAGCAGGTAAAACCCCAAACCATTATCGCTTTATTTGTATAATTAATATCCTAATGACCTGACATGATTATTACTTTAAAGTCATCCGATGATAACAAAAAAAGGTTTTAAAAGATTCTGATAGTACAGAACAATGTAGACTTAATTAGTTCCTAGTACCGTAATCGATGCTTTTTCTTAGAATTGTAATTATAACCCCATAATAGGATTATAAAAAAATATATTTTTTTCCGAACTGTTTAACAGGCAAAATTGCTGTTTGGAGCAGCTAAAAAAAGATTAGGATGTTAGTGCACAATGCACTTATGCCACCCTAAGTCATCATAAGGCACGGTCAAGCAGTTCCTGGGAGATATTTAGTACTTTAGGTCTTGTTTCATACAAAAAAACACAAATTATTTTTTTATGGCCTAACTATTAGGTTTCGTGAAAAATGTTATATAACATGTCTTTACGAGTGTTTAAAGGACTATCGATCGGCATCCAAAAAAATACGATTTGTCAAAAAAAACCTCTATGTCCCTCATATTACTGTTTCGACCCACTGTGCGGCGCTTTGCTGGCTACAAAGGCAGTGGTGACCAAATTTGTCAAAAGTTTCAATGAGTTAAAGTAATTATTAACCATACAAGAATATTTGCTATTACAAGGGAAACTACTCAGATTGTTTACTCATCCAAGAGTTTTTTTACGTAGGTATTACAAATTTTTATAGCTCTATGTTATGTTCCACAAGTATTCTTTATTCTAACGAGTAAAGTCATGTTACTGAAAAGTCATATCACGAGTTCAATTAAATGGTTACAACACTATTAGCAGCTTTCTGGTCTACCTAATTTAAAATCAGAGTATAATAAATTTATTTTTATATTACTACCCGGCTATCGTAAAAATCTCTCATGCAAGACATGCCCCTCCCGCTTCCCCGCTCACCCACCCGCCTTCATCTACAGTTCATTCTTGCACACACCTTGTGACATCGCACAGTAACAGGTTCATTCTTACGCTAACCAGCAAATACGAAAGATGCCTACTTGCCCAAAACACGTTTTACCTACCGAGTGATTAAAACCTACATTAAAAAATCCAAGTGCGTTTTACTTACTGTTTCTTTATAAGCGATTTGTATAATGCTGTTGAATGCGCAAACGATCAAAACCAAAATCGTTACTACCCAAAGTGAACTCTGTGAAAGAATACCTAATTTAAAAATGGCTCAAAATTTACAAACAATCGGTAATGAATGACGTGTTTAAATATTAACCGCATTTTTTAAAGTAAAATAAGAGAAATGGTTCACAACAAATCAAATTATTGATAGTGTAAAAAAAATGATACTAAAATTGTCTTCTAAATGAGGTTCAAGTAACAAACGTAAGCTATTAGTTATAGGAAAATAAGTGTCCTACCTTAATTCCAAACAACATGTTGACAAACTCTACTTGCTCCAACATCATTAAATAACACTTTTTGAACAATATTATTTTATAATAACTGCCCAAGTCGATCATTTTTAGAGAATTCAATTTAATGTTTGTTTGCTTTTGAAGACTGCCGTTCTTGCGGACTAGAACATCATCATAAGTTCCAGGTAGTGACTTTTTCAAGCTGTAATACTCTTCCAATATATCAGCCATATGTCCCAATCTATTTTTCAATTGAATAACGCTAGATATCTGGTCTAACGTACTAGCTAAGATGAAAAGAGGGTTGAAAATGTTTGTAATATTCAAAACAAGCGACACAATACTCTTATTACTGAAGTAAGCTTTGGTTGCATAATTTTTAATATCAGAAAATAGAGACAGTATTAAGATACTAACAAATACCCTTGTAATTTTAGTCTCAGTTTCAACATAAAACCCCCTGCCAATAATATCGTCAATGTAATTGTAAACTTCAAAGTACCTCAAACGCTTACTGCCAATTGTGTTTGTAATTACTAAATCGATCATGTAATGAACATATTCGCCCAGAAAAAACATGTTCTCCAAGTCGGTAAATTGGAAATTGTTAACAAATATATTAGATAATTGAAATTTTCCATACGCGATCATGGAATTCACTGCAGTACATATGATTATCCGACACGCCCATTCCAGTTTCGAAAATTTCCATTTTAGTTTATTATTTTCTTTAACGATAGCAGAGAGACCGAATATTTTGAGCATCAGGTTGTTAGGTCTTGAAATGTCGTACGCGTCAATTGGTTTTTTGGATTTTTTTATATTTAAAAACTGTCTCGATTGCACCATTTTTAGACACAGAATGACCAACAGCAAATTTAGTACTTATATCCATATTAGAGCTAATGAAAGAATTTCAGTAGTACAGCGTGTTCGTTCAATTTATTCAAAATAAATATTGCCTTTTGAAAATATATGTATAGGTATACTAAGAGGACAGATTCAATTTATGAAAGACATTGAAGAGTTATTAAAATACGACTCGGTAGTTATAAAAATATAACCAATGCTTTACAGAAGTTTTTGGTATCATAAACCAACTCTTTAAACAAAAAACAAACACCTTGGAAATAATAAAATCGATCAATAGTGTTGAACGACCTATAAAGTTCGCGTTTCCATAATTTCATTCCACTTTACTGATTATTATCGATTACCTATCTAGCTTTGTGTTGTAATTTGTACTTTCTCTAAGCGAATGACACTATTCCAAAGATTTTCAAATGTAGCTCCCGAAAGGAAGGATAGGATAGCATCAGGGCAGCATGAAATTCACTGTTGAAACTAGGTACTCTATATTTTGTTCGAAAATTATCTGTTTTGGTCATTACTTTTAAGGCAGTAAAATTACAAAAAAATGAGACGTACAATCAAACGCTCGTTCCTCTGTATACAAGGTTTTCTGTGCATTGCACTACTGACTTTTATATAATATGTACCTTTTTTATACTCTAGGTATGTGTCCTCTAAAGTTATTTTATAATAACATTGAATGAATTAGATTTCAAATAAACCTAGGGACTTATGAGGATTATTTTTATATTAATAAAACTATTCTTGACTTTATAGCACCGCATTTAACGATCATAATTAATAAATGTTTCGATGAAGGCTAGTTTCCTAGTTTCATATAATTTAGCAAAATCGTCTCTCTATTTAAATTAGAAAAAAAAGACCATTCCAACTCTCGACTAATATCTATTTTACCTATGCGAAGTAATTTTTTTGGAAAGACCCCCCGCGCCTTCCTCAATCAATAAGGGTGAGGCGCGCGGATGGCATTATTTATAAAAGTAGGTCTGTTTATAAAAATAAATGACTTTTATGATTTTTTGAAAGTTAGTTAATGTGTACATTTATTTTGTAGAAATGATTTGATACAGCGTGTGGAACGCAGGTGCATACATCTAACTTACTAGTTAACTTTATTTTATTGCCTGTTGTTGATGATATAATGTGGTACTTAATAAAACATGTATAACTTTATTTTATTACGAATGGGAATATTTTTGTGAGGTAGGTCTCAATAAAAAACGTTTCATAAAAATACATGAATCACATTTATTAGTTTTAAATTTAAATTAAATTTCAATCATCATCATTTCCGTAATCGAAATTATGTGATACAATGTATGTGACAGACGCTGATTAAATAGTAGATACTAATCATTTGTTACTAAATGTGATGAAATGCACGGAATGGTATCCTATCGGTCTTGATTGAATTGTAGCGCATAGCTCTGCCAAGCATAGTTCTAACTCCTCAGCTGAAAATTAGAACAAAATATACAGGGTCTAAAAGAAGTAAGAGATCTGGGAGTTCAATTGGACTGTTAATTGTATTTTGATTCGCACATTAATATGATCACTTCAAAAGCATACAGACTACTCGGTTTTGTTTATCGCCAAAGCGTTGATTTTAGCAACGTGAACACTCTTATATTAATGTATAATGCTTATGTTAAATCTCATTTTGAATATGCTTCAGTTGTATGGAATCCACAATATTCAAAATATATTGACCTTGTTGAGGGTATTCAGGATAAATTTATTAGGCGTCTAAGGTACAGATTTAAATATTGCAACACTGACAAACTTCTATCTTTAGAATTCCGACGTGAGTATAGGGATCAAATATTTTTATATAAAATTATTAACCATGCAGTTGATAGCCCTTACCTGTTGAGCAGACTAGCCTTCAACTGTAAAAAGTATCGAACTTGACAAAAAAGCACCTTTGACATACCCATTTGTAGGACTAATTACCGTAAAAATAGTTTTATTATAAGAGCCGCAAGCAAATACAATGCATCTTTTAGTCATATAGATATTTTTCATGAGCGATTGACAAGTTTTCGTCGTCTTTTAAGATCTGCATAAATACAAGCAAATCTCGATGTAGGTATATTATTATAATAAAATTGTAGTTAGGTTTAGGTAAACCCTCTTTTTATGTAAAAGTTTTCATGTATGGGACATAAAAACTGTTCGCATTATGTCTTCTTGGCACTCATTGTAAAAGTTAGCATTGGAAACTTTTAAATGCTAGTGTATAAGCTTATTAATTATCTATTAAGATGTACTATAAGACAGATGTTTTATTCCTTAATAAAGATAAAAAAAAAAAATACGACCAAAATTCAAGAAGGTGGTTTTCAATCGAGTTAAGAATACGGAAAATGAAAAAAATATTTAATAAAATTAAGAAAAATAAAATATTTAAAATTTTCTATTAATGAAGACATGACTCTCAACCAGCCTTTGTTTGCATCCTATATTAGAAATGAAAAAAAACCGGCCAAGTAAGGGTTCCGTGCCAACTTTAACTGAATTAAAGTACTTCCACTAAGGGCTGATTTTTCAATAGTCAGATAAGAAATATTCGTCGAACAAAATACAATATGGCTAATTTGAAGACGTCACCTAATTGTAAGCAATCATTGGGACCTGTCATTTTTGAAAACCTGTCGCTTTTTATATTATCAGTCTGATAAGATTTATCTGACCATTGAAAAATCGGCCCTAAGCCAAAATACCACTGTGGTTTGAAGTCGAGTTTTAAATACAGAATAGTTAAAATAAAACCCTAAGACAAAAAGTTTTTCTATTTCTTAAAAAAAAAAAAAACTGTATTCGTAACTCGATTGACAAGCACTTCATGAATTTGGCTCGTACATTTTTAACACCTTGTATAGATAGATTAATCATAGAATTATAATAAGATAGATACATTTTATAATCCCAATCACAATCTTACGTATAATGTTGTTCGTGACTATCAAGTCCACTATTTTGACGATCCTTTCGCTCTGTCTGTAGGTGGTTTCAGAACAAATCATGGTGTATACTAACGTGCTTACGGTGTACGCACATTTTACTACGTTTAAAAATACACACATCAAAAGTGTCTAGGGATCAACATATATTTTTGCAATAACTTTTCTTGTGATTGATATTAATTAAAATTTTCTTTAAGGATTCATCAAATAAAGTGTTTTCGTTTGTCTACAGTAACGATAAACCAAGTCACCTTTGCATTAATAAAGAAATTTGCCATTTTCCTAATAAAGGCATTTTTGACATTTGAACCACTAACATTAAAGTTCGAAAAAAAGACTGAAATAACAGGTTTTTTTTTAATTTATTGGGTAACTTAAACAATTAATGATCCGTATTTCTACCGCGAACACTAACAACACAAGAACATCGGTTTGGCATTCTCAAAATGAGTTCATCCTAATCACGCTGTGGAATGGCCGCCCATGTTCGTTGCCACAACAAAAAAAGGTCTTCTTGCGACTGGATACCCTCCATATTTGGCAGAGCTCTTCTCTGTAGCATATGCCATGCATGCTCAATCGGGTTCAAGTCTGGCGACTGAGCAGGCCGGGACAGGACATTGAAGTTAGCTGTGGCGAGGGTCTGTCTTACAACTCTTGCGGTGTGCGGTCGTGCATTATCATGCATTAACTGAAATAAGGGACCGATTTGCACTTGTAGAGGAACGATGACGTCTGATACAATCGCCTCAGCATAAATTTGAGCGTTGAGTTGCCTTAGATCCGAATCAAAACAGTTCTTCCGCCGATCCAAATACCCGCCCATACCACGATGGTTCCACCACTATAAGGATGGACTCTCTGGCAGGATTTTAATCGCTGTTGGCGTCCAGGGGTTCTCCAGTGTCGTATACGTCTTGTCTTCTGCCCAATTTCTGTGTTCAAGAGCCCATTGATATCGAATCCTACGATTGTGCATTGCTATAGTTGGTACCCGTAGCGGTCTTCGGGAATAAAGGTTCACTTCATGCAAGCGGTTTCTGACTGTTTGGTCGCTAATTAAGTTCCCTGAAGAGTAATGAAGCCTCACGGCTAACATCATGGCGGTTATTGTTGGAGCTCTTCGAGCTGTGATTTGAATGTATCGGTCTTGTCTCCGTGTGGTGCAGCGATACCGTCCTCTATGGCGCTCAGCCACGGTACTAGTGCTTTGGTAACGTGTCCAAAGTCGACTGATAACACTCTGATTTGTATTCAGAGCTAAAGTCACAGTACGTTGCCGGGAACCAGCTTCTATCATCCCCACGGCTCTGAGCATTTCTTCCCTGCTTAAATGACGTCGCCACTCCATAGTAACGTTGGTTTTAATCAGTAGTAGGGTAACAGTAGCACTAATAATGTCTTCAATGCGTTGTATGTTTTTATAGGGAAAATATTGACAGCTGATTTTCATCTTTTACTCAAATTTGATTGACAGTTCCTGTTTCAAATAATGAAATGCACCAAAAAGGATCCATATAAATTTATAAAATCATAAATTTATTACAAAGCCACATCTCAATCTCAAGAAATCCGCATAAGAATGCTTGATCCCTAGACACTTTTTATGTGTGTAATATCATATCGTGTCTTTGAAAGGTTAGCTAAAAGTTATAAAAAACGTGAATTATTTGGAATCCGAAATATGATTCTTAAAGTAATAAAAATTATGTACACATTGCAATAATCCTAAAATTGACGACATGTTTGGTTAAGTAGTTAGTTCTCCTGACGGTGTTCGTGTGTTCGAATCCCGCTAGTGGCAAATGTTTTTGTAATGAGCATGAACTTTTGTACTTTTAAGGGCCGATTGTTGCAACGTCAGATAAGACTTATCAGACTGAATAAGTATACAACGACCGATTTAAAAATGACATTTATATAAATGATTGCTGTTAAATAGGTGACGTCCAATTAGGCATGTTGTATTTTATTCGACGAATATTCCATATCTGATGTAGGAAAAATTAGACTTAAATCCTGGATGTTTATATGAATTTTAACATTTATATATCCCCCGTATATATTTATATAGTCCCCGTCATAATCGTTGCGTGGTATTTGAAGCACAAGAAAGAATATTCCTTAATTCGAAACCTCTTGGTTTCTAATTCATCCATTCGTGTTTTGTCTGGCGCATATTTATATATTTATATATTTAAATAATGTTGAACTTTCTTAAATAAACTTAAGTGTTAGTCACAAGTCTTGCGGCCATAAAATATATCTACTTACGCGTTTAAAATTCTTCCCAATCTTATGCTTTAGAATGTTTTTAACACTCACAGTGTCATATTTTATATTCATAAAGATGAAATAAGAAACCAAAAATTTTTGCGCACGGGCGGGACTTGAACCAGCAACCTTTTGGCAAACCGGGCCAAACGCTCTTACCAATTGAGCTACCGTGCTGGTAGTCCGACCCTGCGAAATTAATGGTTTCTTCCGAAAACGTCAATTTCGTGACGCTTAGCGCCATCTAGCCGTCTGTTTATGAAACAGATGGCCCAAGCAGTTATTCTTTACAGAATATATTCAACTTGGAAATTGATGTCGCTTCGCTATCTAATGCTTTAGAATGTTTGTAACACTCACAGTGTCATATTTTATATTCATAAAGATGAAATAAGAAACCAAAAATTTGCGCACGGGCGGGACTTGAACCAGCAACCTTTTAGCAAACCGGGCCAAACGCTCTTACCAATTGAGCTACCGTGCTGTTAGTCCGACCCTGCGAAATTTGTGGTTTCTTACGAAAACGTCAATTGCGTGACGCTTAGCGCAATCTAGCCGTCTGTTTATGAAACAGATGGCCCAAGCAGTTATTCTTTACAGAATAAATTCAACTTGGAAATTGATGTCGCTTCGCTATCTAATGCTTTAGAATGTTTTTAACACTCACAGTGTCATATTTTATATTCATAAAGATGAAATAAGAAACCAAAAATTTTGGCGCACAGGCGGGACTTGAACCAGCAACCTTTTGGCAAACCGGGCCAAACGCTCTTACCAATTAAGCTACCGTGCTGGTAGTCCGACCCTGCGAAATTTGTGGTTTCTTACGAAAACGTCAATTGCGTGACGCTAAGCGCCATCTAGCCGTCTGTTTATGAAACAGATGTCAGTCACATCAAAGTAAGGAATGATAATATTAGTATTATGCTTAATATATAATATTAATATATAAAGTTTTACAAAAGAAAACGGCTCCACAATATTCTGAAAAAAATCAAAACGTATAGTATCTACGAAATACTACGCCGTAGCTAGAAAGCTACGAAGAAGCGACCTGGTGTTGGTAGTTTTAACTCGCTTGTTTTGTATCGCAATAAGAAATTTATTTTGTGGTTTTATTTAAAAAAATAAATTTTTGGCATCGATAACGTTTGTAACGTATCGATAACCTTTGGGTCTCTCGGCGTTGACCAAAAGAACTCGCTGTATACAGATACAGTTTACACAAAACACTCCAAAACTTAAAATCGATCGAGATCCACAACAGAAAAAATTGGACCTCAACTCAACTTAAGCAAATTGCTCAATTTCATGGATAACTTAGTAATTGTACTCTTTGATTTTATTGCTGCCCAGATTATATGTATATGTCCTAACATTATCCACTACTAAAATATTTTACAACTAGTTAATTATGCTTATCACGTAACCGATATACATTATACATTTATTTAAAAGCAATAATGAAAATTGGCCTCCATTGATTTTCCTCATCTTTGTTTTTGAGTGTAAGAAAACTTTTGGAGTTTTACCCAATCTTAATATTTAATCTTTAACATTTGCATTTTTCGTAATGAAAGCTTCGTAATAAGAAAGCTAAACTACAATGCATTTTGGATTTAATATTCTTTTAGGCAACGTCATTCGAAATCATAATATAGTAACATCATTCCTGTAAAGTGATGGAAATTTATTACTAATGGGAACTTAAAATAAACCATTTGTCTTCTTTTTAAATTTCTTTTAGAGTTAGTGCATGATGTGTGTAGACAGGTGTAGGTCAGTTTGATTTTAAGCGTTATTTAGATTTTGTGAATCAAGAGCCAAGTGGCGGTGCATTTGAGTTTTCTAAATTCCTATGACTTGTTTCGTCGGGGGTGAAAAATATCACCCAGTCATGTAAGCACATCAATAAAAGTCGATTATGATAAATATTAATTGAATTTAATTTAACTTGTTACAAAACTGTACAAAGAATTATTATTGTAGATTCTGCAACAAAATAATAGTCACAGTGGTCACAGCAGAATTAGTTGAGACGATCAAAGCGTAATCCAGTCTGTAGAAGTTCAAAGCGGTAAAATGTACGGGCCTAATATGAACCAGGCTGCGAAACTCTTGGAAACCGCCCCGCATTTGTTCATCTAAAAAAAACGAAGATACCGAGATTAAAAAACGCTTTTTTATTTCATGAAGTTATCGCTCTTAACTCGTAAACTACTTTACCGATTTTTTCCAAACTTACACCGTAAGCTAAATTGCATCTGATTGAACTAAAAAAAAAATCATCTCGCTATGACTTCTCGTTTTTGAGAAATCTGTGGATAAACATACATACACTTACAAAATTTTGCAAACGTGTTTAGAAGTCCTACTGGAAGGACATATTCAAATATTATAAAATACCATCAATATCAGATACATACACATTAAATTGATGACCTCCTTATTTTGAAGTCGGTAAAAATATAAGTAAGAACTACTACGTTAGTTATAACGTGCGTTGTTTACTTCAAAAATTATAACTAAGAGTTTTAGATTTGTATGTATTTTGGTTATTTTTTATTCCTTATCATTTCATATTTATTAGAAAGGAAAAAAATATGTTCTTCATCTTCCTTTCGTATTTACGGGATCAACCACAGACTAATCAGAAAATATTGCAACCACAAAAATATGACTCATAAAATAAATGATTAAATATTTATATTAATAAATAAATATTTATATTTATATTAAATATTTATATTTTTATTTAATATTTATTTTTGTTATATGTACTATTCTGATGATTCATTACGATATTTTTGAGATCCGAAATTTTTCGCGGGGTAGGTAAAGCCGCGGGAACCGCTGAATTAGTAGGAAAACTGAAATATACATAACTCACACATGTATTTATACTATTCTATTAATATCTTTACAATAATATAACGGTTGCAATTAGTCCTACACTATTATTATAGGACGAGTCGATTTGGAATATTTTATATGTGAAAAGAAAATTTGTTGGGATTATTTCGCTGTGTTGAATAACTATCAATCTCCGAACAAGGCACCATGATTCAAAAGCATTATTTCTACAAAATATACACAATTTCACTTGAAATTATAAAAAATCAAATGCAAGTTATTTTCAGCGAGCCTCTTCAGGGCGGTCAACTGTTTGACATCTGCGAAAAATGGTTCTGCTGCATCATATCTCGCATTTCTTATTATCACACAGCTTTCTGCTGGTGACATCTCGCTTTTGACGTTCTATTCCAAAGGGATAATAATTGTATTGTCGAATGAAACTGTTTATTAAATCAAATTATCATGAAAATTTAACAACCTTCAAAACCAATCACTAAAAGGACAAAAATAACGCTGATAGGAGAAACAAACTCATTTGATGTCGGTGCATGATGTGCGTACGTAGATTGCTAATGTGTGATGTCACCGACACCGACTTCAAATGAGTTCGTTTCTCCTATTAGCGTTATCTTAGTCATTTTAGTATTTGTTTTTGAAGGTGGTAAAATTGTTATGGGAATAAAATGCCGTTTTTATTTATTTTTTAAGTTACAGTGTACTTGATTGAACAAAAAAAAGTTGAAAAAACCTTCTATTCTGTGTAACAAATACTTTAGAAAGCGCATCAAAATTAGTTCTGTCAAACGCGAGATATTAGAAGACAAACAAAAATACATACATGTCAAACTGAGAACCTCCTTTTTTGAGGTCGGTTATAATAAGTCATTAATCAATAAAAATTACACCTTCCCTGGCCCCTGGACTCGCTCTTCAAGACAAAAGCTCAAGTCCAACCGCTCATTCCAGAAATAAGACTACTAGATAAAAAAGACGTGTGGCACTCTGAGACTGCCACGGTAAATCTATTATATAATTATATATTTATTTTATTTGTACAACCAATGACATCTAAGAGCGAGTTGCTGAACTAAAGAGACAAACGTGACATTACAAAAAGTCATTATAAGTTCTGCTATTCATCGATAGATGGAAAACTAAAAAGTATCACCGCTGTGGCGGTCGGAGTGGGGGGGTTAAGTTGTTTTCGTTACAGAATTTCTGGATTCGGTCTCCACGCTCAAGGCCCGCGATAGAAGCTTTGCAATAGCTTAATAATAAAAACATAAAACAAACATTTCTATGTAAACGACTAAACGAATACTGTCCGAAAAAACGCCCGCGCGTCCCATTTCGGAGCAATCATACAAGAACTAGCGCGCGAACGTCCGCGGCGGCACCTATTGTTATGTGCGTCCTTTACTGTTATGGCGCTTGCCCGACTATTGTTTTCATATGCCTTTTTTCCCGGCCTTTAACATGTAAATGGAAGGTTCGGTCGCAGCGACCAAGAGTGGGAAAAACTTACATTCAACATCCTTGATGACCTTGATGATCCTTGATGACGTCCTCTATGGTGTAGTGGCTAGGCACGCTGGGTTTCAAGGCGTCACCGCTCCGAGGTCCCGGGTTCGATTCCCGGTCGGGCCAATATAGATATTGTCTTGGGTCTGGGTGTTGTGGTACCACCGTTGTGTCAGATTTCCATAACACAAGTGCATTAGCTACTTACTTTGGGATTATTTGTAATTGGTGTCCGATATTTATTATCCTTACATTGGGACGTTCATACGTTAAAATAACAATCTCAAAATAACTATAATTATATGTAATAGCGGTCCCTCGCGACTTCATCTATGCATTTTGAGTTTGCTTCTTCCCCTCCTGTTGCAGTGTGATGTATTGTAGCCTAAAGCCTTCCTAGATAAAAAAGCTATTCAACACAAAAATATTTTTTCAATACGGACACTTAGTTCCTGAAATTAGCGAGATCAAAAAAACAAATTCCTCATCTTTATAATAATAGTATTATAATTTGTAATACGGGTAGTTAAATGCTATGAAACATCACCAAATGAATGAGTAGAAAATTACTCACCAGCAGTGGCGGCTGTACCTTAAGTGCGCTCGTGCGCTGAACCACCAATTCAAAAGATTTAAAAATTACAAAATATTAAGTAATTCATCTTTATTTTTAATTACCATTTTAATCATCCTGAGATACAGGATATCTCCTAGTTCAGGTGACAGCCAGCTTTATTATTACCAATTTGTTTTAACTGTTACATGTATTAATAGATATTTTTAAACATACAAAAACGTATAAAACATACAATCTCCAATTATGGTGAAAAAGTTTGAGCGCTTTACTAAACTATTAAGACTTATTTTCCTGTAAAGACAAATTCTCGTGCGCTTCGGCAAGTGCACGAGGACTGCTAATACAACTTGTAGGAGATACGAGGTAATACGCCTGACGCGTGAAACAAAAGATAGTTCATAGAAATGTACCGAGTAATGAGTGGGTTTTCGAGCGCCGCACGTGCGAACCGAGGATTGACGAGAGCACCCGATGTTTGACGAATTGTCCGGCCGGCATGGGCGCAAGGCGACGATGGTAGCCATGATTGACATCATGACATGTTACACTGTATGTGCGAACCATTAATTATTATTGTTTATTTATATTACCGTAATTGTTTTAGTTTTTGTTTCGATTTTCTTAAAGTGCACTACCAGTTCGATAACCCACCAGCCGCCACTGCTCACCAGTAGAAGTAGTTCTTTGAAACGGGTATTTAAATTTTAAAGCTTTCTCTATGATTGGTTTACGATCAATAAAATATGAACAACATTTCATAGCAATTAAATGTATTGAATTTGAAAAAATGATTAAAAACCATTTAAAATAAACGATAAAAATAGGCAAACTGTTTCTATTATTTTACTTACCGTTTTGCGACGACCCGTCTGGTTAGTGGTCGAGAAATCGCCTTCTACGCAGCGGGTGCGGGTTCGATCCCCGCACAATACAAACATTTTTGTGCATGAAAACATGACCATGACCAATACAAACAGGCATGCTGTTTGTATTGGTCTGGGTGGTTTCTATGTATATCATGTATGTATTTACAAAAAAAGTATTTAAGTATTATATCCGTTGTCTGGCACCCATAACACAAGCTTTGAGTAGCTTACTTAGGGGCTAGATGGCGATGTGTAGGAATGTCCAAAGGATATTTATTTTATTTATTTATTTATTATTCCTGCAAATTTCAAAACTAAAGAATTGGAATATTGGTTAATCAATCTGCTACGGTATTTACATTGAAATCATTTCATTTAAGAATAACACACAAATTAAATAACCAGATAAAAGTACTGATCACGACTAAGTAAAAATGTTTTTTTGCGAAGGCATCAAAAGGGTTAAGTGCCCCCGATATGGGACAGCCTTTGTACATATCATTTAATGCAATTTACGAATGGTAATGTTTGTTGCGGGCTTAACTTTTTTTAATTGGAACAAACGTACGAACAGCGCGCGGGTTCAAATATTATTGTTATTTGTATTTTTCTCATCTCCTATTTCGTGCAAATTGCTATGACTGCCTTTTTTGAAAATATTAGTATATAACAATTCTGTAATAGATCTGTTTAATGCTGCGCATTTTAAACTTATTAAAAACAAAATGTACAGGTATTTGTTTTAGGAATCCTAGAAACTTCGAGATCATTCTCAAGGAAACTAAAACTGCGCATTACAATAAAAAAAAGTGACCCTGTTAAGCTCGATAATGTCTTTTCTTTCATTTGGCAAGATTTAAGACAGAAAATGCTAAGAAAAAGCGCCAAAACGAGATAAAACTATCAATTAATTAATAAAACTAGAAATTCATCACTGCAGGTATTACTTTGAGTAAAGGTATCTTTTTTATATGCATATTATAATCACGAAACAGTTTACAGATAAGTGATACATCTTTTATACATAACTAGCGGACTCAGCGAACCTTGTTTCTCTCTCAGACCCGTTTTACCCCGACCACGTAATTTTTATACATAATTATCTTAATCTGACGGTGACGAATCTGACACAGTAAAAACCATAAAAATCGGTACAGCCGTTCACGCGTAATGCCGTGACCAAGAAAAATATGTATTCATTTTTATATTATATGTAAAAAATAGTAATATACTAAAGTTTAAGTCAAAACACTTGCCAGACAAATGTACATGAGAATAAGTTACATCGTTTCGCTAATTCGTCTCTTTCTTTGACTACATTTTATTTTATAACACACGAAAGTTTGTGAGGATTGATGCTTGTTACTTTAAGAACTACTACTTACTAAGTTTTTTTTTACATAGTATGTTCTTATTGCATTGTATACATGCCTATAAGTACTTAGGCATTGTCAGCTATAATCCAATATTATTAGTTTACTCGAACAAATATTATTCAACACAGTAATGCTAGCCGCACGACTTGATCCTATTAATTCGATGTTTAATACGGATTTGCTTTACAAATCCCGTAATATGGTGAAACTGGACAATTTTGCCCATGGGAGACAACTTTGCCTAAACACGGAAATTAACTAAATCTGCCAATGGAGATCTTAGAATAGCAAATGGAAACTTTGTGAGGTGTTGTTTGGCAAAGATGTCAGGTTTGTGAGATAACTTTGCCCGCCTCTATTTTTGCTTATATCACAGCAATATGTATTAGGAATTATACAACCTAATTTTAACAGTTTATTCGTGTCTATAAGTGTGTAAAGGTTTAGGAAAATCCAATAAAGGTTAGATACTATTTGGATAAAGCACAAAAAAACGAAAAAAGGGCATAAATGCCTGGTTTCACAGTAACAAGTTGAAAAAAACATTTCGATATGGTTTTCATTTTTTAATAATAAAACTATAAAACCAATTAATGCAATAAAGTAAAAACATATGAACTCAACATCATCTTCAGAGCTTAATGTAGAGTCAAGAGCAAACCATTTTGAAAAAAATAGTACGTTTTCTATCTTTGCAGGAGCTTCTTCAGATACAATTATACTGTGCCGTGCTATGCCGTGCGACGTTATTTAAATATGTTCTTTCTTTGATTGTTTGAGTTATTTTATGTAAACGATTTGATTAAGATGGTACTTACGTAAAAAAAACTTATTGTAATCTGCAAATCACAATTTTAATGTGCCTTGTGCGTGCATTTCAGATTTACATCAACGTCTGGTCAGAATTGTAGACATATTAATCTGGGGATATTTATGTGGTGGTTTGGCCACATCTCGAGACGGCCCCCTGACTGCACAGCCAATAAGGCCTTAAAATAAAATCCCGGCCCCCAACGAAGAGGTAGACCGAAAACAAGGTGGTCCGACGTAGTACAGGGAGACCTCGCTGCCTGCAACGTCACTGTGGGTGACACATCAGAAAGGGGGAGGTGGAGAAGGAAGACGAGAAAGGCAGACCCCACCACCATGGTAATAGATAATGCCAGGAAGAGAGAGATTAATCTGGGGATATTTATATTGAATGTTTTATTCAACAATAACTTTTAAATTAGGTCCCAATTTAAGTATGTCTTATATAACGGTAGTTCAGTGATCAATATTCACAAAGAGAGTTCCTGTTCCTCAGTATCTAAATTAGTTCCCATTTGCGTTATCTGCCTAATATTTCATACAAATTTATGTTCCATATTTAAAAAAATCGATTGGTTTATTCTTACTTGTCTATTACAGTTGAGAAAAAAACTTTTTAAAACCACTCTTAGAAATAGATTTGGAAAAAAAAATACATTTCTAAAATAATTTCTGGGCTCAGCCTTCGCTTCGCCAGTCGGATTTTGCCTAATTTCTAGTGCAGCCCGTCCCGTTTTTCTCTCCTCTCTGCATAATACTTCCGTTTTAGCCGGAAAAATCGATTTGAAGACGTGTATTTTTTTGGTATTTTTACTTTTCTTCAGAGCTTGTCGTAAAAGAGTTTTAATCAAAAGTGTACAGTGAATGATACCGAAACAAATTTAGTGAAAACAATCGTAACGGTGGAACCACGGCTTATCTCCAGCGAGTTTATCCCGAGATTATTGTGGTTTATTACAACTTCTGTAATTATTTTACGGTGTTTTTATAAGGCCTCTTAGAATGGTGGTGTATTTCTTTCAATTTTGTTTATGTGTTCTGTTCATCAACCTCTAACCTTTTCAGAGGGGAGTTATACATTAGACCGCTGTGTGTTTGAGTCTGAAGTCTAAATAGTCTAAATTATTTTTTTATCTTTATTATTTTCGTGATAGGCTTTAATTTCAAATTAAAGACAAAAGCTGTGTCAAACAATGATGGACGATGTATCATGTGTATATTTGCAGTAAACTTTGGTCCTGAAACTTTCAAATAACTTGTCATTTTTTACCCTGATACTATACAGAGTGTAATTTGACAATGATGACAATGACATCCAGGGATAATAATATGAGTTATACTTATTCCATTTATTTTTTGGCACCAGTATTGTTTGTACTTTCACCACTGAGTCGCTCGTCGCTTACTAAAATAACACCCTGTATTTCAATTTAAAATCTCATTGATGAAACTGCAGCTTATTCGAAAGGTCTAGTTAGCGCCAGATTATTACGGTTTATTGTCACCATTCTTACTGAATAGCACTTAAGTTAGTAACACGGCATTAAACATTTTAATACCAGTTTTGGGACCATTTTATTTTGTGCCTTTCTTCAACGTTACCTATTTAATTAATAACAACACCAAGAGAAGCATTCCTTAAAGTATTCACATTGAATTAAAATAAAATAGCACTTTTTCTCTACAATAAACTGTCATCTGGTTTATAAAATATATCTTCATTTGATGTTTTTAATACCAAATTGTCAAAATATGTAGTAGAAAAAAGCACATTGTTTGTTTAGTTACTTGTAGCATGTATTTTTTTATGATCTTGTTAATCTTTGTTTCGGCGTTGAAATCTAGATTATTATTTTACTTTAAGATATTCTATTCTCATCTTAGTGGCTTGTCTTTTTTGAGAATAAACTTTTTAAACCTAGAATTCATTGATTTGTTTTTCCATACATCGATCGGTACCGGACATGTATGTGTATGTTCGAAAACTGTATTTTTTATTTATCTACTTATTTTTGATATTTTTTATTTTATTTCATTAGCTGTATTAAGTTTGTTTAATTAATCAGGCAGTTGATAAAATTTATGTAAATATTGATAGAAATCCATCATCACTAATCATTTGCATGATAGATAAACAAGTTTCTTAAGTCTTCCTTACATATCACAAAGTGTCTGTTCTGGCAACTCGACAACATTTTACCGATTGCCGGATTGATTTTCCGGGTGAAAAGAAGTTGTCAAAGCAATTAGCCGTATAAACAGGATGTAATTCACTGGGGCGGAGTGTGAGCTGGCTTCTTATTAGGGTGACCACGAGGATCACATTTTATGGACAGACGACATTTTGAAGATCGCATGATCACACTGAACCGCAAACATTTTAAGGAGGTCTTGGTTTAGCAGTAGACATCCACTAGCTAATAGTGAAAGGTATTGTTTATGATGTGGCGCACTGTGGCGCGAATGTGGTGCCATTCTGAACCAGCACTTAAGTCCGAAGACCTCGTGGTGTGAAACGTCCCAACACCCGATGCCAGACTGAGCATGTTATCTTTGTCTAACTAGTTAATGAAGTAATTAAAATGTCTGGTAGCCAACAACAACGTATGTCACTGTGGCAGATATAACGGAAACTAGCAATCGATTGTCGAGTCGAAAAAGGTGCATGGCGTGAAATGATATTGGTCTTGACAGCACTGCATCTCGTAGCTCTGTCAGACTTAATTTTAGTTCCTCTGCTGAAAAAAAAAACATTTTACTTATAATAATAGTATTGTAGTCTCAAAAAAAGAAAAACTCGTTACAAAAAAATTAAAAAGAAAAAGTTTAAATGTGATGTGCATCAAAATCTAGTGCTATCTACTCACATAATTTAATGGGGCATCCCTTTTATGTAAATGCATCCAATGAGCAGTTTTATTGTAGTTAGATGTTTGGAAAAAACTTTGTATACTTTACTTAGGTAGGACTTTATTTTACTTTTCAAACCAACATAAATTTAAAATAAGTGTATATTTTCTACTTTAACGCCATCTAGGGACAGATACAGGGTGTAACAAAAGGCTTAACGAAGCCTTAAACCACGCATTAGGTACATTGTACTGAATCGTATGTAACAAAAATTATCGCTGGGAAACGACTTTAATTGTTAGGCATTATAATAAATCATGCATTTATTGCCGGCAATGTATAGCGCACTTCGCGCACGAAGCGCTACAGATTGGGTTTGTGTGCGTGTATTTGAACGTGTGCGTGGGGACAAGCAGGGCGAGGCGGGAGACCAACGCGCCGCGGTTCGCTGTACCTACGCGCGCGTCGTTACGAAAATTACACTCGGCAAAACAAACTGTAAAACAAAAGTACTTACCTACTCTCCATACGAATCGTCCAGGTCAGGCCTCTCAAGCCGAACCAGCTGCGGCTTGAACTGGCGACCATCGCCAAACAAATACGCGCTCGGTAGCGCGTGTTCTCATGCACTCATTCCAGTATGCCTTCGCGCCCCGATCGTCGTTTAAATTCGTCAAATACGTCAATTATTTTTTGACGCATTTCATCACTAGATGT
Organism: Pyrausta purpuralis; assembly: GCA_963924145.1. Classification (NCBI taxonomy): domain Eukaryota; kingdom Metazoa; phylum Arthropoda; class Insecta; order Lepidoptera; family Crambidae; genus Pyrausta; species Pyrausta purpuralis. The sequence goes on from OZ001657.1 coordinate 21,122,540, forward strand.
GCATGACCGGTCAAACACTCTGTCCTTTACGTAGCCCCACAAAAAAACGTCCAGCGGGGTTAAATCGGGCGATCTGGCTGGCCACGCATGAGGCCCATACCTGCCGATCCAGTGGTCTCCGAACAACTCCGGCAAGCGCTCACGCACAGGTCTCACGATGTGAGGCGGTGCACCATAATGCTGGAACCAAGAGTCTCGGAGCTAGGCTAGTGGCATGTCGTCCAGAGCCTCTACCAAGACGTTATTTATCATGCCTAGGTAGACTGCCCCATCCATACGCACTGGTAAAAAAACTGGCCCCAGGATTTGGATTCGTACTATGCCAGCCCACACGTTATAGGCTGATGTGCGTTAGGGTATTCCGCTCCGTAAAGACACAATGCTTCGAACGCATTGCCATGAGCCATCCCAAAACAAAAGACCATGTTCACCAACTCACGAGCACTGTACTGATACCAAGGCATCTTTAATAACTTTCACTATCACAAAGAACACTTAACAATAACCGTAAAAAGCAAACCGTGCGCGAAAACAGAATACTTGCAATTTACAAACGCATTCGATGACGTGACAAACGGAACTAAATGTTCGTTCAGTAGGTATTTGCCTTTGATTTCGCCGTCAAAGCCGGCCGCGGCCGCGCCGAACTGTGTTCTGTGGCGCCGAACGTGTCGTTTGCTATTGGCCGGCGGGGGCGGGAAAAGCCGAATGCATGCGATGAACGCGATTCGCGCGAAGATTTCAAATTGAAATGAAGTAGGCAATCAACAATTTCTGGTTAACTGTCAAGTATGACTGGTAGAAAATTCCACATCGTAATAATAAGTCTACCTTTTGTACAAATTGAATTTTGTAAAATCAGTGAAGGTTTTGTTATTGTAAGATAAACAAGTGTGAGATCATTTTATGGTGATTGAAGGTAAAATTAAGACCTCCGTATCGCTTGGTGGTGAAGCGAAATGTGAAGGGAAGAATACAACGAGTAAGAGAACAATGAGTAGAAGATGTGTCATGTTGTCAACTTCTTTGCTGGCAAGCGGCCCATGTATTTGGCCCTTCCAAGCTCGATCGGTTGTAAAGTCAGCGTTGTGAATTTGCTTTGCATTTTTGCTAAGGGTTTTTATTAAAAGGACATGGATTGTTAAAGCCTATAAGGATACCAAAATTTCAGTTCGTGTTATCATTTGTAAGTCTTATTAAGAACTGAAAACAGAAGCAATTCAGTTAAACGGCGGTACCATTACTGCCTTAGAGCCTGTTTTTTTTTTGATAAATGTAAGTAACATTTAGTCGAGCAAATAATTCGAAAACTACATTCGCAAGTTGCGATTTTGGTATCTTAAAGTATGCAGTATTTTGTTGCAAGCTGTAGTTATTAAAAAGGTAATAAAATGAAATAATCCTTCATTATGTTTTTAGTTATTAAAAGCTTAATTTACGAAAGTAGAAACCTGAACCATTTGGTCGGTTTAGCAATTCAGGGATGTTGTTATTCTTTTTATCTAGGCGTACGTTGTAGGTAGGCATACTTTAAGAATCCCATTTTCAATAACTTATAAATTTTGTAAGTATCTACTTTTGGTAAAGCGAAAAAGACTTTAATTTTAATGGTTTGCTTATTTGTGCGAAGAAATTAATAAATTGCTTATTTAATTAATCGATCAAATTCTAAATTGCAATTATTTTGTCGCTGAACGTAATGATTCAAAAAGGAATTAGAAATTATTGTTGTTGGATTTAAAGAGCTTGACTTAAGATAATTAAAATCCAAACTAATCAATTGGTTGTTTTATGGGTTCTGATGTTGCTGTTCCCTTTTTCTAGGCGCCTTTATCAACAGGGCTTGATTTTACGTAACTTATCACCTTTTTAAAACAAATTAGTCTTAAGACATGTCATACAGCTTAAGTCTTAAAGATTGTTTCGATACCTACGTTTTAATCCACCTCAATTATCCGAGAAAGTTAGCAATTTGCAATTTGTGAAATTTTGTAGTCATGTCGTAAGAAACTGCGTTGCATGCCTTCAAATGGTTGATTAAAGTGTAGGCTTTTGAACCTAAGGTTTGGACTTCGAATCTTGGGCGGGCAACGCAAACAAAGTAAGAGCTACCAACCTACCTACTACTTACTCTGATAATAACTGGTGGTGGTTTATTTAGTTGATTTAAGGCAAGAACCAATAAATTAAGTTGTAATAAATAAAGTCGGCAAGCCAACTTTTCAATAAACCACACAGAGCTACCAGCTGATCGGGCGCGCGCGATCAGCTGTAAGCGTTCGTCGACCTCGCTCGATGAGTGCGTTGCTACGCAGCGAGGGTACGCACACTAAGACATTATTGTTGTGTGATGTGCGCGGTTCATTGCGGATTGCTATCTTTAAATCGATTTCATTAATAAAGTTCAAAAAATTGACAACATGTTTCTTCGGGAAAAAGATTAGTAATAACAAACAGAAGGTTTACATGCAGAAATCTCGAAAAAAAAATTTTCACTTTGTCCTTCAATATCTCAGTAACCAGGCATTTCCCAGGTATGGTGTCAAGGAAAAAAATGATCGTACAAATGGGTAGAATACGTGGTCTTCGGCTTCGTTAAGCCTTTTGTTACACCCGATATAAAATGTTGAGAGAGAACTGCTCATTAAAGATTTGTATTCGTGCCCTTCATCATTTTAATGGCAACACACACCAAAAAAATATGTATTCACAAAAACTTACTTATAACCTTGTCCAAGATTAAGAAATCAGCAATTCTTACTATCCTCTCGGTCTGCCTATAAGTGTTCTCGCAGCAAATCAAAAGGTACACCAACACAATGAAACGTGTCGTTATCTGTATTGTTATTGATAAAATTATCATGGAGATACATTTAGGGCTAAGCTGAAATAATTTAAAAGGCATTTTATCCCTTTATTCAAAGAATAGTTAGGATACCTATACTCTGATTTTTAATAAGATAGACCAAAATGACATTTGGTGGGATGCCACTTATTTTTAATTCTAAAATAGTGATGTATTTAATTAATCGAAATATTCAATCGTTATTCATTTGCGTTTATAATTTGATAAACGCATAATTTAATAGTTGTAGTTTGAATAAGTTTTGTGAAAAAGTTTAAAGGCATCATTCGTAAAGCATAATTGTTCATGTGTTATGACGAAAAATCAACAAATAAAAAATATTTGTTTTGAAGACAATGTTTCCTACAAGAACTTCCACTGTTCCTAAAAATAATAATAAAAGAAATGGGCCTTCATTTATTAAAAATAATCAAGAAAAATTTAGACTTAGACATGCAACATAAAAAATCTACCTAATCGAAAACGAAACCATTTCCTTGCGTCTAGGAGACTATGATGCCGGTTGCGTTGCTGCGTTGGATAGCTATGCTAATCCTTTTAGCTAGAAACCAGGCAGCTTTATTATTTATTGGCTGTTACAGTATTTAACTTTGGCGCATATTTCTTAACAGCGATCTAGCAGAAGACCCAAATGTTTCAACGTCAAACGGCGTAAACACATAATCTTGCAAAAAGACATGCTTGCGACGCTTGGCGTTTTCGGCCAAATCCGCTGCTGCTCCAACTTTATGGGCTGATTCTCTGGGATGGGATCAAAGTATCGACACAACTTGCATTCCAAACTAAAGTCCGATCCCGTTCCCAGGGAATAAACGTGAGGCCATCGGGTCTCCTGCCATCATCACGGACCAAACCACGTGGTTCCAACGTGAAAGGAACATTAAAGGTGGCAAGAGCTTTTCTGATGGCGTCATTAAGGATAGCGTGACTGGCCATACGCCCGGCGCTTTGCTCAAAGTCAAAAATTTGTCGAAAGTTTCAATGAGTTAAAGTAATTATTAACTATACAAGAATATTTTCTATTACAAGGGAAACTACTCAGATTCTTTACTCATCCAAGAGTTTTTTTACGTAGGTATTACAATTATTTATAGCTCTATGTTATGTTCCACATGTATTCTTTATTCTAATGAGTAAAGTCATGTTACTGAAAAGTCATATCACGAGTTCAATTAAATGGTTACAACACTATTAGCACTTTGCTTTCTGGTCTACCTAATTCAAAATCAGAGTATAATATATTTATTTTTATATTACTACCCGGCTATCGTAAAAATCTCTCATACAAGACATGCCCCTCCCGCTTCCCCGCTCACCCACCCGCCTTCATCTACAGTTCATTCTTGCACACACCTTGTGACATCGCACAGTAACAGGTTCATTCTTACGCTAACCAGCAAATACGAAAGGTGCCTACTTGCCCAAAACACATTTTACCTACCGAGTGATTAAAGCCTACATTCAAAAGTCCAAGTGCGTTTTACTTACTGTTTCTTTATAAGCGATTTGTATAATGCTGTTGAATGCGCAAACGATCAAAACCAAAATCATTACTACCCAAAGTGAACTCTGTGAAAGAATACCTAATTTAAAAATGGCTCAAAATTTTACAAACAATCAATAATGAATGACGTTATTAAATATTAACCGCATTTTTAAAAGTAAAATAAGAGAAATGGTTCACAACAAATCAAATTATTGATAGTGTAAAAAAAATAGATATTAAAATTGTCTTCTAATTGAGGTTCAAGTAACAAACGTAAGCTATTAGTTATGGGAAAATAAGTGTCCTACCTTAAATCCAAACAACATGTTGACAAACTCTACTTGCTCCAACATCATTAAATAACACTTTTTGAACAATATTATTTTATAATAACTGCCCAAGTCGATCATTTTTAGAGAATTCAATTTAATGTTTGTTTGCTTTTGAAGACTGCCGTTCTTGCGGACTAGAACATCATCATAAGTTCCAGGTAGTGACTTTTTCAAGCTGTAATACTCTTTCAATATATCAGCCATATGTCCCAATCTATTTTCCAATTGAATAACGCTAGATATCTGGTCTAACGTACTAGCTAAGATGAAAAGAGGGTTGAAAATGTTTGTAATATTCAAAACAAGCGACACAATACTCTTATTACTTAAGTAAGCTTTGGTTGCATAATTTTTAATATCAGAAAATAGAGACAGTATTAAGATACTAATAAATATCCTTGTAATTTTAGTCTCAGTTTTAACATAAAACCCCCTGCCAATAATATTGTCAATGTAATTGTAAACTTCGAAGTACCTCAAACGCTTACTGCCAATTGTGTTTGTAATTACTAAATCGATCATATAATGAACATATTCGCCCAGAAAAAACATATTCTCCAAGTCGGTAAATTGGAAATTGTTAACAAATATATTAGATAATTGAAATTTTCCATACGCGATCATGGAATTCACTGCAGTACATATGATTATCCGACACGCCCATTCTAGTTTCGAAAATTTCCATTTTAGTTTATTATTTTCTTTAACGATAGCAGAGAGACCGAATATTTTGAGCATCAGGTTGTTAGGTCCTGAAATGTCGTACGCGTCAATGGGTTTTTTTATATTTAAAAACTGTCTCGATTGCACCATTTTTAGAAACAGAATGACTAACAGCAAATTTAATACTTATGTCTACATTAGACCTAATGAAAGTATTTCAGTTGTACAGCGTGTTCGTTTAATTTATTCATAATAAATATTGGGTTTTGAAAATATACGTATAGGTATACTAATAGAACAGATTCAACTATGAATAGACATTGAAGAGTTTTTGAAATACGGCCCGGTAGTACTAAAAATGTAACCATTGTTTACAGAAGTTTTTGGCATAATAAACCAACACTCAAAACAAAAACAAAACACCTCGGGAATAATAAAATCGATCAATAGTGTTGAACGACCGATAAAGTTCGCGTTTTTAGGGTTCCGTACCTCAAAAGGAAAAAACGGAACCCTTATAGGATCACTTTGTTGTCCGTCTGTCCGTCCGTCTGTCAAGACCCCTTTTTCTCAGGAACGCGTGGAGGTATGAAGCTGAAATTTATATCAATTACTCAGGTCTACTGTCCCTTAAAGCTGTGAAAAAATCAAACTTCTAAGCCAACGCAATCAAAAGATACAGCCGTTTATGCCGCAAATTTTCGACACTTGCAAGGGAATCAAAACCTACAGGGTGCTTCTCGTGAACTCAGAATCTTGAAATTTGGTACGAAGCAACGTCTTATAGCATAGATAAAGGAAAAATTACGAAAACCATAAATTTTTAGTTACATCACATAATATATTTTTTTAATAATTTTAAACTTACTACCCATTTCCTCATAAACGAGTAGACGTATTAAATTGAAATTCATACCAAATACTCAGGTCTATAATACCTTTAAGCTGTAACAAAATCAAACTTCTATGTCAACGCAATCAAAAGAAACAGCAATTTAAGCTGCATATTTTAAAACTCGCAAGTACTCGCAAGGGAATCAAAACCTAAAGGGTACTTCCAGTCGACCTAGAATCTTGAAATTTGGCATGAAGCAACGTTTTATAGCACATATAAAGGAAAAATTCCGAAAACCTTAAATTTTTAGTTACATTACAAAATATATATTTTTTAATAAATATAAACTTATTACTTTTTTCCTCATGAACGCGTAGAGCTATCAAGTTGAAATTCATATCAAATACTTAGATCTTATTGCCTTTAACCCGTGAAGAAAAAAAAAAACTAAGTCAACGCAAAAACGCAAAACGCAAAAGTACAACCATTGATACCGCATATTTTGAAACTCGCAACTACACGCAAGGGAATTAAAACCTAAAGACCACTTCCCGTTGACATAGAATCTCGAAATTTGGTAAGAAGCAATAGCTTACAGCACAGGTAACAGAAAAATTCCGAAAAGCTTAAAATTTTAAGTAGTTATACCACCAAAACAAATGTGATTGTAAACATAATTGTAGTTACAGCAATGACCGCGAGTTATTATTCTATGTATGGGGAGGGCAACATTTTTCAATGATATGTGTTAATATAAAATAAAGGATTACTTAAAGGATAAAGAGATCTTTGTCTTAAATTTATGCTCCTCCATCTTTCCCCATTGTAATGTTATGAATTTCATTTTGCAATAAAAATACCATAGTTATGACTCGATTGTCGTAATGAACGAACTTTGTAAACCTGGCAGGTTTGTACGGAACCCTCGGTGCGCGAGTCCGACTCGCACTTGGCCGGTTTTCATAATTTCATTCCACTTTACTTATTATTATCGATTATCTAGCTTTATGTTGTAATTTGTATTTTCTTTAAGCGAATGACACTATTTCAAAGATTTTCAAATGTAGCTCCCGAAAGGAAGGATAGGATAGCATCAGGGCAGCATGAAATTCACTGTTGAAAACTAAGTACTCTATATTTTGTATGAAAATTATCTGTTTTGGTCATTAATTTTAAGGCAGTAAAATTACAAAAAAATGAGACGTATAATCAAACGCTCGTTCCTCTGTATACAAGGTTTTCTGTGCATTGCACTACTGACTTTTATATAATATGTACCTTTTTTATACTCGAGTTATGTGTCCTCTGAGGTTATTATGAAACATTGAATGAATTAGATTTTAAATAAACCTAGGTACTTATGGGGATCATCTTTTCATATTAATAAAACTATTCTTGACTTTATAGTACCGCATTTAATGATCATAATTAATAAATGTTTCGATGAAGGCTAGTTTCCTAGTTTCATAAAATTTAGCATAATCGCCCTCTATTTAAATTAGGAGAAAAAAGCGACCCATCCACCTTTCGACTAATATCTATTTTACCTATGCGAAGTAAGTTGGAAAGACCCCCCGCGCCTTTCTCAATCAAAAAAGAGTGAGGCGCGCCTTCGTGGTTGGCATTATTTATAAAAGTCTATTTACAAAAATAAATGACTTTTATGATTTTTTGAAACTTAGTTATTAGACTTAGTTACTTAGTGTACATTTCTTGTGTAGAAATGATTTGATACAGCGTGTGGCACGCTGGTGCATACATCTAACTTACTAGTTAACTTTATTTTATTGCTTGTTATATGATATTATGTGGTACTTAATAAAACATATATAACTTTATTTTATTAGAAATAGGAAATTTTTTGTAAGGTAGGTCTCAATAAAAAAAGAATGATAATGAATCACATTTATTAATTTTTATTTTTATTTTTATTTCAATCATCAACACTTCCGTAATCCAAATTCTGGTAATAGATCACAATGTATGTGACAGACGATGACAAAATAGATACTAATAATTTGTTACCAAATGTGATGAAATGCACGGAATGGTATCGTATTGGTCTTGATTGAATTGTAGCGCGTAGCTCTGCAAAGCATAGGTTAAACTCCATTTATTTCAGTTGTGTATTACAAATATACAGCATGTAAAAAAGTACGATCCAAATTCAAGGAGGTGGTTTTCAATCGAGTTTAGATTAAAGGAAAATTAAAAAATATATATAAAAAATAAAATATCCAAGATTTTATATTAATATTTTTCCTGTTCTGTAGACTTGACTCTCAACGAGCCCTTGTTAACATCCAGTATAAGAAATAAAAAGAGTAAATATAAGAAAAAAAAAACCACGCTGTAACAAAAGTACGAGGACAACACAAGGGGGGTGGTTTGCAGTCGAGTTTAAAATACAGGAAAGTTAAAATGAAACCCTTGGAAAAAAAGTTTTTATAGTTTCATTAACAAATATATTTTTCCTGTATTCGTAACTTGATTGACAAGCGCCTCATGATTTTCGAAAGATTTGTACAGCATGTAGAGATAGACAAATGATATAATTATTATAAGATAGATATATTTTATGATCCCAATCTTACGTATAATCTTTTTTCTGACTATCAAGTCCACTATTTTGACGATGGTGTATACCAACGTGCTTACGTAGTGCGTACATTGTACTACGTTTGAGAATAATATCATATCGTGGCTCTCGTTGGTTTTTAACTAAAAGTTATAAAAACCTAAAGTTATTAGAATCATTTACACATTAAAATAATCCGAAATTTGACGACGCGTTTGGTGAAGTAGTTAGCGCTCCTGACGGTTGTCGTGGGTTCGAATCCCGAAAGTGGCCATTATTTTTTTAATGAGCGCGAACTTTTGTACCTAAGGGCCGATTTTTCCAAAGGCAGATAAGACTTATCACACTGAATAAGTATACAACGATCGATTTAAAAATGACAATTACATAAATTATTATTGTCAAACAGGTGACTTTTTCAAATTAAGCATGTTGTATTTTATTCGACGATGATTCCTTACCTGACCTTGGGAAAATTTTCTTAAGTCTTGGATTTGTCTTGGTTTACCTGTATTTAAATATGAATGCCCTCATCATAATCGTTGTCTGGTATTCGTAGCTCAAGAAAGAAAATTAATTAATTTGAAACCAAGACAATTCGTGTTTTGTCTGGCGCACATTTATTTATTTAAATAATGTTGAACTTTTTTAAAATAAACTTAAGTAAGTGTTAGTCACAAATCTTGCGGCCATAAATTAACTCTACTTACGCGTCCGAAATTCTATAATATAGAACAAGATCATACAATGTTAAACACTCCCTGTAAATACAAACAACATTGACACGAAAATCATAATTTTCAATCTGATTTTGCAGTTGAGTCATAACAACTAGATAAAAAAGTTGAGTCTGTACAACTTTTTACTTTAGCAATACTATCTTTAAAAAGTCTGTAAATATTTATCTAAAGTAAGTTTTTCATCGCTTGGCGAGTATTGTAAGCAAACTTTTTAAAATATAATCAGTATATAAAAGTAATGAACTATTCGATTGAAAACAAAATTGTGTTCAACGATACCTACGTGGGTTTTACATACATTTTCGTTGCAGCCAGTAACCAGACAAATTTGACTCGAATGACGTAGGAATTCATGAGAGACCAGAAATTTCGCACGGTCGGACCGACAGCACGGTAGCTCAATTTGAAGAGCGTTTGGCCAAGTTAGCCAGAAAGTTGCTGAATCGAGTCCCGCTCGTGCGCAATTTTTTGGTTTTGTATCTCATTTTTATGAATGTAAAATATGACAGATAAAACGTGAGTGTTAAAAACATTTTAAACCATAAAAAGGGTTGTCAAGAATCTTTACAAAAAAAGTACTAGTACAGCATGTTATTTTTCCGCTTTTCTCTGTGGAAAAACGTAACGGAGGTATTCAGAAATAGACGTTATTTGACTTCAAATGATAATAATAACAATGCAACCCATTATTTGAATCGCTATTTCTTGAAAAAACGATTTTATTTTGGTTGCTGATGTACTTGTTTATGACGTTTTTGTACAAAGTAATCCTTAAAGAAACTACCGTTGCATAATAATACAAGTTTTACAGGAAAACCTCTATACAATATTCTAAAATAATTCAAAACGTATAGTATCTACGAAATACTCCGTCGTAGCTAATAAGCTTCGAAAAAGCGACCTGGCGTTGGTAGTTTTGACTCCGTTGTTTTGTATTGAAATAAAAAATTGATTTTGTGATATATTTTTTTGCTATCAGTACAACAACAACTTGACTGTTTACATAAAATATTCCAAAACTTAAAATCAAGCGAGATCCTCAATATAAAAAATAGGACAGACACAAAACTGAAGCAAATCGCTCAATTTCATCAATAACTAGGTAATTGTACTCGTAGCTTTTATTGCCGTCCAGATTATATTTATATGTCCTAACATTATCCACTACTAAAATATTTTAAAACTAGTTAATAACGCTAATTACTTCACCGATATATATAATACATTTATTTAAAAGCAATTACGAAAAATGGGCCTCCATTGATTTTCCTCTTCTTTGTTTTTGCGTGTATGAAAACTTTTGGAGTTTTACCCAATCTTTATATTTAATCTCCACCATTTGCATTTTTTGTAATGAATGCTTCATAATAATAAAGCTTAAATACAACGAATTTTGATACAATATAGACTTATTTTAGGTAAAGTCAGCAGTACTATTAATAAAATTTATTCAAATATAGTACATCATTCCTGTTAAGTGGTGGAAATTTATTGCTATGGGAACTTAAAATAACGCATTTGTCTTCTATTTAGGAAAAACAATTTCATTTGGAGTCATTGCATGATGTGTATACACAGGTGTAGGTAAGTTTGATTTTAAGCGTCATTCAGATATTGTGAATCAAGAGCCAAAAGGTGGTGTTGTTGTCGAAATTCCTATGACTTGTTTGCGTCTGGGGTGAAAAATATCGCACAGTCATGTAAGAACTATCAATAAAAGTCGATTATGATAAATGATTGATTTAATTTAATTAAACTACTTACAAAACTGTTCAAAGTATTATTATTGTAGATTCTGCAACAAAATAATTGTCACAGTGGTCACAGTAGAATTTGCTGAGACGATCAAAGCGTAATCAAGTTTGTAAAAGTTCAAAGCGGTAAAATGTATGGGCCTTGTATGAACCAGGCTGCGAAACTCTTGGAAGCCGCTACGCATTTGTTCATCTGAAAAAACAAAGATACAGAGGTTAAAAACACGCTTTGTTATTCCGTGATATTAAGTTACAAAAACTACTTAACCGATTTTGGCGAGACTTACACCGTAAGCTAAAATATATCTGATTGAACTAAAAAATAAGCATCTCGCTGTGATTTCTCGTTTTAAAAAAATCTGTGTATAAACATACATACACTAACTAAAATTTGCAAACGTGTTTCGAAGTCCTATTGGAACGACATATTCAAATATTATAAAATTCCATCAATATCAGATACATACACATTGAATTGATGACCTCCTTTTTTTGAAGTCGGTAAAAATACAGACACAAGTAAGAACTACTACGTTAGTTATAACGTGAGTTAACTGCAAAAATAATAACTAAGGATTTTTGAATTTATTTTTATTTATCAGAGGGTACTTTTTAATATTTATTAGATAGAAAACAAATATTTCTTCATCATCCCTTTATGTAAACACGTTATCAACCAAAGACTAATTAGAAAATTTTGCAAACGCAAAAATATGACTCTTACTATAAAGGATTTAATATTTTTAACATGAAGTACCATCTCTCCGTCGGGGAACGGAGGGGCGTGTGTGGGACTCCCCCGAATTCGGGTATACCCACTAAAACCTGACGACGCCCGCCGCGTTTGTTGGCTGTGACAGCAGGGGCCGCGGTGTCTCAACAGTCCCGCGACCCTTGCCAGCGCAACCTCCACCCTCTATTAGGAGGGCGGATCTCCACGGAGTGGGGCGATCCCACTCCCGACGGCACACTGGCGCCTCAGGAGGGTCTCTTGTGATTGGACAGAGGTGTCCCCACACCGTCTGTCCGAGACTCTCCCGACGAGGCGAGCCACGCCCGACGGCAAATGCACGCCGAGCTCGCCCAGAGGACCAAAGTCCTCAGGACATCCCCTGCCTCCTCTGATAAACCAGAGGGGTGCCGGGAGTCCAACGACTTAGTAACTTTTTTTTTTTTTTTTTTTTTAACGTCAGGAAATGCAATTACGCACCGTACCTCTCCGTTGGGGAAAGGAGGGGCGTGTGTGGGACTCCCCCGGATACGCCCCCGGGTATACCCACTAAAACCTGACGACGCCCGCCGCGTTTGGTGGCTTTGACAGCAGGGGCCGCGGTGTCTCAACAGTCCCGCGACCCTTGCCAGCGCAACCTCCACCCTCCATCAGGAGGGCGGATCTCCACGGAGTGGGGCAAACCCACTCCCGACGGCACCCTGGCGCCTCAGGAGGGTCCCTGGTGATTGGACAGAGGTGTCCCCACACCGTCTGTCCGAGACCCTCCCGACGAGGCGAGCCACGCCCGACGGCAAATGCACGCCGAGCTCGCCCAGAGGACCAAAGTCCTCAGGACATCCCCTGCCTCCTCTGCTAAATCAGAGGAGTGCCGGGAGTCCAACGACTTTTAGTGAGCCGCCGCTCGATGCGAGACAGACGCGACTCACTATGGCCACTGCCGCCCGATACGGGAACAGACGCAGCGGCACTCTCCACGGAGCATCTTGGCTTCACCCGCCGCTGGATTGCGACAGGCTACTGAGCCCCCTCGCCACGACAAGGCGTGCTCCATTCGAGGGGGAACGACTTAGTAACTAGCCTAACCTAACCTAACCTACGCGAACTATCTAGGTCGAGGGTTCGAAAGGTTCCCGAGTGCAAGTTTTTGGTTTCCTTGTAATGAATAACATTACCCCAAATAATTCAACTTACTGATTTTCTTGTCAAGAAGGATGTGATCTACTAAACTGATGATTTTATCCCTCTGTTTGTAGCTTCTTTCGCAAAAGTAAATCAACCCAAAAAACAAAGCTATACTGTTTAATGTTCTCAAGGCGCTTGTTAAGGCTGCGTAGTAAAGTTCTTTTTGTGAGTCCTGTAAAAAAGAAAAAAATATTTATGTGTTATGACCAGTTACAGCGCATCTTTGTTGTTTGGTGCTGCGTGGCCAAGCAACTTAATTGCCTAGCCTCTAACAATATTACAGCCGTGGCATGATACTTGCACGATGCCAAACACATTATTGTTTGCTGTCATAATTTTAAATATTTCAACTTCTAATTTTAATACGACTTTATTACATCTGAGAAGTTATAAAATAATGTTAGTTAAACTCACCAAGTCCCCGTGATAATTCGCACCGTTAAATTTATTGAAGTCACCATGTTCACAATTTGATATGCAGTGTTTATGAGGACCTAAAAATAATACCAAATGTAGCTTCGTTAAATTATACTTACCTGCTCTACATGCACTGAATTTATAAAACTTAAACATTAACTCACTCGTAAGCCAAATGATTCATTAATAAAATTGTTTTGCTCAGTTAGCCACAAATAGCATTTGTTCAGCCATATTACATTGTGACATTTATTATGGTTCATAATTGACGAACGATTTCTCATATCATTTTCTTTGTCTTTTGAAATATACAGCCAATTTTCGTCTCCGACGACATCTAATATATTAAAGAACATATTCTCTATTGAAGAGTAAATTCTTTGAAGTACATTTCTCACTGTTTTCAATCTATATTCAATTTGTATTACGTTTGCACATACCTCTATCATAGATAGAGTATTTATGAAAAAGAAGAAATATTCAATAGCGTAAGTTGTTGGGACTACAATATTATAGTCAAATGCACGAATCCAAGCGATGTAATCTAAAATTGAGGTTACGACACAAAAAACGCAGAAAAACACAGTCACTTTCATCACTTTCGCTTTGATAACGGAATTGTAAGTCATCCCAAGGATATTGTCGATTTGCTCGTACAATTTGAAATATTTAAGGCTTCTGACACCAAACTTGAAAACTAGACTAACGTCAATTACATATTGAATAAACTCCATTATATACGTCCCCTGAATAGAATCCGTGAACCTAATATTGATCTTGTTTGGTACTGGAACATAGAGGCGAAAGAAGTTTATAATTTTCCAAATAGTAGTTATTATTGTGAGAAATAAAAGAATAACTGAAACTGCAATCCTTCTCGGAATGTTATTGGATATTTTTAAGCGTTGGTTGTCGCGCTCAATACTAAGCAAAGAAAATATATTTAGCAGGTGATTTATAGAAGTTAACGTGTCGAATGCGTTATTTGGCAGATTTTCAGTTTTTTGCACATTGCCGATTGGTCGCACTGTTTTCATTTTGCGTCAAAGCCTTAATGACTTTATTGAATGAGTGACAGAAGTGTAGTAGTGCGTTTGATATTTCCTTCCTTAATTGACTATTTCATTAGGGGTGATTACTTTTGATATAGAGTATGGATTCTTTTCACCTTTGATCAAACAGAAAATTATTGTAAAAGCGAAATTCTTCTCGAATTTGTAGTAAGTACAAGTTGTAAAAAGCAAATACAAAATATCACTTTAATGAGTATGAAATTTCAATATTTATAAAACACTTTCAATCAAATAATATCGTAACAAATAATCTAATAAAGTTTGTACAGTCTTAATCAAAAGTGTAGTGTAGTGCAGTGTAAATAATATTACACATTTTTGTTGTAAACTAGCCTTTATTACAACTGTATAAAATGCCGAAGTGTTTAACTTAACGTGCTGTGGTCCATACATTATATCTTTATACCTTATTCCTTTAAATAACTGGGAACTTTGAAACATCCTATGAACGGGAAATTGATGGAAAAAAAAACATCAATAAGTAAGCTTGTTTGTTGACTGGCTGGAGTGAAGGGTAATGTAATTGCAATTAATTTGATAGCATATGATAACAGATGAATAATGTCGATAAGTCCCAGGCGGAAATGAATTCAGGCATTCCTTGGTTGCGTTATTTACGTGTATTTTTAGTTTGCGTCTTGGGTGTAACTTTTGGTAATAACCGTCGATTGGTCCGCGCAAATTTGTTTTATTTTTAGTATATTTTATTTTACATCAATCACAGCACTTAAAGGTAAGAAAATAAATAAACAATATTTTTTATGAATATTACCTAAAATCAATCCAGGGGTTTCTGTGGCAAGATGACATCAACGATCAGACAGACATTCTTTCGCATTTATTATATTAGGATGGTGCTCAAAATATATAAAAGCAAAGATCGAAATGGCAAAAAAGGTAGAATGTAACTAAAAAATTAAATGTATTCCTAGAATAAGCTTCTTGAAAACTAATACTTTAATGTAAATGGGTAAATGAACTATTAATAATAATAACAGTCCTTAAAGTCGCAAAGACTTTATAATTTAAAAAGAAAGAGTACGTGCTTCTATTGATAACTGACCTCAACGTTTAAAGGACTGTTATGCAGCCAATGGAGGCCACTTCGAATAAGTTTTTTGTATTTTAAATTGTTTTATATTTATGTATAAAAGTTACACACTGTAAAAGTAATAAATATTATTTGCATCAAAAAAAATGTTTTTTCTTTGTGACAATATTTATGGCAAGACTAGGTATAAGGGTTCCGTTTCTTGCCATTCGTCTACGGAACCCAAAAAATGGGACTAACGTTTCTAAAAAAACCGGCTAAGTGCGAGTCGGACTTGCCCACTGAGGGTTCCGTGCCAACTTTAACTGAATTAGAGATCCACTTACTTCTACTCAGCCAAAATACCATTTTGTTGACAACAAACACAACTTTGTTTTTCATAGTGTTTGTATGAAGAACAAAGTTATGTTTGCGGTTGTTGAAAATGTGCTTTATCTCAAAAACTACAAGTTTGATTCCGTCCAAACCAATTTTCGTTGAAAGTATTAGTTAAGATCTACATCATTTATTTCTTGCGTCGAAAAAACGCAGTGTTAAATTTGAGATTCTGTTTTAACTTAAACATTTATCATGGCCTGATCAATTACTGACTAATAAAATTAATCGAATATAAACGTCGAGTGATATAGCGTTTTTTTGCCGCCGCCGCTCGCAACAGGAATAATGGGAGACTGTCCCAGTATTTCCTTCAATGGAAATACATAATGCAAATAGTAAAATCCACCCAAAATTGTGAACAGACTCGTAAAATAATACATATATGGCTATGTAAATATTGGGGTGGGCTATGAGTTGAAAATTATCACTGCCTATTATTTTGTATGAAGAGTTACTAAAATTAATAATAATCGATATACTACAAATATGAATAAACAAAAATCATTATAGTCAGATTTTTTAAATTGTTTTGATTGTTTTAATTATGTTTTCATTTCATGATTTTTAGTTAGTTATTTACCCAAATCTCAAAAAGTACTTGACTGATTTTGATGAAACTTACACTGTACCCTAAGTTGAAATATACTCATCATCATTTAATCTCGCTATAACTTCTTGATTTCGAGAAATCCGTGGGCAAACATACTTACATACATTAATTTTGCACACGCGTTTGGGAGCCTTTATAGATCAACTACACACTCAAATATTATTAAATTCCAACAATATCGCATACAAACACATTGAAAACAAACTAAAATTTAATATCTTTATAAAGTAAAGTAAAAAAACGCTTTACAATAATGCGGTTCTTTCTTATAACTTGCGCCAATCATTAGCAAACGATTTGGACTTCAGTGATGAGTCTGAAAAAGATCTTCCACGCCCACATTATTCTGGTCCGGTTTTTGCTCTTTCCTCAATAATGACCAGCATTAGCGTAGGTTTTTTTCCCCATGATAGGAAAATAGGTGGTTTTACCATCTGAGTGGGATATGATTACGAATGACGTAGCCTTAATACAAATTCTCAGAATTTTAGCTTTACATTTGAAGAAATGCAACTGCTAAAGTTTATTTATGTTTTTTAGTTAAAACTAAAAGTTTTCAAACACGCAAAAACAAAAAAGAGGAAAATCAATGGAGGCCCATTTTCATTATTGCTTTAAAATGAATGTATTATATATTTATATCGGTAAAGTGATTAGCTTAATTAACTGGTTGTAAAATATTTTACCAGTGGATAATGTTAGGACATATAAATATGATCTGGACGGCAATAAAAGCAATAAGTACAATAATCAAGTTATTTATAAAATTGTGCAATTTGCTTTAGTTGAGTGTATGTCCATTTTTTCTATTTCAAGTTATGGAATATTTTATGTAAACAGTCGCTGTATACAGCGAGTTGTTTTGGTTAACGACGAGCGACTCAATAATGTGGTGGACAAACAATACTACCAAAAATTTTGATAAAACTAATTATAAATAAGAAAAATCAATTTCTTATTGCGATAATAGTGAGCGAGTTAAAACTACTGGGTCGCTTAGTATAACTGCGTACTACTGCGTAGTATTTCGTAGATACCATACGTATTGATTTTTTTTAGAAAATTGAGAAAAAGTTTTCTTTTGCAAAAATTGATTTTTTTTTTAAATAATAATCATAACTTAAATTATCATTCCTGACTTTGATGTCACTGACCTAAACAACACCCAGCATTTTTTATTTCAACGGCAGTTTCTGTAAGCATGACTTTGTGGAAAAACCTCATATACATATGTTTATTGTTGGATACGAAATAAACCTAAGACTTTATAATGATCTCTAAAGTTAGATTTAAATCCAAAAATCAGCCTAACACCTGCCTTGTTCTTGTCAACAATACAATACATAGAATATTTATTTATGGTTTACTGAATTATTGATCTGCTCATCTCACATAATTCCATTTGTTAGTAGCCTGTTTATTTTCTTATTGTACTGAATTTAACTCATTAGCATCACAATAAACCTCCGTGGTTTTTAGATGTTAATATTACCTATGTATTCATGTAATTTTGTTAATATGATAATAATAAATAATAATAATAATTACAAGTATATCAGCAATCAAAATAAAAAAGATAATTTGAAAGAAATAGCTATTAAAATAATGGGTCCATATCTAAATTATCGTATCATCATTATTATTTAATTTAAATTACGTCTACTTCTGAACATCTCACATACGGTTTTCCACAGCGATCTGAATAGTTTGCTTAGATAATAAACATGCTGTACCTTTAAATGAAAAACATTATTCACTCAAAGTGGCTTGTACTGGTTTTTTTTCTCATTTAGTTACGGAGTCTTGCGAACTTACCTTACCTACATTTATTATCTCAAAATTTTCCTTTTTTATCAATTAGTCGAAAAATGACTAAAATGATAATTGATGCATATGATATTTCAAAACAAATAAATAGCATACTACACTTAGTGGGGTTATGTGCAATTGTGCGGAAAAACGAAGAATTTAAATGGGAATTTTCAAAGAAAAAATGGGTACTCAAAATAGTTGCAATAACTTTGTTCAATTCATTTTTTGCATACGGAAAATTGTGGTCGTACGGTGTATTCCATAGAAAATTTCACTACAGTGATTTACGACACTTGCTCTTTTTGATCGGATATTTGTACTATTTAGTAGATTTGATAATTCTGTTTCGAAGAGGAAAAAACCGTATCAGGTACTATAAAATCTTTGATTACGTGGACGACATTATCGGCAGAAATTTCTACAGGGGCACCAGGAGCGAAATTACAAAAATTTGCATCGGTTTTTACGGTGCTTGCTTATTTTCTTACGTTTACAATTATATTGTTAAAGTTGTGTATACAAATGACGGTTTTGTGGTAGCTATTTTCAATGTCGTGGATTTAGTCGACCCACTTTTCATTATAACTGGTTTGCTTTACAAGACTTCAAGCATCATTCAAGTAAAATCTAGATTGAAACATATGGGAGATGTTTTAGAGGAATATTATAATTGTAAAGATTCTCAACCAGGAGTTTTTGAAGAAGCTATCCCTTACAGAAAACACGAATTTATGAGCAAAAAATTATTGAAAAATTATTTGATGAAATTAGACAGAAGTAATTTTAGCAAAATTTTACGGTTCAGAAATAGCTATCTGATGATGTTGGAGCAAGTGGAGTATATTAACAATTTATTTGGATTCAAGGTAATAAAGTCCGTTTATTTTGATTGAGAAATATTGTTAACAATCTCGACCCCTTCGAATACGTAATTGGTCATAATCGAATACGATACATAATACAAATCTGATCACTTTTTATGGTTTATAATGTTTTTAATACTTACAGTGTCATATTTTTTATTTATAAAGATGAAATAAGAAACCAAAAATTGCGCATAGGCGGGACTCAAACCAGCATTCAAGTAAAATCTAGATTGAAACATATGGGAGATGTTTTAGAGGAATATTATAATTGTAAAGATTCTCAACCAGGAGTTTTTGAAGAAGCTATCCCTTACAGAAAACACGAATTTATGAGCAAAAAATTATTGAAAAATTATTTGATGAAATTAGACAGAAGTAATTTTAGCAAAATTTTACGGTTCAGAAATAGCTATCTGATGATGTTGGAGCAAGTGGAGTATATTAACAATTTATTTGGATTCAAGGTAATAAAGTCCGTTTATTTTGATTGAGAAATATTGTTAACAATCTCGACCCCTTCGAATACGTAATTGGTCATAATCGAATACGATACATAATACAAATCTGATCACTTTTTATGGTTTATAATGTTTTTAATACTTACAGTGTCATATTTTTTATTTATAAAGATGAAATAAGAAACCAAAAATTGCGCATAGGCGGGACTCAAACCAGCAACTTTCTGGCTAACTGGGCTACCGTGCTGTCGGTCCGACCGGGCGAAATTTCTGGTTTCTTATTTAATCTTTAATGATCCCTTTTTATAACGAAATAGTTGACTTTAAAATAGGTTAAACCAAAAATGTGTGTATAACCCACGTAGGTATCGTTGAACACATTTTTTTTAAATAACTGATTTAATTTTGATAAATATAAAAAAGATTGTGTACAATACTCGCCAAGCGATGAAAAACTTACTTTAGATAGATATTTACTAACTTTAAATAGATCGTATTGTTAAAGTAAAAAGTTTTTGTGAACAGACTCAACTTTGTATTTAGTTTTTATAACTCAACCGCATAATAAGATTGAAAATTATGATTTCACTTGTCGATTGTGTTTGTATTTACAGGGAGTGCTTAACGTCGTGATGATCTTGTCCTATATTGTAGGACTTTTTAATAAATTCTTCGCCAGGAATATTAGACGCGTAAGTAGAGGAATTTTATGGCCGCAAGACTTGCGACTAACACTTACTTAAGTTATTTCAAGAAAGTTCAACATTATTTAAATAAATAAATATGCGCCAGACAAAACACGGTTTCGAAATAAGTAATTTTCTTTCTTGAGTTACGAAACCAGACAGCGATTATGACGGGGGCATTCATATTTAAATACATATAAACATCCAGGACTTAAGCCTAAGGAATATTCGTTGAATAAAACACAACATGCTTAATTTGTAAACGTCACCTATTTGACAGCAATCATGTTAATTTCATTTTTAATCGGTCGTTGCATACTTATTCAGTCTGATAAGCTATATCTGACTTTGTTAAAATCGGCCCTTACATAAAAAAGTTTGTGCTCATTACAAAAACATTTGCCACTAGCGGGATTCGAACCCACGACCACCGCCAGGAACGCTTACTACTTCACCAAACGCGTCGTCAAATTTATTATTATTTCAATGTGTACACAATTCGTTTTATAACTTTTAGGTAAAAAACAACGAGAGCCACGATATGATATTATTCTCAAACGTAGTACAATGTGCGTACTACGTAAGCACGTTGGTATACACTATGATTTGTTCTGAAACCACCTGCAGACAGAGCGAAAGGATCGTCAAAATAGTGGACTTGATAGTCACGAACAAGTTTATACGTAAGATTGCGATTAAGATAAAATATCTATCATAAATTTCTCTATACAGGGTGTTTTTTTAAAGAAAATTGAAAATATTTTTCCAAGGGTATCATTTTAATTTTTCTGCATTTTAAACTCAACTTCAAACTACCCCTTGAGTTGGGCTCGTCCTTTTTTTACACCGTGGATTTTTTTTCTTATACGTATATACATTTTTTTTATTTCTTATACAGGATGTAAACAAGGGTTGGTTGAGAGTCAAGTCTACAGGACAGAATTAATATTAATAGGAAGTCTTGAATTATTTATTTTTACATTTTTTAAATCTAAGTTTTTTTTCTTTATTTTAAACTCGATTAAAAACCACCTCCTTGAATTTGAATCGTACTTTTTTACACCTGTATATTTTGTGTTAATTTTCAGCTGTGGAGTTAAAACCATGCTTGGCAGAGTTACGCGCTACAATTCAATCAAGACCAATACGATACCATTCCGTGCATTTCATCACATTTGGTAACAAATTATTAGTATCTATTTTGTCATCGTCTGTCACATACATTGTGATCTGTTACCAGAATTTCGATTTCGGAAGTGATAATGATTGAAAAAAATAATAATATTAATAAATGTGATTCGTATGTTTTTATGAAACTTTTTTTTTTATGGAGACACTGTCCTATTAGTATACCTATACATATATTTTCGAAAGGTAATATTTATTAAGTAGTAGTAATTTAGTATTCAGTAGTATAGTGTAGTACGAGCACTACGTGGACGGCCAGATCTTTTTCTGTCACAAACAGAAGAGGTCTCATTGTACCTATTGATAACCTGGTACCTTGGATGAATTAACCACTGGATATGAAATGCAAGAGCGAATGTATGAAAACATCATTAGCCAATTTCTGCAGGGCGGCGGGAGCTTGTCGTGTCAATTTTTGACATTTAGTGCATGGAAGTGTCGATATTTTTTTATCGATATGTGTGGAACGAGTGAATGAACGAATCTTTTGCAAAATTATATTTAATTTTATCACCAAAAAAATAAATAACATTATGGGCATGTAATGCACAAACCATCAAATGAACAATTGAAACATAGAAAGTCGTTTTATATGAACGATCTGGCAAGTATCACTTAGTTAGTGTGAACTTCCTAAGACATTTTGAAACAGCCCGTTAGTACCCATTATAGCCTTGCACCATTAAAATCCTTCTATGGGATAATTAAGCAGTAGATTTTTTGCGCTGGCATTCAATCACGCTTGGCGTAAATTGGATGCCACATATTCGGTGATGTTTTGTAGGGTCCATTTTGCCTCTCTTTAGACTGCTTCTACCTACTTTATTTTCCTAAATGCATCTACAGAAAATATGAAATAATATTAAAAAGATGTAGTGTCAAATATGAAGTTTAAAATTTTAAACCAAACTGTCGTATTTTTAAGATTACCTTAATCTACTTTCGAGTGAAACATTTTACAGATTAATCATTTTATTTAAAAAAAAAATATATTAAAAAATTTAATAAATGTTTATCGATATGATTTATCGACAATTGTCAAGCACAATTAAAACTAAACTGACAAGAGAACGAATGATAAACATATGATAATCCTACCGTATAAAGTATACGTTATCTTGTTGATTTTGTAGTAACTGACCACCACTTTTTTAAATGGCAATGTTACTTTTCTCTTGGAAAACACATTTTACTACTTTCATGAAAAATAACAGCTTTTTTGGGATAAAACGTTACTTACGGATTTAATAAATATTTTTTGTCTTGCCGCTATAATTTTTACACAAAAATAAGCCACATTTACCCATTTTTTCCCTCAATGTTTCTCACTGAGCTCTATCACCGTACTGACAAGACGTCACCTGTAAGTGAGGCCAAAAAGCCCGCTTCGTGGCTAAGGGGGCACAAGCGAAATTGCCCGTCATTGCGCGTCCAGTGGTTTATTCGTCCAAGCCTGGTACCCAAACATTTGACTAATACCAAGCGTATGGAGAGTTTTAAAAATTGCATTTGTCTCCATACCAACTTTGTGTAATGCAATCACAGCGATTCGGTTCTCTTTATCACCACATTCCATTTTAATATCGCAAAATATTATAAAATGTATTGGCGCCAAAATTAGAAAACACAATGAGCAATCGTATAAAAATATCAGATTCCAAATGCAAATGTAATATCTTTCTCATTTTTAATTGTAAAAGTATTTATGGCCAGACTGTGTATACTATTTTCAAGGGTGTTTTTAATGGACATTGGCATTGATTCTTATCAAATAAACATATTTATCATCACGAACATTTCATTTTGACCGAAATTTCCTCTTTACATCAAATAATTCCAATAAATATCTTAGAAGCTATTACTGTTTTAAATAACTCCGCACCAAAATAATGCTCGCGGCTTGAGTACAACGTGCGCTTACGCTTGCTAACTGCTATGTTTGCTAGGCTGTTACTTACCATGGAAATATGTGTTTTTCGTAAATATCTTTATTAATATCAGACAAGAAAAAAATAAAACTAAGACATGAAACATAAAAATATCAATCAAAAACGTAACCATTTGCTTGCGGCAAGGAGGCTATGACGCTGGCTGCGTTGCCGCGTTGGATAGCTATGCTACTAATCCTTTGAGCTAGGAACCAGCCAGCTTTATTATTGGCTGTTACTGAAGTTAATTTTGGCGCATTTTTTCAAAACAGCAAAACGGCCCAGATGTTTCAACGCCAAATGTTTTTCGTTTAAATATTAAACGGGAAATCCGAAATTTTACGCGGGCGATGCAGCGGGGGACTGATAGTATAAAATAAAAGACAACGAAAATAATTCATTAAGTTCCTTTCACTGCGTGAAATAGTGGTCCGGTTCACATTATTCATTAAGCTGTCATCGGCACGGACATTACAAATTATTAATTATCAAAGTTTGAACAATGAATGCCGTCTTAAGGATGCGATCATGAGATCGGTTTGATCGATCTTATTAAAAATTACAAATTTTAAATCAGCGTTTTACAAGAAACAAAACTAAATAATATCACTACTAATACTAAGGCATCTAATTA
Source organism: Pyrausta purpuralis (assembly GCA_963924145.1). Classification (NCBI taxonomy): domain Eukaryota; kingdom Metazoa; phylum Arthropoda; class Insecta; order Lepidoptera; family Crambidae; genus Pyrausta; species Pyrausta purpuralis. The sequence continues at coordinate 21,146,810 of OZ001657.1, forward strand.
AATGAAAAAATGCTTTGTATTTATGCTTTATCTTTAGTCTACAGTTTTAACGGCCATCGGTAATCCTGGTTATCATCATCATCCTCATCATTATCAGACCAAAGACGTCCACTGCTGAACATGGGACTCCACCACGGTTTTCCACAGCGATCCATCACAAGCGGTCTGCATCCAGTGTGATCCTGTGATCTTTATAAGGTCGTCCGTCCATCTTGTTGGTGGACGTCCTACGCTGCTTTTACTTTTAACTTTTCTGCCCCAACGGCCATCAGTTCTTCGCGCTATGTGCCCTTCCCACTGCCACTTGAGCTTACTGATTCGTGGGGATATTTCCGTTACCTTAGTTCTTCTACGTATCTCGTCGTTTCTGATTCGATCTTGTAAAGAAACACCGCGCATAGCCCTCTCCATCGCTCGTTGTGTGATTTTGAGCTCCTTTATGAGGCCCATAGTTAGAGACTACGTTTCGGATCCGTGTGTCGTCACTGGTAACACACACGTCTGCAGACACTGAGGTAATTGACACAAACTCCTTGTAATGCTGTACCATATTGACCATATTTGGTTTTGGTTAGGTACATTCCTAAAACATATACTAGCGGTTCTCCGCTGCTTCTTGACGACCTCCGTAGTGTAATGGCTAAGCACGCTGGTTTCAAGGCGTCCCCGTTACGAGGTCCGGGGTTCAATTCCCGGTCAGGTCAATATAGAAACCAAAATTTTCTATATTGTCTCGGGTCTGGGTGTTGTGGTACCACCGAAGCACCGTTGTGTCTGATTTCCATAACACAAGTACATTAGCTACTTACTTCTGAATCAGAGCAATGTATGTGATTGGTGTCAATATTTATATTTTGGTTTGGTTAGGAACTATTTTGAACTGTGAGTTATTTTTTTATTTTATGTCTAACTAGCGGTTCTCTGCTGCTTCACCGGCGTTAATATCAGAGTATTTTGTAGTAACAATATTTATTTCTCTAACCTAAGTCTTGTCACTATTTCGTACTATACTACATTCCGGATCGTTGAAACAAAATTCTTATCTGAATATACTAATAAACTATATCGGATATGCAACAAACAGTGTGCGATGACGAAGCGATCCTCGCGCACAATGAGAGAGATTTAGCTTAATTACCCTCGACACAATAGCTGTTTGGGCCACGAAAGTAGCGATATGAGAGAAATATTTCACAAGTACACAACAGATACACAGGTATGTGTGTATGTCGCAGCCATCTGGTTTAATCAGCCAGTTAGTTAAACGCCAACATACAAGCAAATAAGTAGGCCAATCAATTCGAAAAGTAACGCTCAACGTTTAACATAATGGCGTATAGAAAGTAAGCCCTTTGAAGATGACTGACTTGATCCAGCTAAATAATTCCAATTTAGTTCAGTATTTTTCCACTGCAGCGCCACCAAACAAGTATGGCGTCAATGCCGCAAATTATAACGAAACACATATTTTCTTGTTTGCAAATTTATGTAAAACTAATAGATAGATAGATAGATAACTCTTTATTGCACACCAGAAAGGTAAATAACAAATTAATTTCAAGAAAATGTACAATTTAGGCGGTCTTATCTGTGATATAGTAAAAATAGTTTTGAAATATGCAGTTTAAACTAGTTTTTCCGATGTTTTATTCTAAATGACAAAATGCGATCAATAATATTAAGGTTAATTTACTGTTATCATTAATCAATAACATTCATGCTAGGTGCATTTTGCATTAATGAGTAAAAAGTAACCGTACTTAATAAGTTCTGAACCCAAAGTTATCCAACCAAAAATCCTAAATTTTCAACATCTTATTTAACAAAATGACTATACAACGTTCAGTCGTTTGGTTAAACGTTGCGTTCAATGACTTGGCTTGTTGACGTTCAGCCATTTCATTAGATGCCGTTTAATAACTGCCTAGGCAGTCAATTAACTGGCTGATTTAACCAGATGGCTGCAACATATACACAGGGCCACTTTCTATTTCTTTACTCTAATAGTTTGGTGAGAGAGAGAGCCTTCAATTACGCAATAACGGAGGAGAGATTAGACGTAGGATCGAACGGTTAAAGTTTTTTTTATTCCATTTATCCACATTAGAGTTAGAAAAGGCCATGAGCTTATAAGATAGCAGGAAAGATTTACCACAAAATCACGTAAAATTAAAAAATGAATCCAGCAAGCAATTTATAAAAGGCTTAACAAATTTTCATGAAACAAGGCTCAGCACACAGGAAAAAAAAATCTGACAAAACAAAAAACTAAACGAAAATCGGTGTATCCATTGGATCTACGATTACACAGACAAATGCGTTATACTTATAACACCCCTTTTTTGTATCAGAGGTGATCCCAGATGTTCCTACTGTTCCATAAAATACACAACTTATTAGAAATGACATGTAGTTTTATCAAGGAGCTGACTATTCATCAGTTTTATGTGTGTTTCCTTAATAAGTTAGTTAAAAAAATAACTATTCAATATTCCTTATAGGTACATTAACACACCTTTTTATTATAAATATGATCTATTGCAAATATCCTAAAACTATGAAATAACTTTTTTTAAATAATATTGTTTTTTTCCTGTTTGGCACATAGTACCTTATGTATCTAAGACATTTTTTTTCTGGAATATCTTAGATACTGATAACTACTCTTGTTTTTATATTGATAATCAAAAACGTGGTTTTCATAGCCCGCCCTTTGTTGAAGCGATTAAGGGCAGGTGTATACTGGTGGCTGTCACTCTGTCCTGTCAAACACAAGGCCCCATATTTGTGGACACGCAGGATGATGAGACAGATTCCGTGAAATGTGAGCGGAAACGTGCTGTGTGGAGGACGTGCTGCATTCAGAAAATACTTGTTTAACACGGAAATTGCGTAGTAGATTATTTGTCAAGATATTTAGCGGCATGTCAAATGCATAACATAAAATAACGTCCTAGGGGGGCCCTGTTTTTGAATCACTCGCTTAAATATCGCGTGCAATTTTCTTTGATAAGTATTCGATTTTCGAATGGAAATCAGTTAAAATCCAAACTGCGATGATATTTTCGTTGACTTTTATTTATTTGTTTAAAAACTATATCGCACAAATTTGTTTAACACTATATTGCAAATAAATGCTAACAGAATTCTCTCTCAGTCATACCTTTGGATCATCCAGAGAGATTGATATGTTACTTTTCGAATGAAATCACTTGGAATATTAAAGCAAGTGATTCAATAAAAAAAAAGTTAAAACCGACTTTTTTTAAAAAGTTTATTTTATTTCTTCATTTTTAGTGATTACATAAGAGCCCCCTCTTATGTGATTAGGGGGGGGGGGGGAGTTGCACCTTATGATTCTATTTTTAAGAAGCTACAAATTACCTATCATAAGTTCCGTCATAATAATTACTGAACTTCTAAGCGTTAAGGAGTTCCACCATCAGTTCAGCCCCACAAGATGTTGACTATCAGACGTAACAAGACGTCAACATTAAGATTCTAGTACAGAAACACTATACGTGCCTTTAAAATTTGAAGGTTTCTCTCGATTACACCAAGTAGCCATCATCAGATCCCAAGTTGGAAAAAATGGGACCAACTAGAAGGTATACCCTCTAAGTAGGCGAAAAAATTTTTCGAATCGGTCGACAAACGACTGAGATATGAGGTAACAAACATACAAAAAAAAAAAAAAAAACATACAGTCGAATTGATAACCTCCTCCTTTTTTGAAGTCGGTTAAAAAAACATACAGTCGAATTGATAACCTCCTCCTTTTTTGAAGTCGGTTAAAAATAGTGCTCTGGGTCGTATCGGCGGTCAATCTCATCTTTATCGCTATTCTCTTCTCCTTTCTTGCCTCTATAACCTTACTTGCACCGCCTGTATATATATATATATATTTCTTTCTCTGTTCTGACCTATGGTTGACTGGTAGAGAATTCTTTTGGCATTAAGTCCGCCATTTGTATAATTTTATGTTTTGTGCATAAAGTTTTAAAGCATAAATACATAAATCTCAACTGAGATTGACCATCGGCGCGGGACATTGTATATAGTGCTCAAATATTTTCGCAACACACAAGGGCACTCTCTGTTCATTTACTCTTGAGACGGCAGATCAAACATGGCCGATGAGAGATCAGGCGCAGGACCAACGGCTTAACGTGCTTTCCGAGGCACGAAGGTGTCATCACCACCAACTTCCTGAATCCGAGCTGTTTCCTTGTAGTTTCAAGACAGAAAATCCCAGAAACAAATTGGCAATATACTGAGGTACAGGCAACGCACGTCAAGCTAATACAGTTGTAATAAGATTTAGTTTTTATCAAAAATGTTCATGATATGTGCTGGTGACTGTACTTAGCAATGGTTGTCAATGGTTGCTTTAAAAAGTTATAGCTGGGATCTCCCCAAGATTTCCCAATATTATTTTGTTGTTACTTGCAGTTGAAAATCTTAAATATACGATGATGATATTAGTGCAACAGAAGAGCTTGCACAAATATTTTAACCTGACTAACCATAAGCCTTGAATATTCGTATTTTTTTAGTTTCCTATCTCGAGGCTTTAAAATTAATTTTAACCTAACCAGAAAAATAACAATAAAGCTTAAAGCTCCTATAGCTATTTGGTTCTGAAGTTTTTCCAAACTATTTCATCAACACCACTGCGGATAGAGCAATTAAGATCTGCCAGCGGCCCTATTTTTGGATCACTCGCGTTGAAATGGCAAGTGGAATTCATTTATTACAGTTTAATTTTCGCTGAAAATCAGTCGAAATACACACGGGTGGAATTAGAAAAAAAATTATCTAAATTTTGTGAGTACTTACGTCAAGAACTCGCATGATTTACGTTGATTTTTAATTGATATTCGAACGAATATCACACGCCTTATTTAAGCGAGTGATTCAAAAATAGGGCCCCAGAAGGTAAAGCAAAAAGTTGTCTCCTATAAAAGTGTATAAAATTTGTACCCATATCTATTTGTTTTCGTTAATTTTTGTGCCAGTTAAAACGGTGGGTAAACTTTGGCGATTCCATTTTAAAATCGGCTTCCGAACTCGACTCAATCGCGATACGCTGTGGTGAAGTGGAATGAGGTATTTGCATAAAATTTTCGTTTGTTTTTACAGTCATAAAAGTCATTGATTTATGCAAATAGGGCCCATTGAGGACACTTTTACTCGTCCCAATATAAACCTTACCACAGCTTCGAGTCAATTTTGGGCTGATTCTGACAAGAAGCTGCGCAACATACTCAGTCACTATTGTCGATGCCTCTCTTCAAAAGGTTTACAATGTAATGTTTGTAGTGATCACGCAAGTGCATACATTATTATCTTTTAAATAATATAATACTTGCTTTAGAATGTTTTTAGCACTTACAGTGTCATATTTTATCTTGATAAAGATGAAATAAGAAACCAAAAATCTGCGCACGGGCGGGACTCCAACCAGCAACCTTTTGGCTGACCGGGCCAAACGCTCTTACCAATGGAGCTACCGAGCTCTCAGTCCGATTCTTCGAAATTTGTGGTCTCTTATGAAAACGTCAATTGCGTGACGCTTAGCGCCATCTAGCCGTCTGTTTATGAAACAAGCAGTTATCCCTTTCAGAACTCTACCATACAATTGTGTGTTTCACTAGATTCAATTTTAAGTGAAAACTGTTTGTCCGAAATGAACGGGCCCAGCGCCACACGCTTGTGCGAAAGCTAAGGTTTGCAATCGCGTTTGAATTTTTCACGCCAGTCAGTGTGGCAAAAGGTTGTGACTCGTCGAGTCGACCCAATTTTTCTGCTTCCACTTTTGGTGAATGTAAGTACAATTTTAAAAATATTTACCTAAAATAAGTACTGTATTGTGCATGTAGTAATATTATAATAGTTTATCTATCGTTTTGTGCTATTTTATTTCAAGTAATGGTTTTTGTTGGTACTTAGACGAGTCAACGAAGTTTTTCGACACATTTGTGAGGAGCCGTCCCGTGAGCTATCTAGACATTATTGAAACTTAATATTTTTTCTGTGTTTTTTTTACAGAAACATCAATCCTGATACGGTTTTTGGTGGAAGCCGATACTGAGCTGTTGCTGAATGGGTCTGGGAATGAGGGCAGCGACAAAGAGGAACAATAGGAATAGGTTGCAACTGGTGACGTTTTCATAAGAGACCACAAATTTCGCAAGGTCGGACTGCCAGCTCGGTAGCTCAATTGGTAAGAGCGTTTGGCCCGGTCAGCCAAAAGGTTGCTGGTTCGAGTCCCGCCCGTGCGCAGATTTTTGGTTTCTTATTTCATCTTTATCAATATAATACTTCTTTACTGTCAGTTTTAAATTTAGTGATCGGTAAGTTTACAATGTGTCTGGTAGTTTATTGAAAAAAAATATACATTTCCCTGTAAAGAAATTACCAACCTTTCTAAGCCTCGTTTGTGGAATTGCAAGCTCATTCTTATTCCTTGTATTATACTCGTGTATATCACTTTTTTCGTGAATGAATGTAATTTTTTGCGTTCATATATGAAATTTTCATAAATAAACTGAGAGGCTACAGTTAATATTCAATTTTTTTTAACACTTCTCGTAGGGAATCTTGAGGTTTTAGATTATAAATAGCTCACACGGCTATTTATTGTAATACAAAAATTGAGTATATATCAGCAGCCGAGCCCCACAGTAAAATGCCGTAGGACATCAAGCTTTTGAAATAACTCAAATAAACTAACGTAGCTGTTTCTATATCAGTCAAACGTCTTATCTTTCTTACAGAGAAAGCAGCTGAGCTTAGATTCCCTGACAAGGCCTCTATATAAGGACCCCATTGTAGTTTGGACTCTAAAGTGATTCCTAAGAATGTTATAATATCAAGCGATTTGTCTTTTATCTTAACCTGAGTTGATGCCTGTCGGACATTAGGCATCGTAAACTTTACACATTTAGTTTTAATTCCATTAAGAAAGAGATTGTTACCTGTAAACCAATGTAATACTTGTGAAGGAGTATTATTTACATCGACAAAATTTCCTTCACCACTTGGTATTTTAAATATAAGTGAAGTATCATCTGCAAACAATACCATATCACAAAGATTCCCTACAAAATGCTTGAGGTCATTTCACAGTCACATTAAAAATTTGAATCGTTTAGCACTATGCTCATATTTTTTAACCACCAATCAACTGTTTACATGGTCACATTGGGCGACGAAGGTAATCATAAGTTAGTCCGGGTGTCTTATTAATGATTTACTCATTCAATCATAATTAAGACAGTCAGACAAACAGATACGAGTGGTTGAATGTTGGCTAGACATAGAAAATTTTTCAACATCAGGTTTTAAGGATTCAAATCGGGCGTTGTATGCGACTGATCTAAGTGTTTGGCATGACATCACAAAAATAGTGCCTAGATAGAACTTTCTAGCAGTTTTATTTCTGAGCATTTACCGCTTCCCACATCACAGCACTCTCTCACACCGGTTTTATTCAATTCCAACGGTAAGATTGCGTGTAGTCGACCATGTACGGACTACAGCACGTCAAAGTAAACACTGCGGTGTCTTATACCGTTCCTATAAGGGCTAAATTGCAACAAAAGTGGGTAACCCGATGTGCTGGCAACTGTACGTGCCAAAATTGTTGTTGTCGAAAACTCGGTGGTATGTGTCATTTTCCATGCACTGCAATGTATTTCCGGAGTATTGGCTTTGCTTGTGAGGGTTCCGTAGCCGAATGGCAAAAAACTGAACCCTTATAGTTTTACTAAGTCTATCGGTCTGTCTGTCCGTCCGTATGTCACAGCCCTTTTTATTCTGAAACTATTAGTATTACACAGTTTAAGTAGGTAGACGTATCTTGTTACCCGCTCTACGATACAAAAAATATAAATAATGATATTTAAGGGGCGGATCCCATACATGAAACTAAAACAAAAAAAAAATGTTAAACTTATGCGTGAAGGGTGTCTATGGATAGGTTTTTAAAAATGTGTGCTGTTATAGTTGATGCTTGATGGTCAAAGTGATGGCACCGACTCCAAAAAGAAATTGTTTGCCTAAAACGGATTCCTTTCCTTTCAATGGTGAAGAGTTTATTTAAGACTTTTTAGTGCATTTTGGGTTTGAAGTTGGTTTTTACTTTTTTAAAAGTTTATATTTTCTTTATTTTTAGTGATTACATAAGAGAGGGGGGGGGGGGGAATTGCACCTTATGATTATATTTTTTAAGAAGCTACAAATTACCCATCATAAGTTCCGTCATTATAATTACTGAACTCCTAAGCGTTAAGGAGTTCCACCATCAGCTCAGCCCCACAAGATATTGATTTTCAGACGTAACAACACGTCAACATTAAGATTCTAGTAAAGAAACACTATATGTGCCTTTAAAATTGAGGGTTTTCCTCGATTACACCAAGATCCCATCATCAGATCCCGAAATGGAAAAAAATGGGACCAACTAGAAGGTACACCCTCTAAGTAAGCAAAAAAGTTTTTCGATTCGGTCCACAAACGACTGAGATATGAGGTAACAAACATACAAAAAAAAAACATACAGTCGAATTGATAACCTCCTCCTTTGTTGAAGTTGGTTAAAAATGTGCTATATCTCAAAAACTACTAGTTCAATCTTGTCTAAACCAATTTTTGTTGAAAGTGTTTGTTAGGATCTACATAATATATATTTTTTTAATTTTACACTCGCTTCGTTTCGAAGTTATATGTGGGGGGGGGGGGGGGGGTACGTCCATTTTACCACTTTGGAAGCGTCTATCTATCAAACGTTAGACTTACAAAGAAAATGGTTTTTGGAACCTGTATGTAATTTTAAAAGATCTATCCATAGACATCCCACGTGCATAGGTTTGACTAAAGAAAAAAAATTCGGTTTTAGTTTCATGTATGGGAGGGAGGCCCCCCTTAAATATAAGGGATACATCTTTCTACCAAATTTCAATAGTGTGATGCTTATCGTTACAGAATAAAGTGGCTGCGACATTCGGACGGACGGACAGACAGACAGACAGACTTGACGAAACTATAAGGGTTCCGTTTCGGCTACGGAACCCTATAAAATGTATGAGTTTTATGCCAATATTTAAAGCTATAAAAATACATGTTGATGATGTATTCAGGAATTTACATTGTAACAGAAACTTCCATTAAACTTATTAAACGCATGGCTCGGATTTCCGGATAAGCTTAGGAGAAAGCGACATTTTCATAGCAAATCTCCTTAGAATTTATTATTATCTTTCGAATCTACTTATTCTTGTACAACATTGGTCTTGTGATGGTTAGAAATGGCGTTTCAACTTTGGAACAGTCTAATAAGAGTCTTACAACAATTTTTCAAGTAGGTTTGCATTGTTTGATTCAGCCAGTTGTTGATACTTTCTAATTTAAAAGTAAAAGTTTTCTTTCTTTGAAGGATGCTATCACACGTAAGTATTGATGCAGAAGCGCGTTAACATTGATGCCAACGTGCGTAAGTATCGATGCAGTCACCAACATACTGATACATTTGCAATGTCCAGCTTCTGCATCGATACTAACGCGTCGCATTGCGACTACATCAAAGCTGCAACGCAACAGCATTGCCACTGCATCGATGCTAAAAAAGGTGTCGAAAAGGTCTTATTATCTCGAAATTAATTACTTATCAGCTATTCAAGAATACTATTATATTTAAATATTATGGTAAGTTAAAAAAGTTTTCAAAGTTGTACTTTATTAAAACATCCAAGTCCATATATCCATTCTATTACATCATCAATTCATTATCATCATCATTTTCTGCCAAAGATAGTCCACTGCTGAACATAGGACTCCCCACGGGTTTCCACAGCGAGTCAGCGACCGATCACAAGCGGTCTGCATCCAGTTTGTTCCTGAGATCTTTACAAGGTCGTCTGTTCATCTTGTCGGTGCACGTCCTAAGCTGCGGCTTTGTTCGAAGGGTCTTCAATCCAGAACTTTTCTGGCCCAACGGAATTTGGTACTGAAAACACATGAGAATCGCCCAATGACATTTATTTTCTTATTTAAAATGCTTTCTTATCCTTAGGTTCATCAGATATAATTAGTTTCATTGAACTCTTGCCACTTAATGTATCAGCAAGATTTACATAAGTTACAAATAAACCGTACACATTCCAGAGGAAACACATTGACCTAACTCACACTGTAAGTCACTTAGGAATTTACTATTCAAGACTCAACCGTATCCTACATCCCTCACTATCATCATCAGAGGTCATTAAAATTGCATTAGTGCAACCTTATCATGGCTCAAAGGAAAACTTTATTGAAACATCTGTTATTATGTGCTACATGGCTAAGCACTCGTGTGAGGTAATGACATTGACCCTTTGTAACGCAGGGTGTAGACAAGGAATCGAACCCTGTTTTAAGCTATCCGCGTAACCATATAGGCATGCGACAGGATAGACAAGGGGTTAGATTTCTTGTCCGACGCGGCTGTTTTTTAGGGTTCCGTAGTCCAACAAGGAACCTTTATAGTTTCACCATGTCTGTCTGTCCGTCTGTACGCAGTTCAGCGCTGAGACGCTAAGGAACTGTAATTTGGCATTTAAGTTTTCCCATCTTCCCGCCAAAGTAGTAAAATAAAAAATATTTTTGTAATACTTTTTGGGGTACCTACTTCTCATACGTACGAGAAATGTGGCGGGTTTTTTTTTCTCTTGCCAAACCCATCGTGGTGGGTATCGTTGAATAGTTCATCATTTTTAACATTCAGTTTCAAATAAATAATTTTTATTAGACTCCTATATTCCCACCCTCCTCAACTAAACGGTAGTAGGTGGATACCTACGTAAAAAAAATCTGCATTAGCATATATATGATGAATTTAGAAGGAAAACTATCACAGCTATGACAAGTGAATAAATTACACAGCTGTAGTCCATAAACTAAAATCCAAATAATTTTAATGTAAATTTTCGTTTAAAAATGTTTACCTTCAGAAATTGAATATTGATTTTGATTGACTCTATTTTAGCCGATCTCAAATCAATATTGTGAGTCAACGCCATCAAAAGTATATATTTTACCGGTTTTGTCTCATGATTTCGGATATTTTAATTAAGGGAATCAAAATCTTAAGGATATTATCAGGGCAAGAAAAGTGCTTTCATACATAGAAGATATGAAACCCTACGAGCGCGAATTCAACTCGCACTCGGCTGGTTTTATAAATGCAATTTTTTATTAGTGTCAAAACAGTATAAAAACAAAAATTAAATTAAATGTTGTAGAGTTAGGTAAATTTATGTAGCCCTCAATACTCACTAAGTATATTTAATAATTAATTATGCTAAGGGCTATGAATTGATAATGAACATTTTTCAGATGGCATTATCATGATAGTACAATGTCTTTGTGCCGGGTTATTTATTATTTTTATTAAAAAAATATCGATACGGTGATGTTGACATTATACAGGATGTTTGGTACATCGTGTGCCAAATAAAAAGGGCTTATAATGGAGGTCGTTAGGTATAAAGTACTGCCTATGACTTTTTGTAGTTAATTAAAATATATTTTTTTATGTTTTTATGAATAAAAATCTGAATTGCGGCATTCAAACAATATTTTTTTGTAAACTGTAATTGATTTTTTACATATTATTTTTGTATGTAATTGTGCATAATTTTGCAATTTTACTAACATACAAATCACACACACACGCAACATAGTTCTTTTTTAATTTAATTGCAAAGTTGCGGAACATAATTTTCTAAAATTTAACCAGAAACTTTTTATGGCTGTGAAAAATAATCAGAAAACGCCTGCAACCGTCAGACTTCATAAAAACATCTATAGTCTGTACTTATGGTAAAGGTTTGCCACTTTTTTTTGTTGACCCCGGTCGCAAAATGCTTCATACAAAATTTACACCAAAAGTAGTTTTTGAACAATGTTCAATGTATCTTTCTATAAGATAAACTGGTAATTTTACTCTTGCCAAGTAAATCTTTCTTATTCCTCTTCATCTAACCGAATAACAGGATATGACGGTCAAAACTTTTTTTGGTATGAAAGCTCTTATTTTTCATACAAAATCTTGTCTTAAGTTCGAATTTTGCATGCAGCAGTTTGCGACCTGGGTCACGTAATGAGAAAATTTACGGAGTAATTTGAATGTTTTCATGACATGCGGCATACTTTAGCATAAGCACAGTCTAGAAAGGTTTTCATGATGTCCGACGAGTCCAGTTATTTTTAGGGTTCCGTATTTTTTGTTTATTTTTCACAGCCATATACGTTGAAAGTCAAATTTGAGAAAATAATATTCCGCAAATTTGCAAGTAAATTGAAAAAGAACTAGATGGCTTGTGTATGTGATTTTGGCGCAAGTATAACCGCTAATAATGTACAATAACATACTAAAATAATATGCAGAAAATAATGTTTGTAAAAGATTATGATTTGAATGCCAAATTTTGGATGTTTTTGATAAGAACCATAAAAAGTAACAGTTTGTGTATAACCCCTATTTAAAGCCATTTAATTTGGTACACGACGTACCAGAAACCCTGTAACAGTAGTAGGAAAGCAAGTATGCATAACTTGACCCAGCAGAGGTAGTAGTAGGTAGGTACCTGCTATAAGATAAAAGAAGAATACATAGGTGCTTATTTTAAGAATCACACATTTAAAGACATCATCATTTACTATTAATATAATCAACATTGGGCTGTAACTACAGATACTCAAATTTTAATTAATTCTATGAAATTATACTAAGTATTCAGTTGAAAATCACGTGCTAAAACCTATTCAAATTATAACCCAAAGTGTGCTAAGATTAAATACTAAAGCATTTTGTGATTCGTCCTCTTCGCCCATATTTACGACAAGCTCTGCAGCATGATGATGGTGAGAGTTGTGACGACAGAAGCAGAAGACACAACCAGGCCATAGTCCAGGGGGTAGAAGTTCATAGCTGTAAATTGAATGGGTCTGGAGTCTACCAAGTTGCGGAACTCGGAGAGAGTTCGTCTCATTGATTCGCCTGGAAAGAATTAAAACAGTTTGTAGGATCTTTTTTATTGATAATCGGTAAAATTTTCCTAATTAATGTGATTTACCTCAGAAAACTCAGCATTTAGAAGACTTGCAGAACAAAACTTGGAGAACTAGAAATTCTTTGTACAAGAAAAGTTTATTGATCGCGCACCTTCTAATTAGGTTAAGAATGTACCAATACAAGTTTTTTACTGTTTTTTTATATATCTAACTACAGCTGTACCATCAAAAAACTTGTTATTGGTAAGAAACTTACTGATATTCTTATCGACAAGGATGTGATCTGCGATGCTTATGATATTCTCTCTCTGATCGTAGCTTTGTTCGCAGCGGTAGACTAACCAGGCGATGTTGACTGAACTACAGATTGTCCTCAAAATACACGTGATGGTGAGGAAAAACAACATATCAGGTGAACCTTCTGGAAACTAAACAAAACATTACAAAAAAGAAAAATATTTTTCATGTTCTAAGAGATAAAAGAAATAGTTATGTACATAATGACAAAAAACACTTTCTAATAATACTTACGAGAACTCCGGTGAAAATACGGATGGCCAGGTTTATAAAGTTGACAATGTTGAAAAGCTGGACAGAGTTGTTTATCAGAATCTAGAAAATAGAGACACAGCGTTATTATGGATGAAGCAAAAAAAATATTTCCATAGCAAGAGTACTTACCCGTGCTCCAAATATTTCATTGATGTAATTCGTTTGCTCATTCAATAACAAGTAACACTTATTTAGCCATACAATGTCATTCAAATGGTTGAATTCTAAGAATTTGGATGAGCTCATGATTTTCCTAGTAGATACTTTATCTTTGGAGTAATACAGCCAATTCTTATCTTCAACAACATTGACGACAGCCAACGAGTTGTTAGTAGCCGAATAGAGGTCTTGCAAGATATCCGCAATTGTCTTCAGTCTAAACTCAACCTGGATTACATTGGCACACATGTCAATGATGGTCAGGGTGTTCATGAAGAAAAAGACATAGTCGATCGAGTATAAAGCATGTTGAGCAGTCCCATTGAAGATAGACCAAGCTTCGAAATCCAAAATCGATGAAACAATAACAAGTGTGCATACAGAAAGTGTTGAAATTAACACTTTAAATTTGACAATGCTGTGCTTTTAGAATGTTTTTAACACTTACAGTGTCATATTTTATATTCATAAAGATGAAATAAGAAACCAAAAACTTGCGCACGGGCGGGACCCGAACCAGCAACCCTTTGGCAAACCGGGCCAAACGCCCCTACCAACTGAGCCACCGTGCCGCTAGTCCGACCCTGCGAAATTTGTGATTTCTTATGAAAACGTCAATTGCGTGACACTTAGCGCCATCTAGCCGTCTGTTTATGAAACAGATGGCCCAAGCAGTTATTCTTTACAGAATAATTCTTATTTCATCTTTATGAATATAAAATATGACACTGTAAGTGTTAAAAACATTCTAAAAGCATTAGATAGCGAAGCGACATCAATTTCCAAGTTGAATTTATTCTGTAAAGAATAACTGCTTGGGCCATCTGTTTCATAAACAGACGGCTAGATGGCGCTAAGTGTCACGCAATTGACGTTTTCATAAGAAATCACAAATTTCGCAGGGTCGGACTAGCGGCACGGTGGCTCAGTTGGTAGGGGCGTTTGGCCCGGTTTGCCAAAGGGTTGCTGGTTCGGGTCCCGCCCGTGCGCAAGTTTTTGGTTTCTTATTTCATCTTTATGGATAGACAATGCTGTTGTAAGTCATTCCAAGGATCTCATCAATTTGCTCATACAGCTTGAAATATTTCAAGCTAGTGTATCCCCCGAATTCGAAAACGTATTTCAAGTCAACACAATAATGAATAAACTGAATTATGTAGATGATCTGCAAAGCATCCGTGAATTTGATGCTTTGAATTTATGATCGCTGGCGTAATTTAAGTATTTCAGGACTTTGCCAACGGACACCAGTGCCATAGTGATGACAATTGTTGCTATTATAAATGGCCCTTGTTGGCCATGAGTAGGATATTTTCAACTTCCTATTTTCGCGGCTGAGAGTCGTCAAAGAGAACAGCCGTAGAAGAAAATTTATAGACGTTAAAGTTGCGTATGCATCTTTCGGTACGTATTTGAATTTTTCCCATTTTTCATGGTAGCCGTATAACTTGGTGAGGACGGAATTTTGAGGCTTTTCCTTTACTAGACAAACGACTATTTGTCAACAGTTGTTGTGTTATAATGATAAATATTATTGACATGTGTATTTTGAAGGTATTTGTTTGAACAGCACGCTTTTAATTTGTTTACAATAAAATAAAATCTATATTTTCTAGCTCTGGCCAACACAACGACATAATTGCCCTCAACATCAATGTGATTGACAGAAATAAAGGATAATTGTGCTTGCTGAGACCTATTTGCTTGTTTGCTTGTGTTGATCCGATCAGTAGTAGGAAAATATATTTGGATAACTTCCACGAAAACATACGTTGGATGGATAATAAGGTTGTGACTTTAAGCGTCCGAAGGGACTGAAAGCAATTAAGGGCAGAGATTCTAGTTTAGTGACTATGTGTTTTAAGGAAACTCTGTATTTTCACCCTTCAATTTCATTTATTTAACAGTAAACATACTGAATTACAGTCGGCCAAAGCGTCATTATTCTAGTCACACAGTAAAAATGGTCAAACAAACATTACATTAAATGATGGCAGAAAAAATACCCTTTATATTTTTCACTACATAGACATAGGTAGTGTCTACATTCTCACTATACATTATGATAGTGAGAAAAAAAAAACAAGATTTACAAGAGTTGTTTTTGCAATAGGACCCTGATTCGAAGCCCGAAACGTGTTTTAGATAGGTGATTTTCTGGGTTTTTCCGTCTCGATATTACTAAAAATCAGATTGGAGACAGGAAACCACAGTGGTGTGACTGCCAGTACTGCGCTTGATCTACGGTACGGCAAATTTCAAAGTAAACCTTCAGGCCTTTGCGGCAGGTTCTAAGTTACGTTATTGTACAAGGTAGGTACGATCGGAATTGTTTAATTTCGTTACCGATTGATAAATAATATATAAGTTACAGAACTAATCCACAGGGTGAAATACTCTAGTCTGGAAATAAATAGTCGTTTGTAGTAATATTTAAGTCGGCACTCAAATAATGAAAACTAAACTGACAAATTCTGCAAAAATAGTTACTGAGTACATTTTTTTTAATTAGGAAAACAGTTCATCATACTCACTTAAATAGTAGCTAATTGACGAATACAACAACAAAATAAACAAGAACGAAACAGGCCGTTGATTTTTACCTGTGACTGTAAAAGATTATTATTTTCTCTCTGCTCGTAAGCAATAATAGTGCTGGGTTTGGGACGTTATCATGAGTATCTATATTTTGTTATTACGTTGTAAATTATGAGAGGAGTTATTGTATTTCTACTAAACTTCATCGTAAAAAAACATTAGTACTTAAGGTATCTAAGTGATAATAAATATACGCCAACAACACACAATTGTTTCTGGTTTCGAAGTGAGGAATTTTGGTCCTTATCCTACGAATACCAGACAACGATTATGACGGGGGCGTCTCCCAAAAATACTTAAATACATAATATACATCCATGACTTAGGTACAAATGTTCGCGCTCATCACATAGCAATTGCCCCTTTGAAGATTCGAACCCGCGACCGTTGGCTGGTAGTCAGAAGCGTGCAAAGTGCAATTGCGTAGTCAGCAGAGATGCCTGACGCATGCGGGGCCGCTTGGAACTTCATACGTGGAAGACGCGGCAAACGAGAAAAAACCTTTTGTTTGTGGTGATTTAATACAAATTATAGAAGAATACTACTTTCATTTCCATTGATTCCATGAGCGATAACAGCTCCCTGGGTATGCTAGGATATAAAGTGTGGATATAAAATTTCCCTTTTTTTAGTGCCCTCTCACTAAACCAATCAAATCACCAAGATTTGATCGAATAATCAATACCATCCCCTCCCTATCCATCTTTGATAATGAATCTGCCATTCGCAATAACGCCTACCTCACATAATGACTCTTGAGAAAATCAATTAACGAAAGAATATCTCTCGTGTTCTTACGTTTTGATTTGTCCCGATTGCGTTGGCCATTGTCTTGTAATATGCAGCAAAGATTAATAAAACAATACATTGACTTTGTCATGGATAGAATATAATAATGGCCCTAAAATATTATTTGTTGAGGTCTCTGTCCTTTGCACCTTGCGTCATTATTTGATTGAAGCGACGGTAATTTTTGTGTTGATTGTGCAAGCGAATTTCGTTGAAAAGTGGTTAAGCGGCGGAGACCTCGATACGAAATGAACGAGATAAGCGTATTTGTACAAGATAGACCTTAATTGTAGACTTTCCAATTAAGATTTTTAGTATAATATAATTTACTGTATGTGGATTCTTAGCATTTTGACTGTCCCAAGGCAATGTGAAAACAGTTGAGCATTATTATATGCAATGCCCAGACATATAAACTTCACTTTTATTATTTGTGATAAGTGTATTATATGATAAGCACTGACGTACCGAGAAAACTCGTCAGTGCATTACATGTAATGCATGGACAGTAATTGTGTTAAAACCATTGCACAAATATTGTAAAAAAATGCGATGTAAAAAAATACACTTCAATACACTTATGTCAACGTTTATTACTCGCTTTTATAAAATCATATTACAAAATGTTTAATAACTCCACTAAATATAGTATTTCAGCTGCCCTTTATAAAATTATTCATGTGGGTAGAAAAGCTGCGTTATTACCGCAAACCAATCATACTTTCCCGCTTCTTCCTTATAGCATACTGCTGCAAAACTTTCCAGCGTGTAACTAGAAAAGAAAATCAGGAAAAGCATGGCGCACCAGTAAACTCCTAAATTTCTTCTAAATTTTGGTATTTTGTACCTTTTGGATGACTTATGTTTCGTGTTTGTTGGAAGTTCCCATTTATCAGAGGCATAGAAGAAAGGCACTATTTACTCGTATAAAGAATAACTTGCTAAGCACTCTCATTGAGTTTCTTGAAAGAAAATCTGGAGATTTTAATATGTGTGAATTCTTCTTCATGGAAATTATTCAACCTTAAATACTTAGTATCTCGTAGAAATGGAATAAGTATTAGTTGTGAAATTCAAAAGGAAGGTAAAGGGTATGAAAAAAATATTGTATCAGTAAAAAAGTTATGACGCAAATATCAAAGCAAATATGAAAAGATGACACTGACTGATATTGGTGATTGGTGATATCAATTCAGTTTTTTTTTCTAAAATAGGCAATGGAATTTTGCTTTCTTTTCTATTTTATTCACAAACTGAATGTAGGGCAATATCAGATTATCCAATACAGAAATCGTGTTTTATTCATTTTTTTTTCAGGTCAAAAATAGTATAATCATTAAAAACAGTAGTGCGACATGTACCATTTGACCAACGGCATAAATCAGAACTAACACTGTCAAATTCAAAAAACCGGCTAAGTGCAAGTCGGACTCGCCCACTGAGGGTTCCGTGCCAACTTTAACTGAATTAGGGATCCACTTACTTTCACTAAGCGAAAATAACACAATATTTTGTTGACAGCATACATAACTTTGTTTTTCATAGTGTTTGTATGAAAAACAAAGTTATGTTTGCGGTTGACGAAAATGTACTATATCTCGAAAACTACTAGTTCGATCCCGTCCAAACTAATTTTCGTTAAAAGCTAAAATACTAAGTGAGATTAATATGGTTTTCAATATCATCGTAGCTAAGTGTATGTAGCCATCGATTAAGATTTGATTTACACTCATGATAGTTCATCTTGTAAAAATGTAGTAACTTATAAATTTGGTTGTAAAGCCTTGGACTTAGGACCTCGACCCCGTCCCGACCCAGCCTTAGCCCCAGCGAACGGGATAAAAAGTATCCTATATTCTTCTCCGAGTTCTAAGTTACCATCCCATGACTCAGCCCCGGTCCTCTCCCACCCCAACTCTGGCCTCGTCGAACGGGATATAAAGTATCCTATGTCCTACTTCTGGTCCTAAACTACCTCCTTACGAATTTATATATTTCGTGGTAAAATCGAAAAAACTACTGAAGCGGTACGCAAAGGGAGGTCACAGAAAAATGTTGTTTACGGATGAGAAAACTTTTACAATTTAGCATCATTTTAACAAATAAATGATCGTAGTTATGCTCAAACCTCTAAAGAAGCTTCCTAATTAGTCGGCAGAGTGCAACGTGGGCATTACCTGACTTCAGTGATGGTTTGGTGGGGTGTTAGCTATAAAGGAGTGACTGAGCCATATTTTTATGAAAAAGGTATCAAAACATCGGCACAAGTGTATCAAGATACCATTCTTGAGAAGGTAGTTAAGCCCCTTAACAAACTATGCTCAATAACCAAGCATGGTCTTTTCAACAAGACTCGGCGCCGGGTCATAAAGCTTGGTCCACGCAGTCTTGGTTAGAAGCGTTTCGGACTTCATCAGAGCTGAACTGGACAAGCTAAACTGGAACTGGACTGAAGAAAGACTGGCCGTCGTCTAGTTCCAATCTTAATCCGCTGGATTATGATTTATTGTCAATTTTAGAAAGTACGGCTTGCTCTAAACGCCATGATAATTTGGAGTCCCTAAAACAATCCATACGATTGGCAGTGAAGAATTTTCCCATGGAAAGAGTGCGTGCTTCTATTGATAACTGGCCTCAACGTTTAAAGGACTGTATTGCAGCCAATGGAGACCACTTCGAATAAGCTTTTTATATTTTAAATTGTTTTATATTTATGTATAAAACTAACATACTGTAAAAGTAATAAATATTATTTGCATTTAAAAAAAGTATGTTTTCTTTGTGACAATATTTATGGTAAGACTAGGTATAAGATGTGTCGGAGACAGGTTCTGTCTATGCGATAATAGTAACAAAAAAAACCTTTGCAAATTCGAACGAAGACGCCACACACTAATCTCTAGGTAATACAGTAAAATCACGACTTTCGATTTACAACATACACAACGACAAACCTTATCTTTCACTGCACACCATTATATTGATCGAAAAGTCATGAAAATAACAAAAATCTAATTAATGACCGCCGGTGCCATGACCGTATCTCATACGTCAACTGTTAAAACAAACAAACATGGCGCATACCAGTCCATCCGGGGGTGAGGTAAGTAGGACTGAGGAGGGGAGGTGAGTGTCCATTCTGTATGTATTACTATTATATAACTGCCTCGGTGGCGCAGCGGTAAGAGAGTCGCACTTTAAAGCGACGGCTGCGCCAGAGGTACCGGGTTCAATCCCCGGGTCGGGCCACAAATACATACCAGAGTTTTTTGTTCAAAAATTCTTAGGGTAGCCCGGAGTTTATTTCTGCGCCTGATCTCTCTCCGGTCGTGTCAGATAGCTATCCCATCGGGCTATGAGAGTGAAAGGGATATAGAGTGCACCTGTGTTTGCGCACACACTTGTGCATTATAATATGTCCCGCGCAGACGGTTAGTCGTTGTGACTGGCCACCGTAGTCGAAATCGGCTAGGGGGACTAGTACTACTATTATTTATTCTGTGCTTTTAGCATCGATGCTAAAAGTCACAGTGTGAAAGGGGTCAAAGAGAAAAAAACTACTCACGTTTCTTATTATTCTTGGTTAGGAACACGGCGAGAGCTGCGAACCATTTAACCCGGCACATGGCGCGGATGTACGCGGCAATTCCTGAACTCTTGAATTTGTCCGGATGAGCGTTAAGGATGAACAGCACTTCAACAGCACTTCAGATGGCACTAAGTGTCTCGCAACGACGTATTCATAAAAGACCACACATTTGACCGGGTTGGACTGACAGCACGGTAGCTCAATTGGTAAGAGCGTTTGGCCCGGTCAGCCAAAAGGTTGCTGGTTCAAGTCCCGCCCGTGCGCAAAGTTTTAGTTCGTTATTTCATCTTTATGAATATAAAATATGACACTGTGAGTGTTAGATACATTCTAAAAACCATTTTATAGCAAAGCGTCATCAATTTCCAACTTGAATTTATTCTGTAAAGAATAATGGCATGGGCCATCTGTTTCATAAACAGACGGCTAGATGGCGCTAAGCGTCACGCATCGACGTATTCATAAGAGACCACATGGTAAGAGACAGCACGGTAGCTCAATTGGTAAGAGCGTTTGGCCCGGTCAGCCAAAAGGTTGCTGGTTCAAGTCCCGCCCGTGCGCAAATTTTTGGTTTCTTATTTTATGAAACTAAAAATCATTAAATGAAAATATAAAAAAAAATCATGGCCCTGAACTACTGTAGAAATACTGTGGGAAACATTTGTTATACGGAGACTGATTACTGGGGTTACATAAGTCACTCAATGAGTATGCGGTTTAGTCCATAAGTATACTATTACAGAGGTAATTAAATGTATGAGGCTGACTAGGATCGGGAATCATCGTGTACCTAACATATAAGAGAAACATTTTGTATTAATAAAAGTTTCAGTTATTTACTATAATACTTTTTTTTTTTTTTCAATTTGCCATTTACGTTTCATACAACTTATCTTTCGAAAAACATCAACAAATTACCAGAGGTCAAGAGACAGCCTTCAACAAGAAAAAAATATAGAGAATTTGCTAATAATAAACTTCCCATTACTTTTCTTGCCGAGCGTTTCCGTAATATTCGTCTCATTTCTCGCGCTAAGTAGCCAATTCGTATTTCTAGTCTTATTATCACTTGCCCTCGTCGTCATACGTTGAGCCAAATTCAGCCTTTTGCTCATGAATTGTATGAATTTTTATTCCGAAAAATGCACATAATATTCAACGCAAGCACGCATTGCACAGACAAAGGGAACCCTTTGTCTATCTTTATCATACACTCATCTGGGAAATTGTCGGTGTCGCGGTGAATTCATTGGTCACTACCCAACAGGTCCCGGGTTCGAATCCCGGTTATGGCCGAAATTAGTTTTTGAGTTTTTATGTTTTTAAAAGACTCGGAAACAGCTTGGAGGCAGGAAGTTGGTGGTGATAACACCCTCTTGTTTCGGAAAGCACATTAAACCGTTGGTCTTGCGCCCTATCTGTCATTGGTCATTCCGTCTCATCGTATCAATGATAGTGAAAGAACAGAGAGAGCAGTTAAGAAAAATCTTAAAAAATATAAAATATGACACTGTAATTTTCAAAACATTCTTAAAACCATTTGGATAGCGAAACGTTATCACTTTCCAAGTTGAATTTATTCTATAATGAATGACTACTTGGCCCCCTGTTGCATAAACAGACGGGTCGATGGCTCTATCGTCACGCGTAATGACGTGTCCATAAGAGACTAAAAATTTCGCACAGTCGGACTGACAGCACGGTAGCTAGAGTGTTTGGCCCAGTTTGCCAAGAAGTTGCTGGTTTGAGCCCCGCCACTCGGTTGTGAAATAAAACTAATTTTCATTTCATATCGGACATACTTCATCAATTAGTATCAATATTCTGACGCGTGTGTTTTAAAAATAGTGGCCCTGCACTCTCGTACATCAACCATGTATGGTATTGGTAGTTCTTATGTAACAAATTTAGGAAATAACAATAGGTATTCACAAAAGCATTTTGCCACCCAAACTCTTTCCTTTCTTTCAAGTTAATATATAAAAAATCATGACCCTCTTTTATAAGTTAATTAAAACGCTAATCTGTCAATCAAACAACCTTTCTTCATCATTAATTGACTCAAGATCAATTAATAAACGTTACAACGTAAATTTATGAGCTTAGCGGTACTGAATCTGAGATTACAGATTATTATTTTGTATTATTCCAGTATATTAATTTAGGATAATAGTCCCAATACTGAACAAACATTTACTTTAACAGTTGAATGTTTCACAAGTTATAATTATTACTTTGTTTGTTGGACTAAAAACCGGCTAAGTGCGAGTCTGATTTGCGCACTAAGAGTTCTTTGCCAACTTAAACTAATTTAGGGATCCACTTGCTTCCACTTAGCCTAAATACCACAATATTGTTGAAAATGTGCTATACTTCAAAAATTACTAGTTTCATCTCCCTTAAATTTGTTTTCTTTGAAAGTATTTATACAGATCTATATTGTGAAGTAAAAAAAGAAAACACTAGCTTAGTTCGAAAATTAGAGGGAGGGGGATGCCCAATTCACCACTTTGGAAGCGTTTATTTTACAAACGTTTGACTTTTAAATAAAATGGTTTTAAAAACCTCGATGTCATTTTAGGAGATCTATAGACACATGCCAAAAATTGAGCAAAAATAATTATTTTGTTTTAGTTCCATGCATTATAATATACATATATGGGGGAGCAAAGCTTTTTTTTTCGTATGGAAGTCTACCACGTTTCATCTACGTAATGCTAATCTTAATTCAGAATAAAGTGGTGACACACGGACGGACAGACAGACAGACAGAATTGACGAAACTATGATGGTTCTGTTTTTTGCCATTCAGATACGGAACCCTAAAAATGCCATTATAAAATAAGTCGTCGGATAAAATACTATTATACGAGTTACAAATATACTTATCTTAAGATACTTTCTTTCTGGAGGTCGATTCTCGCATGATCGAAAATATTTCACACTCGTAAAAAAATTTACCACTCGAATTTTTTTGCGAAGGAAACACGGCTTGTGTATTCTCAGACCTTCACAGTCGAACTAATTCGATGGAACGTCACACGAACATTTCATCCGGTTTGCCCAATAAAGTAGACCGGATGACCCGGATCTTTCGGAAGTAGCTTAATAACATTCTGCGAACTATTTTTGTAGGTTGCAAAACTTGCGCTGGTAATGTTACAAACATGAATGTAACTTATATAAAATAAAAAAGGTGGGTATTGTATGAAGTTGGATTTAAATTTATAAGCTAATCCCCCCACCCCTGAAGTCAGGTGGAGCTCGCTGCAAAGCGAGTTACAGCCAGAGGGCAGAAAAATGCCCAGTGCAAATGCCTAGAGTGATAGCTCTTGGCTCTCTCTTCACTAATGGCACCGGTCGACACTGTCAGGTTTAAGTGAGCTTACCCACCCTATCTGAGTGGGAGAGCCCCACATAATCTACTGGTGGCCCTGCCGCTGGCATGGTATGTGTAAGGCAATTCCTGACGAAAAAACAGAATTTTAAAGCTTACCTACTATGACTTTAGACTACTATTTCTGGGTTAAGGTTTATGTATACGAGTAATAGAAGGACTGCCTTATTGTTTTAGTGGTTCGTAACAATGATTGCAACATAAGAGGTCCTGGGTTCGAATCCAGGCCCGGTCCGGTCCTGCGCCTGATCCCTCACCGACCATGTCGGATCTGACGGCTCACCAAATTATGAGATTCAAAGAACAGAGAGTACCCTTGTGTTATGTGCACACACTTGAATACTAGATACAATGTTATGTTAATGTCTGACGACCTCCGTGGTGTAGTGGCTTAGCACGCTGGGTTTCAAGGCGTTGCCGCTCTGAGGATCCGGGTTCGAATTCCGGTCGGGTCAATATAGAAATCAAAATGTTCTATATTGTCTCGGCTCTGGGTGTTGTGGTACAACCGTTGTCTGACTTCCATAACACAAGTGCATTAGCTACTTTCTTCGGGATCAGAGCAATGTCTGTGATTGGTGTCCAATATTTATTCATTTATTTATTGTTCCGCCCTGATGGCTAATCTCAGTTGAGATTGACCACCGTGGTCGGATGCAACCAGTGGGATCTAAAGATAAAGATTTATCTTATTCTTTAGTTAGCAGTAAAAATCCTGTTAGGCATATTTCTCAATTATAAACAATTCAGACTCATAATGGGGCTCTTATAACTTGACGATTATAAATTTTGGAGTTTTAGTTGTATCATTAATCTCCCTTTTAGGGGTTTTCTCTCTGTAAAAACATTCTCAGGTCCTTCGGAGCCTAAAATATTTATTCGCACCAAAAATCAATTGAACACTATAGTTTTCAATTATCAGTTAATGTTTCAGTGTAGTTGGGTTTCCACACGCATAAATAGGAAATTACAATGATTTTTAAGATTTCAATAACGCACCCATTATAAAGAAGTCCCCAACACTTCTATTCTTAAAAATAAACAACCTTTCCGAACCGAAAATGGAGTCCAAAATCTCTACATAAAAGTCCAGTGACCAAACCCCTTTCACTATAAATAGAGACAGATGGCGCTGTTATTTGCTCCCAACTCAAGGCGCTGGTAAAGTAGTGCAGTTGAAAAACGATAAGTTTGCATCGATTTTGAACGTTTTATACTTTTGATTTGCAGTATGGCTTGTATTGATGTTGGGAAGAGTTGCGAATCGGTCTGCCGAGCTTTTTGCTTTATTTGAACTTGAACGTTTATGTTTCGATCATCAATGACAGTTTATGGATACTTTGATATAAGTGTTTACTTATTGTAAGCAGCAGTGTGTTGTGTACCTAGTGTGCATATAGATTAGTCGCATGGGATTTTTGCCAGCAATATTCCCGTGAAAGTATGCAACAACGCTTATATTGCCGGCAACTTAAGCAATTTATGAAAACATTGAAATTTTTATCATTCTTTGATTTAAATGTGAATATTTATGATTGATATTTTAATGCTAGATGATAAACTTTTTAATGTTTCCTAATATTGCCAAATTTGCCGGCTGTTTAAGCTGTATGGATTAAATATTTCTTTGTATTTTAATAGCTTTTGATGGATGTTGCCGGCAACGGCACATTTATAAGTGTGCAGCTATACAATCTGATACGCTTAATGCTGCTGTACCACTTAACTTGCAAGCGGCTTATTTGCATAAAACGACCACAGTGAATGACTTATCGATAATTTTAAACTGAAGTTATGTTGCTTAAATGCATCACTACGCAGTAGACCTAAGTCACTCGTATTTATTTTGATTTAAAATGTGACCGTGTAAGTACCAACTTACAATGGAATCAAAGCTTTGAACGTGAGTTTACAAAGAAAACATAAAACTGAGGATACTCTCGACTGTATAAATATACTAGCTTTTTCCCACTTGGCATCAATATTTCAATAGTCTCATCGTCAAAAATAGAATGGTCTTTTTTTAAACAAAGTAGAAACCTTCTTACAACACACAGATAATGCTTTAATTAAATAAAACTTTTTTATTAAATTAAATAAAAATTGGTTATCACTTACTCCTGATGTTTAAAATATAAGAATCATTAGGATGATGAAAAGCTAATCAAATTAAAAATTCCATCTTAAAACTTATTCTAAGGAAGCTGTGGCAAATTAATCGTTTGAAGAGCAAAGACGCAAAGTAAAATACCGTTTATACTGTTTGATAAAATACCATTTATTTTTGGCTAAGGAGTAACAAAAGCTTTCTTGACCAACTAATAACACAAAGACGCTTCAGAGAAGTAATAAAAAGCCATGGCCGTTCGAAATGTTTAAAAAGCCGTAAAGGTGCTATGGACACATCCCGCTATCAAACTATAGTTCGCTGGGCACACCCCGAAATCCCCTAAAAGAACTTATAACGACTACTTCATAACTTACCAAATTACTCCCAGCTTTATAACAAACGATATTGGCCTTTCCGCTATTCGAAATACGAATTTCTTTAACTGCAAATCGGTAAGAAACTCGCTTATAAATTGCCAATCTAAACTAAACTCGAAATATTCCAATCCGATTCGTATTATGAAAAAGATAAGATCCAATACTCTTGTTTCTGTAAGTTGGCAGATGTGTATGACAATAGTAGCAATCGAGACAATTCATGAATAAATGTATGACTGGTTTTAGAATAGTTTTCCGTATGTGAAGCGCGCGGGGACTGTCCGTTTTTTTTCCATGAATATTGTTTGTTAAGTGATTTATGATACTATTTGTCGGTTTATTACGATTTGATACAGACGTTGGAGTTTTCTTTTTCGTGTGATGAGCAGGGACCGTTTTCATGACGAATACTGATTGAATCGACGCTTTTGTATAACGCATATAGAAAAATATGGTTCTACTCCGACTAATGGTCTGTAATGTTTAATTGCCTCGGTGGCGCATCGGTTGGAAGGTCGCAATTTAAAGCCACGGTTGTGACAGATTGCTGTCCCATCGGGCTATGAGAGTAAGAGGAATAGAGAATGCACCTGTGTTTGCGCAAACAATTGTGCACTATAATATGTCCCGCGCAGTCGGTCAGTCCTTGTAACTGGCCACCGTAGTCGGAATCGGCTTGGGAGACTAGTACTACTACTAATGTGAATCCTAAATTAGTATGTATCCATACGTTGTTGCGTATTTTTTTAAAGTTTTTCAGTTAGATTACGTACTATTAAGTCTAAAAAGAACCAAGCTATAAGAGTTTAGGCGTTGCCCTTCTGTCAAAGTTTTCACTGTAACTAAATATTGTATATGTGCGTCCATATAATTCCATGTAATACTTATGGAGTAAATTCCATCTGCTTTCAGCTTTGTTTCATTTCCTTTCCTTTTTATCGATGTAAATTTTCTACTACTAAGTTACTCTTATAAACATTTTGACACAAAAAAAAACAGCCAAGTGTGAGTCGGACTCGTGGAGTGGGATTTCCGTGACAACTTTGACTGAATTAGGGATCCACTTACTTCCATTTAGCCAAAATACCACAATGTTTTGATAGCAGCAAACCTTGCAGCAAACATAACTTTGATTATGTTTGTTTTCATTATGTTTGTAACAAGAACAAAGTTATGTTTGCGGTTGTTAAAAATGTGCTAGATCTTGTTTAAACCAATTTTCGTTGAAACTATTTGTAATCTACATGACGTATTTCTTTTAAAATTGTATTTTTTGTATAAGAGTCGTAAATTGGTTAACAAATTACATCTACCTACCAAATTTCGACTGTGTTATGCTTATAGTTTCAGAATAAAGTGACTATAACATACGAACAGACTTTACGAAACTATAAGGGTTAAGTTATTTGCCATTCGGCTACGGAGCCCTATAAATACTATTTTGAATGTAACTTTATTGCGTTTCTTTGTCAAAAGTGGTCGACGATTTTGAACTTACTTCCAAAAGTTAATAATAAATGAAATGATAGAGAGTTTTCTAGACCCATTCCAGCTGTGGTTCGAGTGTTACATAAAATATGTGTGATGTAACTTTTCGGTGTCATATTGTGCGATGATTCATCGCTTTTTGCTTGTGATTTGGTTAAGAGCCGGGTTTGGCTGGCTGCCACGCTCTTGTGTATATCATCCGATTTGGATAATAACAGCTTGATAAAGCATAAAGTATTTTTGCGAGGATTCTTTACAATTTGGCAAACTGTAACCATTTGCTTTTGGATTGGTTTTAAACATTTGGGTGGCCGTTTACTTCATGATTAGTCATATTTTTTAATTTATGGGATTAACATAAATAAAATAGCTGTCAGCAATATAAATAGTAGTCCTCTACCCGATTTCGACTACAGTGGCCAGTCACAACGACTAACCGAGTGCGCGGGACATATTATAGTGCTTAAGTGTGTGCGCAAACACAGGTGCACTCTCTACTCCTTTCACTCTCATAGCCCGATGGGACAGCAATCTGACACGATCAGAGAGAGTTCAGGCGCAGGACCAGCGGCTTTACGTGCTTTCCGAGGCACGGGGGTGAAACACCGCCAACATCCAAACTCCGGGCAACCTTGTGAATTTCTGAACAGAAAAACTTGTAGCTCGACCCGGGGATCAAACCCGGGACCTCTGGCGCAGCCGTTGCTTTAAAGTGCTACCCTCTAACCGCTGCGTCACCGAGGCAGATAAATATAAATAATTAAATATAATATAATTAATATATAAATAATTTACTTTGGTCTCAATTATTTCTAACAACTAAAAACCAGCTTGCAGGTTATTCAATGAAGTTGTTCTTAATTTCGACTAGCTGCTAGTAGTAGTAGGCTTAACGATAGGTTATCTTTTTTGCTTGTGTTGTAAAAAGAACTTTTCTTTGGTCACAAAGAAACCTAAGAAAAAAAGTAAGCCATATTTTTGAGGATAATGCTTAGGGTCATAAGCTTTCAAAAATGTAATATGTTAATACATTTCACAATGGTTCAAAAAGGGTTCCATTTGATTCGAATATAATTTCAAACTTCATCATTCTATTCTAAATATTATTCACAACTTACAGCATTTAACATTAAGACATACGAAGAATACAACTCAACTTCGCGAAATTTCTCTTGATGTAATATTTTAAGTACTCACATTAACAAAGCTTTCGTTTCAAAATTTACATACATAGTTAGGAGTTTTTGAGCTAACAAATAAATGAGATGACAAAATGTTTCGTACCTCGTTTACTCTGGTTGTTAACTTGACAATCGTCTGTTGCTGAATATAAAAGTTTTGAATTGTACAGGTGAATATGAGATGCTAAAACACGAACGTGTAACTTTTGTCCGTTGATAACTGGAACTCTATTTTTGAATCACTCGCGTCAATATTATAAGTGGTTTAAGTTCGAAAATCTTAAATGTGTCATTAGTCAGAGTCTCATATGTGTATGTAAAAATCACGTAAAGTATAAGTGAGACTAATTACAAAATTTAGAAAGGTACATATCGCCTTAGCTCAATAAATCATAATTTATTTTATTTCAATATGGGGGGGGAGGTGCGTCAAAAACAAATTTTCTAGAGGCAGAACGTACTCAAAGAATTCTCCTGAAAGTCATGTTCTTTAAAAACTTAGATTCCCAATAAATTTTCTTTACTCCTTGGCGAATGAACTGACCGTTCGGCTACTACATTACATTTTACATACTATTTTGGAGAAACATAAATATAATACTGCAATTCTATCCAAAAGAAGGAACTATTATAAAATGAATATATACAAAACAGATTTTTCTAGACACCAATATACAATTCGTTCATCTTATCTATATAACCACGCTAGTAAAAATCTAAATATATACACTAAGATAAGATCACAATGCAAAAAAAGTCTAATGCAATGGATTAAACCTTAAACTATAAGGACGTAAAAGACGTTGTCTCGCCTAAAAAATTGCAACACATTGCACATTTGAAGTTCTTTGTACATAACGTATAGGAGGGAGAGTCCAAAATTATTTAGCTGCACATCTTATTTTCATATATTTTTAAATCACTGCTACTACTTAGACATCTTGAAAGTTATGACTTTATATTCATTTTATATTTTGTGTTTACCGTAGTGTGAGTAAGTACTAGAGAAGAGTTTTACTACCTTAGCCCATTCTATACGGTCTGAAGGACACGTCTCTCTCGTCTGAAATTGAAATATATTTTGCATTGCTGAGGTTTTAAGCATATTACAAACATATCATGAAGTAAAGTAACTGTAGAATTTTGGCAAGGCCAAATATTCTAACAATGATTGTACCTGCGACTGTTCTGGAGAAACCTCATTCCTTCTTGCAGGATTTTAAGACTCAAACAAGTACTATGTTGAGAAGAAAGAATGTATTGCAAAGGTTTATATTTCACGTATCAGACACAGAACAGAATACAGACCTAGAATATTTTTAGTAAAAAAATATATATTTGAAGTTAGTATAACAAATCAAATATTACGACTCTTTCTACCGGGATGGCGCCTTGGCGCCTTTATCAGATATTCGGGGTTTTACTGTCAGGGAATGTATGGCTGAGCGATCTGTAAGGCGTAGATTGTCGGACGAATAAAATTAGCAAGCCTCAGGTTGTCAATTAGTTATTTGTTATAATAAGGATAGTATCATAATTTAAACGACTAAACTAATAACGACACTCCGTCGATCGCGTAGCGCACCCAAATCTCAGACTACGGCCTACATCCAGATTTTCATTCTGTAATTCCGACCGCTTATGTCTTCTTGAGCACACTCGCGTTCGAAGTTGCGTCATAGACTCTGAAGAGGTTCAATCACAAATACTCAGGCCAGCGCTGATAAACGACACACCGACGAATACATATTATTGAAAGTTGAACAGGAGAACTGTCCAATACTAAGCGTAAACAACTTTAGCATCCGATAGTCCCACCTGTTCGCAAAAACATAAAGTTACGTATCCATTCGAGCAGTCTCAATTTGATGCAATCTGAGGCTTCTCACTCTGATGCATAGGCACGAGTTGTCCAGCCGAGGAGTGCGGCCCCGGCACGTTGTAGTGTGAATGATCCTTTATGCAGTATGCTGTTGTTGCTTTCTGTCACACTCGTTCAAGTATTCGATATTCAAATAAGAAAAAGCTATTGTAAAGTGTCAATTCTGAGTTATGAACGTCCATCATACCCGATTTTAATCAATCGACATACCTAACTGCGTTTTCAACCATCGTTTCAAGAGTTATTGTTTTATATATATCATCTTTTTATTGTAAGACCGGGTGATTACAATCTATTATTTTGAAATCCGTTATATTGTTATCTGACGATTTATTGTGAACTGTACTGAACTCCATACGTTATAAACTGAAATGAAGAATCACTGGGCAAAGTGATGGGCCAGGGTAGGAATTCGTTTCGCTCACCCCGTTTATTCTTCGTTTAAGGTTGAAATGTAAGTAAGGCATAAATACTAAACCTACAATAAATTGACACATAACAATCTAACGAATTTAAAACCTTAAGATTGTAATCACGCGGCTGTTCCAATATTATGGTTACATATACGTTAAAGTTGATATTATGCAAAAAATAAAAGAAGATGATGTTGGACAAAATAATTTTGCAATGATACTCTGCTTTTATCCAACACGATTTATTTAAATAGCACTTGAAATAATATTTTCCATAGTGAGTTTTGTTACAACCCTAAGTATCTCGTCATCATCATGCGTAGTTCTACAGGGTGTTGTTTTGGTCAGTGACATCCAACTCAGGGATGGTAATATGAGATATATTTACTTGTTCCAAAAAATATTTTCTTTCAACTATAGGCGTTTTATACAATAAAAATATATCACAACATTTAAACAATGACAAAACGAATGGGTAAACTCGCACCCTCGCGCGTAGCTACAAGATACCTCGCCGTAGGTACTTAGTAAGCTACGAAGATGCTACCAGGTGTTGGTTGTTTTGAATCGATCGCTATATGGCATTAATAAATGTATTTTGTGGGTTTCTTCCGTTTAAAAAAATATATTTTAATATATTTTTTGCATCAGTATCGTTTGTATAGCTACCCCTGATTCCCTCGTCGCTGACCAAAACAATACCCTGTATAGGGGATACCTTATCCCCTAGATCATTTTCCGTT
Organism: Pyrausta purpuralis; assembly: GCA_963924145.1. Lineage (NCBI taxonomy): Eukaryota > Metazoa > Arthropoda > Insecta > Lepidoptera > Crambidae > Pyrausta > Pyrausta purpuralis. The sequence goes on from OZ001657.1 coordinate 21,179,147, forward strand.
ACTAAGTTTATTACAAAAGTACATGTGATTTTGGTAGTCGTCGATAAAATATTCGTTAGACAAAGTCAGAGATCCTAAAACATAAAAGAGTTAGTGATTCCAAAAATGTACTGAAGTCACTTTTCCACTGATATGAAGTCGGTATATTACAAGGCCTACTACGAGCACTCACTCGCTCGGAAATTATTTATTACTACGAGCAAGATGATTTATGTGCATTTTGTTCAGAAAAAGGTGCGGAAGATTGCAAAGTGGCGATCCCTAGTTCCGATGTGGTCCCTAATAATGTGGGTATCTCTCAGTTTGCATTTGCCACGGAAATAGATTTGGTGACTTATAGGGTAATAATTTTTAGATGTTCTATAACGAAATAATATGAAAAGATAATGAAAAATAGATATTAGGCGAATGATAAAGACTGATACATCTTTTGCACACCGCTATTAATCCTAAATGAATGTTGTCCCCTTTTCCCAATGATTGTCTGGAAGTAGATCACTTCCAGACATTCATTGAAAAGATTACCAATAGTGTACTTGTGATTTGTCGGTGTTAATGTGTTTTGTTTATTGCTCCGATCCCAAAGAAGTAGCTAATGCACTTGTGTTATGGAAATTAGACACAACGGTGCTGTGGTGGTACCACAACACCCAGACCCGAAACAATAAAGAAATTTTTGATTTCTATATTGACCCGACCTGGAATCAAACCCGGGACCTCGTAGCGGTGACGCCGTAAATCCAACGTGTGTAGCCACTACACCACGGAGGTCGTCAAGTGTTTGTGTCACCTAATATCACAGCCAATTATAGACCGATTTGAAAATTGATTTAATTACCCTGAGGTAATACTTTCTAGTAAATTTCATTGTTGCCAAGTCTGGATATGATGATGCTTGGGATCGAGGAAAACCCTCAAATTTTAAAGGAACATAAAATGTTTTTGTACAAGAAAGGCTTTTAGCGCGTTTTGGTTTTGAAGTGATTCAAATTATATAATAATAATAGTCCCCCTAGCTTTTTAATTGATCAGTTAACAATAATATTGGTTTAAGCTCAGTGCTTGTAATGAAAGGGGTAAAAGTTGATTAGAGACAACTATTCCCCAGCGGTTGACTAATAGAGAAGCATCAAGTCCACCAATTGTACAAATTACAGTGCACTAAAGTTAAAATAATAATATCTATACATTTTTTATAAGTCACTTACTTTTTTTCTGTAGCTAAAACAGAAATTGGCAGAATAAGACACTAAACATCCACTTTTGTATCAAAACAACTACAACAGATCAGCCCGTCGCATCAAACAAGAGAATATTTCACCTGCGAAACGGCGCAAGAATCCGTTTACGGGGAAGGCAAACAGCGAAACAGTAAACATAGGTGCGGTAAGCTTATCTTATTTTAATAAGCCTGTTCGTACACAAGATAGACTCGGTTTTCTTTCTGAATCGGTGCAAGTCAATCTATAATAGGTTTTAAGACCTGTTAGTTTTTCAGTGATAAAAAGTGACCTCTAATCCTGGGTTGATCTGTTTTTTATTGTCAACATACTTAGTCGTCAGGCTGGGCTCAATATGTATCTTTGGCTGTTTTCTTCCTTAAAGTAGGCTATTGTTCAAATACTTTTTTTGCCTCTGTAGAGACCCTTTCTACAGTATTAGAAATCAAGCTTACGTACATCAAAGTCTACGCACATAATGCACCGACTTTAAATGAACTTATTACCTCGAAAATAAGACTTATATTAGGCTTTTTTAGAAGATTTTAAGGCTGTTATTTTTTTTGTGTCATTTAAGTGTTTCAACCAGACCAGCCCTCCTGTTCACCATTTTACTGTGGCCTATACCCATTTGTCCCTGGCTGGGTCTACGCCAAGTGCGAGATTTGCACCAAACATATCTCAACCCGCTCTTGAATGCATAAATTGTTACTTTACTACTTTTCTCGTACTTTAGTAGTGAACAAACATGTAGCTTAAATGGACAGATACTTCATTGCACTGTGCAAATGTTTTTAAAAGAAAAAAAAGAAGAAAGGATAAACCGGTATCAGTTTTCGTATTTTTAGGGTTCCGTAGCTAGGCAAAAATGGAACCTTTGTAGTTTCGTCAAGTCTAGACGGACAGACTATCACATCCATACAGGGTGACTTTGTTATCAGTACCGAAGTTTTGTGTAAAGACTCCACTGATGAATATGAACAACTTTTACTATGGGGGCAATAGTGAAATCGGAAAAAAAAACAGCTGTTCCATACACTTTGACCGCGCGCCAATTGAACTTTTGTATGGAACAGCTGATTTTTTTTTCTCGATTTCACTATTGCCCCCATAGTAAAAGTTGTTCATATTCATCAGTGGAGTCTTTACACAAAATTTCGGTACTGATAACAAAGTCACCCTGTATATCAGAGCCACTTTGCTCTAAAACTACGAGTATTAGCATGATACAGTTGAAATTTGGCTGATTTGAACGAGACAGAACCGGTAGTTTTTTGAGAAAAAGACAGTTTCAACAACCGCAAATATAACTTTGTGCTTCATACAAATACTATAATACACAAAGTTATTTTTGCTGTCATCAAAATATTGTGGTTACTTACACAATATATTGAATTGTCTCTCGGACCAACACTGTCGGATCGGACTGAATAATACATTACTATTATTTAATTTATTACTACTAACCTACTTTTGTATATTCCAATAACTAAATCGTCATCATCGTTTCAGCCCAAGAACGTTCACTGCTGAACATAGGCCTCCTAACGGTTTTCCGCAGCGACCGGATGTGAGCGGTGTGAAATCAGTGTGAGCCTGCGATCTTTACAAGGTCGCCTATTTGTCCTTTCGGTGGACGTCCTACGCTGCGTCTTTGTTCGACGGGTCTTCAATCTAAAACTTTTTTACTCCAACGGCCATCAGTTCTTCTCGTTATGTGCCCTGCTCACTGCCACTTGAGCTTACTTAAGATATTTATACCTAGGAATAAAATGTACACTGGGTCCTTAGCATTAAATTGTATGGATTCATAAAAAACACTTTTTAAAATCAAAATCTTTAGCTGATATAAAGTAATTATTTTGCCGCCCAAAGAATACTTGACAGAAGTTTTAATTTTCACTGGAAATGTTTAGAAAATTTGACAAAGTTGAGTAGTTTTCCATCATATAATTTTTTTGTAGATAGCTTAGAAAATAAATAGCTAAAAGTGAAATGCATAATGTGTTCTTGTGTTATTATTCAATAAACTAATATTTACTCAGTCCTTGGATTATCCTAAATTTAAGTGTTTTATGAGCATGCCTTATTTATTAGATGATAACCAGCGCGATATTTTGTACGTACTACGTCTAAGAATATAAAAGAATAAGAAAAAATATATATTTATTTTACACACAAATATAATTAAATTACATTTCCTTTAGAAATACAAAAATAATAATGCATAAAACAAAAACACAGCCCCCAGGTGTGCCTGTAAATATTGTTTATTTTTAATATTAAATAAATAAATTAACTTAATGATTACCAGCATAGCTAGTATAAAACTAGCCAAAATTCAACCTCAAAAACTTACTTATTTCTACAAACAATAAACATAATTGCTAGTCATTTTTAAGCTCGATGTTGTGGATACTATGAAAAGTGTCTAGAATTTAAACTCAACAGAGTGGTAAAATTAGAAAACTAATGATTTTATTATCTTGTAATACATTTTTAGAGTATTTTTCAGAGAATTTAAACAGTAATTATCATAGTTGCTAATTAAAATTTTATTTTAGGAATTCAATTAACCTTAAGTTTACTGCGACTTTATACGCGTAAATGGCAAATTACCTATAGGTACTGCACTTTTTCTTTCTGCATCAAAAAATCAAAATCTTTAAAAACATTTGCTATTAAATTATTAACCCGAAAAAAATACCGTTAAATATGTCACATAATATTTTTTGTTGTTCTCATAAAGTGTTCTAAAATATATAAGGTCACCTCGTTTTAAGTGATAATATTTAAAGGGCTGATTCAGCACAATAAATGGAACATTTTTTGTAGAAAACACTTTGGGTTTTTATACGCTAGTTTTTGAGAAAATTAAGGATTAAGATAATTATTTTTTTCAGTAATTTATTTTTTATTAAGTGAAGTATGAGATTAAAGAAAAATAACGATTGGGCATTGAATTGAGAGAGGTGAAGCCGATGACATAGATAACTTTTAAAATCGTCAGGGTGCTGTTTAAAAAAAAAAAAATTTTTTTGTTAGAGAAAATAAAAATAAAAAAAACTCAAATTTCCAAATAATAATGCTAGTGTCCTGTTTCTATGATGTATACAAATACACAGTTAAAATATTATCACTTAAAATGATTTGACCTTGTATAACGCTTTTGACAACCACCTAATTTGTAGTATCAAAATACAATCGGTTCCTTCCCTTATTTCGTAGCATGGTAGCGTTTATCGTAGTCTCGTAGACGCTACGCCGTAATCTGTGCTACTTGCGTAGACGGTTAATAACCTCAGATGTTTTATTTGTTTCGTAAATTATATTTGCTCATTATACATTTCATTTTTGTTTGGAAAGTGCATTAGAGTAAATTGAAATGTGTATTTGTTCGAAACAGTTTATGGTATAAGTTTTTGACTTTGTAATATGTTATCATTGAACCATTTTAGTGATTCAACATTTAATGACTTAGTAAATTTTACTTTTCGCTTATTTTGATATAATAAGTTCTAGTCTATTATTTATTAAATGCAGGCTTAAATCTTAATCAGTGACCTAATTTTGTGTGAAGACTCCACTGATGGATATGAAAACGTTTACAATACCCCTATTGTGAATTTGAGAAAAAAACAAACAGCTGTTCCATACATTAGTATCACAAAACAATTTGGTCACTGAATGAACTCGTATGTTTGAACATAACAAAGATAAAGGATCCCTATAATCTTTTTCTAAGAGACTATTATCAGAAATTCATAAATTTTGGTTTAGAATGTTTTAAATACTCAAAGTGTCATATTTCATATTCATAAAGATGAATAAGAAAACAAAAACTGTCCCGCCCCTGCGCAATGTTTTGTTTCTTATTTCATCTTATTTCATCTTAATTCTCATAAATGAGGTGTTCGTAGCGCAGTGGTAGCAACGCTTTGGTAGTGATACTGAAGTGAAGCAACTACGGCGCGGTCGTGTTTGGATGAGTGACCGTTCTGACCATATAAGTGACGTACATCACAAGCATCTACGTGTTTCGGTTGGCACGTTAAACCGTTCGTCTCAGGTAATATCGGTTGATATTAGTCGTTAAGCCGAGTCAGAGGCTTGATCACATCTGACAGCATGGTTAGTCGCTTGCCTTGCAAACACCCCTCCACCAAACCACACTGAGCCCGCGTGGTGGAGTATGGCTCAAACAAACTCATAGTTGAGGTAAGGCCTTTGCCTAGCAGTTGGATGTTACAGGCTAACTTTAAATTTACTACAATTACATCGCATCGACACATAAATAAAAGTTTCCATCACTTTTTCTTAAAGCTAAATTCAAAAGAGTTCATGAAGAGCAGTCATACCAGAAATTGTAAATTATCGATAGGTACCAAACGAAAGGAAACGTTTCAATTTTAAATGCCAAACGCAAACCAGATGAAAAGAAAAAAAACTCGCCAATACTCCGCATAACTGTGAATAAACTTTCACCGGGTATACAGCTGAAATTTAGCAGCCATTGTAATTATTAGAGAAAATAAAGAAAAAAGTAAAGAGTGAGTTGAATATTTTTGAGACCTTGTTCCATTTTATGGTAACCTTTTATCCTATTCGGGGCTAAAAAAAACAACAACTATCGGTCCATCTGTTCTCGATTTAAAGTGGTGTTATTAACAAGTTATTTGTTAATTATATACAAAGACCATAAAAAGTATATTATAAAAAAGTATATTAACTAAACCCTCCTTGTTAACATAATAACATTCTTAGCCACAAGACGTCAAGTTATCTAGTTTCAATGTTTTTGAAAAGGTAAGTTTTTTCAGCGAAAGCTAAGCACGGTGCTAGGAAAGATTATTTTGATTTAAATTATTATTCTAACGTCACTTTTGAAATGCCTGACAGTACCGAGCGATATTTTTAAGATTTTAAGTACAATTTTAGATTTCAATTTTGTTAGATATTAATTCAGTATTATTAAAAGTTATTTGATAATGTTATAGTATTTATTAAACTTATATATTGATATTCATAAAGATGAAATAAAAAAACCAAAAATTTGCGCACGGGCGGGACTTGAACCAGCAACCTTTTGGCTGACCAGGCCAAACGCTCTTACCAATTGAGCTACCGTGCTGTCAGTCCGACCTTGCGAAATTTGTGGTCTCTTATGGATACGTCATTGCGTGACAAAAAATAGATGCCAACGTACCTCAAAGACGTTAAAACAAGTGTGAGTCCGACTTGCGCACTACGGGTTCCGTATCGAATTACTGTGTATGTAAACATTTTTTCGACCCAATATGGCCCGTAGAATATTATTGAGATTGCCTTTAGATGTTTCGATTCCTTTGCAATAACAAAGTATCCGAAATTATGATACATGTCAGTCAAGAAAAGAAAATACTACTACCTACATTCCCCCGCGACTGCGCCCGCACGTTTTGCACTGCCATCATAGCGTGATGTTTTGTAGCCTTCCTTGATAAATAATAATTATAATAAAAATAACCTGCAGGGTCAGCGTGTGAGTAGTGACACCTCGGACCCCGATTCTCTGATCAGGATGGGTTTTGACGTGGATTAGTTTTAATCTACGTCACTAGCCACCTGCACCCCGCAGTCTCACCTCTCTGCAACATTGAGCCGTCCACACCAATGTTGCTGCCTTGCTACCTTCTGGTATGCCTTTAATGGGTGGCTCATTTAGTGAACGGCGAGTCACCGTCTGCCGTAATTATCGAGATAAGGCATTTGATATGGCAGCGGTCCCGTTGTCTCATCAATATCCCAGCTACCGATCCAGCAATTCTCTTACCATAGTCCCGGCATAGTCTCCATCTTATATGCAATAGTCCTTGCACCTAGCGGGTGCTGTGTTTGGCTGTATCTCCTCAATAGTGCAGGCAGAGATAGTACCGGCCAGATGTACATATCTCAACACATTAAGGTATCTCAAACCCTCTTCCTGTTGGATCTATATCCCCAGGTAAGCCTTCCAAAAGGACCGGTTACGGACGTGATATCCCGCAGGAGAGATACAATAATAATAATAATAAATGTTTATTCAAGTGACCAGGACTCAATTTGTAAATAATTAAACTTTTACAAGTATGGTTAGTAAGAATGATATTCTTGATTAATTCATGTATAAGACTCGTAATTGCCACTTTACGAGAATCATCGCCGCTTCACTCCATACGCAGTGGAGCAGCAGTGATTCACGTATACGCAATCGAGTCGGCTCGCAATCATGGCCAGGATGCCGTTGCCACTGCCCGTATAAAAGCTATGCATTTTTTTAAAAATCAGTCTAGTTGTTAGAGAGGTAAGTTAGCGCGTTCAAATAAACAAACAAATAAACTCTTCAGCTTCATAATACTACTAGCTCCCTGTCTTCTTGTCGCAGCGTGATGTTTTGTAGCCTGAAGCCTTATCAAATAAGTATGATATAAAAACAAAAATATATTAATTCAAATTCCAAACAAACTCTTCAGCTTTATAATATTAGTAAGGTAGTTATGATTCCTAAGTCATGATGTGAATATTTAAGGTCTGTGCTGCCAAATACAGACAGCCGTTGGTTTTTAACAGCAAAATATATTTTGCTCATTTAATACGTTTTTTCTTAAGTTTCTGCTATGCCTACTAGGCACCTCTTTAGAATTGCTTGAATAGATATGGCGTGTGATTTTTGTTCGGTAACTAATTAAAAAATTACAAAAAACACTCAAAATATAGACATAAGTACTTACAAAATTAAGCTTTCTTTTTTCGAATCTCTGTCGTGAAAACTAGAATCGATTTCCATTCAAACATTCGAATAAAATAAATAAATTTCACTCGCCATCCTGACGCGAGTGATATAAAAGTAGGGCCCCTGGAGCTCTATTTTTGAATCACTCGCTTGGATATGGCGTGTGATTTTCGTTTAAACCCAACTAAACTTCAACGAAAACCGAGCAAAATATATACGTAAATACTTTTAATATTGAGTAATATTTTTTTCATCACTCCTGTGTAGAATTAAACTGTTTTTCATTCAATAATCGGACAATAATGAATGAATATCACGCGCCATTTTGACGCGAGTGATTCAAAAATAGAGCTCCTGGTCCCTGTCGACAATGAGGGCCTGCCATAAAATTGAATAATAATCTAACACACACCATTGCATCTCATTAGCCATTACCTCTGAAGATTTCCCATGTGAATTGTGATATAGCCAATGATATTGTATTATAGAAGTAGATGACGCTTCGCGAACTAAAAGAGTACATAAATATGGCACCGTCTGAAAAATGGATGCCCATCACATCCGACTTCGGTTTCAGAACAGAATTATGGAGTAGCTTTATAAATATATTTTTTAAAGTATGTAAGTACATTACAATTGACTCGTTGACCGAATTTTAAAAACGAGTGTACATTTTTGTTGGTGGTAAACCAATCAACAAAAACATTGTACTTTTAAAATTTTATTATTTTGAATATTTAATAAAGATCTAAATATACAATTTGAATGGATCTTGTTTATGCTAAAAATGCATGACGCCAACATCAGTGTCACGTTCAGCGCTATTCATTCACGATCACGTGACCACATGTATATTTTTTTTCACAAATTAATTCCTTTAAATAGTATGCTTATAGTTAGAGTATCTATATTTTTCTAAAATGGTGAGTATCATCCAACACGGAACATTTACCAAAATTATCAGTTATACGGAAAACAGCACGTCAAGGTAAAAACCGCGGTATCTTATGCAATTGCAATAAGGTTAAGTTTGCAACTAAAGTAGGTAATTTGATGTGCTGTCGACTGTACATATATATTCAAAATTCTGTAATCAATGGCAACAAAATAAACCATTCTACTCGGAAAAGGTGTTGATATTTTTTTCTTTTGTAAATGATAAATTACATCCTAGCCTACCCGCGACCATGAACGCTGCAATGGTTTTAAAACGTCGGGAATCAAGATAAACATCCGCGAATAATATCTGAGAATTGTGTGTACAAGGACTTATCCAGTGAATGAATATACTACAGTTAAAACATAGTAGTTGTTCTTTTTTCCTCTTTGTGTTTGGAGCCAAACAGTCACTTCGGATTGTGTGAAACGGTAATTTCAGGTGGTTCGAGTGTTTCGAGCGTTGATGACGCCAAAAGGGTACTTTTTGATTTGTGACTTCCTTTAGAAGATGTCGACGTCCTCAACCTCGATCGCGAGCTCTTTCGTCTTTTTAGGCCCAAGCAGCCTGGATTGGCCTCGTGCTCTTCAGTCTCATCACCTCGGAAGAAAAAGAATACCAGCATTAGTGTTGTTATCAACAAAATCATATTTTAGATATGGTAATTATTTACTAAGTTATGGTTTAAATAATTATCTTTGTAAATGAACTGTATGTATTAATGAGAATAAATGTCTTTAAATCTAATTACTATGGAGCCATATCTTCATTTATTAGAGCATAATTTTAGTAAAGGAATAATATTGCATATAATCCTGAACGCAAGTAAGAGCGCCTATATGGCTCACATGACCGTTGCTAATGAAAATTTCTAGTAAAAGAATTCACAGTTAGACTTGACCTTTTGTAAAACATACTAACTCCTTCATGGCACAAATGGCCCGATCTAATCGAGGAAAATACATAGCTACTATACATAACTTACATGTACATAATATGTACATGTATTCCACAATAAATGAATTTGGTTGATTGATTGACTGACTTGGCCACTACTGCTGCTTTTGAATAATTAAATGTACAGAACTATGGACACACTTGGCCCAAGCGACACTCTTGGCCGCTACCTAAGGACACACTTGGTCCATGTGACACACCTGGCCGCTACTTAAGGACACACTTGGTCCCCGCGACACACCTGGTCGCTACATAAGGACACACTTGGCCCATGCGACACACCTGGCCGCTACTTAAGGACACTCTTGGCCCACACGACACACCTGGCCGCTAAAACTACTTTGTAAAATCTGACACTATGGCCTTTATTTCAAGTTATATATTGAATTAATTCGAATGTATATTAATTTAAAATAAAAATGTATATGAATTTAAATTGGGTTGAATTGGCAATAAGGCATTTACCTTAAAATGCCTTTATATCAAGTCATATCAAATGGGATTGAAGTGAAAGAAAAATGATTCTAATTTAATTTAATTGAATTGGTTAAAATTGAACTCAGTTAAATAAATAAAAAACTCAGTATCGTTTAACTCACTTACAAAATCAATGGGTGTATTAACAAATTATATACCCTAAAGGGCACTTAATTCAAGTCATATAACAAACGAAATTGAGTTGAAATAAGAAAAGATTCGAATATTAATAATTATATTAGATTCAATTGGTTGAAATTTAACACAATTGATTAAAAACACACAATAGTTGAACCCACTAACATAGTTTATAAGTCTGTTAACAAATTATGAATGCAAACTCTGAAATAAAGATTTTTTATTGTATAATTATTTATGAACACAAAAATATAAGCCCTTGAACAGTTGCAGGTTGAAAGGTTGTTCTAAATACATATACTAAACATAGTTACCTACAATAGGCAGTGACATGTTACTATTTAATACCTATTTCTTTTCGTATTTCCTATTAGGATGGAGGAACTACTGAGGTCATTTATTATATTTAGATATTTAGTTGCACGTACTCGTGTCTCGTATCCACTGAACATTATCAAGGAGTAGCCTTGACCAAATGGTCAGTTAGAAACTTAACACAATTTTATCAGGATAGTATCGCTACAGTCTACTTACCATAGCAGAATACTATGCCAACAAACTGATCAATTTTAAGCAAAAGCTTGTTTCTTGACGAAAACTAATTCATAAGCGATTAACAAATAAAGTATAATAAAATATTCTAATACTCGTATAGTTTAAAAATAATAATAATAGTATGTACGTACCCTTTGTGAGCTGAAGGTTTCCTATCCCACTTCTGATGTGTCGTAAATCAAACTCGGTTGAGTTTATAAAGTTCTTTATTCGATCACCACACTTATCTATGATACAAATCACTATCTCTAGCCACATTAATAATTATAACTACATTTTAACTTGGTTCCTTCCCACAACCATTCGCTTCGGCGGTCAGCACTAGACTGGCTCGCCTTTTGAGTTCACTCCGCAAGTCAGAAAATAAGAAGGGAAGGGGCAGCCAGTGTTGCCATTTTTAAAAAGCGATAACGTTATTCGATAAAGTTACAATACACGTTTTTATAAAAATAACGTTAACTGTTATTATAATGAGTTAAGATTACAACAGAGCTACTGATTGAATCTAAATACAAAAATCATCACATTAGGTTTTATCATTCATTCATTATGTTAGTATTGTTAATGTTAAATATTAAAAAAAGTGTTTTTTTATTAATATATTACCAAGCTAAAGTGTCAACTCGTTATTTGAATTAGGTCAACGAGTCTATTGTAATGTTATGTATCTACATTTTTTTAAAATATACTTAAAAAAAGCTACTATATTACAACTTCGTTTCGAAACTGATCTCTGATTTATTGGTGTGTATATTTGTGTACTCTTTTAATTTGCAAGGCGTAATCTACTTCAAAATACAATATCATTGATTTCGTGACAATCTTGCATCACAATAAATAGTTTCCAATGCTAGCTGAAAGAGAAGAAACAAAAATTTCATCTACTTACAGGGCTTATCAGCAATAATTTTAATACCTACGCGTTAGGAATAGAATCACAGGGCTTAATGTACTTTCCTGGTACATTAACTAGAAGAAATATCTTACAGTACAGGTTAATAATAATTAATTTTTAAAGCTTGTCCAGAGTCCTCGGCGTGCCAGTTCAACTGCATAAGAGTATGACCGGTTTAATTCTTTTTATGCACGGCAATCTTAAAATTTATTTTATTTACTCAAGGTATTTTATAGCATCTGCGATAAAAAGGAAATTGAATTTACGTAAATATCGAACCAATTTTGTTTGTGTTTTATCATAATTTCTTTAGTCCCTTGTTTTGTTCCTGCTCTGCTTTGACTTGTACCTTTAATCTAGTGGAGCAATAGTTAAAGCTCAAAAAAATGAAGATGGTATCCATCGCCGTTATTCTGATGCATTTGACAGCTGCCAGTGCTGAAAAGACAAAATTGCGCGTTCTGCATGGAATCGATGATGTCCACAATGAGTTTCCCTACGTGGTGAGCTTGCTCAGTGCTCGGATCAAAGGCGATCAAATCGTGTACATCGAAAGAATATGTACGGGCACTCTCATCGCGTCTGCATGGGTCCTCACGGCTAGCCATTGCTTACTTCCTAGATTGAAGCTCGTGAGATACGGGAATATGACTGTTCCACCCGAGGAAACCAAATGTTTTAGCAAAGTTTTGGAAAAAATATATCACCCCTCATATAAGACATTTCATGAACTAGTGAATAACGATATAGCTCTGATCCGTGTTGAGCCCATCAGCATAACTCCAGGAAAAGTATCTGCAGTAGATTATAAAACGTTGATTGGTATGAGAGTGAAATACGCCGGTTTTGGGGCCACATTTGACAAAAGTGCGACTCATGGTAACATATCTCACCTCCTTAAATTGTCGCAATTTAAGCCTTTACAGATAGGTGAGGGAGTCGTGGTTAAGTGTTCGCATGACCTGAAGAAGTGGGGTCCTGGAGTCTGCGTTTCTCCTCCTTGTTCTAACAGAGCTGGGGATTCAGCACCAGGGGATTCAGGAGGACCCTTGTTTTACAAAGGGCGAGTAGTGGCCGTTGTCAGCGGTGCCTTTCCAGTGTTAGAACCTGAGAGCATCTTTACTCCAGTCAGCCCTTATCTAAGGTGGATGAGAACAGTCATGTCCCAGCGAGTGAATGCAAAGAGAACAAATTTAACCCGTAAGAGGCTAAAATGAAGTAATATGTGTAACCATTTTTTTTAAATATTAAAGTAAGCTTTCTTGCAAACACTATTTTTTATTGTACGCTCGATGGATAGGTAACACATATCCAAAGTTTTAACAAATAATAAGATTTTACCTTGAACATGTTTTATTTTATTTTTATAATTAAATAAATAATTGATCGTGTCGTAACTTGTTTCATTAACTTAAACCTTCGTAAATTATGGAAGATCACTTCGTTAAAAACATTAAATTAAGACTTCATTCTCGTAAAACCCTAGCAAAATGTTAGTCATTGCAGAATAACTTTTGAAAACAACATAAATACATACATCAATTTATAAATCAAACAATACACATAGTATTGACAATCGCAATCAAGGAGCATTTCTGAGTATCACGCAGGTGTATAAAGATAAAATAAAAATTAATCAAATAATCAAACACTACATTTATTTTATTTATTATTATAACATTTATTTATTTTATTTATTATTATTTATCGAAATTCTGTAAGTAAAGGAAGAAATCAACTCTTGCAAGCAAGACGTTCCTTGGAAAATCATGTTTCTGCACTTTATCCATTTGTGCAATACAATAATGTGTGACCCATTTTCTTCCGTTTATACATGTTTAAACTCATACCGAAAACGAAACACGTGTGGTGTGTGACGACACACATCATCACTCATACGTCAACTGACCTTTAGTAAATAATATTGTTTAATTATCTTGTAAAATATTCCTAGATAAGTGAAAGGTCATAGGTTAAGGAAATTGGCTAAATTATTATGCAGAACACCTGAAGATTGCCGCACAATTCACGAAACACTTCGACTTGAAACAGCAATACAAATTGCCAATACATTGGTATTTCAAGAAACAATTGAGCAAAGACTCATATGAATCCAACAATAACAATGGTCAAGAGACCCAGACGCAAACAAATACTCAGTAGTATATGAAGGAATAGAAGATTTAGAAAATTTATTAGAAAAAAAATGGCATTAATATTTACACATTCTCTGTAGAAACTAGAAAACACTTTTATCAGACCATTATTCATGTGACGTATAATTAAGTAGGAAAAGCCTGTATATAAACCTTTGGAAAATGTACAATAAAGAGAGTTCAGTTACAACCACCCAACAACCACCTTGTATTACTTCAACACCACCACCGCGCCCCGCGTAATTCCATACACGAAAAAGGTTTAATCTAGTACCTTTGACAATCGGCGTTATTTGTTTCATATTTCTTTAAATGATCACTTTAAAACTGCCAAATACAGGTATTTTTTGTTACATGGCCTGTCTGTGCTGACTTAACTATGTCAGTGAGGAAGGAACGCATCTCAAGATGGCGGCATTCGATCCCGATTCAAATGTAGCGATTTAAAGTATTCGGAGCTGCATACAATAAGCGCTGGATGCGAATAGTTTTGCTAGAAGGAGTGCTGCAAGGCAACGTGCTGAGTCCTGTCTGAGTTATTGCTATTTAGTACCTACAGCAACAAGTTCCGTAGCCGAATGGCAAAAAACGGAACCCTTATAGTTTCGTGAAGTCTGTCTGTCTATCTGTCTGTTCTTTTTGTCTGTCTATCTGCTCGTTCGCATGTCACAGCCACTTTATTCTGAAACTATTAGTATAACACAGTTAAAACTTAGTAGGTAGATGTATCCTGTTGACTGCTTTACGATTCTCTTACAAAAAAAAAAGATACTTAAGCATGAAACTAAAATCGAAAAAAAAACTTTTTGTCAAACTTATGCGTGTAGGAAGTATAATTATGAATAGGTCTTTTAAAATGATATCGATGTTCCTACATCCACTTTCTCCTAAAGTCTAACGTTTGAGAGATAGACGCTTCCAAAGTGGTAAAAGAGGCGTCCCCCCATCTAACTTTTGAACTAAGCGAGTGAAAAAATTTAAAAAATACGTAATGTAGATCTTGACTAAGACTTTCAACAAAAGTTGGTTTGAACAAGATCGAAATAGTAGTTTTTAAGGTAAAGCATAATTTCAGTAACCGCAAACATAACTTTGTTATTCATCATACAAACACTATGGAAAACAAAGTTATACTTGCCGTCAACAAACTATTGTGATATTTTGGCTAAGTGAAAATAAGTTGATCTCTAATTCAGTTAAAGTTAGCACAAAACCCTTAGTGTGAGTCCGACTCGCACTTGGCCGGTTTTTTAATTTTATCAAATTAGCTGCTGGTAATAAAGAATATTTTGATAAAAGAATCAACAAAAGTCTTATTAATTTTATTAAACAGTCTTAATTCGCAATGTAACCAGGTAACAAAACAATATCTTCCTGATTCTTTTGTTTATACTTTGTTTACTTATGAAGACACGTTTGGTAACCCAACATAACCACGGTTAGTGGTCCTGCATACTGTACTAGTGGTTGCGAGTTGGAATACCGCAAGGGGCAAATGTTTGTGTGATGAGCACGATCATTTGTACTTAAGTCATCGATGTTAAATGTATTTAAGTATTTTTCGGAAACGCTCTCGTCATAATTTTGTCTGGTACTTCGTAGCTTAAGGAAGAAAGTTCTTTATTCGAAACCAGACTATTATCGGATTGTTGTCTGATGCATTATTATTATTTCTTTATACCACTTATTATAATAAAACATGCAAAATAATTCAATCATTGCTAGTTGCACAGACTGGCTTTTGTAAAGCTGAGGTGGAATTGTGTAAAGAACAAAACGGCAAAGAACAAAACGTTTGACAGATTATACCGTACGTTTTGAACTGTAACTTGAATACGATTGCTTTACACAATTTCATCTCTGAATTAAAAAAAAAAAACTGTATGATGATTTTGTATTACCAATTTAAGATTTAATGCAGTCACAAAGTAGATGTTAAAAACAAATGATAAAATATTTAAATCAGTTAATTATTATTCTGTCAGAGCCCTCTGAAACCACTCTTAGATAAATCAGAACTAAATAACTTGCGCTATGATTTTAATGAGCAATATAACTTATTTCAGATTATGGCTTTTTGCTATGAAAACGCATACCTCATATGTTTTTACTAACGATTAGTTTACTTGTGATCACGGTCTAATCCAGCTGGACTGAGGGTGAATTTGACAAAACAGGAATAAATGTTATTAACCTTAGAATAAATAGTTAGTTTTCCGAAAGTTATAAAAGTAATCAATTTCCCATTTTATCCTCATTCATTAAGTTTTCATTTCAAAAGAAGTTTAACTCAGGTCTGGGGGCGTATTGCGAATTGCGATCCAACTTGAGCTGTTCAATTTTTAGGCAGCTCAATTCCGACTCAGTGTAACCGTATATTATTATCAATATAATAATATTAATATTACTAATGACTCATTATAATGATATTATTAATATCATGCGAAAACGCAATACGACTTGCTGATTTGAGAATACAGCTGAGACGCTTGCCTATCAAAACTGTATCGCAATATGCGCCCAGGTCTATTTTGTGCTAACTGATATTATAAGTATTTAATTAAAAGTTTAGCAACAAGTCATTATCTATGTTTACTTATATAGTTCAAAAGGGTAAATACTCCAAAACTCGACTCCCTAGTATCAAAACCACTGCATTAAAGGCACAATAAGTTAGATAAAGCCAAGGCCAGCGGTTCGAACAAACGCCTATGGCTGGAGCCCGTCTATTGTAGCATTCGCCCTACTTCTTGCTGAACAAGGGATTATGGCGACATCAGGGCGGTATTTTTGAATCATTCGCGTTAAGATGGCGTGTGATATTAATTAAATAATTTCCGATTTTCCAATAAAAAATAATATTATTCCACACGGGAGTGATTTAAACAAATAACTGAATTTTGCGAGTCAGTATTGAGTAACTTAAAAAAAAAACAACATCTTAAAACCAAAGTATTATGTTTATTGCGTCTAAAGATACTCTCCCTAACATTTTAAACATTCATACATTCGTACCATTTTGCTACAAGCAAAGTGACGATATAATAATAGAATTCACGGAATTGGAAACAATCCGTATTACGTAATTTGTTAGCAATAGCAATGCGATTGCAATCCACGCGCATAAATTTGGGTCAAGAAGAGTGTCAAACGACAACGCTCAAGCCAATGTTATTGCTAAGACCCTATACACATTGCGAATTTTAGCAGCGATGCAGTTGCGATACTAACGCGCGTTAGCATCAATACAGTCACGATGCAGAAGCTGGAAATTGTCAAATTATGTACTGAATTTTGGCGACTGCATCAATACTAACGCGCGTTAGCATCGATGCAGTCGCGCTTCTGATTCGATGCTAACGCGCGACTACATCGATGCTAAATTAAATCTATTCATTGCGTCAGTCGTGATGCTGAAGCGCATTTACAAAACGCGTTACTGCATCGATGCCAAAAGTCGAAGTGCATAAGGGTTCTTAGCTATCATAACATTATCGTCAACATTTTCAACCAAAGTACATACATTGCTGAACTGCAGTGTGATGCTGAAATCTTTAAAGGTCGTCTAACCGTCTTGCTGGTGAACCTCCAATGCTGCGCCTTTGGTCAAAAGGTCTCCAATTTAGAACGTTTCTGAACCAATGGCCATAAGTTATTCGCGTTAGGTAATAGTGCAAAGAAGGTTTTGAGGCAGGCAGTTTACATGTCAGAAATAGTGTCTACGGAAATAATCTGTCGCTAGTATCAGCTGCACAATTATTGGTGACAATTATTATGGCACTATAAACGGAAAAAAATGGATATGTAGACTGAATTGTACTTAGTACATAGCAATAACTATTAAGTAGGTCGACCATTACGAAATAGTTAGTAAAATTGATTTGATTCTTACTTTGTGGTAAGTGTTCTTAATGTCGATGTAATTAATGATAATATTTTGAAAATTAAAGCAAAAAACCTTACGTCGCTTTTCCTCTATCACAACACCGATGTTTCTATATTTTATATCAAACAAAAGCGGAAATTCAAGACGCTACTATTTCTGTCGTTTTTAAATTAACATCGCGTATGTTTGTGAATATGAAATATGTAGGAAAAATGAGCCTGCGCCCGAGATGACGGAACGCCGGTCAGATAAACAAATACAGAGTGATTTTTTGAACAACCAAACTTTGCCATGAAAAGTAGGGTGACTGGATATTTTAGAGTTGGAGACGTATTTAAAAAGAAAACATTATTGCATTAGGTTATAAATACCTAGGTCTATTAGATACTCGTATGTTCTTGATATTTGGGAAATGGTTCATTTTATATGCTCTTCTTAACCCTCTAGCAGGCCGCGGACATATGAGTCCCATATAGATTTTTTGATGCTAGATTCAGGTTTAAACAGTAAAAAGCCTACAATTTGTCTAATGTTGATCCTAAATACAGGGTGGCCAAAACAGTGAAGTCCAAAAAATTTTTTTGGAACCCTTACATCCAGGGCTATCCAAATATGCCTATGTATGTTATCCGAATTTTCGTAGCTTTCGTGATATTAATTTTTTTGCAAATTTTAAGAACTCTCAAACAAATAAATACACCACATTTTATGGTGTTATGTTATTTTTTTATTGCAGTCTGCTCCTTATAAATCAAATAGACCCTAGATGTAAGGCTTCCGTTTTTTTTTTTGGAATTTACTGCTGAGGCCACCCCGTATATGCTCTATCATACCAAATTCGCTAACTTTGTGTATATAAACGTGTGTGACACTGACAGACTGACATTTGAGTTCTGACTGACCTACTGACAGGTGATTAACTGATGCCCGATTTTTATCGATTATGGCTAAACAAAATAAGATAAGTTGTGCGATTTTTTATTTTGAGTTTGCTTAAATGGAATTACAATATCTTTATGTTGGTTTCTTGTGAGATTTTGTGAAATAAGGAAAATAAACATGTGGAAAACATATGACCTTAGCCTGTTGGAGCAAAGCGTTTTGTGGGGAACGACCTTGGCCTGTTTATGTCAAACTCAAGTTTATTTCTTTAGATAAATAGATGTAGTAGGTACCTAGATGATGGAACCCTTGGTGACGTTCATACTACTGTTTTGGAGGATTTTACTTTTTTAATTAATAATTTGAGTAAATGCGGTTTAGATCTAAATTTTTCAAAATGTGAGCTTCTGGTCCCTCAAAATTGTCCTGAACGTGAAGCTGTGGTCAATTCATTCAAACAATTAGCTCCAGGTATTAAAATCATCGACCATTCTTCTTTTCGGCTTCTTGGCTGCCCTATTACAGATCGGTCTTTTGCACCTTTTATAGAAGATCAAATTTCTAAATTAAATTTTGTTTCGGACAGAGTTACTAAATTAAGCAGCCACTTTGCCTACACCATCATGCGGTTCTGTCTCTTTGTGCCAAAATTAACATATTATTTACGATCATCGCCTTTTTGGAATCATCCCTCTTTGTTATCAAAATTAGACACTAAAATTAAACATATAATTACATTAACTTTTAACATTCAGC
The DNA here is from genome assembly GCA_963924145.1 of Pyrausta purpuralis. Classification (NCBI taxonomy): domain Eukaryota; kingdom Metazoa; phylum Arthropoda; class Insecta; order Lepidoptera; family Crambidae; genus Pyrausta; species Pyrausta purpuralis. The sequence goes on from OZ001657.1 coordinate 21,198,757, forward strand.
TTACAGACGACTCTTGGACCCAGGCTTCCTTGCCGATTCGCCATGGTGGGCTGGGTATAAGAGATCTGTCTGGTGTAGCTCTTCCGGCATTTTTGTCATCATCGCATAAAACTTTTGATTTAATTAGTAAAATTCTCTGTAAATCACATTTTTTCAATATGATTCACATCACAAAATTAACAGATGCCATCGCCGAATGGGGGAGTCGCTCAATCGATGAGCTCCCTCTGAATCCCACAGTTCAGTGGCTGTGGGACGAGCCCCTCTGCAGAGTAGTGCGTAATAATCTTCTTCTCTCGACTACTAACTCTGCCGATCGTGCCCGTCTCATGGCCGTGGCTGAATGGGAGTCCAGCCTTTGGCTGAAAGCCATACCGTGTCCAGCATTGGGAACATTTTTCGACAGCAACGCTTTTAGGATTGCCGTTAGCCTTCGGCTTGAGATTTTTAATGCCGTGCCCCATCGTTGCACTTGTGGAAAAGTCGTAGACAATTTAGCTCACCACGGTCTTTCCTGTTGCAGAAGCGCTGGCAGAATTCCACGCCATGCTAGTCTGAACGACGTCATTCGGCGGGCGCTTGTCAGTGCTCGTATTCCGGCCGTTCTGGAACCGAATGGTCTTGTACGTAGCGACGGCAAGCGTCCTGACGGCATGACCCTCGTTCCGTGGAAGATGGGCAGGCCTTTGGTGTGGGATGCTACTTGTGTCGACACATTAGCGCCTTCCCATCTTCTACAGACTAGCAGTAGGGTGGGTTCAGCCGCCGCTTCGGTTGAATGCCTCAAACGGTGCAAATATGAAAGTCTCAGCGAAGCTTACTTATTTGAGCCGTTTGGGGTAGAAACGCTAGGACCGTGGGGACCAAGTGCCCACAAACTGTTTCGTGAGTTGTCCCAACGGCTTGTTGAGACTTCTCATGAAGCAAAGGCTGGTCTCTATTTCGGCCAGAGAATTAGTCTCGCCATCCAGCGAGGTAATGTGGCCAGCCTTTTGGGCACTTTTCCACAGGGCAACGAGCTTTTCGATGTATATATGTAAGTAGTTTAGTTTTTTTTTTTTTTTGTTAGTGTTTATTATTTTTAATTTTATTCGTATATATTGTAAATATTTATATAGGTTGTAATTAAACATAAATAACTAATAATGTACATGTATTCCACAATAAATGAATTTTCTTTTGAATATGTACTAGGTAATTTTCCTGATGATTATATGTACTATATACTTATAAAAAAATAATAAAATAGCAACCTAAACCTTAATTAGCACTTAACTCTTAATTAGCAGTTTTTTTTAAGCAGCTCTCCGCAGCTTGATTTAGGGTTTATCTTTTCTGAAGATATCTTTAACTCATTTCTTATTATTCTTATATACTTATCGAAAGGCGTGTTAGTATCACCACTTATAACTCGAGAACGGGAGTTCTGATTTTAATAATTTTTAATCCTTATGAACATTAAAATGTAAAAGAGGTTACTCAAGTTTATATTGATTATTAATTGTAACCTGTTATGCGTCTTTATCCAATATAATAAAATAAAACAAGCACTTACCAACGAAAACCTCAAATATAAAACGTCATTTCGTAAAATAGTGGAAGGACAGTGCTGATGGGATCTTACTAAGACATTATAAAACAAGCGTTAAGTGAAGTATAAAATATAAAAAAACTGTTTCCCTCCACCCAAACCCATTGTCATCCCGTAATATTTTCATCTTTTATAAACCACTGCTCTTTGTATGAATATTTTCGCTGTTTCGCTTTTTGCTTGCAGCACACCCCGATTAAACGACACAATAAAAACCGTGATATTAACCATTTAATAAGGCAATGGACTCACTGGGAACGCTTGAATTTTTCATACTCGAGAGTTAGCGAAATAATTTATGATTGTATTTTTAGGGACTCCGACAGCGTGGAGGTTAAATGTCAAGTGGCGCATTGGATTTTACTAGCTTAATATGATTGGGTAGAGTGGTTATTGAGTAACGAGTTATTTGCTCCTTGAAAAGAAACTACGCTTTGAAAAGTCATCAAGTATGTTTTCGAGAAGTCAGAATTGTATAAATCGTTGAGTTTTGCATTTGATTTGTGCATTTATGATGAAATATCATCAAATTGTAAGATCATGAAATAACGAAAATGAATTCGCCTCCCTCACTTAGAAATAACGTGTATGATATGCAATAGATCTATCAAATCTCATAACTCACGTGTGCTCATTATTTTTCAAATGTAAAAATCTGAATCCATCAAATATTCATGTCTTTTTACAGGATTAAATCGAGAAAATCTCGTGTCCCGCCGGAGGGCTTTGTTTGCTACATTAAGGCGGATGTAGGATGCGTATTCAACTGAGCCACAAAAAAAGATAATCAGACAGTTTAATGCATTACTCTCATACACCTACTTAGAAAACGTAAAATAGCGCTTAGAGGCAAGTCCTAGCTGAATGAAATAAAAATATAATATTTAACGGCAGAAAGTACGTACAGTGTACTAAATACGGATTCAAAATCAGAAAAAAGACTGTGCCGAATGTACACCGGGACTCATTTCATTTTGGTGGATGATTTATGGAAAATTTACATAAAAAAAATATATAAAACAATTTCAAATATAAAAAGCTTATTCAAAGTGGTATCCATTGGCTGCAATACAGTCCTTTAAACGTTGAGGCCAGTTATCAATAGAAGCACGCACTCTTTCCATGGGAAAATTTTTCACTGCCAATCGTATGGATTGTTTTAGGGACTCCAAACTATCATGGCATTTAGAGTAAGCCGTACTCTCTAAAACTGACCATAAATCATAATCCAGCGGATTAAGATCGGGACTAGACGACGGCCAGTCTTCAGCTCTGATGAAGTCCGAAACGTTCGCTTCTAACCAAGACTGCGTGGACCAAGCTTTATGATCCGATGCCGAGTCTTGTTGGAAAGACCATGCTTGGTTATTGACCCCTTAACAACACAATGGTGTTGTTAAGGGGCTTTAGGGAAATGAGACAATAGAGAGCTCACCACAACCATTTCAAATTGTCGTGAGTATGCCGCAAAATAGTATATTTGGTCCTATTCGCTTACAGCACACAGGTGATTGTATTTTTTTTTACTTACGTTCATAAAGATGAAATAAGAAACCTAAAATTTGCGCACGGGCGGAACTCGAACCAGCAACCTCTCGGCTAACCGGGCCAAACGCTCTACCAATTGAGAAAGTTAAAAAAATAACTTGTCCATTAAATCAGTTACACCATTTTTATAATTCTTGAAATAAAAAAAAATATTACTGTAAGTAGTAAAAAACCTGTTTATCAAATCTTTAGAAGTACATTGATAATTGCTTTGTGTGCACAATTATGAAAAAAAATCCTTTTACAAATAGCCAAAAAGTTATGTTTTTATTTCAATTTCCTAATTTATTTTCGACTCTGCTCTAAAATTGAGTCTTCCGTGTTTTTTTTTTCTGAGTAAAAGGTCCAAATGGCCTTCATCAAGTTTCAACAAAAAACAATGACGCGCAATATAATCTTTGACCTAAGGCCGTTCCTACTGGATCGAAAAACACAAAAAATTGATATTCGTTGTTTACCAACGCTAATTAAATGTTTCTAAGTATAGATCTAGCATACAGATTTTACATCTTAAAAGGTCCGTATTCATTTCCATACAGAAGTTGATCCGAATGTGAAATTCATAATCTTTTTACAGAACAACGTTTTACTAAGTGATGCTTGAACAAATTGATATCACGGTAATTTGGTGCTGATTTGAAGCTTCCAAAACACTAAATCGGAGTTATAAGATTGTATTCTATATGTTTATGTACTGGCTAATTTTATGGAGCCATGCAGAAAGAAGTAGTCAACTAGACTGTTCTATATTTGCGTCACGAACGATGTAAAAGTACTTTCCTTCCCTTCACTCGAGGGCCGGAGTTGGCAACTTTGAATCCTGAAAAAAAAGATAGTTAATACATGTTATATTTATTTCAAATGTGCTTATTTCTTGGGCGCCTTGCTAAGTGCTATGTTAGGAAAAATCTTTCTTTTTTTATACCCATATATACATAGTCATCTCGTTTTCCAGTTGTCATATTGTATGTGTGTGCTTATTCCTCACGGATGTGTATATAAATAGTCTCAAATCAACATTTCACAAAGTCTCTAATTAATCCATATTAAACATTATTCGAAGGAATTTCTTTTACAATATAAATGTACTCTGGACATTGACAGAATTTCCCCAAAATATTATGCCATATGTCAGGAGCGGGTACACATAACCATAAAAAACATTTATTGCAACATCAATCGAAGCCACCCTGAACCGAAAAGTTTAGCAATATATCATTATAGTCTATATTTCAATTGGTTCGGTTTCAAAATTATAATAAAGCACAACGATAATTGAAACGTGAATGTCTCGAGTAATCTATTCTGAAGGTTAATTAACACTTAAAATCGTAAAGCACTTTCTAGAACTTTGCTTACAATTTAACATTGGTATTTAGTTAAATTTAAATATTATCATACAATCCTCAATTTTAACGGCAACGTTTGTTCTACTTAATTTAAAGAGCTATTCGATCAAAAGGAATTACAAGTATTTACAAAGTACTGTTTGGTTCTATGCTTGGCTCCACGTTACCTGATTTTGTATCTCTGTAATAATAAAATAATACAAAAACTAAGAATTAACACATTTCAAAAATTTTATGGTGTATCCACACCGCTCGGGGGCATTGCCGGCAGCATATGTCAATCAACTGTCTGGTACTATGGAAACCGGTCGCCGGTGCATGCTGACGGACGGTGTGTACACATGTTTAGAATTCCTACTTCTTGAAAAATATCTTCTTTCTTCCTAATAAAGATATTTTTATTAGTAGAAAGTTATAACTTATCATAGTTATAATACATCTAATCTTTTTAAGTACCTAATATTGAAAATAAAACGTTTATTTCAAATAAAAGTAACCATATTTACAATAACTTACAAAAAAAGGGTAAGAATAAGAAAAGAAAAGGGATGGGTGGGTCACTCAAACTCTTGAAATAGTTCTCGAGACGAAAGACCTTTTTCATATCTTTATAAAAATGACAAGTTTTAAATTGTGACCATTTGAATAAGAGAACACAAAAATTATGACAGTACGTCAATCTAAGTCATCAAAAGTACATTTTATTTATGGCTTTTTATATCATGGTTTATTAGGGTTGATATCAAGACTACAGAACTAAGAAAAAGCTAATGGTTTAGAATGTTTTTAACACTCACAGTGTGATATTTTATATTCATAAAGATGAAATAAGAAACCAAAAATTTGCGCACGGGCGGGACTTGAACCAGCAACCTTTTGGCTGACCGGGCCAAACGCTCTTACCAATTGAGCTACCGTGCTGTCTCTTACCATGTGGTCTCTTATGAATACGTCGATGCGTGACGCTTAGCGCCATCTAGCCGTCTGTTTATGAAACAGATGGCCCAAGCAGTTATTCTTTACAGAATAAATTCAACTTGGAAATTGATGACGCTTCGCCATCTAATGGTTTAGAATGTTTTTAACACTCACAGTGTGATATTTTATATTCATAAAGATGAAATAAGAAACCAAAAATTTGCGCACGGGCGGGACTTGAACCAGCAACCTTTTGGCTGACCGGGCCAAACGCTCTTACCAATTGAGCTACCGTGCTGTCAGTCCAACCCTGCGAAATTTGTGGTCTCTTATGAATACGTCGTTGCGTGACGCTTAGCGCCATCTAGCCGTCTGTTTATGAAACAGATGGCCCAAGCCATCAATTTCCAAGTTGATTTATTCTGTAAAGAATAACTGCTTGGGCCATCTGTTTCATAAACAGACGGCTAGATGGCGCTAAGCGTCACGCAACGACGTATTCATAAGAGACCACAAATTTCGCAGGGTTGGACTGACAGCACGGTAGCTCAATTGGTAAGAGCGTTTGGCCCGGTCAGCCAAAAGGTTGCTGGTTCAAGTCCCGCCCGTGCGCAAATTTTTGGTTTCTTATTTCATCTTTATAAGAAAAAGCTGTTCCGTCCGCGGTCGATCCATATCGTTTGTTCGTTTGTATTCTTGCCAGCATCCGACAGTAATCTCGGACGAACCACTGATTCATATTTCGAACACGTACTGGTTCCACCAGATTGTTATTCAAACATTTCAAAACAATGCCGTGATTCCAAATTGTCTCTTGATGCTTTTTTGTTTTGTTTCCTAACTCTGAATGTGACTGGCAATGTGGAGAGGCTTATATTACCTCGTTATTCAATGTGCTCTTTTTAATTTTAAGTACTATTTCAATACATTGCTAAAATAATGGTGAAACTAAGTACACTATGATGTACTTTTGATTTAATACATTCTAGTGGTTCCCGCAACTTCATCCGCGCGTTTTGAGTTTGCTCCCTCCTCTCCCGTCGGAGCGTGATGTTTTATAGCTTCAAGCCTTTTGCGTTTTTTTTTTCAAATGTCAGGTCTAGTAGTTCCTGAGATTAGCGCGTTCATACAAACAAACAAACTCTTAAGCTTTATGATATAAATTCAGATTAAAATCGTAATTCCGAGAATCATAGATATGACGATTGGTTTTGGTTGCCAAAAATTTTAAATCAAATAATATCTATAGTTTTACATTTTTGTTTTTATAGCGTTTTGTCACTAAACGAACTCATAACATAAATTGCGGATAGCGTAAGACATAGCGATCGATTCCTTGTCTGAAACAGCTTTTTACAAGTGCACTTTATGTTATAAAATTATCTATATTAATAATTTCGTCAAGGGGTACGGTAGACTCGATCGAAACCTTATATGAATAACAAAACATAAAAATATATTCATTTCGAGTCGACAACATATATACGCAAAATTTGGATTATGGAAAATTTCGTTGAATTCTTATAGCACTGACAAACAAACCGCAGTCACCATTGACAAGGCGCATAGTGCATTGATATGACAGATATAGATTGGAAAGCTCTTGGAGCGTTTAGGATCCTTATAAAGTTTGGGGAAGCAAACTGTGGTGTCGCTAGCATCGTTTTATTTTTCTTTTATGCGGATTATAATTATACAGGCAAAGGTATAAAACCATCACACATTAATTAAGTTATAATATTTTAATTCTAATTAATAACCTACTAGAACCTACCTACCTACCTACCTACCTACTAAACTAATTAAGTACCTACTTTGTGTACCTAGATGTGTATTATAAGTCAACTTTCACCCGAGTGGAGCCGGGTTTTCGTCTAGTATTATTAATATTTGCTCAACAATCTTTTGCTTTGTTTCTTTCAGCAGGAAACCAGTACCGTTACCATGATTGATTTATGACGGTGTTACTCGCTAGCAACGATTTAAAAAAGTCTATGGAAAATTGCACAGTGCCTCTAGCGGTCACTGAGAGAACTAAAATTTTCCATACAAAAAAAGTCGTTACACGCTATGTATCTAGAGTAAACTCATGGTAACGGTACTGAAAAGGCATTTTTAAACGCACTAAAGTCATTAAACTTAGTCGGTAACGAAGCATACTTTACCCAGCAGACATTTTTATGCAAGATTTAGCATTTTTTGCACTTAAAATGCTAAATCATGATATGCAAGTAAAAACTAAAGCGTACATCTAGAAAGTTAACCACTTACCTGCCGTGAATTGGTAGCTTTTGGCGATAAAGTTTTAGTTCCCCGAGTAAGTTTTGAGCTAGTAAGACTGACAGATAGGGCTTCTACTTTTGTGAGTAGAATTACAAACCCATATAAAGTCCAACTAATTTCGGCGATTTATTGATACTTGTTGGATTTTGAAATTTATCGCTGAAAGATATGTCAAGATTGAAGGTGCAAATAGTTGAATGTTATTTGAAATTCCTAATGGATACTAATTTTGTTTTAAGATTTTATGTGACCTTTGGAACAGCACCAACCAGGCGTCTACCATACGGAAGCACGTTACGTACCTAAAGGGAACAGCAACGCCTCGGATGCGGCCACCGGGTAGCTTACGCCTCGGCGCGGACCATGTTTGCCACAACTTATGACAGTTCTTCTTGTGAATGTCAAACAGCGGGCGGCGCATCGTAAGCGCCTTTTAAAACGCATGCGCCGCTGGTCGAGAGTGGGTCCCGAGTTGGTCTCGATCCGAGGTGGTGACGTTACGAAGTTGATAGATGTGCGTTGAAGTATGGAGTTTCACACAAATAATACTGAACGCCTCGAGTTGATACGGTGCTGTCACTGTGAAGGGTTGATTAGTGGGCTTCGACCTTCATTGTTATTAGGGATTCAAAAGTACCAGAGCCAAGAGAAGCTAGCGATGTTACCTTTTTACTGACTTCAAAAAAGGAGGTTGTCAATTCAAAGTGTATGTAAATTGTTGAAATTTGATAATATTTCAGTATGATGGTCTGTAAAGGCTTCCAAACACGTGTGCAATTACGTAAGTGTATGTATGTTTGTCCATGGATTTCTCGAAAACAAGAAATCACAGCTAGATGATTCTTAGTTTTTTTAGTTCGATTATATATATTTCAACTTAAGTTGCAGTATAAGTTTTATCAAAATCGGTCCAGAATTTTCTGTGATATAGGTAAATAACTAAAAATCATGAATTATAAAAAATAAAACCGCCTTCAAATAAAGGAGGAGAAACAAATTCATTTGAAGTCGGTGCATGATGTTTGGCTTACCTTACTTACTCCAAAAAAAAATGTTTCTCTTAAGTGGAGTACAAATGCGTTATTGTAATTATTTAGTCAGTTTTTTTAAAGGAGTTTATTTTTTCAAATTATTGTTTATTTAGCTATTAACGCCAAATGTCGACGTAAATAGTAAGCTTTACTTATATACCCTGCTTGCTATGATGATGTCGGTTTAAAACCAACGCCGATCATCTCTAGACAAAAAATGCAAAACCTGAAACACGATATTAAAGCACAGCTGTTCCTAATTACAATCGCAAAACTCTTAATAGCGGCGAAAACAGTAGCACTGTTTGATTATAAGAGGCGGAAAACCTGCCTTGTGCTCTTTGTTACGTTTCACTTGGGATCAACGGTTTCTCCTCTTGTTTATTTTTCTATTCCGACATGACCGGTGAGAGATCAGGCGCGGTTGCGTGCAAAAAACATTAATTAAAGCTAAACACAGCGGTACCTAATGCAATATAAAAACGACGTCGTGATCCTGCGACGAATCTGTTTAGTCTTATATAGTGTTAAGTATGTAATTTTAACAACATGTTTTTAATTATTTTTGAAAATGCAGAAATAGGAGTAGTTAGTTTACCCAAGTTTTACATTTTAGTTTTATTTAATAATTAGTTTGCCAGAATTGCACTTGTAAAAAGCAACTTTGGCTGTGACAGACAAGGAACCCCGTGTCTTACGCTGTCCGGACGTACGCCTATACCACTCGGCCACCGTCACATTAATCCTCATCTGTCATAGCCAAAGTTGATTTTTAGAAGTGCAATTTATATTATTAAGTTTGTTTAGTGACAAAACACTATAAAAACAAATCTGCAATTGTTATTTCTATACCTGCTTACATTAAAACCAGGTAGGTACTTTTGTTCTACCATTTTAAGACACTAAAATTATCTATACTTATTAGTATCGCTGCTTAGAACGTCAAAAAAAAAGGCGTGTGGCACTCGAAGACTGCCACGGTAAAGCATATTTTATCAACTTATGGAATTATAATTATTTATTTATTTTATTTATACAACCAATGCCACCTAAAAGCGGGTTGCTGAACTAAAGAAACAAGCGTCATTAAAAGTTCTGCTATTCGTCGATAGATGGGCAAACTAAAAAGTATCACCACTGTGGCGATCGGAGTGGGGGGTGTTAGGTTATTTTTGTTACGGAATTTCTGGATTCGGTCTCCAATCTCAAGGCCCGCGATAGAAGCTATGCAATAACTTCAAAAATTCAGGAGTTTTATTTTATATACGGGATATAAGAACTGATGGTACCAATCACAATCGTAATCCTTTGGTGGGCGCATCGCGTGAGATCGCGCTGTCCGGGTATGTTTTGGAGTTTGCCGGGGTGTGGGCTTCCCCCACATACTACATACTATTTACATAATATGTCATATAATAATAAATACACACACAGATTACATAAACTTACTTATATACGTAGTATATAAATGATACATATCAAATTAAATACAAAAGTATATAACAATAAATAATACATATAAGTAACTACTTATCTATCATACTAAATACACTAACATTTACTCATTATCACAACATGCATACTTACCGTACCGTCATATGCCGAGAATCAGCTGGCCGCCGTCAAGTAGAATGGAAACGCGCAAACGTACACTTATCCATACGCATAGCGAACACCGCGCGGCGTAGGCGCATCGGTGCCGCCCCCCGCCAGTCAGAATCTTTATCCGACACGGAACGCACGTCGCTTGCGCTCCCCGGCTTCGCTTCGAACTACCTACCAATCCGTCGTGTTGTGCGCGTTAACTAATTTCTGTCTATTCGCTATATCCTCGCTACTATCGCTTCTCCTTCTTCTTTCTGTGCTATTGACTTGTGTGTGTGATATCTCTTGTACTTTTGTGTGTGGAATAAACCTGTGGAACTTTGAACTGTCTACGTTATTCTTCGCCGTACCTGCAGCTAAGTACCAACTACACGACTAGCCTACACTACACATACCAAGCAGCATACCTTTCTATCCTAAACTGGTGACCCTCTTTGAATTACACGATGAGCGACTACGAGGATACACAGGCAGAAGAGTCACAACCTGGTGGTGTTACGGAACGGAAAAAACCAAATCCCGTTTCCACAATCTCATCCGAGAAAAAATCGGACGACTATTTACGAATGAGCCTGAAGGTTCCGCCGTTCAGTCCGGATGATCCTGAAATATGGTTCGCGCTGCTGGAGGGACAATTCAACAATTACGGAATTACTGACGATTTCGCAAAATTCAACAGCGTCATTACAAACTTAGACTTACATCACGCTAAGGCGGTAAAAGACATTATTGTGAAGCCGCCGAATGAAAACCGCTACAGAAAAATCAAGTCGGAGCTAATCAAGCGACTCACAGCATCTCACGAGAAAAAAGTTAAACAGCTTCTTACTTATGAAGAACTTGGAGATCGAACAGCTTCACAATTTCTACGCCATCTACAAGACCTGGCAGGCCCAAACGTACCACAGGAGTTCATCAGAACAATTTGGACGAACCGACTGCCTAAACATATTCAGACGGTGTTAACGACGCAGCCTACCCACTCCTTGGAACAGCTAGCAGAATTGGCAGACCGCATCCAAGAAATAACCGGATCAGGACCTAACGTAGCAGCTGCTTCTGCCCCCATCCCTGGGACAAGCACTTAAACATGCGAGATAGCAGAATTGAGAAAGATGGTTGAACGCCTGGAGGCAAAACTCGATCAACATACAAGAACGTCACGCTCCAATAATCGGTCCAGATCTCAGCAGCGGCGGTCATCTCCAAGAAGCCGATCTCGATCAGCTTCCAGCTACAAACGGCACCCAGTTTGCTGGTACCACTGGAAGTTTGGTTCACAGGCGCATAAGTGCCAGCCGCCTTGCGACTACAAAGCGGGAAACGACAAGGGCGGTCTGTAATGGCGACAGAAGACTGCCCCACGTCTCCAGGTCGCCTTTTCGTGACAGACCGAAATACGAACGTTCAGTTTTTGGTCGACACCGGCAGCGACCTCTGCGTTTTCCCGCGTTCACAACTGCATGAGCGTCGTACATCTACTGGATACAAACTTACCGCAGCCAACGGGACGACCATCGACACATACGGATACGCGCACCTCAACTTGGATCTCTCACTCCGTCGTCGTTACCCATGGACATTCGTGGTAGCAGACGTTACTAAGCCTATAATAGGGGTAGATTTTTTGTGCCATTATAACCTTGTTGTAGATTGTAAAAATAAAAAACTAATTGATAATACCACAACATTGTCAACCCCAGCTTCACTGGCTAAAAACTGTAATTACATTTTGTCTGTAAAGGTTCCGACTGGTGACTCACCGTACCATCTGCTATTAACACGGGAATTTCCCGAAATTACGCGACCAGCTGGTACTCAACGTAAGATATTACACAACACGAAACACCACATTCGCACCACACCGGGTCCCCCAGTTTCTTGTTCTCCTAGGCGGTTAGCTCCTGACAAACTTAAGATAGCTAAGCAGGAATTCGAGAATATGCTAGCAGACGGAACAATAAGACCCTCCGGGAGCCCATGGTCTTCACCCTTACACCTAGCTCCAAAAAAGGACAACGGCTGGCGACCATGTGGCGATTATCGGCAGCTCAACGCACGCACAATTCCGGACAGGTATCCTATACGCCACATACACGACTTTGCACACAATATTTCAGGTTGCAGCGTCTTCAGCACCCTGGACCTTGTAAAAGCATACAACCAGATACCTGTCTGCGAGGAGGACATACCAAAGACAGCGACCACCACACCCTTTGGTTTGTTCGAATTCCCATTTATGCCGTTTGGTCTGCGAAATGCCGGCCAAACATTTCAACGTTTTGTGGACGAGATAACGCGCGGGCTGGACTTTGTTTATTGTTATCTCGACGATTTCCTGGTTTTCAGCCGAAGCCACTCTCAGCACAAAGAACACCTAAGGCAAGTATTTTCACGGTTACGGGACTATGGCATGGTTATAAACGTGTCCAAGTGTGTTTTCGGTGCTCCCGAGGTAACCTTCTTGGGTTATCGAATTTCGGAGAGCGGAACCAAACCACTTGAGGAGAAAGTACATGCCATACGCAATTTCCCCCACCCAAGGACGTCAGAGCTCTAAGGCGATTTTTGGGCTTAGCAAACTTCTACAGAAGGTTCTTGCCCAATGCTGCCCAAACCCAAGCACCGCTAAATGCACTTTTGACTGGAGCGGTCAAGGGCTCCACACCCATTAACCTCGAAGGCGATGCTCTGAAGGCTTTCTCAGAGACAAAAGAAAGCCTTTCTAACGCAGCTTTGCTTGCACACCCAGATTGCCAAGCCAAGCTAGCATTAGTTACAGATGCATCAGATGTGGCAATTGGAGCCGTCTTACAACAACTGCGAGATGACGTATGGGAGCCGTTAGCCTATTTTTCGCGCAAGCTTAGCCCTTGCCAGCGAAATTACTCACCATATGACCGCGAGCTGCTCGCGATTTACGAAGCCATAAAATACTTCCGGCACATGGTTGAGGCACGACACTTCTCCGTATACACGGATCATAAACCTATATGTTTCGCCTTTCATGAACGAAAGCTCAACTGTTCACCGCGCCAGTTCCGACATTTGGACTACATTTCCCAGTTTACGACCGATATCAGACATATTTCTGGTAAAAACAATGTCGTTGCGGATACTCTGTCACGGATTGAGGAACTAGCAGCCCCCATCGACTTGGACAACTTAGCTCAAAACCAAGAAGTCGACGAAGAATTAAGACAATATCTGTCCCAAAATGATTCCTCTCTTCGTCTAAGAAAGATGGAATATTCTGGGAGTAAATTTCCGTTGTACTGTGACATCAGCACACCTACTCCCAGACCATTCGTCACTAAAAACTTTAGGAAGCAAGTTTTCCAATGCCTACACTCGCTAAGCCACCCAGGCCCCGTCGCGACGGCAAAATTAGTTGGTGCCAGATTCGTATGGCCCGAGATGAGGAAAAACTGTAGGGAATGGGCCAGAACGTGTTTGGTATGTCAACGGGCAAAGGTCAGTCGACACGTGTCCGCTCCTATAGGCACTTTCGACTTACCCCGCGCTCGCTTTAAACACGTGCATATCGACCTAATAGGACCCCTACCGATCTCTCAAGGGTTCAGGTATTGTTTAACGGCCATAGACCGCTTCACCCGTTGGCCAGAAGTCATGCCTATTCCTGACATCACCGCCGAAACAGTGGCCAAAGCATTGATCTCCGGATGGATTTCCAGATTCGGATGCCCAACAGATATTGTTACAGACCGCGGCCGACAATTTGAGTCCGCGCTGTTTCAATATTTGGCAAAAACCGCTGGTTTCCAACATAAGCGTACCACTGCTTACCACCCTTCATGTAATGGGCTAATAGAGCGTTTTCACAGGCAGCTCAAGGCATCAATCACGTGCCACGCCGATAGCAATTGGTCAGAAGTCTTGCCCCTTGTACTTCTAGGAATCAGAAGCGCCTTTAAAGAGGACCTCCAAGCGTCGTCAGCAGAACTCTTATATGGCGAGCCACTGCGACTTCCCGGAGAGTTCTTCGACCCAGGTATCCCAGGTACAACAGACCTATCAGACTTCGCGGCTCGATTGCGATTTTTCGCAGAAACCCTGAAACCTGCCTCAGCGTCTCGGCATGGCAGCCACAAAGTATTTGTATTTAAGGAATTAGCGACCACGGAGCACGTCTTTCTTCGAGAAGACGCTACGCGCGCACCTTTCCAACCAGCTTATACAGGCCCCCACAAAGTTATAGAAAGAGGAGACAAAGTTTTTAAACTACTTATAAAAGGTAAGCCAGTAAATGTCTCAGTGGACCGAATTTAACCAGCCTATGTATTAAAGGACAGTCCGTCTGATGATGTTGTCATTCCGCAATTACCCAACGCACCAGTTGAATTGCCTAAGAAAACTAGGTACGGACGACAAGTCCATTTTCCTGATTTCTATCGACCCTAACCAGGTCTCTGGAGGGGAGTGATGTGGGCTTCCCCCACATACTACATACTATTTACATAATATGTCATATAATAATAAATACACACACAGATTACATAAACTTACTTATATACGTAGTATATAAATGATACATATCAAATTAAATACAAAAGTATATAACAATAAATAATACATATAAGTAACTACTTATCTATCATACTAAATACACTAACATTTACTCATTATCACAACATGCATACTTACCGTACCGTCATATGCCGAGAATCAGCTGGCCGCCGTCAAGTAGAATGGAAACGCGCAAACGTACACTTATCTATACGCATAGCGAACACCGCGCGGCGTAGGCGCATCGGTGCCGCCCCCCGCCAGTCAGAATCTTTATCCGACACGGAACGCACGTCGCTTGCGCTCCCCGGCTTCGCTTCGAACTACCTACCAATCCGTCGTGTTGTGCGCGTTAACTAATTTCTGTCTATTCGCTATATCCTCGCTACTATCGCTTCTCCTTCTTCTTTCTGTGCTATTGACTTGTGTGTGTGATATCTCTTGTACTTTTGTGTGTGGAATAAACCTGTGGAACTTTGAACTGTCTACGTTATTCTTCGCCGTACCTGCAGCTAAGTACCAACTACACGACTAGCCTACACTACACATACCAAGCAGCATACCTTTCTATCCTAAATCCTTACCTTTAGGTGGGGTCGTATCCGCTTTCGGTTTAATTCTGCAACGATTATTTTAAGAGGTTTTAACTTTACTGCAGTACTTTGCTTATTAAATTACATCACGTATTGCAAGTTACGTCATCAGACTAGAAGCATTATACTCGTATCTACAGGATGAGTTTAACATTGGGAGAACTTAATGTAGTGTAATTAAAATTGATGGAATGGAAGTCTGTTTTACTAGCAATGACGTCTTTATGACTCATTGCTCGCGTTTTATAAATCCGTCATACATTTTTATTAAAAAAACGCATACATTTTTAATTAAAAATACCGTTGGTTATTGTTGATGCCAAAAAGCATGTACTGACTTGTATTAATGTTTGTATTAAATGACATTTACTTAACGTTTTAAATTATAATTGCAATTTTATTTATTTTATTTTGCCAAATAATTATAGTGACATTTGTATTTAAATTTAATTAATATCAAAACAGTGACATTCTATTCTATTTAATTTAGGGCCGATTTTTCAATGGTCAGATAAAATTTATCAGACTGATACATTATAAAGCGACAGATTTTCAAAAAATACAGGTACCTATAATTGCTGACAATTAGGTGACGTTTTCAAGTTAGCCATATTGTATTTTGTTCGACGAATATTTCTTATCTGACTATTGAAAAATCAGCCCTAAATTGATTAGTTTTGGACAAGTGATATGTAACTTTATGGGTGTAATTTGCCTGAAATAAATAAATGGTTATGGTTATTGTATTTTATGCATGCATTTATTATACATTGCATTATGGTTTAGACTATTGGAGCACTCACAGTACACAGTTGCGCTACTACAGAACAGTGTTTCTGTCCCAGTCTCACTAGAACAACAAAAATCAAGTACCTTGGGGTGGTTATTGACCAGTCGCTCTCTTTTAAACTACACATTGATACACTCGTCGTTCGGTTGCGCAAACTTATCTACATATTCAAAACTCTTAGATACGTAGCCGATCGCCAGGTGATAAAAATGGTCTACACTGCCCTTTGCCAATCTGTTGTTAATTATTGCATATCTTCCTGGGGTGGGGCTGACAAAACGCACCTGTTAGAAGCAGAAAAGGCTCAGCGTCTTATCCTTAAAGTGGCTGCCGGCCTTCCAACCCGATACTCCACGGAGGAGTTGTACAAGAGTTGGGTTGTCCTCACAGTTAGACAGTCCTTTATACTACAAATAGTCCTCAAAAAGCACTCCTAACAATTGTATGATCCGAATCTGGTTAGAGATAAACGCAGAAAAGGCAACGTATGCCAGAAAAAGCTTTTCAGAACCGCCAAATTGCATAACTTTTTCTGCTTCCTCGGTGACTATCTATACAACAAACTTAATAGTTCCCTAAATTTCTACTCGACCACCAAACGTAGTTGTAAAATGACAGTAAGCAACTTTATCTACACATTAGATTATTATGATACTGAGAACTTGCTCACTACCCCGGTATAAACTAAAATAAATAAATTAAATAAAATAAAATGACACTTCACTACTTGCTTGGTGTTTTTTATTTTATGATGACTATCCTTCGTTACACACACACACACACACAGCACACTGACTCAATCTGCAATCATTTATCATTATAATAATACCCTACATTACACCATGTGTACCTAAGATGTATATCTTTAGATTTTTAAGCTTCTAGATTTATTGTTTTTGTTTATTTTTAAGCTATTACTGCAACTTTGCTGTATACCTTATATACTTCACTTGCCTGTTCCAAGTGTCGTCTTCTGTTGGGGGGCCTGGTGACCTGTGTCACAGGTTTCTATGAAACCTTCTTCAGGCACCAGTCTCTCACAAGATATAGGAACAAATCTAAGACCACTAACCTTAGACCCAGTATTGTATACGCATGTTTCCTTTTTTGTGAAGAGAGAAATAAATGATTTTTTTCTTTACTTTACTTTTTACAGTTTCAAGTTTTATATTATGAAAAACGAAATAAGAAACCAAAAATTGCGCACAAGCGGGACATAGTATTGATTTGACGACGCGTTTGGTGTAGTGGTATGTGCTACTGACTATTACGCCGGCCGTCTCGGGTTCGAGTTCTACAACGGGCAAATTAATGAGCATAATGTAATCAGCACGAACATTTGTACTAGTCATGGAAGTTTATATATGTGTATAAATACCTTTTTATGGAAGACGCACCCGTGATGATCTTTGTCTGGTATTCGAAACACAAGGAAGAAAATTCCTTACTTAGAAACCACTACAATATGTTAATTAGCGCGCTTTTTTCTTACTAATTCTTATCAGATTTCACTGACCATTTTATATGGAAATCACTTTATCGTTTGTCTAAGCTATCGATTGCCGGGACAAAAGATAAAGTGATTTCCGATAGAGTGAATCAAAGTGATTTTGAGTAACTTTAATGTACTCATTCGTTTTAAAAAACAATAAAAATTGCAGTTCGAAAAATGTGAAAATGTAGAAAAAAAACTCGTATAGGAAATAAAATTATTTATCGACTCGATAAACAGTATCCAAGCGTGCAAGTCAGTAAGCATCAGTTTCCTTTAATCCACGAATACTTAAAAAAGGCACAATATGGAACGGAATATGAGCATACAGTTTTGTGTTTCCAATTATTATTACTTCTCTTGCTCCTATCAAAAACTATTTTGCGCCCTGCCAAGATTGCAGCTCGCGAAATTGCGAATCCCTAATTTCTACTAAATAGATTCTCCCAAGTTTCTACCAAATAGGAGAAACAAAAGCTACCAACTCGTCCAATTTGGTGGTATACTAACGACTGGTCTGATATCAACATATTGGAGATTAGGTCAGTAGCTCCACTTGTATTTGCTATGTCTGTTTTTGAACATTCCATAGTCGGTTGTTGGTATTGTAGGAAATAAAATAGTAAGTAAAGATAACCTGCAACGTCTTACTGCTCGGCAAAGGCCATAACTCAATGAGGTGATAAAATCTACTTGCCTGAATCAATTTAAGTAGTGTAAATGGATCATAATGTTTAAGCATATTCAGATTCCTTATTACGTGATTCGATGAAATAAATACCAATCCTGATTTCAACTCCAAAAAAGGAGAAGATTATCAATTCAATTGAATGTTTTCGTCATGAAACTCAGTTAATTTCCTAAATTACAGTTTAAAGCTTTGACTTTACATCAAGTAAGGTTGACCCTACTGAAATTTATATCTTTTATTGGATTATATACCTTGGGTTGATGTGGACGTTTATCTATTCTTAATAAGTAAATCTGCTAAAATTTATGTGAAACTCCTGCATTGGTTAATACTGTGTCTTGTCCGTTATCAGACAGAGTTTATTTTGCTAGGAAGGCTAGAGAAACAGCGCTATTTCATCTGTACAAATGCGTAGTACCATTGCATTGGATTAGGCATACCGCGAGCTGGTTGGAAAAAAACTTGTTTTTTGTTTTCGGGAAAAAAACATATACCTAGTTTTGCGGATTTAGATTTTAGAAAATGTTGTCTGCTTTTAACTAAAGCGTGGTATTTTTTTGTATTGGCTTTAACTCTGAAACCATAATAGCCACCTCGAATGAGATAACTTTAACATTTTCCTCTGAATCATTTTATTAAAATTTTAAGAATCGAACCCTGAGTCTTACGCTCTTCAGGCGCATGTCTATACCTGCACTCAGCCACCTTGGCAAACAGTTGAAATTTGCAAGTGTTTTCTGCTATCGCGTAGGCTGCATCAACTGATCAATATTTAAAGGTCCATCATCTTTACCTATCAGCCAAAAGACGTCCACCGCTAAACATAGGCATCTACCAAGGCTTTCGTCAGCCACCGAACTAGCGGTCTGCATCCAGTTTTATCCTGCAATCTTTACAAGGTCCTCTGTCCATCTTATCGGTAGACGTCTCTCTCTGTGTCTCTACAAAGGGTCTTCAATCTAGAATTTTTCTACGGCAACGGCCATCAATTCTTCGCGATAAGTGCCTTGCCCATTGCCCCTTAAGCTTAATAGGTTGCTCTCTCAATCTCCGAAGGAAATATTTGTACAATAATTACATTAATAGAATTGTCTGACACAGTTGCTTTGCACTTAAAAAAATATGACTCATATTATGCTATTTTTGAATGCAAACCGAAAACCATACCCCTAAATAAGCTAAATACTTACAAGATTTTATCAAACGGGTACGAAAGATGGGCAGAACTTTTCCTAATGAAGATCAGGATAATATATTTTTAGCGTTAACTAGCTAAATAATTTAAAAAAATAAAAACGAACACAAGGGGCAGGTTATATTTATTTAAACAAAATCTACCTCAAATAAACTGTACTTTACGGGAAACAAAACTTATAAATAATATTCTACATTTTACAGTAAATAATCTAAACGAACAAATTATATTCTAAATCAAGAAAATAGGATAACTAGAACACAAAATTATTATACGCAAGAGCTGTTAACGCTACGACGACCAGGGGCAAAACGAGGGCGGCGCAGGGGCGCGCTCGCTTTATATAGGAACCGGTCGAGTGGGCTGCTTCTTGGTCTTCAAAATGGCGGCATTATGACAATAATATATAAACGATTATTAAACTGCTTCTTTGACGTAAATAAATGATTTTTCAAAAAATATGCAGTAAAACTAACACCTTAAACGTACCAAAACAATGCAGAAATTTTCTGAACTTTTCTTTTTTTTCAATATAGGGTTAAAACCATTTAAAATGACCATTGTGACAAAAATAAAATAAAAATATAACCATAACCAAAACGAAACTTTAATACTTAGGGTCTAATATCTAGGTAGAAAAATGAGTTTTCACCCTATATCTGGCAACATTGAACACTGGCGAATATTACCCACGTGTGTAAAACATCTAATTTCCTTATAGAATGCAAAGCGAGGTTAAATGTGAACCCGTTAATGACCAAACGTAATGCGCTTCTGTTTTAATTGCGAAAATGCTGTCCAGTTATTATTTCACTTTAGTTCGTAGCGAAAATGAACTGTGGAAACGTATCAAGTAAAAGTTTCGCTCAAAATAATTATACCTAGAGCTAGTTATAATAATTATACATATATGTGTTTTATTTTTCTAGATACTACTTGATCTAAAAAAACTCACGGATGCAGTCGCGGGGGACCGCTAGTGAGGAAATACGTAGAAGAAATGGCCCCATCTCTAACGCGCATACAAATATACCAGCAGCTTTCGAATCCGGGGCTTACGTTCGGAACCCGAGGCCTGTTTTACCCACCGAGCATAATGTTATCATTGACGGCGAAATTTACTTTTGTATTGGTGCATGGCATGGCAGGATGGAAGCATCTTGACAACAAATCAAAAGACAGTATGTCCCTGGATACAGATCGAATACAAAAGTTGATTTCGCCGCCACTGTGAATATTATGTTTACTCGGTGGGTAAAACGTAAACATCCGGGTTCGAATCCTGGTGATGTATTTGTCTTTTAAAATGACATCAAGGTTTATAAAACAATTTAACAATTTTCTCTAAAAGTCTAAAGTTTAAGAGATACACGCTTCCAAAGTGTTAAAATTGGCGCCCCCCCCCCCCTTCCAACTTTTAAACTGAGCGAGTGTATTTTTTTTTAAAATACATGATGCAGATCTTGACAAAGACTTTCAACGAAAATTGAGAGAACTGGCAGTTTATGACATTTTCAATAACCGCAAACATAATTTTGTTATTCGTAAAAATACTATGGAAAACAAAGGTACCTACATTTGTTGTCAACAAAATGCTGTGGTATTTTGGCTAAGTCGAAGTAAGTGTAATTCAGTTAAAGTTGGCACGGAACCCTTAGTGTGCGAGTCCAACTCGCACTTGTTTTTTTTAATATATCATAATTATTTAGCTAGTTTAGTATACGCAATGTGGCGGGCGGCACCGCGCCGCGCTACGATACGGGGCGTCACACCAAGTACCGACAGACCCTGTATATGCCTTTGCGTTCAGTTTTGTCTGCCAACGAGCAGTTTTCTTGACATTATATGCCAACGTGAAAAATAATTTTTAAGCTAAAGCTATCCCAACGCCATCTAATGAGAGTTGAAAAGTGATGGGAGAAAATTGCTTATTACTTATTGAAAGGTTGATAGCACAATAAAGATAGGTTATTAGAGTTAGTAAAATTATATTGAATAGTTTTATTTGTATTTTTCGACATTAGTTTTACAAATTGCCTTTTAAAGCATATTTTTAAAGCCTAAAAACTTGTTTAGAATTACTCAACTATAAGTAAAGTTCTTTTGTTGTTGACAATTTATCCAAATTGTTATGTACGTACGCATATTTAGACAAAAAACATCTTGAAATAGAAACTCCGTACTCTTAAATGTTCCCTCTGAATAGATACACTGCAGTGTGTAAATATGCCGGTGTAATAACCGTTTCAGAAAATTCGTACCAAAAATAGTGAATGGAGCAAAACGCTTACACGGTTGACATAATTCGGTTCGGTTCAAAAATTGCAAGCGTCTTACTCTGTTATATTTTTTACACTGTTATTTCGGGTAGGTAAACATATAAAATTGAATGAAAAAAGAACAATATTTACTTAGGTCCTTCATGTAGAAATTTGATTGGTTAGGATGAATGCAAAAGCATCCATACCACTAATTAAGTATTGGTATATCTTAATCTTATTTATTTTTGTTTTGTATTGTGTAGATCGTCATGCGACTGTGCATGTATGTTATAATTTTGTTAGAATTTTCTTTTTTTTTATTCAATGGGCTAACCATATCAAATTGGGATTCAGATCGGATCCGTATAGGATTGGATAGGCGACAAAACACAACATAGTTATCACATGATACACTATGAAATGATCAAGACTTGTCTCTTATCAATATTTATGTATATTTAATTTACCAGTTGTGCCCCGTGATATCGTCCGCCATTTTTAGTTTTTTTTTTTTAAATAAACGCTCCGCTTTTATTGGTTGCTTTGTAATAAATATATGTAATAAATAAACAAGCTTTCTAACACAAAACTTTTTTTCAAATACGACCCAGTAGCTTCTAAACTAGGCTAGTTTAAACAAACAAACTTTTTCCATCCCTAACCTTAGCAGAAAAGTTTTTTTAGCCATCACGCGTTTATATTGTTACTCAATACCAACATCATACCGTTATTGCTCGTTATTTAATCGTTACTTTTAACCGTTATCGATTTTCTGAACGGGCAACACTTTTTCCCGCCAATGCGCCCCACCACGCTACCGCTGGATGGGGAGCGGAGCTGTAGACAGAACGCTGGGCACTCGGACATTCGAACAACGACAGTCGACTTGAGTAGTGGTTTAGCAAAACCTATGTCCGTCTTGTGACCCATGTTTTAGTGATATTGTTATAAAACTGTGTTAAATCATAAAAAGATCTGAATAAAGCTTGTTGTTGAAAAATATATGAAATTTTCCTGAATCTCGGTCACAATGTGTAAATAACTTTTATACGCGAATAGAGTCTTAAATGGTAGGGTTCCGCAGATCTCAGCCATTTCGTTTTGTCCCGGAACATTTCGCGATAGTTTCTGAATGCATTTTATTTGCTCCTTTTCTTGAGTTTTCATTATGTGCTATTCGATTTTATGCGGTCTCCTAAACGGTAGTGCAGTTTGCTATCGTACTTTCTTTTGATAAGTCGTTTAATGTCGGAATGTAGATGGCAAATAAAAATACGACTTTTTTGGTGATTTCTGGGCAGCAAAAACAACCGGCCAAGTGCGAGTCGGACTCGCGCACTGAGGGTTCCGTGCCAACGTTAACTGAATTAGGCAATCCACTTACTTCCACTTAGTAAAATACCACAATATTTTGTTGACTGCAAATATAACTTTGTTTTTCATAGTGTTTGTATGAAGAACTAAGTTATGTTTGCGGTTATTGAAAATGTGCTTTATCTCAAAAACTTCTAGTTCGATTCCTGCCGAACCAATTTTCTTTGAAAGTATTTGTTATGATCTACATTATATATATTTTTCAAAATTTACACTCTCTTAGTTTAGAAGTTAGACGGGGGGGACGCCCATTTTTCCACTTTGGAAGCATCTAGCTAAGAAACGTTAGACTTTAAAAGAAAATGGTTTTAGGAACCTCTATGTCATTTTAAAAGACCTATCTAAAGACCAACCACACGCATAGGTTTGACTAAAAAAAAATTTCGGTTTTAGTTTCATGTATGAGAGCCCTTAAATATCGTTATTTTTTATTTTTTGTATAAAAATCGTAAAGCGGTTAACATGATACATCTCCCTACCAAATTTCAACAGTGTGATGCTTATAGTTACAGAATATGACTTAAAAATTTTCGCGCAGATTGAGACGGTAAATGACTGTGCCCGCTTGCAAAGTGATCTCACAAAGGTAGAAGCCTGGTGCTTAAGGAATGGTATGTCCTTGAGCGTCGGTAAATGCCTGGTGATTTCATTTACTAAGAAACGATATAAAATATACTATGACTATGAGCTCGAGGGACACACACTCGAGCGCAAATCCACTGTGAGGGATCTTGGCGTTAGTTTTGACGCAGATCTCTCCTTTCGTTCGCATTACAAAAATATGGTCAACAGTTCACTGCAAACTCTAGGTTTCCTTTCTAGGATTACAAAGGATTTTAAAAATCCAAAAAGTCTCATCACCTTATTCTGCTCCCTAATTCGAAGTAAGCTCGAGTATGGATCGGCCATTTGGTCCCCTTATTACGAGATCCATTCTAATCATATTGAATCGGTGCAGAAAAAATTCCTCAGATTGATATCTTTCCGACTGGGTTTAGGGCGATCTTCTCGGTCATACACGGATAGGCTGAAGACCTTTTGCATGATTACCTTGAGTGCACGTAGGCAGCTACTAGATTTATCGATTCTGCACAAAATCGTGCATCACTTAATTGAATCTCCCGATCTTACGTCATCCTTAAGTATTAACATTAGAGTAAACGCTAGGCGCCCACTGCCCACTTTTGTCCTACCCATATATAGGAACAATGTCTCACGGCACAACCCTATAGCTAGAATGTGTCGCTTATACAATCGGCTGCAGGATAAGCTCGACATATTTGATTATAGACCTACTCGCTTCAAGAACGAAATACGAGCCCTCGTAGATGACCTCAGCTAAGCGTTATCCACCTAACCCATACCAGATTTTTAAGATTTGTGTGTGTTTATCTAATAATCTTATTAAATTTAATATTTATTGTAAATTGATTGATTGTACTGATTGATTTTATTTTTATTTTTATTCTATTGATTGATCTTAATTTTTATTGTATTTTGCACTTCATTTGAAATTTATTAATTACGCAATTGATTATTGTAAACGTGTAACATGCTAGGACATTGGTCTAGTTTTCACAGCAATTTAATTAATATTATTATTTGTATCTATTCGATTAATGTCTGTTTTGTTACCAATTGAAAAAAAAAAAAAAAAAAAAAAATTGGCTGTGACATACGGACGGACAGACAGACAGACTTGACGAAACTATAAGGGTTCCGTTTTTTGCCATTCGGCTACGGAACCCTAAAAAGTCTTACTACTCAGTGTCTAAGGACGAAAATCATCAGTGTGTATTACCAGTGATGACATACGGATCTGAAATATGGTCTCTATCATAAAGAAGCTCAAAATCACAACGAGCGATGGAGAGTGTTGTATGCTGGGTGTTTCTCTACAGGATCGAATCAGAAATGAGGAGATACGTAGAAGTACTAAGGTAACGGACATAGCCTTGAGAATCAGTAAGCTCAAGTGGCAATGGGTAGGGCACATAGCGCGAAGAACTGGTACCCTATCACGAATAATTTGCGTCAAAGTATTCGTAAAGTAACGTAATCATTTGTATGAGAATCTGAAAGCGCCTCTATCGCACGTAAAACAAACTAAATTTGGCAGCTCAAATACCTGACATTTATTGTGCGTAACCATTTTCTATAGTGTTTAACTGGAATTGCGAGCACGAACCGTTCTTTGACGTATAGTATCATGAGTTGCAACATGATTACTTGAGATTCTAAATGTCGACAATGAGTGAAGAGAAACTAGGTAACTTTTACGGATAAGACCGCCTAAATTATTTTTTTCCAAAATTATCATACAGATGCATTTGAAGACGAATTCAAGCTCCTGGACTGGGAAAGATTCGGCATCAACGTCAATAGCAAATACATCTCTCACCTCCGGTTTACTGATAATATACTATTTGTGCAGGCAAAAATGAGATTTTGGAACTACAGTCGAAAGTTTTCAACGGGTGTGTATATAGGTACTAGTGTGACTATACGGATCCGACACATAGTTTCGTACTATATGTGTTCAAAATCTCTCATATAACAACAGACAGAGCTTTGGCTTTTGGCGAGAAAATAAAGAAACATGTGAAATAAAGAATACGTGGTCATCAAATTGTGGTCATATTTATAATTCTAAAATTAAGACATTGCAGTAGAAATATGAAATTTGTTACAATATTTTTTTATCTTATACTCTTTACTTTTAACTTGAAAAGAAATCAGGATCAGGGACACTTGTAATCGGTGTATCGATTTTGATCTTGTTGAGTTCATCTTTGATCTGATATGGGAGTACCGAAGACCGCCGGAACTGCTAGACTCACTTTATTTATTCAAGCTGGGTAGGCGTATTTCTATACATTTTATTTTGGTTGTCTTCATTCTGAAAAATAATATATATATATTTTATATTGACGTTAATGCTTTTCATTCCATTTGTTAGAAACAGCGTCCTCTTGGAGAGATGAGGGCTTGGATAAATCACAATTTCTTGAGAAATAAGATCTAGCTAGAGTTTATCTCGCTATAATAGCCAATGAATAAAATCACTTTAATCACAAATCCTTGAATTACTTTTACATACTTACTTTTTCAAAAAATCAAATATTGTTACGTTCTACTGCAAACGACTTGTCCTCGTTATTTTAAATATTTTTCATCATTTTAAACTAAATCTTTTGTAAAACTTTTGCATTTGTCACAATATGATGGCATAACGTCAATCTGTCAATTGACAGTCTAGTAAACAGTTCAAAAATCTAAAGATTACAGAACAACATATACCTTCATATTTTAATAGACCAAAATTTTACATTTACTAACCCTGCCAAACATATTGATCGTAAATTTGTTCCGTTATTGATTTCTCTTAGATTTCACTGGAATATCATGATATATTTCGATAATTAAAATATCGCTTTACTTGTTTCTAGACGTGTCATATTTACGTTAGTATGACGTCATCTTCGTCAATGCTATCGAGCTTACTACACGACACGAGAGTGCTTCGTGATGCCGACTAGCGTTGTACTGCGTAAACTCGCTACGCTAACGTGACGAATACGTCAAAAGTTCGTGATTGGGGTACTGATGGCCGTTGGGGCAGGAAAGTTCTAGATTGGAGACCCTTCGACCAAAGACGCAGCGTAGGACGTCCACCAACAAGATCGACAGACGACCTTATAAATATCGCAGGATCAAACTGGATGCAGACCGCTAGTGACCGGTCGCTGTGGAAAGCCTTGGGTGAGGCCTATGTTCAGCAGTGGACGTCCTTTGGCTGATAATGATGATGATGACTCCTCTCATATTCCTCGCTATAACTATGTGACAAATGGCCACAGAGCTCCTCAATGATATTATGTTCTAAATACAATATCATTGGACCTCCTACATACGATTCCATGGCTGTCAACACGTCAACGGCGTGTCGATGGCGTGTGGACGGCATGCCGACACGGCGCAATTATAGCCTCTAAAATTTCGACGACAGGCGTTGGCTTGCTAACGGCAGCCGTCGACAAACTATCATATAAAATTTCGACGGCACGCAGACGTCACATTGATGACAGCCGCTGCCTTATACTGTGTATCCTTTTAATTCAAAATTAGGTCCCAGCCTTCTACAACTTGTAATGTTAAATGCGCAAGACCTGGCACCCCAAATGATGTTTGATGTATGATGTCAAATCAACTGATCTAATTCTTAAAAAAA
Source organism: Pyrausta purpuralis (assembly GCA_963924145.1). Taxonomy (NCBI): domain Eukaryota; kingdom Metazoa; phylum Arthropoda; class Insecta; order Lepidoptera; family Crambidae; genus Pyrausta; species Pyrausta purpuralis. The sequence goes on from OZ001657.1 coordinate 21,226,236, forward strand.
TTCTTGATTGTTAATTCAAAAGTTTGATACTGAATTGACTCAATGTAATACGGATATTGAAAAACCACAAATTTGTTGTGAAAACAATTTATTTATTACCAGATTATGTAGACAAAATTGTATGAAACGTAGCATTGATAAAGGTGGTTGCAAACCACTAGTGCTGGTAAAATAATGTGTTAAATGGAATATTTAATGTTCAAGGTAACTCTTTTCACACTACCCGACTGCGGCAAAAACACAAACTGGTTTTTATTTCTGAATAACTTTATAAAAAAGTAAATACCAACTTTCTTTTTGGAGTCGGTGTTATCACTTTGACCATCAAGCATCAACTATCAAAGCACCGAATCCAAAAAGAAATTGTTTGCCTAAAATGGCTTCCTTTCCTTTCAAGGGTCAAGAGTTTATTAAAGACTTTTTAGTGCATTTTGGTTTTCAAGTCGTTTTTTTTATAAAATTAATTTTGTTTCATTTTTTGTGATTACTCAACTCAAACAGTCTAATAAACCTATTATAGCCCTAGCCTTTAACCTAACCTATCTATAACACTCTTTAGTCACTTTCTGTCAAGTGATGAAAGCACTTAGAAAGAACGAGACAAAACAAAGTAATAGTTAAAGCCGTTTTATTATGCTGATTGCGTTATTATGAATAAGGGGGCTAGCTTGTGCTCAAGGGTAGCCTTTTTCTTATAATATTTATGTGTAGGAAACCAAATAAAAGGCACACGAGTTCGTCATGTGTGTGGCTACCTTTATATTCAGTGCGAGCATCGAAACTCTGCCGTAATATTTCTTGTGAACTGTCAAAGTCAATTTTCATTTCCCAATAAAAAGTTAATCTTAGACAAAGTTAAGCGAATCTTTGTAAATGTAGAAAGTTTTATTTTCCTCTCGCATCTTGAGGAAGTTTAAGTTAATACGTGAAATTAAGTTCTCGACTTGTTGTTATAAATATTTTGATATACGGGCGAGTTTGGTAGTAAATTGGTTTTGATTTAGTGATAATAATAATAATAAATATTGCACACCACATACAACGTATAATTAAACATCTTAAATAATAACGTCGGAATATTTTTGCTTGAATCAATTTCTTCCAGACTACTATTAGGTAAGGAAAAGCATAAAGAATAAGAGAAGTGGCATGGCGATGAAATATTTTAAAAACTTTGATTTACGTAAGAGTAAGTAAACGGATTTGATTGAAGAGAGATAAGAAAAGGGTCATATATACACATTATCTACTTATAATGACATGTTAATAAATAATTATAAAAGACGTATAAACCAGTAAATAAATAAAATTAACTAAATAATAATAATCTTACACACTGTGGCACGCACTGATCGGCTGGCATGGCTACTTTCGTTCATCGTAGTGTATTTTTTTCATCTCGTTTTTACTTTTTGCATAATTAAGTTTCTTTGTTCATTAGTAATTTATCTGTGATATTGTGTATGTGTGTGTTTGTGATGTCCTTCCATTTTTTTTTCATTTTTTTCTAAATAACGGTTTCCTGGTTTTTCTTCGTAATTTTTAAGGCACTCGCCTGGTTATCGTGAGAATACTAGTGAGCGCGGTTACAGTGACACGCGCCCAAGAAAAAATGTGCAAAAATGAACTGTATTGACACGAATTGGACGAACGCGAGTAGTTGAGCGTGGAAACGGAAGAAACATGACATCTTAGTGTTGAAATTACAAGTTTACCAAAAAAAAACTTCTGCTAAATTCTACATTCAGTTTCTATACTTTTTTCGCTTGCAAGTTTGAATACTTTAGTAGTTCATGGAATGAATCAGATTATTTCTTCAGCTGTGGATTTTTAAGGAACATTCATCATTTTTTTTTTGGGAAAATGACGAAAATTCAAAATGGATTGTTTTGCTATAAAATAGGTTTGTAAAGTTATAATAATAATGAATAAAATTCTTTACTGAACAAGTAAAGATACCAAAGAAATCACAAATACAATATTAGCGGTCTTATCACTGGAAGCGATCTCTTGCAGTCAACTCTCTGGTTTAGGAAACAACGTTTATTAGAAAGAAATAAAGCGGTGTGCTATAAGATAGCTCAAATTATAATATTTCACTTGTTTGTGTTAAGGTGCTCGTAGCGCAGTGGTAGCAGTGCTTTGGTTGTGATATCGATGTTAAGCAACCTACGGCGCGGTCGTGTTGGACGGGGGGTGACCATTCCAACCATTTATGTGACGTATATTTCACTATCTCTGCTGAAAGCACGTCAAGCTCGGCTAATATCGGTTGATATCAGTCTAGTCGGGTTCATAAAATGGGCAGCTTGATATCTGACAGTAAGCTGAGTCGCTCTCCTTGCAAACACCCCTCCACTAATCCGCACTGAGCCCGGGTGGTGAAGTATGGCTCAACCTACCTCATAGTTCAGGTTCAAGGCCTTTGCCCAGCAGTGAGACGTTACTGGCTAACTTTGCTCGAGTACCAGCAACTTTCTGGCCCGGTGAGCCAGAGTTGCTGGTTCAAGTCCCGCCCGTGCGCATATTTTTGATTTCTTATTTCATCTTTATGAATATAAAATATGACACTGTGAGTATTAAAACTTTATAAACCATTTGCTTTAGTCGTTTGTGTAATTGTGGTTATTTTAAAACAGCGTCCGTTACATCTCTCCGTATTATGCAATTTTTGACTAATAGAAATCATCATCTTCATTAAGACAAGCAAACTTGGTCGACGGAGATTGTTGCGTTCACTTTTTTTTTATGAATGTCAAGTTTATATGAATGGATTTATCAAGAATTTTTCTAATGAATATGCAAGTGTTATAAATGAAGAGCTCTTTAATATTCATAATTTTTATATCTTTGTAGATTTTATCAGTCGGCTTTAAAAATGGATAGTTAAATAGTAATTTCATAACTTTGTTTTGCATTCTTTGTAGTCCCTGTAATTTTGTCTTTGGAGCACTGCCCCAAATTTCAATAAGATATAATAGTTGAGATTCGATGAGTGAGTTATAAATATTGTAACGCAGTTTTTTAGGAATGCAATAACTTTTATTGCGAAGGGAGCCAATCAATGATGAAAGTTTATTCCTTACATAATCAATCTGGTTATTCCATGATAGATATTGGTCCAGTCGCAGGCAAAGGTATTTTTCAGTGGATTTTTTTTCTAAGGGGCCTCTGGTGTTCATTGATTTTTACTATTTGTGATCTATTTTTTAAGTAGGACTCGAGTAATTTAAGAGCATTGCCTTTGATACCGATGCTTTTCAACTTAGTTAAAAGAAGCTTGTGACTAACGGTATCAAAAGCTTTTTTTAAGTCAACAAATACGCCTTATGCAATATTCCTTTTATCAATGCTATCCTTTATTTTTGTTATCAAATCAACAGTTGCTGCTGTAGTGTAAAATTTTGCTCTAAAACCATACTGCCTTTCTGTTATAAAATTAAATGAGTTAAGATAGTGTGTCAAGCGTTTGTGTATGATTGTAATGATTTCATTATTAATCCAATCCTTTTGAGGTAAATTAAGTGCTTTCTTTTTTATAACTTTGGATGGATGCGGTACCGTTACCATGAGTTTACTTGATAGCGACGACGGCTTTACTTGCTATCGACGACGTAAAAAGTCTACGGAAAATTGCACAGCACCTCTAGCGGTCACTGATACAAACGGCTTTACTCGCTAGTGACGACGTAAAAAAGTCTATGGACAATTGCACAGTGCCTCTAGCGGTCACGGATACAACTAAAATATTCCATACAAAAAGTAACGACGTCGCTATTGAGTAAACTCATGGTAACGGACGGTACACACCGCTTGTGATCAGTCGCTGTGGAAAACAGTGTGGGAGGCCTATGGTCAAAACAGGATGTCCTTTGGCTGAAAATGATGATGATGATGATGATGAACCTATATCTTATTACGAAGAAATTAACTTTGAATTTGAATTTGACTGCCTCGGTGGCGCAGCGGTATGTAGGTCACACTTTAAAACGACGGCTGCGCTAGATGTCTCGGGTTCGATCCCCAAGTCTGGCCAAAAATATGTAGCTGGATTTTTCTGTTCATAAATTCTTAGGGTAGTCCAACATATAAGCTACATTTATATTAAGTTTCATTAAAATCTATTAAATAGTTTAAGCTTGAAGAAGTAACAAACATACATCCTCAATAACAATCGCGATTATAATATTAGTAGGACTTATTGAGCTTTCTACGACATGCCTTACTGTGTCCCAACTCAGTTTAAAGTCGTATACTTAGCGGAGACTTTATTGCCTTTTTACTGCCGGTTTAACTTAGAAGCTAAGTTGGAATAGAGCCTATTTGCGATCGAGATAATCAGATTGTTAAGTAGGTTTCAAGCAATTGGATTAACAACTGAGGCTTTGTGGTAATCCTTTTCACTTGAAACTCAGACATAATAATTAAACAGTTGCTTGTGATTATTATTCCTTTTGATGTTAAAGTGATAGAAGTTACAAAAGCTTTTTTATAACTGGATAGACTAAGATAATATTGCAGCTAGTTGAGTTATGATTTTCACTCTCTGATAAACTTAACATAAAATTGAATTAATAATTAAGTAAGTGATTTTGATTAAAAGACTTAGGTTATCTTAATGAAGTCAAAGTAAGTATGAAAACTTGTCAGAATTGTATATCTTTCACTTAATATCTGAAGAAAACTGTTAGGATTCTCAGGTATTAATCAAAAATATAGTCTGCCCTATTACGCAGAGTATAATGTACAAATTTTGGGAATTGCTTTGTTCATTTTAAGTATTTGTTTCACTTAAATTTGATCTCTTCTGAAAATCTGTAACTGAGATGTATTTTGACAGCGTTGAGACAGACAGGTACAGATTAAAATGATAAATAATTTCAAGGGCGCTTGAAAAAAGTTTTTTTTTTATATTTTAAAGATATCGGTATAATCAATATAAACACGAATTTTGTCCTTGCGTATTTCGAGAGCCATCTGGTGTTCGACAGACAAACGATGTAGGGACTTCCACTGCAGGAATGAAAGACACAGAGTTTTCAGCAGTTCTCAGAAGCATCATTTTTTAACATGGCCATAAATATTGTCACAAATATTTTTTTTTTAATGCAAACAATATTTATTATTTTTACAGTGTGTTAATTTTATACATAAATTTAAAACAATTTAAAATATAAAAAGCTTATTTGAAGTAGTCTCTATTGCCTGCAATACAGTCCTTTAATCGTTGAGGCCAGTTATCAATAGAAGCACGCACTCTTTCCATGGGAAAATTCTTCACTGCCAATCGTATGGTTTTTTTTTTTATGGACTCCAAATTATCATGGCGTTTAGAGCAAGTCGTACTCTCTAAAACTGACCATAAATCATAATCCAGCGAATTAAGATCGGGACTAGACGACGGCCAGTCTTCAGCTCTGATGAAGTTCGAAACGTTCGCGTCTAACTAAGACTGCATGGACCGAGCTTTATGACCTGGCGCCGAGTCTTGTTGGAAAGACCATGTTTGGTTATTGAACATGGTTTTGTTAAAGGGCTTAACTACCTTCTCAAGAATGGTATGTTGATACACTTGTGCCGATGTTTTGATACCTTTTTGAACTACTGAAGCGATACGCAAAGGGAGGTCACAGAAAAATGTTGTTTACGGATGAGAAAATCTTTACAATAGAGCAACATTTTAACAAACAAAATGACCGTATTTATGTTCAAACCTCTAAGGAAGCTTTCCAATTAGTCGACAGAGAGCAACGTGGGCATTACCTGACTTGGTGGGGTGTTAGCTATGAAGGAGTGACTGAGACATATTTTTATGAAAAAGGTATCAAAACATCGGCACAAGTGTATCAAGATACCATTCTTGAGAAGGTAGTTAAGCGCTTTAACAACACCATGTTCAATAACCAAGCATGGTCTTTCCAACAAGACTCGGCGCCGGGTCATATAGCTCGGTACACGCAGTCTTGGTTAGAAGCGAACGTTTCGGACTTCACCAGAGCTGAAGACTGGCCGTCGTCTAGTCCTGATATTAATCCGCTAGATTATGATTTATGGTCAGTTTTAGAGAGTGCGGCTTGCTCTAAACGCCATGATAATTTGGAGTCCATAAACAATCCATACGATTGGCAGTGAAGAATTTTCCCATGGAAAGAGGGCGTGCTTCTATTGATAACTGGCCTCAACGATTAAAGGACTGTATTGCAGCCTAGTAATATTTTGTAGCGCCAAGCAAGTAATATTCTCCAACACTTTTTTTGAAAGAAATATTATAACATCTAAAATAGTAAATAAAACAAAAAACTTTAAACTGAAATTTCAAAACGAACCTGAGTCAGATTTTTCATTTGTAAGTTATTATCAACCTACAAATAAAAAAATTGACCTAGGTCACCGTCCCGTGGAAAGGTGCCCATGAGGCTGGCCACATTGCCTCTTTGAATAGCCAAGCTTATACGCTGGCCAAGGTAGAGGCCAGCCTTTTCATCGTGAGAATTCAAAACTAGGCGTTTTGAAATCTCACGATACAATTTATGGGCACTTGGTCCCCACGGCCCTAGAGTTTTGACCCCAAACGGCTCAAACATGTAAGTCTCACTTAGACATTCATATTTGCGCCGTTTGAGGACTTCAGCAGAAGCAGCTGCTGATCCAGCCCTATTACCAGTTAAAGGAAAATGAGAGGGTGCCAAAGTGTCGACGCAAGTAGCGTCCCACACTAAGGGCCTGCCCATCATCCAAGGAACTAGAGTCATGCCGTCGGGCCGCTTACCATCGCTACGCATGAGGCCGTTAGGTTCCAAAACGGCTGGAATACGTGCGCTAGCAAGCGCCCGACGGATGACATCGTTCAAACTGGCATGTCGGGGGATCCTGCCGGCGCTTCTGCTACACAAGAGGCCATGGTGAGCGAGTTGGTCGACCACCTTTCCGCAGGTACAGCGATGAGCCAACGTGTTGAAAGCACCTAAACGTAAACTTACAGCTACACGAAAACTAATATTATCAAATAGAGTGCCGAGGACAGGTGAGGGAATCGTCGTTAGCCACAGATTTGATTCCCACTCCCCAACGGCTAAGAGACGAGCACGGTCTGCAGAGTTCGTAGCGGTTTCTAAAAGATTTTTACGTACTTTTCTGCAGAGAGGCTCGTCCCATAGCCGCTGAATAGAGTGGTTATCCGGAATGTCTTCGGGAGTTATAGTTCTCCAAGCGTCAACAACTTCGGCTAAAAAAGGTATGTGAATGGTATTGAACTGATGAGAATTAGTTAGAATTTTACAAATAAGGCCAAAATTTTTATGACATGATGATAAAAATGCTGGAAGACTGACCGCGGATATCCACCTTATACCCAGGCCCCCATGCCGAATAGGCAAGGATGCCTGAGTCCAGACTTTGTCCTTTACCTTTAAGTTGAAAGTCGATGAAATTGTTTTTTTGGATAACATCGTCTAATTTTGAGGTCAGGTCGGGATGATTCCAAAGTTGAGATGAACGAAAGATGTACATGAAATTTGGTACAAAGAGACAGAAACGGATTATCGTGTATGCATAGTGATTATTAATTTTGAGGAGACGGTCCGAAAAATAATTAAATTTGGCTACTTTTTCCGCAACAAAATCTGGAAAAGATTCCTCAAAGATTGGGGATCCTAGTAGGTGAAGGGAAGATTTGTCTATAATATTGATGCTGGGTGCCAACTGTCTAAAACTATTAATTATTTCGTCACGTAGGTCACAATCAGGTGGTACACAAAGTTCGCACTTTGAAAAATTAAGTTCTAAACCACAATTTTTGAAATCTTTAACTAATGATACGAAATCATTCAAGACTGTTGAATGATTACCACCGAGGGAACCGTCATCTAAGTACCAAACATTAAAAGCCGATTTAAGTTTAGAGGTGGTGGGTGAATTGCTAAACTAAACATAGCGGGGCCTCACTAGGCCCTTCTATTGGATCGCCTTGCTGACAACCAACGGCAGATGAGAGTAAATATTTCCTGTACATTAATTTGGTGGGAGCACTATAGCACTGCCACAAAAAACTGTATAAAGAAGGCATCTTTCTCTGAATCTCAGAAAGCAGAACTCCTGTCTACCGAATTAAAGGCATTTTTCACATCAACTTTAAAAAGTATATTATTACTCGAAAACTGTGAATTTAGAAAGGGGCGGACAGAATGAATGGCTGCCTCACAACCACCAGAAACTCCAAAACCCAGCTGAGCAGGTTGAAAAAAATCAGCTAAAGTACCAGACATTGCCCGACAACCAATTTTGGCAGGTAGGCGCCGATATGTGGTGCCTACAGCAATAGGACGTATGCCTCCATCTTTTTTTTTAAAGCACAGAGGTTCCATAAAGTATGGGTACAATAGATTGATTTACCTTACCAGACAGCATTAGGTTTGTTAAATTGGTCAAAGCCTCGAGAAGATTGGTGCTGGTCTCACAGCCCGCATTTAAAAGGTCTTTCAAATTCTGAGCGGTGAGACCATCCAGCCCAGCAGCAGTACCGCTCCTAAAGCTGTTGACCGCCCAGAGGACATCCTCCGAAGAACACTGTAAATGAGTATCTGTATTACCAGGAGGTAGGGGAAATGTAATATTATTGGACGGATGGGGATGTTTGTCATGCAGGGATGCGAGAGTTTCTGGTGTATCTGGTGCTAAAGAATCACCGGAAAAAAGTAAGCGAGCTGCTTCTTTGATATCCCCATCACTAACTTTAGACTCAATGTGAAAAAAACTAGATATACTGCGACGTGGAGCATCGTAATTATTGATTATGAGTGAACCTGACGAGCAATTTTTCTTAATGAGTGTGGTAAGGCTTGCAGAACTATTATTTTGTGAATTTACGTGAAAGATTCGATATGGGAAGGTTAGTTGATGCTCCCAAACTTGTGGAGTGTTCAGATTGACTACGGATCTGACATCAGTAATCAAATTTTGAGCCACACAGACGCGAGCCCCACGTGGGACTCTTTTAATAATGGGGACACTATTTTTAAATTAAGAAAGGCGATTCCAAAAAGGTTCAGAAGGTGGTTGAGATAGGGCGGGGGGTGGTGATGCACTTAATGAAGGTACCTGCACAACGGGAACAACATTGTTGTGGCAACGACTTTTATGTATCTTCAGCCCTCTTTGCCCCTTATAAAACTTAGGTGCGGCACACAAATCACACTTAACAAAATCTACATTCATTTAAAAATATATATATAAAACTATACAAACACCGTAATTTAAACTGTACAAAATAATAATAATGTAAAAATAATGGCTTAAACTAAGGCCAAAAGCAATTGAAAAAAATATTATGAATTTTTACAGAAAGTCAAACACAGCACTCGTTCCCTGGTAGCGCTCCTATTGGTTCATTTTCAGGGAAAATTTTGCTGCGACGAGACGACAGCTGATGGCGTCCTTGGCAATGATTTATTTCAGATTATCAACCAAAATCAGCTGATTTTGATAGTTTTATTCAAATCATCAAAAGATGCGTGGAAAAGGTGCGGACAAGCGCACTGTTGGCACAACAGAATATTTTCACAAAATACAGGCGGAAACCATTTAGGGATACATTAATATGAATTATTTTCCCAAAAAATTCACAGGACGTGGCAAGTCAGAATTGAGGTTTTCGTCACATTTTACATTCATCATTATAAAGAAAAATATAAATATTTGTTCCCGAGCATAAGTGGCCCCATGTATTCCATCTTACAAAATGACGGTATTATTTTTGCATAGACAACCTTACCACACAATGCCGCCGGCTGTATTTCAAATGCCGCTGCGGCTCCTGCACCAGGTGCCGCTGCAATGGCCGGCACGGACAGTGCCGGCCATACCATGCACATGTCATGACACCTTAACGGTGTATCCACACCGCCTGCATGTTCTTAAGGTGTATCATCATTTATCGTCATATCTTTAAAATTCGTATTTTTATAAAATATAGCCTGTGTTATTCAGATGTTTAAGCTACATTCTGTTAAGTTTCATCAAAATACATTCATTCATTCATTCATACATTCATCCTCTCAAATTTTCGCGCTTATAATATTAAGTAGGATAAGTACTTGGATGGGTGACCATTCTGATGCCGTGCTCCAAAAGGCATGTTGAGGTGGTCATCCCGACTAATATCGATAGATTTTAGCCACTAAGCCTTGTTCTGCTCATACCACCTAATACTTGAGGTGAGGTTTAGCCCAGCAGAGGAATACTTAGGCTAACTTCATAACTTATTTAATACGCAAGTAAGCCTCCGTATCTTTCCCCTTTATGACCACACGTCTAAACGTACCTTATAAAATATTAAGGACGAGTATGTTCTTAAAATTCGTCGTCCGCTAGGCTTTTAATCGAGCTTTGCTCGCGTCTATCCTCACTGAATTACATTAAAAATTCAAAGCACATACACAAGACTAAGCTACGATTATCCAGATTAGCCTGAACTGCATTTTCTTTTGGCGATTGTAGTAGTGAGAGGTCTGTTTATATTTGTTATTTGCGTGTATTGTTGGTATCATTTGAAGTCACAGGTTTATTTTGTGTAAAGATAACGCCGTACGATTGTGATTTAGAATTCGATTGTTATAATAAATAAATTTCGTGTTAAGCCCTGAATTGTTAGACCCTAGATCTCGTAATAAAATGATTATGATCGAATGTTTAAGGATTGAGGATAAACTTGGATGTAGTCTGACTGTAGAGCGTTTGGCCCGGTCTGCCAAAAGGTTGCTGGTTCAAGTCCCGCCCGTGCGCAAATTTTTGGTTTCTTATTTCATCTTTATGAATATAAAATATGACACTGTGAGTGTTAAAAACATTCTAAAGCATTAGATAGCGAAGCGACATCAATTTCCAAGTTGAATTTATTCTGTAAAGAATAACTGCTTGGGCCATCTGTTTCATAAACAGACGGCTAGATGGCGCTAAGCGTCACGCAATTGACGTTTTCATAAGAAACCACAAATTTCGCCGGGTCGGACTGACAGCACGGTAGCTCAATTGGTAAGAGCGTTTGGCCCGGTCTGCCAAAAGGTTGCTGGTTCAAGTCCCGCCCGCGCGCAAATTTTTGGTTTCTTATTTCATCTTTATGAATATCTCGTAAAAGTGTAAAAACTGTGCATTTTGGAACAAGATAATCAGTGACAAAATAATGTGAGCGGCAGTACAACAATTAATCGTCACGATTTTAGTGAACTAAAAAACGTACATTATTATGTGCATGATCTGAAAGCTAAATTCGACAGTACAAGAAGAGTAACGCTGGCGCTTTGGTTGCCGTGCGAACTTTCCTACTTAATACACAGTAACACCTGGTTCGAGATTTAGCCGGTCCGCAAATACACATTAATAAAATTTTGTTTTTGTGAGTAACTTACTTGTAACGCCACCTAACTTAAAATAATTGCACCTATTGTATTAGTCATCTTTGTCCGATATTGAGAAATCCTAAGGATTCCGGGCCTTCTACTGTGCATTAGCTTCCTCAAACCCATGAGAGATGGCAGACCCGACACTGATATGTGCCGGTTGTCGAAAACAAATACCTGATAGATACTTCTTAACCTGCTGTATATGCAAACAGGCATATGATATAGAATGCGCTAATGTCCCTGAAAAAAGGTTTATTAACACTATGACAAAGGATCACAAATGCAATTGGAAATGTCCGCTATGCTGCTCTAAAATGGCAAAAACAAATAACGTTAACACTCCTGTCCGCTCCATTTACGAGTGTCAACAAGTTGATGAATTGAGCAAGGACAAGGAAGCTTACGTTAATAAAAAACGTCAACACAGGCGCCAAGCAATATCTCCCGTACGTGATGACGATTCACTTATCATGATGCATGGGGACACATTATTCGAAAATTCTACACAAATATTAAACATTGAGAAGAAATGTATGGCCAACTTGCAAACGCATAAAGCAGATAATACTGTCATTCTCGATCAAATAAATACTATTATTTTACAAAACCTCCAAGAAAACCACAAATCGTTTCTCAAAGCACTTTAAGATACCATACAGAAAGAAATTGAAAATGTCCTAAATGATTTAAAAATAGATCTGCAAAAAAATATAGAACACATACACCTAAAACAGATCAACCTTGAGGAGGACATCTCCGGCCTTGAGGAAAAATTAAACTTTTGCAAAGTGAAACTACCAAAATTCAGGCAGAGAATAGAGATATACAAAATGAACTACATCGGCTGGAAAGTAGACCATACGAAATCCCTGAAAATTCTGGAAAGTATATAGTTTTGCACGGCCTTACCCCTATTTACAGGGAGACTGATGACGAACTATTCGACCGAGTTTCTTAGAAATATCTTTTTTGGTAAAAATCGTATAAAAGTCCATTAAAAATTGAATTTACAAATAAGAGACTAAGAAAACATATACTTAAGAATGCTACATACTGTAAGAAATATGGCTTAGGAGTAACCGAATTTTTAAATGCATTGGAACTTGAAGAAAGACGAGAACTTAGAAAAGCTCTTCAAAATGCACGTTACAAAGGACACCACGCAATAATAAGGAAAAATAAATTGGTAATAAACGGAAAGGAAATTGATAAGAACTGTTTAATAGACGAAGATATGTCGACCAGTGGATCACAGGGACCCCGGGAAAAAGAACCTTCCCCGATGTCTAAGACAACAACAAATAACGTCCACCTAAATCCAACCCATACAAACCTGAGTAGCCCTAAGCAACTACGCTGAAATAAAAATCACTCCTTTCGAAACTAACTTCTCTATACTGTATCAAAATATGCAAAGTGTAAATAATAAAGTACACTTACTTGAGGACTTTATACAATCAACCCGAAACTTACTTGTTATTTGCTTGTCTGAATCATGGTTAAATAAAGAGAAACTAGAACTTTTTAAAATACCAGGTTACAATATGAGATCCTACTTCTGCCGCAAGACCCAACTAGAAAATGAAGGTGGTGGGGTGTGTATAGGTATTAACAAAGAAAAATTCGCAAATAACAACAAGACACGATATAGAACAACTATCTACGGAACGAATCTTTGAAATAAGTGCTGTAGAGTTACCTCGTAATAACCTTTTGATAATTAACTTGTATTGGCCAAATAGTAAAAACAACAAAAAAATATTTTTTGAATGCCTAAAAAGCCTTCTGAAGATATTATCATTCAACAGATAAAACCAAATCAATTCTAATAGGTGGTGACTTCAATGTCGATTTTTTGAAAAATGCCTCTTTAAAAAGGAATTAGAAAATCTACTATTTCTTTCTAACTTCTACCAAATAGTTGACAAACCGACAAGAATCACAAAAACTAGTGCTAGATGTATAGACCTCCATTTTTTAAATTTTAGAAATAGTAATCTCGAACATATTGTAGAAGATTTTGGATTTTGCGACCATAAGGGGATATTCATAACCATTCCCACAATCACGCCAGCCCCAAATAAATTTTCAACATTTAAAAGAGACAATATTAACGACTTTAAAAAGAACTGCAAAGTGTAAATTGGAGCGTAATATTGACTCCAGAAAAAGCCCTGAATGACAATTATAACGCATTTAACGCTACTCTACAAAAAATGTTAGACAGACGAATTCCTAAATTACTGTTTAGATCTCGAGCTAAATCAGGAAATTCATATCTCACCCCAGGTCTTAAGCGAGTCTGTCAAAACAAAAGAATATTATAAGCCCTGAAATCACAAACAAAATACAAAATTATACACAACTATTATAAGTCATATAGTAAAATCCTAAAGAAAGCCTGCCTAATGTCAAAAAAGATACAAAATTCGAATAAATTTACTAACTCTATGAACAAATGCAAGACCATGTGGCATATTATTAATAGCGAAACAAACCGTAAGCCTAGAGCGCCAAAACAAAATATAATATTGAAGCAAAACCAAACTACCCTGACCGATCCAAAAGCAGTAGCTAATTATTTCAATACTTACTTTACTAGCATAAGTAACACGAACACCCAAAATCAAGTATGCAACCAAAATCCAAATTATAAAATAATCATTGAGAACTCCTTATATTTGCAACAATTTGACTTAATTGAAACTTATAGTATAATTTAAAAAATTAAAAAAACAAAACTAGCTTCGGAATAGACGAAATCCCCCCACTCTTAATAAAGAAATGTGCGTCAGAACTTGCCCTTCCATATACATTCCTAATAAACCAATCCTTCTCGAGGGGTTGCTTCCCCGATGCGTTGAAAATATCATTGGTGAAACCGATTCTTAAAAAGGGAGATAAAACTAACGCCCATAATTATCGCACCATTGCACTTCTACCAACACCAGCAAAAATATTCTAAGCAGCAATGTCTAATCGACAAATCGCGATCTTTGATAAGTATAAAATCCTGCACGATAGTCAATTTGGCTTCCGTAAGAATAAAACAACATCTTGGTCATTTATAACTACATACAAAAATTCTGGATATTATTGATAGAAAGGACTATGCAGTAGGTTTATTGCTCGACATGAGTGAGGCGTATGTTAGAGTTAATTATAAAATTATATTGGAAAAACTGTTCAGCGTAGGGGTAAGAGGTTTGGCCCTGGATTGGTTTCGATCATATCTAGAAAATAGGTCCCAACATGTGGAAATTGAAACAACCAATTTTTGCACAGGACAATTTGGACATACAAGATCAGAGCTTATCCCTGTTACTGGCTCAATCCCTGAAGGGAGTGTCCTGGGCTGTATTCTCTTTCTTGTCTATGTAAACGACCTCCCTCATTGTATCCCTTTCGCGGATGATGTCTCTGTCATTTTACCGTGCAAAAACATTAATTCACTCGAGGGAGACTTAACAGGCGTACTTGACTCTGTCACGGACTGGCTCATAACCTCCAACTTAATCTCGATAAGATTAAATTGATCCAATTTAAACCCTACCAAAAAACACCTTTGAGAATAAATATTAAATACAGGACAAAAACAATTGCAACAGTAAATTCAGCTACTATGCTGGGTGTTGATGTTGACTCGAGTATTAGTTGGAAAGCACACATATTTGTATGTGTGCCTAGAAGGCAGATTGACTTCATTTGTTTACGCCTTAGGTCGATTAAAACGTGCTACAAACTTGAGTATCGCTCTCTCCGCATACTACGCATATGTCCACTCGCGTCTCTCCTATGGTATTGTGCTATGGGGAAATAGTAGCTCCATACAAGACATCTTCGTACTACAGAAAAAATGTATTAGAATATGAACCAACATAAATCAAATGGACTCTTGTAAACCCCAATTTAAAAAACTCCAAATTTTGACATTAACGTGTATTTATATTTTTGAATCATGTAAGTTTGTAAAAAAACACCGCAGTCTATTCTTTCCTGTGGACTTAAAGAGACGAAACGACCGTTACAAAAACAAACTTAAGGCACCATTTTCCAAATTAAAACTATACACGTCGGCACCACATTCAATGCTCATTAAAATATATAATCATATCCCAAATGATATCAAAAATATAGAAAAAACAAAAAGTTTTGAAATGGAACTGAAAAAAATACTTATGAAGAAATGTTATTACAGTATTTCCGAATTTTTTGAAGACACTTCCTAAAAACTACAATACTATTCAATCTTAAAATACAATTTAATGAATCCAATATCTTTAAACAAATATTTCATTTTGTAATTAAGTATTTCCATTTGTAATTAATGTTGTCCATCTAATATTTTGTAATTAATTAATATTGTATGTTGAATTAGTATAAGTTAAGTTAAGAATCTTTGCAACGCCCCTTTCAGAGCGTCACATGCTACTTTATTTTGTAATTGCGAACAGCTTACCACTATGTGACTTGCAATAAAGATATTGAATTGAATTGAATTGAATTAACTGCCTCCATGGTGCAGCGGTTAGTGGGTTGCATTTTAAGGCGACGTCTACGCCAGAGGTCCTGGGTTCGATTTCGGGGTCGGGCCAAAAATGTGTACCTGAGTTGTCTGTTCAGAAATTCTCAGGTTAGCCCTGAGATTGAAAGTGGTCGGTGTTTCACCCACAAGCCACGTAGCACGTAAAGCCGTTGGTCCTGCGCCTGACCTCTCTCCCGTCGTGTCAGATCGCTATCCCGTCGAGCTATGAGAGTGAGAGGAATAGAGACACCTGTCTTTGCGCACATACTTGTGCACTATAATATGTCCCGCGCAGTCGGGTAGTCGTTGTGACTGGCCACCGTAGTCAAAATCGGCTAGGGGGACTATTATTATGATCTATAATGAAGCAGCACTGTACTTAAGCACTCGAGCAGTTATTTAAATAAAATAAATTTATAGTATTTTTTCTAATTTGCTTAAAAACTAGGCAGCACAATCAGTGCTTAAGATTACTGATTACTGAACAGATACAATATGTATTATAAAGTAACCTCGTTTTAAGTGAAAATATTTAAAGAGCCAATTAAGCAAAATAAATGTCTTAAAACGATATTTTTTTGTTAGAGAAAAAACCAATTTAAAAAAATTGCACTCCGGGAGTGCCGGCAGAAGTGAAAACTTGTGCATTTTTGATTTTTGGAATAGTTAGGGAATAATTTTGAATGAATTGCTTTTATTATCAATATAAAAGTACTATCATTTTTTTTGTCATAATAATAATAATAATAATATTAATAATAATATAATATTTTTATAGAATACAATATTTATTTATTGCGCTATCGTACACAAACATTACAATTTATATTATATTTAATTACATTAAAAAGTTTATCTCTCAGAAAAATCAACTTACATCCATAATTTCGCCAACCGTCTTACGGTTTTTCGATTAGCCCACGTGTCCTGACGCGAGTTTCACATTTTTCCCCCATCCCACAAAAGTGCTCAACGCCGCTAAAGAAGTTTTCACTTCAAAATTCTCGATTTTCCACCAATTTTCCTATTTAAATCTTTTATATATTTTTGCACTTAAAACGATCTAAATCTATTATATTTTACTCTAATATTGTAAAAACCGCGTGATTACAATACGTCGATTTATTGTAAACTGTACTGAACTCCATACATTATACGTTTATAACGTAAACTGAAGTTATGTATAACTGGACAAAGTGGTGGGCCAGGGTAGGTGAAGGATAAACGAAAACATTTACCCTTCGTGTTAGGTTGACATGTAGGTACCAAAAAATGCATAAATGCTGAACTTTGTCTAGATTGTTCACAATAAATCAAAAAGATTATTTTTCGCAATTTTTACAATATTACGATAACGTATACATTTATTTAAAGTTCTCAAATTCATTTGACTTATTTTTATTGTAATTTATACTAGAGGTAAAAAAGCAAAGCGAATGTGGTAAATTCAGGCTATAATGTGATATTAATAATGAATTTTACAGACCTTGACTACAACTTTAATAAGGCCAACATGATCTCAGTCTATTATTGAAATAATTGCGTCTTACCTTCAACTCGTAACTTAAGTGATATCTTACCCTAAGTACCTACTTAAGCACTAAAGTGTTACCGCATTCAAGTCTAAATCGAATTATATTGTCAGTCAACGTGACGCTGATTTATGGATAGTCACTACCTACTGTCACTTAACTTGTGTCAAGCAGTACCCTATTGTTACAGTGACAGCTTGAATATTATACCAGGCCACTCAGAAAGTATTGCGAAAAAGTGTTTATATATGGGAGACTGGCCGGTTAGAATCTTTTTCGAAAATATGATAATTTATAAGTTAAAATAGGTGTGTTTCATTTTCAACATTCCCCTCCATATTTTTTGCGAGCCAATTCAAAGTATCGTGTCTGACTCAAAAATGAATCTGCGCCGGGAACCTTTTTTAGCTATGTTTTTTTGCCTGAAACCGGACGAATCGTTCGATAGACTTCAAATGGCATTTATGGATAAAGACCTCTCCAAGACCACCGTGTATCGTTGGTATAACGAATTCAAGCGCGGTCCATCAAACTTGGGGGATGAAGAACGAAGCGGTCGCCCTTTGTCGGCTATTACAGAAGAAAACGTGCTAGCAGTGAAAAATTTAATCCAAGATAATAGGCGAATTGCATATCAGAAGATTAAGCACATATTGAAGATCGGATTGGGAAGCATTTACAAGATTCTATTCGGGTATCTTCGCCTGAGGAGGATAGTATCACGTTGGGTGCCGCACTACCTCACTGACGCTCAGAAGCAGGCCTGGGTGGCATAGTGCCGTGATATAATGAAGAGTTTGAGCAGACTAGTCTCGGCGTATTAACGACATCGTACCTGTAACGATGAGTCCTAGATTTATCAATACGATCCGGAAAGGAAGCGCATGTAGAGTTCGGATGAAGTTTCGGGAGGTCAGAAGTTTTCCCTGTTGTAGGCAACAAGCGACCAAATACTGGGCTCCGCGGACTACTGCTCACGACAATGCGCCTGCACACATCGCACTCAAAACGAGGGACTTCCTAGACAGCACGCCAGTCAAACTCCTGGGTCACCCTCCTTACAGCCCTAATCCAGTACCGTGTGACTTCTTTTTTTCCAAAAATAAAAAAACAGCTCAACAGGATGCAATTTTCGTCGCCGGAAGATGCGCTGGCTGCGTTCGAGCAGGCTGAAAACGAGGTATTTTCGGCGGACTGGAAAAAGTGTTTTAAAAACTGGTTCAGACGCATGAATCTTTGTATAGAGGCTGGTGCAGAGTTGTTTGAAAAGATTTAATAAAAATATGATTTAATAGAAATATGTACCTGCAGAACTATATTTTTAGTGTCGCACAACTTTTTGAGTGTCCCACGTATATTATTATAAACGTATAGGATAAGTAACGTATACGCAAACATAACTTTGTTATTCATACAAATACTATTAATAGCAATGTTATATTTCCTGTCAACAAAATATTGTGATATTGTAGTTAAGTAGAAGTAAGTGAAATACAGTTAAAGTTGGCACGGAACCCTTAATGTGCGAGACTGACTTTCTTTTGGCCGGTTTTTAGGGTCCCGTAGCCAAATAGCAAAGAACGGAACCCTTATAGTTTCGTCAAGTCTGTCTGTCTGTCTGTCTGTCCGTCCGTATGTCACAGCCATTTTATTCTGTAACTGAGTCATATTCAATTTTTCTGTACCTTTTCTCCAGAGCAAATGTCCCAGGTTTATATATCAAGATATATGCACAGTTGGTTTATAGGAACAACTCAACGTATGAATATAAGTTGTTAAAATATGATATAGTCGCTTTATAAAACATAAATATATTAAGGAAATATATTTCAAAAATAAAAATAAAATTGGACTCAAATATTTTTCATACAAAAATCATTGTCCTACAATAGTCCAGCGTAACAAAAAATTAAGTATTTTTTCTGAATTTGACAGTTTTGAAATTTGGTCCTAAATAACATCATTTTTGCTAATTTTAGAATATTAGGATAAGCATAAATATTAATTAACGATAAAATAATAAAAATGATTATATAAAACAATCTGTCCATATTTTGTTTCATATTTGTTATTCATATTTGTTATGACAAAATTAAGTAGAATTTAAAAGATTTGTGTTTTAACACCTTTATTTGACAACAACCAATCACGGAGCTTAGCGTTGACATTCGGCCATTTTGTCTGCGTCCATTCTTTTCTGAGCATTTGATGAATGTTTCGTCTGTCAGCATTTTCAAGGAAAAAGTGTTCTTTTTGGTTATTGCCTTGATTTTATTACGGTAAGTTCATATTTAACTGTTTCACTATATTTATAGAGTATTTGTTTTCTAGAATAATAAGTGATACTGGTTGTAGCCTCAGCGACTATTAATTTAATTTGAGGTTATTATCGAATCATTCAAGTATCCATTTTTGTTTTTATTTTTGTGACATTTGTTACAAAAATTTGTTACGTTACAAAGATGTCGTAACAAAAGGGAAATAAGGACTATTACATACTGGAAACTTACTATTTTTATAATTATATTTAAATATAAAAATTAAATAATTTAATAAATATTAATTTTAAATTATGATAGTATGACCTGATACTACAAAATAAATTCTCAATGGATTGGACCATGGATATGACTATTTTTACGGTTCCGTACCCAAATGGTAAAAAATCCCATTTTAAAAAGAATGCATATTCCCTCTAGGGGCCCCTATAGGGAATATACATGTATTTTTTTAATATTTTTATATAATAGTTTACATTATTTCATACTAGTAAAAAGACCAGCACGGAAAAACGATGTTTCGGCACATGCGCACACGAATGACAGATGACTGATCTTGCTAAAAACCAATCATCGATCTTGCCGGAATGCAGTGCGTCACACGAGTGTACCGAATTGGCCTTGTCAATGTTTTTTTTTCTATTCTGAAATGACCTAATAATTCCACTTTGTTATCTTTTTGTTACGGGTTTCATTTTTGTTACACTGTTCATTATTGTTTCATTATGGTGACGTTACAAAAAAAAAATAACACCCAACTATAAGCATCACACTGTTGAATTTTGGTAGTAAGATGTATCCTGTTAACCGCTTTACGATTCTCATATAAAAAATAAAAATATTGACATTTAAGGGGAGGCTCCCATACATACTAAAACCAAAAAAAAAAATTTAAAAGACCTATCCATAGACACGTATAGGTTAGACGAAATTTTTTTTTTGTGTTTTAGTTGCATGTATGGGAGCCCCCTCTTAAATGACATTTTTTTTTTATTTTTTGTATAAGAATCGTAAAGCGGTTAGCACGATACATACTCCTACCAAATTTCAACAGTGTGATGCTTATAGTTACAGAATAAAATGGCTGTGACATACGAACGGACAGACAGACAGACAGACAGACTTGACGAAACTATAAAGGTTCCGTTTTTTGCCATTCGGCTACGGAACCCTTAAAATGATCTTCGAGCTTCAATCGCAAATTGATTGATAATTTTTTGAATGCGTAGCCGTTATTACAACTAATACTCGCAATACATTTTTTAGTTTTTACATTTATTTTAGCCTCAAAACTCAGATGCTAATTTGAATTACTCGCGTCAATAGATTGTCGGTGATTAATGTTAGATTTTCCAACTAATATGAGTTGAAATCAGCATAGCTTAGTGATTTAAAAAATACCTTAATTTTGTTAACACTTGCGTGAATACTTCGCGTAATGTGCATTGACTTTTAAATTATTTGCGAAGGAAAATCGTACGCCATACTCACGCGAGGAATCCGAAAATAGAGCTAATTACTATAGATCGTAGTTGTTTGCTAGAGTTGGCACGATCACTTGTTTAATCGGTTCTGAGTTAGCAATTTTTAACAATTGTACAATGTTTGCGATCTTGACATAAAATAATTCAACACACAGAAATAAAACGTAATAAGGCGTCTTTGTGGCTCCTAAATGATTCAATGATTCAACTTTTTCAGGAACGTTTATTATTTGGGGTCTAACTTATTTTATTTCATTGCTTACGTAACGTGAGTAACGCGTATTAGATCATAAAACGTGTTTTTATTTTCTTCTGTATAAAATAAATTGGACAATTTAATTACAAACTGCTACTGAGATTAGTCGATTATATCACATGCCATTATGTCGTTTGAGTTATAGACCATTGAGTTTTTATTTTGACGAGGCAAGAGGCAGGGCTATCATGGAACAATATAATTTAAAAGAAAAAGACTTTAAACCAAAAGGCACTAAAAAATCTGATAGTTGATGCTAAATGTTCAAAGTGATGGCACCGACTCTAAAAATAAATTGTTTGCCTAAAATATATTCCGTTCCCTTCAATGATCAAGAGTTTATTTCGGACTTTTACCACAACATTGAGATTCAAAATCAGTAAAAAAACACTCTACGTGTTTTAAAATTTGAGGGTTTTCCTCGATCACAACAAGATCCCATCATCAGATCCCGAATTGGCAACAATGGGACCATATAGAAGGAATACCCTCTAAGTAAGCGAAAAATTGTTTTGGATCGGTCGACAAACGACTGAGATATGAGGTAACATATATACAAAGAAAAAACACATTTTTAATCCCTCAAGCGTATGTGAACGAGACACAATGCAAATTCTATTGTTATGCGGTTGCCTGCAACCGCTCGGGTGTTGAAGCACTAACACTTAGTGTCCATTTTACCAACGTTTGATAAGACTTGTCGGACTAAATAAGTAAAAAACGACCGATTTCTAAATAACATTTACGTAAATGATTGCTGAAAAATAGGTGTTTTCTAATAAGGCGTTTTGTATCATATTCGATAAATATTCCTTATCAGACGGACGCTGGTAAATCGAGCCTTAGGCATTTAATATGCGTACGTCATACACGGCTCAGTCTTCTGATTTTTTATCAATTGTGACTCGTTTCACTAACAGGTAGTGAGTTATACCAGTTTTTCATCACTTTACAACATTTGACTGCGTTCAAAAGCAGAATATGTATTCAGTTCTTCAGACTAGTCGATTATTTCAAATGTCATTATGTCGTTTGAGTTATAGTCCCTTGAGTAGTTATTTTGACGAGCCAATAAGGCTGGACAATCATGACACCATAAAACAGTAGACAAATACAGTAAGTGAACTTCATTTTCCTTAACACGCTTTTAACACTTTTTCATCTTGTATCTCGTTTCACAAACAGGTAGTTGTGCCAGTTTTCCATCACTTAACAACATTTGACTTTCGATTTGATCCAATGTGGGATAGGTCAATGTTTACCCAAAATAATTCTGCATAATATTTTTTTTAAAACAGATTAAGTTATCATAATCAAATTGAATAATATGGTTAAGAATAGTAATCATTATCTTTAATTGTTTTTTTTATTATTTGATTAACTATGAACTTAAAAAGAAAGATTAATACGTTTTGAAGGGAAACCAGAGAAAACTATGAACTTATTTAATAATGTTTAATTTTTGCTATTATGACGTTGTCAATTTTGACAGAAAAAGCAAAGATAATGAAAAAATCAGGAAGTTTGAAATTATGTCCATACCTTTTGTGCCAAAACTGAAAGCATAGCAATGGGTAATATATCTGTTTATAATTGAGTTAATCAATGAATGATTAATGATTAACGTCAATAATCATAATTAGGTAAGATTAATTTGAAGGAAAGTAGAATTTGAGATGAATTGTCTATGAGCAACGAAATTTCTACGTCGTTTATTTACTTCATTTGGGTCGTAAGATAATGATTTATGCGTTCTGAGGGTTGTATAGACTAGTTATAAATTCCTGACCGAAAGTAAACCACTGATGCTATATAAAGTGTCAGTAGGGAACCGTCTCTTCTTAAAATACATGACTTTAATTGAGAGTACGCTGCGCCTTTTCTAGCTCATGGAATTGAGTTTTGGATGCACCACCCTTGACAGGAATGCAGTAAGATAGTATGGATTCAGCCAGAGCAGTGTTAATTTGATTGAGTAGATAATTTGGTGAGTCTTTGTCCAAGTTACATGGCGTAACATGAGCGAGTATTTTGAAGATCCAAATAGGTTTCCTAGTTCTTTTGATGACGTAATCTAATCTATGGTGCACAATTACCCCTAGGTATTTTGTTTGAGGTATCTTTCCAATGGACGGACAGTTACATATACTCTTATGCACGAAGAACATTCATAGCTTAGTACCTATTTATCTACTTCTCATTATGTAAGACAACAGAATTAACCAGCAAATCTGAAGCATCTAAATAAAGTGCACAATTTAATCATAAACATAAATAGGAATCATCTCAATCTATAACAGTATCTTATTACGTTTTATCTTATAAAAATACAAACCTACTGAATCTTCGTCAACTGTACAAATATTACACGTTCCCACAATTTCGTTGTTAACAGAGTTAATCCAAATTCATTTAACGACGCTTTGCTCTGCACGTTTGTATAATAATATTAGGTAAATACAACCTGCACCATCTTAGCAATATGAGACACACAGGTTGTGCAGAAAAGAAAGCATTTAAAAACTAAATAATAAGTTCTATGGCTCAAACTCAATAGAGTGAAAGTTCCGACCAAAGAGTACTAGTTTTAACCTATATCATCCTACTGCTGGGTAAAGGTCTCCTCCAACACCTTCCATTGATTCCAATCAGCAGCTGCCAATCTCTTACAAAGCTAGTCAAGTCGTCACACTACCTCTTTAAAAAAAACTGCCTGTCAACACAGCTTATTTCTATTGTAATTAAATTAATTATGTAGAATTAATTAATAATACTAAGTTTAGCATAATCTTATATTAAAAATACCAATTACCTTGGACAAGTGTGGGCAAGATGCCTAATTGACGAAAACTGCGATAAACACAAAAACAAAACTGCCAACGGCCGCCGGTCAAAGTGCAACGGATAACTACTAAAACCAAGGGAGTACTGTTTCTAATTTATTTTCAAGGCTATTTACCGTAATTAACACATTAATTAATACTATTATAGTACTGCAAGTAAACATATCAAATTGTACTAATATTAATATTTGGCACTTTTGAGGTTACATTTTTTACGCAAGTCATCTGGCCAGCCTGGGGTCGAGTGGGTGCTGTTTTCTGTTTGTTAACTGCTGTTAATACAACCTCATAATCTGCACAAGCCATTCTACGGTCAGATACGTCAAACTTCATAACATTTCGGTTCTGTTGTGCCTCTCTTTACTTGACGTATATGTGGAAGTAAAGTTGAAGATAACAACCATTTGCCGCAGACAATTTACTCCATAACACATTACATTGCAGTAGTAACTATAATAGTGGTAGTTCTTGCTTGGACCTAGCTGGTCAGATACTTATCTGGGTGCATCCTGCGTATACTCATGCTGCGTATGCCTCACCCACTCCTCATTTCATCCTAGTATAACATGGAAAAAACCGGCTAAATGCGAGTCGGACTCGCGCACTGAGGGTTCCGTACCAACTTTAACTGAATTAGGAAACCCACTTACTTCTACTAAGTAAATACCACAATATTTTGTCGACTGCAAATATAACTTTGTTTTTCATAGTATTTGTATAAAATACAAAGTTATGTTTGCGGTTGTAGAAAATGTGCTATATCTTAAAAACTACTCGTTTGATCCCGTCCGAACTAATTTTCGTTGAAATTATTTATTAAGATCTACATCACATATTTTTTTCAAAATTTACACTTGCTTGGTTTAGAAGTAAGATGGGGTGGACGCCCATTTTACCACTTAGGAAGCGTCTAGCTATGAAACGTTAGACTTTAAAAGAAAATGGTTTTAGGAACCTCAACGTCATTTTAAAAGACCTATCTATTGCCACCCACACGCATATGTTTGACAAAAAAAAAAATTTTTGGTTTTAGTTTCATCTGGGATGTCATTATTTTTTATTTTTTGTATGAGAATCGGTAAGCGGTTAACAGGATACATTTTCCTACCAAACTTCAACAGTGTAATGCTTATAGTTACAGAATAAAAGGGCTGTGACATACGGACGGACAGACAGACAGACAGACAGACAGATAGACAGACTTGACGAAACTATAAGGGTTCCGTTTTTTGCCATTCCGCTACGGAACCCTAACAAGTTCCAGCCATTAATTCAAAGACAGTTTTCTGGTGTGATGTTTCTCAGGTTTTATGGGTCTGCAATCTTTTTTAATTATTCGAAAAGGGTTTGTCTTTGACTCTATCCTAGACCTAAATTGGCAATATTGGCATAGACAGAGTCCTAAGTACATTTAATAGTTTGTCACGTCCTCCGATAGTTCAAAAACTCGGAGTTTGGCGTTAGTAGCTTGGCTCATAGGTTATATTATATTGGGGCCCAAATCACTCTAATAAAATCCAATAGTTTAGTCTATTATAAAAGTTTTTCAGAGCATATCAAAGCGCGATATCATTTGTGTCTGTGTGTCTCAAGTGTAAATTGTGTGCGATTATTAAGATGTTGTAACCGCTATTGTCATGATCTCGTGCTAGCAAGATTAGGCATAAATGGTAATCTTGAGACCAACTTTGTCTTGACTCTTTAGTATATTTGTTATCATTTTAGTTCAAAAAAATCTAGTCAAAGTTTAAAAAAGACTTAGCGCTCAATAAAAACTAACCAACGAATAATTCAAATATGGAACGTCATATCGACTGAAATATTGGACAGATACCGCTACTTATTCGGTCATTACGAATCAGAGCATTGTCTATTTGATTCATTGGTTGAGTAAATAACCTGTTATGATAGTTTATATTACTTGATAAATAAACAAAATATATAGGTACCGAATTGTTGCAAAGCAATTTTTATTTAATTGATTTATATTTTAGCTTTAGCAAAAGTAACTTTTTCCTAATACGGTTTAAATCGCACTAATATTCTACAATCCCACTAATATGATAAATATTTTAAAAAATATAGGATTGATGTATGGATGTTTGATACTCCTTAACGCAAAAACAACTGAATGGTTTTTTATCTAACGCTTTCATGATACAGCTCATATACTGGAATAACACATAAGCTACAAATTATAATAATATTAAATGATTATATTCTTCCAGAAAAAGCCGTGCAAGGAGCCTCCAAATACTTTTTTTCCTTTAACACCACAACAATCCCGATAAGGTTCATCACGGGGATAATGAGTAGTAGTAGATTTAGTAAATTATGTATATTTTTAAAGTGTATAACAAAAGTGGTTTATTAGAGCGTCATAAAGAGCGCCGGGACAAGTATGCGGGTAGGCGCACAGAGGCAACCGCAGCGTGCGCCCCTTGAAATATTACGTGCAATACGCCTCTGTCCTTAGTAGGGCTGCGATCAAAAGAAAATAAATATTTAATTCAACTTAACTGTTATCAAAACAAAAGAGAGAACACCTTAATAAGAAAAGCACATAGGAGTTTAGTTACAGCTCTAATGGATGTTGGAATAAAAAAACTGTTGTAAAAGGGCCCTTATACACTGCAACTTTAAGTCATGCTGCAGTCGCGCGTTTACGAAATGCAATTAACAGACTTTGGCATCGATACAAACCCGCATTAGTATCATTCCAAATGCAGACGCACGACTTTGTCATTCTTGAAATAACTTGGCGGGTCTTTAGCATCGATACAGTTGCAATGCAGCATCGCGTATGCCTCGATATAGTTTATTACGCGCGACAGAGAGCTATGCCTTCTGGGTAACTAGGTTATAAGTACACTTAATGAACACATATATGTCACCTTTGGAAGTTTGTAACACCTAGTATGCACGCATGAATAAATGACTGTATCCATGCTTAAAGTAGTTAAAGTGTGCTAAGGTTAACATTTTGCGACTGCATCGATGCTGCATCGTTGCTTAAAGTCACCGTGTGTAGCTTATGACGTTCACAGTAGCAAGAAGGAAATACAACCTTTTGAATTTGGATGTAGGGATTGTAAAGTCGAGGTCCCTGACGCCTAACCACTTTTTAAGAAAATCACGCTTGCACATACGACACAAAAACGGACGTCGCTTGAAACAAAAGACGATGCGAGGTGAAAAATATTTTCTAGAAACCTCTACCGTACGTACGGACTGCTATGTATTTATTTTATCGCTTGCATTATGTATATGTAATATTTTATTAGATCATAATGTTGTATTTATTGTAAATTGTAGTTATTTTGTTTTGTTTTATGATGTATGTTTTTCATGTTTTTCTTTTTTTATGTGTGAAATTTATCGTTTTTTTTTTCTTTTAATAGTAACTCATTTTCTTTTTGTCTGTCGCACCGCCTACAATCATTTCTGCTTAGCCCAAAGGTATGACTGGTAGAGAATGCCATATGGCGTTAAGTCCACCTTTTGTAAAAATTTTTGGTTGTGCAATAAAGTATAAATAAATGTGGGCCGCTTGAAACTGGTGACATGAGAAATATGTATATAACGTATGCTAAGTATTAATGTTGCCACCAGTAAAATCTTGCAAGTAACTAAAATGATCTTCCTTATCATATTTATGAGTATTTTTAAGGGTTGTGACGTACGTTGATTTAATTTATTTATAACTAGCGACCCGACCCGGCTTTGCACGGGTGCAATGTATAAAAAATATAAACCTTCTTTGAATTCCTATCTATTAATAAAAACCGCATCAAAATCCATTGCGTAGTTTTAAAGATTTAAACATACATTCATACAGAAAGCGGGAAGCGACTTTGTTTTACACTATCTGTGTGTAGTGACTATCGACTGGTCGCGCGATTTGAGTTTCCTCTCTCCCCATTCCTTCAAAGCGCGATATTTTATAACCTAAAGCTTTCCTCGGTAATAACCTATCCAACACAAAAATATTTTTTCAGATTGGTCATGTAAGTCATGTAGTTCAGCGTGTTGAAACAAACAAACTCTTCAGCTATAAATATGAGTATAGATTACAATGAGCTCAGCTCACTAAGCTGCCACCAAACCAATTACACTGTAGCATTGATCTGAATTTAATCAAGCAATCAAAATACGTGAGTATTCAGTTTCTAGAGCATCATATTGTGATAGTGGCATCCCTGCAATGGCAACCACAATTATTTATCCAAATCGATGTCGGCACACTAATGTCGGTTTCAATAGGCGACTGGTTCTATGGTTTGCTCGTGACGACCGTTTCCAGCACGGGTCAACGACCGGACATGTAGATACTTGATGAATATTTCATTGAAATAAATCGGATTCATTCGATGTTTAATGAATAGATAATAATGTGATTGAACTTTTTAACGTTAGCGTCGGTTAGCTTTATCTAAGCGTTATAACAAGTTAAACATTTTATTTTTGTTAGTCCTTAGGTTTGATTGAATCTGACTATCTACGAGACGCTGTATACATAATGTTATGAAGCAGAAGAGTTTGTTTAATCCCTTAATCTCAAAAACTACTCATACGACTGTGTTAAATATCTTATTTATAAACCATCACACTACGATCACGAAAAGGAAATAATAAAGAGCCAAAGGCATTTAAAGGGCCTTTTTTTTCAAAACTAAAAAAAACATTTGGTAAAACTAATGTATTGGGTAATTTTTATTATCATACAAGGAAATTATTCTGGATATTTATTTTTCAAAGATTATTTCTTTCAATGGCTGTAACTCTGGTAAACAAAGTATTGCGTGTCCGAATATTTCGATTGGTATTTGGCGAATAACGCTAGTAATGTTGGCTTCCAGTTGGTTAATCGTGCCCTGCTTATATGAACTTACTTCATATAGCCCTGAAGGAAAATGTCTAAAGGGCGTGATATCACATGATGACCTGAACTGATGACCAAATTGTTCATGCAAATTCCATATTGCATGAACAATTTGGTGTTCATGCAATATGGAATACTATAAAATCAATACTACTAAATAATCACGTGCTGAGTGGCAAGTGGCATCGACTTGTTGACGCCATATGTCTTGCAGCAGGCCTAAGACGCGCGCCTATTTATCATTAATAGCAGCATTCGATTAATTTCCATCGTCATTTTAATCATATCTAAAAAAAATACTAACTTATTAATTTAGTTTTAAAAATCAACTAGCGGTCCCCCGCGACTTCGTCCGCGCGTTTTGAGTTTGCTCCCTCCCCTCCTGTCGCAGCGTCATGTTTTATATCCTAAAGCCTTTCCCGATAAAAAAGCTATCCAACACAGAAATATTTTTTCAAATCGGTCCAGCAGTTTCTGAGGTAAGCGCGTTCAAACAAACAAACTCTTCAGCTTTATGATATATTAGCGCCAGCGCACGTTGTACTTAAGGGGCTACCCGGATTTTTAGCGCACTTACTAGCGCCACTTTAGTAAAAAAATCATAACTCGTTAAATAAAAGACCAATTAAAAATCTGGTAGATACGATTGTAGTACAGGTTTCATAGTTTATTTAGTACGTTTAAATTGTTTCTAAAGTAGTTAACTGTAGTTAGAGTTAGTAAAACTGCTAAATATGGCCACTTTTAGCATTTTTGCTAACTGTAACTGCAGATAACTGTGTTTAATTGAACTTAAACATTGTGTCTAAACCACATAATCAGAGCTACAATCGTATCTACCAGATTTTTGATTGGTCTTTTATTTAACGAGTTATGATTTTTCTAGTAAAGTGGCGCTAGTGTGCGCGGTAAAAATCCGGGTAGCGCCTTAAGCTGCGAACATTATTTTGGTGCGGAGTTATGTTAAAACTGTGATAGCTCCTAAGATATTTATTGAAATCAAATATAAAGGGCAACTTGGTTCTAAATGAAATGCTCGTGATGACGAATGTATTTATTTTGATAAGAATAAATACCTGTGTGTATAATACACCTCTAAAAATAATGCATTATTTTTTTTACAAATTTATTAACATAAAAAAGGTTGTAGTAAGTCAACCATAAAAGATAGACATACGCTGTCGCGGACTTTATTATAGAACTCTTAATGTTGAACAATCCTGTCATACATGATTTTTGTGTAACTTAAGCGGTTTCCGCAGCGTATGCAGCGGAAGCTCTCAAAAGGAATATCTTTCTCCCGTTTTCGCAACATTTTTCATTTCTGCTGTGGTCTTATGAGTCATATCTTTATGTTATATAGCCTAAAGCCTTCCTCGATAAATGGACTATCCAACGTAAAAATATTTTTTCAAATCGGGCCAGTAGTTTTTGAGATTAGCACGTTCAAACAAACAAACAAACTCTTCAGCTTTATAATATTAGTATAGATTAAGATTGCTTAAACTGTGGAAAAAATAAGAAAACGTTTTGTTTAGGTTTTTTTTTATCGACGTGATAAAAGGTATCAAGGCGTGCATGTAAGGCCTACTGATCACGAGCTTCAAGTAAGGTAAACGTCTGTAAAAGGTAAAAGTCTGTTAAATACACAGGAACTTTCAAAATTGGAGTTAAAGCCAACATTTGAAACAATTAAGCTTTAAAAGAAAAATGTCAAGAATAGTTCCTTTGAAGAATGACGTTTTTTTAATTAATAATTCTTTGGTTTTCAATAAAGTACCTCTACTTGAATCACCCTTGGACAAAGTAACGCACAATTACAATCACGACGCACGAATCGTACCGTTACCATGAGTTTACGGCGGTTTAACTTGCTAGCGACGACGTAAAAAAAGTTAGTTCTGCAAATGACCGCTAGAGGCGCTGTGAAATTTTCTGTGGACTTTTTTACTAGAAACTTCCAATTTTTTTTACTAGAAACTTGCTAGTCTGCAAAACTGCATAAACTACCATGATACTCACTGCTGAATTTAGTTAATCCTCACACTGAACGTACAGTTTATTCCGCTAACATCCAAATAAGTCTTGTCAAGGCGAGTTTAATGCCTCTAAACTAACACAAACATGGGCAACTGATCATGTAATTATTCCGTCCTGTCCACTATATTTCAGACTTACTGGCTTACGAAAATTTGGGCTAGCGTCTAAGTGACTTGGCTTGCACTTAATAGCCTAAGATTATGTTTCTTCTTAACGCTAGCTAAATTGCAAATTTGTATGTCTTTAATAATAGTCCCCCTAGCCGATTTCGACTACGGGGGCCAGTCACAATGACTAGCCGACTGCGCGGGACATATTATAGTGCACAAGTGTATGCGCAAATGCACTCTCTATTCTTTTTACTCTCATAGCCCGATGGGACAGCAATGTGACACGACCGGAGAGAGATCAGGTGCAGGACCAACGGCTTTACATGCTTTCCGAGGCACGAGGTTGAAACACCGCCAACTTCCAAACTCCGGCCACCCTAAGAATTTCTGAACAGAAAAACCCAGGTCTATATTTTTGGCCCGACCCTTGCGACCCTCTTACCGTTGCGCCACCGATTTTGTTAAAAAATGTCTTTAAAAACTACTCCTGCCATGCTCGGATGACCCTCCCATTGGCCGCTTGTCAGGTGTTCCAATTTTTGCTCGGCGGCCTAATGACCCGCCATCGGGCCATCGTGGGGTTGGGTCTTTTGTCTCAACTTTTGTCTTACACGTTTGTTTTGACGAGGATCGAAGGGTTATTTATAAGTGAAAATTGTAATTTTTAATGAATATTTTATTCTAAATTATGATCGACCAACGAACAATATTCTTAGCAATATTATTTTATACAATCGTAAGTCGAATCCTTCAAAGTGACTTAACACGCTGGGTTCAAGGCGTCGCTGCTCCGAGGTCTGAAAACATGTGTAAATTCAATTATTTAGTGCGATGACCAAGTCTCAATATATTTATATAAAACAAAAAAGAATTTTAATATTGATATGCGTCACTATAAGATGCTGTTAATTATTACGTAACAACTTAATGCTTCGAGTACGGAGATTCCAGACACAATTGATTTTCAATTGTTATGGACCGTGGTCTTAGAGACTGGACATATTAAGACAAAAAGTCGCTTAAGTAGAGACTGAATTAATTAATAACTGACTTGGTATTACATGGATCTCACAACCTTTTACCGCAGAACAACTGAGTTGCGAGACTTGGTTTTTTTGACAAGTATTGTTTTTGATGGGATCTCATTTCTTTTTGTATTTTGTAGAAGTTCTACTTTTTCCTTTTCGGTACCTTCTACTTATTGTATATATGTATAGCTACCAGCAACGAATTTTCTTTAAACCCTCTCTCTGACTTATGAACTTTTCTTATTTTTGTAGGTAGCCTTCCGTTTCCAATCGAAATTAACAATGAATATCGCAAACTTATAGGTAAGAACTCTGGGCACATCCGAACAGTAAGTATCGGATCGAATTCGCTCGGCGATATTCACCTTTCCGCGCGCCCCGCCACTGTCCCCGCCACGCGCCCTCGCGCTAGCACCGCGCAGCGCGTAGTAACGGCCCGCGCTCACTCGCTAGCACATCGCAGCGCGTGGTAAAATAATTAATTTACAACCTTACGCACTCATAATAAGTACAAATACGCACGTAGGTACGTTTTTTGCATTAAATAATTTAATTAACACGTGTTTTCATGACGGGAATACCCATTTTTTGCTTGATTTGGCAGGGGCACTATCATGCGCCTATATTTATATGGGACTAGCTTAAACCCGCGGCTTCGCACGCGATAATAATAACTGCCGTAAAACATCGTAACGAATAAAGTCAATATTGAAAAATTTTACTGAAGACTTGGCTGTATGAGCTTAATTTTTTTGCGGTTTTTTCTAGATTTTTTAGTTTTTCCTTGATTCATACACCAAACACTACTCCTATTCTAAATTTGAAGCTTCTAGGTCTGCTAAAAGTGCCCTAAAATTTTGATGATCGATGAATCAGTGAGTGACAAAATTAAGAATTTTGACCCGTTATAATTCTTAAAACACTGTTTTAAATTGAATGAAATTTGAAATATACCGTATCTCTACATGGTACATAGGTTACTGAAAATTTCAGTCTTCTAGTTTTATCCACAACGAAGTTACAGGGGGTCGAAAATGGTCTGAATTGCTGAAAAGGATGGTACGGCCGTGACCTCTTTTGCTCGACTTGGTCTCGACCAGATTATTTATTTCTCTGATTTAAAATATGGGATTGGTCTACGTTGATATATGAATAATGTGAAAAATTTGTCAACTATAGCTTCGTTTACATTTTTTAATATCAAAAAGAAACATTTTATTAATTACTATAATTAACAGTTTTTTTGCGGGTAGATGTCAAATAAGTAACATCAAAAATTTTGTCTCTCCTTTATTTTAATATTTTAATTAGTTTAAAGTGGCTTTATTTCTAATGAAATAGCACTAACCTGCTCTTATCTACCAGCTGTACTATCGCACATAAAATCACATCACACATATCAACTTTTTATTTTGAACACTGCAATGGCACAACTTGCTGATATACAGTCATCCCAGGCGGAAATGGAGGCAATGTTATCGGGGCGTATGGCAGAGTTTGAAGTGCAACTGAAGGCGGCTTCCTCTGCTCCAGAGTCATTGTCGAAGCTTGCAAGCGACTTCTACGCCTTCCGTGATCTTGTGTGGGGCCTTCTGAAGAGTATGCGGCAACAAATTACAGACTGTGTGAACACCGTTGATGCATTGGAAATGCGTAATCGTCGCGAGGCTCTCCTCTTCAGTGGCATTCCGGAGAATGTGGAAAATGTACTTGATGCAGTTGTTGATACCATCAGGTCTAAGCTGGGGCTGGATGACTTTAATGCCTCACAGATAGCAGTGTGTCATCGACTAGGTGATAAGACAGGAAAGCGTTGCAGACCTGTGCTTGTTCGTTTCACGACGTATGCTACCAAGTCTTCAATCTGGAGGCGGAAGACTCAGCTCAAGGGTTCGGCGATATCAGTGTGTGAATTCTTGACCAGGAACAGGCAGACAGCATTCGTAAAGGCCCGCTCGCACTTCGGTATGCGTGAATGCTGGACCTTTGACGGTGTCATCATGGTCAAGGTATCTGATGGTACAAGGCGGAAAGTAAACACACTGGAGGAGCTACAAGAGCTGATCTCCAGGTTCCCGAAGCCCGGAAACACCGTCAGTTCACAAGCATCAACGGCGCCGGTGCAGCAGGTAACAACACGACCTCCTCCTCAGGCTACTACTTCGAGTTCGTCGTCTAAGGTGGCAACGCGTAAACAAGTATCCGCAGCGAAAAATAAGTAATTTTAGTGATCTACTAACGATATATCTAGCTATATCTTTTATGTGAATGATTTTGTTATATTTAAATGAAGGTATTTTCGCTATAACACAATTTGAAAACACGGCAACATAACCTAAATTGTATTCGAGTCGAGACGGACTGTCACTGTCAGTGTCAATACTGTCAATGTTTTTTTTTTTTCGTTCTTTTCTTTCCTCTTTGTAATCGATCTGGACCATGATTTTTTCTTGGACAAATAATGTTATTTTTAACTAGTTACGTTCCGAACAGTGCTCGATAATATCAATGTTATTATGTTGAAATCACTTTTTCTTTTATCTTTTATGTTACAACATTTGTGTTTTATATTATTTTATCATGTGTGATGTTAGTTTTAGTTCTTTTGCTTAGCAAAGCTGGTGGGTAATGCAGGGAGTAAGTATTTAGGGGTTGCTTGCCCTTCATTATCCTTAAACTAGTAGCTTTCTCTTAAATTATTACTTAGTTTGAATATTATTATTATTTTATTATTATTATATTCATTTATTTGCAATTATGACTCTTAACTCGTCAAATTCTTCCGTTTCATTTTGTTCTTGTAATGATGACTCATTCAATTCTGTGACGTCTGATATTGAAACACTTGGTATTCAGCTCAAAAACTGTTTTGGAGGTTTCCAAAAATCACTGAACATATGCCACATAAACGCTCAGAGCATCCCTAAACATCATAGTGAGCTGTTGGATAGCTTTTCGTCTGATGTAATCCACGCCGTTTTAGTTTCCGAGTCATGGCTCAAACCTTCCATGCTTTCAGTCGCATACAGTCTACCTGGTTATGTGCTTATTAAAAATGACAGAGTTAGTAAGGTTGGCGGTGGAGTAGCAATTTACCTGAGATCGGATATCCCATTTGCAATAGTCGCATCATCTCCAGCTATCTATTCTGCGTCAGCAGAATATTTATTCATTGAAATCAGTTTAAGTGGTACCAAAGCTTTACTTGGGGTGGTGTATTGCCCTCCAGGAATTGATTACTTCAGCCAGCTTGAAGTTACCCTTGAACCACTTTGTACGGACTACTCTCATCACGTAATCATGGGTGACTTCAATACCGAACCTGCCGGAGATCCTCCTCGATCTGATAAATTTCAACATATGCTGAAGTCCACTGGCCTGCAGCATCTTCCATTTCTTCCCACTCATCACAACATTGGTACTCATGATACCTGGCTCGATCACGTGCTGACCTCATCTGAACAGTCTGTGCTTGGTCATGGTCAAATGTTGGCTCCAGGTTTCTCTAGACACGATTTGTTATTTTTAGCTTACCGTATTAGACCTCCTCGGAATAAGCCCAAGACGGTTCAGCTGCGTAGCTATACGCGTATCAATCATGATGACCTCTTGAAAGATGCTGCTTCGATTGATTGGAATACCGAAGTCGTTGCAGCCAACATTGATCTTAAAGTGGAATTATTGTGCAGCAACATTCTTAGCCTATTTGACAAACACGCACCCGTACATACAGTCCGCATTAAACGATCACCGGCTCCTTGGTTAACAAAGGATATTCAAATGGCTATGTCTAAACGAAATAAGGCGTTCCGTACTTTTAAAGGGGATAGGTCTGATGTGAACTGGGCTAAGTACAAAACTGCTTTTGACTGCTGCTTTTGCTACTTGACTGGGGGTAAAGGAGACACAACGAAAAGACGTATTCGCGCAAGCTCCATGTTAAAAAAAATCGAAACAGTGTTTAAAAGTCATGTTTTAGTAGTAAAAACAGTATAAGAAAACATTTAACAAAAGTGCACAGTGCTTCATAAAAAAATATGTATGAAAAACTCATTATTTACATCGAAAATATGAAGAAAACTGTGAAGTGAAAGAGGTAGTTCAAACCCAATTTGGACTTTTTATTTGTTTGTGCAGTCATTTTTGAAAACCTACAAGAATACGTTTGCTATGTTAATTCTATGAAGACAACCGTAGTAAAATTTCGCCCGCTTTCTTGAGTCACCGCTTGGCGCAATCGGTATAGCGGAAGACTTAAAACCCAAGGAACAGTGGTTCGAATCCTGAGGACAGAATTTATTAATTATTCATTTTATTTTTTTCACATAAAATGTTGTCTACACAGCTTAAGTGTTCTGGCTGCCCCAACGTTATTACTAACAGAGAATATTTAATTTGTTCGATCTGTCAAAACAAATATGACCTTGACTGCGCCAACGTAACATACAAATTGTTCACCTTGATGACAGTCGAATCTAAATCTAGGTGGAAATGTTTAGAATGTGTAATGAAACAACCTAGAGCAGACAATACCAATACACCAATTCGACCACTAACACTTAGACTGGACCTAGAACATAGTGATTCTTGTGATTATTCTTATAACGATGACACACAAAGTAATAATAACGTGACTATACGCAAAAGACAGAACAACCTGATGAATCCGATTGAATTACTGGACGAAACAATAGAAGAAAGTTCTGCTAGTCTTTGTCAATCTTCTGAATTAGAAACGCTTAAAACTCAAATAAGTAAACTTCAAAAGGAATTGGAGACAGCTAAAATGAGAATTCAGGACTTAAGCTCAGAAAATACTGTGTTAAAAACTACGATTAACAACTTAACAGATAAATCGAATAGTTACCATGGTAGTGAAGACAAAGATAGCGATAATACACCTAAGGACAAGACTAAAGCACCAAAAAATAAATTAAATAAGAAGAAGAATAACAAGAAATTAATCGATGAATCAAAAGACAAACCTATAACAAAGCATGCTAGTAATGAAGATCAAACTAATAAAGATACCACGATACCAGAAAGAAATCAAAGCAACCCAAACCTGACGAAAATTTGCATCATCAATGCTAATAAAAGGATGGAAGGACTAAAATTATCGGAACGCTACCTTTGCAATACCCAAGTTTGCCACTATTTAAACACAAATGCGGATATTTCGAATCAATTAGCTGGTATAGAATCAAAATTGGAAAATTTTACAAACAATGACTACTGCGTTATTTTCATAGGAGATAATAGTTTTATGCGTACGGAAGACTATTCAAAATTAATAACATTATTAAGAACTCAGTTATTGAAAGTACAACATACAAATATTATCATTTGCTTGCCAAACTATAAGTATGGATATAACTTCAACCTGTATAATACAAGTGTGTTCAATAATATGCTTTATCTTGATAACGAAACTTTCAAATACGGCTATGTATTGGATTCTAACGCAAATTTAGAGTATTCATATAAGACTTTTAGATTTGATGGTTTTGTGAACCGAAAAGGATTAAATTTAATTTTTAGAGACTTGACTAAGCTGATTAATAACATTGATAATTATTATATTGAATCTGACAAACCAATAGATGACGCAAATTTAGACATTAATGACAATC
The DNA here is from genome assembly GCA_963924145.1 of Pyrausta purpuralis. Classification (NCBI taxonomy): domain Eukaryota; kingdom Metazoa; phylum Arthropoda; class Insecta; order Lepidoptera; family Crambidae; genus Pyrausta; species Pyrausta purpuralis. Next base: position 21,264,244 of record OZ001657.1, read on the forward strand.
TTGATTTATTTCGTTAACAATCATCGTTTTAGTAATAATTGCAATGACTATACATTTAATCTCTTACATTTTAACATAGCAGGATTTCTAAATAAGCGTGATCTGTTGGAAATATGGCTTGAAAATTTCCCAAATATAAATACAAGTTATGATGTTATTTGTTTGAGTGAGACTTTTATAAAGAAAGGCGAAGAAAAAAATGCATTTTTAAGGGGATATAATTTTGTAAGTAGTTTTTGTAGATTAAAACAAAGGCGAGGAGGTGTTTGCATATTTCTAAAGGAGGGCATACGTTTTAAGTTGATACAACTACCTCATGATCTTACAGCGGAATCAGAGTTCGAATGCTGTGGCATCGAATTGCTTAAAATCAACTGCATTATTATGTGCTTGTATCGTACTCCCAATAGCGATGTTTCCATTTTTATGAATAAATTAAAATCTATTTTGCATTTATTACATAATAAGAAGAACTTTTCAAATAAAAAAATTGTTATTTTAGGAGATTTCAATATTAACATCTTAAAAGACACAAAGCATTCTAAAGATTTTCAACATACATTAGAAAATTATAACCTTAAACTCCATATTGACCAACCTACTAGGATAAATAATTGTATTGACAATATAGCAAGTAATATAACTGACGCGAAGGGAGAAATTCATGACATAGGTATTTCAGACCATAAATCTCAATCGCTAAAATTTACCGTTGATAGAAAGCCATTTGAACCAAAAACATGCTACATAACAAAACGAGATTTTTGCCTTGAAAACAAAAACAAATTCCAACAATGCCTAGCGTCATTCTCTTGGTCCTCAGTGTATAGCGCAGATGGTGTTAATGCAGCCTATAATGATTTTATTCAACTAATATTTATGTTTTATGAGCTATGTTTTCCAAGCGTAAGGATAAAAATAAAATCAAGAAAAACACATGCTATATGGATCACAAAAGGATTAAAAAAGTCTTGCAGAACGAGTAGAATTCTTCGATATAACTATTATCGCACGAAGAGTATAAGTAGTAGATCTGCATTCTTAAAGTATAATAGAATACTGAAAAAATGCATTACTACTTCACACCAATCCTGTAATAAAAAAATTCTTGAAGGTTCTAAGAATAAATGCAAAGCAGCATGGGATATTATCAAAATGAAGCGAGATCAAAATGTATCTCCAAGTACTATTGATGAAATTAGACATATGAATGAAATTATTGGTAACCCTAAAAAAATTGCTAATTTATTTAATGACGCCTTTATTGACATTGAAAACAAATCTTTTTTTAAATTCTGACATTTATTGTGATACTTGTAAAATATATGATTCTATTAATAATTGCATATTTCTGACTCCTTGCTGCGAAAATGAGGTATTTAACTTTATTAAATCCCTAAATAATACAAAATCTGTTGGGGCCGATGAAATCAGTACGGAGATAGTTAAATATTGTATCTATGAGTTTACTCCTATACTAACTTTCTTAATCAATTTGTCTTTTAAAGAAGGTACGTTTCCTGATGCCTTAAAGCTCTCAGTTGTTAAACCTTTATACAAAAAGGGTGACAAGTTAGACGTCAGTAATTATCGCCCCATTGCTTTAACACCTGTCTTTGGAAAAATATTTGAAAAAGCCATGCACAAGCGGCTCACGTCATTTCTAGAACAGCATAGCGTTATAAAAAGAAACCAAAACGGATTTCAGAAAAATAAGTCTACAACCTTAGCTGCATTCACTTTGGTGAAAACTCTTACTGAGACTATAGACAAAGGGGATCACGTAGCAGTTGTGTTTTTTGATATGACCAAAGCCTTTGATTACGTAAATCATAACAGGCTGCTACGGAATTGTGAATCCTATGGACTAAGAGGTTGTGCATTACAATGGCTCAGCAGCTATTTAGAAAACCGGAGACAATATGTAGAAATTGCCAAAACTGGTGGCGATTCTAAAGCTTTAACTTATTTTAGGTCCGACATAAAAGAAAATTTGTTCGGTGTACCTCAAGGTAGTATTTTAGGACCATTATTGTTTTTAATATATATAAATGACTTTCCAGACGTTCAATCTAATTCTATATTATTTGCTGATGACATTTCAATTATTGTGACTTGTAAGAATAAAACAACTTATGAAAAGGACATTAATACTACAGTTGACAAAGTGGCAAAATGGCTTAAGTGTAATAATTTGTACATAAATGTTTCCAAGACAAAATTAACACAATTTCACAACATTAAAATGAACCCACCTAAAATTGACGTTATTTGTAATGGCGAGAAAGTAGAATTATCTTCGAATGCCATATTCCTAGGATTAACGCTTGATTCGAATTGCTCCTGGAAATTGCATATTGAGAAGTTGCGTAATAAATTAAACCGTTTTGTTTTCGTTCTGTATAGAATACAAAAAACGAACAATTTAAAACTTTCCCTCCTTGCATATCACGGTTATGTTGCATCTATTCTAAGATATGGAATAGTAATCTGGGGGAATTCAAGTGATGTTGAAACGTTATTTAAACTCCAAAAAAAATGTATCCGAGCGATATGCAACGCACACCCTTTAGATTCATGCAAGCCTCTGTTTGTGAATTTGGAGCTGTTGACATTGCCAAGCCTGTACATTTACGAAACTGGAGTGTTCGTTAAAAAATATCCAGATTTCTTTACAAAATTTAAAGAAAATCAGTTATATAGTAGGAGACACCCCGATAGAATTAAATTTCCAGATATGAAGACAAAATTGTTTAGCAATAACTGTTACGTTATGGCCATTCGAATTTACAATAAAATACCAAAATCCATAACTGATTTTCCCCTAAATACATTTAAGAAAAAACTGTACCAATGGTTATTAGATAAATGTTTTTATTCTGTTAAGGAATTTTTAAATTTGTAATTTATTAATTAGTAATTGTATAAGTAGCTGACATTATATATTTCATTGACTTTATTATTGTTATTAATTTGAATATTAACCTACCTCAAAATTATATCATAGATTTTAATTCTAATACATTTAATATTTGCATGTCAGACCAGACAAAACATGCGGAGCTTTTAAATTTGTACCACCTCTATCTTAACCATGTTTTAAGCAAATAAATATTTCATTTCATTTCATTGCGCGAAATCGTTGCAACCAAATGATACGAGCAGCTAAACGTCGTCACATACATGCTGAAATCAAAAGGAGTTCTTCTTCAAACGCCTGGAATTTTCTAAAATCGCTTGGGGTTGGAAAATCAAAGCCTGATGACAACCATATACCTTTTGACCTTAATGACATAAACCGGCATTTTACGAACCTCCCGACTCTTGATGTCCTCATTAAATCTAATTCTTTAGCATATTTACATTCTCTCCCTGCTCCTGATGTAGACCCGTTCTCATTTTCCCCTATCACTGAAACTGATATAAGCAAGGCCATCTTCGCAATAACATCTAAAGCGACAGGGGTGGATGGCGTCAGCCGTTTGATGATAGTGCCATTGCTGAAAATTATATTACCTGTCATCACACATATAGTCAATTGGTCTTTAGTCACTGGCACGTACCCAGATGTTTGGCGTAAAGCTCTCGTCGTACCACTCCCCAAAGTTGCCAATCCCACTTCACCGAGCCAATACCGGCCGATTTCTATTTTGCCATTTCTTTCCAAAATAACAGAGTCATGTGCTCTTAAACAGTTATCTTCCCACCTTTTTAAGAACAATCTCTTGAATCCTTTTCAGTCTGGGTTTCGCGCAGGCCATAGCACTACCACTGCTCTGCTGAAGGTAACTGAAGACATAAGAGATGGGATGGATTCCTCTAAGGTTACACTCCTTGTTTTAATCGATTTTTCTAACGCATTTAATGCTGTTGATTATGATCTCCTTCTGGCTGTCCTATCTCACTTAAAGGTGTCTCCCTCAGCTCTAGATTGGTTTTCAGCCTACCTGCGTGGTCGCCAGCAGTCAATCAAAACTTCGAATTCATGTTCTGACTGGCACAAGCTGACTTCTGGTGTTCCACAGGGTGGGATTATCGCCCCTTCTTTTTTCAATATTTATAAATATAATCACCCTCAACCTTCGCTGCTCGTATCATTTGTATGCCGATGATCTTCAATTGTATGTGCAATCTGAAATTGCTGACATATCCACTGCAATACAGTTAATGAACGACACCTTAGAATATATTTCATCTTGGTCGCATAATTTTGGAATCTCAGTTAACCCTACCAAGTGTCAGGCTATCATCGTAGGCAGTCCAGGACTGATCTCTAGGCTTAGTTCCGTTGATCTTGACCCGATAACATATGAAGGCACGACAATTCCTTTCTGTTCTAGTGTCAAGAATTTGGGTCTAATCATTGACACTACGCTGGGATGGACTGATCACATGGCAGAGGTCAGCCGTAAGGTTGTTACTTGTTTGAGAAGTCTCTACCGCTTAAAATTCTTTCTCCCATTTAAGACAAAACTTCTGCTTATGCAAACTCTTATAATACCTATCATTGACTATGCTGATTCGTGCTGTACTAATCTCACTGAAGCCTTCATCGATAAACTCGAACGTCTTCTCAACAGTTGTATCAGATTCATTTTCGGCCTCCGTAAATACGATCATGTCTCCAGTTACAGAGCACAACTGAATTGGCTTACCATCCGTCAACGTAGAGACTCTCGAGTTCTTTGCATTCTACACGCTATTCTTTATAACCCCTATTCTCCTTCTTATCTTCAAGATATGTTTCCATATCTGTGTCAAACCCATGATCGGTCTCTCCGTTCATCTGACAATCTCCGGCTAGGCACGCTGGCCCACCGTTCCTCGTACGTTTCCAAGTCTTTCACAGTGACGGCAACACGACTGTGGAATTCTCTCCCCGTGGATATAAAGAGAACCGATGCAAAGTTGTCTTTCAAGAATAAAGTTCGTACATTTCTGAAAGAGTGAATAATTGCATAATATTATTATTATATGTATGTATTTATGCTTTATTTGTGTTTATGTTTATACTTATAAATATTTTGTAGTTTATTTAATTCAATAATATATTTGTTAGATTCTTGTTACTATTATCCTATTTTAATTTGTGTTTTTTTTTTTCACTGCACCCGTTGCTATCTTTCTGCATGACCTAAAGGTTTGACTGGCAGAGAATGCTTTTAGCATTAAGTCCACCTTTGTACACTAAATTTGTGCAATAAAGTATTTAAAAAAAAAAAAAAATACTAGCGGTCCCCCGCGACTTCGTCTGGAGTCCAATTGAAGTTTGGTTATGTTATTATTATGTCCCTATTAGTGTAACACTTTTCTTGCAGTAACATATTGCAGTTAAGTACAGAAACATTATATAATCACTAACTATTGACTTCCTTTAATTCTACATGATAACAAAATCTACGGAATCAAATGCGGAACACACATTCAAAATTCGAAGAAAATGTGAAACCTATCAACCCGATACGTGAAATCACTTAAGCTAGTGTTTCTACTAATGCAAAGACAATGACAAGTGAAAAAGATTACGTATAATTAGCCAATTAATAACATCATCATCATCTTTATAGCTATGGAGAGCTCGAGATAAATTTGTTAACAATCGAATGGTACGAACGGGGTATTTGTGCAGCAATGACAGATTTAAATAGGCGTTAGAGCGTTTTTACATTGAAAGTTGAAGCAAATCTACCCACCCGGCACGGGAATAGCACCAACCAGGCATCAACCATACGGAAGCACGTGAAGGGAACAGCAACGCCTCGGCACCGGATAGCGAACGCCTCGTCTCGGTTCGTGTTTGCTACAACTAATGAAAGTTCTTCTTGTGAATGACAGCCCGTTGACAGGGTGGACGGCTAGTCCTCAACCAGCGGACGGCGCGCCGTAAGCGCGCTACAACGCATGCGCCGCTGGTCAAGAGTAGCTCCCAAGTTGGTCTCGATCCGAGGTGGTGACGATACGAAGTTGATAGATGTGCGTTGAAGTATGGAGTTTCATACAAATAATACTGAACGCCTCGAGTTGATACGGTACTGTCCGTGAAGGGATGATTAGTGGGCTTCGACCTTTAGGCGACGTTAACAGCGCGACGGTCGCGCAACGGTCGCGCTGCTGATAATTTCATACATAAATGGCAGTCGCGCGGTAGCAGCGCAGCTGTTTTTTATGTATGGGCATCCGTTGCTACCGCGCTTCTGTCGCTCTAGTGTGAAGGCACACTTAGTTAAATCCAGTTACAGAAAGTCTATGTATTTTCATGTGCTTTCAGGAAAAAACGCCACCAAACAGCTACAAACAAATCTTCGTCTAAATAAATATTTAGTGATAGAATGTAGCTCGTATAGCATAATCAACACTTAAAATAATTGGGCCAGCTTAAGTAAGATCTATGTCTATTTGATCCATGTAATCAAATTTGTAGGATTAACCAATAAATTGGTTAGTACTTGAAATGCCAGTTTCGATAACGTTAACAGTAATTATTATATTTAGTAATTAAGCTGTAATAGAATACGTACGTCTGTCAATACATTTATTTTTTACCAAACTCAAGCACTTGAAAAAATTAAAAATTATATCTTACATCATATTAGAAAAATACAGTATAGGTTTTATTTCCCCGAAATAAACATTATTATGAAGAGCGCCCTATTTTAAAAATAAAATGAAACTTTAACCTAACGACGACGAATTCGATAAATATTCCTTATCGGACGTTGGTAGACTTAGGCCTTTAAATTGTTTCACGGTTCAAACTACCCAGGTTGATGTAAAATAACTTTTACTTACATTTTATTCAATGAACAGTGGCCAGCACATCAGGTTACCCACTTTTGTTGCAAATTAGCCCTTATTAAAACATAATAAGATACCACAGTGTTTACCTATAAAATATCTCAAACTATGTAGCAAAATTAATCCTTCGCAGAAACTTTTAACCCACTTCTAAAAAATCACTTAATACATATAAATCAAAAATTAAAACTTTAGACGAAAGGCTCGAAAAAATTATATATTATTAAGAGTCTGTGCCATCAGTCACGTTGCCGAAGCAATTTCTGGGGCTTTGATGTCCTACTCTGCACAACGTTTACGAAAATACTTTTGATGCAATCTAGCTCTCTTTGTCGAACGATACGACTGCAACTTTTTATTAAAGAAAAAAAAGCACAATATTGTTAGCCCAAATTGCAAAAAATAATAATTTAAACATTAAACCGTCTACAAAAAACTGACTAAAAAGTTCAATATATACAACGTGTAATTTTAAATGCGCAAAACCTTAAACTACCTAATTCTAAAAGAAAAAAAAACATATAAGGTTTAATGTGGTGTTCTAGTTTTACTGGCATTTCTCTTCATTTATGCTCTGCGGACGACGCTCTATCGTTCGGGTCTCTATCATTCACCGGGCCGCTGCACCGCGCTGACATTCTTATTTGTACTATCTACGCTCTTAAAGAAGTAACCATTACTTGTTTAGTATTTCAACGGATTTGGGTTATCTTGATGTGACTTATCTTATTAATAAATAGACATGACAATTTTTTTATGAAGATTTTTGTAAAATGTGACTCATATTAAAAAGTGGTTCAATTTATTATGCTCGTGATTCTAATTAAGCTATTATCAGGTTTTGCGCATTCAAATTTTCACATCGTACATTACTCTGAATATTATGAGAAAGTGCCAATGAAGTTAAAAAAATAATTTTTAATTAGATAGTCAGATATATGGCCACGATTACACCAGCGGGCCTAAGATGCGCGCCTATTTGTCATTTATCGATACATTTCAAACGTTTTTTTATCATTTTAAAAAAGGTTTTTAGTTATTTTGTTGTATTTATTTGTTATAAAAAGCGAAAAGGATTGATATACAAGTGAAAAATATGTGTCAAAACATGTTGTTTAGGAAATAAAATTATTTTATCGACGCGATAAACGGTATCGGGGCGTGCATGTTAGGCTTACTGATGTTAAGTGACAATGCAGCCTAAAAATATTTTTTTAATTATTGTGTTACGCAGTAAGCCCCAGAAACTCAAAGAGTACGTGACAAAATTTCCGCTAAGTATAACCTTATAATTGAGACGGTATATTGGGAGTAGGGATCTTGGAGAAAGATATTTATAATAAATATTTATAGACTTTATTTGATCCATTTAAATTCAACTACTTTGAATCACTAAGGCCTAATTTCTTCATCAATAGTAATGGTAAAATCTCGTTACCAGCGGTTAAATATTTCCGATTGTGTGTGTTTTGAAGAAAATATACCTTAAACAATGGTCATGAAAATTTTGCCATAGCTATCGATAAAGAAATTTGACCTAAGGGCCCATTGCGTGATTGATAGTAATGGTTAAATGTCGTACCCAGCATTAATTTTTGTACGATTGTGGTTGTTTTAAAGAAAAAATACTTTAAGCAAATGTCATAATAGCCATTAAGGATGTTTTTCTTCAAAATTCATACAGGATGACTTTTTTATCAGTACCGATATTTTGTACACCTTTTACTATGGGGGCAATAGGGAAATCGAGAAAAAAAAATCTGCTGTTCCATACATTTTGACCGCGCGCCAATTGAACTTTTGTATGGAACAACTGATTTTTTTTTCTCGATTTCGCTATTGCCCCCATAGTAAAAGTTGTTCATATTCGTCGGTGGAGTCTTTACACAAAATATCGGTACTGATAAAAAAGTCACCCTGTATAATCGTAAATATTCAACAGCTGGAAACGACAATAAAACCCTTACTATCGATCACGCAATCGGGCCTGAGTACAGGATTAATATTAGCTAGGATTTAGTAGAACTGTTTGACAAATCATAAGGAAGTTTTAAAAAAATGCATAAGACTTCATTGACGACTCTTATCACAATTTCACCTATACATATTGTATTAATATTGTAAGCTTAAGAGTCTGTTTGCTTGAATGTGCTAATACCAGGAACCACTGGGCCGATTTAAAAAAATATTTCTGTGTTAGATACCTTATTTATCGGGAAAGGCTAAAGGACTGGTTCAATGGTTATTGTCTAAAACACACCAATATAAATATTTTTGTAATGGGCACGAACATTTATATCTAAGTCATGGATGTTTTTGTAATGTAAAATAATGTCATTTATTTTAATCATCAATAGGATCGTATTGTTTTATGTTTTTATTGGAGACGCCCCTATATAATCCTTGTCTGGTACTTCGTAACACAAGGAAGGAAATCCCTTACCACGAAATCAGATAATTCGTGTGTTGTCTGGCTCATATTTATATTTATTATAAAACTAAAAAGTAAGTCTCGAGGCCACTAGACTTATTTATAAAACTTCATTATTTACTCAATCATATTAATTTAGATAAGCAGGAACTACTATTTTGCTATTTAAGTATAATACTAATAACATTGTTAACAAAGCTAAAATATCGTAAATGTTTGCCCAAACAGACCTATAAAACTGGCATTAATACATACCCTTGAAACTAAAAAAAAAATTTCCCACTAATGTTTGTATCAATTAGTTACTGGCAAGCTACCAAACTTTCGATATTATTATGATGGAAATCGCTCATTATTATCAATTTGGTTAAATTATTCAAATGTGCTCAAGCAATTATGAGAACTAAGGGATTCACCAAATTAATTATACCATCATCATCATCATCATCATCATCATCATCATTTTCAGCCAAAGGACGTCCACTGCTGAACATAGGCCTCCCCCACGGCTTTCCACAGCGACCGATCACTAGCGGTCTGTATCCAGTTTGATCCTGCAATCATTTTAAGGTCGTCTGTCCATCTTGTTGGTAGACGTCCCACGCTGCGTCTTTGGTTAAAGGGTCTCCAATCCAGAACTTTCCTGCCTCAACGGCCATCAGTACTTCGCGCTTTGTGCCCCGCCCATTGCATTGCTTACTGATTCTCAAGGCTATGTCCGTTCCTTAGTTCTTCCACGTATCTCCTCGTTTCTGATTCGATCACGTAGAAAAACACCCAGCATAGCCCTCTTCATCGCTCGTTGTGTGATTTTAATTATATACTCGTAATATTTTACTTTGTGGAAATAACAAAAATGCATCGCTACTTTTATCGTCAAGCGCCAACTTGAGCCCTCTCTACCAGCCCGCACTGAGCCCGCGCGTGGTGGAGTATGGCTCAAACTACCTCATAGTTGAGGTAAGGCCTTTGCCCAGAAGTGGGACGTAATAGGCTAACTTTACTGCTTCAAGAACGATGTGATGTTCATTTTGCCTTTAACTTCCGACGCAAAAAAAGAGGGAAGTTATAATATTGACATATCTGTCCGTGTATGTGTGTATCTGTTTGTGGTATCGTAGCCCCCAATCAGATGAAGCGAACTTCGTTTAGATTTTTCGTATTATAGGTAATTTTAACTTTAGTTTTCCTAGTCAAGTTTTGTAATATTGTAAGAACGGCGACATTGCAATCTAACGGTTTTAAATCCAGTAGATTGTTAACTGTTGACTTATCGTGAATAAGCTTGATATGGTTTGGAATTTACGCTTTCATTGGTACTTACGTGTAACCCGTTTTACTTTTTCTACCCTAACCCACTACTTTTCCCAGTCATTCGTCTTTTCAGTTTATGTTATAGTGAATGAAGTTCGCTACAGTTCACAATAAATCGATTGAATTTAAAACCGTGACATTGCAATCACGCAGCGAAACAGAGGTCGCTGGGTCAGCTAGTGAAAACGGAGGAATTGAACCGCTTTGTTAAAAATGCAAAAATGAAAAAATGCATTAGATAGCTTACATTTTGAGGAAGGCTATGAGGTATAAAACAGCATGAGACGTAGAAATCAACGGGGACAGTAAAATGTAAAAGCATGGACGGAGTCGCGGGGGTCCACTAGTGTTTTATGAAAATCTGTTAAATTGTTTAAAAATTATCAGCTCTGTTAAAGTTGATGAGGCGATTTGACTAACTTTCTTATGTCCGATCGATCCGAAATTTGATACCGCGTCACTTTTAATATCTTTTTTTTTTTAAATTATGTAGAAGGGTCTTGCAAAAAATATTTTACGTTTAAATCACCACTTTATAAGTAATAAAATTAAGAGAGTACAAATTCTTTTTAACCTTTTTCAATCCTACCCAAAACGGTCACAACTTTCTCTACATTACCGTCACCCACTCATACATAAGCAAGTCACAGAAGATGTGATAAATCAGAATTATTGTCAACATCCTTTGAAAACTGCGCGATTCCATAAAAGGAAAACCGGCTAAGTGATAGTCGGACTTGCCCACTGAAAGTTCCGTGCCAACTTTAACTGCATTAGGGATCCACTTACTTCCACTAAGCTAAAATACCAAAATATTTTGATGACAGCACATATAACTTTGTTTTTCATAGTGTTTGTATGAAGAACAGAGTTATGTTTGCAGTTGTTGAAAATTTGCTATTTCTCAAAAACTGCTAGTTCGATCACGTCCAAACCAATTTTCGTTGAAATTATTTGTTAAGATCTACAATATAATGTTTTTTTTTTCAAAATTTACACTCGCTTAGTTTAGAAGTTAAAGGGGGAGGGGGGACTTTTACTTTTTTGCCAGGTTTAGTTTATTATGCATTGTAGTATACTTACTCATCATTTTAACTCTGGAAATTGTAAAATTTTCATACAAATTAGTAAGTATTCAAGTCAGGATTAGTTAAGTGAAAACTTAAAATAAAACTGTCATAATTATTTATATCATTCAGTTAAAATTTTCTTCCCGCCAATTTTCTAAAACGTCATAAAAGTTAGCAAAATAACGTTTTGAATTTGATATTTTTACATGAACGTCATCAAATGAATCCTGATTCACCACATTAACTGCAACATTTGTCGTACATACTCCGCAGAGAATATAGACCCTCCGACAATCCATCAAATCATAGCAACTTGTACCGACAGTGATGTATTAACTTATTTAATCACGCAGCCATATTTTATTTTTCCCGCTTGATGAAAAACCATGAAGAGCGGGAATAAATTATTCAAAATTTTGGGTGGAAATATTTTTTTAAAGTGTAGCTTACCGATAAATTTACAGAATTAAATTCGTTAGAAGTATAAAATTTATAAATAAATATAAATAAATGTCCATTTGATCGGACAGTGTGAAACATGCCATTAATGTAATGAAGTTGACGACCCGTCTGGTGTAGTGGTCGAGAAACCACTACTACTACGCAGCGGGTGCGGGTTCGATCCCCGCACAATACAAACATTTGTGTGCATGAACATATCTGTTTGTATTGGTCTGGGTGTTTTCTATGTATATCATGTATGTATTTACAAACAAAAAGTATTTAAGTATTATATCCGTTGTCTGGCACCCATAACACAAGCTTTGAGTAGCTTACTTTGGGGCTAGATAGCGATGTGTGGAAATGTCCAAAGGATATTTATATTATTTATATTTAATGACAACCTGTCAGAAAAAGTAAAATTCTGTTATTATAATAATAATAGTCCTCCTAGCTACGCTCCTACGATTAAGTCTACGGTGGCCAGTCATATTATAGTGCACAAGTGTGTGCCCAACACAAGTGCACTCTCTAATCCTTTCACAATAAAACGTTCTTTCTGAACAGTAAAACGCAGCTACGTATTTTTGGCCCGACCCTGGGTTCGAACCCGAGATCTCTGGCGCAGCCGTCGCTTTAAAGTGCTACTCTCTAACCGCTGCGTCACCGAGGCAGTTGAGTTGATTAAGATATTTCTAGCTCAATAAAAAAAAACTTTACTCGTCATGATTTGAGAGTTATTAAATGAAAAAATATTTTTATCATCTAAACAATAACTAAGTAGTTTATCACCACTTCCATATGGGTATGTTCCTCGTTTCTATAAAACTGACTGACTCAAAAAGCATAAAAGAAGCACATCAAAAGTCCCCCAGTTCGCTACAAATCTGCCTTGTAATTAATACACGACATTACGTTCGGATTTTATTAACATGACACCTAGAAAAAAGATTTACTCGAAAATTATCCTTATGACTAGTGAGCTTAATATCAATTTGCTATAGTGAGATAGGCGTAGGCCGCAAAATACCTTTGCCTTAAAAGTACTTTGTCACAGAGACAAATGTGCCTCAAACATATCCAACTATTCAACGGGAGCTTATAGAATATCTAGAAAAGTACAGAAAGTCCAGTTGGAAATAGTTTTTTGCCTAGAGTAACACAAAAATTAAAATTAAAAAAATATAAATTTAATAAATAAAGAAATATGTACGGATAATTGTATGTATTCAAGTGTGTTTATTTTTTATTATTTATGTAAGTATATTAGTAACTTAAAATTAATTTGTTGCTTTTATGTGTTATTTTACGCCGCGTCAATCGTTTCTGCTACACCCAATGGTTGACTGGTAAAGAATGCTTTAAGCACGAAGTCCGCCATGTGTACTTTAGTTTTGTCAGTGCAATAAAGAATAAAATAATAAATTCAAAAACAGGTAAAGATATGAACCTCACACTAATATACCTATATTAGTGTGCAACGTAATGCTACGTATGTATGTAAGGATTAAGACACTCTGACTTTGGAGGTCTGTGCCTTTAGGAACATAGTGTTTACATGTAGATAAAAAAATAAGTTTATATATAGGTATATGCAGTTAACATTCCGATTCCGATTATTTTCAAACAATTAGTTTTCACTGTTATAGACTTATTTTTACGCAGTTCCCAATATCCAGGATTGTTGATTCACGAAAGCATATTATGTTGTAATATTCCAGCTAAAATTATTAACCGCTTCATTGATCAATTAGTTTCCTGTTATGTTTACATACACGGCCATTATTACTTCAAAGCGATTACTGCGCCTGATTATGCAACCATTTTGATCAAATTTATCGTTGATAGAATAAAATATGATATTACGCGGCAACATGTTTAAAAGTATTATTACTTACAAAAATATTTTGAACTAGGTATTTTAAAGTGTTCTGAAATGACTCCGTAAGGGTTTGTTTCGCAATATTTATCTGTCTGTCTAATACTTCCCATTATCTATCTGTCTAATACTTCATTCAAAATGATGGTCTATTTTAAACTATCCATCGGTAGTAGTAATTATTTGTTGATGGTAAAACAGGCCCTTAGTCAATTGGTACCATACGTAAAAACAAAACAAAAAAATGGACACCAATCACATACATTGTTTCTTGATTGACCCGACTGGGAATCGGACCGGAGACCTCGACGCGGTGACGCCTAGAAACCAGCGTGCTTGAGCCACTACACCACTGAGGTCGTCAAAAACAAATGATATTAAACCTCTAACTTTTGATTTTTAGCATATGCTTTACTGCAGCACAAAGGTGAATAAATTGTTAAAATAGGTACAAAATAAATGAACCTTCTGCGAAATTATGCCAAAAACTATGCCAATCATCTTTGACGTTTGACGCCTCTCATCTCAGTCTAAGTGGAATGAAAATTAAATTGCCACGTAATTGTCAGAAAAGTGTTCTAAGATGAATTACTTGAGCTGTAAGACCCCTGACACACTGTGACTTTTAGCATTGACGACCTCCGTGGTGTAGTGGTTAAGCACGCTGGTTTCGAGGCGTCGCCGCTCCGGAGTCCCGGGTTCGATTCCTGGTCGGGTCAAACCATCAATCAATCAATATTTTCTATATTGTCTCGGGTCCGGCTATTGTGGTACCACCGTTGTGTCCGATTACCATAATACAAGTGCGTTAGCTACATTGGGAACAGAGCAATGTACCTATGTGATTGGTGTCCTTTTTTTTTTTTTTTTTTAAAGTCGCTCGGTTTCGAACTCACGCAATGAACAGATTTAATTTGTACTTGATGCAGAAACGTGATTGGTTATGTTAGTTGGATGCTAACACGCGTTACTATCAATTCAGGAACAGTACATAATTTGACAATTTCCAGCTTCTGCATCGCGACTGCATCGATACTAACGCGCGTTAGCATCGCAGCTGTATCAATGCTAAAAATAGCGCAAATGTGTAAAATTTTAAATTTTGCGACGGCATCGATGCTGCATCGCGAGTGTGTCGATCAATTCATTCATTTGTCGCAGCGTGCATACGGTCTAAGAGATCATACACACTTGCGGTCGGTAGCTGACGTCAACTTGGCGCTAACATGCCGTAGGTTTGTCGGCGACTTTTTAGGGTTCCGTTCCGAATGGCGAAAAACGGAACCCTTATAGTTTCGTCAAGTCTGTCTGTCTATCTGTCTATCTATATATCTGTCACTACCGCTTTACGATTCTTATACAAAAAATAAAAAAATATAATATATGATACACCTTCGATTTGCCGATGATATAGTCGTTGTGGCCAAGATGCTAGACGATCTCGGCACTATGCTCGAAGACCTTGACCGAGTCTCCCAACAAGTGTGTCTTAAAATGCACATGGGAAAGACGAAAATTATGTCGAGTACCCTTGTTGTACCTATCCATTGGGAACTCAACTCTCGATGTTGTCGATGAGTATGACTACCAGGGAAAAGTGATCCAATTGGGTAGGTCCAACTTCGAGAAAGAGGTCATTCGACGAATCCAACTCGGCTGGGCAGCGTTCGGGAAATTACGCAAGAGTGTCTTCTCATCTCGTTAACCTCAGTGTCTGTTGGCGCCTTCTATTATTTCAACTCGTAAAAGACACACGGGTAAAGTTGCAACATCTGCGGCGTGTGACGTCATCAGCTGCATCGGTGGGGCCAAGCAACGAACTTCGCGTCGTACCAGTGTTTCGTCTTTCATTTTGCATTGTCACTTCCACTTTATCTGTTAACCGACACTACCAAACCCTGTATATTTTATAAAACCTTAATAAACGAAGATTTTCTTTATAATAATAAACGGCTTCATTGGAGAGACCTGATCCTGACCTACATAAGTCGATACACGAAAGTCTGAGCTCGAACAGTGTCTAAAGACGGAAGTCTTCAACCAGTGTGTGTAATCAGTGATGACATACGGATCCGAATCATGGTCTCTAACTATGGGCCTCATAAAGAAGCTCAAAATCACACAACGGGTGATGGAGAGGGCTATGCTGGGTGTTACTCTACGGGATCGAATCAGAAATAAGAAGATAAGTAGGAGAACTAAGGTAACGGACATAGCCTAGAGAATCAGTAAGCTCAAGTGGCAATGTGCAGGACACATAGCGCGACGAACTGATGGCCGTTGGGGCAGAAAAGTTCTAGATTAGAGACCCTTCGACCAAAGACGCAGCGTAGGACGTCCACCAACAAGATGGACAGACGATCGACGGCCCCTAATTTTGAATCACTCGCTTTGATATGTGTGTTTGATGCGTGTGATATTCGTTCGAAAACTTATTCGAAATCCAAATTTTAAGGAATATCGCTACTGTGCCATCGTATTTGCGACTCATTTTTTGCATGCCATAGCTTATCTATACAAAGTAATACTGACTGGGTCACATTAACCCAGTTAATACGGACAAGATCCGCTTTCGAAACATAAGGTCCTATGTACAAAATAGGAACAAACCAAATAGTTATTACTTTATCCCTTTATATTTAAAATAGGTAAATATGAGTTTCAGGTTCACAGAAAAGTGTATATTTTACTAATTTGAATTTAAAATAAATTTAAACTGATAAAAAGAAAGCTATACTTGATATAACTACATGTTCTTTCTAATAACTAAGGTGACCTTTTAAAAGGCCATTAGTATAATCTGGGTTCATAAATTTTAGTTAGAGGTAGGTAGGTATATTTGGTATCAGAGATCCTAAAACGAACGCTACGAAGATGCCAACGAAAAAAATAAAACAACGACTATAACTACATTGTTGAATACGTACAGACGTACGTATGCTATTACTGTTAACGGCATCGAAAATGGCATTTCAAGCACTAACCATTTTATAGGTTAATCCTAAAAATTTGATTACAAGGATCAAATAGACATAGATCTCATTTAAGCTGGCCTAATTATTTTAAGTGCTGATTATGCTATACGAGCTATATTCTATTACTTAATATTTATTTCGACGAATATTTGTTTGTAGCAGTTTAGTGGAGTTTTTACCAGAAAGCACATGAAAATACATAGACTTCTGTATGTGGTTTTAACTAAGTGCACTTTTACATTAGTCGCTCTAATGAGCGACTAGTTGCAAACGTTTCACATCTAGTGTAATTCTGCAATATTTGCATCGTTTAAGTTGGACAAACGATCGTCTTTCGAAGATCGTTTACACCAATTCTTTTAAAAATCACTCTGCCAGCTCTCTTTATAGCAAGTATTCGTTATAATTTTCTTATTCGAATCAACATAAAAAGTAAATGCAATGCACAAAAACGTAAATGCATACTATGCGGTAGTTAGAACATATTACACCTACAGTATTGATGTATAACTCTTTAACATCTAGGTACATCGATATGGATAATAATATTTATCGTCTTTTTTTCTGTCAGACTTCAACATCACGTTGACGTAGTCGTGAGAATACTGTTTTTTCTTCTTCAATATTTCAGATTTAAAAGTTTTTCTGTCAGTTTTAGTGCTTATATATAGTTGATAAGGTATGATCGTTACAAACACTTCTTATGGGCAGTGTCCGACATGACTTACATTGTTTTAATAGATTATTTAAAAAAGCTACCTACATACTTCGTGTTGTAATTTTCAAAATAATAACTGCTACCAATTACTGAAACTATTACATTACTATAACAGTTAAATTTACTAGCAACACCAATAGGTATATTTTTGGAGGGGAGTTTCGCATTCTGGGAGGGAGCAAGCTCCAGCTGTTCAAAAGATTTGCGGCGTCTAGAAAAGAATATTGTGACTACCGATTAAGTGTGAATAATAAAATTATAATTAAGATATTGTATCCAGCGTCATTATTTAATCAAATTCCTATACCTAAAAATTCTGATATGTCTTTTTAATAATATTTTTACATACAGAGCAGTGAAAATTGTTAAGTAATTAATATTCCGAGCAAAAAATATTTAACCAAATACGGCGGTAACATCATTTTAGATTTAATTAAATAATTTTAAAAGATATCGGCACTAAATTGAACAATTTAGTGTAAAAATGAATATCAGTAAAAAAGGGTCCCAGCACTAGCAAAATTGCACGTTTGAATATGACGCGTAATAATCGTACGATGTGAATGAAAGCGATTAAACATAGAAGATTTTTTTCTACCCTCTATAGATTTAAATTATAAGAGTTTAAAAGAACGAAAAATTATTATAGACGTTTTTACTTTTGTTGGTTTTAATGTTATTTATGCAAGAACATCAAAAATGCAAATTTTCTGAATATTACGTTTTTCGGAAATAATATATTTAAACAGATAGGGCTCAATTAAACCAATCAATGGTAACAGTTACGACTACTTTTTGTAACAGATAATTAGAGTAAGTTCAATCTTTTATGTTTGTAGCTTGTACCTTACCTATGGTTTTATCATTAACCAATTTAGGTACCCAATAAAGGTACATAATTTATGTCTGAATTTTTTAAAGAAGTCAATTTTATCATCTATTTTAAGCACAGTCCAATTAAAAACAAACAAATCAGTTACAGCAAATCATTCACGAAGAATAATAGCTTACATTGGACGGAATACCATAAGTGAATATTCTAAAATTAGCACCAAATTAAGTGTCTCTGGTATAACGACGTGGAAACAAATAAAGTCAGGAATGAAGAGTGTGCGCAATAAATCAGTGTAGTTTTGGAGACGGTGGACCAAGCTAAAGACAAGAAGCCTGGTCAATTTAACTTATCTAATTACTCCCAGACAACAGCAACCCAGTTAGCAGCCATAATTTGAGGCAAAATGAAAAAAAAAAGAAATGAAAAAAAAGATAAATATTTTAAATGCAATCGAACACAGATCGAAGATACTATGACGTCATGATAGAGTATACTTCTTTTTTTTTCTAAAAGTCAGAGTACAAAGATGAACAACTACATTATTTTCTTTTAAGGCTTGTAGTGTGATCATTACTGAATAAATCTTGTTAAAAATGTAGATGGGTGAAAAAAGTAGTTTTTATAAAATTATACTCAAAAGTTAAAAATCATTTTGTTACAGCCACTATTTCTAGTTAAAACTAACGTAAGTTTTTTTAGGGTTCCGTAGTCGTTTGTCACAGCCACTTTATTCTGTAACTATATGCATCACACTGTTGAAATTTAGTAGGAAGATGTATCCTGTTAACCGCTTTACGATTTTTATTTCCACAAGTGCATTGGCTACTTACTTTGGGATCAGAGCAATGTATGTGATTGCTGTCAACAAAATATTGTGGTGTTTTACTAAGTGGAAGTTAGTGGATTCCATAATTCAGTTAATGTTGGCACGGAACCCTCAGTGCGCGAGCCCGACTCGCATTTAGCTGGGTTTTTTTAAAATACCATCTACTTTTGCATTAGAGTGAATGGACTGTTTAATTTTAACTATGCCATTTAGACTCGTGAGACGATGCGTTGCGGCGTGGCAAAGATATATTGACACCTCACGATCATTTTCAAGGGCTTTTGCGTTTGTGTCTTAGGTATTTTGACATAAATAGACTGAAAGATAAATGAATTTCGTAATTTGATTGTAGAGAAAATACACTGGAAAGTTCTTTTTGTTTGAGACTGTACACGAAGTCCAATCTCAAGAAAGATTACTATCTGCGCGGGAGGTATTATTTATTATTTTTAAGTGTACGCAATAATCTCGCTTTTTTTACACTTACATAAACCAGCGAAATTAAGGATCAAGCACTAATATTTTAACTGTTGCTGGGAATATTCAATGCAAAAAAAAAACAAAGATAAATGGGCGATCTCTAATTTAAGAACTCAAAAAATACACACAACGAAAAAACCTAATTTCTTTGTTTTATTTTTACGAAAGAATTAAATGATAAAGAGTTACAAACATCAATTTTAATTACGTCGGTTAACTTATCACACCACAAGGGATTAATTTTCAGCATACACTTTCGCAGAATGCTATAAAATGTCCGGTATCGGAATGTAACGTGGTTGTTGATTGTCGGGTGTGAAATGATACACTCTGTTCAGGATCAACGTCATATTATGCGCATGTGTGCTGTGTGTATTCTTGCAAATAAACTCTCTGATTTCTGATTTTGTTGAATTATATAAAAAATAATAGTGGACGATTTTATATACACTGCTTTCATCCTATATCCTCATGGATGTGTTTATCAACGGTATTTTGTTCTCTTATTAACGCGACCGCTGGCGGCCTTTCGGTTCGTGAGCGTAATAGTTTTAGCCCAATACGTGCTAAGGGAATTACTTCAAATTCATTTATTCATGACTTGACTTGACATAAGAACCATAGATTACAGATCATGTTTCGGATCTGTGTATCATCCTCGATAACACGCACTGGTTGAAGACTTTTGTCTTCGGACACTGAGGTTATTGAGGCTTACATAATTAAATTCAAAGAAATCAAATTTTAAAACGTCTCTTATGATACTCTCGAAATAATAAATATTTGCGTACACACATTTATCTTTGATTACACATTTTTTTTTAAATATTTACAAAACTATATTGAAATCTACATTTGCAATTTAATTTAAGTATGCTTGAGCTTTTAAAGTTAAACTTTTATCACAAAGACAAAGATAAATAATATCGTTAAAAGGCAGCATTCCTCAATTAACGTACACTAAAAAGCTTTTCAGTTTTGGACAAAAAAATGTTGAGAATTTTGAAAGACAATCAATAATATTTCTTTTGCGAATTGAAAAACTTTGTTATTTGGAAACTTCAATTACCTAAATATTTCTTACATATTTTTACTTTCATAACAGTACGAATAGTGCTGTACCTAATAAAGTTTCATCTTATTTTCTCTATCTATAGAAATAATATTCAGATATTTTATAAAAGAAAGGCATTTTCTTTCAATGTCATAAATATTTATATATTTCAATTCAAAACTTCTAAGTGTTTTTATCAAGAGATTCAGTTCATATTTCAAATCATAAGACTTCTACCATACATGCATATAACGTAGCCAAATATCGCATCTTTATAAGCTAAGTTCCTTAATACTTCTAAACTTAATTTTATGAATATTAAAGGTACAGCAGCCAGCTCATCAGGTAACCCACTTTTGTTGCAAACTAGCTCTTATTACAAACGCACAAAATACCGCAGTTTTTATCTTAATGTGATGTTGCCCATACATACAATTGCCCAAAAAGTTATTATATTTTGTTCTCTGTTGCTTTGCGTTGTCGTTTTTTTAAAACTATTTTACATATAGATAAATACATTATAAGGTCGACAACTTGCAATCAGACGCAATCACTGAACTACTATTACCAACGTATGGAACTGATGCCACGAACGAATTTCATGCGCCACGATTTGACGCCGCTTGGCATCAATGCATGCAAACGGCTTCAAATTTGACGTTCCAATTTCAAGGGAAACGTCACAATCTTGTCTTCCAGTCATCATCATCATCATCATTATCAGCCAAAGGACGTCCACTGCTGAACATAGGCCTCCACGGCTTTCCACAGCGACCGATTACTAGCGGTCTGCATCCAGTTTGATCCTGCAATCTTTATAAGGTCGTCTGTCCATCTTGTTGGTGGACGTCCTACGCTGCGTCTTTGGTCAAAGGGTCTCCAATCTAGAACTTTCCTGCCCCAACGGCCATCAGTTCTTTGCGCTATGTGCCCTGCCCATTGCCACTTGAGCTTACTGATTCTCAAGGCTATGTCCGTTACCTTAGTTCTTCTACGTATCTCCTCATTTCTGATTCGATCACGTAGAGAAACACCCAGCATAGCCCTCTCCATCGCTCGTTGCGTAACTTTCTTGTCTTCGAGTAAGGACACATTTTTTTGGTTCCATAGCCGAAAAGCGAAAACCGGATCCCTTATAGTTTCGTAAAGTCTGTCAGTCTGTCTGTCCGTCCGTATGTCGCAGCCACTTTATTCTGTAACTAAAAGCATCACACTGGTGAAATTTGGTAGGATGATGCATTCTGTTTAGCGCTTTACGATTCTTATGAAAAAAAAAATGAATTTAAGGGGGGCTCCCATACATGAAACTAAAACCAAAAAAATGTTTTTTGTCAAACCTATGCGTGTCTATGGATAAGTCTTTTAAAATGACATGGAAGTAAAATCATTAAATTGGATTGGTCTGGACAGGACAAGTAGTTTTTGAGATATAGTACAATTTCAACAACCGCAAACATAACTTTGTTCTTCATACAAACACTATAAAAAACAAATTTATAATTGCTGTCAACAAAATATTGTGATATTTCACTTAAGTGGAAGTTAGTGGAATAACTTCTCTGTACGTTGTAATAACAACTTACTGGACGTAATTCGCAATTTGTTTATGTTAGTTTTTCCCCGTTTCAACCAAGTTTGAGAGCAAACATCGCTACACTATGTAATGTTTGGACTTTTTCTAGAAAAAAAAATAAACTCCAAATCGTCGGTGTGGAATCAGAAGGTACTGTGATATATAAGAAAATGGGTATCGATGACAAAGAAGAATAGCATCTATCAATTGAAAAGTAATATTAATGTGAGTTGTAAAAATACTTTGAAAACCTATATCTAGTGTGAAGGTGTTAAACTTGGTACTTTTTTCTTTTATAAGAATAGTCAAGTCCTTTTTTGTTAGTCAATAAGCTTAAAAATATGTTTCATAAAAGTGATATAGTCCTATTTAGAGTCCTGAACGTTTCTCTTCAATAAATAGTTTGACCATAGCTTACCTGGATATTTGGTGAAAAATAATAAGATGTCTTTTTTGTATTTAAATAACAAACTCAAGAATTAAGAAACATGATGTAGATAGAATTGTATAATAGTCCCTGCAACATCATTTTAATAGCGCTCTAAGGTTTCTTCCTTCATTATCATAACATGACCGTGTTCGGAACGTGTCAAGCACAAATAGCAACACGATACGCTTTATCTTGCCTACTGAACGGATTGACAGTTCTGTCTCACCTTAACACAGGTTGTTTTTTTGGTCAGTGCCATCCTAATCAGAGATGATGGTATGAGTTATATTTATTCTGAAAAAAATATATATGCAAAATTTATAAAATAAAAACCTCTTCGCAACATTGTAAACAAATGGAGAAACTCGCACCCTTTAACGTGACTCGCGCGTATCTACGAAATACGCTATAGCTAGTAAGCTACGAAGAGGCAACCTGACGTTGGTAGTTTTTTTTTGACTCGCTCGCTAGTATCGCAATAATAAATTGATTTTGAGGGTTTATCACATTATAATAAATAAATATTAGACATCAATCACATACACTGCTCTGATTCCAAAGTAAGAAGCCAATGCACTTCTGTTATGGAAATTAGACACAACGGTGGTACCACAACACCCAGACAGGAGACAATACAGAAAATTTTGATTTGTATATTGACTCGACCGGGAATCGAACCTGGGACCTCGGAGCGGCGACGCCTTGAAACCCAGCATTCTTAGCCACTACATCACGGAGGTCGTCATAAAAGACTTTTTTTTTTTTCATCAGTATTTTTTGTACAACCACCCTTGAGTCAGGCATTGATGACCAAAACAACAAACTTTATAGGGCGAGAGCGAGAACGAGCGAGAAAGTATTTTGCAGGCACTGACACGCTTCGTGCATGTCACGCGACGATGTTATTCGGTAACAGAACAGTCTAGTGGGCAAGCTGGCAAAGTTCTCAATACAAATTATATTTTTTTGGCAACACGTTTCTAGCCAGATCATGTTATACTACCGTACAGGGTGTTGTTTTGGTCAGTGACATCCAACTCGGGGATGATATGAGTGATGCTTATTCTAAAAAAAAAATTCTTTAAATTCAGAGTAAGTTTTATAAGAAATCCTCTACAAAACATTCAAAAAAATTACAAAACTAATGGGAAAACTCGCACCCTAGCGCTTACCCACGAAATACTACGCCTTAGCTAGTAAGCTACGAAGAGGCTACCTGGTGTTGGTAGTTGTAACTCGATTGCTGTACCGCATAAAATAAAGATTTTGTGGGTTTCTTCCATTTCAAAAAAAAATATTTTTTTTAATATATTTTTTTGGCATCATCATCGTTTGAACAGCCACCCCTGAGTCGCTCGGCGTTAACCAAAACAACACCCTTTATAGTGGACAAAAACATTTAGCACGAGTAGTGGGGTTATATTTTTAAAGTGTCAAATTTTAACTAAATATTCGTTCAATCAAAAGCAAACGATACCACAATCGACAACAAAAGTGAACAGCGTCCAATGACACTTCGTTTTTACGTCGTACATTTAAATCGGTGGCCAAATCGAAATATTAAAATTAATTCGAATATCGGAGTCACGCATTGACCACAATCAAAGCGTAACAAAGAGGGTTTGTTCTATAATTGGAAATAAAAGATAGATTTATATAAATACGTTATCGTACATCACTTAACGAGATTAATTGTAAATGTAAATAATTGGTTTTGTTTTTATTTTTTATTTCATTTATTTATTATTTCCAAACTTATATCCACCATTACAGGATAACATAACACCCAATGCGATATTCTAAGTAAATGAGATTATAATCTACTACTTCAACTATGTATAAAACAAATCAATGTGTAGCAAATAATATATAACGCAGCTCATGTGAACTCACTCAGAGAACAACTAAAAAGGTCTTCATCGTTCGGTAATAAGTAGATATATTGTGTCGCGCGAGTAAACGGGGCTTCTTTTAACAATTTGGTTAATTTAACTACGAAATATTTACATAGATATCACGTAACCTGCAAGTCATACAGTTAGTATTTGAGTAAGTTTGAACAAGTAGTTCCAACCATCGCCGAATTCTTTCAGACCAGTAAGCGTTTTTTTTTTTGTTGAAGAGGTCAGTCAATCGTTGTTTTTTTACAATCCTTTTTTGGAATAGTTAAGAGTCAAGAACAAACCTATATCAAGTTAAATTAAACGTTCTGTGAATCATTATTATTTAGTCATGACCACTAACATTAAAATAATAATATACGGTATTGCTTAGATGTAGGTACTTTATTATTTACTAGCGGTCCCCCGCGACTTCGTCCGCGCGTTTTGAGTTTGCTCCCTCCCCTCCCGTCGCAGCGTGATGTTTTATATCTTAAAGCCTTTCTCGATAAATAAGCTATCCAACACAGAAATATTTTTTCAAATCGGTCCAGCAGTTCCTGAGATAAGCGCGATCAAACAAACAAACTCTTCAGCTTTATAATATACTAGCGGTCCCCCACGACTTCGTCCGCGCGTTTTGAGTTTGCTCCCTCTCCTCCCGTCGCAGCGTCATGTTTTATATCCTAAAGCCTTTCTCGATAAATAAGCTATCTAACACAGAAATATTTTTTCAAATCAGTCCAGCAGTTCCTGAGATAAGCGCGTTCAAACAAACAAACTCTTCAGTTTTATAATATACTAGCGGTCCCCCGCGACTTCGTCCGCGCGTATTGAGTTTGCTCCCTCCCCTCCCGTCGCAGCGTTATGTTTTATGTCCTAAAGCCTTTCTCGATAAATAAGCTATCCAACACAGAAATATTTTTTCAAATAGGTCCAGCAGTTCCTGAGATAAGCGCGTTCAAACAAACAAACTCTTCAGTTTTATAATATACACATATTAGCGCAAGCGCACGTTGTGCTTTAGCTGCGAACATTATTTTGGTGCGGAGTTATGTTAAAACTGTGATAGCTCCTGAGATATTTATTGAAATCAAATGATATACAGGGCAACTTTGTTCTAAATGAAATGCTCGTGATGATGAATCTATTTATTTTGATAAGAATAAATACCTGTGTGTATAATACACCTCTAAAAATAATGCATTATTTTTTCACAAATTTATTAACATAAAAAAGGTTGTAGTAAGTCAACCATAAAAGATAGACATATGCTGTCGCGGATTTTATTATAGAACTTTTAATGCTGAACAATCCTGTCATACATGATTTTTGTGTAACTTAAGCGGTTTCCGCAGCGTATGCAGCGGAAGCTCTCAAAAGGAATATCTTTCTCCCGTTTTCGCAACATTTTTCATTGCTGCTGTGGTCTTATGAGTCGTATTTTTATGTTATAAAGCTTAAAGCCTTTCTCGATAAATGGACTATCTAACATAAAAATAATTTTTAAAATCGGGCCAGTAGTTTCTGAGATTAGCGCATTCAAACAAACAAACAAACAAACAAACAAACTCTTCAGCTTTATAATATTAGTATAGATTAGCGCAAGCGCACGTCGTACTTAAGCTGCGAACATTATTTTGGTGCGGAGTTATGTTAAAACTGTTATAGCTCCTAAGATATTTATTGAAATCAAATGATATAAAGGGCAACTTGGTTCTAAATGAAATGCTCGTGATGATGAATGTATTTATTTTGATAAGAATAAATACCTGTGTGTATAATACACCTCTAAAAATAATGCATTATTTTTTTACAAATTTATTAACATAAAAAAGGTTGTAGTAAGTCAACCATAAAAGATAGACATATGCTGTCGCGGACTTTATTATAGAACTCTTGATGCTAAACAATCCTGTCATGCATGATTTTTGTGTAACTTAAGCGGTTTCCGCAGCGTATGCAGCGGAAGCTCTCAAAAGGAATATCTTTATCCCGTTTTCGCAACATTTTTAATTTCTGCTGTGGTCTTATGAGTCGTATCTTTATGTTATGTAGCCTAAAGCCTTCCTCGATAAATGGACTATCCAACGTAAAAATAATTTTTCAAATCGGGCCAGTAGTTTTTAAGATTAGCGCGTTCAAACAAACAAACAAACAAACCCTTCAGCTTTATAATATTAGTATAGATTAGTGCAAGCGCACGTTGGCTTTCGACACAGTCTCAATACCACACCTTTTATTTAAACTAGAAAACCTGGGAGTGAGAGGCCTTCCTCTTGCACTGTTCAGGAGCTATCTCTTAGGTAGGACTCAAAGAGTTAAGATAGGTAGCTGGACTAGTGGGGCGGCCGAGGTCAAAATTGGAGTTCCCCAGGGTAGTATCGTTGGCCCAACCCTATTTCTGGCCTACATTAATGACCTTTGCCTCGTGCAGTTGCGAGGAGGTCGAATATTCACTTTCGCTGATGATACGGCCCTCTTCTTTAGTGGTGACTCCTGGAATGAAACTTTTCACAATGCCCAAGAAGGCATGAACAGAGTAGTGGCCTGGTTGCGGAACAATATGCTTACGCTGAATGTGGGTAAAACAAAATATGTGGCTTTTGCTTTGAGATCATGCTCCCTGCCTTCACTTAGTATGCAGTTAATTGCTCATGTCTGCCCCGCACAGTCCTCCTTTTGCCATTGTAGCCCACTAGAACGAACTTCTAGTATTAAATACCTCGGTGTGACTGTGGACCAATGCATGACATTTAAGCCTCATGTACAATCTCTCGTCCCCAGGATCCGTAAACTTATTTTTATATTCAAAACCCTGCGACACGCGGCTGATAGCCATGTCATCAAAACGGTGTACTACGCCTTGTGCCAACCGCTTCTGGAGTATTGTATTTCCTCCTGGGGTGGCACTCACAAGACTATTCTGCTGGAAATGGAACGGGCCCAGAGAGCAATCTTAAAAGTTGCAGCTGGTCTCCCAATTCTATATCCTACAGAAGACCTTTTCAGAAAATGGAGCGTACTTTCAGTGAGACAGACGTTCATTCTTCGGACAATCTTGACTAAACACTCAGAGTTAAACTATGACCCACGTTTGGTGGAAGGGAAACGACGTTATGGCCTTGTATGTGATAGGTTACCTCTAAAAACTGCAACTGCACAGAACTTCTACTGTTACCTGGGAAGCTACCTCTATAACAAACTTAACGAGCTTCTTAACATTTACCCACTAACCAAGAATAAATGCAAGTTGACAGTTACTACTTACCTTAAGAGTCTGGACTATGAATCCACCGAACTGCTTCTTTCAGCTCCTCAGTAAACAAATAATTAAAATGCCATGAATACAAATAATACCTATCCTTTTATCGTCACTAAAAATCAACGTAATCAATTCTATGACAGTTCGAGTTTTTACCTTAATGGAGTATCTGATCCGTTAGTTGTTTTCTCCACCCACGAATGCAAACACACACATACACATAAACACACATACACTCACATTCAATCTAATACACTTACACTCTCACAGTTAGGCCAGTATTATTTAATTTCTAATATGTTTCATTTCTCTTTTTCATATTGATCCCTAGTTATATACTTTTAACCTATATAGTATTATATATCTACGGGCGGGGGCCTGGCGACCTGTATCACCGGTTTTTTCAGACCTATTTCAGGCACCAGCCTCTCGCACGTTGGGAAACTTATAAATTAAGAACAACTATTTTTGTAATTGCTACTTCCCTAATGTGCCAGAGAGAAATAAATGATTTATTTATTATTTATTATTACTTAACCTGCGAACATTATTTTGGTGCGGAGTTATGTTAAAACTGTGATAGCTCCTAAGATATTTATTGAAATCAAATTATATAAAGGGCAACTTGGTTCTAAATGAAATGCTCGTGATGATGAATGTATTTATTTTGATAAGAATTAATACCTGTGTGTATAATACACCTCTAAAAATAATGCATCATTTTTTTTTTAAATTTATTAACATAAAAAAGGTTGTAGTAAGTCAACCATAAAAGACAGACATATGCTGTCGCGGACTTTATTATAGAACTCTTTATGCTGAACAATCCTGTCATACATGATTTTTGTGTAACTTAAGCGGTTTCCGCAGCGTATGCAACGGAAGCTCTCAAAAGGAATATCTTTCTCCCGTTTTCGCAACATTTTTCATTTCTGCTGTGGTCTTATGAGTCGTATCTTTATGTTATATAGCCTAAAGCCTTCCTCGATAAATGGACTATCCAACGTAAAAAAAATTTTTCAAATCGGGCCAGTAGTTTTTGAGATTAGCGCGTTCAAACAAACAAACAAACAAACAAACTCTTCAGCTTTATCATATTAGTATAGATGAGCTACTAATACTAATTCTAAATAATAAGGTACATAGTAGCAGTCCCACATCTAACTTTCCTAATTCTACTGCCAATAGCGTTATTAACGCTTTCAATATGGAAACACTAAAACCAAAGAAATTTGTCTAGACAATTTGTTCATAGTAGCGGCCACTCATTTGCATCGATTAATTTAAATTGCATTATTTCAAATAAATAAACTAGCGTTCCCCGACGACTGCATCCGCACGTTTTGAATTTGTACCTTCCCCTTCTGCCTCATTATGACGTTTTACAGCCTAGAGCCTTACTCGATAAATAAGCTACCCAAAACAAAATTAAATTTTCAAATCGGTCCAGATTATTGTGAGATTGCGCTCAAATTATCAAATTCTTCAGCTTTGTTATATTCATAAAGATAAACATTTTTTTAAAAACGCTTAAACATTTACATCACATATTTATAAATGAAACCGCTAGGGTTTGTTTCACTCAAAGCCCATGCAACAGTTTAGTAGTAGGTATGTTAATGAAAATTAAATACATGACAAAAATTAGAGTATCATAATTTGAAGAAATATTAAATGTTTTAAAAATAAAGTGTCTAAGTGTGTTGGTGTATTATTGTTTGTGTAATGCATGTGTGCATATCATGTGTGTGTGTACATTTGCAAAACCTACATCAAAATAATACCATTATTTCTAGTAAATCTTGCTTACTTAATTTAACACAGGTAAAGAAATGATGTTACTGAATATTTTTGTATAGCACACATCGAGTGTCCGTACGACCAATAACCGTAAAAGATAATAATCGGGCGCGGCAATATGGCCGCCAATAATTGGCGGGAAATGTGTTTTGTCAATTCGTAGTTCGACTAATTGTTAAGGACTGATTTTAATTGATCGATCCTGCGCGGTTATTAGAAATGTCTCATTTACATTTCGTATCAATTAACGGCCTCGGTGGCGCAGCGGTAGAAGGGTCGCACTTTAAAGCGACGGCTGCGCCAGAGGTCCCGGGTTCGATCCCCGGGTCGGGCCAAAAATATGTACCTGAGTTTTTCTGTTCAGAAATTCTTAGGGTAGCCCGGAGTGTGGAAGTTGGCGGTGTTTAACCCCCGTGCCTCGGAAAAGCACGTAAAGCCGTTGGTCCTGCGCCGTTTGTCCTCTCCGGTTCGTGTCAGATTGCTGTCCCATCTGGCTATGAGAGTGAAAGGAATAGTGAGTGCACCTGTGTTTGCGCATACACTTGTTCACTTTAATATGTCCCGCGCAGTCGGTTAGTCGTTGTGACTGGCCACCGTAGTCGAAATCGGCTAGGGGGACTACTAGTACTAGTATTATGGTGAAGGCTTTGTATTGCAAATCGGTTTTAGGCTATACGCATACGCGAGCTTTTGTGCTACAAAAAGTACCATAAATCAAGACCGTTAACGTCAAGAATAGAGGAAAAAGAAGAAAAAATGAATAATAATAGCGCTCAAAGCCCCAAATAGTGCCTACCTAGTTAAGATGTAATGCGTGTTCCAATTGGGTGGTTTCAAAATAATTATTTGAGACAGATACCTTCGCTCGGTATCCCCTTAAATTGTATTAAACATAGTACACCCTAAAACCACAACTTCCAATATTTTTTGATTTATTTTTCTTCATAGTGTTATTATTGAATTTTATTAATAACGATATAAAGCATCGTTCAGGTTGAATTATGCGTAGTTTTCATTTGGGTGTTAATGGGTTAAACTGTTGCTTGTTGCTACGTTAGTTTAGCTTTTTAATTAAAAGACCATGCAATTTCAGCATCATGCAAGTTGATGAGCAGAATATAGCATAGATTAACAGTCGCTATTGCTAGTAGTGTCATTGAATTGTAGAAACAGTTTCAGCGTTTGAAATATGGAGCACAAATGTCACGGACAGAATATAATGCAGCTCGTTCTGGGCTCCTACTTTGAATAACTCGCGTCAGAATGGCGTGTGATATTGATTTATTAATGTCCGATTTTTCTTTGAAAATTGAGTAAAATTTCTCACGGGAGTGATTTAAAAAATATACTGAATTTTTTAAGTACTAACGTCTGTACTTCGTCTGATTTCCATTGTCCATATCAATTTGTTTCTGAGTGTGAGTTTCAAAGTGATTCCTAAATAGGGCCCCAGAATATATATTTAAGACCTTACATGGACTTTTGCTTAAACTCGTATGTTTTCAATAGGAAATACCATAATACTTCTAGAAAACCGTAGTTTAGGTTTCACACTACACACAGGTAAAATTAGATCTAGAATCTGATTGCCTGAATTGCTAAAACACTATCAGAAAGAATTTGTCGTCATTAAAAACGATAACCCAAACTCTATTTCTGGCAATAAAATTAAAATTTATTGTTAGGAACAAACAGTTGAAATTAAAATCTCCACTAAATCCTATTACTGTCCTCAAAGTGAAAGTTCTAAACCAAAACTAATTCAAATCGGGTTTAATTCGTCTAAAATAGCTTGTTTTCCTAACAGCAGTAAATCTAATACGATCTAATAAAGCGGACAGATGGACAAATGTACGGTATAAAAGGAACAATTAAAATTCTTCGGAGGCCGTGTCATGTGATGTCGGGATGAAAATAACTTTAATTTCGTCGTAAAAACTGTACTAAGTAAGAAAGATCGTAAATTGCATAGTTGTATGAGTCAAACGAGTTACATATGTGTTTACATGTGAATTTCTAAAATTATTTACTGACTTCTAGCAATTCGTTTTGAATTTAGTCGTGTTTTTGATAAAAGTGTTAAATGTTCTGAAATTTAGAACACTTTTTTACAACATTTGTTTAACACTATTTTATTTATACTTGTGAAAGTTGCATAAAATCCTGTTCAGTGTTTTGAAGTTCAAAAAAAGTTATCAATTCCACATGTTAATGTAGGTACCACATATCGTACAAATGATTTATCAGTCTTGAAACTTTACTAAAAAACATACTTATTACTTTCAAGGTATTTTCGGCGCGTTTAGCCAGCCCTATAAAAATAAGTATAGAAATGTTAGCGAAGAATTTTATTAATAAAGGTTATCTCAGGCCTGATTTATGCAACGTCAGATAAGGAATATTCGTCGAATAAAAGACAATACGCGTAATTGGAAAACGTCACCTGTTTGCTAGAAAACATATTGGTAAATCTCATTTAAAATCGGTCGTTATATATTTATTCTGTCTGATAAGTCTTATCTAACACTGGAAAAATCAGGCCTTAAGCTATTATCCTAGGTCTGGGAAACAGCTATTGCTTACCTCAGTTTAGTTGGAAGCTTGAGGTAGTAATTAGTTTTGCAGCATCCGGTGTCTAAGCTGTACCCCAATCACGAACTTTTGACGTATTCGTCACGTTAGCGTAGCGAGTTTACGCAGTATAACGTTAGTCGGCATCACGAAGCACTCTCGTGTCGTGTAGTAAGCTCGATAGCATTGACAAAGATGACGTCATACTAACGTAAATATGACACGTCTAGAAACAAATAAAGCGACATTTTTTATGAATTTTATCGAAATATATCAGGATATTCCAGTAAAATCTAAGAGAAATCAATAACGGAACAAAATTACGATCAATATGTTTGGCAGGGTTAGTTAATGTAAAATTTTGGTGTATTAAAATATGGAGGGTATATGTTTTTCTGTAATCTTTAGATTTTTGAACTGTTTACTAGACTGTCAATTGACAGATTTACGTTATGCCATCATATTGTGACAAATGCACAAGTTTTACAAAAGATTTAGTTTAAAATGATGAAAAATATTTAAAATAACGAGGACAAGTCGTTTCCAGTAGAACGTAACAACATTTGAATTTTTGAAAAAGTAAGTACGTAAAAGTAATACAAGGATTTGTGATTAAAGTGCTTTTATTCATTGGCTATTATAGGGAGATAAACTCTAGCTAGATCTTATTTCTCAAGAAATTGTGATTTATCCAAGCCCTCAGCTCTCCAAGAGGACGCTGTTTATAACAAATGGAATGAAAAGCATTAACGTCAATATAAAATATATATATATTATTTTCAGAATGAAGACAACCAAAATAAAATGTATAGAAATACGCCTACCCAGCTAGAAGAAATAAAGTGAGTTCAGAGCAGTTCCAGCGGTCTTCGGTACTCCCATATCAGAGCAATAATGAACTCAACAAGATCAAAATCGATACACCGATTACTAGTATCCCTGATCCTGATTTCTTTTCAAGTTAAAAGTAAAGAGTATAAGATAAAAAATATTGTAATAAATTTCATATTTCTACTGCAATTTCTTAATTTTATCATAATAAATATGACCACAAACGTATTCTTTATTTCACACGTTTCTTTATTTCTCGCCAAAAGCCAAAGCTCTGTCTGTTGTTATATGAGAGATTTTGAGCACATATAGTACGAAACTATGTATCGGATCCGTATGGTCTCACTAGTACCTATATACACACCCGTTAAAAACTTTCGTCTTCAAACACTGAGGTTAATGAGATGAGCAGTTTCCCGACCTCTGCCTAGCCGGCCGCGTTGGATTCGTTGATAGACCTTTCTTAGAACCACTTGTTGTAAGGCTCAGTTAAAGCTTTCGACTGTAGTTCCAAAATCTCATTTTTGCCTGCTCAAATAGTATAGTATCAGTAAACCGGAGGTGAGAGATGTATTTGCAATTGAAGTTGATGCCGAATCTTTCCCATTCCAGGAGCTTGAATTCGTCTTCAAATACACCTGTATGATAATTTTGGGAAAAAATAATTTAGGCGGTCTTATCCGTAAAAGTTACCTAGTTTCTCTTCACTCATTGTTGACATTTAGAATCTCAAGTAATCATGGTGCAGCAACTCACGATAATAGACGTCAAAGAACGGTTCGTGCTCGCAAATCCAGTTAAACACTATAGAAAATGGTTACGCACAATAAATGTCAGGTATTTGAGCTGCCAAATTTAGTTTGTTTTACGTCCGATAGAGGCGCTTTCAAATTCTCATACAAATGATTACGTTACTATACGAATACTTTGACGCAAATTATTCGTGATAGGGGTACTGCTTCCTAATCACTGCATGCAAGAAACTTTCCGGGCACGGTAGTCTGGACCAGTTTTATCTGTCGAACACTAGATAGCGCTCGGAAAAGGCTGAGACGAAATTATAGTGCTCGACTGTTTATTGATTGACATATTTTAAATCACTACACACGAATTTGTCTAAACTTTATTCGAACGGTATTAATAACGCATTCAACAATTTAATGTGGTCAAGACTTCCACCTCAGGTACTTAATGATTTTCTAAGCGAGAGTATCTAGTGGTTTGGAGACTGCAAATTAATAAGATCTATCGACTTAGAATGACACGTTCCTTTGATTTCAGCGAATACTCATTTATGGAAATGACGCGTGTATATAAATTATATCGTTTTAAAAAACCGATTACGGTTTAGGCTCGGTGCCGCAGCGGTAAGTTGGTCGCATTTTATAGCAACGGCTGCGCCAAAAATATAAACCTAGGCTTTTCTGTTTTTCTGTGGAAGTTAGCGGTGTTTCACCCCCGTGCGTCGGAAGAGCACGTAAAGCCGTTGGTCCTGAGCCTGATCTCTCTCCGATCGTGTCAGATTGCTGTCCCATTGGGCTATGAGAGTGAGAGGAATAGAGAGTGTACCTGTGTGTGCGCACATACTTGTGCACTATAATATGTCCCGCGCAGTTGGTTAGTCTTTGTGACTGGCCACCGTAGTTGCGAGAATTCACACTCCTGCTACGTAACAAGAATGTCTAGTAAAATACACATATTCATTAAAATATTGTTTAAAGTAACTTAACGTATGTACATAATTGAAATCGCAACTGAAATGGTAGTTAAAAAAAACGTTTACAAAAACGTTAAAACTGACCAAAAAATTTAAGAAGTCGAATAAAAATCATAACGCACAGTCAACTAACAAGTTCACATACTTTGCAAGGTGTTGCCTTTGCTTTTCTGAGTTCACAGTCATTTTAAGAATGACCATCAATGGGTACATATTTATTTTACTATGGTCATGGTCGACAGCTACAATAAAATTTCATGTGCCTATACAAATGAGTCAGCTGAAGAAAAACTGAAATTTGAATGATAGTAAAAGTTTTTGGTATTGATGGTCCCCATGCACCTCCTAAAATTTGGCGACACCTCAATTTGTCACCCTGTATTATTATTATTGTCATGTTAACTTCGACAATCTGCCGCTATACAGCATTCACGGCATAGTGGAGATACTTCCTAAGTTCGCCGCGTCTTCCTATGTCAAAGCGCACTTCCTATCACTTAGGAGTTGCATTGTAAGGGGTATTCCACACAAATGTATTTAATTATTGTAGAAAAACTATAGGACATAATCATTACTATGATAACTGATTTCATTAAACTGTACTCGGAAAAATCGTTATCTTAATATCAACGTCGTAATGTTTCGCTGTTATTGGGCGGTTTGATAACACCTGTCTGCAGGGTTAGTCGCTTGCCTTGCACACACCCCTCCACCAATCTGCACTGAGCCCGCCTGGTGGAGTATGGCTCGAACTACCTCATCATTGAGGTAAGGCCTTTGCCCAGCAGTTGGACTTTACAGGCTGACTTTACTTTACTCACTTTTATTTGAAATCTATTTGACTGTGAGTTGTGCAATTGGTGGCTTAATGCCTTGTGGCATTCTCTACCAGTCGACCGCTTAGGAGTGCAGAGTTTAATTAGTGGTGGAATACTTAGTACTGAGATTTTTCTGTATTAAATTTCCGTAAAATTTAAATATGAACAAAGAGTACAATAACATTCCATTGGATACGCTAAATCATTGTTTATCAAGATGATGATGATGATTGGAAAATAGTTACAAATTGAAGATTTAATCACGTTCGACCTTTTAAGTAAGCTCTAGGTTACGTTACAGCCAAGTTTAAGCCCTATAAATTATGGACGTGGTGTCAAAAACGCATTGGATCACAAGTAAAAAGATTGGTAACAAGTACGTACGGTGTTAAAATACGATATGAAACGATACATGATAGATACGAAAAAATATTATGATCACATAATAGTTGCTAAGAGAGAATATTCCTCGAACAGATAAACTTGACTGCGTGAGAAGCCCAGAATTAGCGCGTTAAATTCTTCTTTCTCTTCTCTATCCGTCAATTTTTTCCTTTTTTCTCTCTTGCATTTCCACCCTTTGTCATTTCTGACCTGTGCAGATGTTTGGCACAGTGTGTACAACTCCTAACCAGTTCATCCCAATACCAGGAAACTGACTTCCTTTTAACTGTATGATGGTATTGTGCAACTAGGACTGTTGTTATACTTCATTATCCGCTTTGAAGTTCCGATATAAACTTTATTACTGTAAGGACTGCTAATACAGGGTCTGTTATTTGACGTTACAAAATTATTTTTGGAATATCCGAGTTACCCCATGTGTGATCCGGGATTTCTGATGTCTCAAAGTTAATTTGTAGGTTACAAAAAATTAAAAAACACAACTAGCTGATTTCCGCAGCTTCATTGGCGTAAAAAGCTCATTTCTTACAATATTATTGTAAATAATAACCTATGAGCTATTCTAATTTATACCTAAGCTTTTTTATTTATTTATTTATTAAGGAAACAAACAGCTTTACAATATTACATTAGGCTTAATATTAAGAAGTCACGCATTAGCATTTAAAGTTTCCAATTATAATTAACTCAATTTTGCCAATAAGGTGACAAATGCGAAAAAAACAGCAAAAATAATAATAACATGGAACTGGGAGCTTAATAAAGTAACATTAATATACTTATACTAATAGACCCTAACCTAGACAGATCTCAGGAGATAGCGAAAACGCGTCAACCGCTCATGGAAAATGTCAATACTGCAGAACTTACAATTAAACTTATTCATGGCTCTTAGGATAAAACTATTTCTACGGTAATTTGTCCTACAAATAGGTACATCAAAAGTTATTCTATGTCGAGTGCGGGATTTAGTGCATTTAAATAAAAGTCTACTTAACAGATAAGGACTATCGACAACATTATGAATTAATTTGTGTAAAAGTATTTGATCTCTGTGTTTGCGACGTGTAACCAGGGACTGGATATTATCTGTACTGCAATTCTTAAACATATATCTTAATCGTTTAATAAATTTATCCTGAATACGCTCTACTAGATCAATGTATTTTGAGTATTGGGGATTCCACACTACTGAAGCATATTCTAACTGCGATCTAACATAAGAGTTATATAATAGAATAAGGGTGTTAACGTTTGTACAGTCAATACTTTGCCGAAAAATAAAGCCTAGTAGTTTATATGCTTTTGAGTTGATATGCGACTCAATATAATCCATAATCCACTATCTAGTTGAATCCCCAAATCTCTGACCTCCTGAACCCTTATCAATTGTTTGTCATAAAGAGTATAGTTAAAATTTATAGGACTTGCACTTCTGGTAAACGTAATTGTGTGGCACTTATCTATATTAAGAAATAATTTATTGTTAGTACAGTACTCACACAGCCGATTCAAGTCAGATTGCAACCTTTCACAGTCCTCAACGGATCTTATAGCTGAGTATATTTTTGAGTCATCGGCATACAATAAGATTTTAGAATTACTAAAACAATTTATGACGTCATCGATAAAAACATTAAAAAGCAAGGGACCAAGATGTGATCCCTGGGGGACTCCTGACGTAATGGGGACAAAACATGAAGTAAAACCCTTAACTGTTACGGCCTGCGTTCGATCCCTGAGATAGGAAGTTATCCAGCGAAGCAGATCACCATGTATACCAACTGATTCCAGTTTACTGATTAACAATGAGTGAGAAATTTTGTCGAATGCTTTAGAGTAATCGTTATACACAGCATCTACCTGAAATCCCATCGTCAGGGAGTCAAGTACAAAGTCCAGAAATTCAGTAAGGTTAGACTCAGTTGAGCGCTTAGCAATAAAACCATGTTGATAAGTTGTCAGTAATGGGCTTATTGCGGGATATACAGAGTCGTAAACGATTTTTTCAAAAACCTTAGGTAGTATTGACAATTTCGAAATGCGACGGTAGTTGCGTATATTGTGTTTGTCGCCAGACTTATGAATGGCAACCACATAAGATTGTTTCCAAATGTTAGGCATATGACCACTAGATAAAGATAATCTAAAAATAAATGTAATAGGTGATGCTAACTGCTTACAACAACTTTTTAAAAATATTGGAGATATGCCATCAGGTCCACTACCCTTAGACGTGTCAATCTTTGAGAGATATTTTTCTACTATTTGTTCAGTGATTTGAATACTACTGATAAGCACAGAACCAGAGTTATTTTTATCCAAGCTTCCCGGAGCATGTGAGTCATCTTCAAATACCGACTGAAAGAAAGTATTAAACATGTTTGAGATGGTCTGACCATCGTTGCCAACCATGTTATCTAGTGTCATCGAATCTGGGATACTACTAATATATATTTTCTGGGGGCACGGCAGTGCCCCCACCAAGTCGAACAAAAAAGCGTCACTGCCGTACCATCCTTTTCTCGAACCAATTCAGACCATTTTCAACCCCCTGTAACTTCGTTGTGGATAAAACTAGAAGAGTAAAATTTTCAGTAACTATGCAGCGTTGTAAAGACACGGTATATTTCAATTTTCATTCATTTTGAACCAGTATTTTAAGAATTATAACGGGTCAAATTTCTTAATTTTGTCACTCACTGACTCACCGATCATCAAAATTCTAAGGCACTTCTAGCAGACCTAGAAGCTTCAAATTTGGAATTTAAGTAGTGTTTGGTGTATGAATCAAGATAAAACTAAAAAATCTAGAAAATACCGCAAAGAAAATTAAGTCCATACAGCCAAGTCTTCAGTTAAATTTTTCAATAATGGCTTTATTCGTAACGATGTTTTACGGCAGTTATTATTATTGCGTGCGAAACCGCGGGTTTAAGCTAGTCCCATATAAATATAGGCGCATGGTAGTACCCCTGCCAAATCGAGCAAAAAATGGGTATTCCCGTCATGAAAACACGTGTAAGTTAAATGATTTAATGCAAAAAACGTACCTACGTGCGTATTCGTACTTATTACGAGTGCATAAGGTTGTAACTTAATTATTATACCACGCGTTGCGATGCTAGCGAGTGAGCGCGGGCCGTTACTACGCGCTGCACGGTGCTAGCGCGAGGGCGCGGGGCGGGGACAGTGGCGGGGCGCGCGGAAAGGTGAGGGTCGCCGAGCGAGCTGTCGCGGTGCTAGCGCGAGGCGAAAAGTTCATAAGTCAGGGAGAGGGCTTTAAGAATATTTGTTGCTGGTAGATATACATATATACAATAAGTAGAAGGTACCGAAAAGGAAAAAAAGTAGAACTGTCTACAAAATACAAAAAGAAATGAGATCCCATCAAAAACAATATTTGTCAAAAAAAACAAGTCTCGCAACTCAGTTGTTCTGCGGTAAAAAGTTGTGAGATCCATGTAATACCAAGTCGGTTATTAATTTATTCAGTCTAGAGACTGGACATATTAAGACAGAAAGTCGCTTAAGTAGACTTAAGCGACTTTCTGTTTAAATATGTCCAGTCTCTAAGACCACGATCGTGGTCCATAACAATTGAAAATCAATTGTGTCTGGAATCTCCGTACTCGAAGCATTAAATTGTTACGTAATAATTAACAGCATCTTATAGTGACGCATATCAATATTAAAATTCTTTAATGTTTTAAATAAATATATTGAGACTTGGCCATCGCCTGAAAAAACATTATTTAGTGCGATGGCCAATAAATTAATAACCGACTTGGTATTACATGGA
The DNA here is from genome assembly GCA_963924145.1 of Pyrausta purpuralis. Lineage (NCBI taxonomy): Eukaryota > Metazoa > Arthropoda > Insecta > Lepidoptera > Crambidae > Pyrausta > Pyrausta purpuralis. Next base: position 21,304,154 of record OZ001657.1, read on the forward strand.
TCTCACAACTTTTTACCGCAGAACAACTGAGTTGCGAGACTTGTTTTTTTTGACAAGTATTGTTTTTGATGGGATTTTACTTTATAAAAGACCAAAAATGCTTCGAACAATGATTTATATTTGATTCAGATCTTTTTATGAATAAGTCGTATCAAGGGCTAATCGTTTTTTTAACAGAACGCCTCACATCTGAAAAGGCTTCGCAATCCGCTAATCTACCGTATATTTTCCATTTTTTGTGAAATTTGTGTTTTTTCTTTATAAGTTTAACTAATGTAGGGGCAAACCACACTGGGTAAATATTACTATCTTTTAACAATTTTACTGGTACGTGTTTATCTATAATATCATTTACAATATTGTAAAAACTATCTAACGCTTTTTCGACATCACTTCCGGAAAGTTGCACTGCCCAGTCTATATCCTGAAGCCTTGACTTGATAGCATCATAATCAGCAGCATGAAAACGACGCACTTTTCGGGGTAATTGTTTTAAGTACGCATCTGTCGCATCCAGTTCTAATGATAATAACAATGAAGGGTGATGGCCGTCTTCAGGTACAGACAGCGGGTCAATGCGGCTAACTACGCACGGAAAGTTAGACATAACCAAATCAAGCCACCTATTGTTAGCGTTTTCTATTCCATTATATTGTAGGAATCCAGTAAGAGACATAAAGGTGTAAATTTGGGATGACAAAGCATCTACAGACGGGTTAGACAAAATTAAATTGTGACATCTAGGATCCTGGTCTTCAAGCCATATAGCCTTTCTTATATTAAAATCACCAACAACCAAAAATAAATCATCCGGTCTATCCAGGCTAAGATCCGACACGTATTCAAGGAAGGTTTGCTTAGATGTGACCTGATCCCTAGTTTCGGGAAAATAACAGCAGTATAAGTGCAATCGTTTAGCGTTTGGACCGCGGGACAACAGTATGTCCAGGTGTGGCATGTCTGCATCTGGGAATACAGGGAGTTTACTAGGACAATTCGAATCGGCCATCAGTTCTCGCCTGACCGCGATTAGTGTGCCGCCGCCCTTTGTCACGTCCAAAAGCTCGTATTTTCTATCAGTCCGATACACGTAATATCGTGAATCGAACAGCTCTGCATCAAAAATTCCAGGCAACAACCATGTCTCACTCAAACAAATAACATCGTAACAACAATTGATAAGGTTTTGATAAAATATTTTAGTTTTTGTCCGAAGACCACGTACGTTTTGATAAAAGCAATTAATATGTTTTATAGACATTAGAAACAAATAAAACTAGTAACACTGTATATCCCGCAAGTCCAAAATCATTCATTTTTAAAATTATTAATATTATTATATAAACATCATTATTATGTACACAAAACCCACCGTACATTTCATCATAGAAGACCAGGCAATACTTTACATCCATCAATGTGACAATAAGCGATCTGTTTTCATAAAATAAAACCCTAACCGCAAAAGTATTACTGTAAACCCACAAACGTAATAAGCGGCAGTGCGCTATTCGGGACGCACTATCATTAAAAACCAACAAGTTATTCGCACTCACCTCCCAATTTTTACGAAACAAGTCCGAGCTATAGATCATAAGAAATAAAGTTCTTAACATAAAACCACAAATACTCAGCCGCCGAAGACACGAGATGACCACACCATACATTGCGTACTGCGCATGCAGCACTCGAACACTGTTCTTTATACACTCTGCAATAGTTGTTAAGGACGGCGACAATATCGGCGCACGGCAATGCGCGTAGTAAGCATACGGCGCTCAAACTTTCGCACGCAAATTGTCACAACGAAGCAAAAAATAACCACCCCTTATAAAATGACCAATCGGAAGTCCATGCCATTGTGATTTTACTTATACGATCTTTTTTAATGACTCTTCGGAAGTGATGTGTAAAACTGGCGATTTATCTGATTTACGCACCATTATTGTACAATTCCTTACCCAGCAAAATGTATAATTCTTCTCCTTCCTTCTTCTAATTGAGCACTCTGGCCCATCACCCACTGTGTCAGTACAACCAGCGCATTTGGATGTGAACATGTTGAGAAACGTTAGTTTTTTTTTCGCACCGAGAAATACGTGTCACCTTAACAAGCGCTCGCACTGTACTGAACTGCGCTTTACTATAAATAGGTATTATAGTAAAGTTTCATCAAAATCGATTCAATAGTTTTAGCGTTAAGGAGTAATAAACATTCGTTCCTGGATCAATTCTCTCAAACTTTTGCGCTTATAATATCCTAGAATATTACAACTCATGAAGATTCAGTTGCAAGATAAATATTTCCAATAAATTTTAATTTTTTACGCGTGCTATGTAGACATTACCTACTCAAAAAATATCAAAAAAGTGTAAAATTGGGATACTCCACAACATTCCTTTTCTAAATAAAAAAATGCGACTTGAACCGGCCACCCTGTATTCTACTGGTAGAACAGCGCGATTTCAGCAAATCAATCCGATTTGCTGAAATCGCGGTGTTCTACCAGTTTGCAGAAAACGAAATGATGCTGCTAGTCAGCATCAGCTTGAAACTTTATAACTCTAGAAGTAACTGTTTTATGGATCATGCACAAGGAGAGTGCTTTTGAACTTAGATAAAGTCAAACAAAATTAGTTGATTATAAAGCAAACCTTTTAAAATAAGGTTACAGTTTAAGTAACACAGAGTAAAAATAGTAAAGAATTGGAAGAGGAGCGAAATTGGATTCAGAAAGAGAGAGGAATTGGATTCAGAAAGAGACTTTATTTATTTATTTTTTATTTAATCCCTCAAGCGTATGTGAACGAGACACAATGCAAATTCTATTGTTATGCGGTTGCCTGCAACCGCTCGGGTGTTGAAGCATTAAAGACTTTATTGCACAAATTTAGTGTACAAAGGTGGACTTAATGCTAAAAGCATTCTCTGCCAGTCAAACCTTTAGGTCATGCAGAAAGATAGCAACGGGTGCAGTGAAAAAAAAAACACAAATTAAAATAGCAAAATAGTAACAAGAATCTAATAAATATATTATTGAATTAAATAAATAACTATATTGATAAATAAATAAACTACAAAATATATATAAGTATATACATAAACATAAATAAAGCATAAATACATACATATAATAATAATATTATGCAATTATTCACTCTTTCAGAAATGTACGAACTTTATTCTTGAAAGACAACTTTGCATCGGTTCTCTTTATATCCACGGGAAGAGAATTCCGCAGTCGTGTTGCAGTCACTGTGAAAGACTTGGAAACGTACGAGGAACGGTGGGCCAGCGTGCCTAGCCGGAGATTGTCAGAAACGGAGAGACCGATCATGGGTTTGACACAGATATGGAAACATGTCTTGAAGATAAGAAGGAGAATAGGGGTTATGAAGAATAGCGTGTAGAATGCAAAGAACTCGAGAGTCTCTACGTTGACGGATGGTAAGCCAATTCAGTTGTGCTCTGTAACTGGAGACATGATCGTATTTACGGAGGCCGAAAATGAATCTGATACAACTGTTGAGGAGACGTTCGAGTTTATCGATGAAGGCTTCAGTGAGATTAGTACAGCACGAATCAGCATAGTCAATGATAGGTATTATAAGAGTTTGCATAAGCAGAAGTTTTGTCTTAAATGGGAGAAAGAATTTTAAGCGGTAGAGACTTCTCAAACAAGTAACAACCTTACGGCTGACCTCTGCCATGTGATCAGTCCATCCCAGCGTAGTGTCAATGATTAGACCCAAGTTCTTGACACTAGAACAGAAAGGAATTGTCGTGCCTTCATATGTTATCGGATCAAGATCAACGGAACTAAGCCTAGAGATCAGTCCTGGACTGTCTACGATGATAGCCTGACACTTGGTAGGATTAACTGAGATTCCAAAATTATGCGACCAAGATGAAATATATTCTAAGGTGTCGTTCATTAACTGTATTGCAGTGGATATGTCAGCAATTTCAGATTGCACATACAATTGAAGATCATCGGCATACAAATGATACGAGCAGCGAAGGTTGAGGGTGATTATATTTATAAATATTGAAAAAAGAAGGGGCGATATTATCCCACCCTGTGGAACACCAGAAGTCAGCTTGTGCCAGTCAGAACATGAATTCGAAGTTTTGATTGACTGCTGGCGACCACGCAGGTAGGATGAAAACCAATCTAGAGCTGAGGGAGACACCTTTAAGTGAGATAGGACAGCCAGAAGGAGATCATAATCAACAGCATTAAATGCGTAAGAAAAATCGATTAAAACAAGGAGTGTAACCTTAGAGGAATCCATCCCATCTCTTATGTCTTCAGTTACCTTCAGCAGAGCAGTGGTAGTGCTATGGCCTGCGCGAAACCCAGACTGAAAAGGATTCAGGAGATTGTCCTTAAAAAGGTGGGAGGATAACTGTTTAAGAGCACATGACTCTGTTATTTTGGATAGAAATGGCAAAATAGAAATCGGCCGGTATTGGCTCGGTGAAGTGGGATTGGCAACTTTGGGGAGTGGTACGACGAGAGCTTTACGCCAAACATCTGGGTACGTGCCAGTGACAAAAGACCAATTGACTATATGTGTGATGACAGGTAATATAATTTTCAGCAATGGCACTATCATCAGACGGCTGACGCCATCCACACAGGGGAAAATGAGAACGGTTCAAAATCAGGAGCAGGGAGAGAATGTAAATATGCTAAAGAATTAGATTTAATGAGAACATCAAGAGTCGGGAGGTTTGTAAAATGCCGGTTTATGTCATTAAGGTCAAAAGGTATATGGTTGTCGTCAGGCTTTGATTTTCCAACCCCAAGCGATTTTAGAAAGTTCCAGGCGTTTGAAGAAGAACTCCTTTTGATTTCAGCATGTATGTGACGACGTTTAGCTGCTCGTATCATTTGGTTGCAACGATTTCGCGCAGTTTTGTACTTAGCCCAGTTCACGTCAGACCTATCCCCTTTAAAAGTACGGAACGCCTTGTTTCGTTTAGACATAGCCATTAGACTATCCTTTGTTAACCAAGGAGCCGGTGATCGTTTAATGCGGACTGTATGTACGGGTGCGTGTTTGTCAAATAGGCTAAGAATGTTGCTGCACAATAATTCCACTTTAAGATTAATGTTGGCTGCAACGACTACGGTATTCCAATCAATCAAAGCAGCATCTTTCAAGAGGTCATCATGATTGATACGCGTATAGCTACGCAGCTGAACTATCTTGGGCTTATTCCGAGGAGGTCTAATACGGTAAGCTAAAAATAACAAATCGTGTCTAGAGAAACCTGGAGCCAACATTTAACCATGACCAAGCACAGACTGTTCAGATGAGGTCAGCACGTGATCGAGCCAGGTATCATAAGTACCAATGTTGTGATGAGTGGGAAGAAATGGAAGATGCTGCAGGCCAGTGGACTTCAGCATATGTTGAAATTTATCAGATCGAGGAGGATCTCCGGCAGGTTCGGTATTGAAGTCACCCATGATTACGTGATGAGAGTAGTCCGTACAAAGTGGTTCAAGGGTAACTTCAAGCTGGCTGAAGTAATCAATTCCTGGAGGGCAATACACCACCCCAAGTAAAGCTTTGGTACCACTTAAACTGATTTCAATGAATAAATATTCTGCTGACGCAGAATAGATAGCTGGAGATGATGCGACTATTGCAAATGGGATATCCGATCTCAGGTAAATTGCTACTCCACCACCAACCTTACTAACTCTGTCATTTCTAATAAGCACAAAACCAGGTAGGCTGTATGCGACTGAGAGCAAGGAAGGTTTGAGCCATGACTCGAAAACTAAAACGGCTTAGTTATACTGTGGCTTAAATCAAGCTCTTAGGAGTCATAGACAGACAAGCTTTATTTAATTTAGCTCAGGCACCGAATTTATAAATTTTATAATAGATAGAAGTCTTAATCAACTTTATAAACGCTTTGTTTATCAAAAGCTTTATTTTCAATCTGACTTACCAAATGGTATATCAAAATAACTGTAGAATACAGTTCACAGCTGGAATAATATTATTTCAATGCTCTCAATAAAACAGTGATATTATTATGCTCACTATAAAACAGCATTCAAAAGCAATATCGGATTGTATAGTATATTACACAGGAGCGCACCTGCCGTAGAAAACAAAACAAACCTCTATTGTATTCTATAAATAGTAGGAATGTACTATGGCTCGCAATGTGCAAGCTTTGTCGACGGACTGACTAAAAATAAAATTGACGTATGATACACACGGCTATGTAGTTTGTTTGTGAGTATTTTAATGGTTTGGTTGTAGAAAATGTTCGTTTTAGGGCGCTTTTGCATTTAAAAGTATTATTCTATACGTAGAGCGGTACGTACTATGGTTTTAGCATTTTACACAGCCCAGAAACAAAAATAAATCGAAATCGGATTCAAATTAGTCTTACAGCATTTTTAAAGGATGTAAGTATAAGTGTAAGTACATATTGTATGATTGATGAAATAAACTGACTAAAAGACCCAAAATTGTAGAAGTAAGGTCAAATCACATTTTAAAAAAACCCGTTGCCACCATAGTGGTGTAGTGGCCCAGCACGTTGGGTTTCAAGGCATCGTCACTCCAAGGTTCCGAGTTCGATTTCTGGTAGGGTCAATAAATAATAATAATAAATATAAATATCCTTTGGACATTCCCACTTATCGCCATCTAGTCCCAAAGTAAGCTACTCAAAGCTTGTGTTATGAGTGCCAGACAACGGATATAATACTTAAATACTTTTTGTTTGTAAATACATACATGATATACATAGAAAACAACCAGACCAATACAAACAGACATGTTCATGCACACAAATGTTTGTATTGTGCGGGGATCGAACCCACACCCGCTGCGTAGTAGGCGATTTCTCGACCACTACACCAGACGGGTCGTCATTTTTTGAATGACGAAACAATAATATTTCTACATTGTATTGGGTCTGGGTGATGTGGTACCACCGTTGTGTCTGATTTCCATAACACGTGCATTCGCTACTTACTTTGGGATCTGGAGCAATGAATGTGATTGGTGTCCAATTATATATATACTAGCGGTCCCCCGCGACTTCGTCCGCGCGTTTTGAGTTTGCTCCCTCCCCTCCCGTCGCAGCGTCATGTTTTATATCCTAAAGCCTTTCTCGATAAATAAGCTATCCAACACAGAAATATTTTTTCCAGCAGTTCCTGAGATAAGCGCGTTTAGCTTTATAATATATTAGCGCAAGCGCACGTTGTACTTAAGCTGCGAACATTATTTTGGTGCGGAGTTATGTTAAAAATGTGATAGCTCCTAAGATATTTATTGAAATCAAATGATATAAAGGGCAACTTGGTTCTAAATGAAATGCTCGTGATGATGAATGTATTTATTTTGATAATAATAAATACCTGTATGTATAATACACCTCTAAAAATAATGCATTATTTTTTTACAAATTTATTAACATAAAAAAGGTTGTAATAAGTCAACCATAAAAGATAGACATATGCTGTCCCGAACTTTATTACAAAACTCTTAATATTGCACAATCCTGTCATACATGATTTTTGTGTAACTTAAGCGGTTTCCGCAGCATATGCAGCGGAAGCTCTCAAAAGGAATATTTTTCTCCCGTTTTCGCAACATTTTTCATTTCTGCTGTGGTCTTATGAGTTGTATCTTTATGTAATATAGCCTAAAACCTTCCTCGATAAATGGACTATCCAACGTAAAAATATTTTTTCAAATCGGGCCAGTAGTTTTTTAGATTAGCGCATTCAAACAAACAAACAAACAAACAAAAACAAACAAACAAACTCTTCAGCTTTATAATATTAAGTATAGATAAAAAAAAAACTTGTCTTTCCTTAATTCAAAACCATAGTGTATGGTTCAGTGCATTTTTGCAAATGTAGGACCAATCTAAAACAATTTCAATTAAAAAATTATCATGGTGTCATTTTTAAATAAGGGGGCTTATGCCTAAAATGCCGATATGTAATGTTTTAAAACGAACCTGTTTTGTGTCTTTTTTTAATTTATTATCATCTAGATGATTATGAACTTGCTAAAAAAAAACCTATCGTTGAGTACACGCTTGAGTGGTCGGCAGTTATGTCTGTGTGTCACTACTCAAAATAAGCTTAATCCCCTGGCGCCGCCCGTTTCGTTTGGCTCGCGTTCAAATATCTTAGCGTCTGGGCGGATTACGTCTAATTAATATAAATGATGACCGACCACAGCTTAGCAAATAGCAAAACATGTTCATTTATACACTGCATAAATAATAACGTTTTCATGCGGTTTAGCAGTGAAGTCATTCGTAGGATAGTGATGTATATTTTTCACTGTCGTACTTTTGTCGATCATGAACGCAAAATGTATACATAATCTAAGTTCTGTTTTTAAACGACTTAAAAAAAGGAGATTCTCAGTTCAACCTGTATGTTTTTCGCGAATATATCGCGTTCTGCTGGACTGATTATGATGCAGATTTCTTGCAGTGCTTCGTGCGTTTTAAATCTTCCCGTTTTTCAAAATCTAAAATTGTAATTTTACATGATCATTATAAGTTTATGCGTTTTTATTTTTCAAAAAATTAATTGCCTTCATGAACAAATACTAAAAGGACAGGAGAAACAAAACTTATGGACAGCAGCAGTCTACGTACACGCACGTCATGCACCGACTTCAATGAGTTTGTTTCTTTAACGAGTACTCGTATTAGCGTTATTTTAGTCCTTTTTAATTTATTTTTAAAAGAGGTGCAATTTTTATGATCATTATTTTACACCTAAACTTATAAAATTATGGAAAATTATGATTATAGATTTTGATAAACGTAAAGATTTGAAAAATACGAAACTCTCCTAGTACAACTATTAATATTCTACATAAATAATTACGCTTGTTATGATTCAATGCTTACACATAAGGAAACTTACGGCACCTTTTGTGAAAATAAATAATAATATTCAATAGTAAAAAACGAAACCTTATTATTGAGTGGAAGAAACGAAAATCTCTCACTTTTCGACTCAATTAGTTACCTTGAAAGAATTCCTTGGTAATAAAAAGCTGAAGAAGCGCGTAAACATTGGAAACGTAGGTTAATTGCTACTCTTCCAAGAAAGCTTTCTTAGATTATAAGACACTGAACGTTTAAAGTTTATTCTAAGACCTTTTGTGTATAGTTTGTAAATATATAACTTGTCTTAAAGTTTTCCTATCTTATTATAGTAACATTATTTTGGGTAACGGATAAAACTTCAATATGCCTTTTTATTAGTGATAAAAACTTTAAATTAGTGATAAAAAATACTGTTATAACTCTTTTAACGACGTTCCCATATACCTAGCTTAGCTTATCCCGGAACTTTTTTTTAAACTGATTTGGGCTTTTTTTGAACTACTGCTTAACCAAGAGGTTAAACACTCTTTGAATTCCGACCGGATACTAAATACTAAGTGAATTTTTCGTCGAAAACAAATAAACTTAAGGACCCGTTTGTGAAAAAAGGTACTTATATTCAAAATATTGGGCTTTCTTTAACCTAGAGTCTAGACACTCTTTAAATTCAGACCGGTTAATAAGTAGTACGTAAAATATTAGTCGAAATTAAACTCGTTATTCAAACTCAATCTGTCGATTATTTCTTACAAAACTGGAGCTGGTGGAGCGCTTCTCAGTACTTATGAGTTTTTGCAAAATTGCTTATCAAAATTACACATAGTCAATATTATCATATTATCTTACCTTAAAGGTAGCAATTGCTAATCAAGAAAACACAAATGGAAAAAGTCACTAGTGTGTTACCACAGCAGCCGAAGTCTACAGCACAGAAAATGTAAAATGTTTTCATTTCACGAAGATAATATTCAATTCCTGATTTTCTGCGTTGTCAATTGTCTTCTTAACTTACTTAGGTCCAATTTCTTAATCAATAGTAATGGTAAAATGTCTTTTCCAGTGGTTGAATATTCACGATTGTATGTGTTTTGAAAAAATACCTTAATTTATGGTCATTAGAATAGCCATTCTGTCAATTGGTTAAGGTATTTTTTCTTTAAAACGCACACAATCGTAAATTATTAACTTTACCATTAATATCAATGAAGAAAATAACTTTACCATTACTGTCAAATCTCAACAAATATTTGCTTTTTTTAATTCAAAAATTCTTCTCAGACAATAAATACACGAAAACACTAATATTGTCTCAGAGTTTGTCGAGCGCCACCTGGTTAATAGACAGGGAAACTATGTCAAGACTTCTGTACTAGAAGTAGCAGTTGTGAGAATTATTGCGTTTTCATTTGTCGTTTTATGTGGCAACGGATAAAGTCTTTTCGTGCCCACTTAAATAGTAATAAAAATTCATTTCTTCTAACTTTGCCGTTACAAAGGGCAGTTTTATTTCGTAATCTTATTTGCATAAGTCCCCCTCTAACCTAAATCTGGGCAAGATTGTGATAGTAGAGAACAGTAGGCTTATTTCCTTGGTTATGTATTATTTTAGGCGATTGTATGGAATTTACCTATAGATGTGTCGTTAGAAAGGAAATTTTAAACAACACAGCTTAACCCGGATAATACGGAAAAATTATGCCTCAGAAACATAAGGGCCTATGTACAAAATAGGAATAAAACTTGTTTATTCATAATAGTTATTACTTTATCAAATTATAATTTTCAAAGTAAAATTAAATTAGATCTACGTAAATATGAGTTTCAGATACACAGAAATATGAACGAAAAGTTATTATGTAGGTAACATATGAAAGAAAATTATGTAAACTGATAAATAGTAAATTACTTAATAACACTACATGTCCTTTCTTATAACTCAGGTGTCCTTTAAAAACGACATTAGTATAAACTGGGTTAAACAGCCGACAAATTTGTCTGTGTAAGGAAACATTTCAAATATTATCATCTTTGCATTATATTATATATCATTAATATTCACATTTCACCAGACGACCCGTCTGGTGTTGTGGTCGAGAAATCGCCTTCTACGCAGCGGGTTGCGGGTTCGAACCCGCACAATACAAACATTTGTGTGCATGAACATGTCTGTTTGTATTGGTCTGGGTGTTTTCTATGTATATCATGTATGTATTTACAAAACAAAACATTATTTAAGTATTATATCCGTTGTCTGGCACTCATGACACAAGCTTTGAGTAGCTTACTTTATGACTAGATGGCGATGTGTGGGAATGTCCAAAGGATATTTATTTCAATCAAATAATGATCTAAAATGTAATTAAAATGTATTCCCTTATATTGCTCAAGTTGCCGCCACCTAACGCTATGTTGCTTACGGCAACAATTCCGTGTGGCACATCTATATTTAGAACCACTTTCTCATCCACAATGTTTTCTAAAGATATTATAATGACAGACAGCAATGACTTCTTTTGAGGTCATTTCAGCATCGGCTCTGCAACGCCCGACTCCGTTTAGACTTAAACAAATATAAAATGATAATAATAAATAAACGCCAGAATACACCCATAGTCGTGGTATCGAAGTGAGGTAGTTACGAGTACCAGACAACGATTATGACGGAGGCGTCTCCCATAAATACTTATATTTATTATAAACATCCATGACTTAGGTAAAAATGTTCGTGCTCATCATGCAAACATTTGCCTATTGCGGTAATCAAACCCTCGACGGCTGGCGTAGTAGTGCTCCTGACTACTACTAGACCAAAATTCACTAAAAACCATACCAAATAAAGATAACTTTAGGTTTAGGCTGCACGCATACAAACAGCCTGACTTAATAACTGATCATAGAGTATCTCTTGCCGCTATTTTTTTTCCATCATCATCATCATCATTTTCAGCCAAAGGACGTCCATTGCTGAACAAAGGCCACGGCTTTTCACGCCGACCGATCACAAGCGGTCTGCAGTCATTCAGTTTGTTCCTGCAATCTTTACAAGGTTGTATGTCCATTTTAAAGGTGAACGACCTGCGCTGCGTCTTTGGTCGAAGGGTCTTCAATCTAGAGCTTTTTTTCACCAACGGCCATCAGGTCTTCGCGCTATGCTGCTATTGGCTAAATTTAATAACTTGATACTACTTTATCGCCCTACACTATGTACAACAATGGATTACACTTATTCCTTTATCCTCACGAGCTGATGACGATATCTTCGCGTAGATAAAAATGGCTCAAGGGACTTTAAATGTGTAATAAAATACTAAATCAACGTCCACTTATACACAGTATATACAGAAGGGAATCTTCCTTAATGCGGTATAAGGACGAACAAAAAGTCCGCCATTTTGAGTAATTTACCGTTTGAAAGAACCATAAAGTTGTGTTAAAAGAGATTTACTCCCTTTTCGTGGCTAAGGAAACAAATGTTAATGTTTTGAGTACTTGAGATGGTCATTAGTAAAGTTAGTAAGTAATTTTCTAGACCAACTCGTATCTTGAGCCAAACGTGGGGAAAGCTAGTAGTCAAATCATTGTTGACGTTTGGTTTATACTAAAATGGTCTTAATCTGTTTACATTACGACTATGAACCTTACAACCAAGCATCATCATAAATATCAGACATATGACGACCACTGCAGAACATAGGCATTTTCCGTTTTTCTTAGCGACTAATTGTAAACAGTCAGCATCCAGTGTGATCGTGCAATCTTAACAACGTCGTCTGTCCATCTTGTCGGTGGACTTCCTACGCTGCGCCTTTGCTCTCGTATCGAGAACTTAATTTTTCTGCCCCAACGGCCATAAGTTTTTCGTGATTTCTGCCCTGCCAATTGCCACTAGAGCTTACTGATTCCGTTAGCTTAGTTCTTCTGCGTATTTCTTTATTCCTACAAAGTTTTTTTTTAAACCAACAAATATGCTAGGCCGATCCGCACACAATAGTTCCAAAACGTGAAACATCTTGTACGACGCTAGCCGCACTCGCCAGTGACAGTGATCACTGAACGTCACTGAACGACAATGTCACTGACGAGTGCGGCAAGCGACGTATATACATTTTTCACTGAAACTGATGGACGAGTTACTGATCGGCACGTGGCAGCACTGTCCCGGCAAAGTTGTGTGTGGATCGACCTCAAAAGATTTGGCACACTGACTGCGGTTTGCGGTCCGGTCCATACAAAATTGACCAGATGTGCGCAAATTTGTATGGACCGTCACGCAGACCGCAGACAGTGTGCCAAATTCTTGAATAGGTAAGACTTATAGAATAATCTTATCCATTTATCAAATCTATGTTAACTATCTTATAATATTATATTAATAATCGGTTTAGATTTATATAACACCCCAATTATCACACTTTTTACTAGAAATTAATGTTAGTTAGCGCTCAAAGTAAAATAATATATATATTTTTTGAGTACCGGAACAGTATAACTTTGTGTTGTTATTTAGAGAAACAAACAACAAATTATTATTTCAGTATAAGGTAAGTACAATGTAGTTTTAACAGAGGATCATAATTAATTACTTTACAAATAAGTAGGTACTTATTATTCATCGAGCTTTGCCTAAGTTAGGGAAAAAAACCTGTGTTTTAGGATAAGCTAGATGCTCCTCCCATTTTTTTATACGTGTAGGTATGCACAGTATGAACATTCGATGTACAGTCGCCAATACATCAGGCCATTCATTTATGATGAAAAATAACCCATAAATAACATTTGCATTAAATATCGTGGCATTTAGCTTGAAGTGCTGTCGTCTAAAATTGTATTTTTATGCTAAGAAAGATGTAGTTTGTTAATATAATGATCCATGATTAGGGCATGACACAAATCTATTTTGTAAAGTCAGGAAAACCCTCTACATTAATTCTAGGTACAAGCCCTAAAATTATTTCCTACTCATAAAGATGAAATAAGAAACCAAAAATTTGCGCACGGGTGGGACTTGAACCAGCAATCTTTTGGCAGACCGGGCCAAAAGGTTGCTGGTTCAAGTCCCGCCCGTGCGCAAATTTTTGGTTTCTTATTTCATATTTATGAATATAAAGTATGACACTGTTAGTGTCAAAAACATTCTAAAAATTATTTCCTACGCTAAATATGTTTTTCTGCACCACACTGTACCTAGTGTTCCTAAAGTCCTAAGTTTTGAGTTATAGGGGTTATCCTATCACGGTTCCTGTCGGTTCGTCTTTGTCATAAAACTTAGGAAAGTTGAAACCTTAGTCATGCTTAATCCAGCACTATGTAGGAAAATGTAGTAGGAACGCTACTACGTTCAGTGGCTCAAAAAAAAGTAAGAGAACTATCGGCCTTAGAATAGTTAGACACGGGTACCTGTATTTATGAGTTTCCGATATTTCGGCACTGTTACAAGCGATCACGCAGTAATTGAAGAAAACTTGTGGGTGGGGTGTAAATTTAGTCCCATCAGATCACTACTTGACAAAAATGGCACCAACTAGCAGGTATAACCTCTAAGTAAGCGTTTTTTTTTCAATTCGGTCTACAAATGACTGTGATATGAGGTAACACAGCCACAAAAACATAGTCGAATTGTTAACCTTCTCCTTTTATAAAGCCGGTTAAAATACATGAACAACGTCATATTGCCATTTTGACTATTGCTTAGGGTAGTTATTAGGATTCCGTAGCCAAATGGCAAAAAACGTAACCCTTATGGTTTCGTCAAGTCTGTCTGTCCGTCCGTATGTCACTAATTTATTCTGTAACTATAAGCATCACACTGTTCTCATTTAGTATGGAGATGTATCCTGTTAACCGCTTTACGATTATGATACAAAAAATAAAAAATAATGACATTTAAGGGGGCTTCCATACATGAAACTAAAACCGAAAATTTTTTTTTAGTCATACCTATGCGATGTCTATTGATAGGTCTTTTTAAATGACATACAGATTTCTTAAACCATTTTCTTTTAAAGTCTAACGTTTCTTAGCTAGACGCTTCCAAAGTGGTAAAATGGGCGTCTCCCCCCCTTCTAACTTCTAACTAAGAGAGTGTAAATTTTGAAAATAAATAAATAATGTAGATCAAAACCAATAATTTCAACGAAAATTGGTTTGGACGGGATCGAACGAGAAGTTTTTGAGATATAGCATATTTTCAAACACTATGAAAAACAAAGTTATATTTGCTGTCAACAAAATATTGTGGTATTTTACTAAGTAGTAGAAAGTGGATTGCCTAATTCAGTTAACGTTGGCACGGAACCCTCAGTGCGCGAGTACGACTCGCACTTGGCCGGTTTTTTCTTTATGACACACAATCGTAAATATTCACCATTACTATCGATGAAGAAGTTGGGCCTAAGACCCGGTTGTGTGATCAATAGCTAGCTCAACTAATGGCTATATAAGGTTACCTTGTTTAAAGTGATAATATTTTAACAGAGCATCAAACAATAACATAGAAAGAGGACCCAATAATTATTTTTTTTTGAAAACTGGCCCGTTTACGTTTTTATTGTTCCTAACAAAAATAATATTATTTTTTAAGAACATCCTGTTCCGCGACATCGCCTTTCGTGTCTTACATAAGTACTAGATTGAGCGAAAACTAGACAGACGTATGGGCCTGAGCGTGACGGAAGATGGACTAGCTAAGCAAGAACGAGACAGACGCGTGGGCGTGAGCGTGACAGAAGATGCCTATCTCATTCATGCCGATGCCGATGCCGATTTAGGGGGGCGCCGCTGCGCGCCTATTTATTTAATCCTACATAATAATAATATTAAAGGTAACTACCTACTGCATTCGATTACCTATTATTACGAAACACTAATATGAAAAAAACATTATCAACGTGTACCAGTACCTAATAAATCAAACAGACAGATCAGTTAGATAAACGCTAAACAAACAAAACAGCTGGGTATGAAAACAAAGACAAAAACTTGGGAAGGTATGTGTCCATTTATCTGAGGCCTAAAACAGCTGGCTAGGTATGATTATCTAAAACAGACACTCAACCTAAGTAGGTATGTGTTCATTAATCGTAGGCCTAAAACACTAACAGCTGGGAATGTATGATAAATTAAGAAAGGAACTCAACTTAGGTACCTATGTGTTTATCGCAGGCTTAAAACATGAACAGCTGGGCAGGTATGATAAACTAAAACTACCTAATTGTGTTGTGTTCCTTCTGTTTATTTAATAATAATAAGGAGACAAAGCTTATGTGAAAGTTATCTTTAAAAAGAATACCTATTAAAATTTATTACTAACTTTAATCCCTCAAGCGTATGTGAACGAGACACAATGAAAATTATTTTGTTCTATTGTTGCTCGGGTGTTGAAGTATAACAGATGTTGTAGGTAATGATAAACTGAAACTAGCTAATTGTGTTGTGTTACCTCTGTTTATTTAATAATAATAAGACAAATCTTATATGAAAGTAAACTTTAAAAAGAATACCTATTAAAATTTCCAATCTTACCAAATCTAACTTTAACAGATGTTGTAGTTACCTACCTACGTAATGAGTACCTATTGATTCCTTTTGATTCAGTAGATGGATATGCACTAAAAATTGCGTGAGTAAATTTAACACAGTTTTGTTTTAAATTTCGTTTATTACGTACCGTAAATAAACATAACACATAAAACACGAACACATCTTTGAAAATTACGTACATTTTTATTATTTTTTACTTTAAATTATCGCACTTGCTCAGTTTTTGTACAGATATGTGGATACAAGTCTTATTTCACAATTTCTGCATTGGTTTACAAATACATTTTTTTTTATCAGCAGCGAAAAGTTTACATATGAAAACAATGACGTCAGAGATTTACAGTAAAACAGGTTACTACAAATTGAGGCGATGCCTCCTAACCTTATTATGCAAACTGAAGCGAGCACTAGACAATCTAGCTATCACGAGCACTGTTTTTTTTCACTGGCTATCACGGCATTCACTATTCATTCACACACGTATGCACTGAACCTTTGCTGGAATTGGTGGCGAATAACTGCAGCATTGTGTTGTGTAATTACGTTATCCCAACAAAGTGCAATCGCGCAGTAGTCAACGGGAGGACTCGAGCTCGAGCTGCTCGATCTTCGTCGCATAGTCCGCACCAGCAGCAAAACTTGGACGCTCAAGTGATAATGGCGTAATCCCCGCCAACAGCAATTCTTGGACCCTCAAGTGATAAAGGTGGAGGGCTTCGTTGTGCAGAAACCGCCATAGCAAGCGTCTGCGGTGTTTGGCAGTAGGTGCCGTACCAGGTCAAGGCGCGGCGGGAAACTATGTGATGCTGGTCACCCGGCCCAGGCTTCGGAAAACGGTCCGCGTCGCGCGCGCACACGACATACAAACGCGATTTTTTTTGGCAGACAGACTCGCGTCGCGCGGCGAGGCGGGGGAGCGGCCGCGAGCGTGACTCGTGTAGGCAGGCAGGCAGGCAACATCGCAGCGATGGGCGGAGCGTATGACAATACCTACTAAAACCGAGAGCTGCGCTCAGCAACACGCGGCACGGGTTGTTTTTTTTTACTCTTTTTTCTACATGTTTAGAGGCGATTTTCTCGAAAACTAGCGAATAAAAAAATTTTTTTTCGTACAAAATATGTTTCATTTATTTATCTGAATCTGCCTTTAAAATATTATCACTTAAAATGAGGTAGCCTTATATGATAGGTACCAGTGATAGAAAATATACGATGGTGCGGGTTTTGAAGAAAAAATTGGACAGTTGGTAACGAATTCACCTTTTGATGATGCGGTCTAAGATTGAGCCCATGGAGACATCCCGTCTTTTGCAGATATTAATTTCTGCAGGATGCCATTTAGTACCTAGCATACGCGTTTTAATGCTTATATTTACAAGGAAATCCCGTTTGCAGTGACCCGCAAAAATCCGGCGAGTACCTGTTTTTAACCGAATCAGTTTTGTCATTAGAACTTTGGAATTTAGACCAGTTCTACTTCTCAAATGACAGTAAGTACTTACAAACACAGTTACCATGGCAATGCTAAAAGGTAGAAATAAAAGCGCGCCGCTTTATCGGCAATCGAGAAATACTGTTGACAGGACTTATTTGACTGACAACTGTACGTGCAAAAACTGCCGAAACTGCCCACCAAAGTGTTCTGTGAGTTCCAGTAATGCAATGATCCCGCAGAACTGAAGTTCAATTGAAAACAGCTCTAACAATCAGTCTTACAGCTTATGAGAGTGTATAAAAGTCTTGAATGACAAAATTTTAGCAGATAACATCTTGATTTTACCTTACAAAAAAACAAGGTTCATTTTATGAAGAGAAAAAACTTGCAAATAGCAGAACCGTTGGAACACGAGCCCACTGTAACTATTCCGCTTTGTACCTAGGTACAACTTGAGATTGGGGAAGTTATCCGACTCCAGAGTGAACTCTGTTCAGAAAATTGAATTGTGCTAGTTGGTTAGTAAAATTGGTAACGAAAAAAGTTAGTAAGCAACTTCAACACATTTCCGAAGATTAGCGAAATCTTAGCACCGAAAGACTTTTATGTAGCAATGAAACTTAATTTCGAAACTTTCAAGTTATCTTAAAAGTTAGAATTGCTTCTATAAAACTACGTATGTACATACTCATAAGAAGATATTTTTCTAAAGCAATAATTTTTTCCTTGTTTTCAAAAATCGGTTAAACGTTAAAAACACTTATTGACCAGTTTTTATAACATCATTGTTCTAATTATATCATTGTTACCTATTTGCATCACTTTTAAAATACTATTTAAAGAAAGATGGAATAGTATTGATAGAAATATTTCCTAACTTTGTTCCTTTTATTGCAGAATCGAACTGCTGGTTCACATCGAACATCTTGCCCATAACATGCGTCGTTTCGGTATTATTGTCATTAGTCACTGAAACTAGCCATTAGTTGCACACTTTGACATGTAATAGTGCACATGTGCACATAATACATTGATGCACTCTCTGTGTCTTTACTACTCTGGTTCAATGAGAAAGCAAAGACTATCGTGCATATTTTAACTTTCTGACTTTTTTTGCTGCTTGAAATTTTATGACCTTCGAAAATCGCAAAACACAGTAGGTATTCGACTGAACGACGGATCATTGTAATATACTCGTATCGTGATAGTGGACATTTTTTTCATATATTGCTCAGATCCCAAAGTAAGTGGCTAATGTACTTGTGTTATGGAAATCAGATACAACGGTGGTACCACAACACCCAGACCCGTACATAATATAGTATTTTTTCGAAGCGGTAACTTGAAACCTGGCGTGCTCATCCACTACACCACGAAGGTCGTCAAGGATGATTAGTAAAAGGCTATGAAATTTTGCTAAATGTAACCATCGTCGTGAAAATCCTCACGCTCCGCTCTGCTTCTTTAGTACCTTCTTTGGTAGCAGGAAAAAATGGTATCAATGAATTCTGATTGATAATCCGACCATATAAGTGACGGACATCACGAGCCTCTCCGTGCTTCGGACGGCACGTTAAGCCGTTGGTCCCGGCTAATATCGGTTGATATTAGTCGTGAAGCCTAGTCAGAGGCCTTATGGGCGGCTTGATAAAATATGATAGCAGGGTTAGTCGCTTACCTTGCAAACACCCCTCCACCAACCCACACTGAGCCCGTGTGGTGGAGTATGGCTCAAACTACCTCATAGTTGAGGTAAGGCCTTTGCCCAGTAGTGGGATGTTAACAGGCTAACTTTACTATCCAAAACACATCCCCTCCTGTCTCGTTACCTAATTATAGTTAAATTATCCCAACAATACCATCAAAGTGTATTCAACCGCAGACATTGACCATCTTCCCCGTACTGTAGTCATTAATAACATCTCGTCATTACGCACCGCATTAGTCACGGGAACGAGCCATTAGTTCGAGCACACTCTGACCATGTGTTAGGTCTGTGGTACACTGACACTGTTAAATATGCTTCAAATTAGTGTTCTAATAGACGCCATGCAGCAAAAAGTAGTTAACAATGACAGCGACACTTGAAAATGGCTGTGGTTGAACGTGCGTCTTAATTAGCACTACCTTTACCCCTTCCTTCCCTATAAAAAGAAGCTACGGAAATCAAGATAAACGATATGATACGAGACGATACGATACGATATACGAGATGATACGTCCCTAAGCGACTACCACCATTCATATTCATTCGAGGCACTCGACGTGTCGCATCGCCAGTGTCGTTTTGAGACCAAATCGTCAGTGATGTGATTTGCTGACCTTTGTGTAAGAAGGGGTGTTTTTCGTTCTGAACCGAATTTAATCCAGAGTTCATCTGAGTGAACTTGTCTTTTGTATATGTCACCGTCATATTGTAAAAACAGTTTTAAATTCGGTAAATTGTTATCTGTTGATTTATTGTAAACAAGCTCAATATGCATTAGACAAATCTAACCTAACCTACCCTGATCCACCACTTTTCCCAGAGATTCGTCATTTCTGTTTCGGTACCTTATTAATTTATATATGAAGTTCGGTACAAATTAAAATTCATTTGATTAAGGTCCGATTTTACAAATGTCAGATCAGGATTATTCGTCGAATATAATACGAAAGCTTTAATATGAAAAACCTCATATAACGTTGGTATAATCGACTCTTAAATCGTTAGATTGTAACTACGCGTCCGTGTATTGGTCGAGAAATCGCCTACTACGCAGCGGGTTGCGGGTTCGATCCCCGCACAATACAAACATTTGTGTGCATGAACATGTCTGTTTGTATTGGTCTGGGTGTTTTCTATGTATATCATGTATGTATTTACAAACAAAAAGTATTTAAGAATTATATCCGTTGTCTGGCACCCATAACACAAGCTTTGAGTAGCTTACTTTGGGACTAGATGGCGATGTGTGGGAATGTCCAAAGGATAATTATTATTATTTATTTATTAAAATATGACGTTGAGTACACTTAATGAACACATATATTATTATATCACTTATTTAAGTTTGTAACAACCTAGTATGCATGCATGAATTAATGAAATGAAATGAAATGACATATCCGTAAGAAAACTATTCTTCTATCTTTGGCTTTTAAAATCAATAAATCATATTTCAACATTCTACACTTAATCATAACAAAGCAATCATTCGACGAATGGAATGAACATCGCAATTTCACTGTTAGGCGCGGTCCACACGACGTGGAGCTCACAGCTCACGGCTGATCAATACTGATTAATTGGAGGCGAGGAACGGACTGACCGGTGCGGTGTTATTGTGGAGAGGGACTAAGGCAGTGTGGATGCGGCATTATATAAAGTCACCTTGTTTTAAGTAATAATAATTAACACGTACAATAAATAAATAAAATTTGGGTATTATTGTGCCATACGCTAGTTTTTGAGAAAAAGGGAGATTTAGATATATTTTTTTAATATAATTTTAATTAAGGTTAAGATTAGAGGAAAAAAATTATTGGGCATTGAATTTAAGAGACGAACCCGATGACGGAGATAACTTTTGAAATCGTCAGGGTGTTGTTTAAAAAAAAATATTTGTTAAAGAAAATAAAAAAATAAAATACGATTTTCCAAAATCATAAAGGTAGTGCCCTGTTTCTATAATGTAAATAAAAGCACAGTTTAAATGCGTGATGTTTTATAGCCTAAAGCCTTCCTCAATAAATAAGCTATACAACACATTTTTTTTTCGAAAATCGTTCAGTAGTTCTTGAGATTAGCGCGTTCAAACAAACAAACTTTTCAGCTTTATAATATTAGTACAGATTCCAACTACTGGACATACTTATAAACTGACCAATTAGGAGTTCTATTTTTTAATCACTTTCGACAATATTCGGAGTGATTTTCGTTCAAAAATCAAACTAAAAGTCAATCAAAATCACACCTACAAAGTAGACACGAAAAGTTACAAAATGTGTTTTCTATTAAATTAATTTTCGTAAGAATTCTGACTCGATTTTCTTCCGAAAATCGATCAACAATCAGCAAACACCACTCGCCATATTTGCGCGAGTTATCCAATAATTTCCCTTGTACGAATATGTGTCATAGATTTGCGTAGAGATAATATGTAGAGAAAAAGCTATTATCTGGGTATTTCTGGCTGCAATGGGTATTTCAGCTGAATTTTAGCTTTTACTTAATAGTCAACGTCAAGTACAATCTTTAATATTTGGTATTAAAGAAATCTGCACTTTTCTTAAGCCACACTATACAGGACGTGGCATTAAAAGGGACGAAAATGAGATGAGCTCACCCAGAAGAAGCCTGTACACTCTGACTTTGAAGATATTAGGGTTTGAAACTTAAAGACCCCTTACACACTGCGACTTTTAGCTTCAATGCAGTCGCGCGTTTTGAAAACTCGCTTCAGCATCGCGACTCACGAATTGAACAGATTTTATTTGGCATCGATGCAGTCGCCTGTTAGCATCGATGGAGAAGCAAGACTGCATCGATGCTAACGCGCGTCAATATCGATGCAGTCGCCAAAATACAGTGCAATATTTATCAATTTGCATTTTCTGCATCGCGACTGTATCGGAGCTAACAGTAGCGCAGTAAGTAAAAGCAAAGTTTACACACTGCTACTTTTACTTTTTACTTACAGTCGCAAAATGTCAACCTTTAAGTAAATACTCACTGCGCTACTTTCAGCATCAATGCAGTCGCGATGCTAACGCGCGTTAGTATCGATGCAGTCGCGATGTAGAAGCTGGGATTTGTCAAATTATGTACTGAATTTTGGCGACTGCATCGATACTAACGCGCGACTGCATCGATGCAAAATTCAATCTGTTAATTGCGTGAGTGGCGATGCGATGGCCTATATTAATAGGTACCAGAAATTCTTGCCTCATCCAAAATTTGCTCATCTTACATCGACATAATGAAAATGATATGAATTCCAGAGAGGTAGAAGGAATTTAAGATCGGGAGCTATTCGCTATGTTCGACTGAGGCACACATTCAAATATTTATTAATTAAATCATATGGATCCTAGTTATGCTTTGGCAAATGTTTTATTTGTAGAAATTAATACCTTTAGGCATTTGGCCATCGACTTGAATGAGCGGTGGACGCTGAAATTCGTAGTGTCGTCATTTCTGAAATTTCTGTTTGTTTTCTGTTTTTTTTTTTCGAATTTAAATCATAGCGGTTAAAACACAAAGTAAACTGGAAACTTTTTATGGTAATAAGCAGTCTTTTAATTTATTATAACTTTGCAGTTAGTCACGACTTTGTTTATTCACGTAATATTTTATAACTTGTCAGAATTGAGAAATGATAAAATAATAAGCATTCCCATTTTTTATCAGGTCAGTCAGTACCCAGGTTCGTTTCTGTCAACTATACCCAGAAGTCGTATGCTGCGCTGCGCTAACAGGATAATAATGCCTTCAGGGAACTGTTAGGGCTGCAACGTTACTGCAGTGCCTTGAGTATGTTTGCGTGCGCAGTAGTTGAAAGTTTCTAGGCCATACTGCGCAAAATAACTAAGTTTAGACTGTTGGTGTTGGTGTCGTTAAGCTAGACATCATGCACAGATTCCAAAAGAATTTGTTTCTCCTGTATCAAATACGAATGCGTTATTTTAAGCTTTTAGTCAGTTTTTTGGAAGCGCCTTATTTTTTGAAGTGAAAACTTCTTTAGCGGCGTTGAGCACTTTTGTGGGATGGGGGAAAAATGTGAAACTCGCGTCAGGACACATGGGCTGATCGAAAAACCGTAAGACAGTTGGCGAAATTATGGATGTACTAGACAAAAACCCGGCTCCGCTCGGGTGAAATGTGACTGATAATACACATCTAGGTACACAATTTAGGTAAATATTTCTGTAGTCATCGGTTCTCAAGGAATATTAAAGGTAAGCCCTGAATTCGTGTAGCTTCGTTCATTATGTATATATTAAATAAAAACTGCAATAGTTTTTACACAAATATTTTTTATTTTAAATCAACATTATAACTAAACTAACATAAATTACACAAAACATATAACTTTTAAAGTTTATTCTCTGTAAACCGCTTTGTTTTACGCAATCAGTTCCTTTCTCTACTTTGACGGGTAGATTAATACTTACTAATTTTAAAAATTAAAAATCATCTGATCACCGCTGACAGCGATGCATTAAGCGCTAGATTCGAATATGTTCACGAACCATTAAAACGCTAAATCGACTCCGCTTTTTACATAGTAAAAATGGAACCTTTCTTTTAACTTACCTCCTGCGATAGTTTAAGGTTTTTATGGCATTCTTTCGTCTCATTACGGCACTGCAAAATCGTGTTATCATTAAATTGAATTTATTTCATGAATCTTGAGATTGATTTTTAGCTTCCAAAACAAATATTTTATCAAGTTTGACAATGGCGTTGACAGCTTAGAAGTATTTTTTTCCGTTGCCACAGATACGTAGCGATTCAGTTTTTTGAGCTCATTAGCTCAGCAATCTCACCGTTCCAATTATTTTTATTTTTATTCTTATTTTGATTCTTATTTTGTTTCTTAATTTGCTATCAATTAATTCATAGTACAAATATTAGCCCTTTTAAATATTTATCTATCCCTTTTAAATATTTATCTTCGGCAACCTCCGTGGTCGAGTGGCTAGCACGCTGGTTTCAAGCGTCGCCATCTCGTGAGGTTCCGGGTTCGGTTCCTAGTCGGGTCAATGTAGAAAACGATCTTTTCCATATTGTCTCGGATCTGGGTGTTATGGTACCACCGTTGTGTCTGATTTCCATAACACAAGTGCATTGGCTACTTACTTTTGGATCAGAACAATGTATGTGATTGGTGTCCAATATTTATATTCATATTCAATATTCATATTCATATTCATATCTAATATTCAATTAGATTGTAATAGTTTTTATTCTACGTGTCTGTGGTCGTTTGGTCGAATGCAGTGACAGTTGTTGATATAAAAGTACTGGTCAGCAGATTCCGGGTCTTTTTTCTTGGATTTTGCGTCGTGAAGTTCACATCAACCTGACTACCGCCAAGCAGTGCCACCAGCCTCAGAGATCAGTCCCGGAGACCGTTACTCAATTTCCGATTTATCTTTTAATTGTAAGTATTTTCGCATTCTGTGCGATTTTCCAAATCACTTTCAGTTCGTTGAGGTTATGTTGTTTCGGAAACTAACTTTTTGTGGTATGTCCCTCGTCCTCGCAGAATTCTGGGAGGTCACAGGAGACGGCGTGGCAGGCGTGATCCACCAGACGACTCGGCACCGAAATCTTTTTTCATTTTTATTATTGCTGGAGGGTAGATATAAAGGTCACGCCCTATTGTTAAAAATTTAGGTTTTTCATTCCCAATTCACTTTATTTAAGATTTCCCTTAACATTATTGAAGTAAAGTTACATTTGAAAAGTATTAATTTATGATAATTTCCCCTCTTTATGAACATTTTTAGTACTGGTTGTGACAAACCATAAAATAGGTCTTTTGTCACTTTCCAGGTTTTTTTTTGGTTTAATTTAAAAATTTAAAAATTTGTGATTGATCCCTAAAGGAAAGCTCTACTTGTTGGCTCTGGTCTCACCCCAAAATCTACCCATAACTCCCATTTTGATCTGCCGTAGGCTAGATCGGCTTTTTTCTAATATTGTTCAGTGTAATTGTGTAACTAATTCTTAAAATTGTGATTTAAATATAAATTAAATTATTTAATAATTCGGATATTCGAAGAACTTTTTTATTATTTAACAAAATAAACACTTCTGCTTTTTTATTATTCTCTGTAACCACATGATGAAAAATTAAAAAACGTATTTATTTAACTTTATTGCATAACATATGGTGATATTAATGCCGAATGGCATTCTCTACCAGTTATAAATACCTAAATACAAATTAATATCTAAGCCGGTTGTTAATGAGAATTAAAATATATTCATATAAGGTTTCGATCGAGGCTACCGTACACCTTGACGAAATTATTAATATATAAAAATAGGGTCTCATTTAAAATCTAAGCCGGTTGTTAATAAGAATTAAAATATTATAACTTAATTAATGTGTGATGGTTTTATACCTTTTTCTGTATATCATCAGCATAAAAGAAAAATAAAAAGACGCTAGTGACACCACAGGTTGCTTCCCCAAACTTTATAAGGATCCTTAACGCTCCAAGAGCTTTCCAATCTATCTGTCATATCTATGCGCTATACGCCTTGTCAATGGCGACTGCGGTTTGTTTGTCAGTGCTATTAGAATTTAATGAAATTCTCCATAATCCGAATTTTGCGGATATATATGTTGTCGACTCAAAATCAATATATTTTTATGTTTTGTTATTCATATAAGGTTTCGATCGAGTCTACCGTACCCCTTGACGAAATTATTAATATAGAAGAAGTTGATTTTTCTGAGAGATAAACTTTTTAATGTAATTTAATATAATATAAATTGTAATGTTTGTGTACGATAGCGCAATAAATAAATATTGTATTCTATAAAAATATATTATTATTATTATTATTATTATTATTATTATTATTATTATTATTATTATTGTATTCTATCACAAAAATTATAGTACTTTTATATTGATAATAAGAGCAATTCATTCAAAATTATTCCCTAACTATTCCAAAAAATCAAAAATGCACAACGTTGATATTCAAGTTTTCACTTCTGCCGGCACTCCCGGAGTGCAATTTTTTTATTTCACCATTTTTAATTATTACTCATATCTCAGAAACTAATAGACCGACATGAATAAAGCTTACACTTTACCCTAAGTTGCACTATACCGGTTTGAAGTAAAAAATAATGATCTAGCTGTGACTTCTCGTTTTCGCGAAATCCTGAGACAAACATACATACACTTACGAAATTTTGCACAAGTGTTATTAGATCAACTAAAACTTTTAACACTTCTGATGATATCACATACATGGGACGTAGAATTGATAACCTCCTTTTTTTGAAGTCGGTAAAAAAGCTAGTTCATTACTTCGGCGAGTTCGCGGCAGCCGCAACAGTGTCATTCAGATCTTTGCTGACAGTGGGGATTGTCTACTTGTCGTGTACTTATGTCAAGTCACTCGTTCCTTTTTGGTTAGTTAGTACATTAGTTGATAAGTTATCTTATTTCTTACTTACACTAAATATTTTATTAATAACAAGAAAAAATAAAACTGAGATGCAACATAAAAAAATAACTTAAAATGTACCTATTCAAAAACGAAACCATTTCCTTGTGGCAAGAAGGCTATGATGCTGGCTGTGTTGCCGCGTTGGATAGCTGTGATAATCCTTTGAGCTAGGAACTAGCTAGCTTTATTAATGGCTGTTACAAAATTTAATTTTGGCGCAATGTACACTTTTATTTGATATTGATGATATTTGACGACCTCAGTGGTGTAGCGGCTAAGCACGCCGAGACGCCGCTCCGAGGTACCGGGCCTAATTTCCGGTCGGGTCGATGTAGAAATCATAATTTTCTATATTGTCACAGGTCCAGGTATTCCGTTAACACCGTTTTGTTTGATTTCCATAACATAAGTGCATTGGCAAGTAGCCATTTTGAGATTAGATCAATCTGATTGGTGTCGAAAATTTTATTATTATTAATGTCCGAGTTCTTTTAGGTATTGACTAAATGTATTCAAACAATCAAACCCTTTAGGTTTGTTTATATTAAGTTTTAGTATAACAGATATATGTATAGCCACTTGACTGCAAACAAACTCAATATTTGCTCCATTCCTATTATAAAAGATCATTAAGAAGAACTTCGGCGTCAATAAAAACTCGTTACTTTCCGAGTCAAAGAGACATCCTTTTTTCTCGGAACTATGCCATCCATTTAATCGTCTTTGAAAACCCAAGCAAAACAAATTCTTCATCCTTGATTGCTCACCGCTTTTGTTTTGATAAGGATGGTTTTACACGGGCAACTTGAGTAATTTTAAGCAATTATAATAATAAATATTGAACACCAATTACACAAACTGCTCTGATTCCAAACTAAAGAATAAAAATGAAAATGAAAAACAAATGTAAACCCATAACACCCAGACCCGACACGATTTGAAAATTATGATTACTACATTTTGACCTGAAAGGGAATCGATCTTACGCCGGCAACGCCTTGAAACACAGAGTGCGTAGCCACTACACCACGTAGGCAATCAGTACTTGAATATTAGTCTGGTACAGAGTACTGGTAAGGATGACGTTATACAACACTCTGTACCATACCATTTGGTACAGAGTGTTGTATAACGTCATCCTTCAATAAAGTTTTATACCTGAGCAATTACTATAGGTATATGTTTACCACGGATATCTTACGCTTGATTCACGTGATGATTTATAATAAATAACTAAAGCAAAATATTTTATATTAGCCGCCGTCTAAAAAGTGTAATATTATAAGCTATGTTAGTATATTGCAATTCAATATTAAAATAGTTAAATTATTTAAAAATTAAAACAAAATTTCTAACTGTCTTTGAATAGGTGGCAGCGTGTCCAGTGCTGCATGATGGCACTGTCCACGTAAAGCCTCGCCACGACACTCTTCAGGAGACTGTTGGGGCTGCCTCGTGCCCTGTGGACCAAGGACGCTATGCGGTTCCGCACAATAGCCGCAAAACTATTAACACCTGCTTCTCGAAGGACTATAATAACGTCGCAGCCTCATCAGCATCCTGAATGCATCTCTGTACGCTGTTTGGGTATAACTCGTCCACGGGCTGCACGTGTATAGAGGTGTTTTGTATGTATATCATGTATGTATTTACAAATAAAAAGTATTTAAGTATTATATCCGTTATCTGGCACCCATAACACAAGCTTTGAGTAGCTTACTTTGGGACTAGAAGGCGATGTGTGGGAATGTCCAAAGGATATTTATATTTATTTATTTATAGAGAGTTATAATTTGCCTTAATTAATAAATGTTACAATAACCTGTTTATAACTTCCGAGATTTTAAAATAGATTTATGTAGACAATAAAAATCTACACGATCTCTCGACCAGAATGCATCAATAAAGTTTTAGAGCTTCAATTTACAGAAAAACGTTATAAATATTATCATCTTTTCGATTTGTTATAGTATATTAGAAGTAGCCGCACGGGTTCACATGTGTGTCTCACAAAATATAATTACTAATAGCTTATGTCATTATGTGTCATGCTGATGTATGAGCTATACACGTAATTGTACGTTTTATCATATCCATTCAGTGGTTTCTTGCACAAACTTCGTATTTGTGACTTAAACATGTACTGGGATTTTTTTGTAAGGACTGCGATGGCATTTGTTTTGTATCAAAAGATTAAGATTAACTAGATAACTGTAAGTACGAGTACCATCTATACTTAATTGTTTTAGAATGTATAATTCAGGCGAAAACAATAGCGCTTGCTTGACTCGCTTGAGTCAAAACTACCAACGCCAAGTCACCTCTTTGTAGCTTACTAGCTACGGTTTAGTAATTCGTAGTTACACGCAATATATTCCTCATTCGTTTTCTTTTTTTGTACGAATGTTGCGAAGAGGTTTTCTTTTATAAAACTTGCGTTTAATTTAAAGTAAATATATATTTTTGAATAAGCATAACTCAAACCATTCCCAAAACTACAACCTGTATAGTGTATAATTTCTATATATTTTTATACCAAATATAAATTTTTAATACAAGCGCGTCTTAAATTAATCGCAATTTTAATGGAGCAATCTAGATCTATCAAAAGTTGCCAAACAGCTAATAGAAGAATAACTGCTCGTGTAACATACCTTATGAAATAGGCGTTAATTAAAACAGTTCAGACAATATTAAAGCGCTGTGGTGGAAAAATTGATAACCCGACCTGAGCCAATGACACAGTTTTGGGGAGATTAAGGTAGTGTGGGTTAGAAAATAAATTGGTTCCGTAGAAAACAAGTTTACAACAGAAGGTAACTGAATATTTTTAAGTATAAAGATACTTTAAAATTCACACACTTTTTGGTGTAACTATGTCAATATTTTGACACTTTTGGTCTATATTTCTTACAAAAGTCGCAGATACTAGTAATGAAATTTGTCGGCCTTTGTCTTTTGTCTCATTTAACAGATAAATAATTATAGCACGCAACACACGACGCCCATATTATGAAAGAGCTTTGCTAATGCCAAATAGTTTTTGTCTCATTTGACAGATACATTAGACGTTTTTTCGATGTCTCTACTAAATTCGATCAATTTCAAAAATCAAATAATGCCAGTATAAGACGAAAAACTGACAAAATTTGAGTGAAATTAAACCAAAAAAAAAGGATCTTTGTTTGTTCCCAAATTACCCGCCATAGTCATATATTGTCAGCAACTGAGTATTGCATCCCGTAGAAATATACAGCACGATACTTTATCGGTAAGCATCAGCGAAAAACATTACATGCCAAGGCAGGTCTCAGCTGAAAACACGCCGACTAATGTCAACATTACTATTGAACCCTAAAACGTAGGCGTGGATTCCTGTCCCTTTTTTGGTTCCGTTTGTCGGTGGTTTCCTTTTCATACCAAATAATGGGAGTTTTATTATTATCCCGCGAAACGGTTTTTATAACAATAATGAAGTTAGAACATTTATTTAACAAATCAAAAGCGTATTAAGTATTGTTTGAAACTCGCTCTTTGGGCGTTAAATCGTTTTGTTACGTAAATTATGAGTAAGTACTGGTCTTCCGCGATCTCGTCGTTGAAAATTAGGATTTTTTATTGCATCAACTTACAAAAAAAAACTTTTGTAAGCCGTTGGTGTAGTGGTCAGAAACCTATTTTTAAATCACTCGCTTGGTTATAGCGTGTGATTTTTGTTAGAAAATTTATTAAAACTCAATGGATGACACGAAATACTCGTATATACGTCAGTAATCACACAATTCAGTATGTGGTTTTAAATCACTCCCGTTTGGAACTAGACTAATTTAAATTAAACAATTGGACATAAGTGAATTTACCACACGTCATCTTAATGCGAGTGATTCAAAAATAGCTGGTTACTACGCAGTCAGCCCGGGATTGGATCCCGGGTCTAGTCGACTTTCTGGAAGCTCGGAACAGTAGGCAGAAATGTGGTCGTACTTGCGGTGACCGAAGATGAAACGAATACCGTAGTTGAGGAGACGATCAAGTTTATTGAGTAAGGCTTCACTGATATTCGTACAACACACATCGGCGTAGTCGAGAAGAGGTAGGACAAGATATTGGATAAGAAGAAATGATTAAATTATGATCTGATGATAGGTTATTGTTGCAATCGAGGATGGAGTATACCTAGAATTTAAAAGGCACGTTTAGCGTATTACTAGAATTTTAATGAATACTTGTTTTTGCGCCTGAAAGTCAACATTTTGTGGAGCTGAGATGATAATGGAACTTCTAAAAGCTTAGGAGTTCAGTGATTTTAAAAACAAAGTTTATAATAGTTAATTTGTAGCTAATTAAAGAACAGAGTCAAGAAATGCAACCCCTTCTGTAATCACTCAAAAAAAAGTTAAACCCGACTTCAAAACCAAAATACACTAAATAAACTCTCCACTCTTTAAAGTACAGGGCTCCATTTTAAGCAAACAATTTATTTTTGGAGTCGGTGCTATCGCTTTGGCCATTTCAAGGATCATATATTGGCCATTTCAAGGAGGCACTGCTTGCAAAAAGAAATTGTTCGCCTAAAATGGAGTCCTTTCCTTTTAAAAGAGTGAAGAGTTCATTTTAGACTTTTTTGGCTATGCTATGTCTGTCACGTTAGTTCTTCTATGTGCCTCCTTATTTCGGAATCGATCTCGCTGAGAAAAAGCGAGCATGGCCCTCTCCATCGCTCATCGCATCATCAGTATATTGCGATACGAAAATAATAAAATAGTGAATGATATTTATTTAGGCGCGTCAAACAGAATAACAACATAACCCTGATAACTATATTTTTTTTCATAATGTCCGTAGAGGTATTCCTCTACGGATATTATAAAAAAAAATAAACGGAGATTTCCTTTCGTTAAAAACCGATTTTATGAATAAATATAGAGCACTTTAGACACTTGTTTTTTGTATTATTAAGTGTAATAAATTATTCGACCGAAAAATATACACCATAGGACCGATTTAAAAAATGAAATTTCCGTAAATGTTTGCTTATAAATAAGTGGATTTTCGAATTATGCGTTCTATATTGTATGCGACGAATATTCCTTATTTTGACGCTGGTGAAATAGACTTTAAGTAGATTTTCTTAGACAAAGGGTTAATTTGTCGCCTTAATTTTAAACATTTCATAAACGTCTGGTTTTAGGAACTTCTATTAAATAATCGTTAATAGTTCGCTCTAGACATGACAGGATATTGGTAGCGGTACCTAGTCGTTTTTCCATAATTAAATTTCCAATCAGATTTTACGTTGGAAATCTGATTAAACAAAATTAAATTACTCGCCCTGTTTATAATTACAGGTCTTAATTAAGATTGCTCAGTTTTTGCGTAGCAAAGAGATATGTTTTAATATGTGGTTTATTTTTGTATGACATTGTTTGGTTTGTTATTAAGGTATTATTTTAAACATCGCATTTATTTTATTTCAACTAGATTGTATACCACCGATTTTAAAAAGTACGATTACAGAATTTACATCAACATGATATTTTTAGCGTAAGTGTATTAAATTGAACACAATGTTTGTGAAATATAATTATCTTCAAAATAAGGCAGTTCTTAGAGTTAGTTTCAGTAAAATTAGTTAAGTATTCATGCAAGCTTTAAGTAAATATTTATTTCCAATGATTCAGGCCGATAAACTGAACTTTGACTAGATGAAAAGTGAATATATTAGAATCGACAAACATAGCCCTCCTTTTTCCGGCGGCTAATACTATTACCCCAACGTCACCCCTATACTACGGTAGCGTTTTCTTATCTCTCCAACGCATGTCGTTAATCGCTCACGAAAGCGGAGAGTCACGCTTGTCAAGTTTGGTAAATTGGAACGCGAGATTTATTTTTTAAGGGTTTTGCCCACTACACCCATGCCCGTACTAGGAACGTGTCATGCACAAAAATAGCTATGTATTGACAATTATGACACATTGCCCACAAGACGGTGTTAGCAGCTTCAATATTTATTTTGTTTTTTCTTCTCATCTCTAACTTGTTAATTGTGGCTAAAGTATTTGAGGTCCTGATTTCAAATCTCGGTCGGGTCAATAGAGAAATCGAAATTTTCTTTTTGGTCTCAGGTATGGGTGTTGTGGTACCACCGTTGTGTCTGATTTCCAATATTTGTTTATTTATTTATCATGTTTATCATCAAACGTGACGTATAAGTTTAATGGAGATTTACAATATGGTCTAAATTGAATTATTACTATTGTGATGATTTTTGTACTTAGATTCAATCAGTAGCCTCTTGTAATCTTAACTCCTCATAATAACAGTTAACGTTATTTATATTTATATAAAATCGAGTATTGTTACTTTATCGAATAACGTTATCGCTATTTAAAAATGGCAACACTGGCTGCCCCTTCTTATTTTCTGACTTGCGAAGTGCACTCGAAAGGCGAGGCAGTCTAGTGCTGACCGCCGAAGCGAAAGGTTAAGGGGAGGAACCTATGTTAAAATGTAGTTATAATTATTGATGTGGCTATAGATAGTGATTTGTATCAAAGATAAGTGTGTTGATCGAATAAAGAACTTTATAAATTCAACCGAGTTTGATTCACGACACTTCAGAAGCGAGAAGAAATCTACAGCCCACAAAAGGTATGTACTATTATTTTCAAATGATAAGAGCAAGTAATATTATTTAGGAAATTTTCTTGAAGATAACGCCATAAATACCACGATAGGATAGCATTGGTTGGGATAATATTCTGCTGCGGTTGAACTGTAGCAATATTTTCCTGATTTAATCGTGTTAAGTTTCCAACCGATCGTTTGGTCATCGTTTGGCTTCTCCTTGATAATGATCTGTGGTGACTAATACGAGTATGCTCATAAGCAAAGTAGGTAGGTAACAAATTGTCGGGCTAGCCCTAGGTTGTTCTTAATATGAACTGGGCCTATGCTAACTCGACGCAGTCGTGCTAAGCTATCATCAAATCATTTGGTCAAGGCTACTCCTTGATAATGTTCAGTGGATAAGAGACACGAGTACGTGCAACTAAAAAGCTAAATATAATAAATGACCTCAGTAGTGCCTTCATCCTAATAGGAAATACGAAAAGAAATAGGTATTAAATATTATCATGTCACTGCCTATTGTAGGTAGCTATGTTTAGTTGATTGAGAATAACCGTTCAACCTGCAACTGTTCTAGGGCTAATATTTTTGTGTTCATAAATAATTATACAGTAAAAATATCTTTATTTCAGACTTTGCATTCATAATTTGTTAACATACTTATAAACTATGTTAGTGAGTTCAACAATTGTGTGTTTTAATCAATGTGTTAAATTTCAACCAATTCAATCCAATTTAATTATTAATATTCGAATCATTTCTTATTTCAATTCAATTTCGTTATATGACATGAATTGAGTGCCCTTTAGGGTATTTACACCCATTGATTATGTAAGTGCGTTAAACAACACTGAGTTTTTTTTATTTATTTAACTGAGTTCAATTTAAGCCAACTCAAGTAAATTAAATTAGAATATTTTTTCTTTCACTTCATTTGATATTACTTGATTTATAGGCATTTTAAGGTAAATGCCTTATTGCCAATTCAACCCAATTTAAATTCATATACATTTTAATTTTAAATTAATATACATTCGTACTCATTCAAAATATAACTTGAAATAAAGGCCATAGTGTCAGATTTTACAAAGAAGTTTTAGCGGCCAGGTGTGTCGCGTGGGCCAAGTGCGTCCTTAAGTAGCGGCCAGGTGTGTCGCATGGGCCAAGAGTGTCCTTATGTAGCGACCAGGTGTGTCGCGTGGACCAAGTGTGTCCTTAAGTAGCGGCCAGGTGTGTCGCATGGATCAAGTGTGTCCTCAAATAGCGGCCAGGTGTGTCGCGTGGGCCAAGTGTGTCCTCAAATAGCGGCCAGGTGTATCGCGTGGACCAAGTGTGTCCATAGTTCTGTACATTTTTTTTATTCAAAAGCAGTAGTAGTGGTCAAGTCAGTAATTCAATCAATCAATTAAATTCATGTATTGTGGAATACATGTACATCAGTTATGTATACTAGCTATGTATTTTTCTCCATTAGATCGGGCCATTTGTGCCATGAAGAAGCTATATATGTTTTACAAAAGGTCAAGTCTAACTGTGAATTCTTTTACTAGAAATTTTCATTAGCAACGGTCATGTGAGCCATATAGGCGCACTTACTTGCGTTCAGAATTATTTGCAACATTATTCCTTTACTAAAATTATGCTCTAATAAATGAAGATATGGCTCCATAGTAATGAGGTTTAAAGACATTTATTCTCATAAATACATACAGTTCATTAACAAAGATAATTATTTAAACCATAACTTAGTAAATAATTACCATATCCAAAGTATGATTTTGTCGATAACAACACTAATGCTGGTTTCTTTTTCTTCCGAGGTGATGAGACTGAAGAACACGAGACCAAACCAGGCTGGTTGGGTCTAAAAAGACGAAAGAGCTCGCGATCGAGGTTGAGGACATCGACATCTTCTAAAGGAAGTCACAAATCAAAAAGTACCATTTCGGCGTCACCAACGCTCGAAGCCGTCAAGTCGCCTGAAATTACCGTCTCACACAATCCGAAGTAACTCTTTGGCTCCCATCACAAAGAGGAAAAAATAACAACTACTATGTTTTAACTGTAGTATATTCATTCACTGGATAAGTCCTTGTACACACAATTCCGATATTTTTCGCAGCGGTTTATCTTGATTCCCGACGTTTTAACCATTGCAGCGTTCGTGGTCGCGAGTAGGCTAGGATTTTATTCATCATTTACAAAATAAAAAATATATCATCACTTCTTCTTAGTAGAATGGGTTATTTTGTTACGATTGAGTACAAAATTTTGAATATATGTACAGTCGACAGCACATCAAATTACCCACTTTTGTTGCAAACTTAACCTACTGCAGTTTTTACCTTGACGTGCTGTTTTCCGTACAACTGATAATTTTGGTAAATGCATAAACATCAGAAGCCCTTTTCACCGTCTTGTATGAGATCACTGTCAATGCTTTAATTAAAAATAAATTAGTGTAATATTCATTTTTTAATCGCTCCCACAGACCTTATCTTATACTAAGTTGACTTTGCGAAAAATACCGCGCATTTACCACGATCATGAGAAAAATATACCTATTAACACACGATGTCAGTAAATTCTTACTTGAATTAACGTCGTGACTTATTTCAAAACAAAGATTTAATTAATTCATTTTTATTTATTTAAAGACTTTATTGCACAAATCATAGTGTACAAAGGTGGACTTAATGCTAAAAGCATTCTCTGCCAGTCAAACCTTTAGGTCATGCAGAGAGATGGCAATGGGTGCAGCGAAATCATTGACGCGGTAATTTTAATGTCGGGTTACTTAAACGCCATTAAAGTCGCGTAAAGCGTTACAATGCAGTTCGTTTATACAACATTCATAGAAAATACCCTTACTACCTTCATATAAATTATTCTGCCATTTTAACTATACTAGAACTGTAAAGAGTAGCAGATTCCGTTGCAATTTTGACAGCGCAGTTAACCGTCAAACTTGTAAGACATAAAATGTATATAAAAAGTTTATCAATTATCATTTATTTGATGAAAGAAATACACAGCAGATAAATAATTAATTACAAACTTAACATCGCTCGCTACATGTGCACACCCGGTAGGGCACAGCAAAGTAAAGCAATTTTATAGGTGAGTTTTACCTGTTAATAAATTGTGGAGTTATTATATTAATTTTGGAACAGATGGTTCTATACCTATACATATTAATATTTATTTATGACTACTATAAACATTTAGGAACCAAATAACTTACTACACAATATTTCTGTAATACTGCACAAACAATAAAAAAATAAATAATTGAAATTATACATCAAGAATGAGCTTAGGTAGCTATTCTTTACTTTTACTTATTAAACAACCTTCCTATAAGTATTCCTGACTAGTAGACAGTCAGTTAAATTAATGTATCCTCAATGTCTATACAGGGTGACTTTTTTATCAGTACCGATATTTTGTGCAAAGACTCCACTGATGAATATGAACAACTTTTGCTATGGGGGCAATAGCGAAATCGAGAAAAAAAATCAGCTGTTCCATACAAAAGTTCAATTGGCGCGCGGTCAAAATGTATGGAACAGCTGATTTTTTTTCCTCGATTTCGCTATTGAAAAGTTGTTCATATTCGTCAGTGGAGTATTTACACAAAATATCGGTACTGATAAAAAAGTCACCCTGTATAAATTTGTTTTAAATGACATTGTTTATCTATAAATCATTACTCCGACAATGCAAAAACATTTGTGTTGTGATATTATTTTTATACTTATTGTCTCTTAGCACTTTTATTATATACGTCTGTCTAGTTTTCGCTCAATTTAGAACTTATGTAAGAGACGAAAGGCATTGTCGCGGGTCAGGGTGCCCTTAAAGAATAATATTTTTTTTGTTAGGAAAAATAAAATCGTATGCGGGCCAGTTTTCAAAAAAAGGGTCTTCTTTCTATGTTATTGTTTTATGCTCTGTTAAAATATTATCACTCATAACGAGGTGACCTTACATAATGTACTAAGCATTGACTTGAAAAGAAATATATTTTCATTTATGAATATTATATTGACGCCAAACACGACGTTTGCTCTGCAATATGCTTGGGTTTGGAATAACTAAGACGCATCGCAATACATTTAAATGGGGACTAGGGACGTCTACACGCTAAAACGTCAGCGTAAATAGGACTATACTCATAGGTCAATTAATAGATAATTATGCACAAAGGCTTTATTTCAAAATTAGTTTTTATTCTAGTTCCCCACTTTGATATTTTTCTGTGTTCTTGGCAATATCATGCAGTTTATTCTTTTTTACATGTAACAGCATAATATCGTTGAGTTTACTTTGCTGAGTAAATCGTATTCTTGGTAGGGTTTAATTATTAATGTCATTTGATCATTAAATCTAATCTCAATTTATTTATATTAATTGTATAATGATTAATAAAGTGAAGTAGGTACTTGTTCCTGCTACTAAGTAAAGACCACACCTTCATGTACTGTTCGTTAATAATTAACAAATGTGATTATTATGGGCCCTGAAATATTGATTTTTTCTCATCCGAACACACATAATACGAGGGTCAAACTGAAAGTTCTTAGAAAATCAAAAACTGATTACATTAGCCAGTTATTAGTTTTATTATATCTTTTCAAAATATTGTCCATTGACGTCAATACACCGCTGCATGCGATGGAACCACTGGGAAAAGCACTTTGCCCACTCGTCCTTAGGGGTCTCTTCAATGGCATCGCGATACGCAGCCACCGCTTCTTCAGCATTCATAAACCGCTTTCCTTTAAGTTTTTCTTTAATTTTTGGAAATAAATAAAAATCACAAGGCGCGAGGTCGGGGCTATACGGCGGGTGACCCAGTAATTCAACGTTTGATGTCGCCAAATAGTCGATCGTTCGCTTGGCGGTGTGCGACGAGGCGTTGTCGTGGTGAAGGAGGATCCTACTGCGAGGTCGTTTCTCTCGAACTTTTTCCAAGACAAGTGGCAAACAATTGGTAGTGTACCATTCTGCAGAAACTGTTTTTTGATCCTCTAACACAATTGTTGCGAAATGACCTATCCTTCCAAAGAATATATACTTCCTATACTTCCTTTTTTTCCCGCACTTCGATCTCTCTTCACTTTAGTTGGCAACTCCTCGAAAGGAAACACCCACTGAGCAGATTGTCTTTTGGTTTCAGGATCATAACAGTAAATCCAGCTTTCGTCACCTGTTAGTATGTCGAACACAGCATTTGAGTCACCTCCGTTAAATCTTTCAATCATTTTACGGCACCAATCCACACGATGGAGTTTTTGAGCCTTAGTCAAATTATGAGGTATCCACCGGGCGCAAAGCTTTCTGACCGCTAAATGTTCGTGGAGGATTTTGTGCACTTAACTCATACCAATGCCTAAGCTTGTCCGAATCTGCTGATAGGTCACTCTTTTGTCAGTCTCTATCATACGCCGCACAACACAGATGTTATTTTCAGTCGTCGCCGTAGAAGGCCGTCCCTCACGTACATCATCAGTGAGATTAGTGCGACCACGTTTAAACTCATTAAACCAGTTGTAAACAGTCGCACGAGATGGGGCTTCATCGTGAAAGGCCAATCGTAGTCTATCATAACTTTCTTGTTGACTTAAATGACATCGAAAGTCATAAAAAATCATTGCACGAAAATTTTCTCGTGTTAAATTCATGTTGACGTGACACAGACAATTTTCAATTTGCCGCCAAATCGTAAAACAAATGACAAATGAATGAAATATATACTCAGTAATATTGGCAAAGAGTTCTATTTTCAAATTTTAGAATATTTTTTTTATTATATTGTTTATAAGTGGCCAGTTTTAAGAACTTTCAGTTTGACCCTCGTAGGTACATACTAAAATATGCAAGTATCATTTAGATGCGGAGTTATTTCAAAACTGTGAAAGCTTCTATGTTATTTATTGTAATCAAATGATTTAAAGGGTAGCTTTGTTCAAAATGAAATGCTCGTAATGTATGATGATGAATGTCTTTATTTTGATAAGAATCAATACCCGGGTCTATAAAAACACTTCCGAAAATAGTGCAATATTTTTGAACAAATTTATTAACATAAAAAATGGTTGTAGTGAGTAAACCATATAAGATAGACATTTGTTGTTGTGGACTTTATTGTAGAACTGTTAATGCAAAATAATCTCGTCATACATGATTTTTGTGTAACTTAAACGGTTTACGCAGCGTACGCAGCGGAAGTTCTCAAAAGGAATATTTTCCCCCCGTTTTCGCAACATTTTTTGTTGCGCCGCTGGGCTTTTAGTCGTATCTTGATGTTAAATAGCTTAAAGCCTTCCTCGATAAATAGGCTATTTAATGTAAAAAGGTTTTTTTAATCAGTGTAGTAGTTTTTGAGATTAGCGCGTTTAAACAAACAAACAAACTCTTTAGCTTTTCAATAAAAGGATAGATTGAAATTGTGACATGACATTTAATTAAACTTTGCTGAGCAGGTAGCGTGAAAAATGAGATTTTATTCGTTGCATTAAAAGAACCAAGGCATTTTAATCCAGAAGATCTACAAACTTAATAAATTACTATAAAAATTCAATGCAATTTTACACAAACAATTTTCATCAGGTATCATTGCCCAAAATACCGTAAGCCGACCCTAATAACTTTCGGACGGAAAACGCTGAAAATATTCGTGTCCCACTGAATGGCGGCCATGTTTTTTTTGTGAACACAACAAACACGTCGCATAAAACATTAATGCTCCGCCGGCTAATGTCAGCATCTGATAGTTTTTTTTTTTGGGCTAGTGGTGCCCGTAATGATGCAGTATATCGATGCTTTCAATTCGAAAATCGATACTCTTTGGAACATTCTGTATGAGCTTTTACGCGACGGGTTTTTTGTAAATTGGTGGCAAATAAATGTTGGCAATTGCATAAAATATTTTCTTCACTAAAAATACTTTTTGTTATGATGTTGACTATCTCGTGGATTATTACTGTTTGCACATAGTATACCTTAGTAAAAATAATAAAAACATACTACTTCTAAGTAAATTGATATAGAGTATTTTCATTGCTTTACAGTACTTAGATTAACTTATTTGAATTGAATTTAATTTACTAGGTAATAACAATTCACTGAGCGATACTTTTTTTAACTAATTAAGTTATATAATTATATTTCATTATTGATGATATACAACTTTTTATTATGTTATAATTTGTAATTTCAATGTAGTATATAAATTATTTCAGTAATTTAAATTTATGTTCGATATGGGGCTCTTAGTACCTGAAATAAAAGTATATATTTTTAATTAAAATATTCTTACTGCACATTTGCTCTACACCAAAGTTAAGGTAAAAAGTAAAAAATAAAATATTTTTGCTTTCATAGTGTTTTGTCACTGTACATCATCATCCTCTTGCCCTTTTCCCATTTTAACTGGGGTCGGCGCAGTATGTTTTTCTCTTCCACGCTATTCTATGAGCACTCGTCACTGAACCAACCAGTCCTTGCACACTCATATCTTGCTTCATACAGTTCATATATCCCTTTTTCGCTCGACCTCTTCCTTTTCAGACGCCCACATTCATACTCATCACTCTGTTTATTACATGACTTTTTTCCATCCTCATTAGATGATCGTACCAATACAGACGATTTGCGACCATCTTCTTGGTTACCGGTGCCACTTTCAGACTTCCTCGTACGTAATTTCCTTATCTAATCCATTCTTGTAACACACACACACACACACACACATCTATCTCAACATTCTTATCTCTGCTACATCCATTCTCTCCTCCTTGGTCTTTTTAGCAGCCCAGCATTCTGATCCGTATAGTATAGCAGGTCTTAAAACTGATTTGTTACTTTAATCGTAAGGGCGTCCGTGGATTGTATGTTGTTGCGGTGACTGTCTCCATTTCATCCTGCCTGCGTTGGTTTGGTGCTTGACGTCACGATCAATATTTTTGTCACTATTCAAACTTAATAATGTAAAATGCACTCGAAAAATTATTGTGAGAGCAATCACAACATTGATGGAGGTCACGCATCCTACGTGTAAGAAATCACTTGTAAAATTGAACAGGCTTATGTCGATGGCCAAGCGGCATCCGGGCAACCTAACGCTATCCGGGCGTATGCCTGCCCGGATAGCGTAAGATACGGGGTTCGATTCCTCGTCTGACACAGTTGCATTTTTCAAGTGAATTTTATAGTTAAAACGTTATTATAAATTAAAACACCTAGATATAAACAAAAGAGGAATCGATTAAGTTTTTGTCTATTGTGATAATAATCGATTGATTGCTAAAGCCCATCATGCCAACACTAGTTATAGGGAAAACTGTTATTAGAAGCGTATTTTTTACTTCCATCGAGAAAAGTTTTGGCACAATTGAAATAGAATCAAACTTTCATGATGTATTTTAATCTGAATATTTTTGAATTAGTTTAATTTCAGTGACTCGATTACCTGAATGTCTGTACGCACATCCTTATCAATATTTATTATTGAAAATGCTTTTTTTGTGTATTTTACCATGTAAGGTTTTGATGCTAAATCGAATGTTTTTTTACAAATTTTATTACATTCATATTGTGCAAATGCGAAGCCGCAAAAGACCATTTTGCTCTGAAATCTTTTAATATCTTAAATGTAATTAACAGACATGTTTACACTTGGATAAGGTGTTAAGCCAATTAGTCTGTGTCTGAAGCCGATAGGGGTTTAATTAGTCTCAATATTATTTATCCAACCAGACGATCGCGTAAGGATAATATTAATGGTACTTTAATCACAAAACCGAGACACTGATTTTTTGTAAAGTAGCTTAAGCGAGATCAACTATAGATAAGCAAGGTCGAAAAACTGAAAAAAAAATACTAAAATCTTTTCAAAAACAGGGTTATGTTTTTGACCCCTTACACACTGCAACATTTACCATTGATGCAATATAGCAACACAGTACTATATTAATGCTAAAAATTTAGTCAACGGTGGACCATTTGCGACTGCATCGATGCTGCATCGCGACAGTATCGCAACTGCATCGCTGTTAAAATTGCATTGTGTAAGGGGTCAAAACATTTTGATGTTCTTAGGCTGTTTTCTTGAGCGATAGTACACAATTAATGCTCGTAAATTGAAACCAGTGCTTAAGTTTTTACAATTGTACATATTTTTTAACAAAATATCTTAACCTTGGCTCACTACAGAACTAACTACCATTATCTTTCACTTGTGTCGCTTTGGATGTCGTCAATATCTATATTCATAATTTCGTATTCTCATAAATACGTGTACTCTATTTATGTTTATTAGTCCTTCATATATCTTATTTAAATTTATTTGTTTTATGGTCGTATGTATTTTTATGTTGTTACGTTATGATTATTCTTATTATTTGTACTACTCTCAATTATTGTTAATGTTCCGCCACTGACTCGACTCTCTGCATTCCCAAGCTGTTGACTGGTAGAGAACGCCTCAAGGTATAAAGTCCACAAATTGTACAACTTACAGTGCAGTCAAGTTTAAATAAATAAAATTGTTTGACTAACAAAAAAAAAATTAAGTTAAAAGTCAGAATCCAATTTAGGAATAACTTATTTTGACTTTGGAAACAATTTAAAATGGGAGTTTTCGCTAATTATGTTTCAATAGTGCTCCTATCTCAAAGACCTTTTGTAAGAGATTGCCATCAATTCACCATATTCATAATTTGGATTTGAAAACGGCACATATTATTGTTTGCACAGAAGCTTTTTACATAACTTATTAACCGGTAAGTGCTCATTTCTAAGATTTCAACGACCCGCTCCCATAGGAAAATGATATTGCAAATGTTGTCTGAAAGGATAACATTTCATAAAAGGCAAAGAAAGGGTAAAGTCAAAACATTTTATTGTTAAAGTTTTTTTTTTTTTTGTTTCGTACATAAGTATTCGTAAGCGTCCATTTACGACGTGCACAAGTCTGTATTTATTAGCCAAGAGCAATTTCTATACACGCAATTAAAATCTCAGCTCTATTTCTATTTAGGTATAATTTAGTACTCAAATACAGATTTATCATGTTGCATCAACGGTAATTAGTTGTCTAGACGCATATGCAACGAAAATAGAGTCTAATTTTTAAAGTTAATTAGTTATATCCATCGTTTCAATCCCCTGAAAAAAATATAAATTAAACTTATCAGCTGATTATAAAGGACATTAATCGCTAGGCAATCTTGCACGGTCATCCTTTGTATTTTGCCACGTCTACTCCACTAGACAATTAACGTTGCATCCAGCTAACAGCATTTACCGAAGACTCCCTCGGCGCCTTTGTGAAGTCATGTCTCCCTTTAGATATCCGCACCCATAACCGAGTTATAGGAAATTGAGTTTTACACAGATACAGGGTTAGGTATCAAGCTATATCAAGACCGTTCATACATATTATTAGCCTCTTTATAATCACAAGAAAATTAGTAGTTTTTATTAAGAATATGTTTTTTGGTTAACTTGCTTTAGTTAAGGACAAAAACAATTGATTGTTAACAAACTACAATGTTTTAAGCTTCAAAAAGTATAAGTTACACTAAATCTAAGACAGTAGCGCTTTAGTATCGATACAGAAGCGCCACTGCATCGATGCTATGGCACGTTAGTGTCGATGCAGACGCCAAAATTTAATACATAATTTGTCAAAGTCCAGCTTCTGCATCGCGACTCTATCGATACTAACACGCGTTAGCATCGCGACGCGATGCTAAAAGATGCGCAGTATGTAAAGGTTGGCTTTTGCGACTGCATTGATACAAATGCGCGTTAGCATCGCTACTGTATCGATGCTAAAAGTAGCGTAGTGTGTAAATGGTATTTACCTTACATAAGTAGGTAACTTATGTTCAATTTTAAATCAATCAGGTTAACCTTTTTACAACATAGAAAAAAGAAAATTAAATTAAAATTGTGATATCTATTGGAGATATAGTATATTATAGACCAATCTAAAAGGAAATGTGCAATGTAAACGAGGTGAAGGTTTATAAGGCAAATCTCACATGATGCGGGTAACTGCGGGGGGCTTT
Source organism: Pyrausta purpuralis (assembly GCA_963924145.1). NCBI lineage: Eukaryota > Metazoa > Arthropoda > Insecta > Lepidoptera > Crambidae > Pyrausta > Pyrausta purpuralis. The sequence goes on from OZ001657.1 coordinate 21,348,931, forward strand.
TAGTAAAAGAATAATTTTAATAATTAAACCGCCTTAAATGACTGACTGAAAAGCTTAAAATAAAGCATTTGACCTCTTTTTAGGAGAAACAAAATCATTTGGACTCGGTGCATAATGTCAAGCTTACCGACACCCCAGCCGACACCAACAGTCTTCACTTATCATTGTATCAGTTTTTATAAAGCTATTTTTTAGCAAACTTGATTTTAAACCAAACTATTTCTAGTAAGACTCTTTAGCAAGCAATGTTGACCATTCTGACATACTATATCGTTCCAGTTGACAAGGTAGATTGCGTTTCCCGAACGCATTATCTCTGGCTAGTGGCCGGGCGGGATGCCAGTTCATATAAATACGAGATAAAATCACGCTTGCTTAGCATAGTGCGATGGGTGGGCCATTAAACTAGCGGTTTAGTTTAAGCACATTTTGACTTGTACCTCACCAGAGATCACATAGAATTGCGTGTGCGCTATGAAAAGTTACACAAGTTAAATCTATACTAATATTATAAAGCTGAAGAGTTTGTTTGTTTGAACGCGCTAATCTCAGAAACTACTGGCCCGATTTGAAAAAATATTTTTATGTTGGATAGTCTTTAAGCTATATAACATAAAGATATGACTCACAAGACCACAGCAGCAATGAAAAATGTTGCGAAAACGGGAGAAAGATATTCCTTTTGAGAGCTTCCGCTGCGTACGCTGCGGAAACCGCTAAAGTTACACAAAAATCATGTATGACAAGATTGTTCAACATTAAGAGTTCTATAATAAAGTCCGCGACAGTATAAGTCTATCTTTTATGGTTGACTTACTACAACCTTTTTTATGTTAATAAATTTGTAAAATAGTAATGCATCATTTTTAGAGGTGTATTATACACACAGGTATTTATTCTTATCAAAATAAATACATTCATCATCACGAGCATTTCATTTAGAACAAAGTTGCTCTTTTTATCATTTGATTCCAATAAATATCTTAGGAGCTATCACAGTTTTAACATAACTCCGCACCAAAATAATGTTTGCAGCTTAAGTACAACGTGCGCTTGCGCTAATTATATTATAAAGCTGAAGAGTTTGTTGGTTTGAACGCGCTTATCTCAGGAACTGCTGAACCGATTTGAAAAAATATTTCTGTGTTAGATAGCTTATTTATTGAGAAAGGCTTTAGGATATAAAACATCAGGCTGCGACGGGAAGGAAGGGAGCAAACTCAAAACGCGCGGACGAAGTCGCGGGGGACCGCTATTATATTATAAAGCTGAAGAGTTTGTTTGTTTGAACGCACTTATCTCAGGAACTGCTGGACTGATTTGAAAAAATATTTCTGTGTTAGATAGCTTATTTATTGAGAAAGGCTTTAAAATATAAAACATCACGCTGCGACGGGAGGGGAGGGAGCAAACTCAAAACGCGCGGACGAAGTCGCGGGGGACCGCTCGTTGATAAGATATAAATATAGAACATAGAATTGCGTTTCCGCTATGAAAAGTTACACAAGATATATTGATAAGATATGAATATAAATTTTGTAAAGCACACTATTGAATAGTCATCGTTGATATATCCCACATCTTATGGTTATTTTTCTTCTTAGCAGGGTAAAAGCGACTTAAATGTGGTGTTGTGCCCAGTAATTCGCGACCGGATTGCCAACCCAATATTTTTAGGTTAATATTTGATTAGGAAATGTAGATTATTTACCACAATTTTTCAAGTCATTGAGGAATTATAGTTATAAAAGTATCTTTTCAGAATTGTTATATCAATGACTTTTCTCCTTAATTGGTCAAGATTCCTTGTTGAACATTTTGACTCAAATACGTTTAAAATTAGTGTTAACTCTTAAAGAAAAATCGCTCTTTTCATAGCCACAAACCATATACCTTTTATTCAGTAATCTCTAGTCCAAAATCTCTTTTCCATTTTAAATTCTTACAGACATGGGATAGAGCTGCGGATGGTTTGAATTCAAACTACCATGGATTTGGACGGTAACATTTTACCATACTATTACTAACTTAAAATGTTGAAATCAAAGCTTCGATTGACTTTTGAATTTAACTTAACACGCATTTATAAGAAAGCAAGCAAACTATTTCCTATTTTATTGGGAAAATATTGTATGCTCCAAATCAAAGCAGAAATGACAATGTGCACAAAACACTTCTTGGTAAATTTTAAGCTGTTCTTAGTAATGGTGAGTTGAGGATAGTTACTATAAAATTCAAAAAGGTTTCTCATTTAGTTTTGAAGTTTTAAATAAAACTTGAAAAGGAATTTCACACATCATACCCTAAGTAACCTTATTTGAAAAGGTGCGGTTTCAACAGACAGAGCTTAAATATTTTCGATCAGATAGGATTATTTTATTTTTCATAGTGTTTTATGACTGTGAAAAAAGATAAAACAGAACGATTCTAATTAAAAACAAAATGGTAAAATTAATTTGCTTGATTTCTGGTCACATGCAAATTTTATAATCTCTGTAAATGCTTAATTAATGCAATGAAATTAAAGAAAATGAGTGCGCATTATAACACTATTTTACAAATACTTTTCGCGAATTTATTTAATTTTATCCCGACGTCTCGAACACTATACAGCGTTCGTCACGGAAGGTCTATGATGCTTTTGGAGTCGGTGTATGACGTCAAGCTTACCTATACCAACAGTCTACACACATTCGCCATCGCTCCGCATGTTCGCTCCGATGGTACCGCGGAATCATTTGAAGAACAGCTACCTCGGGAGTCATCCCAGAGCGTTTTTATCACTGGAACTTTTTTCCCGACAGTCCTGTAATTTCCCAGGGGAATCTAACGTTATGAGGACATCAGGGTAACGCTAAGGACTGTTTTATTGTAATGGTTTGTTGAAGAAATCCCTATTATTTGGGATATGTTGATCCGAATGGTTGAAATTCTTTATCACGGTAGCTGCAATCGGATGAGTAACTAATACAAATTGCAACCTATGTTGTCACATATTATGTCAAATCAAAAAAGTTCAGCTTCTCTATTTTAGATTATATGAATTTAAGCTGTGCGCATTCTGTCGAATTTATCGGAAGGATAAAAAAAAAGAACCTACCCCCCTCTGCTTTTATTTGCTCGCAAAAAAATATTGCAGTAGTTTTGCTAAGCAGAAGTAAGATCCTTAATTCAGTTAAAGTTAGCCCGGAACCCTTAGTGCGCGAGTCCGACTCGTAATTGGCCTGTTTTTGAGGTATAAATCGTTTGTAACAATCTATCTATTCAAAACTTTTAACAAATCGATAGTATTCTTAACATAGCTACAAGCTTTGATATCTCCAATCGAAACTTTACTAATAAACCGTACGATTCGGTAAGTTTGTATAGTTCCATACGTTTTATACAAGTTTGCTTTGTTTGTTTGTTTTAGCATGTAATCCGAAATTAAGTTGAACTTGCAGTTTTGGTCACTTAAAACTTTTATAAATTAGTCATCATCATCATAATTTTTAGCCAAAGGACGTCCACTGCTGAACATAGCGCATAACATTTTCCACAGCGACCGATCACAAGCTGTCTGCATCTTGTGATCTTTATAAGGTACCTCTGACCATCTTGTCGGTGGACGTCCTACTCTGCGTCTTTGGTCGAAGAGTCTCCATTTTAGAACTTTTTTGCCCCAACGGCCATCAGTTCTTAAAAAAGTGCGTTCATATTATCATGTAAAAGTAATAGATATATAGCCCCATATTTTTTTTGTTAAATACTTTAAATTAGACCCACATGAATGGGAAGTTTGCTCAGGCTTTCTTACGAAGTTCGCACGGGAAAAGCAATAGAAAAATGTATTTCCATTGCTAAACTAAGTAGTAAGTCGATTACATAATTTTTATTTAAACTTTATTGCAGAGTTGTACAGACAGCAGCACGTCAAGGTTAACACTGCGGTATCTTATGCATTTGTATTAAGTGCTAGTTTGCAACAAAAGTGGGTAGCCTGATGTGCTAGCTGTGTACAATGATGGCTACTGTATAATTGTCGGACTTATGGCCTCTCATTAGTGTAAATAAATGTCATTTTAAAATAAGTCGTTTTAAGGCCGTAGCCCACTGATCAACTTGTCAGCGTGACGGCACCGTATCAAGTCGAATAATTCAGTATTATTTGTATAAAACTCCAAACTTCAACGCACATCTATCAATTTCGTAACGTCACCACCTCGGATCGAGACCAACTCGGTACCCACCCTCGACCAGCGGCGCATGCGTAATAACGCGGTTACGGCGCGCCGCCCACTGGTTAACGACTATCCGTCCACCTTGTCAAACGGGCTGTCATTCACAAGAAGAACTGTCATAAGTTGTAGCAAACATGATCCTAGGCGAGGCGTTCGCTATCCGGTGTCGGTCTTTTCTGAAACGTTGCTGTTCCGTTGACGTATCGTACCGTATCCGGACGAATCGAAAGTAAAAAGAAATTCCGTAACAAAAATACCTAACACCCCTCACTCCGACCGGCACAGCGGTGATACTTTTTAGTTTTTCCATCTATGGATGAATAGCAGAACTTTTAATGACTTTTTGAAATATCACGCTTATTGTCTCTTTAGTTCAGTTACCCGCCTTTCAGTGGCATTAGTTGTATAAATAAAATAAATAAATAACTAAAATTGCATAAGTTGATAAAAATGCTATGCAATAGCTTTACCGCGGCAGTCTCCGAGTGCCACACGTCTTTTTTTTACAAATTAAAAACAACTTTTGAACTATCGTATATTTTATGTTTAGCTCTTTAAAATTGCTTATGAAAGAGAGTTCGAAACCTAACTTGACGAAAAAACGTTCTTGAGCATATAGGTAAGAAGTTAAAAAGCACTATAACTTTTTAAACATACAAAACTCTAAAAATATATATGTGGTTTTTAAGTCCTGTTCCAGATACAAAAGGCAACTAATACATTTAAAACGATCACTTTCTACTAGTACATAAAGCTTATTTGATCTTGATATTCCTTTCACTACTATTTGAGTGTGCAGTATTTTAGCGAACTAACGTACGTCATAGTCTTTGTTATTAGAAGGTTGAAAGGGTATCACAAGACGATAACCGGAGAACGTCGAACTGTTTAGGGTTCCGTAGTCGAAGTGCAAAACTAAATATGTATAGTCAGATTTCCGCAACTATTTTTTGTAGAGATATACAAGATAGGAATATTCGGAATTACAATATGTAAGCGTGAACGAGCGTAAAGTTATTGGACTTTATTTGAACGAACAATTTAAAAAAAGTAGTTATTTTCTAAAATAAATTCAGAAATATTATATGAGTATCGAAATATTTTTTTTAACAAAAACTTAACCTCACTGACACTCAAAATCTCCAATGTTTTTCTAAAACTCTCTCCAATGAAATTTTAAAGAAAGGAAAAGAAGTTCAAGGAGATTTTTGAATACATGTCTATTTTTTCGGATTTTAACCGTTATACAAAGTAAAATCATGATGCCACGGAACCCTCATCGGACGAGTAGTTCGTCTTAACCTTGACTAGTTTTTGTTCTTTTAAGCTAATGGGAACTGAAGTGCGCCAGACTACAGAAGAATTTAGTTTGAAGTGATTGTTTGGATTTCTAAAGTTTCATGATATTTACTAACAAAGTTAGGAATTCATTTCGTGTTTGGTATTTTAAGAAAGATTCTTTACCTATTTTGTCCTTTTTTAATGAATTGGTTTTACTTATAGATGGTTTTAACTATTTTAGCTATTGCGAAGTTCAAAGATTAAAAAACATATATAAAATATCGTATCAAAATTACTATACGGTAAAAAATTGTACGTGCGGGCATTGTTATTACGAAAATATAATATTAATCCTAAACGTCTAACTATGATTTTGTCCACTTTGGAAAGGTATTTTCCAAAGTGGAGAAACGCATAGATACTCAATTGTTTTTTTTTTATATATATATCAAATGTTAATAATACAGTGTTTTCTCATTACGTCCTAGTAAATGTAAAAAAGAAACACACATTTCTTTTATTTCTAAACCATGACACGATGGACAGGAGAATGAAGAATAAAGAGTCAGAATATAATAAAGATTATCAGTTTTGCTATTAAAACACAAAAGTAAATGAAGTGGTCATCATATTTCTATTTATTTATATCAAATAATTATCATAAAACTGTTCATGAATGCGTTCATAATCAGACGCGAACTGAACCACCTAGTCAGTCACGCGTTCTGACCGCAATCTGATTATTGCCATCGAATGCGATTGTGAAATTAGTCCCATGAGCATATAGTGTACTGTTTAATACAAAAGCCTAAGTCGGTTACGCACTACCATTTCTGAATGCAGCCGTTAAGTGATACAGAACTCATCCAACGACTTTCCCAAACATATTCGGTAAAAAATCAGACGAAAAAACAAAATACACACAAATCAGATGTGTACCTTTACAGGTACATAAAATTGGCAAACTCGGATCAACCCCATTTCGAGTAAGACAGTTAGACAATTGGAATGACCAAAATGGGTTAATCACCAAAATAACCACCATTGCAATGTGGAAATGATGTCACCCATCTACGGTTACACTCTTAACTTATGTTAGTCTGGGCTCTCGCATGGGCGCGAGTTACGGTTGCAAGAAGCACAGTAAAGAGCCTATTTCGATACTAATATTATAAAGATGAAGAGTTTGTTTGTTGAACGCACTAACGTCAGGAACTACTGGACCAATTTAAAAAGAAAAATGTGGTTGACAGCGGATTTATTGAGGTAGGGTTTAAGATACTACTTACTCGTATAAGAGGAGGGCAACAATGAAAACTGTTGTACTAACGGGGAGAAATTATTCCTTCTGAAAGCTTCCGTTGCGTACGCATCGTAAACCGTCTAAGATACATTAAAATCATGTATTATAGGATTATTTCACTTTAAAACTTGTACATCAAAGTCCGCGACAGCATATGTCTATGTGATATGGTTTACTCACTCCAAACTTTTTGTGTTCAAAAATTATAATGTACTCTTTTCAAAGGTATTTTGAGGCTCATGCGGGTATTTGTTCTTCACAAAATAAATATATTCTCAATAAGATTTTGTTTTAAACAAATTTGCCTTGTACATCATTTGATTTTAATAAATATAATGATACTTTATCGTCGGGAAACAAAACAATGTGTTACTCTAAAATAAAGAGAAAATTTATTAATAAACATGAACTTACTAAAAGTACATCTCACCAGCACTGTATTTTAACATAAAATAACTTACCTAAAATGAAGAGAAACAACATTTAAAGCTATTGCTTCACCTATTTAAAAACCTTTTGGATTATATTTTGCAAAGTCATCTCGACAGTGGCAAATCTATTAGACATTTAAAGAAACAAATATGTGTGCTTTATAACGACAATAATATATTTTATTTTTTGGAAGCTATCACAGTTTTAAAATAGCTCCGCACCAAAATCTTCTTACTTCCAATGCAAGTATATGTTTTGTGTTGAAATATTTTACGGGTAATTTGAACTTTTCGCGAGCGACGCCACGGGGGACCGCTATGTTTTATACTCGTAGTACTCACAGAAGGACTTAGGTGAAATCTTGAGTAAAGAAATAACGTTGACTTAGCCGAAGCTAAAAATATTTTCTTCTTTATCCATTCCAAATCTCCGAAAACCTTTCAATCCTAATCTCTCTCCTAAGATTATACCATCGTTAGTCTTAAAGCGAACGGTTGCCCAAAACTGATCAGACGTTGGTGATTCTACATAATTCATGAGCCAGGTAATATCAAATAACGAGCATTCCCTAGGGAATATCGACATATTCCAAACGATATCCAGTACCTAATCCCGGTGTATTTGACAACTCATTTGTGGTTTTAATTTACTCAAACTGTAAATTTATGCGACGTTGCGGTGCTTTAAGGGCGTAGCTGCAATTATCGTCATAGTTTAAAAATTTGGGCCTGATATAGTATTTTCTTTTGAACTGACTTTAGAAAAAAAGGAGTAGATTGTCAATTCACCTGTTTTTTTTTATGTTTGCTCAAATCTCAGTCATTTGTCGTCTGATTCAGAAAAAAATTTCGCCTACTTACAGGGTATACCTTCAAGTTGGTCCTATTTTTGCCAATTGGCGATCTGATGACGGGATCTTGGTGTAATCGAGGGAAACTCTCAAATTCAAAAGGCGCATAATAGTGTTTTATGAGTGTTTACATTTTAGAGAGCTCCAAATCCAGGCAAAGACTCCAGATGGACCCAAAAATACATTAAAACAGGCCATGTGCTAGTCGGACTCAGACACTAAGGGTTCCGTGCTAACTTTAACTGAATTAGAGATCCACTTAAGTAAGTGGAAAAAAGTAAGTTAAAATATTCTACTTAGCCAAAATAGCACAATATTTTGTTAACAGCAAATATAGCTTTGTTTTTCATAGTATTTGTATGAATACCAAAGTTATATTTGCGGTTATTGAAAATGTGCTCTATCTTAAGAATTACTAGTTCGATCTCGTTCAGACTAATTCTCGTTGAAAGTTTCTATAAAAAGGTATGTCATCTATATTTTTTCTTTCAAAATTTACACTCGCTTAGTTTAAAAGTGGGGGGGGGGGGGGGTGGACGCCCATTTTACCACTTTGGAAGCGTCGTTTTAGAGAAAGTAGTTTTAGAAACCTCGATGTCATTAAAATACCTATCTATAGACAATTTTAGGTTTGTTGTCATGTATGGGAAGTCCTTCATTAAATATCATTATTCTTTATTTTTTTAAATGTACAGCGGTTTACATGATACATCTTCTTAGTAAGTTTCAACTGTGTGATACTAAACGTTTCGGAATAAAGTGGCTGTGACATAAGGACGGACAAACAGACAGACAGACGGACTTGACGAAACTATAAGGGTTCCGCTTTTCTGTCATTTGGCTATGGAATTCTAATAATGTGCCTTTACCGCAATTAATGCAATCTCAAATGTTATTACGACTGGCCTATCTAGTTTATAGTCGTGGTAAAGGATCGTGAAGTCATCAGGAAAGCTTTTCTTACGGTTATTAACTTCTATTTTAAGTTTTATCTACACATAACGCTGCAATTTATATATTTTTTGATATATCAATACATAATAATATTGGACACCGATACCATTGCTCTAAACCCAAAGTAAGTAGCTAATACACTTGTGTTATGGAAATCAGAAACAACGGTGGTACCACAACACCTTGAATGAATTAACCACTGGATATGAAACGTAAGAGCGAATGTATGAAAATAACATTAGCCAATTTCTGCGGGGCGGGGGGAGCTTGTCGTGTCAATTATTGACATTTAGTGCATAAAAGTGTCGATATTTTTTTATCGATATGTGTCGAACGAATGAATGAACCATTCTTTTGTAAAATTATATAATTTTATCACCAAAACAATAAATTACACCATGGGCATGTAATGCACAAACCATCAAATGAACAATTGAAACATAGAACGTCGTTTTATATAAACGGTCTACCAAGTAACACTTACTAGAACTTCCTAAGACTTATTGAAACAGCCCGTAAATACACATAGCCTTGCACCATTAAAGTCCTCATAACGGATAATTAACCAGAAGATTTTTTTGCATTGGCATTATGTCACTCGGTGATGTTTTGTGATGATCCATTTTGCCTCTCTTCGGACGGCTTGTACTCACTTTATTTTCCATAATGGATCTACAGGAAATCTGAAATTGTATTAGAAGGATGTATTGTCATATAATATGAAGTTTAAAATTTTAAAGCAAACTGTTGTATATTTAAGATTACCTTAATCTACTCTCGAGATTTACAGATTTATAATTTTATTTTTAAAGTATTTATTATATTCAAAAATTTAATAAAAGAACGTTTATCGATATGATTTATCGACATTTGTCAAGCACAATTGAAATTAAACTGACAAGAGAACGAATGATAAACAAACGAGAATCCTACCGTATAAAGTATACGTTATCTTGTTGATTTTGTAGTAACAGACCACCACTTTTTTAAATGGCAATGTAACTTTTCTCTTGGAAAACACATTTCACTATTTTCATGAAAAATAACAGCTTTTTTGGGATAAAACGTTACTTACGAATGAAAATAAATATTTTTTACTTGCTGCTATAATTTTTTCACTAATATAAGCCACATTTACTCATATTTTCTGTCAATGTTTCTCACTGAGCTCTATCACCGTACTGACAAGACATCACCTGCCAGTGAGGCCAAAAAGCCCGCTTCGTGGCTAAGGGGGCACAAGCGAAATTGCCCGTCATTGCGCGTCCAGTGGATTATTCGTCCAAACACAACACCCATACCCAAAACAATCTAGAAAGTTCTGATTTCCACATTGACCCGACCGGGAATCGAACCCGGGACCTCGGAGCGACAACGCTTTGGAACCCAGCGTGCGTAGCCAGTACACCACGGAGGTCGTCAACATACATAATTGAACTCAAAATGAATACTAAGAAGGTACATAGAACTGAACTTTAGATGCTGTTGCTGAAGAAGATTGATAATAGTGTAAACTACTTGTAACATAAAGCCAAAGGCTTCGTAAATTGCAAAGTTGCAATATTCTATCTTGATAATCCTTTGTGTTAAGGGTCATATTAGCACATCATGTGTTTTCACAAGAAGACCTTAAATTTGCATAGTTTGAAGTTTTTACTTAGCTTAAGACGTGCCAAGTTAAACTAATCAATACCAAAGTTTGATAGTATGACCTTTGCTAAGTTTGGGATCATGCAGTTTATCAGCATTTAATTAACGTCATCTGAATAATACGAACAAATTAAAAAAAGCCACAATAACGTTACGTCTCGATTAGGTTGCGTCGATAAGCGACATCTTTCATACAAATCCGAAATTGTTGGATTCGTCTTTATCGAATCGCGCAAAATTCACGCTTAGATGTCTTTTTGGTGTGTAAAGAGTTTATGTGACGTAAATGCAGTTGTTATCTCAATTGGTCATTTCATAACGAACAAAAAAACCGGCCAAGTGCGAGTTGTAATCGCGCACTGAGAGTTCCGTACCAACTTTATCTGAATTAGAGAATCCACTTACTTCCACTTAGCTAAAAGTATTTCATAATTTTTATATGAAGAACAAATTTATGTTTTCGGTTATTGAAAATGTGCTATATCTCAAAAACTCTGAGTTCGATCTCGTCTTAACTAATTTTTGTTAAAAGTATTTGTGTATCTACATTATGTCATTTTCAAAGATATGGATAGGCCATAGACATTTTTAAGAGCTGTAGTTTGTAACTTGCATACTCTTGTGTATTCTGGCAAATAAATGTTTGATTGATTGATTGACACCACACACGCATAGGTTTAACTAAAAAATGTTTTTTCAATTTGAGTTTTAAGTATGGGTGCGGCCTTTAATATCATATTTTGTGTATAAGATTCGTAAAGTGGTTAACAGGATACATCTTCTTACTAAATTTCAACAGTGCGATGCTTAAAGTTACAGAATAAAGCGGCTGTGACATACATACGGACAGTCAGACAGACAAACAGACTTGACGAAACTATAAGGGTCCCTTGGGGGTTTTTGACATTCGGCTACGGAACCCTAAAAAGTCCAAAAATTTAAAAATTCTCCAAAGTAGTTTTACGGTACACTCTGGACTAAATATAGTTTTGAAAAATATAAATGGATAAAGTAATAACTGTTGTTAACAATCAAGTTTCGTTCCTATTTGTACATAGGACCTTATGTTTCTAAGGCGGATCTTGTCCGTATTAACTGGTAATAAAAATTTTGTTTTAATAGTGTTTATACAAACTTAATACTATAAATTGCAAATTGCACTTGTAAAAAGCAACTTTGGCTGTGTGACAGACGAGGAATGTGTGTCTGTCACACAGCCAACGTATTAACTGGGTTAAGGCTTCAGCTTAGCCTAATATTAGTTTAGATACGGAACTAACTCATGATCATCATTATCAGGTAAAGGACGTCCAGTGCTGAACTTAGGCCTTATCCACAGCTTCCCATGGCGACCGATCACAAGCGGTCTGCATCCAGTTGGATCCTGCAATTTTTAAAAGGTCGTCTTGTCGTTGGACATAATACGCTCCGTCTTTGATCAAATAACCAAATATTCGTAATTATTAATTATTACTATCATCCAAAGGACGCCCCCAGTCTTGCATAGCGATCGGTTGAAACCAGTCTGAATTCAGTGTGATCCTGTATTCTTTATAAAGACGGTCTGTAGCATTGCCGAACCTCGAAAATTCTGAATCGATTCCGTCCAAACCAATTTTTAGGGTTCCGTAGCCGAATGGCAAAAACGGAACCCTTATAGTTTCGTCAAGTCTGTCTGTCTGTCTGTGTCTCTGTCTGTCCGTCCGTATGTCACAGCCATTTTATTCTGTAACTATAAGCATTACACAATTGAAATTTGGCAGGAAGATGTATCTTGTCAACCGCTTACCGATTCTCATACAAAAACTAAAAAATTATGACAGTTAAGGGGCTCTCATATATGAAACTGAAACCAAAAAATTTTTTTTTTGCAAATTATGCGTGTGGGGTCTATGGATAGATCTTTTAAAATAACAAAGGTTTCTAAAACCGTTTTCTTTTAAAGTCTTACGTTTATTAGCTAGACGCTTCCAAAGTGGAAAAGTGGGCGTCCCCCCTTCCCCCCCCCTTCTCATTTCTAAACCAAGCAAGTGTAAATTTTGAAAAAAATATATGATGTAGATCTTAAAAAATACTTTTAACGACAATTGGTTCGGACGGAATCGAACGAGTAGTTTTTGAGATATAGCACATTTTCAACAACCGCAAACATAACTTTTTACTTTATACAAACACTATGAAAAACAAATTTATATTTTGAGTCAACAAAATATTGTTGTATTTTACTAAGTAGAAGTAGATGTATTGCCTAATTCAGTTAAAGTTGGCACGGAACCCTCAGTGCGCGAGTCCGACTCGCTTCAGCAGTGTGATGCTTATAGTTATAGAATAAAGTGACTGTGACATACGTACGGACAGACAGACAGGCAGACAGACAGACAGACAGACTTGACGAAACTATAAGGGTTCCGTTTTTAGCCATTCGGCTACGGAACCCAGAAAAGGATCGGCTTTGACTATCGATAGTGCATTCGATATCCAGCTTCTAAATTTTTGATTATAGCTTTGTGTCGATAGCATTAACGCTTAATGGTCTTTCGATAGCCATAATATTTTCCTACTGATTCTAGTCAATGCGGCCCCCCTCAACAGAGATAAACCGCAGTTACACACGATAATTATAGTGCCCAGAGTGTGCGTAATACATAAGTGAACTCTGAACATTCACTTTCACAAATTCTGTGTGGCAGTCCGACATAACCGTTGACAGATCAGGCGCAAGACCAACGGCTTGATGTGATTTTCGAGGCACAAGGGAGTCATTACCACCAACTCCAAGAAGTATTTTTAAGACAGAAAACTCAGAAACAAATTTTGGTCCGACCGGGATTCGAACCCGAGACCTCGGCGGGTCGGCCGATCCGGGGCAGTCAAATATGGATAGTATTGATAGATTAGATGTTATTATGTGGTCTTTAGATATTACTGTGCTATGGCTTTTGCGCAACTGTCGATAGGTCTATCAAGGTTTTGAAAAACTCTATGTCATTTCAAATGACCTATCCATACACACACGCATAGGTTTGACAAAAAAAATGTTTTGGTTTTAATTTCATGTATGGGAGCCTTAAACATAATTAGTATTTATTTTTGTATAAGAATCGTTCCGTTTTTGTCATTCGGCTACGGAACCCTAAAAAATGCGCACGTTTGGGACTCAAACCGGCAACTTTCTGGCGGTTAGCCAAACGCTCTTCCAATTGAGCTACCGTGCCGTCGGTCCGTCCGTGCGAAATTTCTGGTCTCTTATGGATACGTAATTATACGTGACGTCTGCTGTTTTAAAACAGTTGGGGTAGATAGCGCAGACATCACGCGCAATCACGTATCCTATGAGACCAGAAATTACGCACGGTCGGACTAACAGCACGATAGCTCAATTGGAAAAGCGTTTGGCCCGTTTAGCCAGAAAATTGCTGGTTCTAATCTTTTTTCATCTTTGTGAACATAAATATGATACTGTGAGTGTTAAAATCATTCTAAACTAAAGTCAAATATTATACATACATATTATTAGTACTTATGTACTTTTAAAACACAACAAGGGCCTCAAGCGTATGTGAACGAGACACAATAGGTATTCTATTGTTATGCGGTCGCATGCGACCGCTCGGGTGTTGAAGTATTAAGACCTAGTTCCCGTTTTCGTGAAGTTACACACAGACTACCTTTTACGCACACAGCTGGACATTTTCCTCCCAATTAAACTTCACACACTGCACTACTTTTAGCATCGATACAGTCGCGATGCTAACGCGCGTTAGCATCGATACAGTTGCAATGCAGAAGCTGGAAATTGTCAAATTATGTACTGAATATTGGCATCTGCATCGATACTAACGCACGTTAGCATCGATGCAGTCGCGCTTCTTTCTGCGTAGATGCTAAATTAAATCCTTTTCAAAACGCGCATCTGACGATAACTGAATTAAGGACCAACTTTAAATGAATAAGGGAATCCACTTAATTCCACTTAGTAAAATACCATAATATTTTGTTGACAGCAAATATAATTTTGTTTTTCATAGTGTTTGTATGAAGAACTAAGTTATGTTTGCTGTTGTTGAAAACTTGCTATATCTTAAAAACTTTTCTTTCGATCTCGTTCAAACAAATTTTCATTAAAAGTATTTATTGAGATCTACATTATTTATATTTTTTAAATTTACACTGGCTTAGTTTAGAAGTTAGACACACATTTTACCACTTTGGAAGCGTCTGCTATGAAACGTAAGACCTTAAAAGAAAATGGTTTTTGAAACCTCGATGTCATTTTAAAAAACCTATCCATAGACACGCATAGGTTTGACTAAAAAAAATTTTTTTGGTTTTAGTTTCATGTATGGGTACCCTTAAATGTCATTATTTTTTATTTTTTGTATGAGAATCATAAAGTGATTAACAGGATACATCTTTCTACCAAATTTCAGTGTGATGCTTATTGTTACAAAATAAAATGGCTGTGACATACGGACAGACAGACTGACAGACATGACGAAAGTTCTGTTTTTTGCCATTCGGCTACGGAACCCTAAAAAGGGGTAGTGGCCCTAAAACGTCGAGTTTCGAATATGAGAGCGGGCCCTAAGGATTGTCTCCGCAACCTATTTTTTTTCCGGTGGTTCCGGTTTCCAGTACCAACAGCATACTGAGAGCGTTGGCCGAGCGGTTGGTTTCCCCGATTATGAACAGGTGGATGAAGCTGCATGCCGGTTCGTCACTTTTTTAAAGTAGAATAAATTTGAACTTAGATGTAATAATACTAACATAGTTGAAAAGGAATATTGATACTCACACCATATGGATCGCGTTCCGAAATAAATGATTTGATTTAATTAGATCATGAAAAAACAATTTTTTATAATTATTCATAACTATCCAAAATGATGAATTATTTTGCGTCGTATTTATATCGACGATCTTCGTGGTACAGTAGCTAAGCACGCTTGGTTCAAAGCGTGGCCGCTCTTGGGTCTCGGATTCGATGTCCGGTCGGATCAATGTAGAAATTATATTTTTCTATATTTTATCGGGTCTGGGTGTTGTTTTACCATCGTTGCTTTTGATTTTCATTTCACAAATGTGCTAGCCCTTTTCTTTGGAATCAGAGCAATGCGAGTGATTAGTGTCCATTATTTAGTACTATTTTTTCAATACCGCTTGCAAACTGTAACATAAACCCAAAGTAAAAACACAGCGAGGCCGCATAATAGAAGAAAACATATTTGCGTCAGCTGTGACGGTGATTCAAAAAGACCACAATAACAATGGCTTAGAACGCTTAATTACAGTCAGAAACCCTAGTTCAAGTTAAAAATTCAAAAACAAAATATAGGCTACTGACAGAAGAACTCGTCCCTGTGGGAGCGAAGACTCTTTGCACACTGCAACTTTTATCAACGATGCAGCATCGATGCAGTCGCAAAATGTCAACCTTTAGATACTTGCGCTACTATTAGTATTGATGCAGTCGCGACGCAGAAGCTGGACAATGACGAATTATGTACTATGTTTATGTACTAATTCTATAATTATGTACTGTAAGGGATAAATCTTTTCAGTAAATTACCAAAACACATTGATAACTTACCGCTTAATGAATTAAAAACTGTTATTAAAAAAACCCTTATGACGAAAGGGTATTATAAAGTAGATGATTATTTAAAAGATAATAATGTACGGACTTGCATAATCACTACAAATATTGTAAACCTTTTGAAAAGAGGCATTGACAATAGTGACTGAGTTTGTCGCGCAGCTTCTTGTCCCACAATAATTGTTCCGAAGCTGTGGTAGGGTTTATATTGGGACTGTAAAAGTGCCCCAGTGGGCCTATTTGCATTAATTAATGACTTTTATGACTGTATCATGGCGACTGCATCAATACTAACGCGCGTTAGCATCGATGCAGTTGCGCTTCTGCATTAATACTAAATTAAATCTGTTCATTGTGTGAGTCGGGATGCTGCATCGATGCGATCGAAGACCCCTTACACACTGCCTAAAAGTGGTGGTGTGTTAGAGGTCTTACGCTTTTCGGGCTCATGTAAAAGCACCACTTATCCACCTTTTTGTAAGTAGTAGACAGACATGTCACATTGCCACTAGATAATAAATTCGGGTCCTTAGAGATGGTGACTCTTAAAAACCAGCGTACAAGCAACTCAATCACGGAAGTATGAACTTCACGATAATTTTGATAAGTAAATATGATAATTTATATTAGCTTTGTTAGTATTTAGATTATAAAGATGACTACTTATTTATTTACTTTACTTTACTAAACTCATGAAGCAGAGCAGATATTACAATTTCAATAAGAACTTTCCCAAAGAAATAGGCAATTAATTGGAATCATTCATTTGCAATAGAAAAAACTCCACTGACAAGAGCCTAGCTCTTAAATTAGATGATGATGAGACAATTCATTGTACTCGCATCTACAATGAATACGCAGTAAAGATTTGCCAAATGTTAATTGATTCTAGAATCAGTTGCTAACGAGCTAAAACCCCTGGGTGATTGAGAAAAGGCGTTTCGTTAGGCTTCAATTAATTCAACCTCGTACCTAATGAAGAGAGTGGTCTCGAGACGTAATTAGGTATTGTTATATCGGCATGTTATACTGATAAGAGAATAAATTATTATTTTCATTATTTCCTTCATTTATATTAATATTTTTGTGCTGAAGAGTTTGTTTAATGAAACTCGCAAATCTCTGGAACAATTGGTCTGATTTGAACAGAAAAATGTTAGATAGCTCAATTAATAGATAAAAGCAAATACCTTTAAAATATTATGCACGGGAAGGGTGTAATATTAAAACGTGTGAACAAAATCACGTGGGATCGCTGAGGCTAAACTTAAACCGTGACGTCACTTTTGTCACATCTATTTTGACAAGAAACTATTTTAAAACTTAGGTATACAAAAAATAAATGAAGTCCGTTGCACTCACTCGCATTGTCACTCTGGTAAGCAAAAAAGACCGCTAGAGTCGAAAATACTAACATTTTCCAGAGTAAACCCACATACTGTATCATGTGATAATCTGAAACATCGCAAGTTACAAGGAAACTGATTTGCCTTACAGTTTAGTTTGGAGAGGGTACTCAGTTTTGTTGTACATAATACGGTTGCGTTTAAGTTTATTTGACCACATTACACCTTCGGAACACTAGACGCGGGCGCCATCATGACATCATGACATGACATAACGACAGGCGTCGCCATCTCGTGAGGTTCCGGGTTCGATTCCCGGTCGGGACAATGTAGAAAACGATATTTTCTATATTGTCCCGGGTCTGGGTATTGTGGTACCACCGTTGTGTCTGATTTTCATAACACAAGTGCATTGGCTACTTATTTAGGGATCAGAGCAATGTGTGTGATTGGTGTCCGATATTTTTAATTATTTATTTTATTTATTTTTAACATCAATGCGCACCAAACGGTTCTGATCAACATTTCTGATGCGGACGGCTAAGGAATGGAATGCGCTACTGGCTGAAGTGTTCCCAAAACTGAATGAATTCGGGCATTTTCAAACTCAAACTGAAACTCAAACTCAAAATTTTATTTGCCAAGAACACAGTTAACAAAGATGAAAATTAAAGTAAGTAAGTAGCATGTGTGTTCAGTCTGCTCGCAGACGTGCAAAAACTTAATTATAGTTAACATAACGATTCATAATATTGATGTCAATTAAATAATCTTGAATAAATTACATTAGTTTAAATAATATGAAGTATTTTAAATTAAACAATTATTCGTATTTTCAAGAGTAAATAAGCTGTTTCCAGTCAGACATGCTCCATCCTCAACCACATCCACCCGGTGTGATTGTTGTCAAATGGCAGATCATTTATTTAAAAAAAAAAGTTTATTTAAGTGTAAGCACCCTGTTAAGTTGTGTAATGATCTCAAAGTAAGTAGACGGCACTGTTAAATACTATGTTCGTGTTTTATTTCAAGAAACCTGAAGCGCGATTTCAATTCGACTGATTGATTTTTTTCTGTTGTTTGTGTAAACCGATTTGAAAAAAAAAATTCGCCTACCTAGAAGTTATGTACCTTCTAGTTGGTCCCATGTTGCCAAATCGGGATCTGATAATGAAATCTTGGTGCAATCGATAGTGAACATTGTGTAGAGCTGAGCTGATGGTGAAAATCGTTCAGTGATTTTAATGACAGAACTTATGTAAGGTAATTTTTAGCTTCTCAAAGAACGGAGTCATAACTTTATTAATAATTCGCTTGAATATGGCGTGTAAAAATCAATGGAAATCACGCGAAATACAGACGTTAGAACTCACAAAATTTTACTATCCTTTTTTTATCACTCCCGTGAGGAATGATACTTATTTTAATTAAATAATATCACACACCATTTTGACTCAAGTGATTCAAAAATAGAGGCCCTGGGCGGTGATTCTAGAGCTCAACGAACTTTTTTTGGTGTGGTAATTTGATTGCGAGATTAACCATTTTATCTAAAAAACAAGTAATAAACGTAAAAATTCTGTATAGGAGTAATCGAAATACTCTTTAGAAATCGAGCGTCTGAGAAATGAGAACTTATTTTTAATTTGACAAAGAAAATTCGATCGGTGGACTATTTCCGGATGCCGACTGAACTGCACGAGAATTACAAAGTTTAAAGGAAAATAATGAAACAATTAAGGTATTTTATCGCTATAAGCGATCTGTTCTAGACAATCTTAATAAAATATAAGATATTACTTTTAATCTTCAGACTGGTTCCTTGTGCTTGACGGGCAGCCCACATTGGATCTGAATATTTTAATAAGTGATTTTGCTACTCCATATCATATATCAAACGTCTACTTAGGTCTTAAATGATTAAAATATCCTTTCTAAAACACAAAATATTATTAAATTAGTTAGATACAGGATTGTTAAATTCATTCATTTATTTAATTATTCCAATAGTAGTACTATAAAAGTTCAAAACAACATATTTAAACCGAAAGATTATACTTCTTATTTTCTGAAAGTATTACACACCATTGCGAATTTGTAACCTCGCCCTATCGTTAAAAGTACGCTTTAATAAAACGTTTTTCAGACGATAAATAACCCAAAAAATATACCTCATTCAAGCGGAATCCTTTCACCGTAATCAAAGGCGGAATAATTAATTTTATAATCCAAACGTTATCTTGGCCATGTTGAATATAAAACAGCTTGTCGATATTTTAGTCCTGTATATTTTTATTCTGAAAAGTAATTACTCGTTAGTGAACAGTGTTTTTAGGTGCTCTTTATAAAATACAATATATTTTTTTTTCATATTCATCAAACGAAGAATCTGGTATTTAATTTAATCTGTATTTCCTGTCCAAAATCAGACTTGAATATCGTAAGAACCTATGATTTTTTACTATAATATTACAAAGCTGAAGAGTCACGGAAACTTTAAGAAAGGATATTTTTCATCCGTTTTGTAACATTTTTCGTTGTTGCTCTGCTCTTATTAGTTGTATCGTGTTTTTTTATGACCAAAAGCCTTTTTTAATAAATAAACTCTTCAGTTTTATAATATAAGCATACATAATAGGTATAAATTCCATTCATTATTTTATTCCATAGCTCCATTACCATTAATAAATCGAACGACTGGACAGAAAATGCTGGCTGCTCTTTTGCGATCTTTGACCATCGATGAAGAAATCGCCCCAAACCAGCGGTTAGGGCCGGTAATTACTCAAACCCCCGAGATTCGGGTGAATGGTGTCTAGATACGTATTATGCCCATAAATGATGTGGCAACCTCATAAAGATTGTAAAACCAGATAAAGGAATATATGTAAAGGATGTTTTGATTCATAATCATATTTATATTCGTTATACATGCTCTCTCTGGCGCCTAACCACTTTCTAAAGAAAATCGTTTGCACACACGAAAAATGCTGGCGTCACTTTAAACCATAAAATTATTATCCCTTTGGAATAGAACGATAAGAGCGAAATGACACTAGCAACAAAACGAGTGATAAAAAGAGATGCGAGATACGATGTACCAGAACCGTATTTGACTTCTGTCAGTCAGTTTGGAAGCCCATGAAGGCTCGCTAAAAAAATTATTTCATTAGATTTTTTAAAAATTTAAGTAAAATTGTGTATATTTTGAAGAAATGATTCTGCTTAAACATGGGTTGTTCAGTACAGCTAAATAACCCCAACGAATAATCACTCAATAGGTAAATTAGTCCAAATCGAAGCCTCTTAATATACGACTTATATTTACCAATGTGCTTCACATTTAAAGTACGCAGTTCGATTATTCTATTCTACAAACGTTTAATTACGTAAAAAGTAAACTAAGTAAAGTTTAATTTACGTAAAAAGTAAAGACAGAATAACACAGGCAATGCATATCTACGAATATTTTGTATAAAGAAATCATATTTAGTTTAACACTAGAGCTGCATGTTTGGTATTTTGTGTCGACTGTTTTTCATGCGGTAAACTAATATGTTTAATTTAGAAATATTGGTAATAAAATTTTTGTTTTTATAGTGTTTTGTCACTAAACAAACTTAATAATATAAATTGCAAATTGCACTTGTAAAAAACAACTTGCAAACAACTTGCAACTTTGGCTGTCACACAGTCAAAGTTGCTTTTTACAAGTGCAATTTGCAATTTATATTAGAAAGATTGGTTTAAATCACCTGAACGAAAGGTATTCTCATTTTAAGCTACAAATGTTACCTACTTAAGTTAGACATTTGACATTTTGATTTGTCCTTCTCTTCTTTTTAAACACAAGACGACTTGACGTGCCAGCGATATTGCCTTTAAGTGGTAAGGACATAGTGATCTTGATAGTACAGTCGCCGTCAGATATATTGGAGCAGACAAAGAGACCAAATACTTCTGAACAGTTTTAAATGTCAATAAGTTCCATACACTAAAAGTTACCATTAATATCAAAACATTCCTTACTTCAATAATATCTAAGCAGAAGCTAGTCAATAACTTCTATACATACAAGTAACAAATAAAATATAAACGTAGAAAATAAATAAATCTGAACGCAGTCGGTCTTAAATATATGAGCAATCGAGGAAAATTGCAGAAGGAATTGCTTCCAACTTAACTGTAAATACTATTTCAAATTGTTAACTCTTTTCATAGTTTATATTATAGTAAGAACAGGCAGGCAACAGGCAGTTTATAACGCTTTGTAGTTTCAGTATTGTCATCACTGTCATGAAAGTGTCATGCAGTAAATAAATTCAGGTAAGTGAGTATTCAGATATTATCGGTAAGTTGTGTGTATAGAAGATATTGACTAACATCGGCTCAGATATTTATGAAGTAATGAATTTTTTGATATTAATGGTAACATGTAGTGTATGGAACTTATTGACATTTTAAACTATTCAGAAGTATTTGGTCACTTTGTCTGTTCCGATATATCTGACAGCGACTGTACGTTGAGTTAAATATCCAATGTTTTACGTCAGATAAGACCTATCCAACCGAATAAGTATAAAACGTCTGATGTTAAAATGTAATTTTCATAAGTGATTGCTGCCAAATACTTGACACGTATAAATTAGGCGTTCGTATCATATTTGACGAATATTCATTATCTGACGTTAGTAAATAGACTCTTAAATGTTCATGGATAATTTGTCATTAAGAAAATCTATTTTGTCCATAAGTTTGGTGATATCAGTACCTACCAATTTTATTTCAAATAAATAATAAAAATTATACTAGTGCATATCTTTTGTAATCATATATCATATTGATATCTGTGAAATGCTAAAAACTACATTTAATTATTTTTGTTATTTGTCTATAATGAAGTATTATAATAATTATTGTTGAGTTTGTTTTTAAGTAAATAAAAAAATGCTGTCGAAAATGTAATGTTCATAAACTGATTTCTATTTATAGTTGGGAATTTAATAAAAGTTCGCCAAATATATTCGCATGTAATACTGGGTTAATTATCATCTGCGATAGAATTAATTAAAATTTAAAATTAATATTCTGAATGTGCAAGTGTGTTTGAACAGATTGGAATCACTGATATATTTTATACCTACAACGTTGTTGGTAAATGGTTTCGGTATACATTTTAATTTTATTAAAAATACTTAATGGTTTTCACGAATAGTACTAGCAAAGAGTGTTTTATCTTAAAAAGTCTGTGGTATAAGCTCTAAATGAAGTTCTAGACTGGAAATTATTTTTAAAGAATTTGTACCGTTGTACATGTATAACGTGTAATAAATTGAGTACCTTAATATATTTAGTATTCATCGGACCCACATTAACATTTTCATCACATTATCTTTGTTTTTCCTTGCTTTCATTTCCTTTTTCCATCCAAAGATTGCTGGTTCATTTGCTGAAAACACGAACATAGAGTTAATCATAGATTCTATCTACCATAACGCAGTTCGTATTTTCTCCCTAAAAAGTCGTACTGTAGACATTAAACTATAGGCATTACCTGCCTTTCTACTCTTCTTATACTATTACTCTGTATTTTTGGATTATTGTTGTTTTCTAATCCTTTTTGAACAATATTTATTGTGAATCTAAAAATGTCAAACTTTCAAAGCTCTGTTATTCTACTTTTCTGTACATAATACTGTAAAAATAGCTGTGTTTTACCTTTGTTTGCAATTTTCCTTTAATTTGCATTGGGTGATGATTCTTTTTCCTGATTATTTTTATAAATTGCTTGATTTTTGACATATTTTTATCTTTATTGACATGGTTGTTATGACAATATCTTTCAAAGTCTGACAACTTCTATCAAAGTCTTTTACTTTTTCGGGTTTAATCCTCTGCAAACCACCGGTATTCATGTTCTATTTTTGAACCTACCTCGATCTAAATTTGAACGGCCCAGGCCCCCTATATAAGCCTTTACTTTTTTCATTCAATTCATTCGATTCCGAGTTCTAAGCTCGAACAGTTCTATTATACTTCAAGAAATAAACACTCTACATTTTCCCTCAAGAAGTCTTGAAGAACCGCCGGTGACTACTGAAACACCTCCTCACGCTAGGGGAGGGACCGGACACCGGAGGAGTATCCGAGTCCATTGACTGCAGTAACACCTCCTCGCTCTAGGGGAGGGACCTGTCTCCTTCTCGGAAGAGGATCCGAGACCAAGTACTTCTGGCACTCCAACTGATCATAACATTTTCTATATAGTGCCCGTTACCCTCCATACTGCTGTGAGTCACTCCCTCACGGCGCCTGTCACCACTGCACATCGGCGTCGCTGCTCTTCACGGCGCCTGTCACCGCTGCACATCGGCGTCACTGCTCTTCACGGCGCCTGTCACCGCTGCACATCGCCGTCGCTGCTACCTCCGCTGTGTCGGCCCTGCACTCCGACGCCGCCCTTTGCTGCCTCCAGGACAATACTTATTGAAGATTTGAAGATACTTACTCACGCCCACTGCACTTTACTTACATTCATACAGACATCACCTCATCTCATTTTTCGGTACTGTATTTTTTTTTGTTTTAATATAAATTCTATTCCCTCTTCTACCTATTTCTTTTACCTTCTTCTACTTCTCCACATTTGTCGCTTCACGACAAATTTTCAAATAATTTCTTACTTATTCTTTTACATTATTTTACAAACAAATGGCCTGTTCCACCATCGACAAATAAGCACTAACAAAGAGATAATTGCAATAGGACGTCGTTCCGAAGTATCTGGCAGATAACGCTAACCAAACCTTTTTAGAACAAGAAATAAGTAATTTTTTGCAGTGCATAGCAGCCAGATGACTGTACCAGATTGCACATTTCATTGTTGTCATATTATTTGTAAAGTTTTTTTCTTAGTTAAACACCCTTGTTTATCCTATAATTTGTGTTTTTTTTTCACTAAATTCACTATTTCATGCGAAGCATAAGCAACTAGTTTAATAAAATCTTATTATTATTTGAAAAAATAAAGATAATACACATGTTGCGGCCGCAAATAAACGTAAGTTTAGTTATCCAATAAAAATACGTTCTAACATTGCTAGTTAGGCACCCAGAGGCACCTTACTCAAAGCCGTTATTTTACACTTAAGTGCAAATTTATTGGGACACGTGAAAATTGGAGTTATTATCTCCATTGAATCTCCGTTAATCAGAAATAGTGGTGGTATCAAGTAATCAATATAAGTTACAGAATCAAGAACCAGCCGCCCGATAGAAGCCTGATAACAATTGACTATTGTTAAACTCGGTAACTGATAGATTATTCGATTTTGACGACGCGTTTGGTAAGGTAGTGGCTAGCGCTCCGACTTGTGTTTGCCGACGCGGGTTCGGATCCCGCAAGGATAAGGTTTGTGTGATGAACACAAACACTTTGTCTGATATTCATGACACAATGAAGGAAATTCTTAACCACGACAATTAGTGTTTTATCTAGTGCATATTTTTATTCTTGAATTAAAATCCTTGCTATTTGTATAAGGATGTCTTTACTCTCAGAAATGTTTTCATCACACTATTAATTAAAAAAAATTAAGAAAATTATAAACGTCGTCAGAATAGTTTTTAAGTTAGATAGTAAACCGTTGTCTGACCGTACTATTTTTTATGAATATTCCATTAATTTTACACACAGTAAAAAAAAAATGTGTAATGCGTTTCAAGAGCAAGTTCTCTCACGTGTCCATAATAAACGCATATGCCCCTACGGAATTGGCTAGTGATGTGGAGAAAGACCAGTTTTATGATGATTTGGAATCAACTTATGACCGGATAAGCAGTTACGACGTCAAAATACTTTTAGGGGATTTTAATGCGCAAATCGGGAGAGAACAAGCGTTTGTGCCTACAATTGGTCTACACAGTAAACATACCGTGTCCAACGACAATGGGTTAAGATTGATCACCTTTGCGGCTTCAAAATCACTCGTGATCAAGAGCACTATGTATCCCCAGAAGGACATTTATAAGGGTACATGGAAGTCTCCGGATGGTAGAACGGTCAATCAAATCGACCATGTCCTCATCGATGACCGACACAAGAGCACTATCCAGGATGTCAGAGTTTATAGGGGCGCTAACTGTGATAGTGACCATTACATGCAAAGAATTAAGCTAAAAATGAAGATCAATTCCAAGAAAAGAGCAAAGCTACACAGAGAAGACGTCATCGATACGGAAAACTTAAAAGATCCAGTAACTCGATCGCAATTCCAATTATAGATTGGCAATAGATTTCATGGACTTCAAGTTGATGAAATGAATGTGGAAGCTCTTTGGGACACCATGAAGAATACAATAAAAGAAGTGGGCCTAAAGATCATAGGGAAAAAGAAACGGAAAAGGAAGAGAAAGTGGTGGACAGAAGAATGTGAGAAGATTTTGGAAGATACCAGGAAGTACCGCATTCTTGCAGAACAAAGTCCACAGTGGAAGCAGCAATACAACGACCTTAGACTGAAGTCGAAGAAAATCATACGGAAAGCGAAAAGGAAACAGCTGGAAGACATCATAGCTGAGATGCAGACCTTGAAAAGATCTAATGAATCACGCAAGTTTTACCAAGAAATACGAGCAGTAAAGAAAGGCTACCAACCCACCACACAATTCCTACTTGATGATGCGGGCAATCTCGTAACAGATTCGGATGATTTAAAGAGCAAATGGCGCGAATATTTCCAGGGCTTACTAAATTGTCCGGAGCCGGAGCAACCCGTCACTTCTGTATCCGGGATAAATGTTGATATGGAAGTACCAGAAGAAGACCCTTTATCGTTTGAAGAGGTTAGGAAAGCAATAATGAGGCTCAAAAATAATAAGGCACCCGGCATTGACAGTTTGCACGCCGAGATCTGGAAATACGGAGGAGGTGCTGTCCAGTCAACTCTGTACGAATTGCTTTGCAAAATTTGGACGGCTGAAAAACAGCCCGGCGAATGGAACATTGGAGTCATATGCCCTGTTCATAAAAAGGGTTGTAGGAAGACATGTTCCAACTACCGAGGTATCGCTCTCTTTCCGACAGCTTATAAGGTACTGTCGTATGTGCTTCTGGATAGACTCGAACCGTACGCGGAAAAAATCATAGGAGACTATCAGTGTGGATTCCGGCATAACCGTAGCACCGTGGACCAAATCTTCCTTCTAAAGCAACTGATGGAGAAGAAATGGGAATATGCTCAGAGCATCCACTCGCTGTTTGTCGACTTCAGTAAGGCCTACGACAGTATCGATAGAGAATCACTGTACAACATACTTGACAGCTTTAGCATCCCGCAAAAGCTAATTACGCTACTTAAGGTTGCGACAAGAGTGAGCAAGATGCGCGTCAGGGTTGGGGGTGAATTGACGGAGGAGTTCGATGTGGTAACGGGACTTAAACAAGGAGATGCTTTGTCTCCAATGCTCTTCAACCTGGCTCTAGAATATGTCATCCGGAAAGTTATGTCTCTGGACATAGGTGTACGACTGAACGGACAACATAGGGTCATTGGTTACGCGGATGACTTGGCTCTCCTGGGCCAGACCAAGGGAGAAGTAGAGATTGCGGTGCAGAACCTTGCTTCTGAGGCATCCAGAGTTGGACTCAGAATAAATCAGGAGAAGACGGAATATCGCCACATGAAGCGTTATAAAAACACAAGGCAACAGCGCGAACATCTGCGATGTGGAGATATTATTTTTAAAGGAGCCGCAAAATTTAAGTACTTGGGGTGTACCATTACCGACACAAACACAAGGGAAGAGGAGATAGATACCCGTATACAGAATGCCTTGCGATGTACAGCTGCCCTTCACAAGGTGTTGGTGTCAAAGCTTCTTAGCAGGAGAACCAAGATACGGATATACAAAACTGTCATAAGACCGAGCTTGATGTACGGCAGTGAGGTTTGGACGCTAACCCTTAAGGAAGAAGAAAAGCTTTTAGTGGCGGAGAGGAAGATCATGAGGAAGATTCTGGGTCTAACTCAGAGAGCAGATGGCAGCTGGAGGGTCCGGAAAAACCAAGAGATCGAGGAGCTGGTTGCCGAACCTAACATCGTGGGAGAAGCCAAAGCCCAGAGACTCCGTTGGATGGGCCATCTCGAAAGAATGGGGGAGGATCGTAGCGCCAAAGCAGTGTATCTTGGAATACCTCGTGGCCGCCGCCCCGTCGGCCGGCCCAGATACCGCTGGAAGGACGCCGTCCTATCAGATCTGCAGGAACTACAAGTTGCAGACTGGCAAGAGGCGGCGCAAGACCGGATCAGATGGCGTTCTCTTGTGTCGGAGGCCAAGACACACTTTGGGTCGCTGGGCCAAAGGAGTAAGTAAGTAAGTAAGTAAGTACCTATTCCATTAATTTTGCAACTAAGCACAAAATAACTCATACAATAGATCAGCGCAGACGCGTCCGTAACGAGCGTTCGAGAAATGAATCGCCCCTTCGGGACCTGAGGTGGGAAATAAAACCGAAAGCTTTGGAAAATTTTAGAAAACTATTATTTTTGTCCGTTAGTTTATAAGAAAATGCGCAAATTGTTAACCATAGGAATAATTTCAGTTTGTTTTTTAGTTAAGATTGCTATTTTAAACAAGTTTTTATTTAATACGAGCTATGTTTATAATCGCTTACATACAGTCGGAATGTCAAGGGGGAGGTCCTATGTTCAGCAGTGGACGTCCTATGGCTGAAATGATGATATAAGGGTGATAATAAGTTTTTGAGGCATAGTTGGCTTCAACAATCTTTCTATTTGGTTATCAGTATGCATAACATGCACGCCTCTGTACTGTTTATCGCGTCGATTAAGTAATCCAATTTTCGAGGCGATGTGGTTTTCCACAGTCATTTACGGCACTGGCAAGGCTATCTTTATCGGTTAAAAGACAAACAAAGTTAGTAAAACCCATTTTAACATGATAAAAGACGTTTTACATTTATAGTTAAATCGCCAGAGTGACAAAATATCAGATTTTAAGGATCTCTGGGAGACATTTAATGCACATTTTTGCATATTTTATTAAGGAGTTGACTTCATTGATTTTAGTATCAAATTCACTAACACCTAATTATCTCAGTATGTTTAATGCATTAAGTTTAATAATAATGATAAATAAATTTATCCTTAACCAAAATATTACAGTAGGTATTTAAAGGGGATCGAGTTCACCTTTTAAGCAAAATATGCCTGTGACAGGTGACTTCGCTCTTCCATAACTACAGTTTGAAATGTCTGATCTTTTGATTTACTTACCAATGTTTAATTTAGGTATTATTCGTTAAAAGAAATCGAAGTTATATTCAAATCTCTACTTAAACAGTCTTTATCAAGAAAAACTCATATTTTAACTGAAATTTATATTGAATGTCAAATCAGTTCGCATAATTCCAGTAAATTCGTCTGCCATAATCTGAAGTTCAAACTACAGATACGTAAAGGTTATAGTAACCTTGTTAAGATCTTAAGAACTATTTAGTATATTCAGAACATTCAATAGGTTAAATTATAGATATGCGATAGTAATTCTGTTACAATCCATCCTCCCTTCGGAGAGTGTCCCTCCAAATGTCGTAAAATATCCGGATAAATATGACGAAACCCCAAGCGTACGTACACACATTCACTTACACTTGCACTATGTATAAAAAAGTAACACACACACACACACACACACACACACACACACACACGCGCGCGCGTGCGCGCGCACATACACACACACAAATATGTTAGATGTTATTTACCTATATTTGAAGCTGTTTACAATGGTATTGGGAGACGCCTTCAAGTTCTTGGGATGGGAAGGATTCTGCTTCAAAATCAATGGCGAATACATCACACACCTCGGTTGTGTGTTGCACAGATGCTGTACAACTTTGGTACTATGCTCAAAAACCTTGACTAAGTTTCCTAACACGTGGGTCCTCAAATGAACATGGAAAAGACGAAAATAATATCTTACTCCAGTTTAAGTTGGAAATTCGATTCTCGAAATTGTCGACGATTACATCTACCTGGGACAAGTAATCCAATTAGGTAGGTCCACCTTTAAGAAAGAGATCAATCGACGAATTCAACTCGGATGGGCAGTGTTCGGAAAATTGCGCAAGATAGTCTTCTCGTCGCCATTAGTTTCTTTAGTGTCTGAAGACGAAAGTCTTTAACCAGTGTGTATTACCAGTGATGACATACGGATCTTAAACATGGTCTCTAACTATGGGCCATATAAGGCAGCTAAAATTTATACAGCGAGCGATGGAGGCTATGCTTGGTGTATCTCTACGAGATCGAATCAGAAATGAGGAGATGCGTAGAAAATCTAAAGTAACGGACATAGCCTTGATCAGTAAGCTCAAGTGGCAATGGGCAGAAATATATAGTTCTAGATTGGAGACCCTTCGAGCAAAGACGCAGCATAGGACATTCACCGACAAGATGGACGATTGTGATCGGTCACTGTGGAAAACCGTGGAGCAGGCCAATGTTTAGCCGTTGTTGTTTATTATTTGGAAACCAGTTGTAAGCGGTCTGCATCTAAGGTTATTCTGAGATGTTAACAAAAACGACCTTGTTAAGATTTCATTAATACAGACGATGTTTTTATATTAAATTAACTAAGAATATACCTACTGAGTCTATTTCTATTACTTCCTGTGTGTCAGAGAGATAGCGAGTTTGAGCTAGTTTATGAATGAAGAGGTATTGAGAAGGTGAAGCAAGAAGAAAGAAAATGAAAAAACCTGTAATTCTTTAAATAAGTGACCTTATGAAACCGGTATAATAAGTAAGCCTTCGGTAGTGTTATAGTCTAGCATTTTAAGATGTTAGGTTATGTCTGTTTTGCATGCTCCTCAATGGGGAGGGCACATAGCAAAACTTACGGCGGTTGGGGTAGAATAGTTCAAGATTGGAGACCCGTCGACCACCAGTGTTTTTATATTCATATTTATTTAAATAAGTCATACCTTCTGAGTATATTTCTATTACTTCAACGCAAGATAGAGTAATTTCGCTGTTTATAGCGGCCATTACCAATTCTTGTTATGGGCAGTAAATGTGTCTGTGTGTTTATATAAATATACAAATAAATACATAACCTATAAGTATAATAAAGATGATCATTAAAATACACATTCTGTTATAAATATTAGTAATTCCAAAAAATATTCATCTGTTTCTATCTTTTGCCCGTTGCACATAATTTTACGGTTACCACTGAAACCCCAACGATTTTGGTGATAATGATTTAAATAAGTAGAAGCCCTATTTTTAACCGACTTCAAAAAAGGAGGAGTATATAATTCGACTATTCGACTGTATGTTGTTTTATTTATATATTTTACCACATCATTTGATTGAAAATACAAGCTTGTATTGATAATTACATAGTTATAAATTATAATGATAATGAGTATTCATTACCCGATTGACGATCTATTTAAGCATTTTAAATTCAAAGATGATATAAAGCGATAAAATCGATTGATTTTCTATCAGAGTATAGCTCTAATTTTTAATTGGATAAACCAGAATGAGAGCTTCAATCGAACTTTTAATTTTTAACCGACTTCAAAAAAGAAGGACAATATCAATTCGACTGTATATTTTTTTGTATCTATGTTATTTGTCGACTGATTTCATATCTCAGTAATTTGTCGACTGATTCGATTTTTTTTTTCATTTGCCTAAAGGTTATACCTTTTAGTTGTTTCCATTGATGCTAAATTTAATTTATTTTATTTAAACTTTATTGCACTGTTAATGGTAGAATTGGCGGACTTGATACCTTATGGCATTCTCTACCAGTCAACCGCTTGGGAAATGCAGAGAGTTAAAAATCAGTGGCGAAATATTTAAAAGGACTGAGAGGGACCAAAAAATATATTTTAAAATACAGTAACATAAACATACATACTACATAGACAAAAAATATATATAAGCATGAGATTAATGAACATACATAGCATACATATATTTAATAAAAAATTGATTGCAGATAGGAAAGTGAAGATATTGATGACATCTATTAAGATATTAACGACTGCAGTGAAAGAAATGGTGGTTCATTTTGAAGAGAGCCAAGGTTAAGATAGTCGGTGCGGAGAGACTTCTTAATAGAAAGCTTGTATGAGGACATTGTGATTTTCATGAGAATTCCAAAGGCGAATTGCAGAGATGGTGAAAGAGGCCGACACAAAGTCGGACTTGTAAAGAGGAGTCTGAAGAGTAAGAATATGGAAAGAACGCAGGTTGCGCGAAGTTGTGGAAGCCAGATAGTTGAACCGCTGTGTCATATTGTTCAGAGAGTGAGGGTTACGAAGTTTGTTGAAGAGTGTACACAGGATTCTTATTTCTCTACGAAGACGGATGGGAAGCCATTTAAGCTTGGAACGGTAGGCAGGAATGTGGTCGTACTTACGGAGACCAACGATTAAACGAATACCGTCGTTGAGGAGACGATCAAGTTTATTGAGTCAGGCTTCACTGATATTCGTAAAACACACGTCGGCGTAGTCGAGAAGAGGCAGGACAAAAGATTGGTCAAGAAGAAATGATTAAATTATGATCTGATGATGTGTAACTGGTGCAATCGAGGGAAAACCTCGAATTTAAAAGGCACGTTTAGCGTTTTCAACATGTGTGGAGCTGAGATGATAATGGAACTTCTAAAAGCTTAGGAGTTCAGTGATTTTAATAACAGAATTTATGAAAGGTAATTTGTAGCTTATTAAAGAACAGAGTCAAAAGGTGCAACCCCTTCTGTAATCACTAAAAAATAACAACTTTCAAAAAAAGTAAAAACTGACTTTAAATCCAAAATGCACTAAATAAACTCTTCAATCTTTAAAGTAAAATACTCCATTGGCTATTTTGGAATGGCCACTAAATAAATAAATAAATCACAATTTTTAAATTTCGGAAAAGTGGCCAACCACTGAATGTCATTTTAGTCTATCTAATTAAAAATCAGAGTAAAGTTTTGGTGGTTTCATCTAGCTATATTTTTTTTTACAGTGTGTCAAGAATACAGTTATATCAACCATTAACTAAAATATTTAAACTTACTAAAACAAAACTTAACTAATATGGACAAAGTGTAATCAAAATAAAATAAAACTAATAATAAACTAACCTAACCCTAAATCACATCGATGAAACTTGTACCAAGAAGGCTGGCAGCATTACCCCGTTGAATGGCCATGCTTCTGCATTGGCCAAGGCCGCTGCCAGCTCTATTGTCACCAGTCACACTAATTAAACGAGTGGACAACTCTAAAACTTATATTAACTATAACTATATCTATAACTTATACATATAAAATGCAATATAAAATGCGTTTCCTCGTCCGACACAGGTGCTGTTTTCAAGTGCATTACTAAAACAAAAATATAATTATAGATATAACTTTTCTTGGAGAAGTTTCGCATGAATTATACTTCGTTTTTTTAAGGCTACACACTAACTGAAAATATGTTAAATCGACGCTGCTCAATATTAGCTAAATCTATTAAAGTCAATTGCCTTTATGCGATTCCTTCTCATTTTCGGAAAAGTTAGCTTCTTACGGGTATTTTTTTTTCTCCTTGCATTCTCGCGCTGGGACATGACTGTTCTCATCCAATTTAGATAAGGGCTGACTGGAGTAAAAATGGACTCAGGTCGAAGTTGTAGGAAGCTACCACTGACGACGGCTACTATCCTGCCGTTGAAAATCAATGGTCCTCCTGAATCCCCATGCGCTAAATCCGCCGCCCTGTTGGAACAAGGAGGAGATACGCAAACTGCTGGACCCCACGCTTTCTCGTCGTGTGAGCACTTAACCACAACTCCCTCGCCTATTTGTAAAGGCTTTAAGTCATCCAAATAATAGAGGTGAGATATGTTACCACGAGTCGAATATATGTCAAACGTGCTGCCAAAACCGGCGTACCTCACTTTCATACCAACCAACGTCTTATATTCTACTGCAGATAATTTTCCTGGAGTTTTGCTGATGGTCTCAACATGAATCAGACCAATATCATTTTTCTGGGAAACATACGAGGGATAATATATTTGCTCCAGAATTTTGCTAAGACATTTGGTTTCCTCAAGTGGGCCAGTTATATTACCGTATCTCACGAGCTTCAATTGAGGTTGTAGGCAGTGGCAAGCTGTGAGGACCCACGTGGACGCGATGAGACTGCCTGTGCAACTTCTACGGATGGATTTGTATACGATTTGGTCGCCTTTGATCTGAGCAGTAAGCAAGCTCACCACGTAAGGAAACTCATTGTGTACATCTCCGATTCCATGCAGAACGCGCAACTTAGTCTGTTCACTGGCATTTGTCAAAACCATCAGAATAACGATGTTTAATAATGTCTTCATTTTTTTGAGTTTTAATAATCCGACGAGTATTTTTGATATTTTGGCCGAAGCAGTGGAGTTACGTAC
Organism: Pyrausta purpuralis; assembly: GCA_963924145.1. Lineage (NCBI taxonomy): Eukaryota > Metazoa > Arthropoda > Insecta > Lepidoptera > Crambidae > Pyrausta > Pyrausta purpuralis. The sequence continues at coordinate 21,383,045 of OZ001657.1, forward strand.
CAAAACAAGAGGCTTGAAAAATAATAATATAACACAAACAAACTGGGTCGATGTTTATAGAAGTTCAATTTCCTTTGTAATCTCAGACGCAATAAAATAGTTTGTGTTACTAAAATATATTTCGAAATCGCCATAAAAGCCGGTCAAGTGGATTCCGTACATGCTTTTAATATTAGTATTTTTATTAGGCGCGTAGAATTTATTCCTAAGTGAAATAAACTTTGCAAGACCTACCTGTACGAATAGTTTTGTTCTTTGTTATCATTTTAAGATTACTATTAATATTAATAAATCCTTTACTTATTTTATTTTTTACATTCGTGATTTGTGATAAGTAGGAATGGCACAATTCCAAATTGAGGTAGCTGTGTTAAAATTTCAAAGTAACGTTAATATAACTAAAGGAATATTGCGTAGTCGCGGTACTGAATTAAACGTGTGTTTAATTATAAAAATAAGTTTTATTTCTCCATTGGAAAATTCGTGACAAATTGACAGCGAAATTGACGCGAAAGACAGATACCTATAAAGCAAAAAAACTACGCTAGCGTTCCATTACACTAACATCCACCCCTGGAACGCAACCCCATCATATTTAAACACTACAATTTTTTGTCAGCAGTAGTGCCCTATGTTAAATTATCAGCAAATTTCATACCAACTTCAAATAGTGTTTTCACAGGTTTACATTCTGACATATTGTTTCTTGCTAATATTTAGTTTATTATATTTTTCTCGATCAAGTAATATTTTGTCACCATGTCTAGTAATATGTAGATCCACACATTGACTAGCTGGACCAATATCTTTCATTTCTAAGTGTTGTTTCAATCTTTCTTTGAAATCATTTTATGTTTTTTCTTCAGCAGTGAATAAAATTAAATCATCCACCCAGATGGCGATAAAAGTCTTCGTCTCTGTATTATAATAAACACACGGATCTGTCTTTGATTGTGTCATTCCTAAATCATTAAGGACAGAATTCAATTTCAAATTCCAGAGTCTGCTGGCCTGTTTCAGTCAATATATGGATTTATGTAGCATGCATACCTGGGATCCTTGCTTATACTCTTCTGGCTGTTGCATGTAAATATCTCTATGAATCTTTCCTTGCAGAAAAGCAGAAACAGCATCCATTTGATCAATATCCAATCCATATCTTGCTGCTAAAGCAAATAAATAACGGATAGTTGTGTACCTGACAACTGGTGAGTATATTTCTTCATAGTCTGTGCCCCATCTTTGTGCATAACCTTTAATCACCAGCCTTGCCTTGTATCTCTGAACATTCTCACATTGGTCTGTTTTTGTTTTAAATACCCACTTATATGGAAGTGTTTTTTTACCTGGAGGGAGATTGGTTAAAGTCCAAGTTTTATTTTTCATCAGGGAATTGTATTCCTCGTCCATAACCTTCTTCCATTCTGTAGCTTGTGGTGATGCGAGAGCTTCCTCAACAGTCTGTGGGTCAGTCAAATCAGTTAACAAACATAATGGGCCCTTGTCGTTTTCAACCTCATTTTGTTTATTTCGTGCTCGTGTCGATCTCAATGTGACAGAACTATTATAGTCTTGTCTTATCGGATATGGAGAACGGTAAGTTTCATCGAGTTCTCCAGTGTCAGTGTCATACTCACTTGAGTCTTCACTATTTCCATGTGTTTCTGAGCCTCTGCTCGACTTGACAGATGTAGACGACTCCTGAGTGTGTATTTTGTTTCTCTGACTTTCCGAGTTTGCACTTTCTGAAGGCCTGGTACTGTCAGTAACTGTTTGGTTTTCCTTTACCGGAGCAAAGGTTTCACAGTTAATTGGTACGCTGACATCCACATTATGTTTTTCCGTAAAATATACATCTCGACTTATTACAACTGTGTGTTTTAGGGTCCATAAAACGATATCCCTTTGTGTTTTCACAGTAGCCCACAAATATCATTTTTACTGTTTTTCTATCCCACTTTTGACGTTTTTCCTTAGGTACGTAAACCATAGCTTCAGAGCCAAATATTTTCATGTGGGATAAATTGGGTTTCTTACCTCTCCACATTTCGTATGGGGTTTTTCCTTGTAATGACTTTGTCAGCGAAAGATTTATAATATATGCAGTGGTTGCCAGAGCTTCAGCCTTGTAGTTCTTCTCCGGGTTGGCATAGAACACCATGCATCGTGCTCGTTCAACTAAAGTCCTATTCATCCGTTCGGCCATGCCGTTTTGCTGTGGAGCGTAAGGTGTAGAGGTGTGATGAATTATACCATGATTAGATAAGAACTTCTCAAAGTTATTATTATAATATTCTTTACCATTGTCTGTACGTAGCTTCGTAATCTTATGATTCAGTTCATTCTCTACCTTCAACTTGAAATCTTTAAAAGTCTCCAAAACATTCAACCTATCTTTCAAAAAATACACATAGACCATTCGTGTGAAATCATCGTTGTAAGTAATAAAGTATTTCATACCTCCAAATGATGGATTTTCCATGGGACCACACAAGTCAGAATGTATTAGTTCAAGAGGTCTTGTTCCTCTAGAACCTACACTTTTGAATGGCGTCCGGGCTTGCCTACCTTCCATACAATGAGTGCATGTGACATGGCTATGTTCCTGGGTCAGAGTTAACCACCAGTACATCCAGGTAGCTTCTTCACATCTGCAATGTTCAAATGGCCCATTCGCAAGTGCCACAGGTAAGTTTTATTGCAAATCTAAGAACTTGAGGTCAAATGTGCCACTTCTTTACTATCCATGATGTATAACTTGTTGATCAGTGATGCAGTACATACCACCTGATTTTTTTCATTTTGAATTTCAAATCCGTTGCTATTAAAATTGACCTTATGTCCCTTTTTAACAAGTTTAAAAGTCCCGAAACATAAAGAACATCATGAACTTGTATCGCTTTATCTTGACTTACTTGTATGTTTACACAACCAACTCCCTTCACAGGTAATGGCTCTCTGTTCGCTACAGTACATACTTCTCACAGATGGCTCGGTGACATTGTACATCCAGTCATTTCTACATGTCATGTGCATGGATGCACCTGAGTCTAGTAGTAATTTATCATCAATGAACTTTTCTTCAATGGTCGCTGAAAAAGCTGCTACAAAACTGGAGCTCTCTTCTTTGTATACTGATTGTTTTTTTGGCAGTCTGCATTGTTTGGCAAAATGACCACTCTTATTACAATTAAAACATCTAGGTCCCTTTGGTTTCACTGGCTGCTCATTATTCTTTATTTTCTTAGTGTTTGTATAAAAAACAGTTGACTTCGGTGTGTTAATCTCTTGTATGAGTTTAGATTTTACCGAATCAGCACTGATTTGAATACCAGAACTCTCCAGTCCCATAATCATAGGCTTATATTCTTCTGGTAAACCGGCTCACATTAAAGTGCCACGCCACTCGTCATTGACATCAAATCCAATGTTGCGCAATTTATGAGCAGTGCTCATTATTTTGCTAACATAATCTTCAACACTATTGCTAGACTCCAGTGTAGTATTAATCAGATCTTTAAGTAGCCCGACCCTCTTGGTTAAACCGTTGTCATCAAAAGCTCTTTGCAGATTATTTCATACTTGTTTTGCAGTTTTGCATTCCTGAACATGTACGTAATAATAATTTCAACAATATCAACTTTGATTTTGCTAGCACGTCTTTACCAGCATCTACCGGTTTATCATCGGATGGTTCTACGCAGCACCACAAACCTTCGTGTTCCAGGTATGTTTTCATACTGAACTTCCAGGTTGCGAAGTTTTCCCGTCCGATTAGTTTGTCTAAATGAAACATATTGAATTTGAAGTAAGTGAAATCCCGCAAGATGGGATGATTTCACTTACTTCAAATTCAAATTGCAACGACAATTTTCAGATCGAAGTTGTTTCACTTTTGCAATTTTCCAACTGTACCACTTTAAACTACGCTCTGCTACCATAAAGGAATATTGCGTAGTCGCGGTACTGAATTAAACGTGTGTTTAATTATAAAAATAAGTTTTATTTCTCCATTGGAAAATTCGTAACAACTTGACAGCGAAATTGACGTGAAAGACGGATACCTATAAAACAAAACAACTACGCTTGCGTTCCATTACCCTAACGATAACAATACAATGCAACAAGACAATCTGAAAAACCTTATATCTGTGGCAACAGTACCTAGTCGTCAAACTAGTACAAGGTGTCAATTTTAAGATTTTCTTTCAAAAGTTCATAACTCGAAATGTACAGAAGTTAGATTTTTTATGGAATTTCTTAATGACTGTCATGGCCTAGCCTATCAACCTATTTCGGCTTGACCTTGACTTTCTGAACACTCTGTATATTCTATCTTTAAGATTAAATCGCATCAAAATCCGTTGAGTAGTTTTAAAGATTAAGGCTTACATGCAGACAGCGGGAAGCTACTTTGTTTTATACTGTGATATAACACCGGAAAATTAAAAAATAAAATGTTTCTCCGCATGAAGTGCAAAAGCGTAACCTTTGAAATGCCAACTTCCATATTCTTTTCAGTCTTTTTTATTTATTAAAAATTAAGCACAACGAATCTGAAAAAAAATAACGCGTTTAGAATCGCTAATGGTTTTAAAATTTTCATACCTTTATATAAATGAAATGTTGTCAATTGTGATAGCTTCTAATTATTGAAATCAAATAATCTAAAGTGAAATTTTTGTTTAAAAATGAGGTGCTAGTGATTATGAATATGTTTATTTTTAAAAGAAATAATACCCGTGTATACCCATAATCAAAACACTTTCGATCAGAGTACATTAAATTTCCTCGAATTTATGAACATAAAAAGTTTGTAGTGAGTAAACCATATCAGATAGACATATTTTGCTGTTGCGGATTTTATTGTAGAACTTTTGAACCGAAACAAGTCCGTCATAAACGTTTTTGATGCATCTTACGATGCGTAGGCAACGGAAGCTCTCAAAAGGATTATTTTTCACCTATGTTTGCAAAAATATTAATAATAATTAAATAATAAATATTACTACTTCATAGCTGAGGTAAGGAGCCCAGCAGTGGGATGTTACAGGCTAATTTTACTATAAATATGCGCCAGACAACACACACACGCAAATATACATTCGTTGTTGCTCTGCTCTTATAAGTCGTATAGTGATGTTTTATATCTTCCTCGATAAATAAGCTATCCAACACTTTTTTTTAAAATTGGTCCAGTGTTTTCTAAGATAAGCGCGTTCAAATAAACAAACCAACTTTTTAGCTTTATAATATTAGTATAAATTAACTCTTGTAAAAACAGACTGAGTGCCAGTCGTTGATTCGTAGTCAGGTTATTTTTAACTATCTGTTAAAGTTGCTTGCGGTAAAATGCTAACTCGTTATCAAGTTGTTTTAGCCTTTCTCGATAAGTAAGCTATCGAACAGAAAAATATTTTATTAAACCGGTCTAGTAGATTTTAAGATTGGCGCGTTTAAACAATCAAATACTTCAATACTTTAGCTTTATAATGTTAATATAGATATAGATTAAACAAATGACACGGATCAGTAAAACTGACCACCGAAATTAATCAAAGTTAGGTATGAAATTAGATTATAGCACTTTATTATTTACTAAAAAAACTTTTGGTTAATAAAACCAATGATAATATTCTTAAGGATATTTTGACGGATATAGTTTATGCGCAGCTTTTGACAAAACAAAAATAAAACCATCCATGATAGCAGCTCTCAGGTGAAACAAACAGAAAACAACAAAAAATTCTCGAAAAAAAATGAAAATCAACCAAGAATGTGCTTTCCGAAGACTTAGTAAAATAAAATGCACCAAAGAGCAAGATTTCTTGGAAATTCCAAGCATTTTTGAAGGAAAACGTAAGCCTACAAAAATACTTTCATTGCATTTGGGAGACACAAAGCAATGTATGTGATTGGTGTATGTATGTAATAAAATGTAAAAAAAGGAACCTTTTTGGTACAAATTCTAAAGTGATTTGGTACAGCAAATCTAATGATTTTCTATTCATAATTGAACATCATGGAGTTTAAAAAAATCTTGTGCTGGAAATACCTCAAAAAAATACTCCGCCATCAATGAACGTCATATCCTAACGTGAAACTGTGTTGAAAAATAACACTATCAAACAAAAGGCGCCCGAAACCTACTTCCATTCATAATACAAATAAATAATAATAAGTAAAGCAAAATTTGTCCTTTGTTTATCTTCCCTTTATTACGCTGAGTGTTTTCTCCCTGCCCAGTCGTTAAAAGAAATCCGAGAGAATTCGGGGCCAGCATTCCGACCGAGTATCCGAAATAAATAAATAAAAATCAAACAACACAGAGAACACTTTACTTTATGGCCAAAGCAAATACATCTATCATATCGAATGATCCCTACGATATCCGGCGAACAAAAAAGAGGAATATAAGAAGGAATTACATCAATCCAATTTAAGGAACGAGTCACATTACGCACATTCTGGCATCCAGAAATTATGGAGGGGACCAAGTGTGGAGGGACGGCGTTAGGGATTTGAATTTTCTTTCAGAGACTCACGCTTTGCATTTTTTCATAAAGACCTCTTCAATGCATATTATTATGTAACTCTGCACTACAGAATGTTCATTGAATCACTCAGATTATCTACAAAATTGAGTTCGGATTTGAATTTATAAATACCGACGTTTAATTTCTTCATTACGGATACAGCGCCATCTAGCCTACTGTTGAACGCTAACAACAATCTTAACGCATGCTTCAGTAATAGATATTGTCATTTCATGCTTCTTTGGATCAAATTATAGTTATTGAATAAACACTTTTTTGTCTTTATTTATATTTATGATTGCGTGTAGATCTTCACATAAAATTTCTGTTAATTGTGTTTTAATCAATGAGTAGTGTTCGCATAAACTTCAGAAATAAGTATCAAATTCTAGTTACTTCAACCAGGAACTAGAGTATTTCCTTGTCTTATCTGATGACACTTTTCCAAAACACAAAGGGTTACCTGAACTGAAAAAATGAAGAAAGTTTTTTTTTAACACAGCTTGCGTCTTATACCACCCGTCAAACTGAAGGCCTACAGAATAAAAATGAAATGTTGGGCAGTAAAAAGTAAGATCCCACGATTGTCCGCACTCAGACCGGGACGATATACGCGCTTGAACAAAATTGAGACATTCCTAATTCCAAACTTAACAATGAGCCCAATTCCCAACAGACTCTAAGACTAAGTTAATCTATTTCATCCTTTGCTGATGAATGAAAGAAACGTGAAAACACAACATTTAAGAAATTACAAATCATTTTCCTAAAAATATTTGTATAATTTTGATGACTTCTTAGTACGTTTAGCCGTAGCATATAAGTGACGTACATCATCGTACACACACGTACATCTCCGTGCTTCGAAAGACTTGTTAATCCGTTGGTCCCGGCTAATATCGGTTGATATTAGTCGTTAAGCCAAGTCAGAGGCCTTATAGGCGGCTTGATAAAATCTGACAGCAGGGTTAATCCATTGCCTTGCAAACACCCCTCCACCAACCCGCACTGAGCCAGCGTGGTGGAGTATGGCTCAAACAACCTCATAGTTGAGGTAAGGGCCTTTGCCCAGCAGTGGGATGTTACGGGCTAACTTTACTTTACTTAGTACTTTTAGCCGTGTCGTGACCATGTTCTTATCTCTGCCAAGTCAACTGTGGATATCTTAGAGTTGATTTAACAAAGTCAAATAAGGAACATTCGTCGAATACAATACAAAACGCCTCATTTGAAAACGTCACATATTCGTCAGCAACCATTTCTGTAAATGCCATTTACCAAAGTCAGTCGTTTATACTTATTCGGTAGGATAAGTCCTATGTTGGTAAAATCGACTCTAAGTCTACTGAGGTGGACTTGCGTATGATGATTTAACACGGGAATATGCTTGTCATGGATTTAATTTTCATTTTGTCTCTGTTGACGTCAAATAAACTGACCGAGTCAGAATGATGATTTAATCCAGGATTAACGTTATTTTAGTATATAAATCTTAACATGCGCAAGAGAACCTAAGCAACTGACGGCTATTAACTTTGCAATTTCTACAAAATGCAATATATTTTTCTTGTTCAAGAAAAAAAGTGAGTTTGGAGCCTTAGCAACTGACAGCTATTTATTTACAAACTTCATAACAAATTTCTTACGAAGGAAAATTATTTTACTATAAAAAAGAGTGAGTACTTTTCTAAGAAAATGCTGTACAGAATCAGGCCTATTCCCAGCTCCGGGCTTAACAATGTAGAAAAAAGATGGAATTGAAACAAATCCAAGTGTCCCCCAAAAAACGGAACGGAGATACCGCAGACCTAATTTCGCGGATTTAAAAAAGACATTAAGCTACAAGAAGATTTATTAACTTCTCCCGTCATTACTGGGAAAGCACTTAAGATGCTATAAAATTACTGTTTTGTTTTTACTCATTCGAGAGAGAATCTACGTTGCGGTTGGGGGTTTGAACCCGTAAGTAAAATCCTTAGTCTAAGATTCTGAACATTTTTACAATTTATAATACAGCCACCTATTTAACTTCTTCTATTAATTTATCCGCTCAGAGAGAGCTTTTTTTAACGTATGCAATTTTAACAAAAAATATAAAGGGAACATGACAAAATCCGGAAGTTTGCAATTCTTCCCACACATATTTTATCTAATAGTCAAAATTTAAAACTTCAAACTAACATTGTCTGAGTAGCTAAACTGTAAATTCCATCACACTTAACTTGTTATATTAACTTACCAATTATTGGATAAAGAATAGGCTCTTTAAAAAATATGGGTTTTAGATGTTTTAAAAAGTATTAAATGGTTAACATCAACATCACACATTATGGAGAAGCTAAAGAATTTGTTCTCAATAAGTTTCTGCATGACCACTTAATTTTCTTTAAAAAACATAGCTAAATGAGTTGAAGCACCTAATTTTCTTTAAAAATCATCGCTAAATGGGTTTAAGCACATCAGGTATCTGGTCCTAGCAGCGATACAGCAAAACAACGGACCTTTTACTAGATCCTACATACAGTTAATATGAGTGCGGCTTTATTTTTGCCAAGTCTCCAAATCGTTTCAGTTCACTAGTCCGCCGGTGTCGTGTCTAATGGATTGTGAGTGGAGTCGCTCGCGCGGACGAATCTGCCTCTAGTTGGCGGTGGTGCAAGGTACGAAGGACTACGGGATTATATCCGGGGAAATACCCGGGGGGGCAACCCCGCAGTGCCTCCCTTTTATTAAAAAATGAAATTAATAATAATTTATATCAGGGAGGTCCATTATATCGCTATTTATTTTTATTGTTTCAGGTTTTTTTCCTTTATTTTATAATATGTTTCAGTTATATAGCGATATAATGGACGAGCGCCCAGGAAGTCCGTTTTTGAATTAGTCGCTTCAATTAACGCGTGATTATTAATCAAAACGTCAATAAAAAATCTACAAAAATCTCATGAAATGACTACTTACCTAATCGAGCTATAGTTTTTGCAATCACTCTAGTGTGGATTTTATCCGGTTTTATTCGAAAATCAAACGACGACCCGTTTGGTGTAGTGGTCGAGAAATCGCCTACTACGCAGCGGGTCGCGGGTTCGATCCCCGCACAATACAAACATTCGTGTGCATGAACATGTCTGTTTGTATTGGTTTTCTATGTATATCATGTATGTATTTACAAAAAAAAGTATTTAAGTATTATGTCCGTTGTCTGGCACCTATGACACAAGCTTTGAGTAGCTTTCTTTGGGACTAGATGGCGATGTGTGGGAATGTCCAAAGGATATTTATATTTAAATATTTAAAAACATTTGTCAACGAAAGTGCCATAGAGATATTCAAAGCTAGGGCCCCAGATGCATGTTTAATGCCGTAGCATACAGCTGTAACCAGCGTTCAAGTAGTGGCGAGTCCCACCTATCTGCCATTGTGCTAAGGATGCTTTTAGCGCTGCCCACAAACGTTTTAGACTCCTTATACTCTGCGACTCTTAGCATCAATGAAGTTGCGCGTTTTGAAACCGCGCTTCAGCATCGCGATTCACGCAATGAACAGATTTTATTTAGCATCGATGCAATCGCCAAATTTCAGAACATAATTTGATGATTACCAGCTTCTGCATCACGACTGTATCGATGCTAACGCGTGTTAGCATCACGACTGCATCGCTGCTAAAAGTCGTAGTGTGTAAAGGGTCTTAGCAATGACGTCACCCGCTTTCTAATGATGGCATGGAACTTATCGGTCTGCATTTTCGCAAACATTTCTGACACGCCCAAGGCAAAGCAGCATCAGCATTCATTTGCACAAGAGGATTTGGTTTTAAGTGGTTATAACCAACCTCATTTGATGAGGGAGTCCACATAACCCCTGGTCTCTCCCGGGATCAGAGGGTATACGTAGACTATTTACTAGTTGTAAAAAATTAAGCAGAGCATTATATGTGTATAAGAAAGAATTACATAAATGACGAGATGGAAAGGCGAGGTAAAATAAAATATCAGAAAAGCTGCTTCACCCAATGGTTGACTGGTAGAGAATGCTTTAAGCATTAAGTCCGCCATTTGTACTTTTATTTTTGTCAGTGCAATAAAGAATAAAATAAATAAATATATGAACATGGAAGTAAGCCAAAGTACCTACTCTGGGGTGTACAACGCATTCTATTTTTCCTTACTTTCAGATTCAGATTTATTCATTTGCTTTTTAACGGGGTACACAGAAGGTTTGCAATCAATTTAAAATCCGGCCCATTTAGTCATTGACAAATAGCATGCAAGTATTAATTATTATTTATTATAATATTATAATAAATAATAATATGCTTCTAATAAAATTTAATAATTCACAGTTTGTATGCCAGATCTTTGTCATTTTTTTTCAGTCCAAATAAGATGGTGCATATTTAAGTGCGCCTTCACATTAGAGCGACAGCAGCGCGTTTCTCTGATGTAAGGCTTACTGCTGTCATTTTATTTATGAAATTGACAGCAGCGCCACTGCCGCGCGACCGTCGCACTGTTAAAGTCGCCTAAGTGTGAAACCGCTTTTCTTCTGACTTCAAAAATTTTCTGAGTGTTTTCAATGTTAAAAATAACAGGGTGTATTCTAAGAATCCAAAAATTAAAAATTTACTAAATCTTCAATTGTGTGTTTTGAACTCTTCACTTGTTACTTACTCCATAAACTCAAGTTCACACTACTACCCCAAAGCCAAGTTGTCTCTGCACTCAATATGGCATCTAATGCAACGTACTAGACTGCACTTTGCACGCATTATGTCAGCCATTTTGTTTATTTTTTCATCTCTTGGACTGAGGACGTTCGGCTGTGGCACATTAGGAAATGTTAGCGGAACACAAGATGTACGTTTTATAAAGAGTGTTTTATTTATTGTTACAAAAATCAAGACTTATTCTAATCAACAATGATTGCAGTGATAACAGGATGGATAAGGTACGCAATACCACATACGCTCCAAATCGAGTATAGTGGAAGTAGGCGAGATGACAGCAGGGCTAAAGTGGGAGTGGGCGGGACAAGTGAAGGATGCAGCCGGACAGATGGACCCAAATCGTCACGCGATGGATACCAGCAGATGGCTATCGCCGCAGTTGCAGACCCAGAAAGCGCTGGTGTGATGATTTGGTCAGTTTTGCTAAGGATTGGCAGTCGTTGGCAATGGTTGGTTAGAGATAGATGGAGAAGTTTGGGGGAGACCTTTGCCCAGCAGTGGGATGGTGTAGATTAAAAAAACCGGCCAAGTGCGAGTCGGACTCGCGCACTGAGGGTTCCGTGCCAACTTTAACTGAATTAGGGAATCCATTTACTTCTACTTAGTAAAATACCACAATATTTTGTTGACTACAAATATAACTTTGTTTTTCATAGTATTTGTATGAAGTACAAAGTTATGTTTGCGGTTGTTGAAAATGTGCTATATCTCAAAAACTACTGGTTCGATCCCGTCCAAACCAATTTTCGTTGAAAGTATTTATTAAGATCTACATCATATATTTTTTTCAAAATTAACACTTGCTTGGTTTGAATTTAGATGGGGGGGGGGGGACGCCCATTTTACCACTTTGGAAGCGTCTAGCTATGAAACGTTTGACTTTAAAAGAAAATGGTTTTAGGAACCTCTATGTCATTTTAAAAGACCTATCTATAGACACCCGCACGTATAGGTTTGACAAAAAAATATATTTTTGGTTTTAGTTTCATGTATGAGAGCCCCCCCTTAACTGTCATTATTTTTTTATGAGAATCGGTAAGCGGTTAACAAGATACATCTTCCTACCAAATTTCAATTGTGTAATGCTTATAGTTACAGAATAAAATGGGTGTGACATACGGACGGACAGACAGACTTGACGAAACTATAAGGGTTCCGTTTTTTGCCATTCGGCTACGGAACCCTAAAAAACATAGACACCGTACATGCATAGGTTTGACATAAAAAATATTTTGGTTTTAGTTTGATGTATGGGAGATCCCTTATATCATTTATTTATTTTTTGTACGAGAATCGTAAAGCGGTTAACAGGATACATTCACCTTAAACTGTGTTATACTAATTGTTTCAGAATAAAGTGGCTGTGACATACGTATGAACATACAGACTTAATGAAACTATAAAGGTTCCGTTTTTTTGCCATTCGGCTACGGCACTCTAAAAACCTCAATGTCCGCCTATTCACCTATTTCAGACGGTTTATGGTGTAGTGTTTAAAATACATCTCTTTTCATAGCTCAATAGACCAATGCGAGAGCGGCAAAGTCTGCCACAAGTTCGACAAGAGAAGTTGGCGACCAATGGAGGCACGTCACTTCGATGTTTTCTCTGTCTCTTGTCAGCAAGTGTCGTGAACCAGGACTCGTCGCAATGCTTGCGACCCTCCGCAACGCGATTTCGCCATTCTGGACGTGTCTCCGTAAGCTTTACCCAGTTTTGGGGGCAAATGTGAAACGCAGCCATGTCCCAATGGCCTCCCAACATCTCTTTTTGCATTCGCTAAAGCGCCCAAAAAGAAGCGTCGTGGCAACCGAAAGGGTGCCATTCTATACATATGCCCTAGCCAGCACAGTCACCTTTGTTTGAGAAGCGCGGTCAAGCTAGGCAGCTGTGCGATTTCAAAGACTCTCTCGTTAGATCTAGCTCCTAAGATCTTACGAAGGCAGCGCATGTAGAAGGAGTTCACGCGGCGCTCGACCCTTGCATACGTTGTCCAAGTTTCGGCTACGTACAAGAGTATACTCAAAACAGACGCCTGAAAGACCTGCATCTTTGTCTTATTTGTCACATGCCAGTTTTGTCACACTCGAGCACTAGCCTCTCGAACATCGTTGCAGCCTTACAGATGCGGATGTCAACCTCTGCGTCAAGCCAGTGATTGTTGGTAATGATTGAAGTAGCAAAAAGTATCAACACCCTCCAACACCGCGCCATTAAGCTGAATTGCTGGAGCAACAGATGTGCCTTGAGCTAGTATAACTGTCTTCTTGGTGTTGACAGACATAGCAAAAATCGAGCAGGCCTGCGAAAATCTCTCCACCATTAACTGAAGATCGCCCTCGGAGTTAACCACGAAAGCTGCGTCATCAGCGTAAAGGACTGTCCACAAAAAGATCCTCACGATTACGTTTAGATTTGAGGTGTTAGATGTTAAACATCTTTCCGTCGACCCTCGTGTGTAAATGGATACCCTGTTGGTTATCGCCGAAAGCAGTTTGTAACATAAGCGAAAAGTATGTACCAAACAGGGTAGGAGCTAAGACGCAGCCCTGTCGCACTCCTCTGGAGACACTCAAAGGAGCTGATGAGCTGCCATTAAACACTACTGTGCCTTTCATGTCCTCGTAAAAAGGTTTACGAGGCTCTGGAGTTTTGGCGAGCACCCTATGCACTCGAGCGCGGTATACAAGCCCTCCCTACTAACCTGTTGGCGATGTTTTCTTAGCAGTAAGACCAAGAACCCGTTCGATGCCGTCGTAATTTCTCAGGGCAGCCCGGAGTTTGGAGTCGGCGGTGTTTCACCCCCGTGCCTCGGAAAGTACTTAAAGCCGTAGTGCCTGCGCCTGATTTAACTTCGGTCGTATCAGATTGCTGTCCCATCTGGTTGCGAGAGTGAAAGGAACGGAAGAGAGCGTGACGCGTAACGGTCGCGCGACAGCCGCGCTGCTAAAGTCGCCTAAGTGTGAAAGCGCTCTTAAGGACCTTTTCTTTCTTTTTTTAGTGACATTGAGATATATGAAAAATTTTACTGATAATGAGCCTGATCCTAATGATATACTGATTAAAACTTAAACATAAGTCTCTTTTTTAAGAGAAAAGAATCAAGCTTAATATTTGCAAAAAAAATAGTTTTTTATTTTATTTAAATAGTCTTGTAAATAACGTGAAAATAGAGCAATTACTGATCAAGTAAGTGACGGAGAGAAACTTTAGTGTATCGAAATGGCATTAAATTGCACTGACGTGAAGCTGTCCAATTTACTAGGTACCGTCCGAAAGTGTATGCAAATGACGTAATAAAAGCGACGTCAACGAACTAAGGAAAATACAGGATGGCACTAAAAACAAGTTATCGGTCCAGAGATGAAATTGCTTTGACAAGATCCAAATGCGATAGAAAACCTTGTGTTTTTACGCGATTCAGATACGAGTCTGCTTCAATCATAATTGGTATGATAGTAAGTGATGGCGAATTTTATTAAAGAGTGTGCTTAATACTCGGACAATATTAAGTTTGATTCTGGCAGCCATTTCTTGGCCTGTATTCTACAATCAATAAGTTATGATATCTTAATTTTTTATTGAGTTTTTTTAATTGAATTAAAATTTTACTATTTTATTTACAATATGTGAAATAAATGCAATGGAACACCGAACAAGTAGCTCCGAAAATTAATGTAAAATTCGATAATGACATCAATTTCATTGTACTTAGACGTGCTTCAGTAAAAATCATTAGTATGTGTTCCCATTGGTATTCAAGAAAGTATTTCTAAAAGTCGGACAAATATTTTTCGCAATGTCACTTCATGTCTGTTGTGCCAAACCAGATGTATATGGAGTTTTATTTTGCTGCGTTATTTACGAGGGCGGTATAATCAAGTAAGTTTGGCCTAGAGATGTATTACATTTTATCGAAAAACGAAATGTCCGAAGATGTATCCGAAGAAATAAGTATAAAATTAACGATTAAAAATGACATTTACATTAATGATTGCTGATAAATAGGTGACGTTTTCACAGAAGGCCTTTGTTCTTTATTCCAAGAATATTCCTCATCTGACGTTGATAATAAAAGTGAATTATGAGCTATAATTAAGTAACAGCTAAATTACAGCTAAAGTAAAGATAAGGTTAACTAATGATATTGTTATGGCCTATTTCACAATGTCTGATTAATAAAGATGAAATAAGAAACCAAAAATTTGCGCACGGGCGGGACTTGAACCAGCAACCTTTTGGCTAACCGGGCCAAACGCTCTTACCAATTGAGCTACCGCGCTGTCAGTCCGATCCTGCGAAATTTGTGGTCTCTTATGAAAACGTCAATTGCGTGTCGCTTAGCGCCATCTAGCCGTCTGTTTATGAAACAGATGGCCCAAGCAGTTATTCTTTACAGAATAAATTTAACTTGGAATTTGGTGACGCTTCGCTATCTAATGCTTTAGAATATTTTTAACACTCACAGTGTCATATCTTATATTCATAAAGATGAAATAAGAAACCAAAAATTTGCGCACAGGTGGGACTTGAACCAGCAACCTTCTGGCTAACCGGGCCAAACGCTCTTACCAATTGAGCTACCGCGCTGTCAGTCCGATCCTGCGAAATTTGTGGTCTCTTATGAAAACGTCAATTGCGTGTCGCTTAGCGCCATCTAGCCGTCTGTTTATGAAACAGATGGCCCAAGCAGTTATTCTTTACAGAATAAATTCAACTTGGAATTCGGTGACGCTTCGCTATCTAATGCTTTAGAATACTTTTAACACTCACAGTGTCATATCTTATATTCATAAAGATGAAATAAGAAACCAAAAATTTGCGCACGGGCGGGACTTGAACCAGCAACCTTTTGGCTAACCGGGCCAAACGCACTTACCAATTGAGCTACCGCGCTGTCAGTCCGATCCTGTGAAATTTGTGGTCTCTTATGAAAACGTCAATTGCGTGTCGCTTAGCGCCATCTAGCCGTCTGTTTATGAAACAGATGGTCCAAGCAGTTATTCTTTACAGAATAAATTCAACTTGGAATTTGGTGACGCTTCGCTATCTAATGCTTTAGAATATTTTTAACACTCAGTGTCATATCTTATATTCATAAAGATGAAATAAGAAACCAAAAATTTGCACACGAGCGGGACTTGAACCAGCAAACTTTTGGCTAACCGGGCCAAACGCTCTTACCAAGGGCGTTTGGCCCGTTTTTTTTAAAAATTTTTGGTTTCTTATTTCATCTTTATGAATATAAGATATGACACTGTGAGTGTTAAAAATATTCTAAAGCATTAGATAGCGAAGCGTCACCAAATTCCAAGTTGAATTTATTCTGTAAAGAATAACTGCTTGGACCATCTGTTTCATAAACAGACGGCTAGATGGCGCTAAGCGACACGCGATTGACGTTTTCATAAGAGACCACAAATTTCGCAGGATCGGACTTCAGCGCGGTAGCTCAATTGGTAAGAGCGTTTGGCCCGGTTAGCCAAAAGGTTGCTGGTTCAAGTCCCGCCCGTGCGCAAATTTTTGGTTTCTTATTTCATCTTTATGAATATAAGATATGACACTGTGAGTGTTAAAAATATTCTAAAGCATTATGTCTGATTAAGTTAAAATTTTAAGTTATCTGTGCACTACTTCATACAATTACCTTCCAAGTTTTTGCTTCTTCGTCAATCGTGAAATATGACCAGATAGGTTTTAATAAAATAAGGTTCACAGTTATGTTGATGTTTAAGTTTATCGGTTAGAATACCCATAAGTTAGGTTGGTGCAACCCACTCTTAGTCTGTCTTTAATCTAGCAAGCATTGACCCGGCTGGTCATAGAAGGAACAGACATACTTGCGTTTTTGTGGGTCATTGAATCTTTCTAGTGATGTGATTTATGGATATTTATTCAATTGGTAAGCAAATTAACGTCTAATCAAAGTCTGTTCCTTCTATGAACAGTCGGGTCAACGCTTGCTAAATTTGGCAGACTAAGAGTGGGTTGCACCAACCTAACTTATGGGCATCCTAACCGGTAAACTTAACTAGAACTTCAACTTAACTGTGAACCTTACTTTATTAAAACCTATCTGGCCATGTTTCACGATCGACAAAGAAGCAAAAACTTGGGAGGTAATTGTATGAAGTAGTGCAGAGATAACTTAAAATTTCAACTTAATCTGACATTGTGAAATAGGCCATAACAGAATCAGTAGTAAACTGTAACTTTAGCTGTAATTTAGCCGTGACTTAACTATAGCTCATAATTATCTGTTATTACCTACCAACGTCAGATGAGGAATATTCATGGAATAAAGAACAAAACGCCTTATTTGAAAACGTCACTAGGAGGACAATTCTCGTGCAAATCGTATACAAAAAAAGTTCACCGATCAAATTTTCGCTGTCGAAGGAAAAATATTTTTGGATTTCTCAGCGTCACGATTTCTATGTATTCAGATTTTGTTCGTGCGATCGTTTTTTTGTGTTTAGATATTTTACTTGATTTTTTAGATTAAACGGTTAAACTCGCAATCGAATTACTACACGAAAAAAGTTCGATTGCCGCGAGAATCGGCCTCCAGAAATCATTAATGTTATTGTCATTTTAAAATCGTTCATTTTTTACTTATTGCTTGGAATAAGTCCTATCTGACGTAAGTTAAATCTGCTCTTATTCATCTGTCCTCAATGACTGATTAAGGCATACTTTACCAATTAACTAACGTAAACCTTATATTTTGGGCTACTGATCCTTAGTCAGTTCCTTCCCAAGAGCAGACGGGTCATTGGCTGCTGTCTTAAGGGCAGGATAAATTGTTATTGATTAGCAGTAAACTGTAGTGGACGTTAATAATACGAGACAATATGTTTATTTATTTGTTGCTTATTTGTTGGTAATCAATAGACATTGAGGGAATCGTGGATTGAGCTCAGACGAGGACAAATAGTTTTGGATATATGCGTAATTCCTGTGTATTATATTCACCATTACAGTGAGTCTTAGGTATGACGGTATGATTCTTCTATCTTTGACCTTTGTAATTTGCGATCAAGAGTTATCTATCTATTTTTTTTAATGATCAGGTATTTGGCCACGATCACTCCTGGTGGTACGTAATCATGTAATCGATGGATCATGTCTGACGAGTAACAGTCTGTTCACTTTTTTCTTATAATGCCCAAATCATAATGTTTAGGGAACACTTCATCCGATAACGAATTACATTCCTTAGCCGCACGCATCGAAACATTGAACGGAACCGTTTAGTGCGCATTGATGGTATGTCAACGACAAAAAGATGGCAACCACGCCCGCGTCTTTTGTTCTGAAGGTGGAATGGAGCTGGTTGAATTAAATCGTGCATAATTCATAGCCAGTACTGCTTTAACACTTTTCTCAAAGATATATGACAATATTTAATCATCATCACCCTTACCATAGCGTCGTAACTCTCCGCTATAGATCTCTATTTTTGAAGAAAATTAAACCTATCTGGCCCAGTTTCACGATCGACAACGAAGCTAAAAAATGGAAGGTAATTGTATGAAGTAGTGAAAAGATAACTTAAAATTTTAACTTAACATCAGACATTGTGAAATAGGCCATAACGCTATCATTAGTTAACCTTATTTTTATGTAAATGTCATTTTTTAATCGTTAATTTTATACTTATTTCTTCAGATATATCTTGGGTCATTTTATTTCAAATAAAAATAACGCAAAAATACCCATGTTTTTCGATAAAATGTTATACATCTCTAGACCGAACTTACTTGATTATACCGCCCTCGTAAATAACGCAGTAAAATAAAACTCCATATACATCTGGTTTGGCACAACCGACATGAAGTGACATTGCGAAAAATATAGTCCGACTTATAGAAATACTGTCTTAAATACCAATGGGAACACATACTAATGATTTTAACTGAAGCATGTCTAAGTACAATTAAATTGACAACATTATAGAATTTTACATTAATTTTCGGAGCTACTTGTTTGGTGTTTGGTTAAGATATCATAACTTATTGATTGTAGAATACAGGCCAAGAAATGGCTGCCAGAATCAAACTTAATATTGTCTGAGTATTAAGCACACTCTATCTTAATAAAATTCGCCATCACTTACTATCATACCGATTATGATTGAAGCAGACTCGTATCTGAATCGCGTAAAAACACAAGGTTTTCTATTGCATTTGGTTCTTATCAAAGCAATTTCATCTCTGGACCGATAACTTGTTTTTAGTGCCATCCTGTATTTTCCTTAGTTCGTTGACGTCGCTTTTATTATGTCATTTGCATACACTTTCAGACGGTACCTTGTAAATTGGACAGCTTTACGCTAGTGCAATTTAATGCCATTTCGATACACTAAAGTTTCTCTCCGTCACTTACTTGATCAGTAATTGCTCTATTTTCACGTTATTTACAAGACTGTTTAAATAAAATGAAAACTAACTCTTTTGCAAATATTAAGCTTGATTCTTTTCTCTTGAAAAAGAGACTTATGTTTAAGTTTTAGTCAGTATATCATTAGGATCAGGCTCATTATCAGTAAAATCTTTCATTTATCTAAATGTTACTGAAAAAGAAAGAAAAGGTCCCTAAGAGCGCTTTCACACTTAGGCGACTTTAGCAGCGCGGCTGTCGCGCGACCGTTGCGCGTCACGCTCTCTCTCTGTTCCTTTCACTCTCGCAACCAGATGGGACAGCAATCTGACACGACCGAAGTGATATCAAGCGCAGGCACTACGGCTTTAAGTATTTTCCGAGGCACGGGGGTGAAACACCGCCGACTCCAAACTCCGGGCTGCCCTGAGAATTTCTAATCTGAAAATTCCAGGGACATATTTTTTTGGGATCGAACCCGAAACCTCTGGTGCAGCCATCGCTTTAAAGTGAGACCCCCTAAACGCTGCACCACCGAGGCAGTTAAATGTGTCTCTTAAAGTATGTTGTAATATGCAAGTGTGCGCGGAATCGGCAACATACGCGGTGTCTATGACGGCATCAAACGGGTTCTTGGTCTTACTGCTAAGAAAACATCGCCAACAGGTTAGTAGGGAGGGCTTGTATACCGCGCTCGAGTGCATAGGGTGCTCGCCAAAACTCCAGAGCCTCGTAAACCTTTTCACGAGGACATCAAAGGCACAGCAGTGTTTAATGGCAGCTCATCAGCTCCTTTTAGTGTCTCCAGAGGAGTGCGACAGGGCTGCGTCTTAGCTCCTACCCTGTTTGGTACATACTTTTCGCTTATATTACAAACTGCTTTCGGCGATAACCAACAGGGTATCCATTTACACACGAGGGTCGACGGAAAGTTGTTTAACATCTAACACCTCAAATCTAAACGTAATCGTGAGGATCTTTTTGTGGACAGTCCCCTTTACGCTGATGACGCAGCTTTCGTGGTTAACCCCGAGGGCGATCTTCAGTTAATGGTGGAGAGATTTTCGCAGGCCTGCTCGATTTTTGCTATGTCTGTCAACACCAAGAAGACAGTTATACTAGCTCAAGGCACATCTGTTGCTCCAGCTATTCAGCTTAATGGCGCGGTGTTGGAGGGTGTTGATACTTTTTGCTACTTCGATCATTACCAACAATCGCTGGCTTGACGCAGAGGTTGACATCCGCATCTGTAAGGCGGCAACGATGTTCGAGAGGCTAGTGCTCGAGTGTGACAAAACTGGCATCTGGCAAATAAGACAAAGATGCAGGTCTTTCAGGCGTCTGTTTTGAGTATACTCTTGTACGTAGCCGAAACTTGGACAACGTATGCAAGGGTCGAGCGCCGCGTGAACTCCTTCTACATGCGCTGCCTTCGTAAGATCTTAGGAGCTAGATCTAACGAGAGAGTCTTTGAAATCGCACAGCTGCCTAGCTTGACCGCGCTTCTCAAACAAAGGTGACTGTGCTGGCTGGGGCATATGTATAGAATGGCACCCTTTCGGTTGCCACGACGCGTCTTTTTGGGCGCTTTAGCGAATGCAAAAAGATATGTTGGGAGGCCATTGCTTCGCTTCAAAGACGGCGTCAAGAGGGACATGGCTGCGTTTCACATTTGCCCCCAAAACTGGGAAAAGCTTACGGAGACACGTCCAGAATGGCAAAATCGCGTTGCGGAGGGTCGCAAGCATTGCGATGAGTCCTAGTTCGCGACACTTGCTGACAAGAAACAGAGAAAACATCGAAGTGACGTGCCTCCATTGGTCGCCAACTTCTCTTGTCGAACTTGTGGCAGACTTTGCCGCTCTCGCATTGGTCTATTGAGCTATGAAAAGAGATGTGAAATAGGTGAATAGGCGGACATTGAGGTTTTTAGAGTGCCATAGCCGAATGGCAAAAAAACGGAACCTTTATAGTTTCATTATGTCTGTATGTTCATACGTATGTCACAGCCACTTTATTCTGAAACAATTAGTATAACACAGTTTAAAGTGAATGTATCCTGTTAACCGCTTTACGATTCTCGTACAAAAAATAAATAAATGATATAAGGGATCCCCCATACATCAAATTAAAACCAAAATATTTTTTATTATTATGCATGTAAGGTGTCTATGTTTTTTTTTTAATCTACACCTTCCCACTGCTGGGCAAAGGTCTCCCCCAAACTTCTCCATCTATCTCTAACCATTGCCAACGACTGCCAATTCTTAGCAAAACTGACCAAATCTTCACACCAGCGCTTTCTGGGTCTGCAACTGCGGCGATAGCCATCTGCTGGTATCCATCGCGTGACGATTTGGGTCCATCTGTCCGGGTGCATCCTTCACGTGTCTCGCCCACTCCCACTTTAGCCTAGCTGTCTTCTCGCCTACTTCCACTATACTCGATTTGGAGCGAATGTGGTATTGCGTACCTTATCCATCCTGTTATCACTGCAATCATTGTTAATTAGAATAAGTCTTGATTTTTGTAACAATAAATAAAACACACTTTATAAAACGTACATCTTGTGTTTCGCTAACATTTTCTAATGTGCCACAGCCGAACGTCCTCAGTCCAAGAGATGAAAAAATAAACAAAATGGCCGACATAATGCGTCCAAAGCGCAGTCTAGTACGTTACATTAGATGCCATATTGAGTGCAGAGAAAACTCGGCTTTGGGGTAGTAGTGTGAACTAGAGTTTATGGAGTAAGTAACAAGTGAAGAGTTCGAAACACACAATTGAAGATTTAGTAAATTTTTGGATTCGTAGAATACACCCTGTTATTTTTAACATTGAAAACACTCAGAAAATTTTTGAAGTCAGAAGAAAAGCGGTTTCACAATGGCCTGTTCCTCCATCGACAAATAAGCACTAACAAAGAAATAATTGCAATAGGACGTCGTTCCGAAGTATCTGGCAGATAACGCTAACCAAACCTTTTTAGAACAAGAAATAAGTAAATGTTTGCAGTGCATAGTAGCCACATTTCTGCAGCAGACTGCTGTAGTGTGTGCGCTGCCTCACCCCATTTTAGGTAATGTAAGTTAGTATATAAGTCTTTAGTTATTGTAATACTAGCGGTCCCCCGCGACTTCGTCCGCACGTTTTGAGTTTGCTCCCTCCCCTCCCGTCGCAGCGTGATGTTTTATATCCTAAAGCCTGTCTCAATAAATAAGCTATCTAACACAGAAATATTTTTTCAAATCGGCTTAGCAGTTCCTGAGATAAGCGCGTTCAAACCAACAAACTCTTCAGCTTTATAATATTAGTATAGATTAGCGCAAGCGCACGTTGTACTTAAGCTGCGAACATTATTTTGGTGCGGAGTTATGTTAAAACTGTGATAGCTCCTAAGATATTTATTGGAATCAAATGATATAAAGGGCAACTTTGTTCTAAATGAAATGCTAGTGATGATGAATGTATTTATTTTGATAAGAATAAATACCTGTGTGTATAATACACCTCTAAAAATGATGCATTATTTTTTTACAAATTTATTAACATAAAAAAGGTTGTATTAAGCCAACCATAAAAGATAGACTTATGCTGTTGCGGACTTTATTATAGAACTCTTAATGTTGAACAATCTTGTCATACATATTTTTTGTGTAACTTTAGCGGTTTCCGCAGCGTACGCAGCGGAAGCTCTCAAAAGGAATATCTTTCTCCCGTTTTCGCAACATTTTTCATTTCTGCTGTAGTCTTATGAGTCGTATCTTTATGTTATATAGCCTAAAACCTTCCTCGATAAATGGACTATCGAATAATTTTTCAAATCGGGCCAGTAGTTTTTGAGATTAGCGCGTTCAAACAAACAAACAAACAAACAAACAAACTCTTCAGCTTTATAATATTAGTATAGATTATTCATTATAATAAATCTAACCGTGCGCGTAACACTTGTTTTATTTGACATCTCCCGCAGTCAGCCTTACATGGCGACCCTGCCAGTGCTGCCTTTTAGCAGTACTGCCCATCGGGAACAATAATTACAAAATGTGAAAATAAACTTTGACATACGAAGTGAGCACGAAAATTTAAGAGTGTTGTATAAAATTATGGACTTATTAAGGAAAATGGACTTAAAACATCAGATGTAGTTATTTGTGATTGGTGAAAATAAAAACTGATGTTCGTGTGAGCTGGCTGCTGGGCGAAATATGGTGCCAGATGGAGTTTAAAAAGTATGCTGGCAGCCGGGAGTTGATGGTGTCCGATGATGAGTCAGAGTGCAGGCGGCCGGTAGATGTTGGTGTCCTATGAAGGGCCAATTGGCAGAAAGGAGCAAGTTCGAGTTACATCGTAAAGGATTACCATCAAGACAGTTGCAAAAAGAACATCAAGGACGGGCACCAGGATGAAATCAGGGATGACAACACACGATATCATTTTTTTTGGTATCAATATATTCATTTTTTATTTTATACTATCATAAAGGTATATTAAAATATGTTAGAATAATAAAGTTACGTAGTGGCCACTACACAAGTATTAGATAAGGTAAGGGTTCTATATTACTCGATAATGTTTAGTTCCCACCAGACGGATTTTTAGGATTAAGCAATTTTCTTTATAACATTTTATGTTTTCCGCGACAGACTTATAAAGTTTTAAAAATCGATAAGTTTTAACTAATCTAACATTATAATCAGACGTTTCTCTTCGATTTTTGTTGTGGAATAGTTTGACAATAGTATTTCGTAAAAAATACCTTAATCACTTTTATTCACTTTAACATTATTATTAACCTAAAATAAAAATAAAAGGATTTCGGATTAATCATATTTTGTGGCTTGGCAATTAAGTTAGACCTACATAAAAGTAATTGGAACATTTACACCGATTGTATTGCGTATAAAGAATCTTAGTCATGTTTTTTTTATTGATTGGTAATAAATTTATTTATTTAGTTTTCTCATTAAACCTAAAAAAAAAACTATTTTTAACTTTTCTTTCCTTGTAGCGTTGAAATTGATTCGCAAAATATTTTACTCTTTTATTTATGGAAGATACACTTTTTATAATAGGTCAATATTTTTCAAATTTTCGTTCGTAATTCACGGCTGTTATTTTTAACACTGAAAACACTCAGAAAATTTTTGAAGTCAGAAGAAAAGCGGTTTCATACTTAGGCGAATTTAACAGTGCGATGGTCGCGCGGCAGTCGCGCTGCTGTCAATTTCATAAATAAAATGATAGCAGTAAGCCCTTTACATTAGAGAATCGCGCTGCTGTCGCTCTAATGTGAAGGCGCACTTAAATATGCACCATCTTATTTGGACTGAAAACAAATGACAAAGATCTGGCATACATACTGTGAATTATTAAATTTTATTAGAAGCATATTATTATTTATTGTAATAAATAATAATTAATACTTGCATGCTATTTGTCAATGACTACATGGGCCGTATGTTAAATTGATTGCAAACCTTCTGTGTACCCCGTTAAAAAGCAAATAAATATTTCTGAATCTGAAAGTAAGGAAAAATAGAATGCGTTGTACACCCCAGAGTAGGTACTTTGGCTTACTTCCATGTTCATATATTTATTTATTTTATTCTTAATTGCACTGACAAAAATAAAGTACCAATGGCGGACTTAATGCTTAAAGCATTCTCTACCAGTCAACCATTGGGTGAAGCAGCTTTTCTGATATTTTATTTTACCTCGCCTTTTCATCTCGTTATTAATGTAATTTTTCTTATAATTATAATGCTCTGCTCAATTTTTTTCAACTAGTAAATACTCTACGTATACCCTCTGATCCCGGGAGAGACCAGGGGTTATGTGGACTCCCTCATCAAATGAGGTTGGTTATACCCGCTTAAAAACAAATCCTCTTGTGCCAATGAATGCTGGTGCTGCTTTGCCTTGGGCGTGTCAGAAATGTTAGCAAAAATACAGACCGATGGGTTCCATGCCATCATTAGAAAGCGGGTGACGTCATTGCTAAGACCCTTTACACACTGCGCTTCTTTTAGTATCGATACAGTTGCGATGGTTACGCGCATGAGCATCGATACAGTCGCGATGCAGAAGCTGAAAATCGTCAAATTATGGACTAAATTTTGGAGATTGCATCGATGCTAAATAAAATCTGTTCAATGCGTGAGTCGCGATGCTGAAGCGCGGTTTCGCGCAACTTCAATGATGCTAAGAGTCGCAGTGTATAAGGGGTCTAAAACGTTTGTGGGCAGCGGTAAAGCATCCTTAGCAGAATGGCAGATAGGTGGGACTCGCCACTACTTGGACGCTGATTACAGCTGTATGCTACGGCATTAAACATGCATCTGGGGCCCTATTTTTGAATATCTCTATGGCGTATGACTTTCGTTGACTAATGTTTGATTTTCGAATAAAACCGGATAAAATCCACACTAGAGTGATTGCAAACACTGTAGCTCGATTATGTAAGTTGTCATTTCAAGAGATTTTCGTATATTTTTTATTGACGTTTTGATTGATAATCAAGCGGTAATTGAAGCGACTAATTCAAAAACAGACTTCCTGGGCGCTCGTCCATTATATCGCTATTTGTTTTTATTGTTTCAGGTATTTTTTCTTTCCATTATTTTATAATATTTTTTTACTGTCAATTATGAGTATTTCTGGGTTCCTATACCTTCCAGAAATAAACTATTATTAATTTATTTTTTTAATAAAAGGGAGGTACTGCGGGGTTGGCCCCCCGGGTATTTCCCCGGGTATAATTCCGCAGTCCTTCGTACCTTGCACCACCGCCAATTAGAGGCAGATTCGTCCGCGCGAGCGACTCCACTCACAATCCATTAGACACGACACCGGCGGACGAGTGAACTGAAACGATTTGGAGACTTGGCAAAAATAAAGCCGCACTCATATTAACTATATGTAGGATCTAGTAAAAGGTCCGTTGTTTTGCTGTATCGCTGCTAGGACCAGATACCTGATGTGCTTAAACCCATTTAGCGATGATTTTTAAAGAAAATTAGCTGCTTCAACTCCTTTAGCTATATTTTTAAAAGAAAATTAAGAAAACTGCACTTTAACTTTATTACGGAAACTGTGCAGAAACTTATTTAGAACAAATTCTTTAGCTTCTCCATAATGTGTGATGTTGATGTTCACCATTTAATAATTTTTAAAACATCTAAATCCTATATTTTTTAAAGAGCCTATTCTTTATCCAATAATTGGTAAGGTAATATAACAAGTTAAGTGTGATGGAATTTATAGTTTAGCTGCTCAGACAATGTTAGTTTGAAGTTTTAAATTTTGACTATTAGATAAAATATGTGTGGGAAGAATTGCAAACTTCCGGATTTTGTCATGTTTACTTTATTTTATTTTTATTTTATTTTTATTTTATCTTTATTGGAAAACACAACAGATTACATCAAGACTTAAACTTATGACATACATGATTATAATAGAGTTATAACTAGAAAATAATCCTAAAACGTGTTTTCACGGCATGCTAGGATTGGTGTTAAGAGACAGAGATGTCTATTCACGTGATACAAATGAATTATTGCAATACAATATATTTAACTATAATAACTACAGAAATATTCTATTTAGGGTTTAGGAAGACTCTTGAGGATATTCCTTAAGACTACTTTAAAGTGAGTTATATTGGCGTTGAAGATGTCAAGGTCGCTGAAGTGAAGACTGAATGCCTCGTATAGTTTACATAATCGGGCCAGCGGTTGATTCTGTGAGATTTTATTGCGGTAGAGGGGTAAGTCAAATATCTTGGTCATTGGTCTGCGAGGATTGTGTTTTATATTAAAATTAATCCTCTCCAAGATCTCGGGTGCGTCCAATTCTGAGTGCACTATTTTATGGAGGTAAACAAGGTCCATTTCGGAACGTCGAAGGTGAAGTGGTGTTACGTTAAACTCAGCAATTCTCTCTTCGTAAGAATGAAGCCTTCTATTGTTGCCAGAACGGAAGCTTAATAATCGCAAAAACTTGGCCTGGATGGATTCAATGCGTTTAGAGTGAACTGTGTAGTGAGGATTCCATATTATTGAACCGTAATCTAAGATACTGCGGACAAAGCTGTTGTATAATAGCATTAAACTATTGGCGCGCTTAAAGATTTTGCTTTGTCTGGCAACAAAACCCAACATCTGGTTCGATTTTTTTACTATAGCATCGTAGTGCTGTCGGAAGCTAAGTTGTTTGTCAAATATGACGCCAAGGTCCCTGACAGTTGACTTGCGAGGCAGACTTTGTTGCTCTAGAATGTACTCGTTTACTACCTTGTTTTTTTTAGTGTGTAGGTGATAACAAAACATTTTTTTACGTTAAGGAACATGTTATTATTTATACACCAATCTGATAATCGATATAAATCCTCCTGTAAAACTCGCGTGTCCTCAACTCTGTTGATTCTGTTGAAGATTTTTAGATCGTCGGCGTACATCAGGCAGGGCGATTGGATTTTTTCAATAAGGTCATTAATAAAGATGACAAAGAGTAATGGACCGAGATGAGACCCTTGTGGGACCCCAGATTTAATAAGGATTGGCTCTGATGTGTAGCCTTTGACTGTAACTAGCTGACTTCTGTTTTTCAGATAAGACTCCAACCAACGCAACAGGTTGCCGTGGATTCCATGTCCTTCAAGCTTTTTACATAGTATAGCGTGGTCTACTATGTCGAAGGCTTTTTTGAAGTGAAGTATAAACAGCATCAACCTGACCCCGATCATTGAAGGTGTCACATAAGTTTGACTTCAAATTGAGGAGGTTACTGATTGTGGACTTCTTTTTAATAAACCCATGCTGCTTGGATGATATGGTAGGTTTGAAATGAAAGTAGAGATGATCAAATACCACCGATTCGAATAGCTTAGATATTGCTGAGAGAATGCTAATTGGTCGATAGTTTTCGCAGCTGGCGCGATCACCGGACTTAAAAATGGGAACAACGTTAGTTTTTTTCCAGCAGTATGGGAATACGCCAGTTCGCAGTGATTTATTAAAGATATGTCGAAGAGGGTGGCATAGTTCGTCAGCACATATTCGCAAGAATATGGGTGGTATACCGTCAGGGCCGGCTCCCTTGTTCGGGTCAAGACGCTTGAGTTTAGCTAGAATTTCCTCGTCAGTGAGTACGATTTTAGCAATAAGGTTACTAGTTTGAGAGCAGCGGTTGGTTGACCCCATCTTAGCGCTGTGATTCTCAAATACTGACCCAAAATATTCGGAAAACAACTCACAAATCTCTTTACCGCCGGTAGCTTTGCTCTCACCAAATGTCATGGAGTCAGGTATAGTAGAGTTATTGCGTTTTTTGCTGTTTACGAAGGTCCAAAATGGTTTTACGTTTGTAGACAAGGCATTTTCGATCGAATTAGTGTGTTTTGAATAGCAGCTGTTTGTTAGTTTTCGACATCTAGCTCAAAGGAGGGAAAATGTGTCATAATCTCGCGGATTTTTGTATTTCCTATATCGTTTGTGGTACTTGTTTTTTTCACGTAAACAGTGACGTAAAGCTGTACTAAACCATTTAGGGTATTTATTTGAACAATTTTTGACTGATGGAGTACATTCGGCAATGATCTCATTGATCACATTGTAAAATTTAGCCACCGATTCGTCCACGTCTTCTCCACAAAGTAGATTAGACCAGTCAAGATCACCCATCCTATTTTTCACAATCTCATACTGACACTTTAAGAAATTAAGACGCTTAGTCTCATTCATCTTAAGAGATTTGTAGTGAGGGGACATCTTAATATGTATGACTAGAGCAGGGTGGTGTTTATCTTGTTTTAACAAAGAATTTTCATTGGCTACTGTCATTTTTCCAGATGTGCCGAGTGCAAGGTCTAGTATCGTATTGTTACTATTATGAATGGGGTTAAACTGAGACAAACCGCAAAGAGCCAAGGTGTCTAAAAGCAATTCACTCTTGTAGTTCATGTCATCGCAACTAGCCGTCATACTACCATCACTTGATATATTCCATGAGACATTGGGCACGTTAAAGTCACCAAATAATAAAAAGGTATTTTGATCACTAGCATTCAGAATGAGACTTTGGAGGTTTGTGTAGAAGGCAGAGAGATCGTCTTTTTTCAAATAGGGAGGCAAGTAGCAGACACATACATTTAAAATCTGATCCGCGTTATTTAATGGCGAGATACTCAACCAGACATCCTCAAGGTCAGATTCCCAGGAGCTCTGTCTGACAGAGGAATATTCTCTTTTTACTGCTACGAGAACACCGCCGCCACCGTCTTTATGATACTTTTCAATGCATGTGGTGTCGCGGTCTCTGCGAAAAACATTGTAATGTTCGTCAAACAGTTCTCCATCGTACACTGAGGTATCAAAATTAGTTTCAGTTAAACATATTAAGTCGTAGTTTGAATTCAGAAAGTTTTTATATATAATTTCAGTTTTACTTTTAGCTCTATTAAGATTCTGGTAATATATTAACATATTTTAAGTTTTTGTTAGTATTACAAACGAATGCTTTGAGTTTAATTCACTTAAAAAGATATATACCTACTAAAGAAAAATACATAGTTACAGCTGTTTGTTATACAGGGTTATGGGAAGCCAACTTTGATAAAACGCTAGTGTCTCTTATTAGTATGGCCGGGGATTCTTCATTCCTGCGCACATAGACACGCCCGTATATTTTCGTATATTTTCTATTAAAATTGCATACGTCAAAAAATCACTCTCTGAGCGGATAAATTAATAGAAGAAGTTAAATAGGTGGCTGTATTATAAATTGTAAAAATGTTCAGAATCTTAGACTAAGGATTTTACTTACGGGTTCAAACCCCCAACCGCAACGTAGATACTCTCTCGAATGAGTAAAAACAAAACAGTAATTTTACAGCATCTTAAGTGTTTTCCCAGTAATGACTGGAGAAGTTAATAAATCTTCTTGTAGCTTAATGTCTTTTTTAAATCCGCGAAATTAGGTCAGCGGTATCTCCGTTCCGTTTTTTGGGGGACACTTGGATTTGTTTCAATTCCATCTTTTGTCTACATTGTAAAGCCCGGAGCTGGGAATAGGCCTGATTTTGTACAGCATTTTCTTAGAAAAGTAGTCACTCTTTTTTCATAGTAAAATAAATTTCCTTCGTAAGAAATTTGTTAAGAAGTTTGTAAATAAATAGCTGTCAGTTGCTAAGGCTCAAAACTCACTTTTTTTCTTGAACAAGAAAAATATATTGCATTTAGTTAATAGCCGTCAGTTGCTTAGGTTCTCTTGCGCATGTTAAGATTTATAACCTAGAATTACGCTTATCCTGGATTAAATCATCATTCTGACTCGGTCAGTTTATTTGACGTCGACAGAGACAAAATGAAAATTAAATCCATGACAAGCATATTCCTGTAAATCATCACACGCAAGTTCACCTCAGTAGACTAAGAGTTGATTTTACCAACCTAGGACTTATCCTACCGAATAAGTATAAACGACTGACTTTGACAAATGGCATTTACAGAAATGGTTGCTGACGAATATGTGACGTTTTCAAATGAGGCGTTTTGTATTGTATTCGACGAATGTTCCTTATTTGACTTTGTTAAATCAACTCTAAGACATCCACAGTTGACTTGGTAGACATAAGAACATGGTCACGATACGGCTAAAAGAAGTAAGTAAAGTAAAGTTAGCCTGTAACATCCCACTGCTGGGCAAAGGCCCTTACCTCAACTATGAGGTTGTTTGAGCAATACTGCACCACGCTGGCTCAGTGCGAGCTGGTGGAGGGGTGTTTGCAAGGCAATGGACTAACCCTGCTGTCAGATTTTATCAAGCCGCTCAGTCCGCTCAGTCAGAGTCCTTATGACTCTGACTTGGCTTAACGACTAATATCAACCGATATTAGCCGGGACCAACGGCTTAACAAGCCTTTCGAAACACGGAGATGCTCGTGATGTACGTCACTTATATGCTATGGCTAAACGAACTAAGAAGTCATTAAAATTATACAAATATTTTTAGGAAAATGATTTGAAATTTCTTAAAGTTGTGTTTTCACGTTTCTTTCATTCATCAGCAAAGGATGAAATAGATTAACTTAGTCTTAGAGTCTGTTGGGAATCGGGCCCATTGTTAAGTTTGGAATTAGAAATGTCTCAATTCGGTTCAAGCGCGTATATCGTCCCGGTCTGAGTGCGGACAATCGTAGGATCTTACTTTTTACTGCCCAACATTTCATTTTTATTCTGTAGGCCTTCGGTTTGACGGGTGGTATAAGACGCAAACTGTGTTAAAAAAACTTTTTTCATTTTTTCAGTTTAGTTAACCCTTTGTGTTTTGGAAAAGTGTCATCAGATAAGACAAGGAAATACTCTAGTTCCTGGTTGAAGTAACTAGAATTTGATACTTATTTTTGAAGTTTAAAATATTAATATAATATTATAAATAAAGACAAAAAAGTGTTTATTCAATAACTAGAATTTGATCCAAAGAAGCATGAAATGACAATATCTATTGCTGAAACATGCGTTAAGATTGTTGTTAGCGTTCAACAGTAGGCTAGATGGCGCTGTATCCGTAATGAAGAAACTAAACGTCGGTATTTCTAAAATCAAATCGGACTCAATTTTGCAGATAATCTGAGTGATTCAATGAACATTCTGTAGTGCAGAGTTACATAATAATATGCATTGAAGAGGTCTTTATGAAAAAATGCAAAGCGTGAGTCTCTGAAAGAAAATTCAAATCGCTAACGCCGTCCCTCCACACTTGGTCCCCTCCATAATTTCTGGATTCCAGAATGTGCGTAATGTGACTCGTTCCTTAAATTGGATTGATGTAATTCCTTCTTATATCTCTCTTTTTTGTTCGCCGGATATCGTAGGGGTCATTCGATATGATAGATGTATTTTCTTTGGCCATAAAGTAAAGTGTTCTCTGTGTTGTTTGATTTTCATTTATTTATTTCGGATACTCGGTCGGAATGCTGGCCCCGAATTCTCTCAGATTTCTTTTAACGACTGGGCAGGGAGAAAACACTCAGCGTAATAAAGGGAAAATAAACAAGGGAGAAATTTTCTTTACTTATTATTATTTATTTGCATTACGAATGGAAGTAGGTTTGAGGCGCTTTTTGTTTGATTGTGTTATTTTTCAATACAGTTTCACGTTAGAATATGACATTCATTGATGGCGGAGTATTTTTTTGAGGTATTTCCTGCACAAGTTTTTTTGAACCTCCATGATGTTCAATTATGAATTCAAAATCATTAGATTTGCTACACCAAATCTCTTTAGATTTTGTACCAAAAAGGTTTATTTTTTTACATTTTATTACATACATACACCAATCACATACATTGCTTTGTGTCTCCCAAATGCACGTGTGTTATGGAAATTAGGCACAACGGTGGTACCACAACACCCAAGATCTCGGAGAAGTCGTATTGACATGATTCCTTTGTAGTTCGAGTAGATTAATGCTATAGGAAATTAAAAGTCTATCAAAATCGATTTAGTAGTTTTTGAGATATGTTTTATAACTAAAAAAAAAAAACAACCAAGAATGAAAATAAATTTATAGGCTTACGTTTTCCTTCAAAAATGCTTAGAATTTCTAAGAAATCTTGCTCTTTGGTGCATTTTATTTTACTAAGTCTTCGGAAAAACACATTTTTGGTGGTTTTTCCTTATTTTGCGAGAATTTTTGTGTTGTTTTGTCAAAAGCTGCGCATAAACTATATCCGTCAAAATATCCTTAAGAATATTATCATTGGTTTTATTAACCAAAAGTTTTTTTAGTAAATAATAAAGTGCTATAATCTAATTTCATACCTAACTTTGATTAATTTTGGTGGTCAATTTTACTGATCCGTGTCATTTGTTTAATCTATATCTATATTAACATTATAAAGCTAAAGTATTGAAGTATTTGATTGTTTGAACGCGCCAATCCGAAAAACTACTAGACCGGTTTAATAAAATATTTTTCTGTTGGATAGCTTACTTATCGAGGAAGGCTAAAACGACTTGATAACGAGTTAGCATTTTACCGCAAGCAACTTTAACAGATAGTTAAAAATAACCTGACTACGAATCAACGACTGGCACTCAGTCTGTTTTTACGAGAGTTAATTTATACTAATATTATAAAGCTGAAAAGTTGGTTTGTTTATTTGAACGCGCTTATCTTAGAAAACACTGGACCGATTTTCAAAAAAAAGTGTTGGATAGCTTATTTATCGAGGAAGATATAAAACATCACTATACGACTTATAAGAGCAGAGCAACAACGAAAGTATATTTGCGTGTGTGTGTTGTCTGGCGCATATTTATAGTAAAGTTAGCCTGTAACAACCCACTGCTGGGCAAAGGCCTTACCTCAACTATGAGGTAGTAATATTTATATTTATTTATTATTATTATTATTGCAAACATGGGTGAAAAATAATCTTTTTGAGAGCTTCCGTTGCGGACTTGTTTCGGTTTAAATTTCTACAATAAAATCCGCAACAGCATATTATGTCTATCTGATATGGTTAACTCACTACAAACTTTTTGTGTTCATAAATTCGAGGAAATTTAATGTACTCTGATCAAAGGTGTTTTGATTCAAACGGGTTTAAATTCTTTTAAAAATAAACATATTTATCATCACTAGCACTTCATTTTGAAACAAAAATTTCACTTTAGATTATTTGATTCCAATAAATATCTTAGAAGCTATTACAATTGACAACATTTCATTTATATAAAGGTATGAAAATTTTAAAACTAATTAGCTTCTAAACGCGTATCAAAGCTAAGCGCTATCAAAGATTCTAAACGCGTTTAAAATTTTTCAGATTTTTCGAGCTTTATTTTTAACAAATAAAAAAGACTGAAAAGAATACGGAAGTTGGCATTTCGAGGGTTACGCCTTTGCCACTTCATGCGGAAAAAAAATTGCTTTTTAAAAAAATTGAGCTTGCTGTCAGCTGTCACTTTGACACTTAGTGTTATTGTTGTTTCCGGTGATATATCGGTCATCACTGCACAGTATAAAACAAAGTTGCTTCCCGCTGTCTGCATGTAAGCCTTAATCTTTAAAACTACTCAATGGATTTTGATGCGATTTATCTAAAAGATAGAATATACAGGGTGTTCAGAAAGTCAAGGTCAAGCCGAAATAGGTTGATAGGCTTGGCCATGACCGTCATTAAGAAATTCCATAAAAATTCTAACTTCTGTACATTTCGAGTTATGTACTTCTGAAAGAAAATCTTAAAATTGACACCTTGTCCTAGTTTGACGACTACTGTTGCCACAGTTATTAAGTTTTTCCAGATTTTCTTGTTGCATTGTATTGTTATATTAACGTTACTTTGAAATTTAAACACAGCTACCTCATTTTGGATTTGTGCCGTTTCTACTAACAAGTCACGAATGTAAAAAATAAAATAAGTAAAGGATTTAATAATATTAAGAGTAATCTTAAAATGATAACAAAGAATAAAACTATTCACACAGGTACGTCTTTATTTCACTTAGGAATAAATTCTACGAGTCTAATAAAAATACTAATATTAAAAGCATGTACGGAATCCACTTGACCGGTTTTTATGGCGATTTCGAAATATATTTTAGTAACATAAACTATTTTATTGCGTCTGAGATTACAAAGGAAATTAAACTTCTATAAACATCGACCCAGTTTGTTTGTGTTATATTATTATTTTTCAAGCCTCTTGTTTTGCTACGTAACTCCACTGCTTCGGCCAATATATTAAACATACTCGTCGGGTTAACTCTAAAAAATGAAGACATTATTAAACATCGTTATTCTGATGGTTTTGAAAATTGCCAGTGAACCAGTGAACAGACTAAGTTGCGCGTTCTGCATGGAATCGGAGATGTACACAATGAGTTTCCTTACGTGGTGAGCTTGCTCACTGCTCAGATCAAAGGCGACCAAATCGTATACAAATCCATCCGTAGAAGTTGCACAGGCAGTCTCATCGCGTCTACGTGGGTCCTCACAGCTTGCCACTGCCTAAAACCTCAATTGAAGCTCGTGAGATACGGTAATATAACTGCATGTCGATGCTGTAAAATTCAACCATCATTTCGCATCTCACACCGCTTGCCGCACTCACTTCGCTTATGGTTTAAAATGACCTTGAATTGGCATTCTGTAGTCATCAAGTAGGCACTTGCGAAGTGAAGTGAGCAACTTAGCGACGCGTGGTCGACGCACTTCACACAATGATAATCGAGGTTTTTCGATTATAACTTTTAGTGTATTAATGTTAAGATTTAAGCTTTATTACTACAGTTTACGTATTCAATAAGACTTATTGCATATTTAGAAAATTAATTAGTCGGTTTTACTTTAAAATAATAATCTTTAATGATCGTAACGATACTCAATACATTCCTTAGCGTCCAACTGAGGAGATTAAAAAAAAACTAATGTCAAACTTTAATGGTTTTGTTTTGTATAAATATTGTTTTGTGTAATTATAATTTGTAATAGTCCGAAACTTTACAATTACTAAGAAGTAAGTATATTTTGTACTTGTGAAACTAATATTGTGTTTATGCTACGGTGATAGTTCATTTGTTGTCCATGTTTACTTTAGGTGTTCGAACGCGAAAGAAATTTACACCTCTCATAAGCTGAAATTTATATGTAGTCGTTTGAAGAAGTTGTGAAAGGAAATCCAGTCTTGCCCAAGAGGTTCTTGGAAACTAAAAATTACAGAGGACAAAATCGACGCCATATAGAATGGGAAGAATAGACGTAATGCTTGAATAGTTAAGCGGCACAATACAAACTGTGGACATAGTGGATCAAGGTCAGTAATTTGCTTACCTTCTTAAAACAACTTAAAAGTTTAATATTCTTTATTAAGTACCTACTTGAGATTATGCGAGGGATGTTAACCTTGGTGAGGATGTCATTCGGGATTTTTTTTCAAATTTGTAATGACTTTGATAATAAAAACCAAATCCCTATTTTGTTGACAAAGAAATACAGATTAAGAGGAGTTTGTGATAGTGAGGCAATGACCAAATACTGCCCGAGTAATAATTACCGCTGCCACTAAATATTTCTTATATTTTTTGGCATAACTATAACTCAGTTATTATCTTAATAGATCTTATAAAAATGATAAAGAAACGGATTTTTTTTTTTATAGTTGTCTTGTCTAGAGTATATTTTGCTATGACTTTATTACCTTTTAAATCATAAATTTGTTTTTGCATTCGTTTTTGTACCTGCTAATTCTGCTATAATACATGATTTGTAAATTTCCTTCGAAAATCTTATCTTGGCTTGATTTCAATAATAAAATTTGATTCTACAAGTGTTAATACTACTTTAGGGTAGATAATCAGTTTGCTACCTTAATGGATATGAAAACCGTGTCTATGTTTGTTGTTGTAATAATTTCTTTTTTTTTCAGCGTCACACATACTGGTTCTTGTTTTGTGCCTCCTTCATCTTAATGACAAACTGAACCATTTATGTTTCCTAAGGCAAGAACAGCAAATCACCATTAAATATCCCATAGAGAAGTTCTACAATCCAACAAACAAATCAAAGCTGAAACTGTGAATGCAATGGTTTTTTTTACAGGAGCTATTTCAATAAATTGCACATAATAAAGTGTTTTATTTTTTTACTACAGCAGCTTCGTTCCATAAATCTTATCTATTTAATTAAAAAAATATCATTATATATGTATAATAATAGTAATACAACTAAAAGCTGGACAGGATTATGTTGTAATATTGTAAACTAAAATGTCTTAGTAGGTAGGTAGTAGATTTTGATAAAATTAAGCCACTACTAGTAATTTATTTTTGAGACTTATTTGTTGACGATATCCATTTGTGCTTAGGTTATTTATTATCTCTAGTTGATTTCAGTAAAAAATACATTCTTTTGTTTTTATTACACCCTTTCACATAACAAACACGTCAAAAAAGTAGCTTTTCAGCACATATCCATTTAAAAACTATTAATTTAGATAGGATCACGTCTGTTATCACTCGTATAATATTAACTTTTTATTTGACATTTAAATTCGTGTCCGAGTGCGATGTGAACTTCGAAGTGACGATGAGTTTACCTTACAGAATGCCAATTAATATGTCATTCCATACTATATTTCAAGGTCAGTTATGTTTAGCTCTCTCCCGCACTCGCAAGGGTGGCGCTAGCGTATGTTCGAGTAATCAATCGTGTTTACAGAATGCCAATCCCAAAACTCACGGCGGATTTAGATTCGGAGTAACATATGAGCTCTTACAGAATTGCACTGCTGGTCCACTTGAGGAAACCAAATGTCTTAGCAAAATTCTGGAGCAAATATATTATCCCTCGTATATTTCCCATCAAAATGATATTGGTCTGATCCATGTTGAGACCATCAGCAAAACTCCAGGAAAATTATCTGCAGTAGAATATAAGACGTTGGTTGGTATGAAAGTGAGGTACGCCGGTTTTGGCAGCACGTTTGACATATATTCGACTCGTGGTAACATATCTCACCTCTATTATTTGGATGACTTAAAGCCTTTACAAATAGGCGAGGGAGTTGTGGTTAAGTGCTCACACGACGAGAAAGAGTGGGGTCCAGCAGTTTGCGTGTCTCCTCCTTGTTCCAACAGGGTGGCGGATCCATCGCATGGAGATTCAGGAGGACCATTGTTTTTCAACGGCAGGATAGTAGCTGTCGTCAGTGGTAGCTTCGTACAACTTCAACCTGAGGCCATTTTTACTCCAATCAGCCCTTATCTAAATTGGATGAGAACAGTCATGTCCCAGCGGGAGAATGCAAGGAGAAAAAAAAATACCCGTAAGGAACTAACTTTTCCGAAAATGAGAAGGAATCGCATAAAGGCAATTGACTTTAATAGATTTGGCTAATATTGAGCAGCGTCGATTTAACTTATTTTCAGTTAGTGTGTAGCCTTCAATAAACGAAATATAATTCATGCGAAACTTTTTCAAGAAAAGTTATACCTATAATTATATTTTTGTTTTAGTAATGCACTTGGAAACAGCACCTGTGTCGGACGAGGAAACGCATTTTATATGTATAAGTTATAGATATAGTTATAGTTTATATAAGTTATAGAGTTGTCCACTCGTTTAATTAGTGTGACTGGTGACAATAGAGCTGGCAGCGGCCTTGGCCAATGCAGAAGCATGGTCATTCAACGGGGTAATGCTGCCAGCCTTCTTGGTACAAGTTTCATCGATGTGATTTGGGGTTAGGTTAATTTGTTTTTAGTTTTATTTTATTTTGTTTACACTTTGTACATATTAGTTAGGTTTTGTTTTAGTTAGTTTAAATATTTTTAGTTAATGGTTGATATAATTGTATTCTTGACACACTGTAAAAAAAGTTATAGCTAGATGAAACCACCAAAACTTTACTCTGATTTTTAATTAGATAGACTAAAATGACATTCAGTGGTTGGCCGCTTTTCCGAAATTTAAAAATAGTGATGTTCTTAAATAATCTAAAATTTTAATTTTATCAATTTCTGTTTTTTTTTCGATTATAAAATATTCAAATAAACTCTGAAAAGTCATGTTTCCTACAAAGATCGTCATTACTTCTAATATTTCTTTTATGAAATGTATTAAAAAGACAAAATAGGTAAAATCATACTGTAGCAAACCGTTATCTACATCGCATTAGTTCATATGACCGCTTAGAGATGGCGCTGCATGCTACTTACCTTGCGCGCCGGCTTGTTTTCTTCGGATCGACAAAAACTAAGGGCCGCAGTTTCTAAAAGATATCAACAGATAGCGTCAAAAGTTACATACCACTCGCTAAGTTCTGGTTCTTCAGATCTACAAAGAGGTCATTGTTTTCTTGTAATCTACATTCACCCAACATTCGAGGGACGCAAGTCGCTAACTTTCACCGTGTTGAGATAACTATAGTAATCCGAAAGAATCCCTCCCTAACAGTGTTAGTCGGCACTGAGCGCGTGCATTAATCACTGTTAGTCACGTTGCTTAGTCTAAATACTTGTGTACTCCATCACCGAGAAAAATGCTCTCCGTGTCAACTACGTGATTTTCATGTCTTCACGTCTCTTCGGCACCTTTAACTGAATAAATTCATTACAATAATAAATAAATAATAAAAATAAATATCCTTTGGACATTCCCACACATCGCCATCTAGTCCCAAAGTAAGCTACTCAAAGCTTGTGTTATAGGAGCCAGACCACGGATATAATACTTAAATACTTTTTGTTTGTAAATACATACATGATATACATAGAAAGCACCCAGACCAAAACAAACAGACATGTTCATGCACACAAATGTTTGTATTGTGCGGGGATCGAACCCGCAACCCGCTGCGTACTAGGCGATTTCTCGACCGCTACACCAGACGGGTGTAAGGTTTTTACTTTTTTAAAAGTTTATTTTATTTCATGTTGCAAGCGTGATACCAATAGTAATGTAACTATTCAATTTTACGCGATTAACTGAACTTGTGATAGGATTATTCAATAATGTGGCTTTACTCATTAGGTTTAGTAATACCTATATATTATGTAAAGCGTTACGTAAAGTTTCATATAAAAAAGTACATAAAACAGTTTTTGTAAAAGTAATAAAAAAACAATATTCTTGTATTGTAATACAAGAATATTGTTTTTTATGTCAATTTTAATCAATTATTCAAGTATATAATGTGTTATAAAAGAAAATTGATGTCATAAATGTAAATATGTCAAGCTTAATTTAGTCACAAATAATAATAAAAAAGTACTAATAATTACAAGTCACTTAAACAGGAGAACACCAACAGATACACAGCTATTTTATGTTACATGTCAATATTCTTGTTGTTTGATAGCTAACTAAATACTCTTACTAATCTGTGTAACTAATTAAGTCAATAACAAAATAAGACAGTGTTCTGCTCATAGTTAATTAAGAGGATGCGTTCTGCTGATTCTTTACAAATAGGTGCACAATATTGAGGATTTATGTAACTGGTGGCAGCGAAGCCTTACAAGGTACAACAATTGTTATATCAGCTGTGATTCAAATAATCATCTACCTTATAAAATACATGTTTGATTAACCATTTATACAAATGTTCTTGGAACTTTTTTATGTCTTTTGGATGTTATCAATATCTTTACTTTCCTATCTGTAATCCATCTTTTATTAAATATATGTATGCTACTCGTATGTATGTTCATTAATCTCATGCTTATATATTTAAATATTTTTTTATCTATGTAATATTAGTATGTATGTTTATGTTACTGCATTTAAAAATATATTTTGGTCCCTCTCAGTCCTTTTAAATATTTCGCCACTGATTTTTAACTCTCTGCATTTCCCAAGCGGTTGACTGGTAGAGAATCCCATAAGGTATTAAGTCCGTTAATTGTACCATTAACAGTGCAATAAAGTTTAAATAAAATAAAATAAATTTAGCATCAATGGAAACAACTAAAAGGTATAACCTTTAGGCAAATGAAAAAAAAATCGAATCAGTCGACACATTACTGAGATATGCGGTAACAAAGATAAAAAAAAACATACAGTCGAATTGATATTGTCCTTCTTTTTTGAAGTCGGTTAAAAATTAAAAGTTCGATTGAAGCTCTCATTCTGGTCTATCCAATTAAAAATCAGAGTATAGTATGTAAATCAATCGATTTTATCGCTTTATATCATCTTTGAATTTAAAATGCTTAAATAGATCGTCAATCGGGTAGTGAATACTCAATAACATCATTATAATTTATGACTATGTAATTATCAATACAAGCTTGTATTTTCAATCAAATGATGGGGTAAAATAAATAAATAAAACAACATACAGTCGAATAGTCGAATTATATACTCCTCCTTTTTTGAAGTCGGTTAAAAATAGGGCTCCTACTTATTTAAATCATTATCACCAAAATCGTTGGGGTTTCAGTGGTAACCGTAAAATTATATGCAACGGGCAAAAGATAGAAACAGATGAATATTTTTTGGAATTACTAATATGTATAACAGAATGTGTATTTTAATGATTATTTTTAGGGTTCCGTAACCGAATGGCAAAAAACGGAACCCTTATAGTTTCGTCAAGTCTGTCTGTCTGTCTGTCTGTCCGTATATCACAGCCATTTAATTCTGTAACTATAAACATTACACTGTTGAAATTTGGTAGGAAGACGTATCCTGTTAACCGCTTACCGATTTTTATACAAAAAGTAAAAAATAATGACATTTAAGGGGGGGCTCCCATACATGAAACTAAAACCAAAAAAAAAATTTTTAGTCAAACCTATGCGTGTGGGGTGTCTATGGATAGGTCTTTTAAAATAACATTGAGGTTTCAAAAACATTTTCTTTTAAAGTTAAACGTTTCATAGCTAGACGCTTCCAAAGTGGTAAAATGGGCGTCCCCCACAATCTAACTTCTAAACCAAGCAAGTGTAAATTTTGAAAAAAATATGTAATGTAGATCTTAATAAATACTTTCAACCAAAATTGGTTCGGACGGGATCGAACAAGTAGTTTTAGAGATATAGCACATTTTCAACAACCGTAAACATAACTTTGTACTTCATACAAACACTATGAAAAATAAAGTTATATTTGCAGTCGACAAAATATTGTGGTATTTTACTTAGTAGAAGTGGATTCCCTAATTCAGTTAATGTTGGCACGGAACCCTCAGTGCGCGAGTCCGACTCGCACTTGGCCGGTTTTATTATACTTATAGGTTATGTATTTATTTGTATATTTATCTCAATAGACAACTCAAACTCATCAATAGGATACGAAAAGCCTTAAATGAGTCAAATGATGATAAACACACAGACACATTTACTGCCCATAACAAGAATTAGTAATGGCCGCTATAAACAGCGAAATTACTCTATCTTGCGTTGAAGTAATAGAAATATACTCAGAAGGTATGACTTATTTAAATAAATATGAATATAAAAACACTGGTGGTCGACGGGTCTCCAATCTAGAACTATTCTACGGCCGTAAGTTTTGCTATGTGCCCTCCCCATTGAGGAGCATGCAAAACAGACTTAACCTAACATCTTAAAATGCTAGACTATAACACTACCGAAGACTTACTTACTATACCGCTTTCATAAGTTCACTTATTAAAAGAATTACGGTTTTTTCAATGTCTTTCTTCTTGCTTCACCTTCTCAATACCTCTTTATTCATGAGCTAGCTCAAACTCGCTATCACTCTGACTCGAAGTAAGTAATAGAAATAGACTCAGTTGGTATATCTTAGTTAATTTAATATAAAAACATCGTCTGTATTAATGCAATCTTAACAAGGTCGTTTTTGTTAACATCTCAGAATAACCTTAGATGCAGACCGCTTACAACTGGTTTCCAAATAATAAACAACAACGGCTAAACATAGGCCTCCTCCACGGTTTTCCACAGTGACCGATCACAATCGTCCATCTTGTCGGTGAACGTCCTACGCTGCGTCTTTGGTCAAAGGGTCTCCAAACTAGAACTATTCTTCTCTAACGGCTTAAATTAGGCCGTAGGTGTTTAGTATTCTGCCCACTTGAGCTTACTGTTC
Source organism: Pyrausta purpuralis (assembly GCA_963924145.1). Taxonomy (NCBI): domain Eukaryota; kingdom Metazoa; phylum Arthropoda; class Insecta; order Lepidoptera; family Crambidae; genus Pyrausta; species Pyrausta purpuralis. The sequence goes on from OZ001657.1 coordinate 21,426,279, forward strand.
AAGGCTATGTCCGTTACCTTAGATTTTCTACACATCTACTCATTTCTGATTCGATCTCGTAGAGATACACCGAACATAGCCTCCATCGCTCACTGTATAAATTTGAGCTGCCTTATATTGCCCAAAATTAGAGACTATGTTTAGGATCCGTACGTCATCACTGGTAATACACACTGGTTAAAGACTTTCGTCTTCAGACACTAAAGAAACTAATGGCGACGAGAAGACTATCTTGCGCAATTTTCCGAACACTGCCCATTCGAGTTGAATTCGTCGATTGATCTCTTCCTTGAAGGTAGACCTACCTAATTGGATTACTTGTCACAAGTAGATGTAATCGTCGACAATTTCAAGAATCGAGTTTCCAACTTAAACTGGAGTAAGATATGATTTTCGTCTTTTCCATGTTCATTTGAGGACCCACGTGTTAGGAAACTTAGTCAAGGTTTTTGAGCATAGTATCAAAGTTGTACAGCATCTGTGCAACACACAACTGAGGTGTGTGATGTATTTGCCATTGATTTTGAAGCAGAATCCTTCCCATCCCAAGAGCTTGAAGGCGTCTCCCAATACCTTTGTAAACAGTTTCAAAGATAGTTAAATAACATCTAACATATTTGTGTATATGTGTGTGTGTGTGTGAGTGTGTGTGTGTGTGTGTGTGTGTGTGTTACTTTTTTATACATAGTGCAAGTGTAAGTGAATGTGAATGTGTGTACGTACGCTTGGGGTTTCGTCATAAATATCCGGATATTTTACGACATTTGGAGGGACACTCTCCGAAGGGAGGATGGATTGTAACAGAATTACTATCGCGTATCTTGTGATTTTTTTATCTATAATTTAACTTATTGAATGTTCTGAATATACTAAATAGTGTTGGTAAATGAGAACGCATCCTTACTTTATTTTGTGTTGGCTGCGGAACGTTGCAATGTTGGCAACTCTTTTTTTTCATCGCCATCTTGTTTTGTTATCTTGGATTGTGCCTTGCAACAATAAATGTCTCCATGCAATTTTACCGTATTCTTACTTCGTAAAATATCAACATGGTAGCAGAGCGCCATGGATTGAAGTAGTGAAAAACGAAGAAAGTACTATAAAATCCGGCAGAGGCGCAGTTTATTTTTGTTCATTGAATATATTGTACAAGGCAACCGGCCGGCATACCGGTGTACTCGCACGGTATTTTACATAACGTTGAAGAACTCATAGTACGTGAAGAAAATGTCCAGCACCAGTCACAATCCAATCCACATCGACAGATTAACCGGACGAGACAATTACGCGAGCTGGAAATTCGCAGTAGAAGCATATTTTCGTCTTGAGGATTTGTGGAGTTGCGTCGATGGTACTGAAACAGACGAGAAAAAGCAAATTAAAGCTAAATCCAAGCTTATTTTACTACTGGGCCCGATTAATTACGTACACGTACAGAGTGCGACTACTTGCAAAGAAGTCTGGGATAACTTGCAGCAGGCTTTCGATGACAATGGGCTCTATAAAAAAGTCGCATTGCTTCAAGAACTCATTACAACAACATTAGATAATTCTCGAAATGTAGATGACTATGTAAACAAGATAATGTCGGCGGCTCATAAACTCAGAAACATAAAGTTTGCCATAAATAACGAATGGCTCGGGACGTTAATGTTGGCCGGCCTATCAGAAATTTATAAGCCAATGATAATGGGTTTGGAGAGCTCAGGAATCAAGATCAGCGCAGACTCCATCAAAACAAAACTCCTGCAGGAAGTTCAATGCTCAGAAAGCACAGCGTTCTTCACTAGGAAGTCTACCGTCGACACAGGAAACAACAAAAATAGTACAGTAACAGGAAATACTGTTCAGAAAGGACCCCGATGTTACAACTGTAACAAGCACGGGCATTTTGCCAGGAACTGCCGTGCTCCGAACAAGAAAATTACTGAAAAAGCGGAAGAGAACAAATCCTTTGTTGCGGCTTTTTCAGCAAGTTCACAGAAAATGAATCCGGACCTTTGGTATGTCGACTCAGGTGCCTCCATGCACATGACCAACCGATGTGATTGGATGTATGATGTCACAAGTCCCCCGATACCCACCATTACTGGTGCCAGTAAGACACAACTGCCTGTGGAAAGTATAGGAAAGGTTAATTTAATATTGAGCAATGATGAACAAACTAAAATACAGGTAAGAGAAGTTTTGTACATACCTGAGGTAGCTGCCAATCTCTTGTCAGTCAGTGCGATGGTTAAAAATGGCTGTAAGGTAAAATTCTGTAACAAGCCACAATATATATTTGATAAAAATAATAAATTCCTCTGTTCAGTCACTTTAATAAACAATTTGTATCAGTTGAACATACATAGAGAAGTCTTCTCCAACTTAACTTGCTGTAATAATTCAAATGATTCTGTCCTGTGGCACAGGCGCATGGGACACCTGAATTTTTCAGATGTTAACAAGTTACCGGAGTGTACAGAGGGAGTAGATCCATTTTCAGACAAAAGTAAAGGACCTTTCACATGTGTCACCTGCCTCAAAGGTAAACAAAGCAGATTACCATTCAACAACATTGGATCCAGAGCTTCACACCCACTGCAACTTATTCACACCGACTTATGTGGACTGATGGAGTTAACATCACTGGGAGGTATGAAATATTTCATTACCTTTATTGATGATTTCACTCGAAAAGTTCATGTTTATTTCTTGAAAGATAAAATGAGTGTGCTAGATGTGTTTAAAGATTATAAAAGCATTGTAGAGAATGAACTTGATACTAAAATAAAAATTATTCGGTCGGATAACGGGAAAGAATACTGTAACAAAGAGTTTGATAGTTTTTTGAGAAAATTTGGAATTGAGCATCAAACAAGCATTCCGTACTCACCTCAGCAGCACGGTTTAGCAGAGAGGATGAATAGGACGTTAGTAGAAAGAGCAAAATGCATGTTATTTGATGCCAATTTAGGAAAACAATTAATGGCAGAGGCTTTAGCTACAGCAGCTTATATAGTTAATAGATCACCCACTAGGTCACTTGATGGCAAGACTCCTATAGAGAAATGGTCAGGCAAGAAACCTAACCTATCAAATATTAGGATATTTGGCTCTGAAGTAATGGCACAAGTGCCTAAAGAAAAACGCCAGAAATGGGATTCCAAATCGAGAAATGATCCTGCTGAACAGCTGACTGAAGAACCCTGCAAAGAAGAATCACAAACCAGCTTAGACCAGTCATTGAGTGATGAGTACGAGACAGATGATAATGATGATCTAACGTATGTACCAGAGGAATCAGTTGACCTTTCATCACCAATATGCAATATAAACTTGCGTCCACGCAGAGCTGCTCAGCGTGCAGATAGAGATGACCTAGATGTGAGTTACTTTTGTCCTGTTCTTAATCTGACCGATCTTCTCACTGTTGATGAAGCTCTTTCTTCTCCTCATGCTGAACTATGGAAGAAAGCCATGCAAGTAGAATATGATTCCTTATTGACGAACCAAACATGGTCACTTGTAGATTTGCCATCAGGTAAAAGAGCCTTACCATGTAAGTGGGTATTCAAGAGTAAGACAAATGAGAAAGGAGAGGTTGTTCGTTACAAGGCGAGACTAGTCATTAAAGGATATGCCCAAAGAAAAGGAAGTGACTATGATGAGTTATATGCTCCAGTAGTAAGATATACCTCAGTTCGATTCTTACTTGCTTTAGCTGCTAAATATGACCTAGAAATGATTCAGATGGATGCTATAAGTGCTTTTTTTACAGGGAGATATAGATACTGAGATATTTATGTCACAGCCAGAATACTATAAAGAAAATGATAAAGTTTGTCATCTCCATAAATCAATATATGGGCTTAAGCAGGCTAGCCGTCAGTGGAATCTTAAATTAAATAATGCTCTATCAAAAATCGGCGTTGTGGCTCCGGCAGCTGCAATATGAGCTCGGGCAAGGTGTGGACAATGCGTTACTCATCTACAGTGATAATCAAAGTGCGACAAAGCTTGCATTAACTGACTGTTATAAACCTAAGACTAAACATATAGATATAAGGTTGCATTTTCTTCGTGAAAATATAGTTAAAAGTAAAGTTAAATTTTTGTTTGAGAATGGTTCTAATATGGTTGCTGATAATTTAACTAAAGGTGTAACTGTTGCAAAACATATGTATTGTATTAGTAAAATGGGATTGCGTTCTAGAGGAAGTGTTGGTAAATGAGAACGCATCCTTACTTTATTTTGTGTTGGCCGCGGAACGTTGCAATGTTGGCAACTCTTTTTTTTCATCGCCATCTTGTTTTGTTATCTTGTATTGTGCCTTGCAACAATAAATGTCTCCATGCAATTTTACCGTATTCTTACTTCGTAAAATATCAACAAATAGTTCTTAAGATCTTAACAAGGTTACTATAACCTTTACATATCTATAGTTTGAACTTCAGATTATGGCAGACGAATTTACTGGAATTATGCGAACTGATTTGACATTCAATATAAAATTCAGTTAAAATATGAGTTTTTCTTGATAAAGACTGTTTAAGTAGAGATTTGAATATAACTTCGATTTATTTTAACGAATAATTCCTAAATTAAACATTGGTAAGTAAATCAAAAGATCAGACATTTCAAACTGTAGTTAAGGAAGAGCGAAGTCACCTGTCACAGGCATATTTTGCTTAAATGGTGACCTCGATCCCCTTTAAATACCTACTGTAATATTTTGGTGAAGAATAAATTTATTTATTATTATTATTAAACTTAATACACTGTATTTATAAGACCTTGTACCTAGTCTTTACTATGTGTACCACAATGTAGTATGCAATAAAGATGAATATGAATCTGAAACATACTGAGATAATTAGGTGTTAGTGAATTTGATACTAAAATCAATGAAGTCAACTCCTTAATAAAATATGCAAAAATGTGCATTAAATGTCTCCCAGAGATCCTTAAAATCTGATATTTTGTCACTCTGACGATTTAACTATAAATGTAAAACGTCTTTTTATCATGTTAAAATGGTTTGTACTAACTTTATTTGTCTTTTAACCGATAAGGATAGCCTTGCCAGTGCCGTAAATGACTGTGGAAAACCACATCGCCTAGAAAATTGGATTACATAACACACACACACACACACACGACGCGATAAACAGTACAGAGGCGTGCATGTTATGCATACTGATAACAAAATAGTAAGATTGTTGAAGTCAACTATACCTCAAAAACTTATTATCACCCTATCATCATCATTTTCAGCCCTAGGACGTCCACTGCTAAACCTAGGACCTCCACCTTGGTTTTCCGACTGCTTGTAAGCGATTATAAACATGGCATGGCATTTTCTTATGAACTAACGGACAAAAATAGTAGTTTTCTAAAATTTTCCAAAGCTTTTGGTTTTGTTTCCCACCTTAGGTCTCGAAGGGGCGATTCATTTCTCGAACGCTCGTTACGGACGCGTCTGCGCTGATCTATTGTATGAGTTATTCTGTACTTAGTTGCAAAATTAATGAAACATTCATAAAAAATAGCACGGTCAGATACCGGTTCGCTATCTAACTTAAAAACTATTCTGACGACGTTTATAATTTTCTTAAAAATATTAAAATAATAGTGTAAGGATAACATTTCTGAGTAACGACATCCTTATACAAATAGCAAGGATTTTAATTCAAGAATAAAAATATGCGCTAGACAACACACTAATTGTCGTGGTTAAGAATGTCTTTCCTTGTGTCACGAATACCAGCCAACGATTATAAAGTAGCTTTTCAATAAATACTTGAAATACATATAAACATCTATCCTATTAAATAAAATTAACCGCGTCAGCCAACATAGCAGTCAGGAGCGCTAACCACTACACTAAACGCATCGTCAAAATCGAATAATATAATAGTTACCGAGTTTTGCGATAATTAATCAATTATTATCAGGCCTTATCGGGCGGCTGGTTATTGATTTTGTTACTTATATTTATAACTTTTCACCATCTCTATTCCTGATTTTAATGGATAATAACTCAAAATTTCACGTGTTCCAATAAATTTACACTGAAGTGTAAAATAACGGCTTTGAGTTCGGTACCTCTGGGTGCCTCACTAGCAATGTTAGAACGTATTTTATTGGATAACTAAATTGACGTTTATTTGAGGCCCAATATGTGTATTATCTTTATTTTTTCAGATAATAATAAAATTTTATTTAACTAGTTGCTTATGCTTCGCATGAAATAGTGAATCTAGTGAAGAAAAACAGAACACAAATTATAGGATAAACAATGGTGTTCAATGAAAAAAAAAACTTTACAAAAGATATGACAAAAATGAAACGTGCTGTCTGATGCAGTCATGTGGCTGCGATGCACTGCTTACTTATACTTATTTCTTGTTCTAAAAAGTTTTCGTTAGCTTTACCTGCCACCCACGTCCTATTGCAATTATATCTTTATTGGTGCTTATTTGTCGATGGTGGAACAGGCCGTTTGTTTGTTAAATAAAGCAAAATAATAAGTAAGGAAGTATTTAAAAAATCTTTAAAAATAATATAGTCTAAAACTTCATTAAGAGCTTAAACCACAGACTTTTTTAGATAACACGCTCTTCGATTGTAGGTACTTTTCGAGAAAATCATTAAGTATTTATAATACAACGACCTATGGTTGTAGGTATAAAATATATCAGCGATTCCAATCTGTTTAAACACACTTGCACATTGAGAATATTAATTTTAAATTTTAATTAATTCTATGTTGGTAATGTCGAAGTACCGCGAGCAGTGTCATCTATAAATCTATATGTATAGATATGTACGTAAGTCCGTTCATCGCGCTCGCCGGCCACCGGTGCATAGTAGTCGTTTGTATTTTCTAATTAATAAAGTTTACCTGCCTAATTAGTCCGTTTTAATTCACGGCCCAATATTATATCGCAGATGTAAATTAACCCAGTATGACATGCGAATATATTTGGCGAACTTTAATTAAATTCCCAACTATAAATAGAAAACAGTTTGTGAAATATTACATTTGCGACAGCAATTTCTTATTTACTTAAAAACTAACTCAACAATTATTATAATACTTCATTATAGACAAATAACAAAAAGAATTAAATGTAGTGTTAGCATTTCACAGATATCAATATGATATATGGTTACAAAAAATATACACTAGTGTATTTTTTTATTAGGTAGGTTTAGTATTTGGTAGGTACTGTTATTATCAAACGATTTTTGAAGTGAAAACTTCTTTAGCGGCGTTGAGCACTTTTGTGGGATGGGGGAAAAATGTGAAACTCGCGTCAGGACACGTGACCTGATCGAAAAACCGTAAGACGGTTGGCGAAATTATGGATGTAAGTTGTTTTTTTTGAGAGATAAACTTTTTAATGTAATTTAATATAATATAAATTGTAATGTTTGTGTACGATAGCGCAATAAATAAATATTGTATTCTATAAAAATATTATATTATTATTATTATTATTATTGTATTCTATCACAAAAATGATAGTACTTTTATATTGATAATAACTATTCCAAAAAATCAAAAATGTATAACGTTGATATTCAAGTTTTCACTTCTGCCGGCACTCCCGGAGTGCTTTCACAGTTTTTTTTTCAATGAAAAATTATCGATGAACAATTAAAAGTCGATTTTACTAATGTCAGATAATGAATATTCGTCAAATATGATACGAACGCCTAATTTCTAAGCGTCACTTATTTGACATCAATCACTTATAAAAATTACATTTTAACATCAGACGTTTTATTCTTTATTTAATTTAACGTACTATCAAGATCACTATGGCCTTACTACTTAAAGGCAATATCGCTGGCACGTCGATTCGTCTTGTGTTTAAAGAAGAGAAGGACAAGTAAAAGCTGTCAAACGAAACCGATTTAAGATGTCAGTAACTAACTTAAGTAAATAACATTTGTAGCTTAAAAAGAGAATACCTTTCGTTCAGGTGATTTATACCCATCTTCCTAAGTTAAACATATTACTTTACCGCATGATAAACAGTCGACACAAAATATCGAACGCTCTAGTGTAAAACTAAATATTATTCCTTTATACAAAGTATTCATAGATATGCATTACCTGTGTTATTTTGTCTTTACTTTTTACCTAAATAAACGTTTATAGAATAGAATAAACAAACTGCATACTTTAAATTTGAAGTGCATTGGTAAATATAAGTCGTTTATTAAGAGGATTCGATTTGGAATAATTTACCCGTAGAATGATTATTTGTTGGGGTTATTTCGCTGTAATGAACGCAGCAATCAATCACCGACCCAGTCACCATGTTTAAAGAGAACTATTTCTTCAAAAAAAATCAGAAAATTAAGTGAAATAAATTTTCAGCGAGCCTTCATGGGCTTCCAAACTGACTAACAGCCGCCAAAAACGGTTCTGGTACATCGCATCTCGCATCTCTTATTATCACACGGTTTGCTGCCAGTAACATCTCGCTCTTGTCGTTCTATTCCAAAGGGATAATAATTTTATGGTTTAAGTGACGCCTGCAATTTTCGTGTGTGCAAACGATGGTCGCTTGAATGTCGTTAGGCGCCAGAGAAAGCATGTAAATATGGTTTTAAGTTATGAATCGCCCAGAGCATCCTTCACAAATATTCCGTTATCTGGTTTTACAATCTTTATGTGGTTGCCACATCATTTATGGGCATAATACATATCTAGACACCATTCACCCGAATCTCGGGGGTTTGAGTAATTACCAGCCCTAACCGCTGGTTTGGGGCGATTTCTTCATCGATGGTCAAAAATCGTAAAAGAGCAGCCAGCATTTTCTGTCCAGTCGTTCGATTTATTAATAAATGACATGTCGCATCGACGTTTATTGGGCTATGGAATAAAATAATGAATGGAATCTATACTTCTATACCTATATGTACACTAATCTTATAAAGCTGAAGAGTTCGTTTGTTTGTTTGAACGAGCTAATCTCAGGAACTGCTAGACTGATTTAAGAAATGTTTTTTTTTTTTTGTGTGGGATAGCTTATTCTTTGAGAAAGGCCATAAACAATTACGATACGGATTATTAAAGAAAATCAACAATGTAAAATGTAACATAACGGGTGAAAAATAATATTTTTGAGAGTTTCCGTGACCTTAGCTTTGTGATATTATAGTGAAAATTCATAGATTCTTACGTTATTCAAGTCTGAATTCCGCAGGATTTAAATAACAGATTTTTGGTTTAAACAGACTATTGTTGATGAATATGAATAAATAAGAAAACTATTTGTTTAATTTACTGTATAAAGAGCATTTGAAAACATTGTTTAATAACGAGTAAAAAACATTTCAGAAATAGAAAAAAATATCCCTTAGGACTAAAATATTAACAAGCTGCTTTATTTTTAATGTGACCAAGATAACGTTTGGATTATAAAATTAATTACTCCTCCTTTGATTACGGTGAAAGGATTCCGCTTGAATGAGGTATATTTTTTGGATTATTTATCGTCTGAAAAACGTTTTATTAAAGCGTACTTTTGACGATAGGGCGAGGTTACGGATTCACGATGATTATTAGTACTTTAACGAAATAAGAAGTATAATATTCCGTTTTATATATTGATTTAAACTTTTATAGTAACTACCATTAGAGTAGTTACATAAATAAATTTATTTAGAAATCCCGTATCTATCTATTCTGCCTTAGAAGTGCAGCGGTTAGAGGGTCACACTTTAAAGCGACGGATGCGCCAGAGGTCCCGGGTTTGATCCCCAGGTCGAGCCAAAAATATGAACCTGGGTTTTCGGTTCAGAAACCTGTGTTTTTCTCTCAGGGTAGCCGTTAATTTGGAAGTTGGCGGTCTTTCACCCCCGTGACTCGGAAAGCACGTAAAGCGTTGATCCTGCGCCTGATCTCTGTCAGATTGCTGTCCCATCGGGCTATGAGAGTGCACCTGTGTTTCCGCACATACTTGTACACTATAGTAATGTTCCGTGCAGTCGGTTAGTCGTTGTGACTGGCCACCGTAGTCGAAATCGGCTAGGGAGACTATAATTATTATCAAACTATTCTAATAATATTTCATGTTTTAGAGAGGATATTTCAATTATCTAAGATCTAAATTGACGTTCGATGTATGAATTGGAGTAGCCAAATCACTTATAAAAAATACTTAACTCAAATATTGTTTGATTGTACATTATGTTCGTCAGGCACAATAACAACTCTGAATATAAAAGGTAATATCATATATTTTATTAAGATTGACTGGAACAGATCGCTTATATCGATAAAACACCTTAATTGTACATTTCCTATAAGTGTGCACGGACGAGTCTCTTAAGAGTTAAGGTCGTTTAATACCTAGAAAAGCAAAGTAATTTTGTGAGTTTTAACGTATGTATTTCGCGTGATTTCCATTGATTTATCATTTGTTTTCAAACGACAATCACACGACACATTCAAGCGTGTTATTAATTAAAATTATGACTTTGTTCCTTAAGAAGCTAAAAATTACCTATTGTTCTGTTATTACAATCACTGAACTCTTTTCACCATCATCTCAGCTCCACACAATGTTCACTATCAGACGCAACAACACGTCAAAATTAAGATTCTAGTAATAAAAACACTATGCGTGCCTTCAAAATTTGAAGGTTTCCCTCGATTGCATCAAGATTCCATCATCATATCCCGACTTGGCAACAATGGGACCAACTAGGAAGTATAACCTCTAGGTAGGCAAAAAAAAATTAAATCGGTTTCCAAATAACTCTGATGTGAGGTAACACAGCAACAAAAAAAAAAAACAATCAGTTGAATTGATAAACTCCTCCTTTTTTGATGTCGTTTAAAAATAGGGCTCCAGGTTTCATGAAATAAAACAACGATCATAGTGTTAAACAGTGCCTTGTACTTATTTTGAGATCGTAACCCAACTTAACAGGGTTCTTACATTCTTTAGAATATTTTTAACACTCACAGTGTCATATTTTATATTCATAAAGATGAAACAAGAAACCAAAAATTTGCGCAGGGGAGGGGCTCGAACCAGCAACTTTCTGACTAACCGGGCCAAACGAAAATTTTTGGTTTCTTATTTCATATTTATGAATAGGGTTCTTACATTCAAATAATATTTTTTTTAAATAAATGATCAGCCATTTCACCACTATCACACCTGGTGGATGTGGTCGAGGATGGAGCATGTCATACCGGTAACAGCTTATTACTCTTCTCTTGAAAATTCAGGAACACTTCAGTCAATAGCGCATTCCATTTCTTAGCCGTCCGCATCAGAAATGTTGATCGGAACCGTTTGCTGCGCATTGATGTTGTGTCAACGACATAAGAATGGCAGCCGCGCCCGCGTCTAGTATTCCGAAGGTGGAATATGGTCAAATAAACTTAAACGCATCCGTATTATGTACAACAAAACTGACTACCCTCACCAAACCAAACTGCAAGGCAAATCAGTTTCCGTGTAGCTTGAGACGTTTCAGATTATCAGCTTGAGCCAAACTTGCTCGTACAATGTGGGCTTACTCTGGAAAATGATAGTATTTTCGACTCAAGTGGTCTTTTTTGCTTACCAGAGTGACAATACGAGTGAGTGCAACGGACGTGATTTATTTTTTTTGTATAGGTACTGTTTTAAAATAGTTTCTTGTCAAAAGAGATGTGACAAAAGTAACGTCACGGTTTAAGTTTAGCCTCAGCAATCCCGCGTGACTTTGTTCTCACGTTTTAATTATACACCCTTTCTGTGCGTGATGCGAAGCGTAATATTTTATAGGTATTTGCTGTTATCTATTAATTGAGCTATCTAATATTTTTTCTTTTCAAATCAGATCAATCGTTTCAGCGATTTGCATCAAACAAACAAACTTTTTAGCTTAAAAATATTAATATAAATGAAGAACAGATTGAAAGTAATGAATACACTTATCAGATAACATGCCGATAAAACAATACCTAACAACGTCTCGAGACCACTCTCTTCATTAGTTACGAGGTTGAATTACTTGAAGCCTAGCGAAACGCCTTTTCTCAATCACCCAAGGGTTTTAGCTCGTTAGCAACTGATTCTAGAATCAATTAACCTTTGGTAAATCTTTATTGCGTATTCATCGTAGGTACGAGTACAATGAATTGTCTCATCATCGTCTAATTTAGGAGATAGGCTCTTTTCGGTGGAGTTTTTTCCATTGCAAATAAATGATTCCAATGAATTGCCTATGGTCATTAATTTCCTTGGAAAGTTCTTATTGAAATTTCAATAGAAGTTACTCTGCTTCATGAGTTAAATACAAATAAATAAGTAGTGATTTTAATAAGCTAAATACAAGCAAAGCTTATATAAATTATTATACTTACCTACTAAAGTTATTGTGACGATACTTTCGTGATTAAGTCGCTTGCACGCTGGTTTTTAAGAGTCGCCATCTCTAAGGTCCCGAATTTATTTTCTTGTGGCAATTGTAAGTCACAATTGCCACTATTTTGATTTGCATATAGGTAGTAAAGTAGTGTTTATACATGACTCGCGACTCACACAATGAACAGTTTTAATTTAGCATGTATGCAGAAGCGCTATTGCATCCATTCTAACGCGCGTTAGTATCGATGCAGTCGCAATTATACTGTACATACAATTTGTCTATGTCTAGCTTCTGCGTTGCGACTGCATCAATACTAATAGTAGCGCAGGTGTCTAAAGGTTGACATTTTGCGACTGTATCGATGCTGCATCGCAACTGCATCGCTGATAAAAGTCGCAGTGTGCAAAGGGTCTTAGCCGCCACAGGGACAAGTTCTACTATCAGTTACCTATTTTTTGTTTTTGAATCCTTAACTTTAACTAGGGTTTCTCACTGTACCTAAGCGTTCTAAGCCACTGTTATGGTGGTCTTTTTGTATTATCACCGTCACATCTGACGCGAATCTGTTCTCTTTCAGTACAACTCATTTTGGATGCTCTTTGTTGAGTAAACTATGTGGCTTCGCTGTGTTGTTACTTTGGGCTTAAGTTACAGTTTGCAAGCGGTATTGAAGAAAAAATAGTAATAATAATAATAATAAATAATGGACACTTATCACTCGCATTGCTCTGATTCAAAAGAAAAGGGCTATCATACTTGTGTAATGGAAATCAGAACCACCGATGGTAAAACAACACGAGAAAATATAGAAAAATATAATTTCTACATTGATCCGATCGGACATCGAATCCGGGACCCAAGAGCGGCCACGTTTTAAACCAAGCGTGCTTAGCCACTATATAACGGAGATTGTCGATATAAATACTACGCAGTATAAACCATCATTTGGACAGTCATGAATAATTATAATAAATTGTTTTTTCATGATCTAATCAAATCAAAACATTTATTCCGGAACGCGATCCATAATGATGTGAGTATCAATTTTCCTTTTTAACTATGTTAGTATTATTACATCTAAGTTTAAATTTTTCTATTTTAAAAAAAGTGATGAACTGGCATGCAGCTCCATCCACCTGTCCATCATCAGGGAATCTCACCGCTCGGCCAACGCACTCAGTAAGCTGTTGGTACTGCTCCGAAAACGATTAAGCAGCGAGGCACTTCTCTTTTAGATGATGGTGTTATAATCATCAATTTACGCCTGTCCAAAAATCGTTGAGGCGCTGCAAAACCGCGGCAGCCCCATCAGCACCCTGAACGCGTTGTTGTACTGGACGCGCTGGGCGCCGTATGCCCGCTGCATATAGCTAGTTCGCAGGCTGCACGTGTAGAAGGACTGACAGTAAGCCTGAAACAAGATGCCTTTACTGGTACGGTACAGCGTGGAAACCTATGAGCCAGCATGTTACACCGAACAGACAGCAACCTGCGTTCCCTCTTAATGTACTCATCCGTGACCCAGATATTTGAATTTACTGACCCTATTTAATGTAGCACCGCAAAGCGTGCTGCATATGAGTAGGTCTTGGTACCAGTCAATCAATCAGTCAATACTTCCCAGAAACGCCAAATCGTGTGAAAGCAGCCAGGTCTCCTGTAACGCCACTATGTCCGCCGACTTGCAAAGTTTTCTAACGCATTCAACTGATCGAATAACAATTTGTTAGTTAAAGCTAATAATTTTGTTTGTGTTTATATTCATACTAATTTTAATTGGATGTTATATTAGCTCTAACCCCATAGTAAGTACCTCTTGACTGACGAGGACCAAACTCCACAAAAGGACGATGCAAAATACCAACAGGCCAAAAGTCCTCGGTTAAAAATATAATTGTTTATGTTAAGGGGCGAACTCCTTATAAGCATCATAATCTTTCACCAATTTCATATTATTATTTTCCAAACGTAAATCTATATTAGTCCCCCATCTAACTTTTAAACTAAGCTAGTGGTTTTTTTTAAATATATATCTTAACAAATTCTTTCAAAGAAAATTGGTTTTAACGAGATCGAAGTAGTAGTTTTTGAGATATAGCATATTTTCAACCACCGCAAACATAACTTTGTTCTTCATACAAACATTATGAAATACAAAGTTATATTTGCTGTCAACAAATATTGTGGTATTTTACTAAGTGGATTCCCTAATTCAGTTAACGTTGTCACGGAACTCTTAGTGCGCGAGTCCAACTCGCACTTGGCCGGTTTTTACTGTTACGTTGTTCACGATCGACGCATTCTTAAGCGACTCAATTTTCCGTTGTAGTTCCTTTACATTTAACAGTTTTACTGTCGTATACTCGTCACAAATACGCTGAATTTCGCATCTCATAGTCAACTGGTCTTTGAGTGGACGGGTCAAATCCTCATGGTCGACTACGACTGGCGGAATTTCGTGCAAATTCCTCGCAACAAAGGTCGGTATGTCTTCCGGGTTAGTCTCCTTGAGCACGCAGATGATGACAAGATAACTATGTATTATGTCTGAATTGATTCCAAATTACCTTTAAGCTATTTGGATGAATCCAGGAAATGAAGTTTTTCACATTTTGATAACTATACCAATCTATACTAATATTATAAAGCTGAAGAGTTTGTTTGTTTGTTTGTTTGTTTGTTTGAACGCGCTAATCTCAAAAACTACTGGCCCGATTTGAAAAATTTTTTTTACGTTGGATAGTCCATTTATCGAGGAAGGCTTTAGGCTATATAACATAAAGATACAACTCATAAGACCACAGCAGAAATGAAAAATGTTGCGAAAATGGGAGAAAGATATTCCTTTTGAGAGCTTCCGCTGCATACGCTGCGGAAACCGCTTAAGTTACACAAAAATCATGTATGACAGGATTGTTCAACATTAAGAGTTCTATAATAAAGTCCGTGACAGCATATGTCTATCTTTTATGGTTGACTTACTACAACCTTTTTTATGTTAATAAATTTGTAAAAAAATAATTCATTATGTTTAGAGGTGTATTATACACACAGGTATTTATTCTTATCAAAATGAATACATTCGTCATCACGAGCATTTTATTTAGAACAAAGTTGCCCTTTACATCATTTGATTTCAATAAATATCTTAGGAGCTATCACAGTTTTAACATAACTCCGCACCAAAATAATGTTCGCAGCTTAAGTACAACGTGCGCTTGCGCTAATATTAATATAAGTATTATAAAGCTGAAGAGTTTGTTTGTTTGAACGCGCTTATCTCAGGAACTGCTGGACCGATTTGAAAAAATATTTCTGTTTTGGATAGCTTATTTATCGAGAAAGGCTTTAGAATATAAAACATGACGCTGCGACGGGAGGGGAGGGAGCAAACTCAAAACGCGCGGACGAAGTCACGGGGGACCGCTAGTATTAAATAAACGCACCAACCCGCACTGATCCCGCGTGGTGGAGTATGTATAAAAATCGTAAAGCAGTTAACAAGATACATTTTTCTACCAAATTTGAACACTGTGATGCTTATAGTTACTGAATAAAACTGCTGTGACATACGGACGGCCAGACACACAGACAGACAGACAGACTTGACGAAACTATAAGGGTTCCGTTTTTTGCCATTCGGCTACGGAACCCTAAAAATGCACTCTTAAAAAGCAATTAACAGCAAAAGTGACCTAAAAGACTTATAAAAAAAACTCTACATCTTCTCACATGGGTCAATAAAATATCTGAAAAGCGAACTTGGTGCGCACTGATAAACGGATAGTTCCGTAGCTCCCCGCATACTTTCCGCATTTGCTATCTTAAGTTTCGAGCGGCTTGTTTTAAATTCTTATTAATTTACATAATTAAATATCTACGAAATAAGGAATCGAGATAAATTGGGAGGAAAACATACAGCTGTGTGCGTAAAAGGTAGTCTGTGTGTAACTTCACGAAATCGGGAACTGGGTCTTAAACTCTTGTTGTGTATTAAAAGTACATAAACTGATAATAATATATATGTTTAACATTTGACTTTAGTTTAGAATGTTATTAACACTCACAGTGACATACTTATATTCACAAAGATGAAATAAGAAACCAAAACTTGCGCACAGGCGGGACTAGAACCAGCAACTTTCTGGCTAAACGGGCCAAACGTTTTGCCAATTGAGCTACCGTGCTGTTAGTCCGACCGTGCGTAATTTCTGGTCTCATAGGATACGTAATAACGCGTGACGTCTGCGCTATCTAACCCAACTGTTTTAAAACAGCAGACATCACGTATTATTTAGTTTCCATAAGAGACTAGAAATTTCGCACGGGCGGACCAACAGCACGGTAGCTCAATTGGAAGAGCGATTGGCTAAACGCCAGAAAATTGCCGGTTCGAGTCCCGCCCGTGCGCATTTTTTAGGGTACGGAGCCGAATGGCAAAAAAACGGAACGATTCTTATACAAAAAAAAAATAATTATTATTTTTAAGGGGGCTCCCATACATGAAACTAAAACCGAAAAATATTTTTTTACCAAACCTAGGCTTGTCTGTGGATAGGTCTCTTAAAATGACATGGAAGTTCTTAATACCATTTTCTTTTAAAGTCTAACATTTCATAGCTAGACGCTTCCAAATTGGTAAAATGGGCATCCTCCCCCATCTAACTTCTAAACTAAGCGAGAATAAATTTTGAAAAAAATATAAAATGTAGACCTAAACAAATACTTTCAACAAAAATTGGTTTGGACGGAATCGTACTAGTAGTTGTTCTAATATAATATATTTTCAACAACCGCAAACATAACTTTGATGTTTATACAAAATCTATGAAAAACAAAGTTATATTTGCTGTCAACAAAATATTGTGCTTATTTACTAAGTGGAAGTAAGTGGATTGCCTAATTCAGCACTGGACGTCCTTTACCTGATAATGATGATCATGAGTTAGATCCGTATCTACACATATAGTAATAACCCAGATAATATAATACTACTAGTACAGATACCTCATCTCATACAAGAAAACGGTTCCGCCGAAACGGGTGATAGTAACGGGCGATGGAGAAGACTACAATACGGACTAGATGGAGCTACTGGAGTAGACTGGACTTGCCGATATAAAAGCACATCGGTTGCTCGCAATACAGTCCACGTTTTTACTTCCTCAATAGATAGCGCTAAACTCACTGCAGTCCACGTATTAACTTCATCAATAGATGGCGCTAAATTTATTTTCGTGTGCGACCAGTAGATTTCAGCTTCGGCTGTCGATACGATTGCATCCAGATTTGGGTAGGTACCTACACAAATAAATAAAAAATGTGATCACTCGCATAAGGTAATTTATTTTTTTAAAGATGTTATTGTATTTATCCCTCAAGCGTATTTGAACGATACACAATAGAAATTCCATTGTTATGCGGTCTCATGCGACCGCTTGGGCGTTGAAGCAGAAACCCTGTTTGTTTTCTTATAATACAGAGTCTAACAAAACTAGTTTTATAGAGTTTTTTCAAAGTTATGTTTCCTAACATACTAATTCACTTCTATATAAGGAAACCTGCTATACTTCTACCTATATACCTATACACACATACGAACCAAAGGTATCTGCTCTGTAAGTCAAATGTTCATGCTTTCTACTCTAGTCATCTCAGTCACCCGTACCAGGATAACATGGGAGCAAGCAAGATGACTTTAGCCGAAATAACGTGCAACGTCTTACAGAGTGGGCCCCCAGTTTTGTCTACCTACTCATTAGACACTTATGAATGAAATAAACTTTCAAACAAGCTGTGTAAATTAAATGAATAATCTGGGGGTTTACGGAGTTAGTGGCAGATTTGCATACTTACTTTATAGTTGCAGTCTTTCCTTTTTACTCCTACTACTAAAATAATAACAGACACAACCTTATCAATAATGTTAATTAACGTTGCCTAACCAAAATAAATAATCAGCCAGGCAAGAAATTGTAAGACAAAGGAAAGGCGTTGTAGTGTTTACCTACCTAAACAGTTAACTGATTCTATTATGCAAAAAATTAAGTCTCCTACCTACCTAAACCTCAAAAGAGACATAAGCAAATGATTCCTTTGGTATAAGCAGGCTAAGGATATAGATAAGCATAAAGAAAATACGACATTGATGCAACAATTTATTTTGAAACGTAAAATACTCGTGGATAATGTTGTTATTAATAAACAATTATTGTAGCCCTCTAAAATAAAAATTATTCCATGGCGTCTTAGCTAATTCATAAAAAAGTTACCTATTTACGGGAATGTTAGTTAAGGATTAACGGTAGGTAATATAACACTAAATGTCTAAGGTTTCGATACATATCATCACGTATCACTTGTTACACGATTTAGAATGTTTTTATAACTTCTGCGTATAACTGGTACAATTCTACGTAATCACGCACTTAACAAAATCACAGTAATCTTCTCTTCATAAACAATGCCATGTCCTTCATGTAGGTAGGTATAAACAATATCATGTTCTTCACGTAGGTAGATAGGTAAGGCATGAAGAGGTGATAGGTGGGGCGCCGCGCCAGCCAGGGCACCGGGCCCACCCTGAACCACGACGGCCGAACCCGAAGGAAGAATACACGGAGGCCAAGATGTCCGTGCTGTAGAGGAACACCCGCCAGACCTCTCAAGTCCACCCGTCTAGCCGCTTCAGGAAGACTGTTGTTGTTTACTGATCAGGCCGTTCTTGACTACTTGCAATAAGTGAATATCAAATTCAGCCGACGTCCTTTACGTGGCAAAATGATTTTGCGACTGATGGATGCAATAAAAATCACACGCGCGCGTGTGGACGGCAAAAGAAGAACGCCGCCACCCGCCCAGACACAAAGGATACCGCTCCTTTGTTTGCGTCTGCCGCGGCGCGGCGAACCGACATATGACGGCTGGCTTTGTTGGTGTGCGTGCGCATTTGACAGTGTTGTATAGTAAACAGGTGCAAATAGTGTGTTTTTTTACACATTTAAAAGTGCTACTTTTTTGATCTCTGAAACTAGCCTGTTTTTTTTTTCTCAAATTTGGTGTGCGTAATCTGTATGATGTATATATACCGCACGTTGGCGGTCGATCATTGGTTTTGTTAGACCCTGTCTGTATAAAAGTCCTGTGTAATAATAATATGTAATAAATCATTAACCCCAACAAAAAAGATTTAGATTTTTCAAAGTGATCGCAATCTTTTTTGATGTGTGAATTATGTATCTTAGGTAAAAGAGAGATAGATGAAGAATGAAGAGTAGGTACCTACCTACCTGGATTTTCGATTCTTTCTGATTCTGCAAGGAATGGGATAAGCTCTGAGCCATACTGCCATAATTAATAAGCATATCTGGCGTTAAGCATTTGTACATAGATATATATTCATTTATATCAATACGTTTGTACCTAGTAACATTTTGAATTTATTTGCCAGCAGTTAAGCCAGAATCAAAAATACGCGCTCGTAAAAGATCCCGTATCTTTGACATGATGTAATTTCGGTCGTATCAATAATGCTTCAACACCCGAGCGGTTGCAGGCAACCGCATAACAAAAGAATTTCTATTGTGTCTCGTTCACATACGCTTGAGGGAATAATCCTTAATGTCTAAAGAATGTTACATTACCTACATGCTACGAATATAGTTTATCAAGAGCATGAAAGTATTTTAATTAGCTGCAAGCGGTACCGGCTTCCCCGAAATACTAAATAATAAGAAGATCGTTTTAGTACTAGTAGTATTATATTATCTGGGGTTTTAGTGAAATTAAACCTTGCGCTCATAAAAAGAGGTCAAAAATTGCGAAAAATACTCAAGTATTTTTCTTGCTAATGCGATTTTGCGCCTTATGCGTATCGAAATATGGATGCATTTTCTATTAAATACTTTCAACTTATTTTAGTAGGCACTATAGAGCCGGAGGCCCTATTTTTGAAATACTCGCGACAAGATGGCGTATGACATTCACTGATTATACTCCAATTTTGGAATGAAAACCAGTTGAAATCCATTCAGAAGGGATTTGAATAAATGTATCTAAATTTTGTGAGTACCTACTCATGTCCTTATTCACGGTATTTTCGTTGATTATTTGTTCGTTTTCGAACGCAAATCACACGCCATATTCGAGAGATTCAAAAATAGAGGCACAGGAGCTCTATTTTTGAATCACTCGCTTCAAGATGGCGAGTGATTTTCGTTCGAAGATGAATTAAAATCCATAGAAAAAACTCGTTGTCTAACGAAAATCACTCGCCATTTCGAAGCGAGTGATTCAAAAATAGGGCTCCTGGGCGCCGATAAGAAACTCAAAGGCTCAAACGAAAAGTATTTCCTTAAAGTAGGTATTTCGTTTTGTACATTGTCTTCTATATGCAGCAAAATTGGTAGGTATTTACCTCCCAACCAGGAGGCCGATTGTCGCGACAATCGAACTTTTTTCGTGTGTTTATTTACCGAAAAAATCTAGTAAAATATCTACACGTAAAAAAACTATCACACGAACAAAATCTAAGTAGGGTAAACATACCGGTTATCGGCCGTTTAAGCGACTTGTTGACTTCAGAGTTGATTTCTGTCATAATGCTGAACGTCAAGAGTTTAAAAAAATAAAACATTTGGACCTACAATAGTCTAGTTTCATAATACCTAACGTTAATAGACGCAGTAGTGATACATGATTTAAAAAAAAATCTTTTTGTAAATATAGCAAATATACCGGTTATCGGCCTTTTTACTCAGTTATCGTCCACCAATGCACTGGTTATCGGCCACCTAATGCACGGTAGGAAAATTAGTGTTATTCAATAGCACATAGGGCTCATAATAGAATGAAAATAAAACAAATAATAAATAAGAAAAAAACAGAAGAAAACTCTAACAGTGGCTAGTGGGTCTGGATCTAAAACTTGCAGTTCCCGTTCCATTATTCGAAAATTCTATAGAAGGTATTGTTTGATTTTCTGTCAATGTAATAAAAAAAAATGTCACGCCTTTTAATAAATACGGCCGGAAATAGGTTTTGTGAAGACTAGCTATCGGCCGTCACACTTTTGGTATTTTTAAAGGTCATATCTTTGGAACTATCAGGTAAACGGGCGGCCGGAATCTAGTTTTCTCTTTACAAAATTAAAGCTGTTTACTATTATAATAGGATCTCTGTTTGTAAAATAAGGTTTCCGCAATATTAGCAAAGAAAAATGACGTAAGTAAACTGGTTTCCCGACCACCCGGTCGGAAAGAGGATTTTTAAACTAAACGATAACTTATTGTCCGACCATCAAAAATACTACATATTATGAAAAGTTTGGTCAGTTTGGGCACTTTAATATTGAATTAACACATGCTTCATACACATAAACCAATTCATTCACATAGGTGAATGAATTGGTTTATGTGTTAATTCATAACCATATTCATAACATAAACCAATTCATTCACATAGGTGAATGAATTGGTTTATGTGTTCGTACAATCGTAACAATCAAAAACTCACCTTTGAAAATCAACCCACCTGCTATTTTTTTGGCTAAATTTGCCACGCCTCCAGACACCAAATTTTGAAATGGCGCGTGAGGGCTCAGATTGCAAATTTCCAGGTTAAGCCGTTGGATTATGAACCGTGAACGTCGTCCGAGTCGAATGACGTGAAATTGGAAAGAAGCTGCCTATACACTGTTTATTATTCAAAATAATGTGCGAAGTGGCCGAAAAGGGGTAGTGGCCGGTGAACCGGTATGTTTACTTTGATACCTGGTTTTGAGCCCTGGTGCTGATTTATGGACGTACTATTAAAATAAAAATAAATAAATAAAATAAAATCCATTTATTTCAGACGATGTCCATAAAGTATAAAATTATATCAAAACACAAAATAATTTTAAATTTAAAAAATAATTATAGTAAATTGCAAATAAATTCAAATTAAAATTAGTCGAATCAAATACAAATACTAAAAATATGTCAATTACAAAATAAATTAAATTATAATTAATAAAGTTATTCATTGTTCTATTATAATTATTATTATTTAATTTAAATATCGGCCACTCTCTGGAGCACCAGGCACACTTGTATGTACTTTCGTCCAGTGCTGCAGAAGAGGGCAGTCGGGCTTCTGACTGAGGACATTCAGGATGGTGTTAGGGCTCCCGCGCGCACGGATCATCAGCGAGGCGATACGCTTGCGCAGCACTTTTAAGACCTGGTACTTGAATTAGCAAGTACGACCTATGCCCACTCGTAGCGTCTGCTGGACACTAAGTTTCTCGGAATCAATTGTCTATTTATAAGCTAAAATACTTGATTAAAAAATCACACATTGTGGTTAATGGATGGGTTATTCCGGTATTATGTTTAAACACACAACTTATTTCATTGAGTTTTCAACCGAGTTCAAAAAAGGAGATTCTCTGCTGTACTAGGTAGGTATTTGTCCGCGAGTTTCGATGCAGTTTTCAGTATGTTTTATCAGGACGTTTAGTTACTTTTATGGAAAAATATTATTTAAGATAATTGAGTTTGCAATCAATTCAATACTTATTTTCATTTTTAGTACTTTAATTTACTGGCTCTACAAATTTATCGATTACTACAAAATACAATGATACAATACAATTAATGACACTGTGCGTACCCAGCCTGACCTTGATATATAACTTGTCTTAACATTGCTCTACTTTCCTCCTCCAACGATATTGTTCGTAGTTGAGTTACAGAATTTTTAGTGTTTTTTTCGTTCTTCCTTTTTATGTGCATTAAGATTTATGATTATATTATGATATGATGATTTGTATTACAAACACATAAAAATGAAGAAAAAAAACACTAAAAACAATAGACGTTAATCTATTCTATGCTTAAATCGTAAGATATTACTGCTACGATGCATTTTGTTAGTCTACAATTTAACGCATAAGCGCAAGTTAGTATACTATTAATTATTAATTGAAACCAGTTATGCGTCTTTATCTAAAAAAAATTAAAAACCGTATAGGATTCCGTTGAATCTTGACACCCGCGCAAAATACCTATAGAGTGACCATGATCACAGCAATGAGTAAGAATTATAGTCACTTCAGAATCAACAAAAAAACTTATAATTGTGAAAGCATGCCGTGATTTAACAAAATCACTTACCTATACATAAATAAACGTTTTATCAAATAAAAGAAAAACATTCTGGAAAAGTGGAACATTAACTTGTATTTTTTTTCACACCAAGCTGTCTCAGGGTAGATTAATTTTATGACTGCTGCCAAATATGTGGCGTTTTCAAATTAGGCGTTTTTACCATATTTGACGAATATTTCTTATTTGACGTTGGTAAAATCGGCTTTAAGTAAAAAAGTAAAATAATTAACATCGTCGAGTTTGAACACACCGCGAAAATTATGGGATGAATAGACGTCAATTTTTTCACACAAGTGTGGAAAATCGGGATAACCTCTTTTCCTTGCCTACCACAGTTGCCTTTACAAGTCGCATTTACAAAATTATGTTTGCGACAAAACATAAACAAAAATAGGGTAACTCGTACATTTTCTGGCATTCGGCAGTTCATGGCCACCTGGCAACAATTCTCTAATGTTTAGGTTTAACCAACGAAATACTATTATTTGTGATTGATATTATAAATAGTAATACTAATAGTAATTAAAAATAATTAATTACTTAGCAACCGTGGTCGAGAAATCGCCTACTACGCAGCGGGTTGCGGGTTCGATCCCCGCATAATGTTACGGGTGTTTTCTATGTATATTATGTATGTATTTACAAACAAAAAAGTATTTAAGTATTACATCCGTTGTCTGGCACCCATAACATAAGCTTTGAGTAACTTGGGACTAGATAGTGATGTGTGGGAATGTCCATAGGATGTTTATTAGCAACCGGCCGTTAGCCGTTTAAGATATCGTTTTTGAATTTTCGGAAAATGGTGTTGATCACTGAATGTCATCACACACATCAATGGTTTTATTTGTAACTTTACTGCATGTTAACAGAAATTAAATGAATAATATACTACTTCATTTTGTTTGATAATTCATACAAAACAGAATTGTTGGGGTGGCTAACAACTGCAATGGAATTGTTATCATTTTCTAATTATAGTTAAGTATTTTAATATTTTGAGGTCCCTGGCCTAGGAGCCAATGAATGAAAATATTTCGATTGTGGGTTGAATAACTATGTTAGCTGTTAAAAAAGATTTAAATAAATTATGAAATTAGTTCAATCATCAAAAGCATCATTATTAAATAAAATTACAATAAAATGTAATAAATATTAAATATTATAACTTCAAAAAAAATAGTATATTGACTGCGCATGAATCATATCACAATGGTTCTGGTAACTTCAGTCAAATCGCTGTGCAAATGCCTACGGTAGGTACTCTATTGCGACTGGCCCTCGACCTGCGCACCAGGGATTTGCACCGCTTGTGCAAACTAGTAACTCACAAGCACGCGGTTTTGAGTATTATCATCATTTTTAATAGCCCCAGGATGGACACTGTACATAAACCCCCTCCATGAAACCTTTAAACGGTGGTATTCATGTATGGTGATCCTTTAATCTATACAAAGTCGTATGCTTGTAGACATCTTCACTTGACTTTTGATGCTCCAATGTAGATTTTTCCTGCCCCAACGGCCATCATCATTTGCGCTATGGGCCTTGCCTATTGCCACTTCAGCTCACTGTTTCGTAGGGTTATGTTAGTTACATACTTTTGCTTTACGCATCTCTTTATTTCGAGATCGAAGAAAACTTAGCTCTTTTATGAAGCCCATAGTTGGAAATCATGTGTTGCATCCGTTTGAAGTTCCTATTTCACGTTGAGGATTAAAAATCCAAATAATTACCGCTTAATACGCAATTCAAGAGTTCAGTTTCCAATTGATACTGGAGTAAGTATTATATGAGTGTTCGACAATATTTTCTTCTTGTCCCTGTACATTTCAATATCTGTTGAGGTGAGAGGCTCGGTCAACGTTAACAGCACAATATCAAGATTATCCAGCATCTTTAATACATTGACTAATTCATCGGATATCAATCAGTGTGTGTGATAATTCAGCCACCGTCATGATACATGTTGATTTTTCCCCAATGCGAATCTTATGTAGGAGAGGCAACCTAATTTTTCTTGCCAATTTTTCTTACAAATACACATATCCACTTATTTAAAATTTTAAGAAAACACATTATTTGTCAGGTGCAAGATTTAACCCAGCCTATTGCACTTTATTAGGTGTGCGTAGTAAAAAAAGCTAAATATAAATATTAAAATAAATTCCAAAGTCGATTTTAATTATATTGAGGTTTGTCATCATTCGTTCATGGTCTAATCGTTTAAACTGCCTCGGTAGCGCAGCGGTTAGAAGGTCGCACTTTAAAGTGACGGCTGCACCAGAGGTCCACAGGTTTGCGCACACACTTGTGCACTATAATATGTCCCGCGCAGTCTGTTCGTTTTTTGATTATAGTTTAAAGTCTCCATTGTTAGGATACATTTATTTATGTAAAAAATAGTTATAGTACAAAATTCGGTTGCAAGTCAGCACGGCCAAAAACTGGTCATAAATAAAACAAAATCAGATTTTATATCCAGAAAATCATTTTTTGAGTAATTAATACTTATCAAATAATATGAGCAATGCAGACAAGAGATATTTTTGAATTATTCAAAGTCCTTAAACGGCAAGAACCTACTCGAACAACCAAATTTTTGCACACGCTCTTAGCGTTGGGTGCCTATCAATATGTGTACCTAATAATGTGACAAAATCTCCTAACATCGTGTTTAGTCTCTATCGTTAAGGAGTTAGAATTTAATTCTGGCCATACAATGAGTTTTCTATTCATTTGTACTACTATAACTAATATTATAAAGCTGAAATCTAGTTTGTTTGAACGCGCTAATCTCAGAAACTACTGAACCGATAAAAAAAATGTGTGTCGGATATATTATTAATCGACGAAGGTTTTGGGCTATAAAAAATCACGCTACGGCTTAGAAGAGCAGAAGATATATCCTTTCCTTTCCTTTATATCCTATGGACATTCCCACACATCGCCATCTAGCCCCAAAGTAAGCTACTCAAAGCTTGTGTTATGGGTGCCAGACAACGGATATAATACTTAAATACTTTTTGTTTGTAAATACATACATGATATACATAGAAAACACCCAGACCAATACAAACAGACATGTTCATGCACACAAATGTTTGTATTGTGCGGGGATCGACCCGCACCCGCTGCGTCGTAGGCGATTTCTCGACCACTACACCAGACGGGTCGTCATTATATCCTTATCTCACTAACTCGGTGATGAAGCGAACGATCTTTACGTAACTTTATATCGAGAGATCAAAATGAGCCGTTATATCAGTGAGAGCCGAATGAGTAAAGAGCTACTTACGATGATGCGAATGATTCTATATATAAACAAAAACCCTTTAATAAGGATATGCTATTGTTTGTTGTCATACAATACATAACTACTAATAAGAAGCTCACAGTTTTTTGTACGTTTTATACTTATTACGTACGTTAATTATTTATATTACTTTATAAAGAAAATAATAACCATTTGATTTTCCTTCATACTAAGCAAGCAGGCTTAGGACTGTCAACCTAGATAAAAAATGTTAATGACAGTTTTTGAATTTAAAACACCTGAAAAGTAACTAACTCAATGTTTGTTTACTAATAAAATCAAGTTGTCGCATTCAGTAGTCCAAAAACTTGCTATTATACCGACAGCCGAAGTGCGCCGGCTCTAATCACAAAAGAAACTAAAAAAACGTTAACAAACATTCAACCAGCCAATATTTATAGAACCGCACGCAATGCAAATTGAACTTTATTTTGTTAACACTACGAGAACATACAGATTCTACCGTTTTACCGAGCCACGGTTCGGTCATAATACCTACGCACACTGCGAACGTATCTTCCCTTCTCTTTCTTTCGCTCTAGAAATGAAATGAAGCCGTCTTTCTTTATCACCGGCTTCGACTCAGTTAGTATATCTGAAAATTCAACTTTATCTCTCGGATATAGAGATTTATTTGAAACACAAGTGAGCTACGGATATATGAGCCGTTTGGGTGAGAGAGGTTTTTTATCTTTCTCTCGCGAGCTACACAAGTCTACTTGAAATTACCGTCTGGCATCACTGGTCAAATGAAACGCATTCATAAAAATACGCCATCTATACGAGGGTCAAACTGAAAGTTCTTAGAAAATCAAAAACTGATTACATTAGCCAGTTATTAGTTTTATTATATCTTTTCAAAATATTGTCCATTGACGTCAATACACCGCTGCATGCGATGGAACCACTGGGAAAAGCACTTTGCCCACTCGTCCTTAGGGGTCTCTTCAATGGCATCGCGATACGCAGCCACCGCTTCTTCAGCATTCATAAACCGCTTTCCTTTAAGTTTTTCTTTAATTTTTGTAAATAAATAAAAATCACAAGGCGCGAGGTCGGGGCTATACGGCGGGTGACCCAGTAATTCAACGTTTGATGTCGCCAAATAGTCGATCGTTCGCTTGGCGGTGTGCGACGAGGCGTTGTCGTGGTGAAGGAGGATCCTACTGCGAGGTCGTTTCTCTCGAACTTTTTCCAAGACAAGTGGCAAACAATTGGTAGTGTACCATTCTGCAGAAACTGTTTTTTGATCCTCTAACACAATTGTTGCGAAATGACCTATCCTTCCAAAGAACGAGGCCACCATTTTTTTTCCCACACTTCGATCTCTCTTCACTTTAGTTGGCAACTCCTCGAAAGGAAACACCCACTGAGCAGATTGTCTTTTGGTTTCAGGATCATAACAGTAAATCCAGCTTTCGTCATCTGTTAGTATATCGAACACAGCATTTGAGTCACCTCCGTTAAATCTTTCAATCATTTTACGGCACCAATCCACACGATGGAGTTTTTGAGCCTTACTCAAATTATGAGGTATCCACCGGGCGCAAAGCTTCCTGACCGCAAAATGTTCGTGGAGGATTTTGTGCACTTGACTCATACCGATGCCTAAGCTTGTCCGAATCTGCTGATAGGTCACTCTTTTGTCAGTCTCTATCATACGCCGCACAACACAGATGTTATTTTCAGTCGTCGCCGTAGAAGGCCGTCCCTCACGTACATCATCAGTGAGATTAGTGCGACCACGTTTAAACTCATTAAACCAGTTGTAAACAGTCGCACGAGATGGGGCTTCATCGTGAAAGGCCAATCGTAGTCTATCATAACTTTCTTGTTGACTTAAATGACATCGAAAGTCATAAAAAATCATTGCACGAAAATTTTCTCGTGTTAAATTCATGTTGACGTGACACAGACAATTTTCAATTTGCCGCCAAATCGTAAAACAAATGACAAATGAATGAAATGTATACTCAGTAATATTGGCAAAGAGTTCTATTTTCAAATTTTAGAATATTTTTTTTATTATATCTATACTAATATTATAAAGCTGAAGAGTTTGTTTGTTTGTTTGTTTGTTTGAACGCGCTAATCTCAGAAACTACTGGCCCGATTTGAAAAATTATTTTTATGTTAGATAGTCCATTTATTGAGAAAGGCTTAAAGCTATATAACATAAAGATACGACTCACAAGACCACAGCAGCAATGAAAAATGTTGCGAAAACGGGAGAAAGATATTCCTTTTGAGAGCTTCCGCTGCATACGCTGCGGAAACCGCTTAAGTTACACAAAAATCATGTATGACAGGATTGTTCAGCATTAAGAGTTCTATAATAAAGTCCGCGACAGCATATGTCTATCTATTATGGTTGACTTACTACAACCTTTTTTATGTTAATAAATTTGTAAAAATAATGCATTATTTTTTGAGGTGTATTATACACACAGGTATTTATTCTTATCAAAATAAATACATTCATCATCACGAGCATTTCATTTAGAACAAAGTTGCCCTTTATATCATTTGATTCCAATAAATATTTTAGGAGCTATCATAGTTTTAACATAACTCCGCACCAAAATAATGTTCGCAGCTTAAGTACAACGTGCGCTTGCGCTAATTATATTATAAAGCTGAAGAATTTGTTGGTTTGTACGTGCTTATCTCAGGAACTGCTGAACCGATTTAAAAAAATATTTCTATGTTAGATAGCTTATGTATTGAGAAAGGCTTTAGGATATAAAACATGACGCTGCGACGGGAGGGGAGGGA
This sequence comes from Pyrausta purpuralis, assembly GCA_963924145.1. NCBI lineage: Eukaryota > Metazoa > Arthropoda > Insecta > Lepidoptera > Crambidae > Pyrausta > Pyrausta purpuralis. The sequence continues at coordinate 21,455,899 of OZ001657.1, forward strand.
GCAAACTCAAAACACGCGGACGAAGTCGCGGGGGACCGTTAGTTGTTTATAAGTGGCCAGTTCTAAGAACTTTCAGTTTGACCCTCGTACTAGTTTGTTGTCAACTTTCCACCATGCCACATAGTTTTGTCGTATGCCGACAGGGGGTTAGAGGGTAGTAAAAGCATGCTTTTATGCTTTTTACACTATTTTTGCCAATTATGGAAAAAAGCAATGGTATTGAGTTTTTTTCTCTTTTAAACAACTGAAAATGTTTATTAACATATTTTTCGGGTATTATCTTCACGTATCTTAGGATTTTAGTCTATCTAATAAACAGTAATTGCTCTAGCTATACACGTGTCGCCATCTATTGAGAAATTTTAAAGGCTATGTAACTTATGTACCGAATGAGACCCCGTGCTAATAATATAAAGCTAAAGAATTCTTTTGTTTAAACGCGCTAATCTCAGGTACTTTTTAACTAATTTGAAACATTATTTCTGCGGTGGATAGCTTATTTATCGAAGAAGGCTTTTAGCTGTAAATCATCACACTGCGACGGGAGGGAAGGGAGCAAACGAAATGCAAGGGGGTGCGGGGGAAAGATTTTTTGTTTGTTTGTTTGAACGCACTAATTTCAGGAACTACTAGACCGATTGGGTAAAATATTTTTGTGTTAAATAGCTAATTTATTGAAGAAGGCTTAGGGCTAAAAAATGTCACGCTGCAACGGAAGGCACAAACGCAATACGCGCGGACGCAGTAGCGGGGGCCGCTGATTTAATCATAAAGCTGCTTAAACTATTACGAATGTAATTATCATGGGAATTGGCACAAAATGTCAATAATCTTTTATCCCGTCTTCATTATCTTTTAGAGTGTTGTCCTACTATAAAAGCCGACTTACAATCCTCCATCACAAGTGATAATGACCCTTAAATACTTTTATCTGGCAACACAATAATACCCTGTCCCAACATTTTATGCGTAATATAAAGATAAGGGCGGCCATAGTTTTACGGTCCACTCTGGACAGTGTCCGTAGTAACGTCCTGCAAAAAAGTTGGAGGTTTTTTTTTTGTAGCCGATTGGCACAAAACGGGATCCTCATTGTTTCGTCAAGTCTGTCTGTCTGCCTGTCTGTCCGTATGTTTGTCAATGCCACTTTATACTGTAACTTTAAGCAAGCACTGTTGAAATTTTGTAAGAAGATGTATCCTGTTAACCGCTTTACGAATCTCATACAAAAAATAAAAAATATGATATTAAAGGCCGCTCCCATACATGAAACTCAAACCGATTTTTTTTTTAGTTAAGCCTATGCGTGTCTATGGATAGGTCTTTTAAAATGACATAATGTAGATCTGAACAAAAAATTTTAACAAAAATTTTCAATAACCGCAAACATAACTTTGTTTTTCATATAAAAATTATGAAAAACTTCTAGCTAAGTGGAAGTAAGTGAATACTCTAATTCAGATAAAGTTCATGATTCGATTAAGACGAATCTAACAATTTCAGATTTGTATGAACGATGTCGCTACGTCGACGCAACCCAATCGAGACGTAACGTGAATAAGGCTTTTTTTAATTTGTTTGTATTATTCAGATGATGTTAATTAAATGCTGATAAACTGCATGATCCCAAACGAACCAAAGGTCAAACTATCAAACTTTGATATTGATTAGTTTAATTTGGCACGTCTTAAGCTAAGTAAAAACTTCAAACTATGCAAATTTGAGGTCTTCTTGTGAAAACACATGCTGTGCCAATATGACCCTTAACACAAAGGATTATCAAGATAGAAGATTGCAGCTTTGCAATTTACGAAGCCTTTGGCTTTATGTTACAAGTAGTTTACACCATTATCAATCTTCTTCTGCAACAGCAACTAAAGTTCAGTTCTATGTACCTTCTTAGTATTCACTTTGAGTTCAATAATATATGTTGTCGACCTCCGTGGTTGAGTGGCTAAGTACGCTGGGTTCCGATGCGTTGTCGCTCCGAGGTCCCGGATTCGATTCCCGGTCGGGTCAATGTAGAAATCAGAACTTTCCACATCGTGTCGGGTCTGGATGTTGTAGTATCACCGTTGTTTCTGATTTCCATAACACAAGTGTATTATTAGCAAATTACTTTGGGATCAGTGCAATGTATGTGATCGTTATCCAATATTATTATGTATTGAAAAAACATGTTTTGTGTAGATATAACTTAAAAAGAAGTTTATAAGACAATCCTTTACCACGACTATAAACTATATAGGCCAGTCGTTGTAATATTTGAGATTGCATTAATTGAAATAATAAAATAAAATAATTGAAATAAATTTAAACCACAATTTCGTTCACTGATGTCGGTAATATCTTAATAGATGTCATATATCTTCACTTTCCTATCTGTTTTTTTTTAATTTTATTAAATATATGTATTCTATGTACGTTCATTAATCTCATGCATACTTACATATATTCTGTATTTCTGTAATTTTAGTATGTATGTTTATGTTACTGCATTTTAAAATATTTTTTTGGTCCCTGTCAGTACTTTTAAATATTCCGCCACTGATTTAACTCTCTGCATTTTCCATACGGTTGACTGGTAGAGAATGCCATAAGGCACTAAGTCCGCAATTTGTACCATTAACAGTGCAATAAAGTTTAAATCAATAAAATAAATAAATTAATTGCGGTAAAGGCACATTTTTAGGGTTCCGTAGCCGAATGGCAAAAACGGAACTCTTATAATTTTGTCAAGTCTGTCCGTCTGTATGTCATAGCCACTGTATTCTGAAACTTAGTAGGTAATTAGTATAACACAGTTGAAACTTAGTAAGTACATGTATCATGTTACGATTACTCTACGATTCTTATACAAAAAAATAAAATAAAACATATATTTGAGTTGAGGATTGCATACATTAAGCTAAAACATAATAAATAAAATTGACAAACCTTTGCGGGTGTCTATGGATAAGTCTTTTAAAATGATATCGAGGTTCTAAAAACCATTTTCTCTAAAAGAGAAACGTTTAAGATATTGACGCTTCCAAAGTGGTAAAATGAGCGTCCCCCTCATCTAACTTTTAAACTAAGCGAGTATAAATTTTGAAAAAAATACATGATGTACTTGTAGATCTTGATAAAGACTCAACGAAAATCGGTTTGAACGAGATCGAACAATTAGTTTTTGAGCTAGAGCACATTTACAATAACCGCAAACAGAAATTTGTTATTCATACAAATACTGTGAATAACAGAGTTATATTTCCTGTCAACTAAATATTGTGATATTTTGGCTTAGTAGAAGTAAGTGGATCTCCAATTCAGTTTAAGTTGGCACGGAATCCTTAGTATCCGAGTCCAATTCACACTTAGCCGATAAAACAAATTTATTTTTAATTTTTTTGCATTCTCAAATATTAGAATTTTAGAGAAAACGGTTATGAAAACCTCGACGTCACTTAAAAGACCTATGCACGGTCACCCTACACGCATAGGGTTGTCAAATTTTTTTTTAGGTTATAGTTTCATACATGGGAGACCTCCCTCCCCCCATAAACCTCGTTATTTATTATTTATTGCATAAAAATCGTGAAGCAGTTAACATGATAAATTTACTTACTTAGTTTCAGCTATGTAATACTAATAGTTTCAGAATAAAGTGGTTGTGACATACAGACGGACAGACAGACAGACTTGACGAAACTATAAGGGTTCCGTTTTTTGTCACTTGGCTACGGAATCCTAAACAGGATGGTCTACATAAAGATAACGACGCTTAGTCAACAGGTATAGTTACTAGGACGATAATTGAAGCTACGCCATTATTATAACAGAAAGCACCGCATCGTCGCATAATTTTACAGTTTGAGTAGCTTACAACCACAAATGAGTCGTCAAATACACCGGGATTAGGTACTGGATATCGTTCGGAATATGTCGATATTCCCTAGGGAATGCTCGTTATCGGATATTACCTGGCTCATGAATTATGCAGAATCGCCAACGTCGAATCAGTTTTGGGCAACCGTTCGCTTTAAGACTAACAATGGTATAATCTTAGGAGAGAGATTAGGATTGAAAGGTTCTTGGAGATTTGAAATAGATAAAGAAGAAAAGATTTTTAGCTTCGGCTAAGTCAAAATTATTTATACAGTCAAGATTCCCGAACCCTGCTATGAGTACTACGATTATATATAATACATGCGCCCATGCAAGAGTCCAGGCTAACATAAGTTTAGGGTGTAACCGTAGATGGGTTACATAATTTCTACATTGCAATGGTAGTTGTTTTGGTCATTAAAGTAATTCTGTTATTTGCGAAACCCAAACATTGTTTTGGTCATTCCAATAGTCTAACTGGGATTTACTCGAAATGGGGTTGAATCGAGTTTGCCAATTTTATGTACCTGTAAAGATACACATCTGATTTGTGTGTATTTTGTTTTTTCATTTGTTTATTTTTCACCGAATATGTTTGGGAAAGTCGTTGGATGAGTTCTGAATCACTTAACGGTTGCATTCAGAAATGGTAGGGCTTAACCGCACTTAGGCTTTTGTATTATACAGTACATTACATGCTTATGGGACTAATTTCACAATCACATTCGATGGTAATAATCAGATTGCGGTCAAAACGCGTGACTGACTAGGTGGTTTAGTTCGCGTCTGATTATGAACGCATCCATGACCGGTTTCATGATAGTTAAATGATACAAATTAATAGAAATATGATGACCACTTTATTTATTGTTGTATTTGAACAGCAAAACTGATAATCTCTAATATATTATGACTCTTTCTTCTTCATTCTCCTGACCATCGTGTCATGGTATAGAAATAAATAAATAAATGTGAAATGTGTGTTCCTTTTTCTCGTAGACAGATGTATTACACAATTTACTAAGACCTTATAAGAAAACACTGTATTATTAACATTTGATTTTAATAAAATGCAATGGACTATGCGTTTGCCCACTTTGGAAAAATACCTTTCCAAAGTGGACAAATGCATAGTTAGACGTTTAGGATTAACATTATATTTTCGTTATAACAATGCCCGCACGTACAATTTTTTATCGTATAGTAATTTTAATACGATATTTTATATGTCTTTCAATCCTTGAACTTCGCAATAGCTAATCTTTCTAATATACCAAACACAAAATAAATTCGGAATTTTGTAAATAAATGTCATGAAACTCGAGACATCCTAACAATCACTTCAAACTAAATTCTTGTTTAGTCTGGCGCACTTCAGTTCCCATTAGCTTAAAAGAACAAAAACTATTCAAGTTTGAGACGAACTACTCGTTCGTTGAAGGTTCCGTAACATCATGATTTTATTTTGTATGTTGATTAAAATCTGAATAAATAGTCATGTATTCAAAAGTCATCTTGAACTACTTCTTATTTTTTCCAAATTTCATTGGAGTGAGTTTTAGAAAAACATTGGAGATTTTGAGTGACAGTAAGGTAAAGTATTTGTTTTAAAAATACTCGATGCTCATATACTATTTCTGAATTTATTTAAAAAATATATCATTTTTACTTATATTGTTCAATCAGACAAATTCCAAAGACTTACGCTCGTTCACGTTTACAAAATGTACTCGTAATTCGAAATATTCCTATCTTGTATATCTCTACAAAAATAGTTGCGGAATTCTGACCATACATATTTAGTTTTGCCCTTCGACTACGGAACCCTAAACAGTTTGACGTTCTCGTTATCGTCCTGTGATACCCTTTCAACCTTCTAATAACAAAGACTATGACGTACGTTAGTTTGCTAAAATACTGCACACTCTCAAATACTAGTGAAAGGAATATCAAGATCAAATAAACTTTATGTAGAAAACTTTAGGAAAGTGATCGATGTAAATGTGTTAGTTGCCTTTTGTATGTTATCGAGTAACCGTGAAAGTAACTCAACTTTAAAAAAAATGTATCAAACGTAAAGAACTTTACAAACTTACTGAATCGTACGGTTTATTGGTAAAGTTTCGGTTGGAGATATCAATGCTTGTAGCTATGTTAAGAAGGCTATCGATTTGGTAAAAGTTTGAATAGGTAGATAGTTACAAACGATTTATACCTTAAAAAACGGGCCAAGTACGAGTCGGACTCGCGCACTGTGGGTTCCGTGTCTACTTTAACAGAATTAGGGATCCATTTACTTCCACTTAGCCAAAATAGCGCAATATTTTGTTGACAGCAAATAAAGGTAGAGAGGGGGAGGCGGTAGGTATTTTTTATTTTCCTTCCGATGAATTCGATAAAAAACAAACAGCTTAAATTCATCTAATCTAAAATAAAGAAGCTGATTTTTTTACTTGACCTTTGTGACTAAATAGGATGCAATTTTTACAAATTTTGTTTAAAAATACATTTGCAGCAACCATGATGAAGAATTTCAACCATTCGGATCAACATATCCCAAATAATAGGGATTTCTTCAACAATCCATTACCATAAAACAGTCCTTAGTGTTATCCTGATGTCGTCATAACGTTAGATTCCCCTGGGAAATTACAGAGACTGTCGAGAAAAAAAGTTTCAGTGATAAAAACGCTCTGGGATGACTCCCGAGGTAGCTGTTCTTCAAGTGATTCCGCGGTACCATCGGAGCGAACATGCGGAGCGATGGCGAATGTGTGTAGACTGTTGGTATAGGTAAGCTTGACGTCATACACCGACTCCAAAAGCATCGTAGACTACCAGTGATGAACGCTGTAAAGTGTTCGAAACGTCGGGATAAAATTTAATAAATTCGCGAAAAGTATTTGTAAACTAGTGTTATAATGCACACTCATTTTTATTTCATTACATTAATTAAGCATTTAGAAAGATAAGAAAATTTGCATGTGACTAGAAATGAAGCAAATTAATTTTACCATTTTGTTTTTAATTACAATCGTTCAGTTTTATCTTTTTTCACAGTCATATAACACTATGAAAAATAAAACAATCCTATCTGATCGAAAATATTTAAGCTCTGTCTTTTGAAACCGCACCTTTACAAATAAGGTGACTTAGTGTATGATGTGTAAAATTCCCTTTCAAGATTTATTTAAAACTTTAAAACTAAATGAGAAACCTTTTTGAATGTTTAACCGACTTCAAAAAAGGAGGAAGTTATCAATTCGACTGAGTTTTTTTTTTAGTATCTATGTTACCTCATATCTCAGTCGTTTGTCGACTGATTCGAAAAAAAATTTCACCTACTTAGAGGGTATACCTTCTAGTTGGTCCCGTTTTTGTCAATTCGGGATCTGATGATGGGATCATGGTGTAATTGAGGGAAACCCTCAAATTTTAAAGGCACGTATAGTGTTTCTTTACTTGAATCTTAATGTTGACGTGTTGTTTCGTCTGATAGTCAACATCGTGTGGGGCAGTGACCTATGACCTAAACATAAGGTGACCATTCTCCTGTAATCTCTTAAAATGAAGAAATAAAATAAACTTCAAAAAAAGTAAAAACCGACTTCAAAACCAAAATGCACCTAAAAGTCTTAAATAAACTCTTGACTATTGAAAGGAAAGGAACCCATTTCAGGCAAACAATTATTTTTTGTAGTCGGTGCCATCACTTTGACCATCAAGCTTCAACTATCACAGCACCGACTCCAAAAAGAAATTGTTTGCCTAAAATGGGTTCCTTACCTTTCAATAGTCAAGAGTTTATTTAAGACTTTTTAGTGCATTTTGGTTTTGAAGTCGGTTTTTACTTTTTTTTATAATAGTAACTATTCTAAACTCATCATTACTAAGAACAGCTTAAAATTTACCAAGAAGTGTTTTGTGCACTCATTTCTGCTTTGATTTGGAGCATACAATAATTTACCCAATAAAATAGGAAATAGTATGCTTGCCTTCTTATAAATGCGTAAAAAGTTACATACAAAAGTCAATTGAAGCTTTGATTTCAACATTTTGAACAATCCAGTAAATAATAGTATGGCAAAATGTTACCGTCCAAATCCATGGTAGTTCGAATTCAAACCATCCACAGCTCTATCCCATTTCTGTAAGAATTTAAAATGAAAAAGAGATTTTGGACTAGAGATTACTGAATAAAAGGTACGTGGTTTGTGGCTATGAAAAGAGCGATTTTTCCTTAACAGTTAACTCTAATTCTAAACGAATTTGAGTCAAAATGTTCTACAAGGAAACTTTACCAATTAAGGAAATTCATTGATATAAAAATGCTGAAAAGATACTTTTAAAACTATAATTCCTCAACTAGCTTGAAAAATTGTGGTAAATAATCTACATTTCCTAATCAAAGATTAACCTAAAAATATTGGGTTGGCAATCTGGTCGCGAATTACTGGGCACAACACATTTAAGTCGCTTTTACCATGCTAAGAAGAAAAATAACCATAAGCTGTGGGATATATCAACGATGACTATTCAATAGTGTGCTCTACAAAATTTATATTCCTATCTTATCAATATATCTTGTGTAACTTTTCATAGCGCACACGCAATTTTATGTTCTCTGGTGAGGTGCAAGTCAAAAAGTGCTTAAACTGAACCGCTAGTTTAATGGCCCACCCATCGCACTATGCTAAGCAAGCGTGATTTTATCTCGTATTTATATGAACTGGCATCCCGCCCGGCCACTAGCCAGAGATAATGCGTTCGGGAAAAGCAAACTACCTTGTCAACTGGAACGGTTTAGTATGTCAGAATGGTCAACATTGCTAGCTAAAGAGTCATACTAGAAATAGTTTGGTTTTAAATCAAGTTTGCTTAAAAAATATATACTGAAAATTAAACCGCCTTATTAAAACTGACAGCTTGATAAGTGGAGACTATTGGTGTAGGAAAGCTTGACATCATTCATCGACTCCAAATGATTTTGTTTCTCCTAAAAAGAGGGTGACTGCTTTATTTTAAGCTTTCTTTTGCAGTGTTTTTAAGGTGGTTTTATCGAAATAAAACTTTAAAAGGTGTGGGACTCGGGGGTTACCAGAAATACAGGATAGGTATAATACTTAATTTATAAATCGTCTTCTATAATAAATACGTCTTCACGTTCTTACATCCATCTTCAGGCCTGCACGCTTCTCATGTCAATCATAACGTCAACTTTTGCATTCGTCTTTTAAATTCAGAGGTTTTTCTTACGTCTTACGTTCCGTTCTACGTACATATCCTATACTCCGACTGCCATCCGACTACAGTCTGCTCTCAGACTGTTTACTTATTATCAACATTAATCAGTTGTCATCAACGACCATCATCTTCAACTATTTGCGCCATCATCCGTCATCGCCACAATCCATCCGTCAAACTTCCATATTATCCTTGATTAGTTTTGGAACAAACACCATTCTCCTTAAAAATAATTTTATTTTTCCACACACACTTGTAAAATCAAACTTGTATAAAAAATATAAAATGCCTCGTAGTAGCAAATCTTCGCCTCGTTTGAGGGCTGTTTTGAGGTGTTCTGCCAAAAACGCCTACAATATCCACAATGAAATAAGAAAACATCCAAATTTCAACAGACACGATGGTTGAAAAATTTCACCAGCATGAGATCCATTGCTAGTGACGACCTAAGCTAGACCATTTACTGCAAGATCACAAGACACATTCGCTATTTCGGTTATTTAGTGACGGTAGTTTAATTTTTTCAAAATTTTGATGGCTAAGATGTTATTTGTCTGTTAAATGACAAATTAGATCTTATTTACCCGTGACCACAAACGCTATAAGATGTTCAAAACGTCGGGATAAAAATTAATAAATTTGCGAAAAGTAAATCCGTAATATAAAGTTTATTTCGATGAGTAATATTCGCGTAAACTTTTAAACATGAGAAAAAAAAAAAACTCTAAATAACTACTACAAATGTCTTTGTTATTCTCAAGAGGTTAATATGTATGAACAGTCATATAGTACATATAGCTTGATACCTAACCCTGTATCTGTATTGAACTCAATTTCCTATAACTCGGTTATGGGTCCGGATATCTAAAGGGAGACATGACTTTACAAAGGCGCCGAGGGAGTCTTCGGTAAATGCTGTTAGCTGGATGCAACATTCATTATCTAGTGGAGTAGACAGGGCAAAAAACAAAGAATGATCGTGCAAGATTGCCTAGCAATCAATGTCCTTTATAAAAAGCTGATAATTTTAATAAATATTTTTTTCAGGAGATTGTAACGATGGATATTACTAATTTTCTTTAAAAATATACTCTATTTTCGTTGCATATGCGTCTAGACTTAAACTAATTACCGTTGGTGCAACGTGATAAATCTGTATTTGAGTACTTAAGTATACCTAAATAGAGCTGAGGTTTTAATTGCGTGTATAGCAATTGCTCTTGGCTAATAAATACAGATTTTTGTATTTATTAGCCAAGTACACGTCGCAATGTACACTTTAAGTTAATGGAAACAAAAAAAAATACTTTAACAATGAAATGTTTTTGACTTAACCCTTTCTTTGCCTTTTATGAAATGTAATCCTTTCAGACAACATTTGCGATATCATTTTCCAATGGGAGCGGGTCAATGAAATCGTAGAAATGAGCACTTATCGGTATACGTTATGTAAAAAGCAGATAAAAATACATTATAAAAGTTTGATTCTATTGCGATTGTTCCAAAACTTTTTAGGTACTTCAAAATTTTCTTTCAGGCAGTATTAGTTTTTAATTGAAAAAAGTAAAAACCACTAATAAAACCAGCTGCAAATTCTCGATGGAAGTAAAAAATACGCTTCCAATAACAGTTTTCCCTACAACTAGAGTTGGCATGAGGGGCTTTAGCAATCAATCGATTATTATCACAATAGACAAAAATTGAAACGATTCCTCAATTGTTCATGTGTAGGTGCTTAATTTATTGATTTATTTTAATATAAGATGCACTTGAAAAATGCTACTGTGTCAGACGAGGAATCAAACCCCGTATCTTACGCTATCCGGACATATGTCTATGCCGCTCGGCCACCGACATATTGGCAGGCCTGTTGAATTTTATGTGTTTTCTTTAACGCATACCTCATCAAGGTTTTGATTGCTCTTACAATAATTTTTCGAGTGTATTTTATATTATTAAGTTTTTATAGTGCCAAAAATATTTATCGTGACGTCAAGCACCAAACCAACGCAGGCAAGATGAACTGGAGACAGGTCACCGCAACAACATACAATCCACGGACTATTAAAGCAACAGTAATTGTTAGTGAATTAAATATTTTATTCAATTGCCAATATTTATTTGCCACCTTATTACAGAATTGCAGTTGCGTAAAATCTTATACAGAGTATTCGTAAGAGTATCGATTTTCGAATTGAAAGCATCGATATACTGCATCATTACGGGCACCACTAGCCCAAAACAAAAAACTATCAGATGCTGACATTAGCCGGCGGAGCATTAATGTTTTATGCGACGTGTTTGTTGTGTTCACAAAAAAAAAGATGGCCGCCATTCGGTGGGACACGAATATTTTCAGCGTTTTCCGTCCGAAAGTTATTAGGGTCGGCTTACGGTATTTTGGGCAATGATACCTGATGAAAATTGTTTGTGGAAAATTGCATTGAATTTTCATAGTTATTTATTTTGTAGATCTTTTGGATTAAAATGCCTTGACTCTTTTGATGAAATGAATGATATTTATTGTTCAGGCTACCTGCTCAACTGTTTAATTAAATGTCACGTAATGTTGACTTAAAGTGACTAATCTTGGCTCATGAGCCGTAATATTGTATGAAAATCCATTACACCTCGAGAGCTGTAATAAGATTTGAATTTGGAATACAAGCGAATGTTTCCCCTGCGCCATCACTGTCATCCAGCGTAGAAGAGTAGCATTGTACAGTCGCCGTCAGGAGCAGACAAAGTGACCAAATACTTCTGAACAGTATAAAATGTCAATAAGTTCCATACACAACAAGTTACCATTAATATCAGAACATTAATTACTTCATTAATATCTGAGCATAAACTAGTCAATAACTTTCATACACACAACTAACCAAAATTATCTGAACACTCAAAACGTCAAATGTATCTACGCAATCGGTCTTTAATATCTGAGCAATCGAGGCAAATTGCAGTAGGAAGTGCTTCCAACTTAACCATAAATACTTATTCATAATAGGAACTCTTTTCATAGTTTATATTATAGTAAGATGAGGCTGGCAGTTAGTAACGCTTTGTAGTTTTCAGTATTGTCATCACTGTCATGAAAGTGTCAGGCAGTAAATAAATTCAGGCAAGTGAGTGTTCAGATATTATTGGTTAGTTGTGTGTATAGAAGTTATTGACTAACATCTGCTCAGATATTTATGAAGTAATGAATGTTCTGATATTAATGATAACTTGTAGTGTATGGAACTTATTGAAATTTTAAACTGTTCAGAAGTATTTGGTCACTTTGTCTGCTCCGATATATCTGATGGCGACTGTATTGATAATATTATTACTTGTATTCATATCATTGTAGTATTAATTTAATATTGACAATATTCGTTTATATTGAATGGGTATTGAACTGCCTGGAAATTGAACGAATAATTAAGGTAGATCGCAATAATAATTCTAGAGTGCAAAGACATTACTACAATCAATAGCGTACTTACAAATACAATTCAAGAAATTTCTTCCTGGCTCAGTAAACTTTATCTAGACTTCTCCAAAATATTAAAAAAAAAACACTTAAGACCGTTGAACGTCACCTTTGATAACATACATTACTCTGAGCCCAAAGTAAGTAGCTAATGCACAGACACAACGGTGGTACCACAATACCCAGACCCGAGACAATACAGACAATTTTGATTTCAATATTGACCCGACCGGGAATTGAACTCGGGACCTCTAAGCGGCGATGCCTTGAAACCCAGCATACTTAGTCACTACACCACGGAGGTCGCCCATACAAGTCAGAGATAAGAAGAGAAGACAAAAAGTAGGTTTACTGACAGAGACAAGTATAGAAAAAACTTACTAAATGTTGAAGCAAATATACCAGTGTAATATCAATTAATTATGGCCTATATGGGGCCAGAACATATCTCCTTCATCTTTTGGGCCCTACTCGCGCTTCGAGACAAGACACAGACAATTTGGCAAGGGATGAGAAGAAACGCCGGATCAAACTCAGTCACCACTAGCTGCCACAAAAATGATACAAATCAAAATAAACAGGTAGGTACCTCAGTTTGGTGCAGGCTGGACTGTCCATACATTCTCGTCATTAAGATAGTCTTGAATTTTATAATAGCCCTTCGACATTAGGGTAGTTCCGACAAGTAACTTAAATTTATAAATAGGTAGTTCGATAACATTATTTTACACAATTTCCCAGGAATGAATTCATTGTTTTGGGTAACCTGAAGTTTCGAATAACATGTTTGTTTTTATTTCGTGTGTTATACGAATGTATGTCACTTTATTTTGCACGTACATGATATTATCAAATTTGGATTGAGAAGCGACAGTGAGGGTGTTAATTTCCTTAAAGAATTCGCTCAGGGATTCGCGGGGACTAAGTTAGTAAATGGCACGAATGGCTCTTTTCTGTAAAATAAAGATGGTATCGATATCCGCAGCAGAACCCCACAAGAGAAGACCATAAGACATTATACTATGAAAGTAACTAAAATACACAAGTCGCGCTGTTTTAATATCAGTCAAATGTCTATTTTTTCTAACCGCAAAGGCAGCTGAAGCGAGTCTCCCAACCAGAGCGTCAACATGTGTGCAATTTCGAAACCAATGTAATGCCCAGAAAAACAGTGGATAGATCTAATTTTTCACCTTTGAGTAGAATTTTTGTGGTAGCTTCACGTTAGGCACGGTAAATTTAATACATTTAGTATTTTTTGTATTAAGAAGCAAGTTATTGCTATTGAACCAAATTAATACCTTTGAGAGAGTTCTGTTAACATTGTCAAATGATTTTTCGCCTCTACTTGATTTGAAAATTAAAGAAGTATCATCAGCAAACAGAACTATCTTACAGGAGTCCTTTGAATAAAAATAAAGGTCATTAATATAGGTCATATAGAGCAAAGGTCCCAATATTGAGCCCTAGGGCACTCCTATTTGCTGCGGGGCACCTGAGAAGTTAATGCCATTAACGTTTACTGTTTGTAGTCTGTTTGAAGCACGTAACGTAAAGGGAACAGCAACGCCTCGAATGGTATCGGCACCCCTCGATAGCGAACGCCTCGTCTCGGATCATGTTTGCTACAACTTATGACAGTTCTTCTTGTGAATGACAGCCCGTTTGACAGGTTGGACGGATAGTCGTCAACCAGCAGGTGGCGTGCCGTAAGCATGTTACAACGCATGCGCCGCTGGTCGAGAGTGGATCCCGAGTTGGTTTCGTTCCGAGGTGGTGACGTTGAGAAATTGATAGATGTGATTCGAAGTATGGAGTTTCATACAAACAATACTAAACGCCTCGAGTTGATACGATGTGTCACCGTGACGGACCTAAACTGTTGGAGTTGCCAACACGGTTTTGTGGGCAAGGTGTCATAGTTGTCATTACATAGAATATTTTATTTTTTAGTTTATTTAATAGAAGTTTCTAAAACAAGACGTTTATGAAATGTTTTAAATTAAGGCGACAAATTAACCCTTTGTGTAAGAAAATATACTCAGAATCTATTTTACCAACGTCAGAATAAGGAATATTTGTCGAATACAATACAGAAAGCCTAATTCGAAAATCAACTTATTTATTTCATTTCATTGTATTTATCAATTTCATTTTTTAAATCGGTCCTATGGTGTAAACTTTTCGGTCGAATAATTTATTACACTTAATAATACAAAAAACAAAACTGTTGAATGTGCTCTATATTAATTCATAAAAACGGTTTTTAACGAATGGAAATGTCCGTTTATTTTTTTCATAATATCCGTAGAGGTATAAGTTATAAAGGTTATGTTGTTATTCTGTTTGACGCACCTAAATAAATATCATTAATTTTTGTATTATTTTCGTATCGCAATATACTGATGATGCGATGAGCGATGGAGAGGGCTATGCTTAATGTTGTTCTGCGAGATCGAATCGGAAATGAGAAGATACATAGAAGAACTAACGTGACAGACATAGCCCTGAGATTCAGTGAGCTCAAGTGCCAATAGGCAGGGCACATAGCCCGAAAAACTTCAGAAACCCAAATGACACTTCAGCTACCATCAGTTATCGTACATATTTAACAAACTCCAATTTTATATTCTGTTCTGTTCAGACATATAATAACCATAATTACTATGATTTATTTCTCAGCATTTTATTAGAATCAAATACAACTAAAGAAACATTAATTTACAAAAGTAGAAAATGAAATAAAATGTTTGTCTTTAAATATTAAAAAATCTAATTCATTTCTATTATAAGACATTTTTTTTAAATCATGCTATCAAATTACGGATTATATATTTTTTTAAATTACTAATTACAAATTACGAATTCTCAAAATTTGGAAATAATACCTATATATAATCTGTATCTACAAATTCATTATTTTCATTGCCTTATTTATCTAACTACCTCTGATAAAAGGTTTCTGATAGTAATATATGTATTCTTTCTTTGACTTCAAACATTTGCTCGACTGATCTAGTTCAGCTGCTACTGTGTTCGGTGCAGTATAAGATTACTGCAGAAAACCGCTGAAAGCCGGTTGAATATATAATTAAAGGCTTTGACCACTTGTTGATTTTAATATTTGCTATTTATTTACATCACAATGAGTAAACGAACTCTTTACCCCTGTATTTTATTCTACGATCTGAAATTTGGAACAAAGCGTTCTGATAGAATGATAACATTCTCCTACCGATTTTGAAAATGGGCGGGATGTCTCAACAGAGATGAATCAGGGCCGCGGGAGAAAATATTTTACCCAGATTACACAAACGCACGCACTATTCCTACTCAATTATTAATTCGTAGAGAGGGCAGTCCAACATGACCGAGGAGAGATAAGCCGCCTATGTAATGCCAACGGCTTGAAGTGCTTTTTGTGGCACAGGGGTGTCATTATCACTATATTTTTAAGTCAAAAAAATCCAGAAAGTCGACTAGACCCGAGAACAAGGCGCCTATTTTTGAATCACTCGCATTAAGATGGCGTGTGTTAAATTCACTAATGTCCAATTTTTTAATTTATATTAGTCTAGTACAAAACGGGAGTGATTTAAAAACACATACTGAATTTAGTGATTACTGACGTCTATATTTCGAGTCATTTCCATTGAGTTTTAATAAATTTTCTAGTAAATATCATACGCTTTAATCAAGCGAGTGATTTAAAAATAGGGTTTCTGACCACTACACCAACGGCTTACAAAAGTTTTCTTTTGTAAGTTGATGCAATAAAAAAACCTAATTTTCACCGACGAGATCGCGGAAGACCAGCACTTACTTATAATTTACGTAACAAAACGATTTAACGCCCTAAGATCAAGTTTCAAACAACACTAATAACCCTTTTGATTTGTTAAATAAATGTTCTAACTTCATTATTGTTCTGAAAACCGTTTCCCGGGATAATAATAAAACTCCTATTATTTGGTATGAAAAGGAAACCACCGACAAACGGAACCAAAAAAGGAACAAGAATCCACGCCTACGTTTTTAGGGTTCAATAGTAAGTTGTCTTTAGTTGGCGTGTTTTCAGCTGAGACCTGCCTTGGCATAACTTTTTCGCTGATGGTAACCGATAAAGTGTCGTGCTGTATATTCCTATGAATATGGATACAATAATCAGTTGCTAACTATACATGTACTAAAGCAGGTGAATTGAGAACAAACAAACTAAAGATCCAATTTTTTTCTTGGTTAATTTCACTCAAATTTTGTCAGTTTATCGTCTTATGCTGGCCTAATTAAGTTAAAAATTGAGTGAAATCGAACAAATATAGTAGAGACATAGAAAAAAACGTCCAATGTGTCTTTCAAATGAATCAAAAAGTGTTTGGCAAAAACAAAGTCCCGCTTTTTGATAGTATAGGATTTATTGCGTCATATAAATATGTATCAGTTTAATGAAACAGAAGACAAAGGCCGACGTATTTATTTACTGTTATCTGCGGCTTTTGTTAGAAATATTGACATGGTAACACCAAAAGAGGATACTTTACACTTTACACACATAATAAGAAAAACATAGTCAATCTTCGAAATATTCAGTTAACTTGTTTCCTACGGAACCAATTTATTTTCTTACTCACACTACCTTAATCTCCCCAAAACTGTGTCATTGGCTCAGGTCGGGTGATCAATTATTCCACCACAGCGCTTTAATATCGTCTGAACTGTTTTGATTAACGCCGATTTCTTAAGGTATGTTACACGAGCAATTATTATTCTATTAGCTGTTTGGCAACTTTTGATAGATCTCGATTGCTCCATTTACATTGTGATTAATTTTCTACTTCAGTTGTATTTCAAGATTTGTGTAAAACTCCTTGTGACTTATATCTTCTTGCAGAATTTCTCTATGTTACCAATCCGGATAGAGTCTAGGTCTCGAATCAAGCTCAGATACCTAAGGCTCTCGGTTATTCTTCTTTAAAGTGACATTAGAAATTAATACTAATATTAAAAAAGTTGAAGAGTTTGTTTGCTTGTTTGAACGCGGTTATTTCAGGAACTATTGGACCGATTTGAAAAAATATGTTTCTTTTGGATAGCTTAACATAACGCAAACTCAAAACAAGCGGACAGAGTTGCGAGGGACCAGTAGAATAATACAAAAACCTCGAGGTCATGAAGAGTCACGTGACTTGGAAATCAAGCAAGACACTTTACTGGTAAACAAATAGTAAATGTTAATATATAAGCTTCATTGAAAGGTGACGTTATATAAGACTCCGTAAAGTTATATACGTCCCGAGTGTCCTATCGCTAGTCATTGGACGGCCCTTTTGATCGGTGCAAAAAAATAGTGAATCCAATTAATCAAAAAATAATAAATAATTTGACATATTGTCGTAAAGCGACAAATGTGGAGAAGTAGAAGAAGGTAAAAGAAAGAGGTAGAAGAGGGAATAGAATTTATATTAAAACTTTTTTGATCGTGTGGACCACGTCATCCTTTTGAATAAGCTGCAGCAACTGGGAATTCATGGTGATTTGTTGAGGTGGATCAAATCTTATCTCAGCAATAGATCTCAAGCTGTTGTAGTAGGAGGTTTTAAATCAGATTTTATCAAAATTCCTACTGGTATACCCCAGGGATCACATCTAGGACCCCTGCTTTATAATGCTTACGTTTATGACATCGCATCTTGTTTCACAGTTACCAAACATCTAATGTATGCCGATGATAAAAAAATATATTTGAAAATTAATAGCTATGATGACTGTTTATCACTGCAAAGTGACCTAAATTCCTTGTTTCGCTACTATTCTAAAAATAGTATCACAGTAAACATAAATAAATGCGAATGTATTAGTTTTACACGTAAACCTAATCCCATTAACTTCGCTTATAATTTCAATGGTAATCCTATCCGCAGATCATCGATAATTAGGGATCTAGGTGTATTTTTTGATGAGAAAATGCTGTTGTCCGAACATGTTGACAAGATCACTAATAAGGCTTTTCAAAATTTGGGTTTTGTTATCAGAACATGCAAAGCGTTCAATGATGAGCATACTTTTAAAATTATATACTTTGCGTATGTTCGCAGCATCCTAGAATATGCCAGCCCGATTTGGTCTCCACAATATGCCATATACATAAACCGTGTGGAACGCATTCAAAAGAAATTTATAAAACATTTAAATTACCGCTTTTCAAAAACAACTCCACCGCCCTATAAAGAAAATTGTAAGCAATACGGTCTTTTGACTCTTGAAGACAGGCGTAAATTGTTGGATGTTTGCTTCCTTTATGACATAGTGCGCGGTCGTGTAGATTGCCCTGAATTAGTGGCAGGCGTATCATACTGTGTGCCAGCTCGCCGCTCCCGCCGCCACTTACCGCCACTTCTCAATGAACCGCGATTAATTGCCAAGTATGCACGTAACGCGCCCCTATCACGTTTGCCTCGAGTCTACAATAAAATCTTTAGAGATATTGATTTATTTACTCATAGTAAGGCTGCATTTAGGTCCCACGCTATGAATATATTGTGTCCTACTTAAATTATCAAACTGTCATTTATACATACGTTAGAGTTAAACATATAAACACACTCACACACACACACACACACACACACACACACACACACGCACACACACACACACACACACACACAACACACACACACACACACACACACACACACACACACACACACACACATACACACACATGTGAGTAAGTATCTTCAAATCTTCAATAAGTAATGTCCTGGAGGCAGCAAAGGGCGGCGTCGGAGTGCAGGGCCGACACAGCGGAGGTAGCAGCGACGCCGATGTGCAGCGGTGACAGGCGCCGTGAAGAGCAGTGACGCCGATGTGCAGCGGTGACAGGCGCCGTGAGGGAGTGACTCACAGCAGTAATGAGGGTAACGGGCACTATATAGAAAATGTTATGATCAGTTGGAGTGCCAGAAGTACTTGGTCTCGGATCCTCTTCCGAGAAGGAGACAGGTCCCTCCCCTAGAGCGAGGAGGTGTTACTGCAGTCAATGGGCTCGGATACTCCTCCGGTGTCCGGTCCCTCCCCTAGCGTGAGGAGGTGTTTCAGTAGTCACCGGCGGTTCTTCAAGACTTCTTGAGGGAAGATGTAGAGTGTTTATTTCTTGAAGTATAATAGAACTGTTCGAGCTTAGAACTCGGAATCGAATGAATTGAATGAAAAAATTAAAGCTTATATAGGGGGCCTGGGCCGTTCAAATTTAGATCGAGGTAGGTTCAAAAATAGAACATGAATACTGGTGGTTTACAGAGGAATAAACCCGAAAAAGTAATAAACTTTGATAGAAGTTGTCAGACTTTGAAAGATATTGTCATAACAACCATGTCAATAAAGATATAAAAATTGACGAAAATCAAGCAATATACGTTAATAACCTGAATAACGAATCATCACCCAATGCAAATTAAAGGAAAATTGCACACAAAGGTAAAACACAGCTATTTTTACAGTATTATGTACAGAAAAGTAGAATAACAGAGCTTCGAAAGTTTGACATTTTTAGATTCACAATAAATATTGTTCAAAAAGGATTAGAAAACATCAATAATCCAAAAATACAGAGTAATAGTATAAGAAGAGTAGAAAGGCAGGTAATGCCTATAGTTTAATGTCTACAGTACGACTTTTTAGGGAGAAAATACGAACTGCGTTATGGTAGATAGAATCTATGATTAACTCTTATGTTCGTGTTTACAGCAAACGAACCAGCAATCTTTGGATGAAAGCATGGAAAAACAAAGATAATGTGATGAAAATGTTAATGTGGATCCGATGAATACTAAATATATTAAGGTACTCAATTTATTACACATAAAACATGTACAACGGTACAATATTTATACATTTTATTGGTTTGACATTGTTTTTTTTTTCCTGAATAATTGACATATGTTTGATAAAATTGTTTTTTATCAAATTTTAATGCTACTAACGTAACCTTAAGAAATAATAAAAAAATATATGGAATTTTATTCTGAAATAAAATATTTGAATTGAATTGAATTGCATTGAATTGAAATGTAACACACAATTTTGTTAAAATCCTACCGGTACCCAGACTCAAAATAATTTGATTGCCTACGTGGTTCGTGGCTAAGCATTCTGGGTTCAAGGTGTTGCCGACGTAGGATCGATTCCCGTTCGGGTCTATATAGAAATCATGATTTTATATATTCTTGATATTTTTTATATATTTCTGATTTCCATAACACAAGTGCATTAACAACTTAGTTAAGTATCACATAAGTATATGTTATTGGTATTCAATATTTATTGTTATTATTGCTCAAAGATGCCCGTGTAAAACCATCCTTATCAAAACAAAAGCGATGACCAATCAAGGATGAAGAATTTGTTTTGCTTGGGTTTTCAAAGACGATTAAATGGATGGTATAGTTCCGAGAAAAAAGGGTGTCTCTTTGTCTCGGAAAGTTACGAGTTTTTGTTGACACTGAAGTTCTTCTTAATAATCTTTTATGATAGGAATGGTGCAAATATTGAGATAGTTTGCAGTCAAGTGGCTATTGATAACTTTTATACTAAAACTAATATTAACAAATTTGAAGAGTTTGTTTGTTTGAGTTCATCTAGACAGTACCTAAATAAATGTGCTGTAACGGACAATAATTAAAACAATAAATACATTTTGGAAACCAATTACATACATTGCTCTGATCCCAAAATAAGTAGCCAATGCATTTATGTTATGGAAGTCTAACACTAGGATGGTACGACAACAGCCAGACACGAGACAATAAAGAAAATTATGATTTCTACATTCACCCGATTGGGAATTAAACCCGGGACCTCGGAGCGGCGTCCCAGCGTGCTTGGCTACTACACCACGGAGGTCGTCAAATATCATTAACTAGCGGTCCCCCGCGACTTCGTCCGCGCGTTTTGAGTTTTCTCCCTCCTCTCCAGTCGCAGCGTGATGTTTTATATCCTAAAGCCTTTCTTAATAAATAAGCTATCTAACACAGAAATATTTTTTCAAATCGTTCCAGCAGTTCCTGAGATAAGCGCGTTCAAACCAACAAACTCTTCAGCTTTATAATATAATTAGCGCAAGCGCGCGTTGTACTTAAGCTTCGAGCATTATTTTGGTGCGGAGTTATGTTAAAACTGTGATAGCTCCTAAGATATTTATTGGAATCAAATGATATCAAGGGCAACTTTGTTCTGAATGAAATGCTCGTGATGATGAATGTATTTATTTTGATAAGATTATATACCTGTGTGTATAATACACCTCTAAAAATGATGCATTATTTTTTTACAAATTTTTTAACATAAAAAACGTTGTAGTAAGTCAACCATAAAAGATAGACTTATGCTGTCGCGGAATTTATTATAGAACAATCTTGTCATACATGATTTTTGTGTAACTTTAACGGTTTCCGCAGCGTACGCAGCGGAAGCTCTCAAAAGGAATATCTTTCTCCTGTTTTCGCAGCATTTTTCATTGCTGCTGTGGTCGTGTGAGTCGTATCTTTATGTTATATAGCTTAAAGCCTTCCTCGATAAATGGACTATCTAACATAAATTTTTTTTTCAAATCGGGCCAGTAGTTTCTGAGATTAGCGCGTTCAAACAAACAAACAAACAAACAAACTCTTCAGCTTTATAATATTAGTATAGATATCAAATAAGATCGATATAAGTGTAAGTATAAAATAAGAAAACTTTTCAACAGTGTGTATGTCAGTACTAACTAAATAAAAAGGATCGAGTGACTTGACATACGTGAACAGTCCCCACTGACAGCAATGACCTGACGATCACCGTTGAGGCTGCCGCGAACCCGCCGAAGAAATGAGCCAGCTTTTTTACCGACTTCAGGAAAACAGGTAATCAATTCGACGACCTATGTATGTGATATCGTCAGAAGTGTTTTTTTTTTGTGTTTTGATCTAGTAAGGCTTCCTTACACGTCTGCAAAATTTCGTAAGTGTATGTATGTTTGTCTGAGGATTTCGCGAAAACGAGAAGTCACAGCTAGATGATTCTTTTTTACTTCAATCCGGTACAGTTCAACTTAGGGTACAATATAAGTTTTATCAATGTCAGACTATTAGTTTTTGAGATTAGGTAATAATTAAAAATAATGAAATAAAAAAAAACCGCTTTAAAAAAACTGCCTAAAGGCTTGACACATTCGTCCTTGATTTAGGAGAAACAAATTCTTTTGGAATCTGAGCATGATGTCAAGCTTACCGACACCAACAGTCTACACTCAGTTATTTTGCGCATTATGGCCTAGAAAGTGTCGACTACTGCGCACGCAAACATACTCAAGGCACTGCAGTAACGTTGCAGCCCTAACAGTGCCCTGAAGGCATTATTATCCTGTTCGCGCAGCACAGCATGCGACTTATGGGTATAGTAGACGGGAATTAACCTGGGTACGGTCTACCGATAAAAAAGTAGGAATGCTTATTATTTTATCGTTTTAACATACTGACAAGTTATAAAACATTACCTACGCAAATAAACAAAGTCGTGGCTAACTGCAAAGTTATAATAATTTAAAGGACTGCTTATTACCATTGAAAGTTTCCAGCTTACTTTGTGTTTTAACCGTTATGAATCTAATTCGAAAAAAAAAACAGAAATCTCAGAAATGACGACACTACGAATTTCAGCGTCCGCCGTTTATTTAAGTAGACGGCTAAATGCCTAGAAATATTAATATCGACATATAAAGCATTTGCCGAAGCATAACTAGGATCCATATGAATTATTTATAAATATTTGAATGTTTGAAACACGATATTGAATGTGCCTCAGTCGGACATAGCGAATAGTTCCCGATCTTAAATTCCTTCCACCTCTCTGGAATTCATTTCATTTTCATTATGTCGGTGTGAGATGAACAAAATTTTAGATAAGGCAATAATTTCTGGTACCTATTAATATTATACTCATTACACAGCGACTTTTATCAGCGAGGTAGTCGCGCGTTTTGAAAACGCGCCTCAGCATCGCGACGACGCAATGAACAGATTTAATTAAGCATTGATACAGTCGCTATGCAGAAGCTGGAAATTGACAGATTTTGCACTATATTTTGGCAACTGCATCGATACTACGCGCGTTAGCATCGATGCAGTCGCGCTTCTGCATTGATACTAACGGGCAACTGCAACTGATGTCAAATTAAATCTGTTCGTCGTGAGTCGCGTTTTCAAAAGTCGCAGTGTGTAAGGGGTCTTAAAGTTCATTGCGCATAGCAAAAGAGTTGAACTCTCTACCCGCATTTGTGTTTCTAACGTTTTAAAACCCTAATATCTTGAAAGTCAAAGTGAACAGGCTTATTCTAAGTGAGCTTGCTTTGTAGTCGTCCCTCTCAATGCCACGTCTGGTATGTAGCTTAAAAAAAGAGCAAACCTATTTAAAACCAAATACAAAAGATTGTAGCACCAACAATATAAAAGTTTGTATTTTTTTTGTCTAAAAATATTGGACACCAATCACATATATTATGGAAATCAGACACAACAGTGGTACCACAACACCCAGACCCGAGACAATATAGAAAACTTTGATTTCTATATTGACCCGACCGAAAATCGAACCCGGAACCTCGGAGCGGCGACGCCTTGAAACCAGCGTCCTTAGCCACTACACCACGGAGGTCGTCAACGTGTACTTGGCGTTGCTTTTAAAGAAACAGCTAAAATTGAGCTCAAATACCTATTTTAGTCAGAGATACTAGATTTTCTCTACATATTATCTATACTGCAAACTATGACACATACAGGGACACTATTTTTTAATAACTCGCGCAAATATGATTAGTGGTGTTTGCTAATTAATGTTTGATTTTCGGATGAAAATCAAGTAAAAATTCTTAAGCGATTTTTCGGAATATTGACGCAAGTGATTAAAAAATAGAATTCTAATTGGTCAGTTTATAAGTATGTCCAGTAGTTGGAAACTGTACTAATATTATAAAGCTGAAAAGTTTGTTTGTTTGAACGCGCTAATCTCAAGAACTACTAAACGATTTTCGAAAAGAAATTTGTGTTGTAAAGCTTATTTATTGAGGAAAGCTTTAGGGTATAAAACATCACGCTGTGATGGAGACACCAAAATCAAATCGCGCGGAATGCTGGGACCGCTAGTTAAATAATATAAGGTCAAATAGTTATAAGTGATTTTGAACTGTGCCTTTGTGAACATTATAGAAACAGGGCACTATCATTATTTCTTAAAATTTTCTTTAACAAATATAATTTTTTTAAACAGCATCCTGACGATTTTAAAAGTTATCTCCATCATCGGCTTCGTCTCTTTGAATTCTCTGCCTAATCCTTCTTTATCTCTTATCTTAACCTTAAAAATAACTAAAACTATTTTTTTTCAAAAACCAAAGTATAAAAGCTCAAAGTGCTATCTACAAAAAATGATTTATTTATTGTGCTAATTCGGCCCTATAAATAAAAGATAACCTTATATAATGCCGCGTCCACACTGCCTTATCCCTCTGCACAATAACACCGCACTGGTCAGTCCGTTCCTCGCCTCCAATTAATCAGTATTGATCAGCCGTGAGCTGTGAGCTCCACGTCGTGTGGACCGCGCCTAACAATGAAATTGCGATGTTCATTCACATTCGTCGAATGATTGATTTGTTATGATTAAGTGTAGAAGGTTGCAATATGATTTATTGCTTTAGACAGCCATAGATAGTAGAATAGTTTTCTTACGTATATGTCATCTCATTTCATTAATTCATGCATGCATACTAGGTGTTACAAACTTACATAGGTGATATAGTAATATATGTGTTCATTAAGTGTACTCAACGTCATATTGTAATAACCGCGTAGTTACAATCTAACGATTTTAAGAGTCGATTTTACCGACGTTATATAAGGTTTTTAATATTAAAGGTCTTGTATTATATTCGACGAATAATCCTGATCTGACATTAGTAAAATCAGACCTCAATCAGATAAATTTTAATTTGTACCGGACTTCATACATTATAATTCAATAAAATTTCAAGCAGCAAAAAAGTCAGCAAATTTAATATACACGTTAGTCTCTGCTTTCTCATTGAACCAGAGTAGTAATTAGTCAAGGTATCAGAGTAGTAAAGACACAGAGAGTGCATCTATGTATTATGAGCACATGTGCACTATAACATGTCAAAGTGTGCAACTAATGGCTAGTTTCAGTGACTAATGACAATAATACCGAAACGACGTATGTTATGGGCAAGATGCTGACCAGCCAGAAGATGTGAACCAGCGGTTCGATTCTGCAATGAAAGAAACAAACTAAGGAAATATTTCCATCAATACTATTCCATTCTTCTGTAAATGGTATTTGAAAAGTGATACAAATAGGTAACAATGATATAATTGGCTGTTATTTACAGATAACAATAATGATGTGTGATATATAATGATAATATATAAATTATTAATATGTTTGTTTAACTTTTTTTTAAGAGCTAAGTTGCCCTGAACTTTAGTGAATTACTTTTATGAATAAAGGTTCACATTCAGCGCAATGGTGGTCACCGGTGACCCCCAAACAGTATTTTTTCTATTGTGTCTAGTTTCGTGGCAGTCAAAGCCTTAAAAAAACGGCCAAGTGCGAGTCCGAATCGCACACTAAGCGTTCCGTGCCAACTTTAGCTGAATTAGAGATCCACTTACTTCCACTTAGGTAAAATACCACAATATTTTGTTGACAGCAAATAATAAATAAATAAATAAATATCCTTTGGCAATTCCCACACATCGCCATCTAGTCCCAAAGTAAGCTACTCAAAGCTTGTGTTATGGGTGCCAGGCAACGGATATAATACTTAAATCCTTTTTGTTTGTAAATACATACATGATATACATAGAAAACACCCAGACCAATACAAACAGACATATTCATGCACACAAATGTTTGTATTGTGCGGGGATCGAACCCGCACCCGCTGCGTAGTAGGCCATTTCTCGACCACTACACCAGACGGGTCGGGCAAATATAACTTTGTTTCAGAACTTGTATGAATAACTAAGTTATGTTTGCGATTATTGAAAATGTGCCCTATCTAAAAAACTACTAGTTTGATCTCGTTCAAACCAATTTTCGTTTGTAAAAGTAAAAGTAAAAGTCTTAGTCAAGATCTACATCATGTAGTTTTTTCAAAATTTACACTCGCTTAGTTTTAAAGTAACATGGAGGGGGGAGGACCATTTTACCACTTCGGAAGCGTATAGATCCCCCCCCCCCCTTAGATATATTTATTGTGTATTTTTGTATGATAATCGTAATGTGGTTAACAGTATACATCTTCCGTCTAAGTTTAACAGTGTAAGTCTCAAAATAAAGTGGCTGTATCATACGGACGGACAGACAGACAGACTTGACGAAACTATAAGGGTTTCGTTTTTTGCCATTCGGCTACGGAACCTTAAAAACATTCACTAAAAAATCTGGGAAATAAGTAGTTTTAACGTTTAATAGATTTTTGAAAACAAGGAACGTAATTCGGCTGCAATTTGATGCAACTTTATATATTAATTGCTTTAGAAAAGTATCTTCTTATGAGTACATACGTACGAGTTTATAGAAGCCATTCGAACTTTTTACATTATTTGAATGTTTCGAAATTAAGTTTCAGTGCTACAAGCATAAAAGTCTTTCGGCTCTAAGATCTCGCTAATCTTCGGAAATGTGTTGAAGTTGCGTACTAACTTTTTTCGTTACCAATTTTACTAACCAACTAGCACAATTCAATTTTCTGAACAGAGTTCACTCTGGAGTCGGATAACTTCCCCAATCTCAAGTTGTACCTAGGTACAAAGCGGAATAGTTACAGTGGGCTCGTGTTCCAACGGTCCTGCTATTTGCAAGTTTTTTCTCTTCATAAAATGAACCTTATTTTTTTGTAAGGTAAAATCAAGATGTTATCTACTAAAATTTTGTCATTCAAGACTTTTATACACTCTCATAAGCTGTAAGACTGATTGTTAGAGCTGTTTTCAATTGCACTTCAGTTCTGCGGGATCATTGCATTACTGGAACTCACAGAACACTTCGGTGGGCAGTTACGGTAGTTTTTGCAGGTACAGTTGTCAGTCAAATAAGTCCTGTCAACAGTATTTCTCGATTGCCGATAAAGCGGCGCGCTTTTATTTCTACCTTTTAGCATTGCCATGGAAACTGTGTTTGTAAGTACTTACTGTCATTTGAGAAGTAGAACTGGTCTAAATTCCAGAGTTCTAATGACAAAACTGATTCGGTTAAAAACAGGTACTCGCCGGATTTGTGCGGGTCACTGCAAACGGGATTTCCTTGTAATTATAAGCATTAAAACGCGTATGCTACCAAATGGCATCCTGCATAAAATGTTCCTCATTTCCTAACCCTCACATGACTCCCAACACCGGCTCGCCTCACAAGAACACATAACGATATCCTACGTCCACTCTCGCCCGCGGCTCTCGTGGTGTGACCATAGACATCTAGACTTCTAGAGACTATGTCACTGATGTGGTAACTTATGTGGCTTGCCCCGAGATGGTGTATATCTACTTATCTGTTGATACCACAAACACTTCACTGCAGGAAATAATATCTGCAAACGACGGGATGTCTCCATAGGATCCATCTTAGACCGCATCATCAAAAGGTGAGGTCGTTACCAACTGTCCAATTTTTTCTTCAAAACACGCACAATTGTAAATTTCCATCACTGGTAACATATAGCCATTAGTTGAGTTAGCTATTGATCACGCAACCGGGTTTTAAGCCCAATTTCTTCATCGATAGTTATGGTGAATATTTACAATTGTGTGTGTCTAAAAGAAAAACTACCCTAACCAAGAATCAGAATGGCTATTTTAATAACGTTGTTAATGTATTTTTAACCGTCTTCAAAAAAGAGGCGGTTATCAAATCAGTCATTTGTAGACCGATTATTTAATCTGAATCTGATCTGATGACGGGACTACATTAACAACCCACCCGCAAGTTCTCCACAGTTACTCCTTGATCGCTTGTGCCGAAATATATACAGGTACATGGTAGCAATCCCGTAACTAACTATTCTAAGGTCCATAGTTCTCTTAATGTTTTTTGAGCCGCTGAACATGGTAGCGTTCCTACTACATTTTCTTCCATAGTGCTGGATAAAGCATGACTAAGGTTTCATCTTTCCTAAGTTTTATGACAAAGACGAACAGACGTAATAGGATAGCCCCTATAACTCAAAACTTTGGACTTTAGGAACACTAGGTACGGAGTGGTGTTGGAAAACATACTTTGCGTAGGAAATAATATAAATGTATGGATTGTACCTAGAATTAATTTGAATTCAATAAATGGATAACATTATTTTATAAGGCTTACCTACTCAAAGATTCGGCACACTGCCTGCGGTCTGTGGTCCGGTCCATATGGACTCTAAAAATTTGTATAAATTTGCGCGCATCTGGTCAGTTTTGTATGGACCAGACCGCAGACCGCAATCAGTCAAGTCAAAGTCAAGTCAAAGTCAAAGTCAACTGGCGGCAACTTAAGCAATATAAGAAAATACATTTTAATTACATTTTTCATCATTATTTGATTGCAATGTAAATATTTAATATATATGACATAATGCAAAGATAATAATATTTGAAATGTTTCCTTACATAGACAAATTTGTCGGCTGTTTAACCCAGTATATTATACCCAAGAAAGGACATTTAGTGTTATTAAGTAATTTACTATTTATCAGTTTACATAATTTTCTTTCATATGTTACATAATAACTTTTCGTTCACATTTCTGTGTACCTGAAACTCATATTTACGTAGATCAAATCAATTTTACTTTGAAAATTATAATTTGATAAAGTAATAACTATTATTAATAAACAAGTTTAATTCCTATTTTGTACATAGGACCTTATGTTTCTGAGGCATAATTTTTCCGTATTATCCGGGTTAAGCTGTGTTATTTAAATTTTCCTTTCTAACGACACATCGATAGATAAATTCCATACAATCGCCTAAAATAATACATAACCAAGAAAATAAGCCTACTGTTCTCTACTATCACTATCTTGCCCAGATTTAGGTTAGAGGGGGACTTATGCAAATAAGATTACGAAATAAAACTGCCCTTTGTAACGGCGAAGTTAGCAGAAATGATTTTTTATTACTATTTAAGTGGGCACGAAAATACTTTATCCGTTGCCACACAAAACGACAAATGAAAACGGAATGATTCTCACAACGGCTACTTTTAGCACGGAAGTCTCGACATAGTTTCCCTGTCTATTAACCAGGTGGCGCTCGAAAAACTCTGAGACAATATTTGTGTTTTCATGTATTTATTGCCTGAGAAGGTTTTAAATTAGGCTTAAAAATTACAAATATTAGTTACGATTTGACAGTAATGGCAAAGTTATTTATTTACGATTATGTGTGTTTTAAAAAAACTATCTTAACCAATTGAAATAATGGCTTTTCTAATGTAATGACCGTGGTTAATAAATTTTTCGTCAATACACACACAATGGTGAATATTCAACTGCTGATAACAACATTTTACCATTACTACTGATTAAAAAAATGGGCTTTAGAAAGTTAAAAGGACAATTGACGCAGCAGAAAATCAGGGATTTTATATTATCTTCGTGAAATGACAAACATTTTACATTTTCTGTGCTTTAGACTTCAGCCGCTATGGTAACACACTAGTGACTTTTTCCATTTGTGTTTCTTGATTAGCAATTGCCACCTTTAAGGCAAGGTAACACTATTAACTTTGTGAATTTTTGATTAGCAATTTTGCGAAAACTCCTTAAGTACTGAGAAGCGCTCCACCAGCTCCAGTTTTGTAAGAAATAATCGACGGATCAAGTTTAAATAACGTGTTTAATATTTTACGTACTATTGAGTACCCGGTCGGAATTTTAAGAGTGTCTTGACTCTAGGTCATAGAAAACACAATCTCTTGAATATAAATACCCTTTTTCACAAACGGGTCCTTAACTTTCAGAATTTAAAGAGAATTTAATCTCTAGGTTAAGCGGTAGGTCAAACAAAGGCCAAATCAGTGTAAAAAAAAGTTCCGGGAAAAGCTAAGCTAGGTACGAGTATATGGGAACGTCATGAAAAGAGTTCTTACAGTTATTAATATCACACATTTAATAAGCAAGGCTTCATCCCAAAAAGGCATATTAAAGTTTTTATCCGTTACCCATAACTAAATAATGTTAGTATAATAATATAGGAAAACATTAAGGCATGGTCTATGTTTTCAAACTACACAAAAGGGCTTGAAAAAACTAGAAGTGTTCAATTTCTTAGAATCAAAGAGAGTTTTCTTAGAAGAGTAGCAATTAACCTACGTTTCCAATGTTTACACGCTTCACTTTTTATTACCAAGGAATTCTTTCAAGGTAACTAATTGAGTTAGTAAAGCTCCAAGAAAATAGCTAGATTGAAGCATTTCGCGTCTTTTAGCGACGAAAAGTGAGAGATGTTCGTTTCTTCCACACAATAATGAGGTTTCGTTTTTTATTACGCTATTGAACATTATTACCTTTTTTTCGCCTGAGGTTTCCTAATATCTAAGCATTGAAGCATGACAAGGCGTATTTATTTATGTAGAAGATTAATATTTGTACTAAGAGGGTTTCGTATTTTTCAAATCTTTGTTTTTCGAAATCTATAATTATAATTTCTATCTTAATAAGTTTCGGTGTAAAAAATAATCATAAAAATAAAAAGGACTAAAATAACGCCAATAGGAAAAACAAACTCTTTTGAAGTCGGTGCATGATGTGCGTACGTAGACTGCTGCTGTCCGTTAGGTTTGTTTCTCCTGTCCTTTTAGTATTTGTTCATGAAGGCGGTTTTGTTTTTGTAAATATAAACACATAAACTTATAATGACGTTGGAAAATTTAAATTTTATAGTTTGAAAAAAAAACGTTAATATTTAAAAGGTAAGAAGTCCTGCAAGAAAACTGCATCAAAATCGGTCCAGCAGAACGCGAGATACTCGCGGAAAAACATACAGGTTAAACTGAGAAACTCCATTTTTTTAAGTCGTTTAAAAACATAACTCAAATTTTGTATACATTTTGCGTTCATAATCGATAAAATTACGACAGTGAAAAATATACATCACTACCCTACGGATGACTTCACTGCTAAACCACATGAAAACGTTATTATTTATGCAGTGTATAAATGAACATGTTTTGCTATTTGCTAAGCTGTGGTCAGTCATCATTTATATTAATTAGACGTAATCCGCCCAGACGCTAAGATATTTGAACGCGAGCAAAACGAAACGGGCGGCGCCAGGGGATTAAGCTTATTTTGAGGAGTGACACACAGACATAACTGCTAACTACTCAAGCGTGAACTCAACGAAAGGAAGAATTTTTGCAAGTTTGTAATCATCTAGATGATAATAAATTAAAAAAAAGACACAAAACCGGTTCGTTTTAAAACATTACAAATCCGCATTATAGGTAATGTATAAGCCCCATCATTTACAAAATATCATCATGATAACATGGTTTCAGATTGGTCCGTCAATTGCTAATACTGCACAGAGCCTTTATACTGCACATTTTTTTTATACTATGGTTTTTAATTACGGGTAGACCAGTTCTTTTTTTTTTTTTTTTTTTTTCATTAATAAAACTACAGTCCACAGACTCTTTGGTCCGTGCCTTTTTTGATTTAGGTTTTTGTTATGTGTGTTACTTTTTATTTTTGCTCCGCGCAAAAATTTATAGTGCTTTTTACAATACTTATTACTAGGGTTGTTAGTTTATGCTATAACTCTCTTATAAGTTAAACATCGTCTCTTATTTCTACTTAAGATAACTTAATATATATATATTTTTTTTTTCTTGTGTTGTTGTTATAGTTGCTATTTTTTTTTCTATAATTATTTGTACATGTGCATATATTTTTGTTGTATTGTTTTTTTTTTATTATTATTATTATTACATATTTGTATTATTCTATAAGGTTTTGGAATTCTATTATCCTTGTGATTTTGCTATACAATATTAAACAATATTGCTCTTATTCTAGTTTGTGTTAGTGATTGTGTTTGTGTTTGGGGAGTAAAGTAATCCCTCTACGTCGTCGCCTTTAGGTACTAAGATGTTCTTAGTGACTTGGTTGATAGAGTTAGTTATGTTAGTGGATTGGCCAATATCTTGTTTCGGACTTGCTCGTCGCCCCTGCGCATGGCCATCCGCAGGTTGTAGTCCCGGAGACCAGTTCTTTTTAAAATATACATTGCTGTGATCCCAAAGTAAGTAGCTTATGCACTTGCGTTATGGCAATCAGAAACAACGGTGGCACCACAACACCCAGACCCAAAATAATGTAGAAAATTATGATTCTTCTTTGACCCGACCGGAAATCGAAACCGGGACCATAAAGTGACAATGCCTTGAAAACCTAATTGCTGGGTACAAAACCATTGAGGTCGTCAACGGGTAATCATATTTCATGTGATTGGACCTTATTTCTTGCCTTTTGGGTCTATTAGTCAGATTATTTCATTAACCATAAAATAAATTCACTTAAGTATTACAACATTTAAGAACGCTCTAAGACTCATTAGAATCCGATTTTGACATTTTGTTTCTGAGTTGTGTAAAATGCTCAAACCATAGTAAGTACCGCTCTACGTATTGAATAATACTTTTAAATGCAAAAGCCCCCTAAAATAAACATTTTCTTCAACCAAACCATTACAACACTCACAATTTAAACAAACTACATAGCCGTGTGTATCACACGTCAATTTTATTTTTAGTTGGTCCGTCGACAAAGCTTGCATATTGCGAGCCATAGTACATTCCTACTATTTATAGAATACAATAGAGGTTTGTTTTGTTTTCTACGGCAGGTGCGCTCCTGTGTAATATACTATACAATCCGATATTGCTTTTGAATGGTGTTTTATAGAGAACATAAAATTATTACTGTTTTATTGAGAGCATTGGAATAATATTATTTCAGCTGTGATCAGTATACTACAGTTATTTTGATATACCATTTGGTATCCACTTTAAAAATAAAGCTTTTGGAATGCAAAGTGTTTATGTTCTAATTTTGAGACTTATATCTATAATTAAATTTATAAATTATGTGCCTCAGCTAACTAAAACATAGTGATTGGATAAGTCTATAAATCCTATGAGCTTAATTTAAGCCACACTATAAGCAAGTCTCTGTCTAAATCTAGTTAATTTCCAATGCCTAACTTACTTCCTTTTTAGTTACTTTAACTGTGACCCTATTTTGAAAGCAACTAATTCTGTTCGACTTTATCTGGTTCAAAAGCATTCTCCGTGTGCATGATCTATAAAACAGTTGTTTCTAGAGTTATAAAGTTTCAAGCAGTCAACAGCATCATTTCGTTTTCTGCAAATAAATCTGATTTGCTGAAAGCGCGGCGTTCTACCAGTTCTACCAGTAGTATACAGAGTGTCCGGTTCGCAATGTTGTGGAGTTTCCCAATTTTACACTAACTATGTATGCTCCGCAAAGTTTCTGTGTTATGATGTTTACTAGATTTTTTGAGAAATGTCAATATAGCACGCTTAAAAAATAAATATTCATTGGAAATATTTATATTGCAACTGAATCTTCATGAGTTGTAATATTTTATAATATTATAAGCGCAAAAGTTTGTGAGAATGTATATAGGGACGTATGTGTGTCTCTCCTTAACGCTAAAACTATTGAATAGATCTTTATGAAACTTTACTATAATAGCTTTTGCTTAGGTAGAAATTAAAATAGCACAAAGGATATAATTTACAATGATATTGTGAGAAATGAGCTATTTACGCAAATGAAGCCGCGGAAACCTGCTAGTTGTGTTTTTCTTTTTCTAACCTAAAAAAATAACTTAAGACAAAACCGCGGATCACATATGGAGTAATTCGGATATTTAAAAACATGCCTACCTAAAAATTAATTTGTAACGTCAAATAACAGACCCTGCATTAGCAGTTCTTACAGTAATAAAGTTTATATCGAAACTTCAAAGCGGATAATGAAGTGAAACAACCGTCCTAGTTGCACAATACCATCATACAGTTATAAGGAAGTCAGTTTCCTGGTATAGGGATGAACTGTTTAGGAGTTGGACACACTGTGTCAATCATCTGCACGGGGCAGAAATGAGAAGTTGTGGAAATTCATTAGAGACAGAAGGAGATATTGGCAAATGGAGAAGAGAGAGAAAGATTTGAAGCGCTAATTATGAGCATCTCACGCTGTCAAATGTATCTATTCGAGGACTATTCTATCCTAGCAACTATTATGTGATCATAGGTTTTCGTACCATGTATCGTTTCACTGCTATTTTAACACCGTACATATCTGTTACCAATTTTTTACTCGTGATTCAATGCTTTTTTGACACCAAGTCCATAATTTAAAGGGCTTAAACTTGGCTGTAACGTAACCACGAGCTTACTTATAAGGTTGAAAGTGATTTAATCTTTAATTTGCCACATTTTTTCAATTATCATCATCATCTTGATAAACAATGATTAAGCGTATCCAATGGAATGTTATTGTACTCAGTCTCAGTACTTTTAAGTATTTCACCACTAATTAAACTCTCTGCACTCCTAAGCGGTTGATTGGTAGAGACTGCCACAAGGCATTAAGATACCAATTGCACAACTCATAGTCAAATAAATTTAAAAAAAAGTGAGTAAATTAAAGTCAGCCTGTAACGTCCAACTGCTGGGCAAAGGCCTTACCTCAATTATAAGGTAGTTCGAGCCATACTCCACCACGCGGGCTCAAGTGTGTGCGCAAACACAGGAACACTCACCCGCACAATCTTTACCTCTCACTCTCATAGCCCAATAGGACAGCAACGCGACACGATCGGAGAGAGATCAGGCGCAGGACCCACGGTTTTAAGTGCGACCTACTTACCAACCTGAACCGTAATCGTATTTTATTGCATACACGTTTAATTTTCATAATTTTGAATATTATCTGAAACAAAAGCAACGTGATGTTGCTTTGGTTCATTCTAAGTCGATAGATCTACTTAATATGCAGTCTCAAAATCACTAGATGACTCTCGCTCACAATGTCATTACGTACCTGATGTGGAAGTCTTGACCACATTTAATTGTCGAACCTTCGCGCTTGAATTACGCTCAGACAAAATTCGTGTGTAGTTATTTAAAACATGTATAGAAAATGTGTTAAAAAATCTTCTTAATCAATAAAAACACGAACACTCTAATTTCATCTCAGCCTTTTCCGAGCGCCATCTAGTGTTCGACAGATAAAACTGGTCAAGACTAACGCACCCGGAAAGTTTCTTGTATGCAGCGATTAGTAACTAGCTTAGACACCGGATGCAGCAAAACTAATTACTACCTCCAACTTCCAACTAAACTGAGGTAAGCAATACCTGATTCCCAGACCTAGTATAATAGCTTTAGGCCTGATTTTTCCAGCGTTAGATAAGACCTATCCGACAGAATAGGTATAAAGAGACTGATTTTAAATGAGATTTAATTAAATGATTGCTGGCAAATAGGTGACGTTTTCCAATAAGGATTGTTGTCTTTAATTCGACGAATATTCCTTATCTGACGTTGCAAAAATCAGGCCTAAGATAACCTTCATTAATAAAGTTCTTCGCTAACATTTCTATACTTATTTTTATAGGGCTAGCTACTAAACGCGCTGAAAATACCTTGAAAATAATAAGTATTTTTAGTAAAGTTTCAAGACTGATAAATCATTTGCCCAATACAAACGATATGTGGTATCTACATTAACATGTGGAATTGATAACCTTTTTTTAAACTTCGAAACACTTAACAGGATTTTAGGCAACTTTATATGTTTAAAAAAAATAGTGTTAAATAAACGTTGTAACAATTGTGTTCTTTATTTCAAAAAATTTAACACTTTTATCAAAAATACAACAAAATTCAAATCAAATTGCTAGAAGTTAGTAAATAATATTAGAAAATCACATGTTAAGACATTCTAACTCGTTTGACTCACACAAATATGCAATTTACGATCTTTCTTACTTAGTACAGTTTTTACGACGAAATTAAAAATAATTATTTTCATCCTAACATCACATGACACGGCCTCCAAAGAATTTTAATTGTTCCCTTTATACCGTACATTTGTCCGTGTGTCCGCTTTATTAGATCGTATTAGATTTACTGCTGTTAGAAAAACAAGCTATTTTAGGCGAACTAAACCCGATTTAAATTAGTTTTGGTTTAGAACTTTCACTTTGGGGACAGTAATAGGATTTAGTGGAGATTTTAATTTCAACTGTTTGTTTCTGACAATAAATTTTAATTTTATTGCCAGAAATAGAGTTTGGATTTACGTTT
Source organism: Pyrausta purpuralis (assembly GCA_963924145.1). Classification (NCBI taxonomy): domain Eukaryota; kingdom Metazoa; phylum Arthropoda; class Insecta; order Lepidoptera; family Crambidae; genus Pyrausta; species Pyrausta purpuralis. The sequence continues at coordinate 21,492,923 of OZ001657.1, forward strand.
CTAATTACGACTAATTCTTTCTGATAGTGGTTAGGTCAGCCAAGAGGTTGCTGGTTCAAGTCCCGCCCGTGCGCAAGTTTTTGGTTTCTTATTTCATCTTTATGGACTTTCTGATTCTGATATAATGTTAGTACTCAAGCATCTTGGTCATCATATTTAAGGAAACCAAGCTAGGCATTATTTCATGGAACGCTGATGGCGTTAAAAATAAAATACATGAATTGCTCGAGCTTGCGGTGAGTGACTTGTCTGTCGATGTAATCGCCTTATGCGAAACCAAACTAACTTCAAAAATTGCCATAAAAACTCCTGGATTCAATTGTTATCGCAACGACAAAAATCCAATTGGTCGAGGTCAAGGGGTAGCGATTTTGATTTAAAGTTACATTCAACACTCAATCATTATTGTACCAAGTATGAAGAATCTTGAAGCCATTGCGATTAGGATTCATTTGTCTGGTAGAGCAGTTATTATTGTTTCTGCATATCAATCTCCGAACCTTCCATTAGTGCATGCCGACATAGATAACTTATTCTCATTAGGTAGCAATGTCTTGATTTGTGGGGATTTCAACGCAAACCACGATTATTGGAACAGCAGCTATTGCAACACTAGAGGTAGAAGCTTGTTTAGACACATGCTTGCTAATAATTACTTTATATACGCACCTACTACGCCAACTCAACTCAATTATAGAGATGATCTTAACCCTACGACTCCCGATCTAATACTAGCATCTAGGACTGACTTAATCTATGACCTCGATGTGATAACGGCATTATCATCAAACCTTCTACCAATTTTTGTCCGCCTTGGTGGAGAAGTTACTTTGTGTCCTAAGTCTAATTACTATCGGTATGATAAAACTGACTGGAAAAAGTTCCGTAGTGTACTTGACAGTGACATCGACCTCAATGCAAAGCCCCTGACTTCAAAGCCAGATATCGATGATGCTATAACAAAATTTCACAAATCTATTATTGATCATACGAGATCAAGGGTCCGACAATTAAACCACCGTTTAAATACGAAGACCGTTTATTGCACCAGAGGTGTACAGTACATTCGCAGAACAAAATAATATTGGTTCGTTTAGCCTATAAGAACTACACAAAACGAAATAGCACCGCGATGTAACTGACTCGCAGCGCCATCTGTTGATAACTTATGGAACTAAAAAGGTAAACAATAAGAACCTTGCAGCTAGTACGAGTATGTTGATGTTGTAATTTAAAGTCTAAACATTCCGCCGGCCATGGACAGTATGCCAGAATGTCCATTAAACAATCTAATGGTGATTCTTACAAGCTCAACTAAATTAAAATACCTCTAAGATGCACAAAATTACTTATTAGAAACAAGAATATAACATAATATTAACATAATTTACTTACTCATTATTAAGAAATAGCCTATAATTTAATCAGTCCTTGACTGGTAAGACACAAAGTTTAGATACGGGCCTTTTTATGACTGTATCCCTGCATTTTAGACTAACCACACGGGTAATATTGTCCAAACCAGGATGCTTCTGAACTATAACACCGTACAGCCATCGTGAAGGTGGAAGATCGTCTTCCTTAACTAATACCACATCACCCACTTGTGGTTCGGGCACACAATGAGACCATCAATAACGATTTAAAAACTGAGTCAAATACTCTCGAGACCATTTGCGCCAGAATTCTTGCACCATCCGCTGAGTAAACTGCCATCGTTTCAAACTGCTGACAGTAGAAGTTTCATAGCTTGCTTCTGGCACCAGCACTGGAGGCTCACCTATCAAAAAATGGCCTGGCGTAAATGGACCAGGATCTGAGGAATCCGTGTTTATTTGACATAGTGGCCTTGAATTCAGACAGGCTTCGACTTGAGAAAGAACAGTATATAACTCTTCAAAAGTTAATGTGGCATCACCTATAACTCGCCTTAGGTGATGTTTCATGGACTTCACCCCCGCTTCCCACAATCCGCCAAAGTTAGGAGCACGAGGAGGAATGAAATGCCATGTTGTACCATTGTTGGCCAATGAATCTGCTATTTCAATAGCGACCTGTGACCTTTCTGCACTTAATAGCTGCTTCAGTTCTCGGGCTGCTCCAACAAAATTGGTTCCGTTGTCGCTATATAGATCAGAACAGTGACCACGGCGAGCGACGAACCGCTTAAAAGCTGCGAGGAAACCTTGAGATGTCAAGTCGCTAACTAATTCAAGGTGTATGGCTCTCGTGGCCATACAAATAAACAAGCATATGTAACCCTTGTATGCATGGTGTCCGCGTCCTTTGGAAGTGCGAATATTAATGGGACCAGCATAGTCTACACCGCTATGTCGAAAGGGTCGACTTGGAGTCACTCTTGATGTTGGGAGTTGTCCCATTAATTGTTCTCGTGTCCGTGAAGAATGACGTACGCAAATGACACACTTACGACAGAACAGTCTGACTTGATTATTTACATCTAAAATCCAGTAACGAGAGCGCAAATGGGTCACCATAAGTTGAGGACCGCCGTGGAGCGTTTTGGCGTGTGCTTCCTTTATGAGAAGATTTGTAAAATGTGTTTTAGCAGGTATTATTATAGGATGTCTTCTATCTTCATCAATTGCGGCATTATTCAAGCGACCACCGACTCTCAAGATTCCAGATTTATCGAGGAAGGGATTTAAACAGGTAAGCTTACTTTTCTTATTTAATTGTTCCTCGTTTTTTATTTTAATCAATTCCTCCCGAAATTCTTGCTCTTGCCAGTGCTTAATACATACAATTAACGCCTCAGCTAATTCCTTGCTTGTTAAATAAGGTGGTAAACCTTTATCCCTAGCTTGTTTGAAGATTCTCTTCATCCACGCTATCACTCTGACTTGCCGATCTAATGAAGAGTACTTAGTCCAAAGAGTTGGGCTCTTTTGAATATCTGTAACGAGATTACATGTCGTTTTCGCATTTCTTCTCTCTTCCTTTGTCCCAAAATTCTTTCTTTCATAATTTATCGTTTTCTCTCGCAAAAAACTTGGACCTTTCATCCAAAGTTCGAAATTTGTAAACTCTGATGGTTTCATTCCCCTAGATGCGCAATCAGCTGGGTTGCTTTTTGTGGAGACATGTGACCATTGCTTGCGGTCCAGATTAGTCATGATCTCAGACACACGGTTTGCTATAAACGTCTTCCATTTGCTTGGATGGTCACTCAACCAAGCCAAAACGATCGAGGAGTCCGTCCAGGCGTGTATATTTTCTTTCGGTATCTTCATAACTTGTGCTACCTCCTGTAACAGCTTTGCTAGCAACAGTGCACCACATAGCTCCAATTTTGGGATAGATAGTTGTTTTATTGGTGCTACTCTGGTTTTAGAAGTAATCAAATTGACCTGAACCTGACCATCTTCGTTTATAATCCTTATGTATATGACTGCGGCGTAAGCGTCGTTAGAGGCGTCACAAAAGCCATGGATCTCTATTAACTTACTATTTCTTCTAGTGCCTACCCATCGTGGTATTTTAAATTTGCTAATATGTGGCAACTCTTTACGATAATCGATCCAGTCCTTTAACAGTTGTGGGGGTAGCTCGTCATCCCAGCCAATACCAGATATCCATAACGCTTGTATCAATATTTTTGCCTTAATTATAACTGGTGCTAACCACCCTAAGGGATCAAACAGCCTTGATACTTCCGAGATTATCTTTCTTTTTGTTACAGGGTAGCTGAGAGGAGTCATCTTTATGGAGTATTCGAAATCATCGGTGCAGCGGTTCCAGGTAAGTCCTAGAATTTTCATTACTGTATCTAGTTTTATTTGTAAATTTTCTTCGTGTTTTTCTGTATCTTTCTTAATTTCATTCAATATCTCTTGATTGTTGCTTGACCATTTTTGTAACTCGAATCCTCCCTTGCTTAATATTTCAGTTATGTCTTTACACAATTTTATTCCCTCTGAAACTGTCTCACAACCACTCATTAGGTCATCCATGTAGAAATCATTAATAATTACTTCAGCAGCTTCAGGAGAAATGTCACCTTCATCACGAGCTAGCTGTTGCAACGTTCGCACTGCCAGGTAAGGAGCTGATGCTGTCCCAAATGTAACTCTTAATAATCTTAAATGTTTTATTTCAGATTCCGGATCTTCTCGCCAGAATAAACGCTGCAAGTCTACATCTTCTGAAGACACTTTGATTTGCCTGTACATCTTTACGATATCCGCTACTATGCATATAATATGGAGACGCCATCGCATGATAATATGACGCAAATCGTCCTGTAATGACGGGCCTATCATCAAATCGTTATTTAGTGAAACTCCATTGGTTCCAGGGCATGAAGCGTCGAATACTACTCGCAGCTTTGTTGTGCTTTTATCTTCACGAATTACCGCATGATGTGGGAGGTATACAACGTCGTTTCGGTCTTGTTCCTCTGTCGGTACATATTCCATATGTCCAAGTTGTATATATTCCTTTATAACTTCATCATATTTCGATTTCAACTCTGTATTTTTCATTAACTTCTTCTCCAACATGTTAAATCTTTTCTTTGCAATAATCTGTGTATTTCCATCCTTACAGGTTGATTCTTCGCGTAATGGAAGTTTGACTATGTAACGGCCCGAAGGATCTCGCTTGGTAGTAAGACGGTAGATTTCTTCACAAGCTTTTTCTTCTTCTGTCGAAATAGGTTTCATACTATAAGGTTCTGATTCTATTTCCCAGAATTTACGAAGCAATTCGTCTTCCGATACTTGCAGATGCATGCTAATGACGTGATTATTATTTGAATTTAGATTTTTCGCTTGAACCTTACCAGACAGAATCCAGCCTAACCTTGTGTTTTGTGCCACAGGTGATCCGACTGAACCCTTGATCAGACCTTCTACTAATATTTGCCCATAGACTTCCGCCCCCAATAAAATGTCAATTTTATAAGGGATATTGTATTTTGGGTCTGCTAGCTTTAATTCTGGTAGTTGTGGCAACAGTTGAAATTCAAACCTTTGATCTGGTAGAAAGGCTGTTAACTTTCTAAGAACATGAGCTTTAACACTAAGTACAAAACTGGAATCATGAAGTGACTGTATTTTTAAATAAACCACATATTTTGAAGTCGTAGCTTCGTCACTTCCTACTCCTGATATTGTACTCTTGCTTGCATATTTTTTCAGGCCAAGAAGCTGAACTGCAGACTCCGTTATGAATGAAGCCTGTGAGCCTTGGTCTAATAATGACCGGAGCGTGATATTAAGACCTGATGTTGCTTGAGCCTTTACCAGTGCTGTTGCCAAAAGCACTTGTGTTGGAATGTTAGCAAAACAAGAAGTCACAAAGGTGCTTGACTCGTCCTGCGATGATGTTGTTGCTAGAACAACATTGTCTTCGGGTGATTGTGAATTGTCGGTTGATTGTGGACTGTATTTTAAATGCAATAAAGAGTGGTGCCGTTTATGGCAGATTCTGCACGTACTTGGATGGCGACATTGTGCTACCGAGTGGTTTGATCCTAAACAATTAAAGCAGAGGTTCTTGGTTTGGACAAAACTCCGCCGTGCTTGACAATCTTCCTTAGCAAACTTTTTACAATTCGCAACCTTATGGTTGTCTGAGCAGTAAATACAGGGTGCAACGTTTACATGAAATGCCTTTTTAGTGGTTTGCTGATTTGCATTATTACAACGAGGTACATTTTTAGTTGGTTTAGTATCGAGGAACTCTAGCGCTCTGAAACGATGTTCTAAAAATTCTTTGAATTTATCTAAAGTAGGTAAACTTTTTGTTGAATCGCTAACTTTATCTTCCCATTGTTTACGTGATTCGGAATCTAATTTGTGTAAATTATGTAAATTACAAGAATATCCCAATTGTTCGTGTCAACACCTATGTTTTGCAATCCATTTAGAGTCTCATTCGTGGTATCTAATAATTCTTTCAGGGCACTAGAGGACTCAGAATTAATTGACCGTAAATTCATAAATCTATCCAAAATACAATTTGCGATATAACGCTTGTTACTATAACGGCTGGTCAATTGCTCCCAACATGTTAAATAGTTATCACTTGTTATTGGTATGTGTCTCAAAAGTTGGTCGGCCTCTCCACTAAGATGACTTTTTAGATAGTGAAGTTTTTGTACATTATCTAATGTTGCATTTTTATGTATAAGTGACACGAATAAATCATGAAATGTCGTCCACTCGGTATATTTACCCGAAAATGTAGGTATGACTATTTTTGGTAACTTTACACAGGAGCGATCAACCTTTGAGACATCTCGATCAACACTCTGACTTCTACTAAAACGCTCAGATGCAAACTGCTCTAATTTTTCTTTTAAATCGGACTTGTAATCCGTGTACAATTCCTCGGTAAGCTCAAAGGTCTCATTTATAAAATATTTGGATTTCTCGTAATCATCAGATGCAATATCCTTTAAAATCTTTTGATGAGTTCTTACAAACGTTGACCAGCAATTTTCTAAAGTTTCTAAACGTGTTTGTACGTATGATTTAGTAATTCTATCTTTAGGGGATTTTTTATAATTAATTTGAGCTTTACTTATTTTAGTATGCATATCATCTTGAAATGCATTTAATTTATCCATTTTATAAAGTGTCTAAATCCAAACCAACAAAAAAATATATTTTTAAAATTGAAAAATGATACAAATAACAGTCTTATCTTATAATACAAGACTTATCTGCATAAAAACGAAGATGAAATATTTCTAAGTCGAAACTGCATACAAAAATCGAAGAATTTTTTATAAGTCCAAACTGCATACAATAATTGAAGAAAATTTTCTAAGTCCACACTGCATACAAAAGTTGATGAAATTTTTCTAAGTGTTTGAAATCACAGCACTTAGAAAAAATCGGGCATAGGTTCCCCGTAGTTGAACTTTTTCTTGAATTATTCTAAGTCCCAAACTTTTGAGTTATTTTCTAAGTCCCAAAACCACTGAATTTACTAAGTTAATTCACCACTTGTAATAGAGTTCAATTTTAAATAATTTCGAAAGTACTCACGTCACAACACTTCACTTACTGCCGTCACCACCAAACTCGGTTTGCTACGTCACAGCCGGCCCGCTGACTGCTTCTCGACTTGATCCTCACTGACGTCACCTGACGTCACAGCTGGTCTGACACTCGCCGCTTGAACGTGATCTTCAATGACGTCACCCGACGTCACAGCCGCTCAGCCGCTGCAGCGCTTCAGCCAATCGCCCCAAGCAGCGATCCACTGCTTATAGGTGCGATGCACTCCAACAAAAATCGCCTTCACATCCGGCTCGAAGGACCAAATGATCATACGAGATCAAGGGTCCGACAATTAAACCACCGTTTAAATACGAAGACCGTTTATTGCACCAGAGGTGTACAGTACATTCGCAGAACAAAATAATATTGGTTCGTTTAGCCTATAAGAACTACACAAAACGAAATAGCACCGCGATGTAACTGACTCGCAGCGCCATCTGTTGATAACTTATGGAACTAAAAAGGTAAACAATAAGAACCTTGCAGCTAGTACGAGTATGTTGATGTTGTAATTTAAAGTCTAAACAATTATTTCGGCTAGAGATGCTGAGGTACCGACTGGTGTGTTTCAAGATGGCCCTCGTAAGCTACCTTACTACATAAAGAGGCTAATACGGTACAAGAACAACTTGCGTAGGCAAGAACAAAAGTTAACTCGGGGTGTTTTAAAAAGGAATTTGCGAAATTTAATTAATAAGTTACAGGCCTCCGTTCGATTCTTCATAACTAAACATCACGATAATGTTTGGAACAATAAACTTGCCAAGGTAGATAATGTCAACTCTGACCTTTGGCGGATTACAAGGTCACTTAACCCTAAATCGTTTACTATTCCTCCTTTAAAAAAGGCCGATGGCACACTAGCTTCTTCATGTATTGATCAAGCAAACGAACTGGCTAACGCATTCTATTCGAATATGTGCCTAACATTGGGCTGGCACAGCAATCCTAATATCGAGATTGATGTGATTGATAACTACCCTGGCAATATCTTGCAACATCCGGTAACACCTCATGAAGTTCGTTCAGTCTTGAAAAAAATTAAAAATCGTAAATCGCCTGGAGAAGACGAGATACATAATATGTTGCTCAAAAATATTTCTCAAAAAGCTTTGGTTCTTCTCACTAAAAAATTTAACGGCTGTCTTACCATATGCTATTATCCTAGTTGCTGGAAAACGGCAAAGGTGATAGCTTTAAAAAAGCCTGGCAAAGACAATGCATTACCTAGCAACTACAGACCGATTAGCTTACTTCCATCTGCTGGTAAATTATTTGAAAAAAATATCTTCAAGCGGCTTCAGAAGCATGCTGACCACCTTATAATCAATGAGCAATTTGGTTTTAGAGCCTCCCACTCTACAGTACAACAATTAGCTCGTGTCGCTGAACATGTTGCCCATCATCTTAATGTTAAGCAGTCTACAGGAATGTTTCTATTAGATATAGAGAAAGCGTTTGACACTGTGTGGCATGATGGCCTGTTGCACAAGTTGATCCGTTTGGGAATTCCTTTATCTTTGGTTAAACTGATTCAATCGTATTTGAGCGACAGAAACTTTAGAGTCCATATTGGTTCTAGCAAATCATCTTTATATCCGATCCCAGCCGGGGTTCCCCAAGGTTCCATCCTTGGGCCCGTTTTATTCATCTTGTATATTAACGATGTCCCAGTACAAACCCGAACCGATATTGCGTGTTTTGCAGACGACACAGCTTCTTACACATCCTCAAGTGATGTTGATCTGATAATTGATCGGCTTCAGTTGTCCCTGGACGTCCTGCATGGATATTTCAATACATGGAAACTTAAGTTGAATAGTTCTAAAACAGAAGCTATCTTATTTACACGAAAACGGCTGCCACCTGTTAGAAACCTAAAAATTGACGACCACCTGATACCCTGGAGCAATTCTGTTCGATATCTTGGCGTGATTCTTGACACAAAATTAAATTGGACTAAACACGTGATGAATGTACGTGTGAAAGGTGCAAAAGCTTTAGGCTCACTTGGACCAATAATGAATCGTGCATCCAAACTAAGTCCAAATACTAAACTACTCGTATACACTGCCCTTGTTAGGCCAATCCTAACTTACGCGTGCCCAGTTTGGAGTAGTACGTGTCAGACCAACTATGACATCCTACAAGTTGTTCAAAATAGGGCACTAAAAATAGCATTTAATACAAAATTTAAAACAAACTTAAAAAAACTGCATTCGTCAATTAATTTTCCATTACTAATACAATTCATTTACAAATTAACATACACATTTTATAAAAATAACAAACTTAATAAAAATCAGTTAATATCGAATTTATGCAAAACTACAATTCGCGATTTGCATTACATCGACAGATACGGAACTTATCGCTTGCCCCATCACTACATGTTGTTCCCACCCGACCAGCCTATAGAGCCCGCCGAATAGCCGCGGGGCCCCCTCGCTCGCCCTACATTAGTACAGTGGCGGGGGGAGTGGCGGATCTCAGCGCGGCCTGCGTAGCTGGCCAATGTTTCATTATTTCGAACTGGTTACGTTTGTAATGTTCGTTAGATCTACTTCTACCGCCAAATCCTGCCCTTTGTTTATGCGATAAGCAACTTTTCCTACAAAATCGTTGCATCATTAAATCTTCGTCAATTTTATACGACCATGATCCTTAAAAACGTTTTATTATTATCTAACACTGTTCACAATCTTTGGAGGCGTTTGTAGCCTGGTAAGATTATTATAAGTTTTATGTTAAGGTGATGCCAATGTTTTTTTTTTTTCTTGTATTACCTGTATGTGCCAATTTATGTTAATAAAGATATTTTAAAAACAAACAAACAAGTACTTACAAAATTCAGTATCTTTTTCAAATCACTCCCGTGAGAAATTTTACTCATTTTCAAAGAAAAATCGGACATTAATAAATCAATATCACACACCATTCTGACGCGAGTGATTCAAAGTAGGAGCCCAGAACGAGCTGCATGATATTCTGTCCGTGACATTTGTGTTCCATATTTCAAACGCTGAAACTGTTTTTACAAATCAATGACACTACTAGCAATAGCGACTGTTAAGCTATGCTATATTCTGTTCATCAACTTGCATGATGCTGAAATTGCATGGTCTTTTAATTAAAAAGCTTAACTTACGTAGCAACAAGCAACAGTTGAACCCATTAACACCCAAATAAAAACTACGCATAATTCAACCTGAACGATGCTTTATATCGTTATTAATAAACTTCAATTATAACACTATGAAGAAAATAAAGCAAAAAATACTGAAAGTTGTGGTTTTAGGGTGTACTATGTTTAGATCAATTTAAGGGGATACCAAGCGAAGGGATCTCTTTCAAATAATTATTTTGGAAGGCACTTCTGACATGCTGTTTTGACTAAATTGGAACACGCATTACATCTTAACTAGGTAGGTACTATTTAGGGCTTTTAAGCTATTATTATTCCTTTTTTCTTCTTTTTCCGCTATTATAGACGTTGAGGGTCTCGATTTATGGTACTTTTTGTAGCACAAAAGCTCGCGTATGCATATATCCTAAAACGGATTTACAATACAAAGCCTTCACCATAATACTATCAGCTAGGTTATGATGATGCTAATTATGACACTTTTGTGATGACAAGCAATAAAGCCGCATCACCGATGAGGGAAGGGTAAAAATGATGACTTCCATACTAATGAAATATTTCCCAATTTTCCCGATAGATGTTTTAATTACCAGCAGATAAAATGCAGTCAAAGAACCAAGGTAACGGACATAGCCTTGAGAATCAGTAAGCTTAAGTGGCAGTGGGCCGGGCACATAGCGCGAAGAACTGATGGCCGTTGGGGCAGGAAAGTGCTAGATTGGAGGACCTTCGACCAAAGACGCAGCGTAGGACGTCCACCAACAAGATGGAAAGACGACCTTAAAAAGATCGCAGGATCAAACTGGATGCAGACCGCTAGTGATCGGTCGCTATGGAAAGCCGTGGGGGAGGCTTATGTTCAGCAGTGGACGTCCTTTGGCTGATAATGATGATGATGACTTCGCGTCATTAAGCAAACATAAGAAAAGTTGAAAATGGTATTAAGGTTCCAACTGGGAGAAAATGTGTGCCCGTAATCTCTTCTGCATTCTTATTCTGCTTCATGTAATTATACTATCTGTAAATGAATGCCGTGATAATATTTTGGGTGCCCTAGGAGGTATGAGTCCTATAAAAGACTTTAATAACCTTTTTGACTATGAAACATTACAGTTGTTCGTCTCAAAGCGTAAAATGTGTGCTAAACACAATTCCAGGCATGATTTTGATTACTGGATACTCAACGGCATCGGTTTTTGTAAACCATTTTTTTTCTGTCATAAAAGGTTGTCGTGTCATCATTTCAAACATTAAGAAATAGTTTTCTGCTGACAATTAGTACATGAGAAAATGTCAAACCGACCATATTTCGAAGGAAACATTAATAACTAGAAATAAGAATTACATAAGAAAACATTCAACAATAAAATGTGTCAGCTAGATCCTCAAGTCGCCTATTGTACTAAATATAGTACAACAACACTTGAGGTGTAATAGCACGAAAATCTTTTTAAGTTTTTCTTGTCTTTTATTAAAGTTAATGATATAAACGAACTAAGTATCACACATTTTGATAGGTAGAAGAGCAATTTTTTTTAGAGTGAAGTAAATCAGTTGCCGCTAGTAGACACAAAAAAAAATCACGTGAGTAGAAAAGCCACAAATCTTATTTTATTCAATATGTAGATTTATTTTTACGTTTCAGATACATAAACATTAGTTTACCAGCAAAAAATATTTCCGAGGTCAAAAAGTTGTATTTAATAACTTTAATGTTAGGTAAAAGTTGTGTACTATTTATAGTACGGCAGGCGTTAAAAGGTTAATTGGAGTCATGCTATAGATGTCCTTAGTGTGGTTAGGTTCTTCATCAGAAATTAGTAACATTTTTATGCCATTCTATAAGTTTAATGTAGCTTCAGCTCAGAATGTTCTTTCAAGTTTTTCGCCGGCTATCAGATTTTAGAGTTAAAATCGTTTGGAGTAACGCCTTGTATTTTATATTGTGTCGTGTGTGAAAGCGATTTTCGTTTGAAAGTGGTAAGGAGCGACTCGACCGTACAAAGCTCTTAATTAATACGAAATGTGAATGAGACATTTCTAATTACAGCGCAGGATCGACCAATTAAAATCAGTCCTTAACAATTAGTCAAACTACAGTGACAAAACACATTTCCCGCCAATTATTGGCGGCCATATTGCCGCGCCCGATTATTATCTTTTACGGTTATTAGTCGTACGGACACTCGATGTGTGCTATACAAAAATATTCAGTAACATCATTTCTTTACCTGTGTTAAATTAAGTAAGCAAGATTTACTACAAATAATGGTATTACTTTGATGTAGGTTTCACAAATGTACACACACGCACACATGATATGCACACATGCATTACACAGACAATAATACAACAACACACTTAGACACTTTATTTTTAAAACATTTAATATTTATTTAATTCATGATACTCTATTTTTTGACATGTATTTAATTTTCATTAACATACCTACTACTGAACTGATGCATGGGCTTTGAGTGAAACAAACCCTAGCGGTTTCATTTATAAATATGTGATGTTAAGGTTTAAGCTTTTTTTAAAAAATGTTTATCTTTATTAATATAACAAAGCTGAAGAATTTGATAGTTTGAGCGCAATCTCAGAATAACCTGGACTGACTTGAAAAAATATTTTTGTTTTGGGTAGCTTATAGAAGGGGAAGGTACAAATTCAAAACGTGCGGACGAAGTCGTCGGGGAACGTTAGTTTATTTATTTAAAAAAATGCAATTTAAACTAATCGATGCAATTGAGTGGCCGCCACTATGATCAAAACTGTTTAGACAAATTTATTTGGTTTGAGTGTTTCCATATTGAAAGCGTTAATAACGCTATGGCAAAAAAAAGTTAGATATGGAATTGTTACTATGTATCCTATTATTTATAATAATAATTATTCGCTTGTAAATAATAAAACACATCTTAGCAATCCCGCATCTAACTTTATTTAAAGTTAGTGGCCATAGCAGTATTTATAATGATTCAAAGAACGTTCAATTTAACTTGATATAGGTTTGTTATTGACTCTTAACAATTCCAAAAAAGCGTTGTAAAAAAAAACAATGATTGACTGACTACTTCCACAAAAAACAGGCCATTTAGAATGCTGAAACAAATCGGTGATTATTGAAACTATATTTTCAAGCTAACTCAAATACTAGTTGAACGACCTGCAGGTTTCGTGATATTTATGTTTTTTTTATAAGTATTTCTTAGTTAAATTTACAAAACCGTCGTAAGGTCATCACGTGTCTGAGGTCTCTCTACCGTTTTTTTTTCTTCCGTTCAAGACAAAACTTTGAGAGCATTTGTCGCCTTCAGAGACTTTCAGAGCAGAGACAAAAACCTGACAAATCAGCAGCTTTCACTAGTTTGTTATTTTCTTTAATCTTTGTCTGTTCAGTATAATTATTTCCTAACTGTAACTATTTTATTGTTTGTTTTTGCACTAGTGTAACTTTGTGGTTTTCCTGCCAATGATGTGTGTATACACATATATAGGTATCTATAATTGGCATATGTAGAAGAATGATACCTACCTAATCAATTATTTCTTAATAATGTTGTCTATATGTGCTGTTGGTGTACCATATTTTATAAAATAAAATAAAAATAAACTTTTTCTCATGCTAACTCTCATTATCCCTATCATTGATTACGCGGTCTCTTGCTGTACTAACCTCACTGAGGCACCCACTGACAAACTTGAACGTCTTCTCAACAACTGTATTAGATTTATCTTTGGCCTCCGAAAATATGACCATATTTCCCGCTACAGAGCACAACTTAATTGGCTTTCCATTCGACAACGTAGAAACTCGCCCGAATTCTCTGTGCTCTATACGGTATTCTCAATAACCCCTCATCACCTTCTTATCTTAAGGATATGTTCTTCTTTTTATGTCAATCACATGATCGTGCTCTCCGTTCTTCCGAAGAACTCTGGCTAGGCATACCGGCTCATCGCTCCTCCTATCAATCCAAGTCTTTTGCAGTCACGGCTTCGCGGCTGTGGAATGCGCTCCCTCTTGAGATCAGGAGGTCAGAGACGAAACTGTGCTTCAAAAACAAATGCAAAGGTTTCTGTTTCAATGATTGCGATATATGTAAAAACTGTATTTATACTTATAATTATATATGCTTCTAAACTCTTTTTTACTGTATATTTAGTTTATGTATATTATGGTCTGTATATAATATTGTTAATCTACACAATAGTATTTGTTGCAATTTTAATATCTATTTACAATATTCTTCTGCACCCATAACAATCTCTCTGCACGATCTCAAGGTATGACTGGGAGAGAATGCTATTAGCATTAAGTTCACTTTTATTTGTGCAATAAAGTTTTTAAATAAAAATAAAAAATAAAACCATTTATTCACATTTACAATTTATCTTGTTAAGTGATGTGCGATAAAGTATTTCCACTTAGAACGAACCCTCTTAGTTACGCTTTGATTGTGGTCAACGCGTGACTCCGATATTCTAATTAATTTTAATATTTCGATTTGGCCACCGATTTAAATGTACGACGTAAAAACGAAGTGCTAATTGGACGCTGTTCACTTTTGTTGTCGATTGTGGTATCGTTTGCTTTCGATTTAACGAATATTTAGTTAAAATTTGACACGTTGAGAATATAACACGAAAACTTGGGCTAAAGGTTTTTGTCCACTATAGTGGAGCATACCAAGACCGTGCGAGGAACGTGTTGGGCAAAAAATATTCTTTGTATTGAAAACTATGCCAGCTTGCCCTCTAGACTGCGTTGTTCTGTTACCGACTAACATCGTCTCGTGCCATGCACGGAGCGTGTCAGCGCGGCAAAATACCTTCTCGCTCGTTCTCGCTCTTGCTCCGCAAGTTTTTGGTTTGGTCATCAATGCCTGACTCAAGGGTGATTGTACATAACAATACTGATGCCAATAAAATATATGTCTTTAATGAAGACCTCCGTAGTGTAGTGGCTAAGCACTCTGGGTGTCAAGGTGTCGCCGCTTCGAGGTCCCAGGTTCGATTCCCGGTCGAGTCAATATAGAAATCAAAATTTTCTGTATTGTCTCCTGTCTGGGTGTTGTGGTACCACCGTTGTGTCTGATTTCCATAACACAAGTGCATTGGCTTCTTACTTTGGGATTAGAGCAGTGTATGTGATTGGTGTCAAATATTTATTTATTATAATGTGATAAACCCTCGAAATCAATTTATTATTGCGAGACTAGCGAGCGAGTCAAAACTACCAACGTCAAGTCGCCTCTTCGTAGCTTACTAGCTATAGCGTATTTCGTAGATACGCGCGAGTCACGTGAAAGGGTGCGAGTTTCTTCATTTGAAGAGGTTTTCTTTCATATAACTTGCTTATTTTTTTTCAGAATAAGCATAACTCATACCACCATCTCTGATTTGGATGGCACTGACCAAAAAACAACCAGTTTAAAGGTGAGACATCTCAATGCGTATCGTGTTGCTATTTGTGCTTGACTCGTTCCTAGCACGGTCATGATATGGTGCTTTAGGAAAAAAACCTTAGAGTGCTATTAAAACGATGTTGCAGGTACATATAGGAAATAATAAAAATGCTTTTTCATTATAATTTTTGAACATCCACTGAACAAATTTATCGAGAGACCAATTTAATGAACATCAAACAGCTATATACTTACAACACATGCATTTTTATACGCAACAATAAAAATAAAATCCATCCCGATCTATAATTTATCAAACGGAAAACGGTTGGGCACCCCTGCACTCGACGCAAAGCTTCATAGTTTTTCAAATTAAAAAAGTAAAAACCGACTTCAAAACCAAAATGCACTAAAAAGTCTTAAATAAACTCTTGACTATTGAAAGGAAAGGAACCCTTTTTAGGCAAACAATTTCTTTTTGGAGTCGGTGCTATGATAGTTGATGCTTGATGGTCAAAGTGATGGCACCGACTCCAAAAAGAAATTGTTTGCCTTAAAAGGGTTCCTTTCCTTTCAATAGTCTAGAGTTTATTTAAGACTTTTTAGTGCATTTTGGTTTTGAAGTTGGTTTTTACTTTTTTAAAAGTTTATTTTATTTCTTAATTTTTAGTGACTACATAAGAGAGGGGGGGAGTTGCACCTTATGATTCTATTTTTTAAGAAGCTACAAATTACCTATCGTAAGTTCCGTCATTATAATTACTGAACTCCTAAGCGTTAAGGAGTTCCACCATCAGCTCAGCCCCACAAAATGTTGACTATCGACGTAACAACACGTCAACATTAAGATTCTAGTAAAGAAACACTATACGTGCCTTTAAAATTTGAGGATTTCCCTCGATTACACCAAGATCCCATCATCAGATCTCAAATTGAAAAAATGGGACCAACTAGAAGGTATACCCTTTAAGTAAGCGATTTTTTTTTTTTCAAATCGGTCGACAAACGACTGAGATATGAGGTAACAAACATACAAAAAAAAAACATACAGTCGAATTGATAACCTCCTCCTTTTTTGAAGTCGGTTAAAAACTAACGAAGTATGGTCGAACCACAGTAACATGTGAAAGAGCGCGCTTCTATAACAAAATACCCTCGGACTTAAAAAAATATTAATGGCTTTAACATGTTCAAAACACGACTGGCAAACCATGGGGCCAATTCTCGTGAAGTAGTACTTTTTCCGTGTGGTAATTCGTATACGAAGTTCACAATTCTATTGTAAAAGTTCGAGCGATACATAAAACTGCTATTCTCATGCACCGATAGAACATTTCACGTTTGAATTTCATTACAACGTTCCATTGCAGAGATCGTACGGGCGTTTTTAAAAACGCCGAAATAAATTATATTTAAGTCCATCTAAAAAATTTAATTTTGGTGAAATTATACAAGAAATATATTTGTTTGTTTAATTTGGTATTTATATTCACAAAACTATACATATTGTTAAAAATATAATAACGGTAGATCAATCATTAAAATTTCATTATTCATGCATAGCATAAAATGAAACGCAGCGACGCGCCGTGAAGGTAATATACCTTTCTCTATAGCCCTAAATGTCAATGTGTGTGTCAAAATTGTTCCACATATCGATTTTTCAGTGACTGAGAAAATTTATTTGTTTTCTAAAATTTTGCCTAAAATAAGAATAAGTAAGAATTACAATGCTAAATAGAAACTAAATGTAGATATTTTCTGAGGTTGGTATGACGCTATTTGTTTAATTATATGTTTTTTTTTTATTTTCTTTACTACAAGAAACAGGCATTTAATTATTCTTTAGTAGTAATAGGTTCAGTTAATTAACATCACAGATATTAGTGCACCTTCTTATTGTGTAGCCTGGAGAAAGTTTTTAATATCCTTTGTAGATATGTAGTGTTCTTACAAAACAAACTATTTTTATTTATAGATAGTCTGGATTATATTGTAGCAGAGAGAATATTTAGTTGCCAATCTAATTCGATAAAATACTGGTTAAAATACATGGGAATACTTGAATACCTTAATTCTCTGGTATCTAGGTAAGTACGTAATTAACTAGACACATACATAATGATAGTTTTATTTTCACAGTTTATAAATCAAACCATCAGATTTTCCATTTATAATCTAAATCTATGTGTGTTATAGTATTGCCTATAGTTGCCTTATTATAAACAAATAGTACATTAGCAATCTGTTCTATGCGTGCTTGAATGTGTTCAAACATAGTGTATGAATTCCACCTACAAATATCTACAATAATCATTATTATCCCAGAAAAGAGATACTAAGCTAAAAACATGATGGTGTTCAAGTTTTGTTTTTATTTTGTGTGTAGTAGGTAACTTTATGTGATATTTATGTTGGTTATTGTTTTTTACAGAAGCAAGCAGTAGAACAAATTTTAATAATCCAAAAGGAAGGAGCGCCAAATGAAGGGATTTTAAATACTCCTGGGAACACAACCGCATGCATTTCACAACAAAATAAATGATTAGTTAGTAATGTAAGCGCATTGGATTAAAGGATGGAAACTTTCCTGATATGACCAATGGCTTTAAATCGTTTTTTTTTTAACAATAACATTACTGCTTCTTAAATGTTTTGTTTTGACTGATGTATGAAGAAAATAAAACCACTTGCTAAATTGGTATTTTTTATTTGTATGTTATTTATTTAATGCTTCAACACCCGAACGGTCGCATGAGACCGCATAACAATAAAATATCTATTGTGTCTCGTTCACATACGCTTGAGGGATTTAAGTATACTGTTTAATCTTCTTTAGTCATTGACATTAAGAAATTTAAATTCAGGATTGTTTTAAATACATTGGGGCAAACCATGTTCATGAGCTTGAAACAGAGTCAAAATATAAAACCAGGATCTGAGAATGAAGCTGAAGGTGAACAAAGGTACTCCGTAATAAGAGAACAAAACCTAATCGAGTTGGACTCGTAAGATTCGACTTGTAAACTACTTACTTTGTCTCTAGAGTATCCAGGGTTGGATAGCTCTTAACATAATATTAAGTCCTATCGAGGTCACCGCTGCCTAACCATCTTAAGAGCTGAAATCGCTTGCACCTTGTGTAGACTTTTGTTTGAACCGACTTCTCTAAATCGTAGAAGTACTCTTCTGAAAACCGCATCAAAATCAGTTTAGCCAAACATGATATAATAGAGGGCAAATAAATCATTTTATATTGGTCACACAGAAAATCTTCTTTATTTGAAGTCGGCTAAAAATCCTTCAAAGTCAATGTAAATTTTCTTAATTTTAGGTTAGGTTATCATTTTGCCTGATTAGAACCTCAATAGTTCGAATACGAATTTTGAAATCTATTGGTCTCCAGCAATCGAAATGTTCGTGTGAAGTTCCATCGAATCAGTTCGACTGTGAAGGTCTGAGAATACACAAGCCTTGTTTCCTTCGAAAAAAATTCGAGTGGTGAACTTTATTACGTGTGTGAACTTTTTTCGATCATGCGAGAATCGGCCTCCATATCAAAGTTCACAGAGAGTGATCAACGTACCTTGGTAAGTTAATATTAGGAAGGAGGATTGTGTTACGGACTGTTGTTTGTGCGTTTGCGCGCGTTGTATAACTTAATTATTGATAACAATGACATCGACTACAGTCGTGTATTATATTTAAGTTCTCATGTAAGTGGCTTGATGTTAGTATTAATGAGAATAAATGTCTTTTAACCTAAACCATACTACTTCACGTTTATTATACCTACTTAATGTTTCTTAATTCTTGGAAATTTAAAAATCAAAAGAGACATCTTATTACCTATCACCAGACGCTCTGGTAACCTATAGTTAAACTAATTTTTGAAGTGAAACAGCAAGGACTCTGAGTAGGACTATATCACTTTAAATAAACATATTTTTAAGCTAAGAGACTAACAAAAAAAGTCCTTGACTATTCTAATAAAAGTACCCAGTTGAAACTTGCACCCTAGATATAGGTTTCCAAAGTATTTTTACAACTCACATAAACATTACTTTTCAATTGATGGATGCTATTCTTCTGTGTCATCGATACCTACCCATTTTCTTATATATCACATTACATTCAGATTCAACATCGACAATTTCAGGAGTTTATTTATTTTCTTGAAAAAGTCCAGACTTTACATAGTGTAGAGATGTTTGCTCTCAAACTTAGTTGAAAGGGGGAAAAACGTTAGTTTTCAACTAAGTTTTTATGTTAATAACCAAATTGCAAATTGCGTCCAGTAAGTTGTTATTGCAACGTACAGAGAAGTTATGCCAAGTATACAAACCGGCCAAGTGCCAGTCTGACTCGTACTAATAGTAGTTCAGTGATTGCGTCTGACTGCAAGTCATGTATGTGTCATGTATTTATCTCTATGTAAAATAGTAAAAAAAAACGATGACACAAAGGAACACAGAACATAATATAGGTATTCCTTTTTGTGGCTTGAAAAACAAGCGATAGTAATTTCCATGGAGTTGCTGCCTGCAATTGTACTTATGTACGGACAACAGAACGTTAAAGTAAACACTGCGGTATCCTATGCAGTTGTAATAAGGGCTAGTGTGCAACAAAAATGGGTAACCTGATGAGCTGGCTGCTGTACAATTAATATTCATAAATTTAAGTTCAGAAATATTAAGGAACGTAGCTTTAAAAAGATGCAATATTTGGCTGTGTTATATGTATGACATGATGGAAATCTTATTACTTGCTAATATGAACTAAATTCCTTGTTAAAAATCTGAGAAGTTTTAAACTGAAGTTTTAACTTGAAAAAAAAAGTCAATTGACAGAAAATGCCATTCTTTCAATACAATTTCTGAATATTATTTTTTAGGTACATCACTATTCGTATTGTTATGAAAGTAAAAATATGTAAGAAATATTTCGGTACCTAATTGAAGTTTCCAAATAACAAAATTTTTCAATTCGCAAAAAAATATTATTGATTGTCTTTAAAAATTCTCGACATTTTGTTGTCCAAAACTAAAAAGCTTTTTAGTCTATCTTGATTGAGGAATGTTGCCTTTCGACGATATTATTTATCTTTGTCTTTCTGATAAAAGTTTAACTTTAAAAGCTCAAGCATACTTAAATTAAATTGCAAATGTCGATTTCAACAAAGTTTTGTAAGATTTTAAAAAGGAATTAGTGTACGCTAATATTTATGATTTCGTCAGTATCATAATAGACAGTGTGAAATTTGTTTTCTTTGAATTTAATTATGTTAGCTTCAATAACCTCAGTGTCTTTAGACAAAAGTCTTCAACCAGTGCGTGTTATCAAGGATGACACACAGATCCGAAACATGATCTCTAATTATGGTTCTTATAAGGAAGCTCAAAATCACGCAACGAGCAATGGAGAGGGCTATACTCGATCGAATCACAAAAATAAGGCGATATACAGAATAACTTAGGTAACGGACATATCCCTGTGATTGAATAAGCTTTTAAGTAGCAATGGGCAGGGCACATAGCGCGAAGAACTAATGGCCTTTGTGGCAAAAAAACTTCTTTATTATTCGACCAAAGGCGTAGTGTCGGACATCCACCGACCAGATCAGCTCATCTTTTAAAGATCGCAGGATCACACCGCATTGGAACCGCTCACAACCGGTCGTGTTGAAAACCGTGGGGAAAGTCTATGTTTAGCAGTGAACATATTTTGGCTGATAATGATGATGATGATAATGATGTTTACAATTTAATCTAATTATTGATTGGTCTTCTGTCAATTCAATACATCTTCAGTATCTTAAGCTTAGATGTTGTGATAGGCATTGATGAATGTAATTCTCTTAGCACGTATTGGGCTAAAACTTTTGCGCTCACGGACCGAAAGTCCGCCAAAACAAAAGAATAACAGAAGTCTGTTGATAAACACATCCATGAGGGATATGGGATGAAAGCAGTGTATTCAATATCGTCGACTATTTTTTTTAAATAATTCAACATAATCAGAAATCAGAAAGTTTATTTGCAAGAAAACACACACATACACATAGTATGACGTTGATCCTGAACAGAGCGTATCATTTCACACCCAGCAATTAACGACCACGCTACATTCCGATACCTGAAATTTTACAGCATTCTGCGAAAATGAATGCTGAAAAATGTATGCTGCTTGTGGTGTGATAGGTTAACCGACGTAATTAAAATTGATGTTTGTAACTCTATATCCTTTAATAGGATGGATAATGCAATGTTCATAATAATCCTATCGTAAAAATAAAACAAAGAATTTATGTATTTTCGTTGTGTGTCTATGTGTTTTTTTTGAGAGTTCTTAAATTAGAGATCGCCCATTTGTCTTTGGGTATTTTTTTTGCATTGATTTTGCTCAGCATCAGCCAAGATATTAGTGCTCGATCTTTAATTTTTCTGGTTTATGTCAGTTAAAAAGAGAAAGATTGTTGCGTACAATTAAACATAATAATATAATACCCACCGCGCAGATGAATAATAATCTTTCTTGAGATTGGACTTCGTGTGCAGTGTCAAACGAAATAAACGTTCTAGTGTATTTTCTCTACAATTAAATTACAAAATTCATTAATCTTTCAGTCTATTTATGTCAAAATACCTAAGACACAAACGCAAAAGCCCTTGAAAATGATCGTGAGGTGTCAATATATCTTTGCGACGCCGCAACGCATCGTCTCACGCGTCTAAATGGCATAGTTAAAATTAAACAGTCCATTCACTCTAATGCAAAAGAAGATAGTATTTTTTAAAAAAAAGCTTAATGCGAGTCGGACTCGCGCACTGAGAGTTCCGTGCCAACTTTAACTAAATTAGGGAATCTACTAACTTCCACTTAGTAAAATACCACAATATTTTGTTGACAGCAATCACATACATTGCTCTGAACCCAAAGTAATTAGCCAATGCACTTGTATTATGGAAATAAGAATCGTAAAGTGATTAACAGAATACATCTTTCTACTAAATTTCAACAGTGTGATGCTTATAGTTACAGAATAAAGTGGCTGTGACAAATGGCTACGGAACCCTAAAAAAACTTATGTTTGTTTTTAGCTAGAAATAGTGGTTGTAACAAAATGATTTTTAACTTTTGAGTATAATTTAAAAAAAAAAAAACTACTTCCTGACCAATCTACCTTTTAAACGAGATTTATTCGGTAATGATCACATTACAAGCCTTAAAAGAAAATAATGTAGTTGTTCATCTTTGCGCTCTGACTAATAGAAAAAAAAAAAACTGTGAAAGCACTCCGGCAGTGCCGGCAGAAGTGAAAACTTGAATATCAACGTTGTGCATTTTTGATTTTTTGGAATAGATTTTTATAGAATGCAATATTTATTTATTGCGCTATCGTACACAAACGTTACAATTTATATTATATTAAATTACATTAAAAAGTTGATCTCTCAGAAAAATCAACTTACATCCATAATTTCGCCAACCGTCTTACGGTTTTTCGATCAGGTTACGTGTCCTGACGCGAGTTTCACATTTTTCCCCCATCCCACAAAAGTGCTCAACGCCGCTAAAGAAGTTTTCACTTCAAAAAGAAATATACTCTATCATGACGTAATAGTATCTTCAATCTTAGTTCGATTGCATTTAAAATATTTATCTTTATTTTTATTTTCTTATTTAATTCTAGTCTAAAATTATGGCTACTTAACTGGGTTGTTGTTGTCTGGAAGTAATTTGATCAGTTAAATTGACCAGGCTTCTTTTCTTTAGCTTGGTCCACCGTCTCCAAAACTACACTGATTTATTGCGCCCACTCTTCATTCCTGTCTTTATTTGTCCCCACGTCGTTATAACAGAGACACTTAATTTGGTGCTAATTTTAGAATATTCACTTTCGGTATTCCGATGTAAGCTATTATTCTTCGTGACTGATTTGCTGTAACTGATTTGTTTGTTTTTATTTGGACTGTGCTTAAAATAGATGACAGAATTGACTTCTTTAAAAAATTAAGACATAAAGTAGGTACCTTTTTTGGGTACCTAAATTGGTTAATGGTAAAACCATAGGTAGGGTACAAGCTAGAAGCATAACATATTGAACTTGCTTTAATTATCTGTCACAAAAAGTAGTCGTAACTGTTATCATTAATTATTTTATTTGAGCCCTGTCTATTTAAATATATTAATTTCGAAAAACGTAATATTCAGAAAATTTGCATTTTTAATGTTCTTGCATAAATCACATTAAAACCAACAAAAGTGAAACCGTCTTAAGATTAGTCATAATAATTTTTCGTTCTTTTAAACTCTTATAATTTAAATCTATAGAGGGTAGAAAAAAATCTTCTATGTTTAATCGCTTTTATTCACATCGTACAATTATAACGCGTCATATTCAAACGTGAAATTTTGCTAGTGCTGGGAACCTTTCTTACTGATATACGTCATTTTTACACTAAATTGTTCTATTTAGTGCCGATATCTTTTAAAATTATTTAATTAGATCTAAAATTATGTTACCGCCGTATTTGGTTAATTATTTTTGGCTCGGAATATTAATTACTTAACAATTTTCACTGCTCTGTATGTAAAAATATTATTAAAAAGACATATCAGAATTTTTAAGTATAGGAATTTGATTGAATAATGACGCTGGACACAATATCTTAATCATAATTTTATTCTTCACACTTAATCGGTAGTCACAATATTCTTTTCTGGACGCCGCAAACCTTTTGAACAGCTGGAGCTTGCTCTCTCCCAGAATGCGAAACTTCCCTCTAAAAATATACCTATAGTTGCTAGTTAATTTAACTGTTATAGTAATGTAATAGGTATAATGATTGGTAGCAGTTATTATTTTGAAAATTACAAAACGAAGTATGTAGAAAGTTATTTTTAAATAATGAATTAAAACAATGTAAGTCATGTCGGGCACTGCCCATAAGGAGTGTTTGTAACGATCATACCTTATCAACTATATGTAAGCACTAAAACTGACAGAAAAAACTTTTAAATCTGAAATATTGAAGAAGGAAAAACAGTATTCTCACGACCACGTCAACGTTATGTTGAAGTCTACCAGAAAAATGATGATATAATTGTAATCGATATCGATAAACCTAGATGTCAAAGAGTTAGACATCACTATTGTACGTTATATGCTCTAACGACCGCAAAGTATGCATTTAAGTTTTTGCGCATTGCATTTACTTTTTGTGTTGAATCGAATGAGGAAATTATAACGAGTACTTGCCCAAAAGAGAACTTGGCTGAGTATTTATTTGTATGTATAATAAGGAAAAATAATTTTGTGTAAACGATCTGCGAAAGACAAGATGGACTAACAACCTTGCAAATATTGCAGGATTATAGATGACAAACGTTTGCAACTAGTCGCTGTGGAAAATCGTAGGCGTCCGCACGACCCTAACTTACTTCTTTGGGCATGTTTGTTATTATCCGTCTCTGTGTTTAAAACAACAGGTTTGACTAAAACTTTTTGTTTTTGTTTTAGTTTCGTGTATGGCAGCCTCAAAATGACAAATTTTATACATTTGCTCTACTTTTAGCATTGATACAGCTGCGATGCTAACGTGCGTTAGTATCGATGCAGTCGCGATGCAGAAGCTGGAAATTGACAAATTATGTACTGTTACTGCATCGATAGTAACGCGCGTTAGCATCCAACCAACGTAACGTTTCTGCATCGATTCCAAATTAAATCTGTTCATTGCGTGAGTCACGATGCTGTCGTGCGTTTTTAACACGCGCGACTGCATCGATGCTAAAAGTCACAGTGTGTCAGGGGTCTTACAGCTCAAGTAATTCATCTCAGAACACTTTTTTGACAATAACGTGGCAATTTAGTTTTCATTCCACTGAGACTAAGACGAGAGGCGTCAAACGTCAAAGATGATTAGCATAGTTCTTGGCACAATTTTGCAGAAGATTCATTTATTTTGTACCTATTTTTACAATTAATTTACCTTCTGCTGCAGTAAAGCATATGCTCAAGGCCAGAAGTAAGAGGTTCAATCTCATTTGTTTTTGACGACCTTCGTGGTGTAGTTCGTTCGCCGCTCCGAGATCCCGGGTTCGATCCCGGTCGGGTCAATAAAGAAATCAAAATTTTCTATACATATAATTTTCTATGTATATAATTTCTTGGGTCTGGGTGTTGTGGTACCACCGTTGTGTCTGATTTACATAACACAAGTGAAATTAGCTACTTACTTTGTGATCAGAGCAATGTATGTGATTGGTGTCCATTTTTATTTTTATTTTAACGTATAGTATCAATTGACTAAGGGCCTGTTTGACCATCAACAAATAAGTGCTAATACCGATGAATAGTTAAAAATAGACCATCATTTTGAATGAAGTATTAGACAGATAGATAATAGGAACTTCTTCTTCTTAGCGTGTCGATGAAACCCGAGGAATTAGATCGTTGCAGCCCAGAATTCAGCCACTTGTATTGCGGATCGACTGCAAATCATTAAATCCGCTGGCGTGCAGGTGTTGGGGCACGTCGGGCACGATGTTGTGTGCCATAGTTTGCACTGCACCGCAAACACAGTCCACATTGGATCTTGCCGAAAATCCCCACCTGGCCATGTTCTCCTTACTTCGGCCAACCTGAGTCCGAAGCCTGTTTAAGGACTTCCAGATCGGCCACGGTAGATCATGTCCAGGAGGGAGATTCTCGGCAAGTGGGAGAAAGGGAGTAGGCAGAGAAGAATAGGAACTTATTAAGATATTGCGAAAGAAACCTTTACGGAGTAATTTCAGAACACTTTAAAATACCTAGTTCAAAATATATTTTTTACACGTAATAATGCTTTTAAACATTTTGCCGCGCAATATCATAATTTATTCTATCAACGATAAATTTGATCAAAATGGCTGCATAATCAAGTGCAGTAATCGCTTTGAAGTAAGAATGACCGTGTATGTAAACATAACAGGAAACTAATTGATTAATGAAACGGTTAATAATTTTAGCTGGAATATTACAACATAATATGATTTCGTGAATCAACAATCCTCGATAATTGGAACTGCGTAAAAATTAATCCATAACAGTTAAAACTAATTGTTTGAAAATAATCGGCAACGTAATTTTAACTGCATATACCTATATATAAACTTATTTTTTTATCTACATGTAAACACAATGTTCCTAAGGGCATAGACCTTTAAAGTTAGAGTGTCTCAATCCTTACATACATACGTAGCATTACGTGCACACTAATATAGGTATATTAGTGTGAGGTTCATATCTTTACCTGTTTTTGAATTTTTTTTTTAATTTTTTTTTTATTTATTTATACTTTATTGCACAACCAAAAATTTGTACAAGAGGTGGACTTAACGCCATATGGCTTTCTCTACCAGTCATATCTTGGGGCTAAGCAGAAATGATTGTAGGCTGTGCGATACACAAAAAGAAAATGAGTTACTATTAAAAGAAAAACAATAAATTTCACACATAAAAAAAACATGAAAAACATATATCATAAAACAAAACAAAATAACTACAATTTACAATCAATACAATATGATCTAATATAATATTATACAGGGTGTAACAAAAAGGCGAAATAAAATTTAAAGGACGTGTAGAGTAGTAAATGTGTAGTTCCTATGCAAAACCAGAAACTCGTGCGAGTATAAATTACTGAGTTAATTGATGCTAAAGTTTTAACAAAAACTTATCGGTGACAACCCTAAATATCAGCTGTTAGGTGTAAACAAACTCATAAATCGAGATTAAATAGGAAACAGATGTGAAACTTTCATAAAATGTGCAGTGATCCTCTCAATGATCATTGAATTAATTAAATAAACAATAAATTAGTCGTTTTAAGTGTTTCGGTTTCTCACTGTGTTGCAACGCTAAGATGTTATTACTGGTGAAGAATTTATTATTGAACTTTACCTAATAAAACAACTTTAAGACGATATTTGAGATTATGAGTTATCATGAAGCGTTTAAAGTCGTAGATTATATATTATATATAGATATATAGTAGATATATATTATTCGAAATTCTGGTGCTGCATGACTTAGTATTGATCAACATCCTTCATGATTTTATTCAATCGGTCTACCGTTACCACCACCAATATGACAAAATTACCTCGACTACTTGACCTAGGTACCGGGTGATATTGGACACTACCGCGAAATAATAGCGCATAACGCCGCAAAACGTAGTATCTGCCGCTACATGGCTAGAGGCAGATACTACGTTTGTTACTTCGTCTGAATAAATCTGCTACGCTATTGTTTTGGGTTCGTTATTTTATTCGTTTAGACTTAGAAATAATAATTAAGAAATAAAAATAAGAAGTTAGAGAGACAACTAAAAATAATAACAATTTCACAACAGCAGTAACTCGGCAAATACATTCTACCACTAGTTTTAAATCAGTGGCTCCTCTGCACTTATTTTATCATTGACCAAACAATGCAGTCCACGTGGACTGCGGCGCCTTTAAGTCAAAAGTCAAAGTGCGCCGAACCAATCAGTAATCGTTCCGTAAAAATTTGCAAAGATGCGTTAAGCCAATAATATTCTGTCGCGTGACCATCACCTACGCCCTAGCCCCGCCTCCCGGAAATATATAAAAATATTGCGGGATCCGCATATTCGAAAAGATAAAATTTAAGACATTTTCGAAAATGTTTTGGTAAAAAAAATGTATTTGATAACTTAAGTTATTTGTTTGTTTAACTTAAAATAAGTTTTGACATTCCTACTTTCTTTAAAATAGTAGTGAAACTTTAATTTATGTTAAAGGTTTTTTCCATTACTTACATGGAACCCTGCAAAATGTCCCTCCTTTTTTTCTACAATCTTCTAAATTTTTTTTAGTTGCTCGTATTCGTTCCCGTTGTACACTTGTTATCCTTTTCCGAATTTCGATCTCCGCTTTCGATCAGTATCTCTCGTGAAGAACATTCTTCGTATTCAAATAGTGAATACTATGAAATGATATTACGCGTGGGCGCTTCTTTCGGGAGCATCAATGGTGCTCGCGAGTTGTATTGTCAGCGGTTCATCGAAGGCAGGCCCCTCGCGGAGCAGCGGCGTTTACCTTCGTACACCTGCTTCAGGGACCTGTGTCTCCGGCTGCAGAGCACTGGCTCGTTTAGACCGCCTGCAAGTGAAGATCGTCTAAGCACATGGGAGCGGTCAGACTTGGAGACCCAGATTTTGTCGCATTCCGAACGTGATCCACGAACATCTGGCGTACGCTGCGGTCTCATGGATTACATCCGTACCATTTCTCTCGAGTTCAGGAGTTGACCCCAGCGGACTTCTGTCCAAGGGTCACATTTTGTGAGTGGTACCGAAGCCGGATGGAAGAAGACGCCAGTTTCGGTGAAAATTTACTGTGGACGGATGAGGCGTCATTTACCCGGGGCGGCCTTTTTACCGGGCAGCCTAAATGCTGACAGGTACTTGGAGCTATTGACCGACGACGTTGAGGATTACTTAGGAGATTTGCTGTCAGTGTACCGGAGTATTGTTTACCAGCACGACGGTGCACCAGCGCACTACGCGCGCCGCGTGCGGGAATATCTCGATGGATGACATGGTGCTCAGTGTTGGCAGCTTGGCAGAGGGAGTTCCGTGCAGTGGCCTGCCCGTTCGCCCGACCTTTTCGCTATGGACTTTTTTGTGGGGCAACGTGAAAAACCAAGTGTACGCAGTGGAGTGCAATAGTGCTGACGATAAACCTAGCGTTTCAAGCCATTACGCCTCAGATGCTGCAAAACGTGAGGATATCGATGAACCGCAGAGTCCCAGCTTGCATTGAGCACGGTGGCAGACATTTTGAGCCGTTTTTGTAAAGTATTAATAATAATATGTAGGCTTTTTGTGTGTGTGAAAGTGATAATAAGGCAACTTCCTAAAAGTCATTACGTTTGTAGTGAAGCTATGTGCACAAAGTGCTGGTAAGTAGTATGTAACACAAAACAGATCATACAACTTGATGTTTGTTTATTGCAATAAAAATATTACTAGTTAGCAAATTATGTCGTAGTTATGTTGTGTAGATTTTTACAGTGAGTACTAGTTATTAACCATCAAACAATTACCTACTTCATGCATATTAGTTTCATTGTATGAACTTCTTATCGTTAGAGATTTTTTTCCCGTTTTGATTATTAGCGTTGTGTTTGTGACTGGTTAATTGTGACCGACTTCGATGTCGAGTAAATTACTAAAACATGTAGTTTATTTGGTAAAATTACCGATGGCCGGAAAAATATTCAAAAGGTTTTTCTGGTAAAATCTGTGTATTTGCTGGGTAAAATTATGAGGTACAGCAAATAAGTGTGTTGTTCTTTGTAAATGTAAGTAAAAGTCATAGTTGGTGTTATTGTCCTAAACATTAATTACTGTTTTCTGTAAATAATTTTAAAAAAGAAATGTTCCTACCTGAATATTTTTTATTGTCTCTTAATAATTTTGCAAATAAATGCATTAATCTGATTATCTTTGTTATCATTCAGTCCCATTCCCATCAAAGCTAAGATAGGTAGGTACTTAGGTAGTTTTGGGTGGGCGGGCTGCAAGAAGGCAGCGCGTCGCGGCGCGCAGCGTCCGCGCATCAGCTGATCGTGCGGCGGGCGGGGTGCGGGCGGGGGTTCACTAACGAATGACCGCAGATTCAGGGTTGGCAACACTTTCGGTTAAAAAACAATTTATTTACTTAGTATGGAAAAAAAAAGTTGTTTATTTTTAACTAAAACTTTTACTACTTAATGTTCACATTACATACATACATACCCTTAAATATTATTTCGCCTTTTTGTTACACCCTGTATATTATATATAGATATATAGTAGATATATATTATTCGAAATTCTGGTGCTGCATGACTTAGTATTGATCAACATCCTTCATGATTTTATTCAATCGGTCTACCGTTACCACCACCAATATGACAAAATTACCTCGACTACTTGACCTAGGTACCGGGTGATATTGGACACTACCGCGAAATAATAGCGCATAACGCCGCAAAACGTAGTATCTGCCGCTACATGGCTAGAGGCAGATACTACGTTTGTTACTTCGTCTGAATAAATCTGCTACGCTATTGTTTTGGGTTCGTTATTTTATTCGTTTAGACTTAGAAATAATAATTAAGAAATAAAAATAAGAAGTTAGAGAGACAACTAAAAATAATAACAATTTCACAACAGCAGTAACTCGGCAAATACATTCTACCACTAGTTTTAAATCAGTGGCTCCTCTGCACTTATTTTATCATTGACCAAACAATGCAGTCCACGTGGACTGCGGCGCCTTTAAGTCAAAAGTCAAAGTGCGCCGAACCAATCAGTAATCGTTCCGTAAAAATTTGCAAAGATGCGTTAAGCCAATAATATTCTGTCGCGTGACCATCACCTACGCCCTAGCCCCGCCTCCCGGAAATATATAAAAATATTGCGGGATCCGCATATTCGAAAAGATAAAATTTAAGACATTTTCGAAAATGTTTTGGTAAAAAAAATGTATTTGATAACTTAAGTTATTTGTTTGTTTAACTTAAAATAAGTTTTGACATTCCTACTTTCTTTAAAATAGTAGTGAAACTTTAATTTATGTTAAAGGTTTTTTCCATTACTTACATGGAACCCTGCAAAATGTCCCTCCTTTTTTTCTACAATCTTCTAAATTTTTTTTAGTTGCTCGTATTCGTTCCCGTTGTACACTTGTTATCCTTTTCCGAATTTCGATCTCCGCTTTCGATCAGTATCTCTCGTGAAGAACATTCTTCGTATTCAAATAGTGAATACTATGAAATGATATTACGCGTGGGCGCTTCTTTCGGGAGCATCAATGGTGCTCGCGAGTTGTATTGTCAGCGGTTCATCGAAGGCAGGCCCCTCGCGGAGCAGCGGCGTTTACCTTCGTACACCTGCTTCAGGGACCTGTGTCTCCGGCTGCAGAGCACTGGCTCGTTTAGACCGCCTGCAAGTGAAGATCGTCTAAGCACATGGGAGCGGTCAGACTTGGAGACCCAGATTTTGTCGCATTCCGAACGTGATCCACGAACATCTGGCGTACGCTGCGGTCTCATGGATTACATCCGTACCATTTCTCTCGAGTTCAGGAGTTGACCCCAGCGGACTTCTGTCCAAGGGTCACATTTTGTGAGTGGTACCGAAGCCGGATGGAAGAAGACGCCAGTTTCGGTGAAAATTTACTGTGGACGGATGAGGCGTCATTTACCCGGGGCGGCCTTTTTACCGGGCAGCCTAAATGCTGACAGGTACTTGGAGCTATTGACCGACGACGTTGAGGATTACTTAGGAGATTTGCTGTCAGTGTACCGGAGTATTGTTTACCAGCACGACGGTGCACCAGCGCACTACGCGCGCCGCGTGCGGGAATATCTCGATGGATGACATGGTGCTCAGTGTTGGCAGCTTGGCAGAGGGAGTTCCGTGCAGTGGCCTGCCCGTTCGCCCGACCTTTTCGCTATGGACTTTTTTGTGGGGCAACGTGAAAAACCAAGTGTACGCAGTGGAGTGCAATAGTGCTGACGATAAACCTAGCGTTTCAAGCCATTACGCCTCAGATGCTGCAAAACGTGAGGATATCGATGAACCGCAGAGTCCCAGCTTGCATTGAGCACGGTGGCAGACATTTTGAGCCGTTTTTGTAAAGTATTAATAATAATATGTAGGCTTTTTGTGTGTGTGAAAGTGATAATAAGGCAACTTCCTAAAAGTCATTACGTTTGTAGTGAAGCTATGTGCACAAAGTGCTGGTAAGTAGTATGTAACACAAAACAGATCATACAACTTGATGTTTGTTTATTGCAATAAAAATATTACTAGTTAGCAAATTATGTCGTAGTTATGTTGTGTAGATTTTTACAGTGAGTACTAGTTATTAACCATCAAACAATTACCTACTTCATGCATATTAGTTTCATTGTATGAACTTCTTATCGTTAGAGATTTTTTTCCCGTTTTGATTATTAGCGTTGTGTTTGTGACTGGTTAATTGTGACCGACTTCGATGTCGAGTAAATTACTAAAACATGTAGTTTATTTGGTAAAATTACCGATGGCCGGAAAAATATTCAAAAGGTTTTTCTGGTAAAATCTGTGTATTTGCTGGGTAAAATTATGAGGTACAGCAAATAAGTGTGTTGTTCTTTGTAAATGTAAGTAAAAGTCATAGTTGGTGTTATTGTCCTAAACATTAATTACTGTTTTCTGTAAATAATTTTAAAAAAGAAATGTTCCTACCTGAATATTTTTTATTGTCTCTTAATAATTTTGCAAATAAATGCATTAATCTGATTATCTTTGTTATCATTCAGTCCCATTCCCATCAAAGCTAAGATAGGTAGGTACTTAGGTAGTTTTGGGTGGGCGGGCTGCAAGAAGGCAGCGCGTCGCGGCGCGCAGCGTCCGCGCATCAGCTGATCGTGCGGCGGGCGGGGTGCGGGCGGGGGTTCACTAACGAATGACCGCAGATTCAGGGTTGGCAACACTTTCGGTTAAAAAACAATTTATTTACTTAGTATGGAAAAAAAAAGTTGTTTATTTTTAACTAAAACTTTTACTACTTAATGTTCACATTACATACATACATACCCTTAAATATTATTTCGCCTTTTTGTTACACCCTGTATATGCATAATGCAAGCGATAAAATAAATACATATACTTGTACATACTATAATAATGATATACTATGACGATGTCTTAGAAGTTTATAGATTACGCTTTGTTGATGCTTCCGATATACATATGTAGAAAGTGTACATGTAAGTCTTTATTGCACTGACAAAACTAAAGTACACATGGCGGACTTCGTGCTTACAGCATTCTTTACCAGTCAACCATTGGGTGTAGCAGAAACGATTGACGCGGCGTAAAATAACACATAAAAGCAACAAATTAATTTTAAGTTACTAATATACTTACATAAATAGTTAAAAATAAACATACTTGAATACCGACAATTTTCCATACATATTTTTTTATTTAATAAATGTATATTTTTTTAATTTTAATTTTTGTGTTACTCTAGGCAGAAAACTATTTCCAACTGGACTCTCTGTACTTTACTCGATATTCTACAAACTCTCATTGAATAGTTGGATATGTATGAGGCACATTTGTCTCTGTGACAAAGTACTTTTAAGGCAAAGGTATTTTGCGGCCTACGCCTACCTCACTATAGCAAATTGATATTAAGCCCACTAGTCATAAGGATGATTTTTGAGCGAACCTTTTTTCTAGGTGTCATGTTAATAAAATCCAAATGTAATGTCGTGTATTAATTACAAGGCAGATTTGAAGCGAAACTGGGGGACTTTTATGGGCTTCTTTTATGCTTTTTGTGTCACTCAGTTTTATGGAAATGAGGAACACACCCATATGAAAGTGGTGATAAAGTACTTGGTTAATGTTTGGATATTTTTTTTTTTTTCATTTCATAACTCTCAAATCATGATGAGTATTATTTTTTTAATTGAGCTTGAAATATTTTAATGATCTCAACTGCCTCGGTGGCGCAGCGGTTAGAGGGTCGCACTTTAAAGCGACGGCTGCGCCAGAGGTCCCGGGTTTGAACCCCGGGTCGGGCCAAAAACACGTACCTGCATTTTACTGTTCAGAAGGAACGTGTTACTGTGAAAAGAATAGAGAGTGCACTTGTGTTTGCGAACACTCTTGTCCATTATAATATGACTGTCCACCGTAGACTAAATCGGCTAGGGGGACTATTATTATTATAACTATTATTATAATTATAGAATTTTACTTTTTCTGACAGGCTTTCATTAAAATAATGGCATTTTTACACTGTCCGAATAAGTTCTGGCTAGCGTTATCTGTCAATTCCTATATTTGAAATATTCCTTGGATAGTACATATTTGTCGATGGTGAAACAAGCCCTAAACCCATATAGTTATAAATGAAATCGAATTTTATTGCTGAATCATTTCCTATTCAAAATTTTGATGTATTTTATACTTCTAATCAATTTAATTCTGTGAATTTATCGGTAAGGTACACTTTAAAAAATATTTCATCCCAAAATTTTGAATAATTTATTCCCAACCTTCAATGGTTTTTCATCAAGCGGGAAAAATAAAATATGGCTGCGTGATTAAATAAGTTAATACATCACTGTCGGTACAAGTTGTTATGATTTGATGGATTGTCGGAGGGTCTATATTCTCTGCGGGGTATATACTACAAATGTTGCAGTAAATGTGTTAAATCAGGATTTATATGATGATGAACGTTATGTTAACGTTAAAACGTTATTTTGCAAACTTTCATGACTTTCTAGAAAATTGGTAGGATGTTAAATAAAACTTAATATAAATAATAAAAACGTTTTTATTTTAAGTTTTGACTTAACTAATCGTGACTTTAATACCTACTAATTTGTATGAACATTTTACAATTTACAGTGTTTAAATGATGCGTAAGAATAGTACAGTGCATAATAAACTAACCCTGGCAAAAAAAGTAAACCCTCCCCCCTCCCCATTTAACTTCTAAACTAAGCGAGTGTAAATTTTGAAAAAAATATAGAATGTAGATGGTCGCGCCAAAAACCTTCGATAGCAAATATGTTTTCAGAGAGAGCTGAAACTGTAAATTCACGTGGTACGACAAAATCAGGAGTGGAGCAACAGGAAACATGCAGGCTTACCACCTAGATATTCGCGCCCAACTCCAACGAGCGCGGCGAAGTCCAGGTCCGGCCAGGGAAGCCCGCGGTCCATGTGCACTCCGCAACGTTCTCGAAAAGACACTCTCACACCACGGGAGGCACGACACACCTTATAGCAAATTACTAGGACGCAATGTCCAGGAAAGTAGTTTTTTCACTCCAAAATCGCGGAGGAGTCACACAGCCGGCCGGTGGATTCAATGCAACTGGCTTTTTTTTCTTGCGGCCGATAGATGGCGCTAGGCGTATCGGCGCTGCATGTTTGTTTTAAAGGTTCGGTGTAAAAGGAGCGGGAATGTGTACCACGTTTAAAAATTTGAATTTAATTTAATTGTAGAAGGTTAGATATATTTGGCGTCACCATTTCCACCCGCCCTTAAAGGGTCACCTTTAAAAGGCAACCATGAGAAGGAATGAGAACATTTGTAACTAAGATATTCCCTAGTTACAGAGAAATAAGATATAAATCACAATGAGCATTTGTATGTTATTTAGATAAACTATGAAGCTAAATTATGTACCATATCTTAGTAATAAAAATTAACTAGTGTGACATTATGTCTATAATATATATTTATATTATTTTACTGTTGTGGCAAAGGACAAAGACGGACTACCCCGGACGGACGTAAGTTCCCTTGGCGTTTCTGACAGTTACCACGCGTACGACGCCGTCTTTGGAAGGATGGACCTTCTCTACAATCGCCATCGGCCAGGATAACGGTGGTGCATTATCGTCTATGACAACCACGACGGTACCTGGAGTGATAGGAGTGGAAGAGGTGTTCCACTTCTGTCTTACTTGTAAACTGTGCAGATATTCCATCCTCCAACGAGCCCAAAAAGATTGGACTAAGTTATCTAACAATGAATGTCTCTGAGCAAGACTGACTGAGTCGGAGTCGACTGCAGGCGCAGGCAGAGACAATAAAGGTAAAGTATTTAAAAAATGACTTGGCGTAAGAGCCGTTGGCTCCGCGGGGTCCGAGCTTAAGACCGTCAGCGGACGAGAATTAAGGAGGCACTCAATTTGAACGAGTATTGTATTAAGCTCCTCATAAGAAAGAAGCTGCTGCCCGATGACTCGGAACAGATGAGATTTCACAACCTTAACGAGACTCTCCCAGGCCCCGGCATGGTGTGGCGATCTAGGACATACGAATTTCCATTGTATACGACTCTCTGCACACTCTTGTTCGAGTCTTTTATGATACTCGTTAAGAAATTTATAAAGATCACGAAAATACGAGTTGGCTCCTTTGAAATTCGTTCCGTTATCGGAATACATACATTGCACGGGCCCACGTCGAGAGAGAAAACGCTTGAAAGCGGCGAGAAAAGTGGGAATGCTGAGGTCTGTGACGACTTCTAGGTGCACAGCACGAGTCGTAAGGCAGGTGAAGATGCAGAAGTATGCTTTCTCACTACGTATACCACGGCGGCGCACAGGAGTGTAAGCAATAGGACCGGCATAATCGCAGCCCGTGTGTGTGAAAGCCTTTACGACCTGGCGTGTGCGACTGTCAGGTAAGTCAGCCATCAATGGATAAGTCGGACGTGGTTTAAGTCGGAAACACGTATTACACAAGTGGACACGTCGTCTCACAATACGGCGTGCGGAAAGGATCCAGAATTTTTGTCGAAGCAATGACATAAGTAATTCTGGCCCGGCATGTAGATGTTTTGCATGATAATAATCAATGATCAAGTTTACTACATGATCATTGCGCGGTAGAATAACCGGGTGAGTTTGAGCGTATTCTAACGCGGCGTTACTAAGGCGACCGCCAACGCGGATTAACCCATTATCTATGAAAGGTCTCAAACGCATGAGAACAGGTGAACAATTTTTATCTGTTTTTATATTCAAATAATCTCCTGCAAAGTGTTTAGCCTGCAAGGAGCGAAGTATTTTATTTTCTGCAAATTCAATTTCAGTAGCGGTTACTACAATACTATCGCGGCGGGGCAGCAGTTTTGCGAACCTACAGACGTATACAATCACACGTAATAGTTTACTCCATGAGGAGATTCGCGAAGCGAGCTCGTATAACACGCAATGTGTCACGGGCGCTGACACTGTGTGTGTCAAAACCTTTTCTTCAGGTATGTTTGTAATAGACTCGCCATCTAGTGTCTTAAGAGGCCACTGTGACGGGTCTAATGATGCCCACTCGGGTCCATGAAGCCACAAGGGATGTGAAATTAACTAATGTGGGGTAATACCACGCGAAAGAATATCAGCAGGGTTCTCAACACCTGCGACATGAAAGAAACTATCAGCTGAAATATTATCAGTGATTTGAACAACACGGTTCGCAACAAACGTCTGCCACCTATGTGGCGAACTCTTTATCCAATACAAAGCGACTTTGGAATCGATGAAAGCAAATGTCTTGATTGGAAAACGATGAGAATAATTATCAAGAACTGCACGAAGCAACTTCGACATTAGGACGGCTCCACATAGCTCGAGACGCGCTATCGAAACAGGCTTAGTCGGGGCGACTTTAGTCTTGGCACATACCAGTTGGACAGTATTACCAGCCACAGTACTCACGTGCAGGTACACAACAGCACCGTACGCGTTCTCACTGGCATCGGAGAAACCCAGAAGGGTGATGACGCTATTCTCAAACGCACCGACGTGACGCGGTATACGCAATTCGTTGAGAGAGGGCAATTCAGTGCAAAACTGTTTCCACATTTTAATGATAGATGGTGGTGGTACATCGTCCCAATCGAGATGAAGTAGCCAAAGCTGTTTTATTAACAACTTGACATACACCACTGTGGGAGCAACGAAGCCCATTATGTCCCACAGACGGGCAACAGTCGACAAGATAGAGCGTTTAGTGCATGTATCGTTGTCAGGTAATGATATTTGAAAGTAAAATGAATCGTCTTCAATAGACCAATGCAATCCCAATATTTTGTATTGCACAGACTTATCGAACTCCACGTCATTACGAAGCTTGTAAGAAGCGGGGAGATTATTTAGCACAAACCGACTATTGCTATTCCATTTGACAAGGTCCCATCCTGCGCCCTTGAACAGCTCAATTAATTGCTGAGATGCGGAGAACGCTTCAGACTCATCAGGGAGAGAGAAAGCAAGGTCGTCCATATAAAGCGAAGAAGACGCAATGCGACTCGCAAGTGGGTACTTCGCACTATCATCATCGATGAGCTGTCTTACCGTGCGCAATGCATGATAAGGACTCGACGTTAAGCCGAAGCATACGCGATTGAATTGGTACAACACGAGTGGGTCCTGTGGACAAAAGCGATATAGAAAACACTGAAAACGACGATCAGCCTCACGCATAATAATTTGAAGAAACTGCTGACGGCAGTCCGCGGTCATTGCGACAGCGAACAGGCGGAAGTTCAAAATAATTTTAAATAAATCGCCCTGCAAGTTCGGTCCTGGATGCAGAATATCATTCAGTGATCGCCCAGTACTGGTTTTGCAGCTGGCATCCATAACAATGCGGAGACGAGTCGACGTCTTATCTTCACGGACGATTCCGTGGTGGGGTATGACGTAAATGGGTTCGGGATCACGTGACTCGTAATGAGGCGCGGGATCAATATAATCCTTATCCAAATAATCCTTTATGACGTCATCATATGCCGATCGCAACTTGGGGGATGCTTCCAATTTTCTTTCGAGGCACATGAAACGTTTGCGAGCGATTTCAAGAGAGTTCCCTAAGGAATAAACATCTTCGTTGAATGGCAGGCCGACTACGTATCTGCCAGTAACGGGATCGCGAGTTGTAGTCGCTATATAAAATTCTTCGCACTCAACATCAGCGGGATGCTGAGCGGGGGTAGTGGAGTGTAGCTCCTCGAGCTCCCAAAAACGCCTGACTAAAGAGTCAATAGCGACAGGTTCCTGAGCGTGGCAACATGTCAGGGCCTGGTGGTTATAAAATGTAGGTATTTTGGGTGCAGTACCCATGACCACATATCCCAACACCGTAATTATGTAAGGCGGAGGGCGCCGATGAGTCGCGCGACGAGCGAACTACATCGGGGAGAAACAAGTGCGGAAAGAGGGACGCGCCTATCAACACGTCTACTTTATTAGGCACTCCAAAACTCTCGTCCGCCAGCGGCAATCCTGCAAAATGAGATAAGACAGAATTGTCTACCATCGCGGTTGGCAATAAGTCGGTGACTTGGTCAACGACAAATGAAGAAATGTTAAAACAAACATTGCTATTGAAGCGAGAAAATATTTTTAAATCAATTAAGTTACTTTTAATTACTTTTTCAGTTCCGCCGAACCCCTTGACAATAGTACGTTCGGTATCATGAAGCTGAATTCCTAAACGATCACAGCACTCCTTCGTAATGAAGTGGCTTTGAGAACCCGAGTCTAATAGCGCGCGAATAATATGCAGAACGCCGTTATTGTCATAAGCCACAACTTGCGCGGTCGATAATAAAACAGTAGTTTGTTTACTACGCGCGGGCGCAGTCTGCGTAGGTAAGCACGACAAGTTATTTGAATCAGGTGCGTCGTAAGTAGCACAAAG
Organism: Pyrausta purpuralis; assembly: GCA_963924145.1. NCBI lineage: Eukaryota > Metazoa > Arthropoda > Insecta > Lepidoptera > Crambidae > Pyrausta > Pyrausta purpuralis. The sequence goes on from OZ001657.1 coordinate 21,532,810, forward strand.
CGCGACGTCTTGGCGCGAAGCTGCCGCAGCGGCAAGCTGCGGGGTCGCGGGGGGCGCGGGCGCCGCACACTCGGCAGGCGTGTGGCGCGGAACAGCTGACGGCGCGGACGCGGCCGGAGGACGACCCGGGCCCGGGTTTTCGCGTTTAAAGTGCAACATAGTGTGATGTTTCATTTTACATACACGGCAATTAATATTAGAAGTGCAGTTAGGAACACGATGATTAATACTTAAACAGTTCACGCATGCATTTTTATCTTTAACACATTTAAAACGCTCCTGAGGTGTCATCTTATTAAACTCAGAACATTTAAATAAGTTTTGATGCACAATGTTAGTACACAAACACCTTGAATTACTATTGACAGTACTGACGTACGCCTGGTACTTAGGCGCCGAAACGGAGTTGCTTACGTTATTTGAACGTCGAGTATTATTGTTATTGTTTTGACGGCCAGATAATGAACCGGGAATCGATTGAGTTCTTTCTAAAATATTAGCGCGAATCTTAATAAATTCGACCAAGTCCTCGAAGTTAGGTATTTTCGAACTAGTACTTAGCTCGAAAGCACGAACAGTATCTGAGTCTAACCTTTTTAGGGCAATATGAAGTAGAATTAAATCCGTTAGATTATTTAGTTTTAAGTTATTTAAAGCGCGCACTGCACTTGTGAAATTTTCAGTAAATAAATCAAAGTTAGCGGCTGAGGCCGACTGCAGAGGTTTAAAATCAAATATTTGATTCAAGTACGTGGAAACTAACATTCTTTTGTCTTCGTATTTATCAATTAAAGCTTGCAATATCAATTGATAGTTCTCAGCGCTCGGAGTTATGCCTGCACACACGGTCTGAGCCTTCCCAGTCAATTTGCCCAGTAGATAATATAGCTTCTCGGCGGCCGTGAGGGATGGATTATCATGTACGGTGGATTTAAAGCTGGCATAAAATAATGGCCAGGAACGAATATCGCCAGAAAAGGTCATTAGCTCAATTGGCGGTAATGTGGCGACACCCTTATTCGGGGCTAAGATATCTTTTGTATCAAATGAAGTACCATGTTGTGATTGCTGCACACATTCCGTACGTAATCGCTTGATCCTGCTGAACAATGATTCAAACGCAACATAGCTCTTATAGTCGGGCTTACTAGAAGGGTCTACTTCTAACAAACGTTCATTGTATTGATCTAGAATGTTCTCGAAACGTTCACGTAATGAATCCACGTTGGCAGATTCGTCAAGGAAACTTTCCCTCCTCGCGGCATCCTTGTGAATGTTTGAAGATAAATCATATATTTTTTGTACGACTTCGAAAATAGCATTACGTTTAGCTATCAAAATAGTTAGCCGCATATCATCGTCGGCAGAAGTATCCGTTTGAGGCATGTTGAAACGTGTAAATTGTTATTAAATATGGAAAAAGATAGATAGGCATGAAATTACCGCGATGCTCAATTATATGAGGCAAAAGTAGGTAGTTGGGGAAGAAATACGTATGCCGGTATGAACGTGTAGCTATAAGTAAAATATGAAAATATCAATGTTTGTGGGATATTTATGTAAAATTATTGTAGATATGCAATATATCTAGGAGAATTAATGCGTAACACAATGTTACGAGCAAAGATTGCGAGTATATTTCGCGATTAATTTTTACTAGGTAGATGACGCAATGTCGATCTACGCAAGAAATATAATGAAATATGATTGAAAATCACTTATTAGGACCTAAATGAGAAGTATGCTAATAAGGGCTGATGAATTAATCCGCAATGGATACAAATAAATGTGAATCAACCGGTAAAAATATTCGGTTCGATAAGGACCAGTAAAGATGGTCGCGCCAAAAACCTTCGATAGCAAATATGTTTTCAGAGAGAGCTGAAACTGTAAATTCACGTGGTACGACAAAATCAGGAGTGGAGCAACAGGAAACATGCAGGCTTACCACCTAGATATTCGCGCCCAACTCCAACGAGCGCGGCGAAGTCCAGGTCCGGCCAGGGAAGCCCGCGGTCCATGTGCACTCCGCAACGTTCTCGAAAAGACACTCTCACACCACGGGAGGCACGACACACCTTATAGCAAATTACTAGGACGCAATGTCCAGGAAAGTAGTTTTTTCACTCCAAAATCGCGGAGGAGTCACACAGCCGGCCGGTGGATTCAATGCAACTGGCTTTTTTTTCTTGCGGCCGATAGATGGCGCTAGGCGTATCGGCGCTGCATGTTTGTTTTAAAGGTTCGGTGTAAAAGGAGCGGGAATGTGTACCACGTTTAAAAATTTGAATTTAATTTAATTGTAGAAGGTTAGATATATTTGGCGTCACCAGTAGATCTTAACAAATAATTACAACGAAAATTGGTTTGATCGAACTAGCAGTTTTTGAGATATAGCAGATTTTCAACAACCGTAAAAATACCTCTGTTCTTCATACAAACACTATGAAAATCAAAGTTGTATTTGCTGTCAACAAAATATTGTGGTACTAGCGGTCCCCCGCAACTTCGTCCGCGCGTTTTGAGTTTGCTCCCTCCCCTCCCGTGGCAGCGTGATGTTTTATACCCTAAAGCCTTTCTCGATAAATAAGCTATCCACAACAGAAATATGTTTTAAAATCGGTCCAGCTCTTTCTGAGGTAAGCGCGTTCAAACAAACAAACTCTTCAGCTTTATAATATTATTAGCGCAAGCGCACATCGTAATTAAGCTGCGAACATTATTTTGGTGCGGAGTTATGTTAAAACTGTGATAGCTCCTAAGATTTTTATTGAAATCAAATGATATAAAGGGCAACTTTGTTCTAAATGTAATGCTCGTGATGATGAATGTATTTATTTTGATAAGAATAAATACCTGTGTGTTTTTTAATAAATACCTCTAAAAATAATGCATTATTTTTTTACAAATTTATTAACATAAAAAAGGTTGTAGTAAGTCAACCATAAAAGATAGACATATGCTATTGCGGATTTTATTATAGAACTCTTAATGCTGAACAATCTTGTCATACATGATTTTTGTGTAACTTAAGCGGTTTTCGCAGCGTACGCAGCGGAAGCTCTCAAAAGGAATATCTTTCTTCCGTTTTCGCAACATTTTTCATTGCTGCTGTGGTCTTATGAGTCGTATCTTTATGTTATATAGCCTAAAGCCTTTCTCGAATAATGGACTATCCAACGCAAAAATATTTTTTCAAATCGGGCCAGTAGTTTTCGAGATAAGCGCGTTCAAACGAACAAACAAACAGACAAACTCTTCAGCTTTATAATATTAGTATAGATTTTAGCTTAGTGGAAGTAAGTGGATCCCTAATTCAGTTAAAGTTGGCACGGAACCCTCAGTAGGCGAGTCTGACTCGCACTTAGCCGGTTTTCCTTTTATGGAATCGCGCAGTTTTCAAAGGATGTTGACAATAATTCTGATTTATCACATCTTCTGTGACTAGCTTATGTATATTATGTGTGGGAGGCGGTAATGTAGGGAAAGTTGTGACCGTTTTGGGTAGGATTGAAAAAGGTTAGAAATAATTTGTACTCTCTCAATGTTATTACTTATTAAGTGGTGATTTAAACGTAAGATATTTTTTTGCATGACCCTTCTACACAATTAAAAAAAAGATATTAAAAGTGACGCGGTATCAAATTTCGAATCGATCGGACATAAAAAAGTTAGTCAAATCACCTCATCAACTTTAACAGAGCTGATAATCTTCAAACGGTTTAACCGTTTTTTATAAAACACTAGTAGATCCCCGCAACTCCGTCTACGCTTTTACATTTTATTGTCCTCGTTGATTTCTACGTCTCATGCTGTTTTATACCTCATAGCCTTCTCTAAAATGTAAGCTATCTAATGCATTTTTTTTTAACAAATCGGTTCAATTCCTCCGTTTTCACACGTTTTCACTAGCTGACCCAGCGACCTCTGTTTCGCTGCGTGATTGCAATGTCACGGTTTTAAATCTGATAGATTGTAATATGTCGATTTATTGTGAACTGTAGCGAACTTCATTCACTATAACATAAACTGAAAAGACGAATGACTGGGAAAAGTAGTGGGTTAGGGTAGATGAAGTAAAACGGGTTACACGTAAGTACCAATGAAAGCGTAAGTTCCAAACCATATCAAGCTTGTTCACGATAAGTCAACAGTTTACAATCTACTGGATTTAAAACCGTTAGATTGTAATTCCCACAAAGTAAAATATTACGAGTATATAATTAATTTGATGAATTCCCTAAGTTCTCATAATTGCTTGAGCACATTTGAATATTTTAACCAAATTGATAATAATGAGCGATTTCCAGCATAATAACACCGAATATTTGGTAGCTTACCAGTTACTAATTGATACGAACATTAGTGGAAAAATATCTTTTAGTTTCAAGGGTAGTTATTGATGCCAGTTTTATAAGTCTGTTTGAGCAAACATTTAAAATATTTAAGCTATGTTAACAAGGTCATTAGGATTATACTTAAATAGCAAAATAGTAGTTCCTGCTTATCTAAATTAATATTATTAGGTAAATTATGAAGTTTTATAAATAAGACTAGTGGCCCCCCAGACTTACTTTTGTGGTTTTATAATAAATATAAATATGTGCCAAACAATACACGAATTATCTGATTTCGTGTTAAGGGGTTTTCTTCCTTGTGGCACGAAGTACCAGACAAGGATTATGATAGGGGCGTCTCCCATAAATACTTAAATACATAATAACATCCATGACTTATATTATAAATGTTCATGATCATCCCACAAACATTTATCTTGGTGTGTTTTAGCCAATATCCATCGAACCAATCCTTTAACCTTTCCCGACAGCTGTTGTATATTTACAATTGTATGAATTTTGAAGAAAAACATCCTTACTGGTCGTCAAAATAGCCATTATGACATTTGTTTAAGGTAATTTTTCTTTAAAATACACACAATCGTACAAAAATTAACATTTTATTAATGGAATCAGGCGTTACTTTGCGGAAATTCATTATTAAGTTGAACTTAACTACATTTAACCATTACTATCAATCATTCAACCGGCTCTTAGTCCCAATTTCTTCATCGATAGCTATGGCAAAATTTTCATGACCATTGGTTAAGGTATATTTTCTTCAAAACACACTCAATCGGAAATATTTAACCGCTGGCAACGAGATTTTACCGTTACTATTAATGAAGAAATTGGGCCTAAATGATTCAAAGTAGTCGAATAGAAATGGACCAAAAAAATCTATGAAGAGCATTTTTTATTAATATATTTTTCCAAGATCCCTACTCCCAATTTACCGTCTCAATTATAAGGTTATGCTTAGAGGAAATTTTGTCACGTACTCTTTGAGTTTCTGGGGCTTACTGCGTAACACAATAATTAAAAATATTATTAAGCTGGGACCTATATACATGAGATTATGAGGTGCTCGTAGCTCAGTGGTAGCAGCGGTTTGGTAGTGATACCGAAGTTAAGCAACCTACTGCGCGGTCGTGTTTGGATGGGTGACCATTCCGACCATATAAGGGACATATATCACGAGCATCTCCGTGCTACGGAAGGTACGTTCAGCTGTTGGTCCCGGCTAATATCAGTTGATATTAGTCGTTAAGCCTAGTCAGAGGCCTTATGGGCGGCTTAATAACATCTGACAGCAGGGTTAGTCGCTTGCCCACCCCTCGACCTATCCGCACTGAGCCCGCGTGGTGGAGTATAGCTCGAACTACCTCATAGTTGAGGTAAGGCCTTAGCTTAGCAGTGGGACTGTAGTGGGTTAACTTTACTTATTAGGCTGCAATGTCACTTAAAATCGTCTGGCTATCTAATTAAACATTTTTTTACCTCCTTGGCACTAGCTCATAATATTCAGAATAATATACAACGTGTAACGTTAATCCGTCCCGTTACGTTAACGTTGACCCGTCTGGTGTAGTGGTCGAGAAATCGCCTACTACGCAGCGGGTGCGGGTTCGATCCCCGCACAATACAAACATTTGTGTGCATGAACATGTCTGTTTGTATTGGTCTGGGTGTTTTCTATGTATAATATGTATGTATTTACAAAAAAAAAGTATTTAAGTAATATATCCGTTGTCTGGCACCCATAACACAAGCTTTGAGTAGCTTACTTTGGGACTAGATGTTATAAAAAAAAAAAAAAAAAAAAAAACACGAGCAGAATCAATTGAACCAAATTTTGATGTCATTTTTTCAAATTATCTTCATAAAAATGTTGACTGTCTATTTATTAATAAGACAAGGTATCATGTGCCCAAACCCACGGAAATACGTAAACAAGTAATGGTTAGTTCTTTAAAAGGGTAGATGTTAATAATAAGAATTTCAGTGCGGCGCAAACGGCCGGTAAATACCTACCTACCGACTCTTCATAACTTGTGGTAGATTGGGAACAAGGTTAAGGTTACGTTCTTCTACTATTATTACTGTCTGTGAGAAAAAATCGCTCGATATGCCTGCTCGGTGCCGATACCGTTCTTCTAATCGTGTGTTTTAAATAAAAGACAGTAAATAAACTGATATGTTGTGTTTCACACAATCAGTTTATTTACTGTCGTTTCAACATCTTGAGTGAAATGGGTCACTTTCTCCCCTTTTATAACAATCTACTTTTTATGTATGGGAGACTGGTCTCTTAGAATCTTTAATCAAAAATATGATTATTTATAAGAAAAAATAGGTATGTTTCCAATCGTTCGTAGATTTCAAATGGCATTTATGAATGTAGGCTCTTCAGGACTACCGTGTCTCGTTAGTATGACGAATTCAAACGCGTTCGACCAACCTTGGGGGATAAAAAACAAAGCGGTAGCCCTTTGATGGCTATAACGGAAGAAAACGTGCTTGCAGTGACAAATTTAATCCAATATAATAGGCGAATTACATATAAAAAAAAACAGCACATTTTGAAGATTGTATCGGGAAGCGTTCACGAGATTCTACACGGGCATCTTTGCGCGAAAAGGATAGTATCACGCTGGGTGCCGCACTACCACACCGACGCTCAGATGCATGCCTGGGTGGAGGTGCCGTGATATGCTGAACAATTTTGAAGCAAGCTCGTCTCGGCGTGTTTATGTCATCGTTACAGGTGATGAGTCCTGGAGTTATCAATACAATCCAGAAACCAACGCAGGTCGACAGTTTGGGTGTTTAAAAATGAACTAACGCCTACCAAAGTGAAGCGAGCTCGGAGCGGGGAGAAGATTTTGATCGCCAGCTTTTTTTGATTTGACTAGTCATTTGGTGTCGCTTTCCTTGCGAGATCTTAAAAGCATCAACGCCAAATGGTATACTACCAAATGTTTACCGAAAGTTTTTTTCTGTTGTGAGCAATAAGCGACCAAACACTGGGCTCTGCGGACTATTGCTCCACCATGACAATGCCCCTGCACAAACCGCACTCAAAATGAGGGACTTCCTAGACAGCCAAACTTTTGGGTCACTCTCCTCATAGCCTTGAAGTCACACGGTACTAGACGGTGTGACTTCTTTTTTTTTACAAAAAATGAAAAAAAATGCTCAAACGGATACTATTTTTGTCGCAAGAAGATGCGCTGGCTACATTCGAGCAGGCTGTAAACAAGGTGTCTGCGGCGGACTAAAAATAGTGTTTTGAAAAATAGTTCAGACACATTATTCTTCGTATTGAGGCTGGTGGAGAGTATTTTGAAAAGATTTAATAAACATAATGTATCTGTAGAACTATTGTTTTAGAGTCACTTTTTAGTGTGACAACTTTCGGAGTGTCCCACGTAGATCCACTAGTACCAGTCGATAACAAACTTAAAATTTTTGACACTCGACGTGACTGTGCAACAAAAAAACACTGCCTCAAAAAAACTTACTATAAAACTTGAAATAAAGCAACTCTCTCAAACTCTGTTTTGGAGAATCAAATTCATTTGGAGTCGTTGAATAATTTGCGTAAACAATTGATGTACGTAAGTTTGAGATCGTGCACCGACTCTTAATTAATTTGGTTCTCCTAAACAGAGGGCAAAAACGTTACATTGAAGTTTTAAGTATTTTTTTGAAGGCGGTTCAATGTTAAATTTATTTTTTTTGCAAGTATATTGTGTTTTTTTTTTTCATAAAAAAATGCCGTCGTCACGTACGACAAAGACAGCTAGAGTCGAAAGTATTTTTGGAAGCGTTGTTCAGAGTAGGACATCAAAGCCCCAGAAATTACTTCGGCAACGTGACTGATGGCACAGACTCTAAATATTATATTATTTTTTCAAGCCTTTCGTCTTATAGGTAAACACTGTGATATTTTATTATGTTTTAATGAGGGCTTATTTGCAACAATTTGGGTAATCTAATGTGCAGGCTGTTCATTGATTAAAATGTTAGTTAAAGTTATTTTACATCTAACTGGGTAGTTGGAACCGTGAAACTATTTAAAGGCCTAAGTCTACCAACGTCCGATAAGGAATACCCATCAAAAACAATACTTGTCAAAAAAACCAAGTCTCGCAACTCAGTTGTTCTGCGGTAAAAAGTTGTGAGATCCATGTAATACCAAGTCGGTTATTAATTTATTCAGTCTCTACTTAAGCGACTTTCTGTCTTAATACGTCCAGTCTCTAGGACCACGATCGTGGTCCATAACAATTGAAAATCAATTGTTTCTGGAATCTCCGTACTCGAAGCATTAAGTTGTTACGTAATAATTAACAGCATCTTATAGTGACGCATTTTAATATTGATATTAAAATTCTTTAATTTTTTATTTAAATATATTGAGACTTGGCACTACCATGCGCTTATATTTATATGGGACTAGCTTAAACCCGCGGCTTCGCACGCAATAATAATAACTGCCGTAAAACATCGTTACGAATAAAGTCAATATTGAAAAGTTTTACTGAAGACTTGGCTGTATGGGCCTAATTTTCTTTGCGGTCTTTTCTAGATTCTTTAGTTTTCACTTGATTCTTACACCAAACACTACTTATATTCCAAATTTGAAGCTTCTAGGTCTGCTAGAAGTGCCTAAGAATTTTGATGATCGGTGATTCAGTGAGTGACAAAATTAAGAAATTTGACCCGTTATAATTCACAAAATACTGATTCAAATTGAATGAAATTTGAAACATACCGTGCTTTTACAATGTTGCATGGTTACTAAAAACTTCAATCTTCTACTTTTATCCACAACGAAGTTACAGAGGGTCGAAAATGGTCTGAATTGCTCCGAGAAAAGGATGGTACGGCCGTGACGCTTTTTTGCTCGACTTGGTGGGGGCACTGCCATGCCCCCAGATTCGCGGAATTCGTCGTCGTTACGTTAAAGTTTCATTATATTATTAAAATAGGGCGCTCTTAGCAATATTTTTTATGTAAGAATGATACCGATACTGTATTTTTCTAATATGATCTAAGATATAATTTGTATTTTTTTCAAGTGCTTCTCTCTCTCTCTCTCTCTCTCTCTTTATTTAAGAGCTATGCTCTTGTCGGTGGAGTTTTTTCCAATTTATTCGATCCCATGCCATTTCCTCGACTACTAAGCACGAGTTGACTCATAACTTTTCTTTAATTTGCGTCATGTATGCGTATACGTGCATGTATTTAAGTGCTTCAGTTTGGTAAAAAATAAATGTAATGACAGACGTACGTAAGTATTCTATTACAGCATAATTAATAAAGTGTTATAATTACTGTTAACGGCATCGAAAATGGCATTTCAAGCACTAACCAATTTATATGTTAATCCTACAAATTTGATTACACGGATCAATTAGATATAGATCTCACTTAAGCTGGCCCAACTATTTTAAGTGCTAATAATGCTACACGAGCAATTCTTTTCTATCAATGAATATTTATTTTCACGAAGATTTGTTTGTTGCAGTTTGGTGGCGTTTTTTCCTGAAAGCACTTAAAAGTACATAGACATCTGTCTGTGTTCTTTACTTAGTGCGCCTTCATATTAGAGCGGCAAAAGCGCGGCAGCAGCTGATGCCCATACATAGAAAACAGCGGCGCTGCTACCGCGCGACTGCCACGCGCCTGTACTGTCATTTATGTATGAAATTATCAGCAGCGCGATCGTTGCAAGACCGTCGCGCTGTTAAAGTCACCTAAAAGTCGAAGCCCACTAATCAACCCGTCATGGACAGCACTTTGTATGAAACTCCATACTTCAACGCACATCTATCAACATCGTTAGTGTCGATCCGAGGTGGTGACGATACCACCTCGGATCGACACCAACTTGGGAGCTACTCTCAACCAGCGACGCATGCGTTGTAACGCGCTTTAGGCGCGCCGCCCGCTGAATGACAACTATCCGTCCACTCTGTCAACGGGCTGTCATTCACAAGAAGAACTTTCATAATTTGTAGCGAATATGATCCGAGACGAGGCGTTCGCTATCCGGTGCCGATCCCATTCGTGGCGTTGCTGTTCCCTCCACGTAACGTGCTTCCGTAAGGGTGATGCCTGTGTCAGAAGTCTCGACATAGTTCCGTGTAAAACCACCAGGTGGCGCTCGAAAAATGCTGAGACAAAATTGGTGTTTTCGTGTATTTATTGATTGAGAAGAATTTTTGAATGATGCTTAAAAAACTACATTTTTTTTAAAGATTTATTAAAGATATAGCTACGTAAGTTAAAATGATATTTGATGAATTAGAAAATCATAAAATTGAAATTGTCGACGCGAAATGTCAAAAATGATGCATCAGACTACGCCCGCTGGTTGGTGCTGTTCCCATGCCGGGTGGGTAGATTTGCTCCAACTTTCAATGTAAAAACGCTCTAACGCCTATGTTAATCTGTCATTGTTGCACAGAGACCCCGTTCGTGCCATAGATTGTTAACAATTTATCTCGAGCTTTTCATAGCTAAATATGATGATGATCATACTGATTTTCAAATTTTTTGTAGTAACTTTCTCACTTGTCATACTATCTTTGCATTAGTAGAAGCACTGGTTTAGGTGATTTGACGTATCGGGTTATTAAGGATAAGATTTGCTTCGCATTTTGAGTGTGTTTTGCGCTTTTGATTCCGTAGATTTTGTTAACATGTAGAATTAAGGGAAGACAATTGTTAGTGATTGAATCATTTTTCTGTACTTTACTGCAATACGATACTGCAAAAAACCTGTTACACAAATAGATACATAATAATAACATAACCAAACTTTAATAGAAAATATTTAGAAGTAGTCGAAAATGTCAAATTTTAAGTTATTTATCCTAAGTAAAAAATATATTCGTAATTAATTACTGAGTAAACATGTTTTTATTAATAACAAACAAGAAAAAAATAATCTAAGACATGCAACATAAAAAAATAACTTAATATCTACCTATTAAAAACGAAACCATTTCCTTGCGGCAAGGAGGCTATGATGCTGGCTGCATTGCCGCGTTGGATAGCTATGCTGATCCTTTGAGCTAGGAACCAGCCAGCTTTATTATTGGCTGTTAAAGAATTTAATTTTGGCGCAATTTTTCTAAACAGCAATTTAGCAGAGGGTCCCCATGGCCCAAATGTTTCAACGCCAAACGGCGCAAACACATAATCACTTGCAAGTGAAACGTACTTGCGACGCTTGGCGTTTTCAGCCAACTCCGCTGCTGCTCCAGCTTTAAGGGCTGATTCTCTGAGATGGGAAGGGGCCAAAGTATCGACACAAGTTGCATCCCAAACTAAGGCCCGACCCCGTTCCCAGGGAATAAGCGTTAGGCCATCGGGTCTCTTGCCATCATCACGGACCAAATCACGTGGTTCCAACGTGCAAGGAACATTAATGGTCGCAAGAGCTCTTCTGATGGCCTCATTAAGGGTAGCGTGATTACTGAGTTACCAAAAACGTGTTAAATAGCAATTAATTCGCTTGCAGGAAGCAATACTAAGCACATAAGTTAGACCAGAAAGCACTCCGCACTTCGCGGTCACAAATAAGTTTACCGAGCTTAGTGTTTAGAACTGAATCGCTGTTAAGTGAGTTAAGAGGATGTACGGTGCGGATAGTACTCAAATAGATCGCTGTGTAAGACCCGTAGGAGGAAATTTATTAAACCCTGACTAAATGTGAAAAGCGTGAGTTGTTTAAGCTCACTTATACTTAACAAGTTAATATCTGACCAGAGTCCGAGGTTAAAGTGTAAAAGCATCATTCTGTATCTGACAGCAATCAAAGAATAAAACAAAATAATGATTTTCTACATCCGTTAGCATTTTCTTTGGATACTTTGTGGATAAATCCAATTCATACCTACTTACAGATATGGTTCCTGTAGCAGTTTATCAACAAAATGCAATTTAACAATAGATATCGCGTACCACTTATACTTATATTAATAACATAAATCTCAATATATCTCTTAAAAGAGGCTATAGATGACATAATTTTTGTATAATTCATATAGCAACGGATACCAATCCCATATTTTAAATCGGAAAAGGTAAAAGCACAGTGAAATAGTTCAGGTATTTTCTACACAAAAATATAAAAGCAGTTGACTTTCCTACGCGATTTATTATGCAGTGTACCACAAAACAATGTTACATTAAGTACGTTTTCGAAAACGAGAAGGCACTAAAAGCATTTGTGAAAGTTGCCCGCTTTTACCGTGTCCGGTAAACAGCTATATGCAAGCATGCCAGCCTGAATGTTTTATGTTTTTTATTGCTGAATACCGGCCAAGTGTGAGCACACTAAGGGATCCGTGCTAACTTTAACTGAATATGAGATCCACATATTTCCACTTAGCAAAAATACTACAATATTTTGTTGACAGCAAATATGACTTTGTTTTAATAGTATTTGTATGAATATTATTTCGTTTTTTTTTATTATTTAATATTTATATTTATTTTATTTTATTCCAAATGGGTTTGCTTTTAACTCTAGCCTAGACATCATTGGGCTTAGAAGGAGTCGACGATGGAGCGGGCTCACCCAGAAGGAGCCCGTTCACTCTGACTTTGAAAGTTTTCAGGATATATTCTCTTGGGAACACTGACGCAGGCAAAGAGTTCCACTCTTTCTTTGGCTGTGCGGATTATAAAGGATGTAAAGGAGCGCTTAGTTTGCAACAGTCAGGGAAATATCTACACGATATGGGTGGTAGCCCGCGTTACGTCTAGACGTGCGGTGGTAAAAGGGGGATGGAGAAATGAGCTCAGTGATTTCCTGTGCACACTTCCCAAAATATAGCCTGTAAAAAAACTAAAGAAAGGCTACTTTGCGTCTATGAGCCAGGCTATGGAGTTTAGCGCATATATTATGATCACCGATGAGCCTTCTAGCTCTGCCTTCCACCAATTCTAGTGCACTGGACTCAATGAAAAAGATTCGGTTATAGAAAATGTGTTCTATATTAAAAACTACCGGTTTGATTGAGTTCAAATTAACTTTCGTTGAAAGTTTTTGTCAAGATCTACTAAACGTTTTTTTTATTTACACCCGCTTAGTTTAAAAGTTAGATGGGGAAGTTGGGCGCCCATTTTTCCACTTTGAAAGCGTTTATTTTTCAAACGTTAGACTTATAGGGAAAATGGCTTCAGATAGATGACCTATCCATAGATAGACCCTACACGCATAGGTTTGACAAAAAAAATATATATCTTATTTTTTATTTTTTGTATGAGAATCGAAACGGTTTAGAACTGTGTTATACGAATAGTTTTAGAATAAAGTGGCTGCGACATACGGATGGACAGACAGACTGACAAACAGACTTGACGAAACTATAAGGTTTCCGTTTTTTGCCATTCGGCTACGGAACCCTAAAAATGAATTGAATTACTTCATTTTTACCGTACTTTAGTTCTAAAGTTAAACAACTAGCAGTGTTTTGAGTGGATGTTACTAAAAAGTCCGTTATAGTGTCCTCTTTTATTTATGTTTTTTATCTTAATACACCCAAGTTAGTCAGTTTGCTGGCAATCGAAGTTACGTCTGACGGTTATATTTAGTCAATGCAAATGACTATTAAGGTGGCACTATTATAATTAAATAAATATTGGCCACCAATCACATGCTTTGCTATGATCCCAAAGTAAGTAGGAAATGTGACAACATGAAGTTATGGAAATCAGATACAACCCCGAGAACAATAACCAGATCAACAATTATATTTTTTACATTGACTGGACCGGAAATTGAACCCGGGACCTCGGAGCGGCGACACCTTAAAACCCAGCGTGTTAAGTACTTTGAAGGATTTAAATAACGATTGTATAAACTAATATTGCTAGGAATATTGTTCGTTGGTCGATCATAATGTAGAATGAGTTATTTAAAAAAAAAAAAAAACAATGTGCAGTAATAAAATAACCCTTCACTCCTCGCCAAAAACGCAAAAGACAAAAGTCAATACAAAACACCCGACCCCACGATAACCCGATGGCGGGTCATTAGTTCGCCGAGCAAAAATTGGAACACCTGATAAGCGGCCAATGGAAGGTCATCCGAGCATGACAGGAGTAGTTTATTAAAGACATTTTTACAAAATCGGTGGCGCAGCGATAAGAGGGTCGCACTTTAAAGCGACGGCTGCGCCAGTGGTCCCAAGTTCGACCCCCGGATCGGGCCAAAAATATAGACCTGGGTTTTTTATTCACAAAATCCTTAGGGTAGCCCGGAGTTTGGAAGTTGGCGGTGTTTCACCCTCGTGCCTCGGAAAGCACGTAAAGCCGTTGGTCCTGCACCTGATCTCTCTCCGATCGTGTCACATTGCTGTCCCATCGGGCCATGAGGTTAAAAGGAATAGAGAGTGCACCTGTGTTTGCGCACACACTTGTGCACTATAATCATCAATCGCAGTCGGTTAGTCGTGACTGTCCCCCGTAGTCGGAATCGGCTAGGGGGACTTTTATTAAAGACATGCATGTTTGCACTTTGGCTAGCGTTAAGAAGAAACATAATCTTAGGCTATTAAGTGCAAGCCAAGACACTTATTAGACACTAGCCCAAATTTTTAAGAGCCAGTAAGTCTGAAATATAGTGGACAGGACGGAATAATTAACTGCCCATGTCTGTGTTAGTTTAGAGGCATTAAACTCTCCTTGACAAAGACTTATTTGGATGATAGCCGAATAAACTGCAGGTTCAGTGTGAGGTTTAACTAAATTCAGCAGTAACTATCATAGTAGTTTATGCAGTTTTGTAAAATAACAACTTTCTTTTATAAATAAATGAAATTTTCTAGTAAAAAGGTCTAAGGAAAATTGCACAGCGCCTCTAGCACTCACTTGCAGAACTAACTTTTTTTTACCGTCGTCGCCAGCGAGTAAAACCACCCTAAACTCATGGTAACGGTACGATTCGTGCGTAGTGATCGTGATCGTGCTTTTATAAAAACCAAAGAACTATTAACTAAAAAAAACAGTATTCTACAAAAGAACTGTTCTTGTCATTCATCTTTTAAAGATTAATTGTTTCAAATGTTGGCCATAATTCAAATTTTCGAAGTTGCGACCAAGCATTTCAACAAAAAATTTGGTTAGTAAAACCAGTCTTTTAATTAAATCCTGAGATTTGCAAGACATTTGGTACCAACAAGACGGCGCCACTTGCCACTCAGCACGTGAATCTATGGGTCATCAGTTAATTTCGCGCTTCGAGATTGGTGTGAATTGGGCGCCAAGGTCATGTAATATCACGCCCTTTAGACATTTTCTTTCGGAGCTATGTGAAGTCAAAGTCAAAATGCATATGGATAAGCAAGACACGATTGTCCAACTGGAAGCCAACATTACTAGCGTTATTTGCCAAATACCAATCGAAATGCTCTGACACGTCATAGAAAATAAAAACGATAGAAAAGATCTAGTTTACCAGAGTTACGGCCATTGGAAGAAATAATCTTTAATAAATAAATATCTAGAATAGTTACTTTGTATGATAATAAAAATTACCCAATACATGTGCTTCACCAAATGTTCATTTAGTTTTTAAATGTTTATTTTGTTTTTTTTAGTTACTGCCTCTGTAGCGCAGCGGTAGGAGGGTCGCACTTTAAAGCGACGGCTGCGCCAGAGGTCCCGGGTTCGATCCCCGGGTCGGGCCAAAAAAATATATACCTGAGTTTTTCTGTTTAGAAATTCTTAGGGTAGCCCGGAGTTTGGAAATTGGCGGCGTTTCACCCCCGTGCCTCGGAAAAAGCACGTAAAGCCGTTGGTCCTGCGCCTGAACTCTCTCCGGTCGTGTCAGATGCTGTTCCATCGGGCTATGAGAGTGAAAGGAATAGAGAGTGCACCTGTGTCTGCGCACACACTTGTGCACTATAATATGTCCCGCGCAGTCGGTTAGTCGTTGTGACTGGCCACCGTAGTCGAAATCGGCTATATATATAGGGGAACTATATTTAGTTTTTAAAAAATGTCCCTTTAAATTAATCACCCGTTATTATTTATTACCTTGCCTTAATCGTAGTGTGATGTTTACAGCTTACAGCTATTGCAGATAAATTAGCTATTTGACACAAAACTATTTTGAAAAATCGGATGAGTAGTTTTTAAGATAAACGGGATCAAATAAACTCTTCTGCTTCATAAAAATAACATGTGGAACTTGTTATAACGCTAAGATACATGCTAACATGAGAAGTTCAATCACATTATTATTCATTAAACATCAAATAAATCTGATTTATTTGAATCAAATATTCATCAACTATCTACATGTCCGGTCGTTGACCCGTGCTGGAAACGGTCGTCACGAGCAAACCATTGAACCAGTCGCCCATTGAAACCGACATTAGTGTGCCGACATTGATTCGGATAAATAATTGTGGTTGCCATTGCAGGGATGCCACAATCACAAATATGATATTCTAGAAACTTAATACTCACGTATTTTGATTACGTGATTAAAGTCACATCAATACTAAAGTGTTATCGGTTCGGTGGCATCTTAGTGAGATGAGCTGATTGTCATCTATACTCATATTTAATTTCTCACGGATGTGTTTATCGGCAGTCTTTTGTCATTATTTTGTTTATGCGACCGCAATCTTTTGACCCGTGAGCGTCTTCAGCTGAAGTGTTTGTTTGTTTGAACACGCTAATCTCAGGAACTACATGACCATTCTGAAAAAAAAAAGTAATGTTAGATTGCTCATTTATTGAGGAAGTATATATATAATATATTAAATCAACGTAGGTCATACCCCCAAAAATACTCATAAATCAGATAAGTATGATCATTTTAGTCACTTGCTGGATTTTAATAGTAGCAAAATGTATATTCCATAGCATACGTGATAGACGTATTGATTTATCATGTCGCCAGTTTTAAGCGGCTCATTTCAGGCGGCATTTAGGTTGAAAAGTGGTAAAAGGCGTCAGGGACCTTGACTTTACAATCCGTACATCCAACTTTAAAAGGTCGTCTATTCTTCTTGCTGGTGGACGTTTTACGCTATACGCTGCAACTTTAAGCAGCGATGCTGTCGCGCGTAAGTAACGATGCAGTCGCAATGCAGTAGCTGGCCATGAAACTGTAGCAATGCTGCATTCTGACGACCCGTCTGGTGTAGTGGTCGAGAAATCGCCTACTACGCAGCGGGTGCGGGTTCGATCCCCGCACAATACAAACATTTGTGTGCATGAACATGTCTGTTTGTATTGGTCTGGGTGTTTTCTATGTATATCATGTATGTATTTACAAAAAAAAAGTATTTAAGTATTATATCCGTTGTCTGGCACCCATAACACAAGCTTTGAGTAGCTTACTTTGGGGCTAGATGGCGATGTGTGGGAATGTCCAAAGGATATTTATTTTATTTATTTATTTATTCTGCATCGCGACCGTATCGATGCTAAAGATCCGCCAAATTATCTGAAGAATGACAAAGTGCGTCTGCATTTGGAATTATACTAACGCGCGTTAGTATCGATGTCAAAGTTTGTTAATTGCGTTTCGAAAACGCACAACTGCTCAAGGCTAAAAGTCGCAGTGTGTAAGGGCTCTTTCACAATTGTTTTTCACTTCAACATCCATAAGAGCTGTAACTAAAATCCTATGTGCATTTCTTATTAAGGTGTTCTCTCTTTTGTTTTGGTTACAGTTAAGTTGTATTTAATATTTATTTTCTGTCTATCGCAGCCCTACTAAGGACAGAGGCGTAATAATTCAAGGGGCGCACGCTGCGGTTGCCTCTGTGCGCCTACCCATGCATACTTGTACTGGTTATTTACTCAAACAATGAATTAAAGAGACAATATTCTGTTTCACAATGACCGAATAAGTTTTCGTTAGCGGTATTTGTCCAATATTTCATACGAAATGACGTTCCATATTTGAATTATTCGTTGGTTAGTGCTTATTGAGCGCTAAGTCTTTTTTTTTAACTTTGACTAAATTTTTTGAACTAAAATGATAACAAATATTCAAAAGAGCCAAGGCAAAGTTGGTCTCAAGATAACCATTTATGCCTAATCTTGCTAGCACGAGATCACGACAATAGCGCTAACAATACCTTAATAATCGCACACCATTTACACTTGAGACACACAGACTCCAACTCTATCGCGCTTTGATATGCTCTGAAAATTTTGTTATAGACTAAACTATTGGATTTAATTAGAGTAATTTGGGCCTCAGTAATAAACTATGAGCCAAGCTACTAACGCCAAACTGCGAGTTTTGGAACTATCTGAGGACGTAACAAACTATTAAAGGTATTTAGGACTTTGTCTAAGCCAATTTAGGTCTAGGATAGAGTTAAGGACAAACCCATTTTGAAATTTAAAAAAAAAATGCAGGCCGATAAAACCGGAGAAACATCACTCCAGAAACCTGTATTTGAATTTATAGCTGGAATTGTGGTTTTGTGTTTTTACATGTTATACTAGGATGAAATGAGGAGAGGGTGGTGCATGTGCAGGATGCACCCAGAAAGATGGGCTCAAGTCATCAGGCGATGGATATCACCAGACGGTTACCGACGATGAGGTAGACTTAGAAAGAGGTGGTGTGACGACTTGACCAGCTTTGCAAGAGTTTGGTTGTGATTAGCAGCTGACTAGGACCGATGAAAGGTGTTTCCCAACATTAGCCCAGCAATGGGATGATATAAGTTAAAATAATTATACTTTCGTCGGAACTTTCATCCTATCGAGTTGAAGCCTTAAATTTATTATTTAGTTTTGGAATGCTTTCTTTTCTGCGCAATCTGTGTGTCTCATAATGGTAAGATGGTGCAGGTTGTATTTACCTAATATTATTACAAACGTGCAGAGCAAAGCGTCGTTACATGAATTTGGATTAACGCTGTTAACAACGAAATTGTGGGAACGAGCAATATTTGTACAGTTGACGAAGATTCAGTAGGTTTGTCTTTTTATAAGATAAGACGTAAAATAAGATACTGATTTAGATGGATCCTAATTATGTTTATAATTAAGTTGCGCACTTTTTTAATTGCTTTAGCAATGCTGATTAATCCTGTTGTCCAACATAATGAGAAATTAATAAATAGGTACTAAACTATGAATTTTCTTCGTGCTTAAGAGTATATTTAACTTTCCGTCCATTGGAAAGGTACCTCAAACATAATACCTAGGGATAATGTGCACTATAGATTAGATTAAGACATCAAAAGAACAAGGAAACCAATTTGGATCTTTAAAACACTCGGACATTTTATGCCATGTAACTTGGACAAAGAAATTATGTACTCAATCAAATTTACACTGCTATGGCTGAATCCATACTAACTTACTGCATTCGTGTCTGCAGTGGTGCAGTAAAAACTCAATTCTTTAAGCTAGAGAAGACGCAGCGTACTCTCATTAAAGTCATGTATTTTAAGAGGAGACGAATCCCTACTGACACTCTATATAGCATCAGTGGTTTACTTTTGTTCAGAAATTTATAAAATGTAGTCTCTTCAACCCTCAGAACGCCTAAATCATTATTTTACGACCTAAATCAAGTAAATAAACGACGTAGAAATTTCGTTGCTCATGGACAATTCATCTCAAATTCTACTTTCCTTAAAATTAATCGTACCTAATTATGATCATTGTCGTTAATCATTCATCACTTATCATTCGTTGATTAACTCAATTATAACAGATATATTAACCAATGCTAGTTTTCAGTTTTGGCACAAAAGGTATGGAAATAATTTCAAACTTCCTGTTTTTTTTCATTATCTTTTCTTTTTCTGTCAAAATTGTCAACGTCAAAATAGCAAAAAATGAAATAATAAGTTAGATAATAATTACTAATCTTAACCATATTCAATTTAATTATGATAACTTAATCTGTTTTAGAAAAAAAATAAGCAGAATTATTTTGGGTAAACACTAACCTATCCCACATTGGATCAAATCAAAAGTCAAATGTTGTTAAGAGATGGAAAACTGGCACAACTAACTGTTTGTGAAACGTGTTAGGTACGTCACTATGTGAGTTATTATAATATAAGAGGGTAGGCAGTTTTGTTTGTCAGTCAGTCCTAAAATAAATATTGTGGTGTACGCACGCGTCTCATTTATAACCCCAGTTACCTAAGGACTTATCAGTGGCGACAGGACTGGGAATTCACATTTAAAATGTCAGCCGGAAAGTTGGGTGAATTTAACGTGGACAATGGAAATTGGCAGTCATATTGTGATCGTCTCCAAATGCACTTTCTCGTGAACAATGTGGAAGAAAAGTTAAAGTTACCAACTTTGATTTCGATTGTAGGTGAAACCGCGTATGAACTCATGGTTAATTTGTGTTGCCCAAAAAAACCGGCGGAGAAGACATTTAGTGAAGTGGTCGAATTGATGACACAGCATTTACAGCCAACGCCGTCGATGCTAGCTGAGCGGTTTAAATTTAGGCAGTATAGACAGTGTGAAGGCCAAACGATCGCTCAGTTTGTTGAACAATTAAAGAAAATGTCGCGTTTTTGTGAATTCGGAACGGAGTTAGATAATAACATGCGAGATCAGTTTGTGTGCGGACTAAGAAGTGACGGCATTAGACAACGGTTGTTTGTGGAGAAAAATTTGACTTTTACTACGGCAACAACGATCGCGTTGTCTTTAGAAGCGGCTGAACGAGATGCTATGGCGGTGGAAAGTAGCAGCAGCGTTAACTTCGTGCGCAGATTTAAATCGGAGGCAAAATTATCCGGCTGTATGGCGTGTGGCGATTTTCGACATAAAGCGGACAGCTGTAAATTTAAAGACTTCGTTTGCAGTCGTTGCAAAAATATAGGTCATTTACGTCGAATGTGCTCGAATAAGGAGGTAGGCGGCGGTGACGGTAAAATGACCGGTAACGGTCAGAGGGCGTCCGCGGGTAGCGGAGGCAGAGGGGGTGCTCAGCGCGCTTATCGAGGTGCAGCGCGAGGCGGTGCAAGGCAATTCTACCTGGGACAAAGTGCTGAGGACAAAATAGCCATGGCGGGTCAGGTTGACTCGCGAGACGGCGGAAAACGAAATGGTGCGTCGACTGTATACGTCGGAGACACGGAACGGGCACTGTCGACCGAAGACCAGGACGAGGAACCAATGTATCAGATGTCGTTAGCCAAATATAAACCGGTGAGCGTATTTATAAAAGTAGATAAACATTTAATAAATATGGAGATTGACACGGGATCTGCACTTTCATGTATAAATAAACAAATGTATCAAGCTTATTTTTTTCATCTACCGTTACAACCGTGTCAATTGGTTTTAAAATTTTATGATGGAACTTGTATAAGACCGCTAGGTTATATAACAGTTTTTGTCGAATACGAGGGTGTTAAGAGACAGTTAGATTTATATGTAATCGATAAGGGTATAACTAGCCTTTTAGGTAGGCAGTGGTTAGCAGAATTAGAAATGACAGTGCCGAAAATTTATGTAAATAAAATAAATGATTTGGAAGGTTGGAACAAAAATAAATTTATTGAAAATCTCAATTCCAGATATAAGGATGTTTTTGAATCCGGAC
This sequence comes from Pyrausta purpuralis, assembly GCA_963924145.1. Taxonomy (NCBI): domain Eukaryota; kingdom Metazoa; phylum Arthropoda; class Insecta; order Lepidoptera; family Crambidae; genus Pyrausta; species Pyrausta purpuralis. Next base: position 21,554,737 of record OZ001657.1, read on the forward strand.
TGGGGCGTTTCACGGGAGGACGAGCGGGCTTGCGGCTTCGGGCGGGAGCGGCGCCGGTGTTCTGCCGCGCGCGGCCGCTGCCGTACGCGCTGCGGGAGCGCGTCGATGCCGAGCTCGACGCCATGCAGGCCGCCGGAGTCATCGAGCCCGTGGAGCACTCCGACTGGGCTACCCCGCTGGTAATCGTACACAAACCGGATGGTTCTTTGCGTCTCTGTGCAGATTTTAAAACAACTTTGAATAAAGTTCTGTTGGTTGATAAATACCCTGTACCAAAGATTGATGATTTGCTTACACAATTGAGCGGTAGTCAGTATTTTACAAAGATTGATTTATCACAAGCATACAATCAAATTGTTTTGGATGATAGTAAAGAAAATGACTGTACAAGTTTAACGGTCATAAATACACACAAGGGATTGTTCAAATATAAGAGGTTAGTGTATGGGTTAGCGTCTAGCCCGGGTATATTTCAACGAATAATGACTAATTTGTTCAAAGGAGTACCTAATGTGACGGTGTTCCTTGATGATATTTTAATTTTCAATAAGTGCGGGGTGAGCCATGCTCAAACTATAGAAAAAGTCTTTCAAATACTTAGAGATCATGGGTTAAGAGTAAAGAAACAAAAATGCGATTTCTTTTCGACCCAGGTCAAATATTTAGGCTATGTTATCGATAGGAACGGGGTGAGCGTAGACCCAAATAAATTAGAACCAATAATTCAAATGGCCGCTCCTACAACCGTGTCAGAGTTAAGATCGTTTTTAGGAATGGTTAATTTTTATGGCAAATTCGTGCAAAACTTGAGCCTTTACGTCGCGCCTTTGTTTGATTTATTAAAGAAAAATAAGAAATGGTCATGGGGTATTAAGGAACAACAAGTTTTTGAACGGATTAAGGGTCTGTTAAAGAGTACGGACGTTCTGGCGCACTACGACCCGGCGCTGGACGTGGTGGTGACGTGCGACGCGGGCCCGCGCGGCCTCGGCGCCGTGCTGGCGCAGCGCGGGGCCGACGGCCACGAGCGCGTCGTAGTATTTGCGTCGCGCGCACTCACTCCGCCCGAACTTAACTACAGTCAGATACACAAAGAGGCTCTGGCGATAGTATTTGCGGTAAAGAAATTCCATCAATATCTTTATGGTAGGAAATTTACGCTTCGGACAGACCATAAGCCTCTTGTAAGCATATTCGGTCCAAATATGGGCGTACCTAATATGACTGCTAGTAGATTACAACGTTGGGCTATTATATTATCGGCTTACGATTTTGATATACAGTATATTAAATCCGAGGAAAATACAGCGGACGCACTGTCACGTTTGATAGCCACACACAAAGAAAATTGTGATAGTTCAGGAGACAGGGACCTTGAACAGACATACTTACACTTTGCTTCTGAAGCTTTATTATTAAGTAATGATACTTTGAAGAAGGAAACACAGAAGGATCAGTGGTTAAGTAGAATCATAAGTTACATACAGGATGGCTGGCCGGTTAGTTGCGATATAAAAGAACTTAAACCGTATTTCAATAGGAAATCCGAATTATACTTAGAAATGGGTTGTGTTATGTGGGGACATCGGGTAGTAATACCTAATACTTGTAGAAATAAAGTCTTGAGGGAATTACATGACACTCACACAGGCATAGTTAAAATGAAGAGTCTGGCCCGGAGCTATGTGTGGTGGCCAGGCCTAGACGAAGCAATCGAACAACAATGTAAGGCCTGTGAGGCCTGCGCGGCCGTCAGCAGCGCGCCGCCGGCACACGTGCCGCGCTCGTGGCCGTGGCCGGCCAGACCCTGGTCTAGAATACATTTAGATTTTTTGGGACCTATTGCAGGTATGAAATATCTTATAATTATTGACGCAACGTCTAAATGGATTGAGTGTTTCAAAATGAATTGTACGAATGCGAGTAAAGTCATAGAAAAGTTAAGAGAAACCTTTGCTAGGTTTGGTTTACCAAAACAAATAGTAAGTGATAACGGGCCACCTTTTTCAAGCTTAGATTTTAAACAGTTTTGTAATAACAATGGAATAGATCACACATTCAGTGCTCCGTACCATCCTTCATCCAATGGGGCCGCAGAAAATGCGGTGAAGGTGTGCAAAAAGGTAATAAAAAAAGCCATTTTAACCCGAACAGATGTAGACACTGCTTTACTTAGATATTTATTAATATATAGAAACACTACTCACAATACTACCGGGGATAGTCCGGCGAAACTATTGTTAGGTCGAGCGTTACGCACTAGGTTGGATTATCTCAAGCCTGACCGAGAAAGAAGGATAATTAATTTACAGGAAAAACAAGAATATAATGCAGGAGGAGTGAGTAGGGAAATTAAGATAGGAGAAGATGTTTGGTTCAAAAGCTATAATGATGATATACAATGGAAAAAGGGTAGGGTGTTAGAAAAGTTAGGTGATACTGACTACCGTATTAGTTTAGAAGATGGTAAATATATACATAGACATATTGATCAGCTAAAAAAATGTGGAAAATCTGCACAGGACAGTAATGACATAAACAAGAATAAGATCAATCCGAGTTGGGTGTGGTTGCAGGCGGGCGGCCCCGCGGAGTGCTCCGGCGCTGGCGGGGCTCCGGCCCCGCTATCGTCCGAGCCGCAAGTGCCGCGTAGGTTTCCGCTAAGAGAGCGGCATCCTCCGGTCCGGTTCGGTTTTGAATAGCTGCCTCTATGTATATTTGTTACTGGTATATTAGTTAGTGTAGCTAGTCATATTATATTAGTGAAAAAGTTTTGTGTAAGAACTTGTTTGTTAATACTTATTAAGTTTTAATAAAGAAATAAGGGTGGAGGTGTTAGGTACGTCACTATGTGAGTTATTATAATATAAGAGGGTAGGCAGTTTTGTTTGTCAGTCAGTCCTAAAATAAATATTGTGGTGTACGCACGCGTCTCATTTATAACCCCAGTTACCTAAGGACTTATCAAAACGAGAGAAGGAAAATGAAGTTCAGTTACTGTATTTGTCTACAGTTTTACGGTGTCATGATTGCCCTGCCTTATTGCCTCGTCAAAATAACAACTCAAGGGACTTTAACTCAAACAACATAATGACACTTGAAATAATCGACTAGTCTGCAGAACTGTATACATATTCAGCTTTTAAACGCGCAGTCAAATGTTGTTAAGTGTTGAAAAACTAGCATAACTCACTACCTGTTAGTAAAATGAGACACAATTGAAAAAAAAACGTAGGAATGAGCCGTGCATGGAGTAGGCATATTAAATGCCTAGGGCTCGATTTTACCAACGGCCGTCAGATAAAGAACATTTTTCGAATATGATACAAAACGCCTAATTTGAAAACGCCACCTAATTGTCAGCAATCATTTATGTAAATAACATTTTAAATTCGGTCGTTTTATACTTATTTATTCCGACAGGTCTTATCAGACGTTGGTTAAATCGACACTTAATGATAAAAGTGTGCTAAGTTTAATTAAGTGCACTTTTTGTATTTGTCTGCTTTTAACTGACTTCTAAAAAGGAGGAGGTTATCAATTCGACTGTACGTTTCTTTTGTATCTACGTTACCTCGTATCTGAGTCATTTGTCGACCGATTCGAACTTTTTTTCGCTAACCTAGAGTATACCTTTTTGTAAGTCCCATTTTTGACAATCTTCTTCAATTGGATCTTAGTGGATTCGAGGGAAACCCTCAAATTTTAAAGGGACGTATAGTATTTTTTTACTTGAATCTTATTGATGACATGTTAATCATCTTGGAGCTGAGCTGATGGTGGGACTCTTTAACGCTTAGGAGTTCAGTTATTATAATGACAGAACTTATGATAGGTATATCATCAATATCAACACTTTGATCATTCATTTGTATTTATTAAGTATATGTATTCTATGTATGTTTATTAGTCTTTTGCGTATGTATCCTTTTATACACAGTCTGGCCATAAATACTGTTACAATTAAAATAAGAAAGATGTTACATTGAATTTGGAATCTGTCATTTTTATACGATTGCTCAATATGTTTTGTAATTTTGGCGCCAATTAATTTTATAATATATATTTTGCGATATTAAAATGGAGTGGGGTGATACAGAGAACCGAATCGCTGTGATTGCATTACACAAAGTTGGTATGGAGCCAAATGCATTTTTTAAAACTCTCCATATGCTTGGTATTAGTCAAATGTTTGTGTACCGGGCTATCAATAGGTACAATGAGACCTCCTCTGTTTGTGACAGAAAATGATCTGGCCGTCTACGTAGTGCTCGTACGAAAAATCCTGTCCGAAAGCAAAATATTTTATGTCGGGAGGTGAAGATAGCACCCAGAACCATGTTGCGTATTTCAAAAGATGACTTAGGACTTGCAACTTAAAAGAGATGCACTTGTCATTTTTTAACTGCAAATTAAAAAAAGAATAGGGTGGTAAAATCGAAAAAAAACTACTGAAGCGGTAAGCAAAGGGAGGTCACAGAAAATTTTTGTTTACGGATGAGAAAATCTTTACAATTGAGCAATATAAAATGTTGCTCAACAAAATAACCGTATTTATGCTCAAACCTCTAAGGAAGCTTCCCAATTAGTCGGCAGAGTGCAACGTGGGTATTACCCGACTTCAGTGATGGTTTGGTGGGGTGTTAGCTATGAAGGAGTGACTGAGCCATATTTTTGTGAAAAAGGTATCAAAACATCGGCACAAGTGTATCAAGATACCATTCTTGAGAAGGTAGTTAAGCTCCTTAACAACACCATGTTCAATAACCAAGCATGGTCTTTCCAACAAGACTCGGCCCCGGGTCATAAAGCTCGGTCCACGCAGTCTTGGTTAGAAGCGAACGTTTCGGACTTCATCAGAGCTGAAGACTGGCCGTCGTCTAGTCCCAATCTTAATCCGCTGGATTATGATTTATGGTCAGTTTTAGAGAGTACGGCTTGCTCTAAACGCCATGATAATTTGGAGTCCCTAAAACAATCCATACGATTGGCAGAATTTTTCCATGGAAAGAGTGCGTGGTTCTATTGATAACTGGCCTCAACGTTTAAAGGACTGTACTGCAGCCAATGGAGACCACTTCGAATAAGCTTTTTATATTTTAAATTGTTTTATATTTATGTATGAAACTACTACACTGTAGAAGTAATATTTGCATTAATTTTTTTTTTCTTTGTGACAATATTTATGGCAAGACTAGGTATATTTGTGTAATATTAGTATGTTTGTTTATGTAAGTGCATTTTTCTTTTTTTGTACCACTCCTGTCACTTATTATAAATATTCCGCCAGTGATTAAACTCTCTGCATTTTTTATTTATTTATTTATACTTTATTGCACAACCATAAATTTGTACAAAAGGTGGACTTAACGCCATATGGCATTCTCTACCAGTCATACATTTGGGCTAAGCAGAAATGATTGTAGGCGGTGCGACAGACAAAAAGAAATTATCAGGTGGTTGACTGGTAGAGAATGCCATTAGGCATTAAGTCCGCCGATGGTACATTTTACAGTGCAAGAAAGATTAAATAAATAAAATTACATTAAATAAAGCATAAAAAAACACTAAAAAGTCCGAAATAAACACTTCATCTTCGAAATAAACTCTCATCATTCATTAAAAGGAAAGAAATCCAATTTAGGCAAACAAATTATTTTTGGAGTCGGTGCCATCACTTTGACCATCAAGCATCAACTATCAGACTTTTAAGTTCCTTTTGGTTTTGAAGTCGGTTTTTACTTTTTTTTTAATTTATATTGTGCCATGATGGCCCTGCCTCATTGCCTCGTCAAATAATGACTCAATGGTCTATAACTCAAACGACACAATGGCATGTGATATAATCGGCTTATCTCAGTATCAGTTTGTAATTAAATTGTCAAATATATTTTAAACAGAAGAAAATAGAAACATGTTTTATGATCCAATACGCGTTAGCGTCAGTAACGTAAGCAATGAAATAAAATAAGTTAGACCCCAAATAATAAACGTTCTTGAAAAAGCAGCCTAAACAAACATTATTTGTTTCAAGCATAACCTCGCTTTCTTGGAAGACGTTTAAATAAAAGATGGTTTACTAAATCTTTTCTGCTTACTACATACTTACAATCTTGACTAACGACCATTCAGACGCACATTGAATCATTTAGGAGCCACAGAGACGCCTTATTTCGATTTTTTTTTCTGTCTGTTGAATTATTTTATGTCAAGATCGCAAACATTGTACAATTGTTAAAAAATTGCTTATTAAGAACCGACTAAACAAGTGATCGTGCCAACTCTAGCAAACAACTACAATCTATGGTAAGTAGCTCTATTTTCGAATTCCTCGCGTGAGTATGGCGTAAGATTTCCCTTCGCAAATAACTCTAGTCTATGAACATTACGCGAAACATTCAAGCAAGTGTTGACAAAATTAAGGTTTTTCTTTCGAAATAAATAAGGTGCTGATTTCAACTCATATTTGTTGGAAAATCAAACATTAATCACCGACAATCTATTGAAGCGAGTGATTCAAAAATTGGGTCTTAAATTACTGAGTTTTGGGGGTAAAATATCAATAAATGTTTTTGTCATAAGCCATATTTTTATGTAAAAATATGGCTTATGACAAAAAGCTAGGTTAGGTTTCCTTAGCTATGTAAATAATGAAATTAACTAACCTAGCTTTTCGTCATCAGTCATACGTCTAATGTTCCTTACAGCAAATGTAGCTGAACTTAGTTTCCCAGGTAGACCCTATTGTAGTTTGAAGTCTAAATCCCAAGAATGTTGTATAGTGAATAGAATTCAAGTGATATTTCTTTTATTTTAACCCATAAGATTATTATGGGGAAAGTACGAGTTGATGCATTTATGACATTCGGCAACGTAAACTTAACGCATTTTGTATTACTTCGATTATAAAGAAGGTTGTAATAGTAAATCAATGCAGTACATTGGAAGATTTACATATTCAAAATTTTCGTTTACCTCTTCTAAAGTTAAATACAAGTGTAAAGTCATTAAAATATTTAAAAAGACTTAGAGATTGAATGTCAATTTTCCGTTCCTTTTATACATCTAAGTTCAAATCTCCTCCTTTAAGTACCAAACACATCATTATAACGAGTATTAGTAGTAATAACGGCAACACATAAAAAATATCAATTTGCGATTGAAGCTTCATCTGACTTTTTTTAGTGTTTTCATTTAAAAAATATTGCTTCAGTAATCAATTCTACTGGAATATTTGAATTGATCAGTGTTTTTTGTCGGTTTTGAACCAATCCCTCAAGTTTTGTCCCATATTTAAGTTAGATATTCGTTGGTAAGTGCTTATTTGTCGATAGTGAAAACTGTTTCGTTACTGTGTTTGTTAGTGTTTAGGCACTAATCTAAAATATAAGAAGTAATGTTGATATTGGGTTTTAAATTCTCAACGTTGGTTTCTTGTGATGCATTAGTATATCTTCTCTCACATATAATATTCAAGCTGTCACTAACAATAAGGTACTGATTGATACAACTTTAGTTAGCGTAGGTAGTGAATATCCATAAATCAGCGTCACGTTGACTGACAATATAATTCGATTAAAGGTCGAAACCCACTAATCAGCTCGTCATGGTGATATCACCGTATAATCTCGAGGCGTTCAGTTTTATTTGTATGAAAATCCATACTTCAACGCACATCTATCAACTTCGTAACGTCACTACCTCAGATCGAGACCAACTTGGGACTCACTCTCGACCAACGGCGCATGCGGTAACTCCATTACGGCGCGTCGCCCGCTGGTTGACGACTCTCCAAATTTACCATATTCGCTTTGCTAGTGTACCTTTCTATTAAATCACAATAAAAATAAATTAAAATAATTTGAGAACTTTTAGTAAATGTACACGTCATCGTTATCTTATAACAATCTAACTGCGTAAAAACAATCTAACGGTTTTAAATGCGTTAGATTGTAGTTTGTCGATTTATTGTGAACAATCTCGACAAGGTTCAGCATTTATGCATTTTTTGGTACTTACTCGTACATGTCAACCGAACATGAAGGATAAACGTTTACCTACCCTAGCCCACTACTTTGCCCAGTGTACGTTTTTCACCTACCCTAGCCCACTACTTTGCCCAGTGATTCATCATTTCAGTTTACGTTATAAACTTAGAATGTTAATGTAAGTTCAGTACAGTTTACAATAAATCGACAGGTTACCATCTAATGGATTTTAAACCGTAAGATTGTAATCACGCGTTTTTTACAGTATTAGGGTGAAATATTATAAAGTTAAATCGTTTTAAGTGAAAATAATTTAAAAGACTGACATTTTAGCTTGGGGGAAAATAGAAAATTGGTATGTTCTCTAACAAAAACATATCGTTTTAAAAGATTTATTATGCCAAAACGGCTCTTTAAATATTTTTACGTTGTATCTGTTCAGTAATCAGTAATATTAAGCATTGATTGTGCTAGACCTAGATTTTTTAACAGATTAGGAAATGTACTTTAATACTTATTTTATTTTATATAAATTACTGCTCAAGTGCATAAGTACTGCTATATTACAAAACATAATAATAGTCCCCCTAGCCAATTTCGACTACGGTGGCCAGTCACAACGACTAACCGACTGCGCGGGGCATAAAATAGTGCACAAGTGTGTGCGCAAACACAGGTGCACTCTCTATTCCTCTCACTCTCATAGCCCGATGGGACAGCGATTGGACACGACCGGAGAGAAATCTGTAACTCTATCACGAATAATTTGCGTCAAAGTATTCGTATAGTCACGTAATCATTTGTATGAGAATCTGAAAGCGCCTCTATCGTAAGTAAAACAAACTAAATTTGGCAGCTCATATACCTGACATTTAATGTGCGTAAACATTTTCTATAGTGTTAAACTGGATTTGCGATCACGAACTTTTCTTTGACGTATAGTATCGTGAGTTGCAACAAGATTATTTGAGATTCTGTGTGTCAAAAATGAGCGAAGAGAAACTAGGTAACTTTTACAGATAAGACCGCCTAAATTGTTTTTTTTCTAAAATTATCATACAGCTGCATTTGAAGACGGATTCAAGCTCCTGGAATGGGAAAGATTCGGCATCAAAGTCAATAGCAAATACATCTCTCACCTCCGGTTTATTGATAATATACTATTCGTGCAGGCTAAGATGAGATTTTGGAACTACAGTCGAAAGCCTTAACCGAGCCTTACAACAAGTGGTTCTAAGAAATAGTAGTAGTATTCTAAGTAATAGTAGCAAATAGGTCTATCAACGAATCCAACGGCCGGCTAGGCAGAGTTCGGGAAACTGCACAAGAGCGTCGTCTGTCTCATTAACCTCAGTGTTTGAAGACGAAAGTCATCAACGGGTGTGTGTGTACTAGTGAGAACGTACGAATCCGACACATAGTTTCTTACTATATGTGCTCAAAATCTCACATATAACAACAGACAGAGCTTTGGCTTTTGGCGAGAAATAAAGAAATGTGTGGAATAAAGAAAACGTTAGTGATCATATTCATAATTCTAAAATTAAGACATTGCATATTTTTATCTTATACTCCTTATATTTAACTTTAAAAGAAATCAGGAACAGGGCACTTGTAACAGGTGTATCGATTTTGATCTTGTTGGGTTCATCTTTGCTCTCAATATGACATATGGTAGTAACGAAGACCGCTGGAACTGCTAGACTCACTTTTTTTCTTCTAGCTGGGTAGGCGTATTTCTATAAATTATTTTGGTCTGTCTTCGTTCTGAAAAATAATATATGTATTTTTTATATTGACGTTAATGCTTTTCATTCCATATATTGAGAAATAAGATCTAGCTAGAGTACTCGCTATAATAGCCAATGAATAAAAGCATTTTAATCACTTATCCTTGTATTACTTTTACGTACTTACTTTTTCAAAAAACAAATATTGTTACGTTGTACTGCAAACGACTTGTCCTCGTTATTTTAATATTTTTTCATAATTTTTAACCAAATCTTTTGTAAAACTTTGAAAGTTTGTCACAATATGATGGCATAACTTCAATCTGTCAATTGACAGTCTACTAAACAGTTGAAAAATCTAAAGATTACAGAAAAACATATATCTTCATATTTTATTACACCAAATTTTTACATTTGTTAACCCTGCCAAACATATTGATCGTAATTTTGGTCCGTTATTGATTCCTTTTAGATTTGACTGGAATATCATGATATATTTCGATAATATTCATAAAAAAGATCGCTTAACTTGTTTCTGGACGTGTCATTCAACGGCCATGTTTCATCTATTTACGTTAGTATGACGTCATTGCATTCAATTCTATCGAGTTTACTACACGACACGAGAGTGCTTCGTGATGCCGACTAACGTTGTACTACGTAAACTCGCTACGATAACGTGACGAATACGTCAATAGTTCGTGATTGGGGTACAGGCGCAGGAGGACCAACGGCTTTACGTGCTCGCCGAGGCTCGGGGGTGATACACCACCAACTTCCAAACTCCGATCTAACCTGAGACCTAACTGAGGTACATATTTTTGGCACGACCCGCAATCGAACCCAGGGCCTCTGATTCAGCCGTCGCTTTAAAATGCGACCCACTAACTGCTGCGCCATGGAGGCAGTTAAAGCGCTACCCAGATTTTTAACGCGCACACTAGCGCCACTTTACTACAGAAATCATAACTCGTTAAATAAAAGACCAATCAAAAATCTGGTAGACACGATTGTAGCTCTGGTTGTGTGGTTTAGATTAGATACAATGTTTAAATTTAACAAAACAGAGTTATCTGCAGTAACAGTTAGAAAAATTGCCAAAATTGGCCATATTTAGCAGTTTTTCTAACTTTAACTACAGTAAACTACTTTTGAAACAACTTAAACGTACTAAATAAACTATAGAACCTGTACTACAATCGTGTCTACCAGATTTTTGATTGGTCTTTTATTTAACGAGTTATGATTTTTCTACTAAAGTGGCGCTAGTGTGCGCGTTAAAAATCCGGGTAGCCCCTTAAACATTCGATCAAAATCATTTTTGAGCTATTACAAGATCTAGGGTCTAACCATTCAGGGCTTAACAGGAAATTCACTTATTATAACAATTGAATTCTAAATCATAATCGTAAAGCGTTATCTTTACTCAAAATAAACCCATGACTTCAAATGATATCGACAGTACACGCCAAAATACTAATATAAGCAGACCTCTCACTAGTACAATCGCCAAAAGAAAATACAGTTCAGGCTAATCTGGATAATTGTAGCTTAGCCTTGTGTATGTGCTTTGAATTCTTAATGTAATTCAGTGAGGATAGATGCGAGCAAAGCTCGATTAAAAGCCTAGCGGATGACGAATTTATAAGAACATACTCGTCCTAAATATTTTATTGGGTACGTTTAGACGTGTGGTCAAAAAGAAGAAAGATACGGAAGGCTTACCTGCGTATTAAATAAGTTGTGAAGTTAGCCTAAGTTTTCCACTACTGGACAAAGGCCGCACCTCAAGTATTAGGTGGTATGAGCTGAACTAGTCTTAGTGGTTAAATTGAAATTTTCTACTTACGAACTACGACTTGTAGTCGTCCGTGCTCCGCCGAGGCGATAACATCTCCTGAGGATGCCACGTCTAGTGGCGAAACGCGTCGAGATATTTTGCACGTTGGTGTTGGGTACCTACTAATAATTGCATCAGCTGTGCCGCATGCGTATTGAGGGAGGGCGGGTGGTGCATCCTGCATTTGCCTAAACTAATACTAAACGCGGTGATGGTTTGTGTTGTTAGTTGCCTGCACCGGCGTCGCTTAGCGGAAATTTAAAGCAAAATAATTTTATAAATTTCAACTTAATAATGAATTTCCGCAAAGTAACGTCTGATTCCAATAATTAGTGGTTAAAATCTACCGATATTAGCCGGGACGAACGGCTTAACATGCCTTTCGAAGCACGGGACCAAATTGGTCACCTATTCAAGCACATATCCTACTTAATACTATAAACGCGAAAGTTTGCGAAGATGAATGTATGGATGTGTGTTTGTGACTCCTTCACGCAAACAGACATACAAACACGCTAAACAGAAATGTAGCTTATACATAGGAATACCTAACACATAGGCTATATTTTATAAAAAAATGTATTTTAATAGTAAAGATATGACGAAAAAATAGCCTCCCTGGCCTGGCCGTAAAAATAGACCTCGAAAACTCTCAATCCACACTCACGGCTTTATGGCAAAACGTCGATCTATGACACTGCAGACCTCCGTTCATGCTGAAAACTACATGCAGCTTATTACACAACTGTGGAAGTCCCTGCAACACTACATCCGTTGCTTTAACACTAATAGTGTTAAAAAAACGTTAGAACGGAACCAAGGCTCCAAAGTGTTTGCAAGGGACATGTCTTTTGGGAAAGGCCTATTGACGAAGATGAAAGACGGCAGTGTAGCGTCAACGAAAGCAGAGGTTTTGAGGGAGATCGAAACGTTCTATGGGCAGTTGTACACCTTATTAGCCAAACCCGTTGATGGCTCAACCAGAGACCAAACAGTTATTCTGACCTGACACTACACCGAATACATCCCGAATATTAGCCTCTACGAAATTATTACAACCCTTAAGTAGCTCAAAACAGCAAGGCACCTGGCGAGGACGGAATCACAGCAGACCTTCTGAAGGCGGGTGGAACACCGGTACTTAAAGTCCTTCAGAGACTCTTTGATTTCGTGCTGCTGGAGGGCATCGCGCCCGAAACAGGAGTGTGGTGGTGTTGTTATTCAAAAAGGGGACAAAACCTTATTGGAGAACCAGAGACCTCCTGAGCCATGTCTACAAGCTGTTTAAACTGGATGCAGACCGCTAGTGATCGGTCGCTGTGGAAAGCCGCGGGGCAAGCCTATGATCAGCAGTGGAATCCTGAATTCGGTAGGATGGAAAAAAAAAGATATATAACTATATAATAGAATAGAAAAATATTACATGATCAGTTTAAATGGCACGAAGAAAGTAAACACTGCGGAAGAAGAAAAATTTGCAAACGATGTTTAGAGCAGAATAGTCAATGGAAGCAGACTTTAAAGCAAAATAATATTTGTGTATGTCGAACAAGAAAGCTTTGGTGGAGTGAGGACGTCAGTGCAACTATGCAACGTGGATATTCAAGGCGTTTTTGACGGAGAACCTTAAGACGACGCGAAAATTTGCTACTACGACGTTCCTTCTTTATATTTTTATAAGAAAGTTGTTGTTGTTGTTAGTTGAAAGTTGATTTTGCCTAAGATGATCGCTGAGTCGTTGTCAGTTCGGTCAATTTTAGTGATGTAACCCAATAAAATTCAACCAATGTTTCTTGTCAAAGACATATATTGCTTTCTAACCATTCTTATTGTAATTTAATGTTTTACATTTTGCGCGTATTTAGATATTTTTATCGACTTAGGGCATATATAGACCATATTATTTCTAATATTTTTGACTGATGATTCTTTCGAAAACTAGTAAAAAATCGGTAGTGAAACATAAAAAAGTAAGATCTATTCAATAATCATAGACATTCACCGATAGTAATCATATTTTTCATGCGGTGATTATTAATAAACGTAGTGATTCATTATCAGGCCCATACCGATTATTTGTATGTACGCGATTTTAAACCGATTAGGTTTTGTCAATCACTGTAGTTCAAGTTCCGTTGCATGCATGAGATATAGTATATTAGACCAATCTAAAAGAAGATTTGTAAATGTGGTGAAGGTTTTTATCACATTTACAAATCTTCTCAATTCTCTCTTTAAATCTCATTTGACGCAGGTGAAACCGCGCGGAGCTGCTAGTACTTTATAAACTAAATTTGATTAAATCTAATCAAACTATATAGTACACAGGAATTATTTATTTACTTAGATAAGAGCTTTATCACTAAGACTAGAATCGGAGGAGGAATGCTTTATCTTTGCCTATACCCCTTCTAATACACATATACGTTTTACACAAGACCACTGAATCGACCTTGGTAGAGGGTTTATATCGTTCTTAAAAGTGAAGTGCCTCAAGTGGAATATTTGGTGATACCGGATGTGCTAAAAGATAATGCTTCTGAAAACTGTTGAAAACTATGGGTCTTTCATTCGTGCAGTGGAAGTCTTGACATGTTTATCTGTCGAACACGAGGTGGCTCTTGGAAAGCGCTAGGACAAAATTCGTGTTTTTATTGATTATACCTTTATCTTAAAAAAAATAAAAAAAGCGTTTTTCAAGCGCCCTTGAAAGTTTTTATCCTTTTAATCTGTACCTATCTGTATCAACGCTATCAAAATACGGCTCTGTTACAGATTTTCAAAAGAGATCAAATTTAAGTTAACAAGAACTTAAAACGAACAAAACAATTTATAAAGTTTGCAAATTATTCTGTATGTAATAGGGCAGAGTATGTTTTTGATTAATATAATCTTTAGATATATTAAGTGAAAGATATACAATTCTGACAAGCTTTCACACTTACTTTTACTTCATTCAAATAACCTTAGTCTTTTAATTAGTTATTCAATTTCATGTTAAGTTCATCTGAGAGTGAAAATTATAACTCGGCTAGCTGAAATATTATCTTAATCCAGTCAGTAATAAAAAAGCTTTTGTAACTTCTATCACTTTGACATCAAAGGAATAATAACTACTGTTTAATTAGTATGTCTGAGTTTCAAGTGAAACGAATTACCACAAAGCCTCAGTTGTTAATCCAATCGCTTGAAACCTACTTAACAATCTGATTATCGCGATCGCAAATAGGCTCTATTCCAACTTAACTTCTAAGTTAAACCGGCAGTAAAAAGGCAATAAAGCCTCCGCTAAGTATACGACATTAAACAGAGTTGGGTGGGACACAGTGAGGCATGTTGTAGAAAGCTCAATAAGTCCTACTTACTCGTATATTATAAACGCGAATGTTTGTGGGACATCCCCACAGAGAGTAGTTTTAGCGTTATTTCACGCTAAAACTACTTAATAGATTTTAATGAAACATTACATAAATGTAGCTCATACATTTGACTATCTAAAAAAAACTGAACTGAAAAATCGTACATATTTTTAACCATACCCGGGGATCGAACCCGGGACACCTAGCGCAGCCGTCGCTTTAAAGTGCGACCCACTGTGACAGTCAAATTGAAATCAAAGTTAAATTCTTTGTAAAAACATATAGGTTTATCGTCATCATCATCATCATTTTTAGCCAAAGGACGTCCAGTTCTGCACATAGCCCTCCCCCACCCGTTTTCCACAGTGACCAATCACAAGCAGTCTGTACCGTTACGAGTTTACTCGGTAGCGACGACGCAACTTTTTGTATAGAATCTTTAATTGTATCAGTGACCGCTAGATGCGCTGTACAATTTTCCATAGACTTTTTACGTCGTCACTAGCCGTCAGTGGGGACAATCCCCACTGACGATCGGGCACATGATCAGAAGAACAAGATCTCTTTACACAATTGATTTACAAAAATAGTCACTAATTAAGCTTTTCAATATACTAACAGTTTCCAGATCCACAGGTGTCCGAAATAAATGTTTTTTGTTGTACTGTCCAGGTGCCTATTTTTGAATCACCCGCACGAATATTGCGTGTGAATATTATTTGAAAATAAACTAATCTTTAATTGTACCGCCTGTATAAATATTTTTCTCTGTCCTGTGCCTGTGACTGTGTCTGGGTGACTGGTAGAGAATGTTTTTGGCATTAAGTCCGCCATATGTACCGTTTTATGTTGTGTGCATGAAGTTTTTAAATAAATAAATAAAAATCAAATTGAATATCACAATACAGACGTTAGTAGTTACAAAATTCGGATATCCTTTTTCGAATAACTCCCGAATGGAATTACACTATTTTTCATTACAAAAATCGGTAATTATTCAAATATCACACGCCATCTTTTTGCGAGTGATTTAAAAAAAGGGGCTTATGTTGCACAACATGTCCATGGCAAGCGGCATGCCGAAGACAGTGTAGTGTCTAAACGCCCTCTATGTTTCGAATCAATTGTATGCAAAAAATATATAATACAAATAATCCTTACAAATAAAAATCCTTAAAATGATACTTACAAATACAGGACTAGCAGTTTTCGTTGGCTTCACCCACGTAAATATTATTGGTAAATTGTAAGTTATGTGCTAATCTGAACTTTTGGTAAGTTTTATTAACATCTATTTAGTAGTATTTGTGTGAAGGAGTAACAAACATGCAACCATCTTCACTATATAACTTCCACGTTAATAATATTAGTCGTAGTGAGAGGTCCATACAAATGTTAGTATTCACATTTATTAATAGATGGTGCTGTTCCATTATACATCTGGATATGAAAATATTTTTCTATGCATACTTACAAGTATAATAAAACTGGTTTCTTGTACTGATCGAAAACTGTAATTTGTTGTCTAACTAGAATCATGGGGCAATTCTCGTGCAATTCGTATACGAAAAAAGTTCACCGATAAAATTTTCTTTGTCGAAGAAAAAAATGTTTTTGATTTCTCAGGGTCACGATTTCTATGTAGTTAAATTTTGTTTGTGCGATAATTTTCTTAGGTGTAGATATTTTACTAGTTTTAGGGTTCCGTAGTACATAATCTAATCGACGCACCAAGAAGTTCAACTATTAGTTAAAGAGAGGTTTTTCAATATTTTTCTGTTGGGCTCGCAATAAAACGGTGATAAACGGGTAAATAGTGCAACAAATTTAACCAGCCGTCACAAATTCGCAAACTCATTTAACAGACCAGGGGCTCTGTTTTTGAAACGCATGCGTGAATATGGCGTGTGATTTTCTTTAATTAATGTTCGATTTCTGATGGTAATCAGTTGAAATTCACACGGGCAGTAATTAAAAAAATATATAGGTTTAGGGTAACCCTCTTATTCATAAAAAAGCAAATAGTCTAATAACCCTGCTTTATCTATTACACTAAATAGGTTTTTTTGACTGTTTGAGTTATAATGAATTAGGGGGTTATTTTGTAACTTATTGTGTTGCTTAAGCGTGATTTTTAATTAGTTTTGAACGAGTATTATTCGAAATATTGAAGCTATTGGTTCCAAAATAGAGGTCTTAAAAGAGCCATAAAGTCTTCTAGGATGACTAAATTATCTTTATGAACGGTCGAGGTGACGCCTTAAGAGAAAAAAAAATTTGGAACCCCACGTCGTCTTTTATTTGAAGTGATGCCCGTATTTTGTGTAGTGTGTGAAAGCTATTTCAAACGTGGTTTAGCGCGAGAGAGTTCTCGACCATACCTAACAAATACATTCGTGTTACGATGATGTCTTCTCTTAATTAAAAAAATGCACAATAAGGAGAGATATAACGGAAACTGTTTTAAACTAACCACAATTATACAAACAACTAAAGCAAATGGTTAAGAATGTTTTTAACACTCAGTGTCATATTTTATATTCAAAAATATGCGCTCGGGCGGGACTTGAACCAAAAGCAAAGTTAGCTTTTCAAACTTGAACCAAAAGCAAGTTAGCACTTCTCTTATTTTTATGCTTGTCCTAACCTATAGGTAGTCTGGAAGATATTTCTGCAAGCAAAAATACTCCGACGTTAATATTTAAGATGTTAAATGGTGGTGGTAATATAGAATATTTATTATTATTGTCACTTAAATCAAAACCAATTTACTACCAACCTCGCCCGTATATCAAAATATTTAGTATAACAAGTCAAGAACTTAATCTCGCGTATTAGCTTAAACTTTCTCAAGATGCGAGAGGAAAATAAAACTTTCTACATTCACAAAGATTCGCTTAACTTTGTCTAAGATTAACTTTTTATTGGGAAGTGAAAATAGACTTTGACAGTTCACAAGAAATATTACGTCAGAGTTTCGATGCTCGCACTGAATTTAAGGGTAGCCACACACTTGACTAACTCATGTGCCTTTTATTTGGTTACCTACACATTTTAAATGTAAACATTTTTAAAAACATTATTAAAAAAAGCTACTTTTGAGCACAAGCTAGCCACCTTATTCATAATAACGCATTCAGTCTAATAAACCGGCTTTAACTACTATTTTGTTTTGTCTCGTTCTTTCTAAGTGCTTTCATCATTTGACAGAATGTGACAAAACAGTGTTGTAGCTAGGTTAGGTTAAATGCTAGGGCTATAATAGGTTTATTAGACTGTTTGAGTTGAGTAATCACAAAAAATGAAGAAACAAAATTAGTCTATTTCTAGTCTAGTCTAATTCTTAAATAAACTCTTGACCCTTGAAAGGAAAGGAAACCATTTTAGGCAAACATTTTTTTTTGGACTCGGTGCTTTGATAGTTGATGCTTGATGCTCAAAGTGATGACACCGACTCCAAAAAGAAAGTTGGTATTTACTTTTTTATTAAGTTATTCAGAAATAAAAACCAGTTTGTGATTTTGCCGCAGTCGGGTAGTGTGAAAAGAATAACCTTGAACATTAAATATTCCAATTAACACATTATTTTACCAGCACAAGTGGTTGGCAACCACCTTTATTAATGCTACGTTTCATAAAATTTTGTCTTCATAATCTGGTAATAAATAAATTGTTTTACAACAAATTTGTGGTTTTTCAATATCCGTGTTATATTGAGTCAGTATCGAACTTTTGAATTAACAATGAAGGTTGAAGGCACGAATATCTGTTAGTATTATAACGAACATAGCTCTTATATCAAACCAGTTTTACAGTGCTTTGCTAAACAACTTGTAACTTTAAATGCGCAAATCCTGAAAACTTTGATTGGAATAACCAGCAGAATCAATTGAACCACTTTTTAATATTGGTAAGATTTTTAAAACATCTTCAGTTAAATGTTGCCCTGTCTATTTACGAGTATTAATAAGACAAGTCATACGTGCGCAAACCCGCCAAAATATCTACTAAAACAAGAAATGGTTAGTTTAATAGTAGAATCAAATAGATTTTTATGAGTGTAGATAGTAGTAATAATAATGACAGCGCGGCGCAGTGATCTATCCGGCGATATAGCTACCGATTCGTCTCTCGACAGAGCATCGTACGTAGAGCAAGAAATGATCATAAGTGCCAGTAAAACTAAAATGCCCTATGAAACCCTAAATATTTTTTATTTATTTTTTTCTTTTAGAATAAGATCAATTTAATACAAAATAATTTAGTGTGTCAAGTTTTGCGCATTTAACATTGCAAGTTGCAGAAGGCTGAAACCTAAAATTTAAAAATAAACTAGCATACACAGTATAAGGCAGCGGCTGCCATCGATGTGAGGTCTGCGAGCCGTCAAAATTTTATATGGTAGTGTGTCGACGGCTGCCGTAAGCAAGCCAACGCCTGTCGTCGATATTTTAGCGGCTATAATTGCGCCGTGTCGGCATGCCGTCCACACGCCATCGACACGTCGTTGAAATGTTGACAGCCATGGAATCGTATGTAGGAGCTTCAATGATATTGTATTTAGAACATAATATCATTGAGGAGCTCTGTGGCTATTTGTCTCATAGTTATAGCGAGGAATATGAGAGGAGTGATCATCATCATCATCATTATCAGCTAAAGGACGTCCACTACTGAACATAGGTCTCCCCCACGGCTTTCCACAGCGACCGATTACTAGCGGTCTGCATCCAGTTTGATCCTGCGATCTTTATAAGGTCGTCTGTATATCTTGTAGGTGGAGGTCTTACGCTGCGTCTTTGGTCGAAGGGTTTCCAATCTAGAACTTTCCTGCCCCAACGGCCATCAGTTCTTCGCGCTGTGTGTCCTACCCATTGCCACTTGAGCTTACTGATTCTCAAGGCTATGTCCGTTACCTTAGTTCTTCTATGAATCTCCTCATTTCTGATTCGATCCCGTAGTAAAACACCCAACATAGCCTCTCCATCGCTCGTTGTGTGATTTTGAGCTTCTTTATGAGGCCCATAGTTAGAGACCATGTTTCGGATCCGTATGTCATCACTGGTAATACACACTGGTTGAAGACTTTCGTCTTTAGACACTGAGGAGTACGACTTTATAATTTTTATTTATTTTGCTGCCCAGAAATCACCAAAAATGTCGTATTTTTAATTGCCATCTACATTCCTCTATTAAACGACTTATCAAAAGAAAGAACGATAGAAAACTTCACCACCGTTTAGGAGACCGCATAAAATCGAATAGCACATAATGAAAACTCAAAAAAAGGAGCAAAGAAAATCCATTCAGAAACTATCGCGAAATGTTCCGGGACAAAACGAAACGGCTGAGAAGTGCGGAACCCTACCATGTAAGACTCTATTCTTATATAATATATATATAAGTTATTTACATATAAACGCGTGATGGCTAAAAAAATACTTTTCCCCCAAGGTTAAGGGCGGAAAAAGTTTGATTGATTAAATTAGTTTATCTTAGGAGCTACTGCATCGTATTTAAAAAAAAGTTTTGTGTCAGAAGGTTGTTTATTTATTTTATATATTGATAACAAAGCAACCAACAAAAGCGGAGCGTTTATTTAAAAAAAAAAACTTAAAGAGGCGGGCAATGTCAGGGGGCACAAAAATGGTAAATTAAATATTCATAAAACGCTCCGAGGTCCCAGGTTCGATTCCCGGTCGGTCAGTATAGAAATAAAAAAATTCTATATTGTCTCCGTACGACCGTTGTCTGATTTCCATAACACAAGTGCATTAGCTACTTACTTTGGAATCAGAGCAATGTATGTGATTGGTGTCCAATATAAATATTATAAGAGACAAGTCTTGATCATTTCATAGTATAACATGTTACCACTATGATAATGGAAAAACCTAAGTTACGAGTATAGTGTTTTGTTGCCTATCCAATCCGATACGGATCCGATTTGAATCCAAATTTGACCGGTTAGGCCATTGAATGAAAGAAAGAAAATAAGTTTATTATCTAATTTAAGACATCACACAAGCATTTTAACGAGTTCACAAAATTAGAACATATATGTATGTACAAAATACATAGTATAAAACAAAAATAAATAAGTTTAGATATACCTATAATTTAAAATTTCCACATGAAGGTACCTAAGTAAATATTGTTATTTTACATTCAATTTTATATGTATACCCACCTTAAATTACAGTGTTAAAAAATTATAACAGAGTAAGACGCTTGCAATATTTGAACCGAATTATTTCAACCGTGTAAGCGTTTTGCTCCGTTCAGTAATTTTTGGTACGAATTTTCTGAAACGGTTATTACACCGGCATATTTACACACTGCAGTGTATCTATTCAGAGGGAACATTTAAGAGTACGGAGTTTCTATTTCAAGATGTTTTTGGTCTAAATATGCGTACGTTCATGACATATTGGATAAAATGATAACAACAAAATAACTTTACTTATAGTTGAGTAATTACAAGCAAGTTTATAGGCTTTTAAAATACACTTTAAAAGGCAATTTATAAAATTAATTTCGATAAATACAAAAAGAACTATTCAATATTACTTTTGTTACTTTAATAACCTATCGTTTATGTTCTGTTAACCTTTCAATA
Source organism: Pyrausta purpuralis (assembly GCA_963924145.1). Lineage (NCBI taxonomy): Eukaryota > Metazoa > Arthropoda > Insecta > Lepidoptera > Crambidae > Pyrausta > Pyrausta purpuralis. The sequence goes on from OZ001657.1 coordinate 21,576,273, forward strand.
AGTAATAAGCAGATTTCTCCTATCACTTTACAGCTCTTATCAGATGGGGTTGGGATAGTTTTGGGAACATATTTTTTTCAATTTTCTCAATTTTTCTAAACATGTTTTATTTATAATCAATGAAAATTTAATTATCGATTATTTTTTAAGAAAAACACTATTTTGTTAATTTCAACAAAGTGACCACCCACTAAATGTCAGATTGGTCTATCTAATTAAAAATCAGAGTATGGGATATTTATTTGTTGAGAGTCATAAAAGCGTCTCTTAGTTACTTAAGTACACATCTACATTGTTTTACATTTTGTTATTTACGTTGGTAAAAACCGATTACCCTGTGATATAATACTTTAAATAAAGTTAAAAAAGTTATTTCCAAAAGTTATGCTAACGCCATCTCTCGATAATATTGACATCTTATGACAAGAACACTGCTCATTTTTGCTCTCACGGTGAAGACGCCCCTATCGTAGCGCGGCGCTGTGCCTCCCGCCACATTGCGTATACTAAACTAGCTAGCTAATTATGATACATTTTTAAAAAACAGCCAAGTGCGAGTCAGACCCGCACACTAAGGGCTCCGTGCCAACTTTAACTGAATTAGAGATCCACTCATGTGTACTTCCACTTAGCTAAAATACCACAGTATTTTGTTGACAGCAAATATAACTTTGTTTTTTTATAGTATTTAAACGAATAACAAAGTTACATCTGCGGTTATTGAAAATGTCATGAACTACCTGTTCGATCTATTTCAAACCAATTTTCGTTGAAAGTATTTGTGAAGATCTACATCAGGTTTTTTTCTAAATGAGGCCCGTAGCTAGAATAATAAAATATCTATATGTTTAATTATTATAACTAGCTCTAGGTATAATTATTTTTAGCGAAACTTTTACTAGATACATTCCCACAGTTCATTTTCGCTACAAACTGAAGTGAAATAATAACTGGACAGCATTTCCACAATTAAAACAGAGGCGCATTACGTTTGGTCATTAACGGGTTCACGTTTAACCTCGCTTTGCATTCTTTATGGAAATTAGGTGTTTTACACACGTGGTTACTGTTCGCCAGTGTTCAATGTTGCCAGATATAAGGTGAAAACCCTTTTTCTACCTAGATACGAAGTGTTATCATTTTGGTTATGGTTATATTTTTATTTTTGTCTCAATGGTCATTTTAAATGGTTTTAACCCTATATTGAAAAAAAAAGTTCAGAAAACTCCTGCATTGTTTTGGTACGTTTGAGGTGTTGGCTTTACTGCATTTTTTTTTAAATCATTTATTTACGTCAAAGAAGCAGTTTTTTTTTGTTTAGTTTTAATAATCGTTTATATATATTATCATGATATTCATAAGGAAAAGTTCTGCCCATCTGTAGTACCCGTTTGACAAAATCTTGTAGGTATTTAGCTTATTTAGGGGTATGTTTTTCGGATTGCATTCAGAAATAACACCAAACGAGTAATATTTTTTTAACTGCACTTGTAAAAAGCAACGTTGTCAGACAATTATATTAATGTAATAATTGTACAAATATTTCCTTCGGATATTGTGAGAGCAACTTAATAAGCTTAAGTGGCAACAGGCAGGGCACCTATCGCGAAGAACTGATGGCCGTTGCGGCAGAAAAAATCTAGATTGGAGACCCTTTGCAGAGACGCAGCGTAGGAAGTCTACCGACAAGATGAACAGAGGACCTTGTAAAGATCGCAGGATCAAACTGGATGCAGACCGCTAGTTCGGTGGCTGTGAAAAGCCATGGGGGATGCCTATGTTCAGCAGTGGACGTCTTTAAGCTGATAATGTTGATGGTCCTATTAACATTGATAAGTTGATGCAGCCTACGCGTTAAGAGAAAGCACTCGCACATTTCAACTTTGCCGATGTGTCTGAGTGGTTTAGGCATGCGCCTGAATAGCGTAAGACATAGTGTTCGATTCTTTGTCTGACACAATTACTTTTTACAAGTGCAATTGATATAAAAAGAGTCTTTTCTTTGTTCTAAGTAGATCAAGACCCAAATAATGAGCCATTTTTTTATTAATAAAATGATAAAGAAGAAAATGTAAAAGTTATCTCATTCGAGGTGGCTATTATGGTTGCAGAGTTATAACCAATACAAAAAAATGCCATGCTTTAGTAAGTAAAAAGTAGACTACATGTTCAAAAATCCAAATCCGCAAAGCTATATGTTTTTTCCTAAAAAAACAATCATTTTTTAATCCAACCAGCTCGCGGTTTGCCTAATCCAATGCAATGCTAGCATTGCATTGGATTAGGCAAACTACGAGTACGCATTCGCTCAGATAAAATAGCGCTGTTTCTCTAGCCTTCTTCGAAAATTAACTCTGTCTGATAACGGACAAGACACAGTATTAAGGAATGCAGTAGTTTCACAGAAAGTGTAGCAGATTTACCTATTAAGTATAGATAAACGTCTACATCATCTCAAGGTATATAATCCGATAAAAGGTATAAAATATATATAATTTTCTTATTATTATTATTATAATTTAAAATATATATAAGGTATATAATTATGAGTGAGTTCAACCTTACTTTATGTAAAGTTAAAACTTTAAACTGTGACTTAGGTGAGTTTCATGACGAAAACATACAATGGAATTAATAACCTCCTTTTTTTGAAGTCGGTTAATAAAAAATAATAATTGAAATCTGGATTGGTATTTATTTCATCGAATAACATAATAAGGAAGCAGAATAGGCTTAAGCATTATGATCCGTTTACACTACCTAATTTGATTCAAGAAAGTAGATTTTAAGTATGTATTTATTTATTTCTAACAACGCCAACAACTGACAATGGAATGTTCGAAAACAGACAGCAAATACAAGTGGAGCTACTGACCTAATCTCCAATATGTTGATATCAGACCAGTCGTTAGTATACCACCAAATTGGACGAGTTGGTAGCTTTTGTTTCTCCCATTTGGTAGAAACTTGGGGGAATCTATTTAGTAGAAATTAGGGATTCGCAATTTCGCGGGGTGCAATCTTGGCAGGGCGCAAAATAGTTTTTGATAGGAGCAAGAGGAGGAATGATAATTGGAAACACAAAACTGTATGCTTATATTCCGTTTTATATTACTATGTTCCTTTTTTCTTTAGAAGCTTTTCACTGCACCCGTTGACTCCTTTCTGCATGACCTAAAGGTTTGACTGGTAGAGAATGCTTTTAGCATTAAGTCCACCTTTGTACACTAAATTTGTGCAATAAAGTCTTTAAGTAAATAAATATATTGTGCCTTTTGTTTCGTATTCGTGGATTTACAGGAAAACAGATACTTACTTGCACGCTTCGATTCCGATTATAGAGTCGATAAAATATTTTTCATTACTATACGTTTTTTTTTTTCTACATTTCCACATTTTTCGAACTGCATTTTTTATTGTTTTTTAAAACGAATGAGTCCATTAAATGTACTGAAAATCTTTATTTTAATATGATAAAAAACACTTTGGTTTATTGATTGCCGGGACAAACGACAAAGTGATTTCCATATAAAATGGTGTGTGAAAACTGATAAAAATTTGTAAGTAAAAAGTAAGTATAATCACGACAATGGGTTTGTTATCTGGCACACACCCATTGTCGTGATTTTAAGTAAGGAATTTTCTTCCTTGTGTGTCGAATACCAGACAACACTTATCCTGGGGGCATCTTCCATATAAAGGTACTTATGTACATATTAACATCCATGACTTAGGTACAAATATTCGTGATTACATTATGCTCATTAATTTGCCCGTTGCACAACTCGAACCTAAAACGGGCGGCGTTATAGTCAGTAGCACATACCACTACACCAATCGCCCATGCGCAATTTTTAGTTTCTTATTTCATCTTTAAAATTAAAAAAAATATGACACTGTGACTATTAAAATATTCTAAAACATAATGCAATTCATAATAAATGCTGCATGCATTAAAACTCAATAACCATCCGTTATTTTTATTACAAATGAAAGGTTTTTTGTTAAATATAAATTTATGATGGATTTATAAAACGCGAGCAATTCAATGTTTCATAAAAACGTAATCGCTAGTAAATTAACTTCCATTGCATAAATTTAATTTTTTTTGCATGTTCCCTCAATGTATAACTCAGCCTGTAGATACGAGTATAATGCTTATAGTCTGATGACGTAACTTGCAATACGTGATGCTCTTTAATAAGCAAAGTACTGCAGTAAAGTTAAAACGTCTTAAAATACCCGTTGCAAAATTAAACCGAAAGCGGATACGACCCCACCTAGAGGTGAAACCCCGGCAAACTCCAAAATATACCCCGGACAGCGCGATCTCACGCGATGCGCCCACCAAAGGTTTGTTCCACTTACGAATGTACGCCCCGTTCGCACCATCAGTTCTTATATCCCGTATATAAAAATACTCCTGATTTTTTAAGCTATTGCAGTGCTTCTATCGCGGGCCTTGAGCGTGGAGACCGAACCCAGAAATTCCGTAACGAAAATAGAAACTTAGGTAAACTAATTACTCATATTTCTGCATTTCCAAAAATAATTTACAAACATGTCGTTAAAGTCAACACTATATTAGACTAAACAGATTTGTGGCAGCATCACCGTTTTCATATTGCATTAGGTACTGATGTGTTTAGCTTGAATTGATTTTGTTTGTACGCAACAAAAAAAAACGTCCTCCTAGGGCGCTATTTTTGAACCACTCACCATAATATGGCGTGTGACTTTTGCAATAAATATTTTATTTTCGAATGAAAACTGGATAAAATCTACACACGAATGATTACATAAAAGATAACCCAGGGCTGTCCGTACTTTCGTCAATATTTGACGTGATTTTCGTTGATTTACAATAGATTTTCGAATTATAATCACTCGTAATTTTGACGCGATTGACGCGATTCAAAAGTAGAGCACGGCGGTGAAACTCAAATTAGCCATCAGCACGGAATATTGTTTATAGTGCTCAAGTGTTTGTGGAACACACAAGATCACACGCTGTTTCTTCACTCTAATTATTCGGTGAGACAGCACGTTAAGCCGTTGGCCCTGCGCGATCTCTCACCGGTCATGTCGGAATAGAAAAAAAAACAAGAGAAGAAACCGTTGATCCCAAGTGGAACGTAACAAAGAGCACAGGGCAGGTTTTCCGCCTCTTATAATAATTAAACAGTGCTACTGTTTTCGCTGCTATTAAGAGTTTTTGCGATTGTAATTAGGAACAGCTGTGCTTTAATATCGTGTTTCAGGTTTTGCATTTTTTGTCTAGAGATGGTTGGTATTGACTACAGGCAGGCTGAGTCAATTTTCCGACGATCTTTCCTTCGATGTGTAGACTGTAGATTCCAAATAAAACTCTTCTTTTTGAGATCGGTGACCGTGAGAGCGCGTACGATCTGGCCCGCTCACGGCCCTTTATTTAACCAAAAATACATGTCTGACTAATACAGATTAGTTACAAACAAGGACGGACACATAACATCATCTGCGTATTCCTTCTAACGTTTTTGTAACCTACCTACATTAATCGTGATAAAATTCCCATTCGCAACAATCCACTCTATGGGTTTCCTACCTACCCTCAGAAAGCGCGATATGGGGGACAGGAAATTCGAAGGCTTTACCGGCCTCGCTCCACCTGAGCGAGACAGCCTACTAGGGTCTCCCTCGCCCCTGTACCAAACTACCTACATATTTCTTAATATTTCCTAGCTAGTTAATTGTTACCCTACCTGCCTACCTAATTTGCAAATGGGAATTCCTAACTAACAGGTTTCTTATTATTGAAATAAAACGAGCCCTAAGCTAATTACAATGCTTACTCGCTATGGCCCTAACAGAAAATTATATTTATTATCATCAAAAATCCTTACAAATAAATATAACTAAACTTATTACTAAACATGATTGGGTGTCCGTAACAGTCTCCCCCCGGTGAAGCGCTGCGAAGTGCGAACCTCTTCTTATTCCACCGGCAGGACAGCCAATCTCGACGCCGGTCGACGAAACACGCCGCCCTTGGTCCGAATCTCGACGTTCCTCACTGCTCCGTCAGGTCCAGGATGTACTGCTGTGACGACGCCTCGTGGCCACACGTTTCTAGGCAGTGTGTGGTCCACCACGACGACTAGATCACCGGGCTTGATAGCAACCTCGGCGACATCTCGGGCTCCTCTTCTCGGCACCAGGTCCGGTAGGAATTGTTTAAGCCAGCGGCGCCAATACTCGTCGGCTAGCGCTTGCGCCGCCCTCCACGTCTTCCTCGACGCTGGTTCGCACGGCCCGATGATGGGTAGGCCGCGCGGTCCCCCTAGTAGGAAGTGGTTCGGGGTGAGCGCCTCCGGGTCGTCAGCGCTGACCGGCACGTGTGTTAGCGGTCGCGCGTTCATGGTGTGCTCGACCTCCGCCAGTAGAGTTTGCAGTACCTCTTCTCTCGGTGCCTTTTCATGTAGAGTGACTCGTAGAGCGTTCTTGACAGAGCGAATGAGACGCTCCCACGCTCCCCCCTGATGCGGTGCCCCTGGTGCTATGTAGCGCCAGTCGATGCGCTGGGTGAGCGCATAGTCTCGTAGAGCTGGCTTCCATTCTTCATTCGCTGCTCGTATCTCCTTGTCTGCGCCTTTGAAGTTCGTCGCGTTGTCTGAGTACATTTTCTGTGGCCACCCTCGTCGCGCTCCCATACGCCGCAACGCCATGATAGCCGAGTCAGTCGACAGGCTCGCTACCAACTCTATATGCACGGCTCTCGTAGTGAGGCATGTGAATAACGCTCCCCACCGTTTTTCGTGACGACGGCCCACAGTTATGATCATGGGACCAAAGAAATCTAGACCACAGTTAGAGAATGGTCTGGTGAAAGCATCTACTCGAGCGCGTGGCAAGTCTCCCAGCACAGGTGTCACAGGTCTCGCCTTTCTCATACGACAAAAGGCGCACTTATAGGCCACGGCACGAACAGTAGGTCGCAATCGCAGTATCCAGTATCTCTGTCGTACATCGTTGACGACGCGTTCGTTGTGCGAGTGATGGGCGCGACGGTGTTCCCTATTGCACAACAACCGCGCGTACGGGTGGCTGCCGTCCAATATTACGGGCGTAGTATCGGGGGCAGACACACCCGCTGCCCTCGTCCTTCCTCTCGCCCGCAACACGCCCTCCTCGTCGATGAATGGATCAAGTCTTCGGATGCGCCTTCAAGTTCTGACCTCTTTCTAGGCGCTCTATGTCTTCTCGAAATGAGTCTGCCTGCGCTCGCCTCATCAGCCATCTTTCCGCTCTATCTATGTGTTCTTTGGTCAAAACAGTTGCGCGCTTGCGACATTTATCTATAAATAGAAGCACATACGCCATCGCCCCCACTAAGCGCTCGTAGTTCGAGAAGCGCCCGGCGTCTGGCACGCTCCATTTGTCCTCTGTCGCGACGCTATATACAGTCTCCTCGCTGCTCTCTGTGCAGCCCGCTTGAGACGGCCATGTATTCTCCGGTTCGTATAAAAACGATGGCCCAGTAAACCATCTGTCTTCATTTAATTTCTCTTCGGTGACGACTCTAGTCGCGTCGTCCGCTACGTTGTCTTGCGTCGGCACCCACCGCCACTGATCGGGTCTTGAAAACTCACATATCTCTCTTAAGCGGTGCGCTACGTATGGCGTGTAACGCACTCTATCGTTCCCAATCCAGTGCTGAACGGTCGTAGAGTCTGTCCAATACGTAACTCTATCGGGCTGCCATCTATGCTCCTCCATTACTGTCGACGCAAGTCTCGTTCCGATAAGACACGCTTGTAACTCTAGACGTGGTATCGTCTGCGTCTTCATCGGGGCTACTCTTGCCTTTGCTGCCGCTAATACCACACGACGTGATCCATCCTCGTACTCTACAAGCCAATAGACTGCTGTCGCGTAAGCAGACTCGCTAGCGTCGCAAAACACGTGCAGCTGCTTTCCAGTCACTCCCTCCGTCAAAGTGTAGAGGCGGGGTAGACGCAGACTGCTAAGTGTCTCTACGTTCCGCAGCCAAACGCTGAATTCCTTCGCTATTTCTTCAGGTAGAATCTCGTCCCAGCCGGTTTGTAGGCGCCACACTTCTTGCATAAGAATCTTCGCTCTTATCGTGTAGTAACTGAGCAGTCCCAGCGGATCAAATATTGACATAACCGCGCTCAACGCCTCTCGCTTGGTCGGCGCTTGCTCTAGCGTTTTCACCTTACGCGGCACTCTAACTAAGTCAGTGTTAAAACCCAATTCATCTGTACTGGCATTCCACACGAGGCCTAGGGTACGCCCCTGCTGTTCTCCACTTGAGCAGTGCTGTTTCGACGCGTCCGCAGCACGGCATTCTAGTGGCAGCTTACGCATGACTTGCGCTCCATTGGAGTTGAACGCTGCGAGCGTAAATCCCACCTGCGCGTGTACGTGCGTGACGTCTCTGACGGCGTCGCTTGCTTCTTCTTGTGTATCGAAACAATCTACCCAATCGTCCATGTAGTGGTTCTTCGTGATAGCTTCGTATGCCTTCGGGTACTCTGCTGCATGTTGCTTCGCGTTGTGGTCTCTAACACTGTGTGCCAGAAACGGTGAGCTCTTTGCGCCAAAAATCATTGATGTCATCTTATACTTTTTAGGCTGCGCTGCTCTGTCCTCGCCTCTCCATAAAAACATTTGCGCCGGTTGGTCCTCTTGAGCAATCTTAATTTGCAGAAACATCTCCCTGATGTCCGCTGTTACGGCGATAGCTCGCTCTCGAAATCTAAACAGGATTCCAGCCAAGTCCCTCAGCAGATCGGGGCCTTCTAGTAGCGCGTCGTTTAAGCACACTCCGTTGCTTTTGGCCGCGGCGTCAAAAACTAGTCTAATCTTCTGTGGCTTGTTAACATTTACCACGGCAAAGTGTGGTAAATACCAGAGACGCGGGCTCTGTGTGTCGGCTTCTCGGCATTCCTCTGCGTAGCCTTTTCTAAACATACTCTCGATCTGGGCTGTGTACTTTGCTTTGAAGTCTTCAGATGCGTCCATCTTCCTTTCTATTGACGTGAGCCTCCGCAGCCTCGTAGCTCGGCGGCATAACTGTGTTAACCTTGCGCCACGGCAATCCAACTTCATATCGCTGTTTGACACATCTCACTGTTGACTCAAAGGCTTCTAAGGCGCGCACATCATCAGGGTTCTCGCGTTCCTTTATCTGAATGCCCAGCGAATCGATGTCGAAGTATGACTTCACCATGTTGTGTAATTCTTCGTCAGGTTGCGTAGACCGAGCTCTCCCATGGTCGTCGACGAACAACACCGTATCTCTCTCCCTTATGACTCGGGACGGCGCTCGACCATGTATCACCCACCCCAGTCTGGTGAGCGATGCTGCTGGCTCGTGGCGTTTGCCTGTCAACAGCTTCCTGCTTACTATCAGATGCCAATTGTCCGCGCCTATGAGGACACGCGGCTTGGCGTTCACATAACACACGTCACTCTCGTTCAGGTTACGCATGTGTCCATACTCTAAACAGCTCCGACCCACCGTTTGAGTATTCAAGCGGAGATTCTTCATTGTTCTCGCTTTCACCAAATGTTTCTCGTTGTTACTGGCGATTATTTGAAGCTCCACCTCTCTGCTTGTGTGTGGTACGCTCTGTGTATTCACACTGCATATGTGTAAGTCTCGAAGCGGGCCTTCTGCACCGACGTATTCCGCCACGTCCTGATCGATCAACGTAACCGTAGACCCTTCGTCAAGTAGAGCGTGTGTGTTTACTCTACCCCGTGGCCCCTCAATGACGATCGGACATACCTTCAACAACACCTTGGATGCCCCCACAGTATGGCTAACTGAGGCTACCACTTCTTGGTTGTGTTGACTTTCGCTGTTTTCACGCTCTGTGTGTAACAGCCTGTGATGACGTCGGTTACAGCCATTCTCATTACGCATCGGTGCTTTACATTTGATTCGCCTGTGCTTATTGTTCAAGCATAGAAAGCATATCTTTTCTTCTTTCAACCAATCCCATCTTTGCTTTACTGTCATGGTTTTAAACTTTGTGCACTTCGACACTTCGTGGTCCCCGCCGCAACATAAACACGTCTTATCTTGTGCCGTCGTAGCCTTTTCCTCGGCTGTGGCGTACACACCAGTGTTTCGCTTCTTTGAGTTAGCCTTCTGCTTAGCTTGCACTTCTTTCTTCGCTGCACTGTTGCTAGGTTGCGACACGTATGCGAATCGAATCGCCTTATTCGCTTCCTCCATCAAAAACTGCGATAATGTCACGATCTCTGGCTCCGAGTAGCTTGCGTACCGCGCTGCGTAGTCGCACCATCTTGTTTTCAAGTGTGGGCTCAGCTTATCGACCACCTCTCGGGTCATCATCGGATTTCTGAGGTAGCTTTTATTATCTATGGAGTCCAGTGTATACGCGATGTTCTGTACCTTAATCGCGAACGAATTCAGTTCACTGGCTGTCGTTCCAACTCGCGGCAGGTTCTTGAGGTCGTCCAGTGCCCGATCAATGATCACTTCTGGCCTTCCATAGCATTGTTCTAGCGTTCGCATGATCTTGTCCGGATCGGTGGCACGGTATAACAACGCCGCTACTGCCTCCTTGGCTTCTCTTTTTAGACAATTCCTCAATCTAGCCAGGTTCTCGGATTTACTGTAGTTGCATGATCGCGTTGAATCTTCCATTGCAGCTTTAAATGGTAACCAGTCGTTCGTGTTTCCATTAAAAGTTGGTAACTCAATAGCTTGACGTGGGGCTGGTCGCTTCGACATAATCCTCTCCAATGTGTAAGCAAGTCGTTCCGCCCCGTCCGTATACTCTTGGGGTCTCGCTGTACAATCATTGTTTGACTCGACCTGTCGCTGCACATCTTGTTGAATGTTGTTTACATCTTCATTTAATTCTATGCTCGGCGAATTCAAATGTCGGTTTCTATCCACTTCTATGTTACGCGCATCTTTTTCCTTGCGTCGCGTAAACAAATGTCTATTTCTTTCATTCCTCTCTTCACGGAGGGTAGGAACGCTACAAGCCATCTCGGTTGTGGGTAGTTGCGTGTTTACATCTTGACGCCGGTACTGGGCTTGATCCAACCAGTCATCCACCCTCGCTAGGGTCTCACCGGCGGGTAGGCTCTCACGGTCATCTTCATCTGTTGTATCCATTATCGTAGCGATCTCAAATCCTAATCTCTTCTGAATTAGATTCTTTTCAATAGCCGCCAACTGCTCGGCTGCTCTCAACTCGGCTTGTTTTAAACGAGCGGCGACGCTTGACCTATTTGACGACGGCGGCGGCCTTATCCTAGGCGCGTCGGCGTTAGCGTCGTGACGTCTCTCTGCTGCCGTTTCCATTCGTCCGCCTTCTGCGGGTAGTTCAGTCTGTCGTAACGTACTCGCGGTGGCTTGCACAGACGGTGATGCGGGTGGCTCTTCAAAGTTGCGTAGTCTTGAGTCTTCGGCTTCCATTTTCCCAGCTTGGCTGCGCGTAGTCGGCATCTTCTTACTTGCTGCCCCTACTCCTATCAATCCCAAACAGGTACACTACCAAGGGGAGCCTGTCTGGGGATGGATGGTCGTGCAGGATCGGAAGGGAGGTACCGCCCGGCAGAGAGTGTACGCATCCGTGGGGTGCTCAGTTCTGGCTGGAATGTCCAGAACCCTCCGCAGTGCCTACAGTCCGGCCCCCACGCTTACGCACACCGTACCGGCGCCGGTCGGACTTGTTCACAATCGCTGGCGCGATATGTGGCAGCTCGCCCGAAAACTGCATCGCCTGGGAATCGGCGTTAAACCCGAGACAGACACCGTTTGGCACCGTTAGGTGGTGAATGCCCGAGCCACGGAACACCCGTGTAAATGTGATCGTCTCTCCACAGGAGTATAGGCCGATTCGCGGCTCCTGGTTACACTGTGCTTCGGCGTAGATCCCTCGGCGTATGTGCTAACCAAAGCACAAGTCGATGCCGCGTTGCTGATTTCTTCTTATATCCGGATCGCAACGGACCAGACGATATTGACTACAGGCAGGCTGAGTCAATTTTCCGACGATCTTTCCTTCGATGTGTAGACTGTAGATTCCAAATAAAACTCTTCTTTTTGAGATCGGTGACCGTGAGAGCGCGTACGATCTGGCCCGCTCACGGCCCTTTATTTAACCAAAAATACATGTCTGACTAATACAGATTAGTTACAAACAAGGACGGACACATAACATCATCTGCGTATTCCTTCTAACGTTTTTGTAAACTACCTACATTAATCGTGATAAAATTCCCATTCGCTACAATCCACTCTATGGGTTTCCTACCTACCCTCAGAAAGCGCGATATGGGGGACAGGAAATTCGAAGGCTTTACCGGCCTCGCTCCACCTGAGCGAGACAGCCTACTAGGGTCTCCCTCGCCCCTGTACCAAACTACCTACATATTTCTTAATATTTCCTAGCTAGTTAATTGTTACCCTACCTGCCTACCTAATTTGCAAATGGGAATTCCTAACTAACAGGTTTCTTATTATTGAAATAAAACGAGCCCTAAGCTAATTACAATGCTTACTCGCTATGGCCCTAACAGAAAATTATATTTATTATCATCAAAAATCCTTACAAATAAATATAACTAAACTTATTACTAAACATGATTGGGTGTCCGTAACAGTTGGCGTCGTGTTTTAAACCGACATCATCTTAGCAAGCAGGGTACATAAGTAAAGCTTACTATTAACGTCGAATGAACAATAATTTGAAAAACTAAACTCATTCAAAAAACTGACTAAATGCTTACAATAACGCATTTACTTAAGAGAAACAAATTCTTCTTCTTCTTCTTCTCGAGTCAATGGCAATTAAACTCTTTGCGCCCAAAAAGTGGCAACATCAATGGCCTTCTGGTTGGCGCTGAAAAGGTCCTGTTGCGTGCAGGTGGCAGGAGAGGTAGGGCACGACATTAAGTGTGGCATAGATTGTAAGGCGCCACACTCGCACGTGTCGTCCTCAGTGAAGCCCCATCTTTTCCTAAGTTCATTGCACCTGCCTACACCTGAACGAAGTCTGTTTAACGCTTTCCAAATGGGCCAGGGAAGATTGTGACCCGGCGGCAGCTTCTCAGCTAAGGAGATGTATGGGTTGTTGGGGGCCAATTTATCTGACCACAGCTGTTCTCTGGCCTTAGGTGGATCCACGCTAAGTGGCTCGGTGTTACGCATAAAGCTGCGGCGACTCTTTAGGCGTGGGGGTGAAGGTATATATCCATACAACGGGTGCCTGCTATCTTCTACTTGCTTGAGCCTTTCAATGGAGCATGCAACCTGGCGCCGAACGCACGGAGGAGCTATTCCAGCTAGGGTGTAGAGGACGTTTAAAGGCGTAGGTTTTAGCGTTCCCGTAATAACCCTGCAGGTTTCATTGAGGGCGACATCCACATGCTTCGCGTGAACTGAGCGCGCCCAAACAGGACAAGCGTATTCGCCGGCCGAGTAGCACAGTGCCAGGCCGCTAGTGCGAAGGACATCGGGAGCTGCACCCCAACGTGTAGTTGTCAAACGCCTTATGATGTTGTTCCGTGCGCTCACTTTATTCCTCACTTTTTGGCAATTACCCTTGTAGGTCAAAGATCTATCTAATACAACCCCTAGGTATTTTGGGCTGTCATTATGGGCAATTTCTACCCCGCGCCAGGCAATGCGTAGATGTCGTGCACTGTCTCGGTTTCGCAGGTGAAATGCACAGGACTCCGTCTTTGCTGGATTAGGTCTCAAGGAGTTGGAATCATAGTAGATGTGGATCTGTTCAAGGGCTGCAGTAAGGTGCTTCTCGATTTCCAGAAATAATTTAGCTTGTGTGACCGCGTGTGAGGTGCTTGAATAATAAACACGTAGTACAAATCTCCAAGTTCTTCTCCAATAGTTTTATTCCAACAAAATAGCACAAAGATAGGGCACAAAGTGAGAGAAAGTACAAAACAGAGACTATATTCTGGCATACAGCTCGCTTTTATACAAATCAAAACCCTGAACAACGGTAGGAAAAACAGTGGGGACGACATCCGTTTCCATATATGAACATTTACTATAATATTTATTTGTAGGGATAAACAATCTGCTAATTAAATATATAAATTCATTAATTATTTAGTTATTCATCGTAATGAATTTAGTAAGCCTTTTAGATTATTATTTTAATAGTTACAATATTTAAAATAAATCTAAACTCCACCAACCAATCAGAGTCAACTTCCTTTTGGCGGCAAAATGAACATTTGTTATACGGCAAACATAAAAACCTAATAAGTGTCCCAATAATCTTTAAATAATTAATTTACAATTAATAAAATATTATTACAATAATAAGATAATCTAAAGATTAATCCAAAATATTCTTATATCATAGCCAAGTTACATTCAACATGGTGGATACTTCCGGCATTTCCATAACAAATGTTAAATAGGTTTGACACCTAGATAGGTGTATGAATTATGATGTATTGAACATAATATGAGGAAGAGAATGTGTAATTTAGTGAATACAGTGGGGTTACATAAGTCACACACAGTGAGTATATGGTTTAGTGCATAAGTCTACTATTACAGAACTAAGTAAATATGTGGGGCAGACTAGGATCGGGAATCATCTTGTAACACTCGGCCATCCTGCAACCACCGTGTCACACGGTGCTCTGGTGGTGTTTTGGAAGTCTGCGTTGTTGGTGTGCTGAAAATGAGAAAGAGCAGAATCAACAAGTATACTGGAAACTTGCAAGAAATTTGTTTGATGGACACGGTAATAATTTTCTTTGGTGGACACGGTAATTCTGTTACTTTGCATTACAAAGAAAAATTTCTAGTAAGGAAATTTCAGCATGTGTAATGAATTCTGAAGGGGTATTAGCCGACACCAGTTACACAGACATAACTTTACGTAAGTCACACACACTACTTGACCTAGATCCGACAGACCATAATTTATATTCATCACACATGTTTGCTTTATGTAGCTCACACAGCAATGCTTTACGTAGGTCACACAGGCAATACTTTATGTTGCTCTCATAGCATTGATCTACGTAGTTCACACAGATATTACTTCACGTAGGCCACACAGACACTGCTTCTCACACAGACAATTTACGTGGCTCACACAGCATTGCTCTACGTAGTTCACACAGTACATCAAGTAGGCCACACAGATACTGCTACTCACACAGACAATTTACGTATCTCACACATCATTGCTCTACGTAGTTCACACAGTACTTCACGTAGGCCACACAGATACTGCTACTCACACAGACAATTTACGTAGCTCACACAGCATAGCTCTACGTAGTTCACACAGTACTTCACGTAGGCCACACAGATACTGCTACTCACACATACATAATTTTTGTAGGTCATACAGCATTGCTTTACGTCATTCACACATACATTACTTCACGTAGCTGCATAGGTCTGATAAACACTGCTGCTCACATACATAATTTATGTAGGTCACACAGATCATTTTCCGTATGTGACACAGATATCAGTTTATTTAGATCACACAGAGTTTACGTAGGTAACATAGCCAACGATTTATTTTGGAATATTTGAAATACTGTAGCTAATACTAATATACTCCAATAAATTAAACTTCTATTACTACTGCTCCGATATAAATGTTTAAACACTAATATCAATGTTCTTTTGTTTAAGGTTGAAGAAAGTAAATATTCTCAACGGAGGAAAAAAGAAACCCGAACCGTTGATTCCTCATTAAACAACTATATTTATTGCATTATGTTGTAAATTTTTCATACTGCAATAAAAAATATATTGTATGCGTGGTTTTACTTACAGTTAAATCAAATCTGTTGTAAACGGTACTCGTAAAATATACGTACACATAGTTATTGTTTCACCCAGAACGAAGTTATTAGGTTTAACAATTCATCACTAACTACCCCCTTTTACACGCACTAACAAAAGTATAATCACCGTTCAAAATAATAACCTTACTAACTTACTCAATTAACTTTCGTCTAGATTGATTGGATTATTTCTGTCTACCTCCCCGTCGCTAAGCTTTCACCAGAATAATTTGGTTATACTCGTAGGTTACCTAACAATAAGATCTTTATCAGCGTAATCGTAATGTATGCGTTATTTTCGAGCAAACGTTGTCTATGTGTAAAACTATGTGTGATCCACCTAGCGATTGCGTGTGAGCATCTCGAAAGCTCCGTATTGCACTGGTCGATGGCAAATTTTAGTATTTAATGGTTTGACCTATTTAGTCTAAATACGTCACTTAGGAGTAAACATAATGCGACTCACCTTGAGGTGGCTGGAGCGGCTGATGCGGTTGAACTGGATGCTGCGAACCATCAATCGATGCATACGTGGCCGCTGGAGCGCTGCGCTGGTTGGTGTCGCGTCGTTGAGTACGGCAGACTCGCATCTCTGGCTGACCCGTCGACAGATGTAGCACCGCCTCACTCCTGGTTGCTGCAGTATCGTTGCCGTTGGTCATGTTGCACTGGTTCTTTCTTTCAGAGTTTCCTCTTCTCCAAGTTGATTTTCACAATGCCGTCGTGGCTTGTACTTGTAGTTTTCGAGCAATGATAAATAGGAAAGTATCCGAAGAGAAGTATTCACGCAGCTAGTTGATTTTGAGCAGTCACTTTGTGATGTTGCCTCTTCTCAAAGTTGATTTTCGCAATGCCGTCGTGGCTTCTACTTGTAGATTTTTAAACAATGATCAATAGATTAGTATCCACAGAGTTCACGCAGCTGGTTGATTTTGAGCAGTCAATTTGTGATGTTACACGTACTTTCTTCTCGATGAAATTTGGGGATGTCTTCCGCGTAAGCACGTGTCACTCGACGATGCCTTTCTCTCATGTCTTCCAAATCTTAGCAGT
Organism: Pyrausta purpuralis; assembly: GCA_963924145.1. Taxonomy (NCBI): domain Eukaryota; kingdom Metazoa; phylum Arthropoda; class Insecta; order Lepidoptera; family Crambidae; genus Pyrausta; species Pyrausta purpuralis. The sequence continues at coordinate 21,593,169 of OZ001657.1, forward strand.
CTTCTTGGTCCTTGAATCTTCCTTGGTCAGAGCCGGCAGCGTAAGGCCCGTGATTTTCGCACATCCCACTTCTGAGGTGTGACCGCGTGTGAGGTGCTTGAATAATAAACACGTAGTACAAATCTCCAAGTTCTTCTCCAATAGTTTTATTCCAACAAAATAGCACAAAGATAGGGCACAAAGTGAGAGAAAGTACAAAACAGAGACTATATTCTGGCATACAGCTCGCTTTTATACAAATCAAAACCCTGAACAACGGTAGGAAAAACAGTGGGGACGACATCCGTTTCCATATATGAACATTTACTATAATATTTATTTGTAGGGATAAACAATCTGCTAATTAAATATATAAATTCATTAATTATTTAGTTATTCATCGTAATGAATTTAGTAAGCCTTTTAGATTATTATTTTAATAGTTACAATATTTAAAATAAATCTAAACTCCACCAACCAATCAGAGTCAACTTCCTTTTGGCGGCAAAATGAACATTTGTTATACGGCAAACATAAAAACCTAATAAGTGTCCCAATAATCTTTAAATAATTAATTTACAATTAATAAAATATTATTACAATAATAAGATAATCTAAAGATTAATCCAAAATATTCTTATATCATAGCCAAGTTACATTCAACATGGTGGATACTTCCGGCATTTCCATAACAAATGTTAAATAGGTTTGACACCTAGATAGGTGTATGAATTATGATGTATTGAACATAATATGAGGAAGAGAATGTGTAATTTAGTGAATACAGTGGGGTTACATAAGTCACACACAGTGAGTATATGGTTTAGTGCATAAGTCTACTATTACAGAACTAAGTAAATATGTGGGGCAGACTAGGATCGGGAATCATCTTGTAACACTTGGCAGGTCAAAGCAAGGTCGTCGGCGTAAAGGAATCGTGAAGTGTTCGGGTATGTAGGTTGGTCATCTGTATATATATTAAATAAAATGGGAGCAAGTACACTTCCTCGACGCAAGCCATTTTTTTGGATGCGCCATCTGCTCTTTTCATGATTGAGGAGGACTTGGTAGCGACGATTATGCAGTAATTCAGCAAGAAGAGTGACAAATTTGCGATCTTTTGTGTAGGCAATTACTTTTGTTAGAAGGCGCCTTATATTCACGGTATCGTATGCGGCGCTCAGATCCACAAATACGACGCCAGTCACCAGCCCTTGTTCGTATCCATCCTCAATATGCTCAGTCAGATTAAGTACTTGGCTGCAACATGACCTTCCTGGGCGAAAGCCAGCCTGGTCCGGTATTAGCTGTGGGTCAATAGATTTGGTCAGCCGGTTTAAGATCATTCGTTCCAGAAGTTTGTACGTGTGACATAGCAGGGAAATAGGACGATAGTTTTTAGGTTCTTCTGCAGGCTTCCCAGGTTTAAGGAGGGCTACAACTTTAGACTTCCTCCAAATTTTTGGGATTTTAGCTGTATCCATGCACGTGTTGTATAGTTGTAAGAGCCATGAGACCGCTACAGGGCCCAGATGTTTCAGTTGCTCAACTGTGATGTCGTCGATTCCAGCAGCTTTTCCATTTTTCAGAGCACTTACTGCATTTTTCATGTCAGTGATAGTGAAAGCCTGGCTTATTGGACATTCATTGTTGATCAACTCTGAGTTCTGTTTACGTAGCCTGGATAGCCGATGAGGTGGTTTTCCGTTGAGGAGTAGTTGGTGGGCGACTTGGTTTGCAGTAACTGGGCCAGGTCTGGCGGCATCAGGAGGGTCGCAAGCTTTTTTCGAATTATGCGTCAGATCTTTGTTTTCCACCAACGTAATCCACTTATTTCGACGGCTCTCAGCAAGCATTTCCATAAGCTCTTCGCCAACTGCGATTGTCTCCTCTGAGAAAGCATCTTTTGTATAGAGGGCTTCGTACTCTACCAGTCTTGCTGCAGCGTTCTTTGTCAAACCTGGGACATAGTTGGTTCGACATCCGCGAGGAATGCACTGCCGGGAAACTCGCCGAATAACCCTTACGAACTCTTCATAGTTTTCCGGTGACGGAGTTATTTCGAGCAGTTTTTCGTCGATTTTCTTTGTGTATTGTTCCCAGTCTGCTTTAGAGAAATTGAATCGGCGACTAAACGGAACAGAAATTGGTTTAACTAAAGCTTGCACTGAGCACATAACTGGTCTGTGTTGGGTTCTAGGGATCGGTGGGCAAACGCGCTTGAATGAGTTAGGGCTTATATTTGAGCTTACGAAAATCAAATCGGGGTTATAACCTCGGTTCCAACGTCGGCTGTTGAATGATGCGGGAAGTTTCGAGTTGTGTACCAGAGTCAGATCATAAAGATCTGCCCAACTTTCAACTGCAACGCCACTATCATTTGAGTTGGTGTATCCCCAGTTAATACTGCGGCTGTTAAAATCCCCGATGACTATTTTAGTGTTATGGCTGCTGAACTCTTTGCTACACCGAAAGTCGAAAACTTCACCCGGTGGACTATATACTGAGGTGACAGAGCAGTTTCCGAGGTCCAAGCTGATTATTTCTGTGTTGTTCACTGTCAGTTGTGCGGAAGCTGATTTAACAATTAGGTCAGGTTTTGTGAACACAGCGCTACCGTGCTTTAAGTGTGGTACTTCTGATATAAGTTTCATGCCTAGGATTTCGGGGCGCAGGCTATTTTGGTCCCTGTGTGTCTTTTGTACACATAGTACGTGACACTTGGTTTGGTCACAGAGGTTTTTAAGGAGGTCTGCTTTTACATTGGAAAAGCCCTCGATATTGATGGAAACCACTGTGACTGCTGGGTCTGAAAAGAGCCTTTGTTTTGGTGTTTGGAGATTTGCCATTGTAGTGAAAGAATCAGTCAGCCTAGCCACTCCGTTACGGTGACTAGCTGCTTCCAGGGTGCGCCGCGGGGAGGCTTCTTTCGTGCACAACAAATTAATTTGGAGTAAGTAAGGTAAGCCAAACATCATGCAAATTTCTCCTCCATTTTTTAAGGCGGTCTTTTTTTTAATTTCATGATTTTTAGTTATTTACCCATATCACCAAAACTACTGGACCGATTTTGATGAAACTTACACTTTAACCTAAGTTTGAAAATATACCTAATCAGACTAAAGAACTAACGATTATGTATTCCTGTTTTCGAGAAATCCGTGGACAAACATACATACACTTACGTAATTTGGAAGAATTAACAGATCAACATACTCAAATATTATCAAATTCCAACAATATACATACACATTGAATTGATGACCTCCTTTTTTTAAGTAGGTAAAAAAGGTAACATCGCTTGCTTTTCGCGGCTCTGGTGCTTTTGAATCCTTAATGACATTGATGGTTGAAGCCTACTAATCAACTCGACGCGTTCAGTATGCTTTGTGTGAAACTCCACACTTCAACGCACATCTATCAACTTCGTAATGTAACCACCTCGGATTAAGACCAACTCGGGACCCACTCTCGACCAGCGGCGCATGCGTTGTAACGCGTTTACTGGTTGACGACCATCCGTCCACTCTGTCAAACGGGCTGTCATTCACAAGAAAAACTGACATAAGTTGTAGCAAACACGATCCGAGGCTTTCGCTATCCGGTGCTGATCCCATCCGAGGCGTTGCTGTTCCCTTTACGTAAATTACTTCCGTATGGTTGACGCCTGGTTGGTGCTGTTCCCGTGCCGGATGGGTAGATTTGCTACAAAGGTCACATAAAATCCAGTCAGCAAAATTCTACCACTTAATTAGTAACCGTTAGGAATTTAAACCACCATTCAACTTACTGCGATAGATTCAGCGATAAATTTCAAAATCCAACAAGTATCAATAAATCACCGAAATAAGTTAGACAAACCGTTTGGGTTTGTACTTCTACTCACAAAACTACTACTACCTACTAGCTCAAAACTTACTCGGGTAACTTAAAATTTATTATTATTATTATATTAGCTTGCTTATTAGCTAGGCTAGGCTTATCCCTAAAAGATATCTCTTACAGCCAACCTATAGGTGCTGGAATTTTAATAGTTGCGGCTAACAGCAGTGCTAAATTAAATTACGGTAAATAAAAGTTATAATGTTTTTATATTTTTAAAAAATAATTAACTAAATACAATAAATATATATATATTGAGATAACGTATATATCCATATATATAAATATATCATAATAAAATAAATATGTGTATAAATCTATACTCTACGAAAAAGAGGGTATTTGAGAAAGCAGATGTTCTTTTACTCTTTTTTTGATTATATGTATATTGGAGCTTTCTTGCAGTTCTAGCGGCAGTTTGTTCCAGAGTCTCACAGCGTAGACGGAGAACGAGTCAATTAAAAAGTTGGTATTGCTTCTTGGAATTTCGAGTGTGGCCAATTTATCGCCAAAAGTTACCGATTTACGGCAGGTTAGTGGTTAACTTTCTAGAAGTACGCTTTAGTTTTTACTTGCAAATCATGTATTTTGAACTTTAAATGCTAAATCTTGCATAAAAATGTTTGCTGAGTAAAGTATGCTTTGTTACCGACTAAGTTATGAGACTTTAGTGCGTGTAAGAATGCCTTTTCAGTACCGTTACCATGAGTTTACTCTAGATAGCGATTAACAATTTTTCTTTTTTTTTTATGGATAATTTTAGTTCTGTCTGTTTGTTCTGTCTGTTTATGCGCTGTGCAATTTTCCATAGATTTTTTCGTGGCTAGCGAGTGAAACCGTCTTAAACTCATGGTAACGGTACTAATTTCCTGCTGAAAGAAACAAAGTAAAAGATTGTTAAGCAAATATTAATAATATATTTTATAACATGAAGTGCACTTGTAAAAAGCAACTGTTTCAGACAAGGAATCGATCCCTATGTCTTACGCTATCCGCAATTTATGTTATGAGTTCGTTTAGTGGCAAATCGCTGTAAAACAAAAAATAAAAAATATAAATATTACTAGATTTCAAGTTCTTGGCAACTTGGCAAAATCTACATATTTATGATACTCGGAATTACGACTATAATCTGAATTAATATTATAAAGCGGGAAGCGCGCTAGAGGAAGAGCGCCAGCTAGATGGGTGGACCAACTCAAGGAGGTGACTGGAGGCCAGATACAGGGAGCGGTACATATGGCGCAAAATCGGACCGAGTGGAGAAGATTGACATACAGTCACGATCCTCAGCATTGGGGGAACGACCAGAATGAAATATTATAAAGCTGAAAAGTTTGTTTCTTTGTATAAACGCGTAATCTCAAGAATTACTTACTAGACCGATTAAATATTTTTTTTTGTTTTGGAAAGTTTATTTATCGAGGAAGGCTTTGGGCTATAAAACATCACGCTACGAAGGGAGGGAAGGGAACAAACTCAAAACGCGCGGACGAAGTTGCGGGAACCGCTAGTATGTATTAATTCAAGAGTACATCATAGTGTACTTAGGTTCGCCGTTATTTTGTCAATGTATTGAAATAGTACTTAAAATTAATAAGAGCAAATTGAATAACGAGGTAATATTAGCCTCTCCACATTGCCAGTCACATTTAGAGATATGAAACAAAACAAAAAAGCATCAAGAGACAATTTGGAATCAGGGCATTGTTTTGAAATGTTTGAATAACAATCTGGTGGAAGCAGTACGTGTTCGAAATATGAATCAGTGGTTCGTCCGAGATTACTGTCGGATGCTGGCAAGAATACAAACGAACAAATGATCGACCGTGGACCGAACAGCTTTTTCTTAGGTCTGTAGTCTTGATATGAACCCTTATAAACCACGATATAAAAAGCCATAAAAAATGTACTATTTATGACTTAGATTAACTTAATGTCATATTATTTGTAACTAATGCTGCTATACTATTTTGTAAGATAATTCTAGACTTTTCAGTTTTCTTCTTCTAACTTTGATGAAGCATTTTACTGTTGTGGTTTTAGATATGTTATAAAATCTAAAAGATCTTAATCGAAGCATGTGACACGCCATACTGACGCGAATGATTCAAAAATAGGGCCAAAGCCTTTCATTATCAATACTACTAATTTTGTTACAACTTTTGTCTTCATTTAGCGCGATTCTAGCTGTGTTAAAATTGATTTTCGAACGAAAATCTCTTGTAATATTGGCGCTAGTGTAATAAAGTAATTTCACTCCGGAATGATTCGAAGATGGATAACTTAATTTTATGAGTACAAACGTTTCTTTTAAAACGACATTCTTACGCCATATCATAAGACGAGTGATCCAAAAATAGGTACCTCACCCCTATCCCCTGGTTTAACTGATGCACATCATGTTACGAAATGGCGTGAAAGTCATTGCATTCATATAATGCAGACCCCTAGAAAATAAAACTAAAACGCTCACGGCTAAAAAGGCCGCCGGCTGACGCATAAACAAAAGCAAAAAAAAAAAGACTGTTAATATACACATCCGTGAGGAAGAAGCACACACATACAATATGATAACTGGCACTTAGCAAGGCGCCCAAGAAATAAGCACATTTGAAATAAATATAACATGTATTAACTATCTTCTTTTTCAGGATTCAAAGTTGCCAACTCCGGCCCTCGAGTGAAGGGAAGGAAAGTACTTTTACATCGTTCGTGACGCAAATATAGAACAGTCTAGTTGACTACTTCTTTCTGCGTAGCTCCATAAAAGCAGCTAGTACGTAAACATATAGAATACAATCTTTTAACTCCGATTTAGAGTTTTGGAAGCTCCAAATCATGACGACCTCCGTGGTTGAGTGGCTAGCACGCTGGTTTCAAGCGTCGTCATCTAGCGAGGTTCCGGGTTCGATTTCCGGTCGAGTCAATGTAGAAAACGATCTTTTCTACATTGTTTTGGGTCTGAGTGTTGTGGGACCACCGTCGTGTCTGATTTCCATAACACAAGTGCATTGGCTACTTACTTTGGGATCAGAGCAATGTACGTGATTGGTGTCCATTTTTTTTAAATCAGCACCAAAATAACGTGATATCAATTGCTTGAACAGCATCACTGAGAAAAACGTTGTTATGTAAAAATGATATGAATTCCATGTTCACATTCGTTAAACTCCTTTATGGAAATGAATACGACCCTTATAAGTGTTTAAGTGCCCTTTTTTTAGGTGTAAAATATGTACGCAAGTATAGAAACATTTAATCAGCGTTAGTTACCAACAAATGTCATTTATTTATGTTTTTCGATCCAGTAGGAACAGCCTTAGGTCAAAGATTATATTGCTCGTCATTGGTTTTTGTTGGAACTTGTTGAAGGCCATTTAGAACTTTTACTCAGAAAAAAAAAACACGCAAGACTTAATTTTAGAGCAGAGTCGAAAATAAATTAGGAAATTGAAATAAAAACATTACTTTTTGGCAATTCGTAATAGGAAGATAGTTTTTTGTACACAATTGTGTACTTCTAAAGTTTTGATAAACAGGTTTTTACTACTTACAGCAATATTTTTGTTATTTCAAGAATTTAAAAATGGTGTAACTGATTTAATGGACAAGTTATTTTTCTAACTTTCTCAATTGGACTCTTATTAAACTCTCTGCATTACCAGGTGGTTGACTGATAGAGAATGCATTAAGTCCGCCAATTGTACATTTTACATAAGGCATTAAGTCCGCCAATTGTACATTTTACAATGCAATAATGTTTAAATAAATAAATTGGTAGAGCGTTTGGCCCGGTTAGCCGAGAGGTTGCTGGTTCGAGTTCCGCCCGTGTGCAAATATTTGGTTTCTTATTTCATCTTTATGAACGTAAGTAAAAAAAAAATACAATCACCTGTATGCTGTAAGTGAATTATGACCAAAAATACTATTTTGCGGGATACTTACGACAATTTAAAATGGTTGTGGTGAGCTCTCTATTGTCTCATTTCCCTCAAGCCAATACCCAGGCATGGTCTTTCTAACAAGACTCGGCACCGGGTCATAAAGCTCAGTACACGCAGTCTTGGTTAGAAGCAAGCGTTTCGGACTTCATCAGAGCTGAAGACTGGCCGTCGTCTAGTCCCGATCTTAATCCGCTGGATTATGATTTATAGTCAGTTTTAGAGAGTACGGCTTTCTCTAAACGCCATGATAATTTGGAGTCCCTAAAACAATCCATACGATTGGCAGTGAACAATTTTCCCATGGATAGAGTGCGTGCTACTATTGATAACTGCCCTCAACGTTTAAAGGACTGTATTACAGCCAATGGAGACCACTTCGAATAAGCTTTTTATATTTGAAATTGTTTTATATTTATGTCTAACACACTGGTAAAGTCAGCAAAGGTAAATTTTCCAAAAAACATCCACCAAAAGGAAATGAGTCCCGGTGTCCATTCGGCACAGTATTTTTTTCTGATTTTGAATCCGTATTAAGTACACTTTACGTACTTTCTGCCGTTGAATATTTTATATTAATTTCATTTAGCTAGGTATCTTGCCTCTAAGCGCTATTTTACGTTTTATTAGTAGGATTATGAGAGTAATATATTAAACTGGCTGATTACCATTTTTTGTGGCTCAGTTGACTACGCATCCTACATCCGCCTTAATGTAGCAAACAAAGTCCTCTGGCGGGACACGAGATTTTTTTAGATTTAATCCTGTAGAAAGGCATGAACATTTGATGGGATTCAGATTTTCGCATTTGAAAATTAATGAGCTCATGCGAGTTATGAGATTTGATAGATCTAATGCACATCATAACGTTATATTTTTAAGTGAGGAAGGCGAATTCATTTTCGTTATTTTTTGACCTTACAATTCATGATATTTCATCATAAATGCACAAAACATATGCAAAATTCAAGGATTTACACAATTCTGACTTCTCGAAAACATACTTTATAACTTTTCAAAGCGTACTTTCTTTTCAAGGAGCAAATAACTCGTTACTTCAAAACCACTCCTACGCAATCGTATTAAGCTAGAAAAATCTAACACCACTTGACATTTAACCTTTACGCATCCCCAAAAATCCAATCATAAATTATTTCGCCTAACTCTCGAGAGTGAAAAATTCAAGCGTTCCCAGTGAGTCCATTGCCTTATTAAATGGTTAACATCACGGTTTTTATTGTGTCATTTAATCAGGGTGTGCTGCAAGCAAAAAGCGAAACAGCGAAAATATTCATACAAAGAGCAGTGGCTTATAAAAGATGAAAATTTTGAGGGGTGACAATGGGTTAAGGAAATAGAGGGAAACAGAGTTATTTTTGACAATTAATGGAATCAGGCGTTACTTTGCCGAAATCAATTATTAAGTTGAAATTTTATAAATTTTAGTTACACCGCCTCTTCACTTCTTAATATATTTTCAAATCAGCAATGTATTAATAATAACCGTCAACTACCAACGGATTTACTTCATTTTCAAATTTACATTACAACGATTACGTCACCTCATTAGTGGACGGAAAGTATAAAAGGCCTGTTCGCCAGCCGACAAAGTTCAGTCGTCCGTGCTCCGCCGAGGCGACAACATCTCCTGAGGATGGCACGTGTAGTAGCTAAACGCGTCGAGGTTTTTTGCACGTTGGTGTTGGGTACTAATAATTGCATCAGCTGTGCCGCATGCGTATTGAGGGAGAGCGGGTGGTGCATCCTGCATTTGCCTGAACTAATACTAAACGCGGTGACGGTTCGTGTTGTTAATTTCCTGCGCCGGCGTCGCTACGCGGAAATTTAAAGCAAAATACTTTTATAAATTTCAACTTAAGAGTAATTTTTATTTTATACTGCACTTAACGCTTGTTTATAATGTCTGAATATGATCCCGTCAGCGCTATCGTACACTGTTTTATACGAATTGGCGTTTTTTAATTAAAGTATTCGTTGGTAAGGTAATATGAAATAAGTTGAAGATATTTCTGACAAGATTAAGATGGGTTAAGAGGAGCCTATAAAATTAACCATAACCAAATATAAAGAACGTACCAGTATCTAATAGACCTAGGTATTTATAACCTAATGTATTAATGTTTTTTTTCTATTGTCTCTTACTCTTAAAATATTTGGTCACCCTACTTTTTATGGCAAAGCTTGACTGTTGAAAAAATCACCCTGTATTTGTTTATCTGACCGGCGTTCCATCATCTCGGGCGCAGGCTCACTTTTCCTACATATTTCATATTCACTGTAAAAACATACGTGATGTTAACTTAAAAACGGCAGATATAGTAGCGTTTTGAATTTCCTCTTTTGTTTGATATAAAATTTAGAAACATCGGTGTTGTGATAGAGGAAGAGCGGCGTAAGGTTTTTTGCTACAATTTTCAAAATATTATCATTAATTACATCGACGTTAAGAACACGTACCACAAAATAAGAATCAAAACAATTTATACAAACTCATTAAGGTCGACCTATTTAAGAGTTATTTCTAAGTACTGAAAGAGATAACTCGGTGTGTTGATAAATATTCTTATTTCATAACAAAGTTACTAATTATGCAATAATCAATGCAGTAAGTAAAATTACGCAGGACAATTGCACAACAATCTATCTAATGTCAAACACAATCTATATGACAGGTCTAGTGCTGTCCATGAGTCCTAGTGTTGTATACCATAGTAATGCCATAATCAGCCCACATATCCATTTTCCTTCCGTTTATAGTGCCATAATAATTGTAACCAATAATTGTGCAGCTGATACTAGCGACAGATTATTTCCGTAGGCACTATTTCTGACATGTGAACTGCCTGCCTGAAAACCTTCTTTGCACTATTACCTAACGCGAATACCTTATGGCCATTGGTTCAGAAACGTCCTAAATTGGAGACATTTTGACCAAAGCGCAGCGTTGGAGGTTCACCAGCAAGACGGACAGACGACCTTTAAAGATTGCAGCATCACACCGCAGTTCAGCAATGGACGTACTTAGGTTGAAAATGATAACGATGATGATATGATAGCTAAGAACCCTTATACGCTTCGACTTTTGGCATCGATGCAGTCACGCGTTTTGAAAATGCGCTTTAGCATCGCGACTCACGCAGATTCAATTTAGCATCGCTACAGTCACCAAAATTCAGTACATAATTTGACAATTTCCAGCTTTTGCATTGCGACTGTATTGGTGCTCACGCGCGTCAGCATCGCGACTGCATCTATGATAAAAGTAGCGCGTAGTGTAAAGGTTGACATTTTGCGACTGCATCGATGCTAATGCGCGCGACTGCATCGCTGCCGTAATTCACAATGTGTAAAGGGTCTAAGCGATTACACTGGCGTAAGCGTTGTCGTTTGACACTTTTTTAGTCCCACATATTACAATCGCATTGCTATTGCTAACAATTTACGCAAGACGGATTGTTTTCAATTCTGTGAATTCTATTATTATATCGTCACTTTGCTTGTAACAAACTGACACCGATAATTGCTCAGATGATATGTAAAACTGACTAGTAGTATTCTGTTGACTCTATTTCTGTAAAATAAACACCCTGAAATTATCAAAATGCCTGTTACAAAAGTTTTAAGTAATCAAATGCCTAAATGTTTTTTTTTTTGAGAATAGAATGGTGGTATCGTAGCTCTTAATCGGATGAACCCATTTTCGTTTAGTTATTTTTTTGTGTAATATCTTATTTATGAAAATCTGTTAAGCTGTTTGAAGATTTTCAACTCCTTTTCGGTACATAAGAGGATCAGACTAACGTACTTATGTCCGATCGGTTCAAAATTTGGTTTGTTTCACTATTAATGTCGCTTTTTTTTTTCTAAAAAGTTTATTTAATTATATTTATTATTAGCAAGTTTCTTCAGTCGACTGGCTAAATCAAGCACGTAAAGTGTGAAATATCAAGCTAACATTATTAAAATAAAACATTTATACAAGTTATACAAGTCATTGTTATATCTCGAGCTTGACATTCAAAAATTTTAGGTCTAGTAATACATTTTGATATTTTCTTTACTTTAGTTATACAAAAGTTGTAAAACTAACACATTTCTTGAAAAATATCACATTTCCAATAGAAACTTGTAGCAATCAATAAAGAGTGATTATAAGTCATATTACGGGTCACTGTGAATATTTGTTGGCAAACAATATTCAACAATCTTTGGAAGCTGCTGAGTTTTCAAACTGTTTTTTTATGAATGTATAAATAATAATAAATAAATATTAAACACCGACCACATACAGAAAACAGCACGTCAAGGTTAACACTGCAGTATCTTATGCAGTAACAAAAGTAGGCACTCTAATGTGCTGTCGACTGTACATTGTTCTGGTCCCAAAATAGTTAGCTAATGCACTTGTGTGATGGAAATCAGAAACTACGGTGGTACAACCAAAACCCAGATCGGAGACAATTTAGAAAGTTATGATTTTGTCATTGACCCGACCGGGAATCGAACCCGGGACCTCGGAGCGGCAACCCAGCGTACTTAACCACTTCACCACGGAGGTCGTCAAATGAAACTTCTTTCCTGCAAGTATTGGTAGATAAACTATTCACGAGCTAACGTATGTGAGCTCTAGGGCGTAAATTCCAGCGTTCGGATGTGCGAACGATATTATAGAGATGAATTCAAATATACACAATTATATCTTACTTGCAAGTAATTACGTGATTGCGCCGTTTGGCGTTCTGCTAAACTGCTGTTTAGAAAAATTTCGCCAAAATTAACTTCTGTAACAGCCAATAATAAAGCTGACTGGTTCCCAGCTCAAAGGATTAGAATAGCTATCCAACGAGGCAATGCAGCCAGCATCATAGCCTCCTTGCTGCAAGAAAATGGTTTCATTTTTGAATCGGTAGATATCAAGTTTGTTTTTTATGTTGCATGTCTTAGTTTCATTTTTTTGTAGTGAATTTGTTATGAGTGACTTAAAAATGGAGCTAATATACACGTACAAAAAAGGTATTTTCTTTTTGCAACTCACGTTCAATTTACAATTAAACCAGATTGAACAAATAGAAATGGTGGGCCAGTAGAGAAGGAGTTTAACTAAGGAAATGTATTATTTAGGTGGACTTATCGATCTTTTTCAGACAACCTCAAAGAAGTAATGAGCTCATGCTTAATATGCATAAAAGATCAAGACAATCCACTTTGAAATCTACATATATATGTATATATATTTATGAATACAATCATAAAAAATACGATTCATAAATAATAATTTATGTAATATATACCAACACAATACAAATTGTTATACATAATTATAAACCATTGTGTAATGAAAGATATTAACCGAGACATCAGAGGTGGAATTGTGTAAAGCAATCGTATTCATTTGACAGTTAGAAACGTACGATATGATCTGTCAAACCCTTTGTTCTTTGCCATTTGACAGACCATACCGTACGTTTTGAACTGTCAAACGAATACGATTGCTTTACACAATCGCACCCCAGAATAGATTTTGAAGAGTTGAAAAAATATGCTAGAACTTAATTTGATTGTAATGGTGACCTTATTGTTCCATATTTTAATTCAAATAAAATGAATCTTGAATCTTGCATTTGTAAAAAGCAACTGTGTCTTACGAGGAATTGAAGTCCGTGTCTTACGCTATCCGGGCGCAGGCCTATACTACTCGGCCACCTACACCTCGGTAACTCTGTTGAATTTTGTGTTTTCTTTAACGTGTAGACGTGACAACATCAACGATGCGAAATTGCTCTCACAATATCCGAAGGAAATAATTTTACAAATATAATAGGTTAAGACATTGTGAGAAAAATCCAAGGTGTCAGTGGGTTGGATTCTCTGTCTGACATGTTGCTTTTTGCAAGTGCAATTTATAAAACAAACATGTGGTACAAAAATGTGTAGTATCTTATTAGTCTAGGGCACAGGTTTAAAAAGTAATTCTTTATTGCAACTAAGCTTGATGAAACCTTATATTTCCAGCATTTCTCCAGCAAAATACTAAACAGCTTCAAAACCGGTATATGGGACCCTATTTTTGAAACACTCGCTTGAATATGGTGTGAGACTTTCGTTCGAAAACGAATTATAAATCAATGGAAATCACGCGAAATATAGACGTTAGTACACGGGGCACTCTAGAAGTTTTGCACTTCTAGCTAATCGGAACTATTTGAATTTCGAATGTTATATTTTTTCAAACGTAGAAACTTTTTTAGGAATTAAAAAGCATTTGGCGGTAAATAAGTACACAACGAAAGTTGAATCAAGTCAAAAATCTCCTCTTCAAAATAGGTTTAAAGTTAAAAGTTTTAGGAGAGATGCACCTTGTTTGAGCACCGTGAGGCGATGGTTTGCTGAATTTGAGAGAGGTCGAGTTTTTTACATGACTTTCGTGAAGGGCGGCCTTCAACTTCCGTCAACGAAAATAATGTGGCTACTGTTAAGCGGCTAATTGAAGCAAACCCGCGGATTAGCTATGAGACAATTTGAGTACTATTGGGAGTTGGTGTGAGCCAAATTCAGAAAATTTTCACGAAGAATTGAAAGTTCGGAAACTTTGCTGTTAGTGGATCCCTCATGAACTGACAGCGAAGCAGAAGCGGGCTCGCGTAGAATGGTGCTCACATGCTACTGAAGTAGGACCAAGGACATTCTAATGCTTTTTATGTCATTGTCACAGGAGACAAAACGTGGATTTATTGTTATGAGTCCAAAAATAAACAACAATGTTAAGAATCAATCTTCAATCAGCACGTAGACAACATGCCTACAGATCTAGGGTCCTCCTGTTTATAAAAACCGGCCAATGGCGAGTCGGACTCACGCACTAAGGGTTCCGTGCCAATTTTAACTGAATTAGGGACCACTTACTTTCACTAAGCTAAAATACTACAATATCTTCACAGACAGCAAATATAACTTTGTTTCTCATAGTGTTTGTATGAAGAAAAAATATGTTGTGCGGTTTTTGAAAATGTGATATATCTCATTAACTACTTGTTCAATCTCGTCCAACCAATTTTCGTTGAAAGTATTTGTTAAGATCGACACTATATATTTTTAACATAATTTACGCTCGCTTAGTTAAGAAGTTAGAGGGGTGACGCCCAATTTACCACTTTGGAAGCGTCTGTCTCTCAAACGTTACTTTTAGAGAAAATGGTTTTAAAAACCAACTAGACATGCCACACGCATAAGTTTGTCAAAAAAAAAGTTTTAGTTTCAAGTATAGAAGCCTCCCCTTAAATATATATTTTTGTATATGAATCGTAAAGCGGTTTACAGGATACATCTTTCTACCAAATTTCGATGCTTTTAGTTACAGAATAAAGTGACTGCGCCTTTCGAAATGTCAGACAGACAGAGAGACTTGACGAAACTATAAGTGTTTCGTTTCTTGACATTCAGCTACGGAACCCTTAAAATGGTTCGATCGCATGAAAAATGATTAAAATATAAAGGAGAGTATCTTGATAAGCAATAAACATAATATTTTGGTTATAACATGTTGTTTTTTAAGTTACTTAAAACTAACTCGCAAAATTCAGTTATTTACTTTAATCACTTCCGTGTGGAATTATAATAATTTTCATTGGAAAATCGGAAATTATTCAATTAATATCACACGCCATCTTAAAGCGAGTGATCCAAAAAAGGGGCCCTGGTGTCGCCATAATCCCCTGTTCAGCAGGAAGTAGGGCGAATGCTACAATAGACGGGCTCCAGCCATAGGCGTTTGTTCGAACCGCTGGCCTTGGCTTTATCTAACCTATTGTAACCTAAATGCAGTGTTTTTGATACTAGGGGGTCGACTTTGGGAGTATTTACCCTTTTGAGCTATTCAAGTAAATATAGATTATGACTTGTTGCTAAACTTTAAATAAAATACTTAGAATATCAGTTGGCACAAAAAAGACCTGGGCGCATATTGCGATGCAGTTTTGATAGACAAGCGGCTCAGCTGTTTTGTAATAAGCAAGTCGTATTGCGATTTCGCATGATATTAATAATATTATTATAATGAATCCACCGAAATATTAATATTATTATATTGATAATATTCGTTTCAACTGGGTCGGAATTGAGCTGCCTAGAAATTGAACGGCTCAAGTTGGATCGCAATTCGCAATACGCCCCCAGACCTGATGTTCAGATGAACATTGAACTCTTCGTCAGCAACCTACATGAAGCAACTGCAAGAAAGTGCAATGTTATGCATCTCGCGACGAAACACTAGTTAGGAATTATGAATGTGTGTGTAAACAAAAACAGTATAAATAGATTGTAAATTTGTTAATAAAGGGCTTTTTGACTCTGACAGCATTGATTTATCATTGCTCCCTGGTAACGTATTTCCCCTCACTGTGGCCAAGACACCTTTAGCCATCAACCTTGATCAGTCTGGTGAGTCTGCTGGACTGGCAGTGAGAAATCCAACCCTTCACCTTGTTCCTCACCACCTTCCGTCTGCCACCTTAGGTCTCATGGTGCAGACTTCCTGTACTTATCTATATACTAGCGGTCCCCCGCGACTTCGTCCGCGCGTTTTGAGTTTGCTCTCTCCCCTCCCGTCGCAGCGTGATGTTTTATATCCTAAAGCCTTTCTCAATAAATAAGCTATCTAACACAGAAATATTTTTTTAAATCGGTGCAGCAGTTCCTGAGATAAGCGCGTTCAAACCAACATCTCTTCAGCTTTATAATATAATTAGCGCAAGCGCACGTTGTACTTAAGCTGCGAACATTATTTTGGTGCGGAGTTATGTTAAAACTGTGATAGCTCCTAAGATATTTATTGGAATCAAATGATATAAAGAGCAACTTTGTTCTAAATGAAACGCTCGTGATGATGAATGTATTTATTTTGATAATAATAAATACCTGTGTGTATAATACACCTCTAAAAATGATGCATTATTTTTTTACAAATTTATTAACATAAAAAAGGTTGTAGTAAGTCAACCATAAAAGATAGACATATGCTGTCGCGGACTTTATTATAGAACTCTTAATGCTGAACAATCTTGTCATACATGATTTTTGTGTAACTTTAGCGGTTTACGCAGCGTACGCAGCGGAAGCTCTCAAAAGGAATATCTTTCTCCCGTTTTCGCAACATTTTTCATTGCTGCTGTGGTCTTGTGAGTCGTATCTTTATGTTATATAGCTTAAAGCCTTCCTCGATAAATGGACTATCTAACAAAAAAATAATTTTTCAAATCGGGCCAGTAGTTTCTGAGATTAGCGCGTTCAAACAAACAAACAAACAAACAAACAAACAAACTCTTCAGCTTTATAATATTAGTATAGATTATTTATTACACATTTATACTGTAGGTTAGGGCTTTAGGGACTCAGGGACGTAAGGACTCTTAGGCTTATAGGGTTTGAATAGGAAACTCTAACTCTATCTCTTACAGTATAATTTTCATGTGTAGTCAGCCGGTGCCTTAACAAGAGACCACACTTACATTCACTTACATAAATACACTTTACAACAACACTAGTCGGCGGCTGCACATTTTGGTCCTTCGAGTAAAAATAAATTAAATTTATAAGGTTTAAGAACCACGCGATCCTCTTACCCCTCTAGGAACTGACAAAGGACAGACAGACACTTTGGAAAGTTACGTGCTGGTGTACCCAACAAAGCATCAGTTCGTAGCAATCTGAAGTACTAAATACATAGTGTTTCCTGTTGGAAAGCTGCTAGTTCGGTAGCGGTTCGGTCACTGGCCTCCCGGAAGAGGGTCTCACCAGCTGATTGAGAAGTCGCATAATACCGTATCTAGGGCGCAGGTACACTAAGTATTGACATTAGTAGAATTGATAGAAGTAGGATAGGGTATTAGAGATTGAAGACATCAACGAGCTAGTCAAAGAGCAAGAACACATCTACAATGAAATTACAAGACTACTGGCGAATATGAAAAAAAGATTCAGCCTCAAGACGTTCACAAAAAAACATTGAAGACAGAAAAAGAAGCATTGATGACCTATTTACAAAAGCAAACACCAATCACTTGCAATTACAAAACCAAGAAATACTTTCTACACATAAATATCTTACGGTTAATTACTTTGAAAACTATATTAAGAAGAAGTATATCGAAACTGTTGACTTTCTAAAGAAAATTGAAGAACAACTGAAAACTAATGAAGATCTTTACGAACCAAAAGACGTACCACCAGAAAATTCAGCAGATGACAGCGTTATGCAAAGTCCAAAAATAATTGTACAAAATTTTCGAATATCACAACTATCCAAAAAATTATCTGTAGCAAAATCATCAATCACCGAAAATAAACCAACATGGCATCTTAAATTATTATTACAAACCATACAAAACCTATGGCAGGAAATTGAAAATAATCACATAGATATACTTATGGACGCAAAGACATTCGAACTAAGTTACTCCAAAAATAACGCATTCGACCAAATACAGAAGGATTACGAAATAACTACGGAAGTTATTCAAGAGAAATTATTTGAAAGTGAACAAACAAGAACTAATATGATTTCTAGGTCAACAGGGAAATTACCACAAATAAAGATACCAGTATTTTCGGGAGACTACAACACCTGGAGTACATTTCAAGATTTATTTACTAAAATAATTCACGAAGATCAATCAATATCATGTGCAGAAAAATGCAGTATTTAAAATCTCACGTTCAAGGCGAAGCGGCTAAAATAATTCAATATTTACCAATCAGTGAGTCAAATTACAAAACAGCTTGGGAATTGCTTACAAAAAGGTTTAACGACCAGAGAATGATCGCAACAAAGTTTATTGACAAATTAATCGACTTACCTACTTTAAGGAAAGCTAATTCAGCACAATTACGAGACATGCATGACACAGTACGAGAATGTATAGAAGCGCTTAAGAACCAAGGTATTGAAACTACGTCATGGAGCCCTATTCTGATTAGACTAATAACTCGGAAATGGGACTCTGAGACTATCGTCAAGTATGAATATCAGTTAGAAGACAGAACTAAAATACAAGACTTTGAAAATTTGATGAAATTCTTAGAAAAACGATTTAAATGTCTCGAAACGTCACCAAGTACATCAACATTATATATACAAGATAAACAGAATTACTTCCAGAATAAGCCCGCGCCACAATGCTGGTACTGCCAAAGTGATGATCACCGTATACATGGATGCCCTGAATTTAAATCATTAGACGTAAATGAACGTCAACATATTGTAAAAAACAAACAAAAGTGCAACCGTTGCTTAAATCACAGTTCAACAAGACAATGTGTAAGCGTTAAATATGTAAACTGCGAGATATGTCAACAACCAGGTCACCATGCATTATTACATCGAAATTACAATCAATTACCAAAGTCAGATCAGTTAACAAATGAAAAAAAGGTCTATGCGACTACAAACAATAACACAAAACCAACTGAAAAAAAGATGTTTCAGTCGAATGTATCGGAAATAACTTCAACACAAAATGTACTGTTAGCGACAGCTTTAGTACAAACAATGACGAACGATGGTATGCCACAACTATTAAGAGTATTGTGTGATCAAGGCTCAGAAGCATCATTTTGTACAGAAGAAGTGGCCCAACTTTTGGGATATCCACGAACAAAAATCCATGCTGAAATCAGAGGCATCGGAGACGACAATCCAAAGACTTCAAATTACACAATCGACATAAACATACGACCACGATTCTCTAGCGATTATAGATTACCTGTAACGCTAATAATATTACCTAAACTTACAAGCTCACTTCCACGACAAGACTTACAACAACTTGAGGCGCATGGCTTACAAAACAAGTTAATTGCAGACCCGACATACTACCAAAAAGGACCTATAGACATCATATAAGGTGCCCACGAATACAGTAAAATACTACGACAAGGTTTTGAAAAGATACAAGACGGTATAATCGCCCAAAACACTGAATTGGGTTGGATTTTATCAGGAATTTGTGCGACTACCATAAAAAGTGAGATAAAATTACTCAGTTTGACTGTACGCACCGAAGAAGTGCAACAAATGACAAAGTTTTGGGAATTAGAAGAAATTCCTGCTAAAACCACATTATCAAAAGAGGACGAATACTGTGAAAAATATTAAAAAGAAACAACGATACGAAACAAAGACGGAACCTATACTGTACGGCTTCCTTTTAAGGACCACGATTTAGAATATGGCACATCGCGCCACAAAGCTGCGGCACGACTTTTACAACTAGAACGACAATTTAAGAAAAATGAAAACCTACAAAAACAATACCATGACTTTATGAACGAATATTTAGAAATGGGTCACATGAGACGAGTAGACCAGGATGACTATTATAAAGGAAAATATTACATACCACACCAAGCGGTCATACGAGAAGATTCGCTGACTACAAAATCAAGAGCGGTTTTTGACGCAAGCAGTAAAACAAGCGAGAAAATCAGCCTTAACGACAATCTATATAAAGGCCCACGATTGCAACAAGACTTAGCTACTATACTTTTACGATGGCGTACACAGAAAATAGCATTTATGGCGGATATTATGAAAATGTACCGATTCATAAAAATCCATGAAGACGACATGACATGCCAAAGAATATTATGGAGATTTCACCCCGATCAGCCAATAGAAGAGTATGAACTCACTACGGTCACATATGGGACCACTAGCGCACCATACCTAGCCGTTAGAACATTACAACAATTAGCAATAGACGAAAAACATGAATACCCAATGGCAAGTCAAACGACATTACAAGATTTTTTCGTTGACGACATTTTATCGGGAGAACAAGATGTAAATTCTGCAAAAAAATTGCAGACTCAACTAATAGCCATGTTGAATAAAGGAGGTTTTGTGTTGCGAAAATGGTCATCGAACAGAGCTGAATTATTACACAACATAAAAAATGAAAATAAAGACGATTCATTACTGACGTTACCATTAGACGAAAATAGAAAATCACTAGGTGTCGCATGGTCACCCTCAGAAGATAGTTTCTATTTCAAGTTAAACATTACAGAAAATAAACAACCCACAAAATGATTTGTTCTATCTGAAGTTGCAAAAATATTTGACCCACTTGGTTGGCTAGCGCCAGTAATAATAACTATGAAATTATTAGTACAAGATCTTTGGACAAACGGCACAGACTGGGATCAATTAATCAACGAGAAAAATTGTAAACAATGGAATGAAATAAAATGCATTGAACGCATAAAAATAAACAGGTGGTGTCATGTATCAAAGAACGTGACTATGGAATTGCACGGGTTCAGTGACGCATCGGAAAAAGCTTACGGTGCAGTAGTCTACTGCCGGGTCAAGTACAATGACTGTTATTATGCCACCTTATTACAAGCGAAATCGAAAGTAGCACCGAAGAAACATAAAACTACATTACCAAGATTAGAACTTTGTTCCACGCTACTTTTATCAAAATTAATGAAAACAATATTAGACGCGTTAAACAGGACTGATATCAGGACATATTGCTGGACTGACTCAATGATAACTCTTGGATGGATCAGAGGAGAAGCTGAACGTTGGCAAACCTTTGTTGCTAACAGAGTTTCTGAAATTAAGCGCATTTTACCTGAGACTCATTGGAATCATGTAGTTTCAGCCGAAAATCCCGCCGACATCATTTCTAGAGGAATCGAACCACAAAAACTAGAGAACCTTTCACTCTGGTGGAATGGCCCACAGTGGTTAAAAGATGAAAAGTTGCCGGTCACGAACACAGTACCTGATATTTGTATGGAAATAAGGAAAAGTTTTAGTGCAAGTGTTCATAAAAAGGAACAAAATGATATCTGGGAGAGATTTTCAGACTTTAGTCGTATGATAAGAGTTCTATCATACTGCTACAGACTTTTTCACTACGGGTTGTCAAAAATAACATTGACTATTGAAGAAATTAATCGAAGCACTATGAGAATTATTAAAATAATACAGACAGACGCATTTAACTCAGAAATACAAACACTTAAAGACGGAAAACTAGTAAATAAAAGAAGCAAATTATATAGTTTAGACCCATTTGTAGACGATGATGGACTACTAAGAGCAGGAGGAAGACTTCACAACTCCCAGCTGCCTTACGATCAAAAGCATCCGATAATATTACCTTACGACCACTATGTGACGTCACTCATTGTACGCAACGCACATTTAAAAACACTCCATGGAGGTAATAAGCTAACATTGTCTTTCCTACGACAAAAATACTGGATAATCGGTGGCAAAAGGAAAATTAAAAGTTGTATCAACAACTGCGTCAAATGTATAAGATACAAGGCAGTTACGGCATCTCAAAAAATGGGAACACTACCGAATCCGCGAGTGACACTATCACATCCGTTTAATCACACAGGTGTGGATTTTGCTGGACCAATACAAATACGATCAATGAAAGGTAGAGGACATAAATCTTACAAAGCATACATTGCGGTGTTTGTATGTTTATCGACGAAAGCCATACACTTAGAGCTGGTCGGAGATTTATCGACTGAAACATTTATCGCTGCACTACGTAGATTTATGGCACGTAGAGGTCACGTTCCAAACATGTACAGTGACAATGCTACAAACTTTGTTGGGACAGCAAATACACTATACAGAGAGATTTTGGAAATTACACAATCTCCAAATTTCAACGACCCACTATCAAACATTGGGACAAAATGGCACTTTATCCCGCCAACGTCAGCACATTTCGGTGGTATATGGGAAGCTGGAGTGAAATCAATGAAACATCATTTGAGACGTGTGATTGGAGACTCCACACTCACATACGAAGAAATGACCACTTTATTACATCAAATTGAGGCATGTCTTAACTCAAGACCATTATGTCCATTAACCGAAGATATAAATGACAGTACAATACTTACACCGAGTCATTTCTTGATTGGTCGTGAAGCAGTCGGAGTCCCGGATCCAATCACATATACAGATATAAACCTAGGGACCAGGTGGAAACTAACACAAAAAATGAAAAGAGACTTTTGGAAAAGTTGGTCACAAGACTATATGCATCAGTTACAACAACGATACAAGTGGCGAGAAAATCATGATAATCTCAAGATAGGTACCGCAGTTCTCATTAAAGACGACAATATTAGCACAAGTAAATGGCCGATGGCTAAGGTGAAAGAAATTCATCCTGGTCAAGATGGAACAACCTTACAAAAAGCAGCCGGGACTGAACTAAAAAGATCTATTCACAAGTTAATACCGCTACCAATTAATGAAGACTATGACTTCATACAACAACAAAATTTAACTCATCAAACGCCTATACAAAGCAATGTAGCAAAGAGTAACAAAAACTATGAACGACGTGTAAAAGTATCCAAGACATTCAATCTACTTCAATTTATGCTTATACTAATACTAAACATGCTGACAATTGGAACAACTGCACAAAGTGGTATACAAATTTCATCTAATTGGACGTATTCATTAAAGTATATCGATCCAGGTCTATACATAGAACAGATTGGAACAGCTACAATAAACAGCGGGACATTTAGAATCGAGACAACATATGACCGAGCATACATGAAACAACAGTTAGACAAAATAATGCAAGTTACGACACAATTCAAAGACCTCTGTCATCACTCAGAGACCATCACGTACGAAACTCATTGTTATGAATTCTACCATCACCTTGATGAAGAACGTACTAAGTTCGAAAAGACGATTCAATCCTTAACCAATATAGAACACACGAGAAAAAAAAGAGGTCTGTTAGGCCAATTCATGACTTCAATTTTTGGAGTGAATGATGAAGTTTACAAAGATATAAACACATTACAGGATAATCAACATTTATTAATTCAAGCAGCAAAACATCAGACTAAAATTATGATATCGACGGTATCTACTGTTAACCAAACTGAAGAAAGAATACAAAAGAAGCTACAAAAGTTCCAAAAGAAATTAAATCAAGCCATAGAGTTTATGAACAGCAACAATGTTTGGTACAAATCAATAGATGGAAATCGCATTAAAATCCAAGTAATGCAAACTTATCACCTAGCGAATAATTATATATCTGAAATAATGGACCACTATGAAAACTTACTAAAGATTTTATTTGATAATTCATCAATATACCATGTTTTAACCCTACATCAAGTCAGTAAAATAATTGAATTGGCAAATAAAAAATTACCACAGAACTTGAGAATCATGCAGAACCAACTCTTAAATACCAGGATTGCTGAAAATAGCACCCACATTCAAGTATTTGCACATTATCCAATACATGACGTCACCAAATACGTATTAGTACATGTCACACCAGTACCAGCAAGACATAAAGACAATTATTTTAGTTCAATCATATTACATCATACATTCATGGGTTTTGATTACAATAACGAACATTACATTGAATTAAGTAATGAAGAGTTCAGTGACTGTATTCAAAAGGACACAAATTTTATTTGCAGTCCTGTAGCCGTGAAGAACATGCAATCTAATATCAATTGCATTGTTGAACAACTTTTAAGAACGAAAATCATAAGACTCAGTGCATGTCAAAAACTTATAAAATCCCTTCAGACATCATATGGAAACAGTTGTATATGGAAAACACTTGGCTTTTTATAACAACACGACCATTGACAGCATCTATTATTTGTGATGGCCGAAGAGAAGAAGTAAATATTCATGATGTCGGTGTTCTTCGTATCTCCGAAAACTGTATCATCAAAACTCTTAATAACGTATTATCTGCGAAAAGATCTGAGAAGGCGACAGTGACAGAATCATTTTCTAAAAGCATTAATTTTTCCATGAACAGTCATCATCTCATATAGAAGATAATATCTCTAAAGAAAAAATAATTGATAGCTCCAAAGATAGTTTCCAACACCTAATTAATTCAGAACATAATTTAAAAACACAGTTAGACGACACAGTTTGGGCACAAATAGAGTCTCATTCGTATTTAGCTAGTTTTCTTACCGCGACTTCTCTTATAATATTAGTTTTATTAATAATTTGCTTCGGTCAACAGGTAACCAGATGGGTCAGAACCATGATCCCTCGTCGACAGACTGCAGTCCAGCCCGAGCCGCAGATCTACAGCATCCCACATCGGACGACTGAGAGGGCGGTTACAATACCACCGCCAAAACCACTAAGAAGACAGGCACCGGACACCACATCGCCCCCGCTGCCTACTGATACGATCGAGCTGTACCAGCTGGACGCCAGCATTTCGGAGGCGCCAGAATGTTCAGATGAACATTGAACTCTTCGTCAGCAACCTACATGAAGCAACTGCAAGAAAGTGCAATGTTATGCATCTCGCGACGAAACACTAGTTAGGAATTATGAATGTGTGTGTAAACAAAAACAGTATAAATAGATTGTAAATTTGTTAATAAAGGGCTTTTTGACTCTGACAGCATTGATTTATCATTGCTCCCTGGTAACGTATTTCCCCTCACTGTGGCCAAGACACCTTTAGCCATCAACCTTGATCAGTCTGGTGAGTCTGCTGGACTGGCAGTGAGAAATCCAACCCTTCACCTTGTTCCTCACCACCTTCCGTCTGCCACCTTAGGTCTCATGGTGCAGACTTCCTGTACTTATCTATATATTTATTTATTACACATTTATACTGTAGGTTAGGGCTTTAGGGACTCAGGGACGTAAGGACTCTTAGGCTTATAGGGTTTGAATAGGAAACTCTAACTCTATCTCTTACAGTATAATTTTCATGTGTAGTCAGCCGGTGCCTTTACAAGAGACCACACTTACATTCACTTACATAAATACACTTTACAACAACACTAGTCGGCGGCTGCACACCTGAGTTAAACTTTTGATGAAAATAAAATGGAAAATTGATTCACTTTCGGACAATGAGCTATTTATATTATTATATTAACATCTATTCCTGTTTTATCGAATTTACCCTCAGACCAGCTGGATTAGACCGTGATCGTAAGCTAATCTTTAGTAAAAACATATTAGGTATGCGTTTTCATAGCAAAAAGACATCAACTGAAATAAAAAATATTGCTCGTTAAAATCCAAGCGCAAAATAAGCTATTTACTAAGTTCTGATTTATCTTGAGTGGTTTCAGATTGCTCTGACTGGATGGTAATTGAATGATTTTAATAGTTTATCATGTACGGTTAACATGTATTTTGAAACTGAACTAAACCTTTAAGTGGTAAAATAAAATCAACATACAGTTTTTTTTTAATTCAGAGGTTAACAGTTCAAAACGTCCGGGAATGATCTGTTCGGTATGATGATAAGAACAAAACGTTTGACACAAGATCATACCTTACGTTTTGAACTGTCAAGTGAATACTATTGCTTAACATAATTGCACCTCAGCTTAACAAAAGCCATTCTGTGCAACTAGCAACAATTGATTAATTTTGCATGTTTTATAAACAATAAGCAATACAAAGAAATAATAATTATGCGCCAGACAACACACCGATAATTGTCTAGTTTCGAAATAAGGAACTGTCTTCCTTGTGCTACGAAGTACCAGACAACATTATGACGAGAGCGTCTCCCATTAATACTTAAATACATTTAACAACTATGACTTAAGTACAAATGATCGTGCTCATCACACAAACATTTGCCCCTTGCGATATTCGAACCCGCAACCGCTAGTACAGTACGCAGGACCACTAACCGTGGTTAGGTTGGGTTACCAAACGTATCGTCATAAGTAAACAAAGTAAAAACAAAAGGATCAGGAAAATATTGTTTAATAACAAACAAGAAAAAATTAAGACATGCAACATAAAAAAATAACTTAATATTAATACCTATTCAAACACGAAACCATTTCCTTGCGGCAAGGAGGCTATGATGCTGGCTGCGTTGCCGCGTTGGATAGCTATGCTGATCCTTTGGGCTAGGAACCAGCCAGCTTTATTATTGGCTGTTAAAGAATTTAATTTTGGCGCAATTTTTCTAAACAGTAATTTAGCAGAAGGTCCCCACGGCCCAAATGTTTCAACGCCAAACGGCGCAAACACATAATCACTTGCAAGTGAAACGTACTTGCGACGCTTGGCGTTTTCAGCCAACTCCGCTGCTGCTCCAGCTTTAAGGGCTGATTCTCTGAGATGGGAAGGGGCCAAAGTATCGACACAAGTTGCATCCCAAACTAAGGCCCGACCCCGTTCCCAGGGAATAAGCGTTAGGCCATCGGGTCTCTTGCCATCATCACGGACCAAACCACGTGGTTCCAACGTGGAAGGAACATTAATGGTCGCAAGAGCTCTTCTGATGGCGTCATTAAGGGTAGCGTGACGGGCAAAACGCCCAGCGCTTTGCTGGCAACACAGGCAGTGGAGACCAAATTTATCAACCTCCTTGCCACATGGACACGTAAAAATTTCACATATAGGGGTACCAAGGCGGAGACCCACACACACCCGGAAAGACTCACTATCGAAAAGAGTGCCCAAATTTTTCGACGGTAAAGCATGAAGCCAATGACCAGAATCTTTGCAGGAAACTGCCAAGAGCCTTGCGCGACCACTGTCACTGACGGAATTTTGAAGTAAATAATTGAAGGTCTCTCTCGCAAGAGGGACATCCCAAAGTTTTTGCTGGTGACGTTCCTTTGGGATGTCTTCTCTAGGACAGAGGCCTTGCCAAAACTCCTCCGCCTCTCTCACCTCAGAAAGTTGGCGAGGATGTTCAAAGATTTTTCCGGCTAAAACGGAAGTGCTATGCAAAGAGGAGAGAAAAGCGGGGAGGGCTAAACTAGAAATTTGGCGAATTCCGATACCACCAAAACGAATAGGAAGCGAAGCCTGAGCCCAAGAATTATTATCGAAATGTAAATTTAAAATTTTTTCCAAACTGTTTTTAAGGGTGGTGTCAAATAGTTTTAAATATTTTTTTTTTCCAGATAGGACTAGCACGTAAGAAATATGTAAATTTAGGCACAAAAAGACACGATTTCAGAATAGTAAATGTAATGTGTGAATTTAGGTGTTCTAATCTAGGGGCTGAAAGGGTGAAATCATTCAATTTTTTATCTAGAAAAGGTTCGATGCTGGGATCAAGAAGAGGGGCACCCAGGAGGCAAAGCGATTCAGAATTCAGAATTTTGATGTTAGGAGCAAGGGAATTGAATTTATCAATGATTGCCTGACGGGAACCAGACGAAACGTGATCATTAATAAAAAGTTCACATTTTGAAAGGTTCAGTTCCAAGCCTAATTTCTTAAATCCTTCTATAATCTGGACAAGGTCTTGGAAAACAACATCTGCTTTGCCTCCAAAGGACCCGTCATCCAGATACCAGGCATTGAATTTAGAATTTAAGGATGAAATGACAGGATGGATGCCTAAACTAAAAAGGGCTGGACCTAAAGGGTCGCCTTGCTGAACACCGACTGCAGAAACAATTGAATGTTCATTGTAAAGTAATTTTGATTGATTATGGTAACACTGAAAAACAAAGGGATAAATCTGTGGAGTGTGAGTCTGAACTTCATTCAGCAAGACAGACCTGTCAAGAGAATTGAAAGCATTCTTCACATCAACTTTCAAAAAAACTTCAGATTCGTGACAGGAGAGGAAATTGCGAGCGGAATGAACCACGGCCTCGCAACCTCCCTTACTGCCGAAACCAAGTTGAATGGGTTGAAAATACTCTTTCAAAGGAGAAAAAAGATCACGACAGGCTAATTTGGCTGCAAGACGACGAAACGTTGAGCCAATAGCAATAGGGCGAATGCCACCATCTTTTTTTCGAAAGGCACAAAGTCTAGCACCAAATAAAAATGGGACAAAACTTTCAGTTACCTTGCCAGATAAGAGAAAGTTGCACAATTTCGTAATGTTGGAAAGCAAAATTCTACCGGCGTCAGCAGCGGAAGCACTCACCAAGTCCTTAAGGTGTTGGGGAGTGATGCCGTCGATGCCGCCAGCAGAACCAGCCGGAAATGACATGATGGCAGCAAACGTGTCGCCGTCATCAAGTATCTGTAAGGGTTGGAAATTTTGAGGAGGAGGAACAGGTAAAGATGGAGAATCTGGATGTGAAGGATGCTTACTACGAAGACTCTCGAGAGTTTCCTGACTAGGGGGAGCGAGAGTGTCATCGGAGAACAAGATTCGGGCTGCGTTTTTCAGGTCGCCGTCCATAACCTTGTTCTCAACGGTACGATAAACGTTAAATTTGGAAGATATCGTACTAGACGGACTGAATGGAAGGGACGGATTGTGGAAATTTGAAGCATTATCTAATAGCGCCCGAGTTAAAGTTTTAGAAGGAGAGTTTACGTGAAAAAATGAATATGAAAAAGTAAAAAGATTTTGCCAGGCAGTTTCAGTATTATCGAAACATTTTTCAATACAAGAAGAAAGGCATTTAGCTAAAGCTATTCTCGCTCCCCTAGGGATCCGTTTAACCAGCGGAGTAGATTGGTGAAGGTTTGTGATGATAGATTCAAAAGATTGAGAAGAAGATAGAGGATTTGGAATAGAGGAAATAGGGAGAGACGCGGGTAAATTGGTGCTATTATGACTACGGGCAATATGAATATTAAGGCCTCTCTTACCTTTAAAAGTCCTATTTGAATTACAAATTGAACAGTGAAAGAACTGCGGCTGTGAGTGGGTGCCCACCGATGGAGATAAAGTACTCATAAGCCTTAACACTGATCACAAAAAGAAATTTGCAAAAACCTGCCAAAACACAAAATTAAAACTTATGAGACAATATCAAATACAAAAACACATAATAAAAATAAAACTAAAAGTAAATAAACTAGGATGACGGACGCTGACAGCTGGGGATGCGCAGGTCTGGTTGCCTTAGCAACCGGAGTGACTCCCTGCTAACGCCAAATGTCAACTGGAACATAAAAATGCAAGAATTTAATATGATACAGAGAGGTCTTCTGGAGGCCTGCCCACAAACTTACTGCCTCTAAACACAATAAGAAGACTATAGAGAGGCCCCGGGAAGAGGAAAAAAGGAGGAAAATATTTTTAAAATGAAAAAATCTATACGACAAATACTTATCTTTGGCAGGTGTCAGGTGTCAATATTGTTTTGTTACATGGTAGATGAATGCGAATTAAGACTGTTTAATAAAATTAATAAGACTGTTTAATGAGGTGAAATTCATTGTTGACTCTTATATCAAAGTATTCTTTATTACCAGCAGCTAATAAGATTAAATTATGAAACCGGCCAAGTGCGAGTCGGACTCGCACACTAAGGGTTCCGTGCCAACTTTAACTGAATTAGAGATCCACTTACTTCCACCCAGCCAAAATAACACAATTCCGTTGACAGCAAATATAACTTTGTTTTTCATAGTATTTGTATGATGAATAACAAAGTTATGTTTGCGGTTACTGAAAATGTGCTCTATCTTAAAAAATACTATTTCGATCTTGTTCAAACCAATTTTTGTTGAAAGTCTTAGTCAAAATTAACATCACGTACTAATTTTCAAAATGTATACTAAGCAGTTTAAAAGTTAGGTGGGGGACGCCCAATTTAGTACTTTAGAAGCATCTATCTCTCAAACGTAAGACCTTGAGAGAAAACAGATTTAGGAACTTCGATGTAATTTTAAAAGACCTACTTCCTACACGCATAGGTTTGGCAAAAAGTTTTTTATTAAGCTATTAATGCAATAGCATAGCTTCTATCGCAGGCCTTGAGCGTGGAGACCGAATCAAGAAATTCCGTAATGAAAATAACCTAACACTCCCCACTCCGACCGGCACAGCGGTGATACTTTTTAGTTTTTCGATCTATCGATGAATAGCAGAACTTTAAATGACTTTTTGATATATCACGCTTGTGTCTTTAGTTCAGCAACCCACCTTTAGGTGGCATTAGTTGTATGCAACTTCAATTACTATCAAAGAAAAAATACAAAAGAAAATAAACACTGCATAAATAAACTAAATAAATAATTATGAATGCATGAGTTAATAAAAAATGCGCTACGCAATAGCTTTACCGAGTGCCACACGTCTTTTTTTGTTAGAGAATCGTAAACCGGTCAACAGGATACATCTACCTACTAAGTTTTAACTGTGTTATACTAATAGGTAGTTTCAGAATAAAGTGGCTGTGACATACGAACTGACAGACAGACAGACAAAAAGAACAGACAGATAGACAGACAGGCTTGATGAAAATATATAGAGAATTCCGTTTTTTGCTATTCGGCTACGGAACTTGTTGCTGTAGGTACTTTATAGCAATAACTCAGACAGGACTCTGCACGTGGCCTTGCAGTACTCCTTCTAGCAAAACTATTCGCATCCAGCGCTTATTGTATGCAGCTGCGAATGCTCTAAATCGCTGCATTTAAATCGGGATCGAATGCCGCCATCTTGAGAAGCGTTCCTTCCTCACTGGCATAGTTGAGTCAGTACAGACAGGCCATGTAACAAAAATAACCTGTCTTTGGAAGTTTCAAAGTGCTCATTCAAAGAAATATGAAACAAATAACGCCGATTTTTAAAGGTATTAAATTAAACCTTTTCCGTGTTTCCAATTTAGTATGAGCTGAAACACGTATAAAAGGAAGCTAGGGTCACACATTATTCTATTGCACAAATGGCTCAAATACAGAAACATCATTCCAAGGAACGTCTTGCTTGCAAGAGTTGAATTCTTTCTTTGCTTACAGATTCTCTAACAGTTTGATCATTTTATTGATTTTATTTTTATTGCGTTTGTCAATACACATACTCAATGTATTATTTGATTTATAAATTGATGTAAGTAGGTATGTTGTTTTCAAAAGTTTCTCTGCATTGACTAACATTTTACAAGAGTAATCAAAGAATGGACTCTAGTTTTAATGTTTTTCACGAAGTGATCCAAAATTAAAGGATATTTAAGTTAATGAAACAAGTTACGACATGAATCAAATTTTCATTTAATTATAAAAAAAACATGTTCATGGTAAAATCTTATTCTTTGTCAAGACTTTGGATATTTATAACCTACCCATCGAGCGCACAATAAAAAAACAGTGTTTGCAAGAAAGCTTACTTTAATATTAAAAAAAATGGGTACACATATAAATTCATTTTAGCCTCTTACGGGTTAATTTTTTCTTTGATTCACTCGCTGGGACATGACAGTTCTCATCCACCTTAGATAAGGACTGACTGGAGTAAAGATGCTCTCAGGTTGTAACTCTGGAACGGAACCACTGACGACGGCCACTACCCGCCCTTTGTAAAACAAGGGTCCTCCTGAATCCCCTTTCCCTGTATCACCAGCTCTGTTAGAACAAGGAGGAGACACGCAGACTCCAGGACCCCACTTCTTCAGGTCATGCGAACACTTAACCACGACTCCCTCACCTATCTGTAAAGGCTTAAATTGCGACAATTTAAGGAGGTGAGATATGTTACCATGAGTCGCACTTTTGTCAAATGTGGCCCCAAAACCGGCGTATTTCACTCTCATACCAATCAACGTTTTATAATCTACTGCAGATACTTTTCCTGGAGTTATGCTGATGGGCTCAACACGAATCAGAGCTATATCGTTTTGCAATTTACGAAATATCGTATATGAGGGGTGATATATTTTTTCCAAAACTTTGCTAAAACATTTGGTTTCCTCGGGTGGAACAGTCATATTCCCGTATCTCACGAGCTTCAATCTAGGAAGTAAGCAATGGCTAGCCGTGAGGACCCATGCAGACGCGATGAGAGTGCCCGTACACATTCTTTTGATAGACACGATTTGATCGCCTTTGATCCGAGCACTGAGCAAGCTCACCACGTAGGGAAACTCATTGTGGACATCATCGATTCCATGCAGAACGCGCAATTTTGTCTTTTCAGCACTGGCAGCTGTCAAAAGCATCAGAATAACGGCAATGGATACCATCTTCATTTTTTTGAGCTTTAACTATTGCTCCACTAGATTAAAGGTACAAGTCAAAGCAGAGCAGGAACAAAACAAGGGACTAAAGAAATTATGATAAAACACAAACAAAATTGGTTCGATATTTACGTAAATTCAATTTCCTTTTTATCGCAGATGCTATAAAATACCTTGAGTAAATAAAATAAATTTTAAGATTGCCGTGCATGAAAAGAATTAAACCGGTCATACTCGTATGCAGTTGAACTGGCACGCCGAGGACTCTGGACAAGCTTTAAAAATTAATTATTATTAACCTGTACTGTAAGATATTTCTTCTAGTTAATGTACCAGGAAAGTACATTAAACCCTGTGATTCTATTCCCAATGCGTAGGTATTAAAATTATTGCTGATAAGCCCTGTAAGTAGATGAAATTTTTGTTTCTTCTCTTTCAGCTAGCATTGGAAACTATTTATTGTGATGCAAGATTGTCACGCAATCAATGATATTGTATTTCGAAGTAGATTACGCTTCGCAAATTAAAAGAGTACACAAATATACACACCAATAAATCAGAGATCAGTTTCGAAACGAAGTTGTAATATAGTAGCTTTTTTTAAGTATATTTTTAAAGTATGTAGATACATAACATTACAATAGACTCGTTGACCTAATTCAAATAACGAGTTGACACTTTAGCTTGGTAGTATATTAATAAAAAAAACACTTTTTTTAATATTTAACATTAACAATACTAACATAATGATCTCATAATGAATGAATGATAAAACCTAATGTGATGATTTTTGTATTTAGATTCAATCAGTAGCCCTGTTGTAATCTTAACTCATTATAATAACAGTTAACGTTATTTTTATAAAAACGAGTATTGTAACTTTATCGAATAACGTTATCGCTTTTTAAAAATGGCAACACTGGCTGCCCCTTCCCTTCTTATTTTCTGACTTGCGGGGTGAACTCAAAAAGCGAGCCAGTCTAGTGCTGACCGCCGAAGCGAATGGTTGTTGGAAGGAACCAAGTTAAAATGTAGTTATAATTATTAATGTGGCTAGAGATAGTGATTTGTATTATAGATAAGTGTGGTGATCGAATAAAGAACTTTATAAACTCAACCGAGTTTGATTTACGACACATCAGAAGTGGGATAGGAAACCTTCAGCTCACAAAGGGTACGTACATACTATTATTATTATTTTTAAACTATACGAGTATTAGAATATTTTATTATACTTTATTTGTTAATCGCTTATGAATTAGTTTTCGTCAAGAAACAAGCTTTTGCTTAAAATTGATCAGTTTGTTGGCATAGTATTCTGCTATGGTAAGTAGACTGTAGCGATACTATCCTGATAAAATTGTGTTAAGTTTCTAACTGACCATTTGGTCAAGGCTACTCCTTGATAATGTTCAGTGGATACGAGACACGAGTACGTGCAACTAAATATCTAAATATAATAAATGACCTCAGTAGTTCCTCCATCCTAATAGGAAATACGAAAAGAAATAGGTATTAAATAGTATCATGTCACTGCCTATTGTAGGTAACTATGTTTAGTATATGTATTTAGAACAACCTTTCAACCTGCAACTGTTCAAGGGCTTATATTTTTGTGTTCATAAATAATTATACAATAAAAAATCTTTATTTCAGAGTTTGCATTCATAATTTGTTAACAGACTTATAAACTATGTTAGTGGGTTCAACTATTGTGTGTTTTTAATCAATTGTGTTAAATTTCAACCAATTGAATCTAATATAATTATTAATATTCGAATCTTTTCTTATTTCAACTCAATAACGTTTGTTATATGACTTGAATTAAGTGCCCTTTAGGGTATATAATTTGTTAATACACTCATTGATTTTGTAAGTGAGTTAAACAATACTGAGTTTTTTATTTATTTAACTGAGTTCAATTTTAACCAATTCAATTAAATAAAATTAGAATCATTTTTCTTTCACTTCAATCCCATTTGATATGACTTGATATAAAGGCATTTTAAGGTAAATGCCTTATTGCCAATTCAACCCAATTTAAATTCATATACATTTTTATTTTAAATTAATGTACATTCGAATTAATTCAATATATAACTTGAAATAAAGGCCATAGTGTCAGATTTTACAAAGTAGTTTTAGCGGCCAGGTGTGTCGTGTGGGCCAAGAGTGTCCTTAAGTAGCGGCCAGGTGTGTCGCATGGGCCAATTATGTCCTTATGTAGCGACCAGGTGTGTCGCGGGGACCAAGTGTGTCCTTAAGTAGCGGCCAGGTGTGTCACATGGACCAAGCGTGTCCTTAGGTAGCGGCCAAGAGTGTCGCTTGGGCCAAGTGTGTCCATATTTCTGTACATTTAATTATTCAAAAGCAGCAGTGGTGGCCAAGTCTGTCAATCAATCAACCAAATTCATTTATTGTGGAATACATGTACATATTATGTACATGTAAGTTATGTATAGTAGCTATGTATTTTCCTCGATTAGATCGGGCCATTTGTGCTATGAAGGAGTTAGTATGTTTTACAAAAGGTCAAGTCTAACTGTGAATTCTTTTACTAGAAATTTTCATTAGCAACGGTCATGTGAGCCATATAGGCGCTCTTACTTGAGTTCAGGATTATATGCAATATTATTCCTTTACTAAAATTATGCTCTAATAAATGAAGATATGGCTCCATAGTAATTAGATTTAAAGACATTTATTCTCATTAATACATACAGTTCATTTACAAAGATAATTATTTAAACCATAACTTAGTAAATAATTACCATATCCAAAATATGATTTTGTTGATAACAACACTTATGCTGGTATTCTTTTTCTTCCGAGGAGATGAGACTGAAGAGCACGAGGCCAATCCAGGCTGCTTGGACCTAAAAAGACGAAAGAGCTCGCGATCGAGGTTGAGGACATCGACATCTTCTAAAGGAAGTCACAAATCAAAAAGTACCCTTTTGGCGTCATCAACGCTCGAAACACTCGAACCACCTGAAATTACCGTTTCACACAATCCGAAGTTACTGTTTGGCTCCAAACACAAAGAGGAAAAAAGAACAACTACTATGTTTTAACTGTAGTATATTCATTCACTGGATAAGTCCTTGTACACACACTTCTCAGATATTATTCGCGGATGTTTATCTTGATTCCCGACGTTTTAAAACCATTGCAGTGTTCATGGTCGCGGGTAGGCTAGGATGTAATTTATCATTTACAAAAAAATATCAACACCTTTTCCGAGTAGAATGGGTTATTTTGTTGCCATTGATTACAGAATTTTGAATATATGTACAGTCGACAGCACATCAAATTACCTACTTTAGTTGCAAACTTAACCTTATTGCAATTGCATAAGATACCGCGGTTTTTACCTTGACGTGCTGTTTTCCGTATAACTGATAATTTTGGTAAATGTTCCGTGTTGGATGATACTCACCATTTTAGAAAAATATAGATACTCTAACTATAAGCATACTATTTAAAGGAATTAATTTGTGAAAAAAAATATACATGTGGTCACGTGATCGTGAATGAATAGCGCTGAACGTGACACTGATGTTGGCGTCATGCATTTTTAGCATAAACAAGATCCATTCAAATTGTATATTTAGATCTTTATTAAATATTGAAAATAATAAAATTTTAAAAGTACAATGTTTTTGTTGATTGGTTTACCACCAACAAAAA
Organism: Pyrausta purpuralis; assembly: GCA_963924145.1. Classification (NCBI taxonomy): domain Eukaryota; kingdom Metazoa; phylum Arthropoda; class Insecta; order Lepidoptera; family Crambidae; genus Pyrausta; species Pyrausta purpuralis. Next base: position 21,629,615 of record OZ001657.1, read on the forward strand.
TGTACACTCGTTTTTAAAATTCGGTCAACGAGTCAATTGTAATGTACTTACATACTTTAAAAAATATATTAATAAAGCTACTCCATAATTCTGTTCTGAAACCGAATTCGGATGTGATGGGCATCCATTTTTCAGACGGTGCCATATTTATGTACTCTTTTAGTTTGCGAAGCGTCATTTACTTCTATAATACAATATCATTGGCTATATCACAATTCACATGGGAAATCTTCAGAGGTAATGGCTAATGAGATGCAATGGTGTGTGTTAGATTATTATTCAATTTTATGGCAGGCCCTTATTGTCGACAGGGACCAGGAGCTCTATTTTTGAATCGGACGAATAATGATATTCATTCATTATTGTCCGATTATTGAATGAAAAACAGTTTAATTCTACACAGGAGTGATGAAAAAATATTACTCAATATTAAAAGTATTTACGTATATATTTTGCTCGGTTTTCGTTGAAGTTTAGTTGGGTTTAAACGAAAATCACACGCCATATCCAAGCGAGTGATTCAAAAATAGAGCTCCAGGGGCCCTACTTTTATATCACTCGCGTCAAGATGGCGAGTGAAATTTATTTATTTTATTCGAATGTTTGAATGTAAATCGGTTCTAATTTTCACGACAGAGATTCGAAAAAAGAAAGCTTAATTTTGTAAGTACTTATGTCTATATTTTGCGTGTTTTTTATAAATTTTTAATTAGTTACCGAACAAAAATCACACGCCATATCTATTCAAGCAATTCTAAAGAGGTGCCTAGTAGGCATAGCAGAAACTTAAGAAAAAACGTATTAAAGGAGCAAAATATATTTTGCTGTTAAAAACCAACGGCTGTCTGTATTTGGCAGCACAGACCTTAAATATTCACATCATGACTTAGGAATCATAACTACGAGGGTCAAACTGAAAGTTCTTAGAACTGGCCACTTATAAACAATATAATAAAAAAAAAAATTTAAAATTTGAAAATAGAACTCTTTGCCAATATTACTGAGTATATATTTCATTCATTTGTCATTTGTTTTACGATTTGGCGGCAAATTGAAAATGGTCTGTGTCACGTCAACATGAATTTAACACGAGAAAATTTAAGTGCAATGATTTTTTATGACTTTCGATTTCATTTAAGTCAACAAGAAAGTTATGATAGACTACGATTGGCCTTTCACGATGAAGCCCCATCTCGTGCGACTGTTTACAACTGGTTTAATGAGTTTAAACGTGGTCGCACTAATCTCACTGATGATGTACGTGAGGGACGGCCTTCTACGGCGACGACTGAAAATAACATCTGTGTTGTGCGGCGTATGATAGAGACTGACAAAAGAGTGACCTATCAGCAGATTCGGACAAGCTTAGGCATCGGTATGAGTCAAGTGCACAAAATCCTCCACGAACATTTAGCGGTCAGGAAGCTTTGCGCCCGGTGGATACCTCATAATTTGACTAAGGCTCAAAAACTCCATCGTGTGGATTGGTGCCGTAAAATGATTGAAAGATTTAACGGAGGTGACTCAAATGCTGTGTTCGACATACTAACAGGTGACGAAAGCTGGATTTACTGTTATGATCCTGAAACCAGAAGACAATCTGCTCAGTGGGTGTTTCCTTTCGAGGAGTTGCCAACTAAAGTGAAGAGAGATCGAAGTGCGGGAAAAAAAATGGTGGCCTCGTTCTTTGGAAGGATAGGTCATTTTGCAACAATTGTGTTAGAGGATCAAAAAACAGTTTCTGCAGAATGGTACACTACCAATTGTTTGCCACTTGTCTTGGAAAAAGTTCGAGAGAAACGACCTCGCAGTAGGATCCTTCTTCACCACGACAACGCCTCGTCGCACACCGCCAAGCGAACGATCGACTATTTGGCGACATCAAACGTTCAATTACTGGGTCACCCGCCGTATAGCCCCGACCTCGCGCCTTGTGATTTTTATTTATTTCCAAAAATTAAAGAAAAACTTAAAGGAAAGCGGTTTACGAATGCTGAAGAAGCGGTGGCTGCGTATCGCGATGCCATTGAAGAGACCCCTAAGGACGAGTGGGCAAAGTGCTTTTCCCAGTGGTTCCATCGCATGCAGCGGTGTATTGACGTCAATGGACAATATTTTGAAAAGATATAATAAAACTAATAACTGGCTAATGTAATCAGTTTTTGATTTTCTAAGAACTTTCAGTTTGACCCTCGTACCTTACTAATATTATAAAGCTGAAGAGTTGGTTTGTTTGGAATTTGAATTAATATATTTTTGTTTTTATATCATACTTATTTGATAAGGCTTCAGGCTACAAAACATCACGCTGCGACAAGAAGACAGGGAGCTAGTAGTATTATGAAGCTGAAGAGTTTATTTGTTTGTTTATTTGAACGCGCTAACTTACCTCTGTAACAACTAGACTGATTTTTAAAAAAATGCATAGCTTTTTTACGGGCAGTGGCAACGGCATCCTGGCCATGATTGCGAGCCGACTCGATTGTGTATACGTGAATCACTGCTGCTCCACTGCGTATGGAGGGAAGCGGCGATGATTCTCGTATAGTGGCAATTACGAGTCTTATACGTGTATTAATCAAGATTATCATTCTTACTAACCATAGTTGTTTAAGTTTGATTATTTACAAATTGAGGCCTGGTCACTTGAATAAACATTTATTATTATTATTTATCAAAGAAGGCTATAAAACATCACGCTATGATGGCAGGGTTTGGTTTCTTATTTAATCATTTTTTATTATTTCTTATTTCATCTTTATGAATATAAAATATGACACTGTGAGTGTTAAAAACATTCTAAACCATTAGATAGCGAAGCGTCATCAATTTCCAAGTTGAATTTACTATGTAAAAAATAACTGCGTTGGCCCTCTGTTTCATAAACAGACGGCTAGATGGCGTTAAGCGTCACGCAATGACGTATCCATAAGAGACCACAAATTTCGCAAGGTCGGACTGACGGCACAAAAGTTCAATTGGTAAGAGCGTTTGGCCCGGTCAGCCAAGAGGTTGCTGGTTCAAGTCCCGCCCATGCGCAAATTTTTGGTTTCTTATTTCATCTTTATGAATATCAATATATTTTTTTAATAAATACTATAACATTATCAAATATTTTTTAATAATACTGAATTAATATCTAACAAAGTTGAAATCTAAAATTGTACTTAAGATCTTAAAAATATATTGTAAAATTTTAAAATATTTGAATAAAAGGAGTCTCTTTAGGCATTGCTAGTTTAAATGCAACGAAAAAAATAACTTATCGTTCGGTACTGTCAGGCATTTCAAAAGTGAAGTTAGAATAATGACTAAAATCAAAATAACCTTTCCTAGCGCCGTGCTTAGCTTTCGGGGAAAAAATGTTTTTTTTAAGTTTAAACTTGTAACTTACCTTTTCAAAAACATTGAAACTAGATAACTTTACGTCCTGTGGCTAAAAATATAATTATGTTATCAATTAAGGTTTAGTTAATATACTTTTTGTGGGATACATTTTATATCTTTGTATATACTTAACAAATAACTTGTTAGTAACAGTAAATAGAGAACAGATGGACCGATTTGCACGATTTTCTATTTGGTGTTTTTTTTTTAGTCCTGAATATTCAACTCACTCTTTACTTTTTTCTTCATTTTCTCTAATAATTACGATGGTTGCTAAATTTGAACTGTATACCCGGTGAAAGTTTATTCACAGTTATGCGGAGTATTGGCGAGTTTTTTTTCTTTTCATCTGGTTTGCGATTGGCATTTAAAATTGAAACGTTTCCTTTCGTTTGGTACCTATCGATAATTCACAATTTCAGGTATGACTGCTCTTCATGAACTCTTTTGAATTTAGCTTAATGAAAAAGTGATGGAAACACTTATTTATGTGTCGATGCGATGTAATTGTAGTAAATTTAAATTAAGCCTGTAACATCCAACTGCTAGGCAAAGGCCTTACCTCAACTATGAGTTTGTTTGAGCAATACTCCACCACGCGGGCTCAGTGCGGTTTGGTGGAGGGGTGTTTGCAAGGCAAGCGACTAACCATGCTGTCAGATGTGATCAAGCCTCTGACTCGGCTTAACGACTAATATCAACCGATATTACCCGAGACGAACGGTTTAACGTGCCAACCGAAACACGTAGATGCTTGTGATGTACGTCACTTATATGGTCGGAATGGTCACTCATCCAAACACGACCGCGCCGTAGTTGCTTCACTTCAGTATCACTACCAAAGCGTTGCTACCACTGCGCTACGAACACTTCATTTATGAGCATTAAGATGAAATAAGAAACAAAACATTGCGCACGGGCGGGACAGTTTCTTATTCATCTTTATTATTATGAAATATGACACTTTGAGTGTTTAAAACATTCTGAACCAAAATTTATGAGTTTCTGATAATAGTCTTTCAGAAAAAGATTATTGGGATTCTGTATCATTGTTATGTTTAAACCTACAAGTTTAATCAATGACTAAATTTTTTGTGGTCAAAATGTATGGAACAGCTGTTTTTCTTCTCGAATTCACTATGGCTCCTTTTGTAAAAGTCAAATCATATCCGTCAGTTGAGCCTTCACACAAAATTTGCCTGTATTAAATAAATATTGGACTTGAACTTATAATGTCAAAAAAAGGTAAAATTTACTGATGCATTAAATGTTGAAACACTAAAATAGTTCAATGACAACATGTTACGAAGTCCAAAACTTATAACACAAACTGTTTAGAACAAATACACATTTCAATATACTCTTATACACTGTCCAAACAAAAATGAAATGTTTACATGAGCAAATATAATTTACGAAACAAATAAAACATATTATGAGGTAATAACCTCATAAACCGTCCTAACCGGTTAATAAACCGTCTACGCAAAGCGTAGTACAGACTACGGCGTAGCGTCTACGAGACTACGATAAACGCTACCATGCTACGATAATAAGGAAGGAACCGTACCCCAATCACGAACTTTAGACGTATTCGTCACGTTATCGTAGCGAGTTTACGCAGTACAACGTTAGTCGGCATCACGAAGCACTCTCGTGTCGTGTAGTAAACTCGATAGCATTGACAGAGATGACGTCATACTAACGTAAAAATGAGCGATGAATGACACGTCCAGAAACAATTTAAGCGATATTTTTTATGAATATTATCGAAATATATCATGATATTCCAGTAAAATCTAAGAGAAATCAATAACGAAACAAAATTACGATCAATATGTTTGGCAGGGATAGCAAATGTAAAAAATTGGTCTATTAAAATATGAAGATGTACGTTTTTCTGTAATCTTAAGATTTTTGAACTGTTTAGTAGACTGTCAATTGACAGATTGACGTTATGCCATCAAATTGTGACAACTGAAAAGCTTTACAAAAGATTTAGTTAAAAATTAGGAAAAAATATTAAAATAACGAGGACAAGTCGTTTGCAGTCCAACGTAACAATTTTTGAAAAAGTAAGTATTTAAAAGTAATACAAGGATAAGTGATTAAAGTGCTTTTATTCATTCGCTATTATAGCGAGATAAACTCTCACTAGATCTTATTTCTCAAGAAATTGTGATTTATCCAAGCCCTCAGCTCTCCAAGATGACGCTGTTTCTTACAAATGGAATGAAAAGCATTAACGTCAGTATAAAATATATACATATATTTTTTTCAGAATGAAGACAGACCAAAGTACAACGTGTAGAAATACGCCTATATACGCCAGCTAGAAGAAAAAAAGTGAGTCTAGCAGTTCCGGCGGTCTTCGTTACTCCCATACATATATTTAGAGCAAAGTTGAACCCAACAAGATCAAAATCGATATACCTGTTACAAGTGCCCTGTTCCTGATTTCTTTTTAAGTTAAAAATAAGGCGCATAAGATAAAAAAAATTGTAATAAATTTCATATATCTAATGTAATGTCTTAATTTTAGAATTATAAATATGAACATTAACGTTTTCTTTATTCCACACGTTTCTTTATTTCTCGCCAAAAGCCAAAGCTCTGTCTGTTGTCATATGTGATATTTTGAGCACATATAGTAAGAAACTATGTGTCGGATCCGTACGTTCTCACTAGTACACACACACCCGTTGAAGACTTTCGTCTTCAAACACTGAGGTTAATGAGACATGGCGACGCTCTTGCGCTGTTTCCCGACCTCTGCCTAGCCGGCCGCGTTGGATTCGTTGATAGACCTCTTTCTTAGAACCACTTGTTGTGAGGCTCGGTTAAGGCTTTCGACTGTAGTTCCAAAATTTTATCTTTACCTGCACGAATAGTATATTATCAATAAACCGGAGGTGAGAGATGTATTTGCTATTGACGTTGATGCCGAATCTTTCTCATTCCAGGAGATTAAATCAGTCTTCAAATGCAGCTGTGTGATAATTTAAAAAAAAAATCAATTTAGGCGGTCTTATCCGCAAAATTTACCTAGTTTCTCTTCGCTCATTTTTGACATTAAGAATCTGAAGTAATCTTGTTGCAACTCACGATACTATACGTCAAAGAAAGGTTCGTGATCGCAAATCCAGTTTAACACTATAGAAAATGTTTACGCACAATAAATGTCAGGTATTTGAGCTGCCAAATTTGGTTTGTTTTACGTCCGATAGAGGCGCTTATTCTTATACAAATGATTACGTTACTATACGAATACTTTGACGCAAATTATTCGTGATAGGGGTACTGATTGTATTTTTTGATGCTACAAATTAGGTGTTTGTCAAAAGCGTTATATTTTTTTAGAACACTTTATGAGAACAACATTAAATATTATGTGTTTGTGTGTGTGTTAAATATTGTTTAACGGTATTTTTTTCAGGTTAATAATTTAATGACAAATGTTTTTATAGATTTTGATTTTTTGGTTCAGAAAGAAAAAGGGTCGTACCTATAGGTAATTCGCAGTAAATAGTCGCAGTAAACTTAAGGTTAATGGAATTCCTAAAATAAAATTTTTATTAGCAACTATGACAACTATAAATTCGCTAAAGAATACTCTGAAAATTGATTACAAGATAATAAATTTATTAGTTTTCTACCACTAATTAATACCACTCTGTTGAGTTAAAATTCTAGACACTTTTCATAGGATTCACATTGAGCTTAAAAATGACTAGCAATTATGTTTCTTCTTTGTTGAAATTAGTAAGTTTTTGAGGTTGAATTTTGGCTAGTTTTATAATAGCTACATTGCTGGTTATTAATTTATTTAATAATAAAAAAACAATATATATTTATATTACCAACAGTCAATAATGGATTATCAATTTACAAATTGCGCATTTAAATTAATAACATTGAATGGTTGTGTAAGATAAATATACAATAGCACAGAAATTCAGTGTCGTGGCATGCTTACTATAAGCTGGCACACCTGGGGGCTTTGTTTTTGTTTTATATATTATTATTTTTTGATTTTCTAAAGGTAATCTATTTTAATTATATTAATGTGACAAATAAACAATACTTCTTAGACGTAGTACGTTCAAAATATCGCACTGGTTATCATCAAATTAACAAGGCATGTTCATAAAACTCTTAAATTTAGGATAATCCAAGGACTGAGTAACGATTGGTTAGTTAAATAATAACACAAGAACACATTCTGCATTTAACTTTTATTTTTTTTTCAAAGCTATCTACCAAAGTTTTATGTAATAGAAAACTACTCAACTTTGACAAATTTTCTAAACATTTCCAGTGAAAATTAAAACTTCTGTTAAGTATTCTTTGGGCGACAAAATAATAACTTTATATCAGTTATAGATTATGATTTTTTATTAATGCGTACAATTCAATGCTGAGGACCCAGTGTACATTTTATTCCTAGGTATTAATATCTTAAGTAAGCTCAAGTGGCAGTAGGCAGGGCACATAACGCGAACAGTTGATGGCCGTTGGGGCAAAAAAGTTCTAGATTGGAGACCCGTCGACTAAAGGCGCAGCGTAGGACGTCCACCGACAGGACAGATAGACAACCTTGTAAATATCACAGGATCACACTGATTGCAGACGGCTCACAACCGGTCGCTGTGGAAAACCGTGAGGAGGCCTATGTTCAGCAGTGAACGTCCTTGGGCTGATAATGATGATGATGAGTTAGTTATTGGATTATACAAAAGTAGGTTAGTAGTAATAAATTAAATAATAGTAATGTATTATTGTTAGTCCGAGAGACAATTCAATATATTGTGTAAGTAAGCACAATATTTTGATGACAGCAAAAATAACTTTGTGTATTATAGTATTTGTATGAAGCTCAAAGTAATATTAACGGTTGTTGAAACTGTCTTTTTCTCAAAAACAACTGGTTTCGTCTTGTTTTTTTACTTGCTTAGTTCAAAAGTCAGAGGAGGAAGGGGGGGGGGGCATTACCACATTGGAAGCCTTTATCTTAAAAAAAACAAATATAGAAAAAACTATCCACAGTCAGTGTAGACATAGACACCACACACGCATAGGTATGAGCAATTTTTTTTGTTTTATTTCCTATGTATGGGAGCTCTCGAATGTTTTTTTTTTATTTTTGTATTTTGGTGCAAATCTCGCACTTGGCGTAGACCCAGCCAGGGACAAATGGGCATGGGCCACAGTAAAATGGTGAACAGTAAGACTGGTCTGGGTGAAAAACTTAAGTGACACCAAAATATAACGGCCTTAAAAATCTTTTATAAAAAAGCTTAATATAAGTCTTATTTTCGAGGAAGTAAATTCATTTGAAGTCGGTGCATTATGTGCGTAGACGTACGTAAGCTTGATTTCTAATACTGTAGAAAGGGTCTCTACTTTAAGGAAGAAAACAGTCAAAGATACATATTGAGTCAAGCCTGACGACTTAGTATGTTGACAATAAAAAACAGATCAACCCAGGATACTTTTTATCACTGAAACAGTTAACAGGTCTTAAAACCCATTATGGATTGACTTGCACCGATTCAGAAAGAAAACCGAGTCTATCTTGTGTACGAACAGGAACAGGCTTATTAAAATAAGATAAGCTTACCGCACCTATGTTTACTGTTTCGCTGTTTGCCTTCCCCGTAAACGGATTCTTGCGCCGTTTTGCAGGTGAAATATTCTCTTGTTTGATGCGACGGGCTGATCTGTTGTAGTTGTTTCGATACAAAAGTGGATGTTTAGTGTCTTATTCTGCCAATTTCTGTTTTAGCTACAGAAAAAAAGTAAGTGACTTATAAAAAATGTATAGATATTATTATTTTAACTTTAGTGCACTGTAATTTGTACAATTGGTGGACTTGATGCTTCTCTATTAGTCAACCGCTGGGGAATAGCTGTCTCTAATCAACTTTTACCCCTTTCATTACAAGCACTGGGCTTAAACCAATATTATTGTTAACTGATCAATTAAAAAGCTAGGGGGACTATTATTATTATATAATTTGAATCACTTCAAAACCAAAACGCGCTAAAAGCCTTTCTTGTACAAAAACACTTTATGTTCCTTTAAAATTTGAGGGTTTTCCTCGATCCCAAGCATCATCATATCCAGACTTGGCAACAATGAAATTTACTAGAAAGTATTACCTCAGGGTAATTAAATCAATTTTCAAATCGGTCTATAATTGGCTGTGATATTAGGTGACACAAACACTTGACGACCTCCGTGGTGTAGTGGCTACACACGTTGGATTTACGGCGTCACCGCTACGAGGTCCCGGGTTTGATTCAAGGTCGGGTCAATATAGAAATTAAAATTTTCTATATTGTTTCGGGTCTGTTGTGGTACCACCGCAGCACCGTTGTGTCTGATTTCCATAACACAAGTGCATTAGCTACTTTGGGATCGGAGCAATAAACAAAACACATTAACACCGACAAATTACAAGTACACTATTGGTAATCTTTTCAATGAGTTAGATCACTTCCAGACAATCATTGGGAAAAGGGGACAACGTTCATTAAAGATTAATAGCGGTGTGCAAAAGATGTATCAGTATATCTATTTTTAATTATCTTTTCATATTATTTCGTTCTAGAACATCTAAAAATAATTAGCCCATAAGTCACCAAACCTATTTCCGTGGCAAATGCAAACTGAGAGATACCCACATTATTAGGGACCACATCGGAACTAGGGATCGCAACTCTGCAATCTTCCGAACCTTTTTCTGAACAAAATGCACATAAATCATCTCGCTCGTAGTAATAAATAATTTCCGAGCGAGTGAGTGCTCGTAGTAGGCCTTGTAATATACCGACTTCATATCAGTGGAAAAGTGACTTCAGTAAATTTTTAGAATCACTAACTCTTTTATGTTTTAGGATCTCTAACTTTGCCTAAAGAAAATTTTTCAAGACTACCAAAATCACTGGTATTTTGTAATAAGTAACGGGAAATTCTTAGTAACAGAAAATAACCGAGAGAAAAAGGTACATATATAACTATGCATGATGATGATGAGATACTAAGGGTTATAACCCTAAGTTTCGAATTCGAAACTCACTTTTTTTCTCACTCACTCACTGCAAATTTTATTTATATTCTTTATTGCACAAACAAAAGGAATCACAAATTGTGGGCTTATGCATTAAAGCATTATCTACCAGTGAACCATGGGGTGAGCCAGAAACAGTTGAGGCGGCGTAAAAGAACAAGATAACTAACATAATTAAGAATTAACTACAAATACCTGCATAAACACTGCTTAAATAAACCTTATTACATATTAAGTTATTTATTCTCATTGAGAAAAAGATTTCACATAGACTTTTATGTTAATGTCTTGATCGTATTTGGGAGGGATTTCCAATGGGAGACTAATTAAATGATAGTCAGCGTTTTTAAAACACAGTCTCCTTTTATTCTTTGCCACAATATCAACTATAACGTATATGTCACCGTAATATATTCGATATTATCTTGATTATAACAAATAACCTGAGGCGTGCTAATTTTTTCGCCCGACAATCAACGCCCTACAGCTCGCTCAGCCATAAAATTCCTGACAGTAAAACCCCCGAAGACTTGACAACGGTACCAAGAAGCCACCTCGGTAGGAAGAGCCGTTATATTTGATTCTAGTTTTACTAACTTTTTAATTTTTTACAATAAATGTTATGGGTATGTATTCTGTCTGTGTCTGATACCTGAAATATAAACTTCTGCAGTACAGAAAGATTGTACTGCAGAAGTTTATTTGAACATAGCATACGGTTCTTACTTAAGTTTGAAATATTTTAATAAATGTTTTTGTTTGAGTTTCAAAATCCCGTAAGAAGGAATGAGGTTTCGTCAGAACAATCGCAGGTATAATCATTGTTAGAATATTTGGTCTTGCCAAAACTCTACAGTGACTGTACTTCATAAAATCTTTGTAATAGGTTTACAACCTCAGCGATGCAAATATATTTCAATTTCAGACGAAAGAGACGTGTCCTTCAGACCGTAGAATGGGCGTAGGTAGTAAAACTCTTCTCTAGTAGGTACTACTTACTCACACTACGATAAACACAAAATACAGAAATGAATATAAAGCCAAACCTTTCAAGATGTGTTCTAAATAACATTGAGTTAAAAATATCTGAAAATAAGATTTGCAGCCAAATAATTTTAGACTGTCCTTGATATAAAAAAATATTAACACAGAAAAATCACAAGTAGACTTTTGATAATCTTTTCACTGAGTTTCATTACTTCCAGACAATCATTGGGAAAAGAGAACAACGTTCATTATAGATTAAAAGCGGTGTGCAAAATATGTATCAGTTTATATCATTCGGTTTATATCTGTTTTTTTATTATCTTTTCATGTTATTTCGTTCTAGAACATCTAAAAATAATTAGCCCATAAGTCACCAAATCTATTTCCGTGGAAAATGCAAACTGAGAGATACCCACATTATTAGGGACCACATCGGAACTAGGGATCGCAACTCTGCAATTTTCCAAACCTTTTTCTGAACAAAATACACATAAATCATCTCGCTCGTAGTAATAAATAATTTCCGAGCGAGTGAGTGCTCGTAGTAGGCGTTGTAATATACCGACTTCATATCAGTGGAAAAGTGACTTCAGTATATTTTTGGAATCACTAACTCTTTTATGTTTTAGGATCTCTGACTTTGCCTAACGAATTTTTTATCGACGACTTCCAAAATCACAGGCACTTTTGTAATAAACTAAGTAAAGGAAAATGACCCAGGGGATAATACCTATACAGGATGTTGTTTTGGTCAGCGACAAACGACCCAGGGGTGGCTGTACAAACGATACTGACTCCAAAAAAATATAATATATATTTTTTGAAACCGAAAAATGGGAAACAAACTAAATTATTTAATGCTTTACAGTGATCTAGTCAAAACTACCAACACCTGGTAGTCTTTTTGTAGCTTACTAGCTACGGCGTAGTATCATACGTGCTAGCTACGCGCGAGGGTGCGAGTTTACCCATTCGTTTTGAATATTGTGAAATATTTTTCTTGGTTAAGACTTGCCTATAATTGTAAGAAAATATTTTTTTTAGAATGAGTAAACAGGTATAACTCATAATATTATTTCAAGTGCTGTTTAAAATTTGCAATGATACTCTGCTTTTGTCCAACACGATCTCCTTTTATTCTTTGCACAGTATCAACTTTAACGTATATGTATCCGTAATATTGGAAAAACCGCGTGATTACAGTCAAAAGGTTTTTAATTCGTTAGATTGTTATCTATCAACTTATTGTAGATTGATTTACTTACATTTCAACCTCAAACAAAGGATAAACGGGGTGAACGAAATGATACTCTACCCTGAGCCATCATTTTGCCCAGTGATTCTTCATTTTAGTTTATAACGTATGGAGTTCGGTACAGTTCACAATAAATCGTCAGATTACAATATAACGGATTTTAAAATTAAAGATTGTAATCACGCGGTCTTACAATATACCGGTGACATTATATAAAAATAGCAAACTCTAACGATGGTTGAAAAAACGCAGTTATTTTGATTAAAATCGACTATAAAGGACTCGAACGAGTGTGACAGAAAGAAACAACAGCATACTGCATAAAGGATGATTCACGCTACCTCGTGCTGGTGCAGTATTTCTCTGCCGGACAACTCGAGCCTATGCCTCGGAGTGAGAAGCCTCAGATTGCATCAAATCGAGACTGCTCGAATGGATACATAACAGGTGGGACTATCCGATGCTGAAGCACTGGATTCGTCTCCAAACGTTTATGAGGTAGACCTGACAACGCTTGGTATTGGACAGTCCTCCCGTTCAACTTTCAATATTATGTATTTGTCGGTGTGTCGTTTATCAGCACTGGCCAGTCTATTTAAGATTGAACCTCTGAGTCTATGACGCAACTTGGAATGCTAGTCTGCTCATGGACTCATGGAGACAGTAGGGGTCATAATGACAAAAGGAATCTCTGGACGAAGGCCGGGGTCTGAGATTTGGGTGCGCTACGCGATCGACAGAGTGTCGGTACTAGTTTAGTTGTTTGGATTATGATATTATTATTATCTTTATTATAACAAATAACTAATTGACAACCTGAGGCGAGCTTATTTTATCGTCCGACAATCTACGTCCTACAGCTCGTTCAGTCATAGAATCCCTGATAAGAAAACCCCGAAGATCTGATAACGGCGCCAAAGCGTCATCCCGGTAGGAAGAGCCGTAATATTTGATTCACGACGATTATTACGATATTTGATTGACGAACTTCAAATAATTTTAATTTGTTACTAAAAATATTATGGGTCTGTATTCTGTTCTGTGTCTGATAGCCGAAATATAAACCTCTGCAGTACATTCTTTGTTCTGAACAATGCATAGGGTTCTTACGTAAGTCGGAAATATAATACTAGTTTGAGTTTCAAAATCCCGTATGAGGTTTCGTCAGAACAGTCGCAGGTACAATCATTGTTAGAATATTTGGCCTTGCAAAAACTCTACACTGACTTTACTTCATGAAATGTTTGTATTATGCTTACAACCTCAGCGATGCAAATATATTTCAAATTCAGACGAAAGAGACGTGTCCTTCAGACCGTATAGAATGGGCTAAGGTAGTAAAACTCTTATCTAGTAGGTACTTACTCACACTACGGTTAACACAAAATACAGAAATTAATATAAAGTCAAAACTTTCAAGATGTGTTAGAAATAACAGTGAGTTAAAAATATCTGAAAATAAGATTTGCAGCCAAATAATTTTGGACTGTCCTTGTTATACCTACATAGGTACAAAGAACTGCAAAAAAGATGGGCGTTCGCATCATCGTGTCAATTGAATGAGTATTTAAACTCATTACTAAAAAATGTATCTTAGTAAGTTATAAGTTATTGTTCATGCTTGCTTCGAGGCTTGCTGTTGAATATTGTGATTATAATTTTATTTATTTCTATATTTCACTCTTTTCTTGTCTTTTTAAAATTTTAATAAACTCATCAATGGATAAACGTAAATTTCTTCAAAATACATTTGCAGGGGCAACATAAATTCAATAGCTGTCATCAATATAAATAATTTACTATGGTCTTCAATATTTCTATCTACTAGAAACCAGTATGCAGGTTATTTAATGAAGTTGTTCTTAATTTCGACTAGCTGCTAGTAGGCTTTACTAGGAGTACCTATCCTTTTTGCCTATGTTGTAAAAAGTACTTTCCTTTAGCTTTAAAGAAACTTTGAAAAGAGTAAGTCATATTTTTAAGGACAATGCTTAGTAGCATAAGCTTTCAAAAATGTAATATGTTGATACATTTCACAATGGTTCAAAAAGGGTTCCGTTTGATGCAAATTCGTTTGAAAAAAATTTATAGTTCTAGAAAAACGCAGTTAAAATGTTCACGGAAGTAAACAAAAAAGAATCTAAATTTTGTAATTAGTCGCGCTTTTAGCGTGATTTTCACTGACACATATAAGATTTTTGAACGTAAAGCACTCATAATATTGACGCGAGTGATTTAAAAATAGAGTTCCAGTTAGCAACAGGCAAAAGTTATACATTCGTGTTTTAGCACCTCATATTCACCAACAATTCAAAACTTTTATATTCAGCTACAGACGATTGTCAAGTTAACAACCAGAGTAAACGAGGTACGGAACATTTTGTCATCTCGTTATTTGTTATCTCAAAAACTCCTAACTATGTATGGAAATTTTGAAACGAAAGCTTTGTTAATGTGAGTACTTAAAATATTGGATCAAGAGAAATTTCGCGAAGTTGAGTTGTATTAATTCTTCGTATGTTTTAATGTTAAATGCTGTAAGTTGTGATTAATATTTAGAATATAATGATGACAAAAATTGTGTTATCATTTAAGATTTTTTAATCTAAGATTTGATTTTTTTTTACTAAATAAAAAGAAGAACACAGGACTCAGCACGCTTTCTTGCGGTACTCCCTCAAGTAAAACTATTCGTATCCAGTGCTTTTTGCATGCCACTGCGAACGCTTAAAACTGCTGCATTTGAATCAGGATCGAATGCCATCTTGGAATGCGTTCTTTTCTAACTAAAATAGTTTAGTAAGTGTAGATAACATGGTCTATGTTATCAATATATTAGTTTAATAAATACTGTAACATTATCAATTAACTTTTGATAATTCTGAATTCATATCTAACAAAATTAAAATATAAAATTGTACTTACTTAAGATCTCGAAATATAATGTAAAATTAAAATATGTGCATTAAAGGAGTCCCTTTAGGCATTGCTAGTTTAAATGCATCGAAAAAATAACTTCAAAAGTGACGTTAGAATAATAACTAAAATCAAAATAACCTTTCCTAGCGCCATGCTTAGCTTTCGAAGATAAAATGATTTTTTTAATTAAAACCTTGTAACTTACATTCTCAAAAACATTAAAACGAGATAACTTGACGTCCTGTGGCTAAGAATGTAATTATGTTAACAATAAAAATTTAGTTAATACAGCAAATAGAGCGTCAGGCCAAATTCATTTCATTCAGTTTTAATATACTTATTTATGATCTTTGTATATACTTACATGCTTAAGAAGTTTTTAGTAACACCACTTTAAATCGAGAGCGGATGGACCGATATGCATGATTTTCCCTTTGTTTTTTTGGTCCCAAATAGGGTGAAAAGTTACTATAAAACGGGACCAGGTCTCAAAAATAGTCAACTCACTCTTTACTTTTTCTCTAATAATGACAATGGCTGTTAAATTTGAGCAATAAGCCCGGTGAAAGTTTATTCACAAGTATGCGGAAGGTCGCTATTAGCGAGGTTTTTTTCTACTTTTCATCTAGTTTGCGATTGGCATTTAAAATTAAAACGTTTCCTTTCGTTTGGTACCTATCGATAATTCACAATTGCTTCTATGGCTATGGCTTCTTTTTATGAACTCTTGATTTTCGCTTTATGAAAAAAACGGCCAAGTGCGAGTCGGTCTCGCACACTGAGGGTTCCGTGCCAACCTTAACTGAATTAGGGAATCCAATTACTTCCATTTAGCTTAAATATCACAATATTTTGTTGACAGCTAATATAACTTTGTTTTTCATAGTTTTTGTATGAAGAACAAAGTTATGTTTTCGGTTGTTGAAAATGTGCTATATTTCAAAAGATTCTAATTCGATGTCGTCCAAAGTAATTTTCTTTGAAAGTATTTGTCAAGATCTATTGCATTTATATATCAGTATATTTTTTAAATTACATTCTCTTAGATTTTAAGGTTAGATGGGGGGGAGGCCCATTTTACCACTTTAGAAGCGTCTCTCTATTAAATGTAAGTCTTTTGGAGGTAATGGTTTTAGAAACGCCTTTGTCATTTTAAAAGACCTATCCATAAACACCCCACATGTATAGGTTTGACATTTTTTTTATGGGTTTTGGTTTCATGTATGGGAGCCTCCCCTTAATTAGCATATTTTTTTTATGAAAATCGTAAAGCAGTTAACAGGATACCTCTTTCTCCCAAAATTCAACGGTGTGATGCTTATAGTTACAGAATAAAACGGCGGTGACATACGAAAGGACACACAGACAGACAGACATACTTACTTGACGAAACTATAAGGGTTCCGATTTTTGCCATTCGACTACGGAACCCTCAAAAGTAATGGAAACTTTTACTTATGTGATAATGCAATGTAATTGTAAAACACTTATGAGCTTTAAGATGAAATAAGAAACAAAACATTGCGCTCGGGCGGGACAGTTTTTGGTTTCTTATTTCATCTTTATGAGTACAAAATATGACAATGTGAATTTTTAAAACATTCTAAACCAACATTAATGAGTTTTACTCGTTTCTGATAATAGTCTCTCAGAAAAAGATGATTGGGATCCTGTATCTTTGTTATGTTCAAACATACGAGTTTAATCAGTGACCAAATTTTTGTGCGGTCAAAATGTATGGAACAGCTGTTTTTTTTTTCTCGAATGTACTGCCCCTATTGTAAAAGTTTTCATATCTATCAGTGGAGTCTTTAAACAAAATTTGGACACTGATTAAGATCTAAGCCTGTAACTTAAATATTGGACGAGAACTCATTATGTCACAATTACCAAAAGGTAAAATAACTAAGGCATTAAATGTTCAAACACTAAAATGGTTCAATGACAACATATTACGAAGTCAAAAACTTATAGCACAAACTGTTTCTAACAAATACACATTTCAAATTCACTTTCCAAACAAAAATGAAATGTATACATGAGCAAATATTATTTACGAAACAAATAAAACATCTGAGGTTATTAACCGTCTACGCAAATCGTAGTAAAGACTACGGCGTAGCGTCTACGAGACTACGAGAAACGCTACCATGCTACGAAATAAAGGAAAGAACCGATTGTATGTTGATGTTACAAATTAGGTGTTTGTCAAACGCGTTATATGTTTTAGAACACTTTATGAGATCAACATTAAATATTGTGTGATGTATTTAACGGTTTTTTTTTCAATTTATTTCTTTAATAACAAATGTTTTTAAATATTATTTTTTTTGGTGCAGAAAGGAAAGGGGTCGTATCTTAAGGTAATTTGCCATTTACGTGTATAAAGTTGAACGAAACTTAAGGGTAATTGAATTCTTAAAATAAATACATAATAAGCAACTATGATTACTGTAAATTCGCTGAAAAAATATAACAAGAAAATAAATTCATTAGTGTTCTAATTTAGCCACTCTTAGTTTAAATTCTAGACACTTTTCATAGGATTCATTATATCGAGCTTAAAAATGACTAGCAATTATAATTATTCTTTGTAAAAATTAGTAAGTTTTTGAGGTTGAATTTTGGCTAGTTTTATAATATGATAATATGCTGTTTATCATAAAGTTAATTTAATAATAAAAATAACCAAAATTTATTTATATTACCAACAGTCAATAATGGAATTATCATTTTACAAATTGCGCATTTAAATTTATAACATTGAATGGTTGTTTGAGATAAATGTATAATAAGACTGAAAATCAGTGTCGTGGCATACTTACCATCTGCTGGCACACCTGGGGGCTTTGTTTTTGTTTTATATATTTTCTTTTGTATTTCTAAAGTTTATGTAATTTAATTATAATAAGGTGTCAATGTCAATTATATTTTTTTTATAATTCTTTTATATTCTAAGATGTAGTACGTTCAAAATATCGCACTGGTTTTCATCAAATTAACAAGGCATGCTCATAAAACACTTAAATTTAGGATAACCCAAGGACTGGGTAACTAAATAATAACACAAGAACACATTCTGCATTTAACTTTTACATATTTTCAAAGCTATCTACAAAAGAATATGTATTGGACAACTACTTAACTTTGAACATTTCCAGTGAAAATTAAAACTTCTGTAAAGTATTCTTTGGGTGACATAAGAATAACGTTATATCAGCTGTAGATTTTGATTTTAAAAAGTGTTTTTTTAATAATCCACACAATTCAGTGCTTAGGAACCAGTGTACATTTTATTCCTAGGTATAAATAATCTTAAGCAAGCTCATTTTGATCTTAAGTAAGCTCAAGTGGCAGTGGACAGGGCACATAACGCGAAGAACTGATGGCAGTTGGGGCAAAAAAGTTAAAAGAGACCCGTCGACCAAAGGCGCAGCTTAGGACGTCCACACAGGACGTCATAAGACAGATAGACGACTTTGTAAAGATCGCAGGATCACACTGATTTCAGACCGCTCACAACCGGTTGCTGTGGAAAACCGAGGGGAGGCCTAAGGACTGATAATGATGATGATGATTTAGTTATTGGATTATACAGAAGTAGGTTTGTAGTAATAAATTTAGTAATAGTAATGTATTATTCACTCCGATCCGACAGTGTCGGTCCGAGAGACAAATCAATATATTGTGAAAGTAACCACAATATTTTGATGACAGCAAAAATAACTTAGTGTATTATAGTATTTGTATGAAGCACAAAGTTATATTTGCGGTTGTTGAAACTGTCTTTTTCTCAAAAACTACCGGTTCCGTCTCGTTCAAATCAAAATTTTTACTTGCTTACAAGTCAGAGGACGGAGGGGGGGGGGGGAGGGAATGCCCATTACTACTTTGTAAGCGTTTATCTTAAAAGAAATGACTTATAGAAAAAAAAACTATCCACACTGACTACGAGATAGACACTATACACGCATAGGTATGAGCATTTTTTTTCGTATTATTTCCATGTATGGGAGCCCCCTCTCGCATGACATTACTTTTATTTTTTGTAAAGAAATCGTAAAGCGGTTAACAAGATAGACGTACTAACCAAGTTTCAACTGTGTAATGCCAATAGTTTTAGATCAAAGTGGCTGTGATATACGGATGTGATAGTCTGTATGTCTAGACTAGACTTGACGAAACTAGGGGGACAATTATTATTAAATAATTTAAATCACTTTATTGCAAATAAAATTAACTTTAAAAAGAAAAAAGTGACTTCAAAATTAATATGCACTAAAAGTCTTTCTTGTACAATAACACTATATCGCACACCCAGATCAACACTGAACTATTTCAAAATAGCTCATTTTTCACAATTGACGAAAAACCGTTATCTCAAGCTACATCACCGTTACCATAAATGTTTTGAGCATTGCATAAAAAAAAATACCATCTTTGATTGCATTTTATACTTCAGTCAATTCTAAATCCCTTAGTTAAGCATAATTATGCATTTTTTGACTTAATCCACTGTTGAGGCAAAAATGATCGAAGTAAAATTAGATTATTTCGAGTTACGTGCTTTTTGCTGATGAATTTTGAAATAATGCACTATTATTCTACTGTTTTTTAATTCAGATTCAACGGGCAACAACGTTTTATTTATTTTGTGATCAAGAATAATAATGAAATAAAACACACCATGTTACTGAAATCAGTAGTTGCATATATTTTATATGACTGTGGACCCATAGTATTGAAAATCACTCAAAATTTAGGTAAACATACACCACAAATAAATGGGTTCCTTACGGCTATGTACTCGTAACATAAGAACAAAAAAAAACTCTTATTTAAAACATAAATTGTTCAAAATGCCAAAAAAAAAACAGTTACAAAAGTTTAGTACAATTACAATTAAATAGGTAGTAGGGAGTACAAGTTAAATAGGTAATAGGTAGTACAATGAAATAGGAACACTGCGTAGTATTACAATCATTTATGGCACATCACATCACAAAACACAAAACTGAAGGGCAAGATAACTAATTGGAACTTACAATAACTACCTTATTAACCGTCTAAAACATAATCTTCATAAAAGTTAGTAACAAATATGTTCAAAACTATCTTTATCATTCAGCTAATTTTGACATAGGTACTCATTATATGTACTTCCAGTCTCAATTTTAAATGTTTAATTATTATAATCAGTCTTTCGAAACAAATGTCTTAATGAACCACCATGTATCACAAGAAATCACAGTAAACGAATACTACTTTTAAATGACATTCCTTAAACAAAATCAACTAATTTTAATATGTTTAATAATAAAATTAATGGAACATAAAATTTAGGTCGCTGCTCCTGTTACTTCTATTCTAAATTGAGTGTAGTCTTATAATATGAATTAACATAATTAGTAGAAATTATATTTTATAAAATCTGTTAAAATCTCAATACAATATGCCCAGATGTAGGTAGGCTACATTTTCTTTACAAGGATTTCCAAAGGAGTTTCCCAAAGTACTTACATTTTCCAGTCATTTATATCAAATCCTTTTCGAAATTAATTCATCCAAATTGACATGTTGGCGGCGTCAGGAATAACTATCAAACTACAAAATAATTGGGGCGTGCCCCGTAATCCAAATTTTTACTTTTTACATTTTAACACACGTTCCACTCCGACGCACGACCACCAGTGGCGGAACCGGAAAAAACAGCAGCTGCCTGACACTAACATTTGTCAAGTGTGACAGCTGCTGTTTTTTCCGGTCTATCCATCATATCTTTGCCAAAATTTCACGACTATGGACTGGAGTCCTACATCCATTTAACTTTTCGTTTCACGCGAACTTAGACAAAAATATACAACGTTACACAACTCATCTTCGCCTCGCTTGCCGAGTTTTGCGTTGAAGTCCTCCATAACAACTGTGAAATAGGTTTTGGAAGTATGTGTGGCTCTACTTACGTCCTCATACATTTCCTCCACCTCTTCATCCGGGTGGTTCGAGGTCGGTGCATATACCTGTATGACCTTCAGCGAATACCTTTCGGTTATTCTGAGTATAAAGTATATCACCCTGTTCGACACACTCTCGATGGTTACGATGTTGTTTACGAGTTGTCTCTTAAGATAACGGCCTATTTGGGACAAGATGCAATAATCAATTTTAATCATTATGCAAATCGTCTCCTGCTTTTTTGGGTGCAAAATAATAACCATAAAACGGCGCCGAAGGTGAAACGCAGTTCGCTGGGACCGCTTATTATTATTAAGAATAAAAATTACTAAGCCAGCCTTATTTCACCTTCGGAACACCTTTTGGTTGACATGCCATCAATGCATGCTAAACAGTTTCGATCAATATTTCTGATGCGGACGGATAAAGAATGGAATGCGCTGCCGGCTGAAGTGTTTCCGAAACCCCTCATCATCATCATCATAATCAGCCAAAGGACGTCCACTGCTGAACATAGGCTTCCCCTCGGCTTTCCACAGCGACCGATCACCAGCGGTCTGCATCCAGTTTGATCCTGCGATCTTTTTAAGGTCGTCTGTCCATCTTGTTGGTGGACGTCCTACGCTGCGTCTTTGGTCGAAGGGTCTCCATTCTAGAACCTTCCTGCCCCAACGGCCATCAGTTCTTCGCGCTATGTGCCCTGCCCACTGCCACTTAAGCTTACTGATTCTCAAGGCTATGTCCGTTACCTTAGTTCTTCTACGTATCTCTTCGTTTCTGATTCGATCTCGTAGAGAAACACCGAGCATAGCCCGCTCCATCGTTCGTTGTGTAATTTTGAGCTTCATTATAAGGCCCATAGTAAGAGACCACGTTTCGGATCCGTATGTCATCACTGGTAACACACACTGATTGAAGACTTTTGTCTTCAGACACGTTCCCGAAACCTCTAATTTGGGAATTTTCAAGAGAAGATTGATTAAGCTATTACTGATCAGACATATCCATTCTCGACGGATGGCTGATCATATATATAAAAATATATAGATACCTAGACTATAAAATTATGTAGGAATTAAAGTAATCATCCAATATCATTTATTTTTATAGCTCAAAAGATTTTTGTTTAATTTATCTTACAAAATGTAAACATAATAAATAAAAATATAAGTAAGTAACAACGGATATTGCGGTTAGAGTGGTGCGTAGTGACCAACTTACGAAAACAATGAAATAAAATCTTGTGTTTAGGACCTGTTATATTTTACTTTGTAATCTATAGAAGGGTTTCCTTTCATATAACTACAATTGTATTCTGAATATACTCAATCACGTTAAAAAAATCACTTGATTTCTCGTCAAAAATATGCCGCAGACATTATATGGGATAAATTGATGAACTATTATTTGTATTAATGCTACACCAGAAACAATCCGTAAAATAACTTTTATATTTACCAAAATATCAACAACAGGAGACTTCCACATCGTAATTTTTAGACATTGGGTGTGATCAGAATTATCAGTATGCAGCTATCTAAACGCCGAGTAAAAAAGTAAGTGCAAAGCGCTGAGTATGCCTTGTCAGCCTGGAGCCTAGCTTTTTTCAAGAGAACGCTGACTACGCCTAGTAAAAGTAGTAAGTAGTCTAACTAAATACTGATCTGCTGACTGAGTTCTGAGTTTGGAGCTTACGTCAAGACATGCCTTATTATTGTCATCAATCTTTGTGCCCCCTTTTAGTATAACTAGGCCAATATCATCACCATAAATTTCTTTAATTGCGTTTTTTAATGATTAATTTTGAAAGTGCAGGTTTTTCTTATCAGTAAATCAATCACTTATCAGTAGTGTGATTTTTCGTCTGACGCTATCTTGCATGTCGAATTAACAGTGATTAAAAAGTAAGCGTCACGCAATTGACGTTTTCACAAGAGACCACAAATTTCGGAGGGTCGGACTGACAGCACGGTAGCTCAATTGGTAAGAGCGTTTGGCCCGGTCTGCCAAAAGGTTGCTGGTTCAAGTCCCGCCCGTGCGCAAATGTTTGGTTTCTTATTTCATCTATATGATTAAAAAGTGTTTTAAAGTTCTCATTTAATACATTTAATTTGATAGCACATTCCTGTTTTTTTAAATGGTGAAAAAAATATAAGCCTCTAGTACATCTCGTTTGAACTAGTAATGAAAAATAAAAGCCTCCTTTCAAACGTTGAGGAAGTTTACGAATTACTGAGGACGAGCTGCGGAATGTAAATTTATCTTTGATTTTCTGTATATCGTCCCAAATTTTTTTTAGGCATGGTGGGACGAGTTGATGAATTACTAAATTTCCATCCTAACAAAAAAAGGAAACAACTTGCAGAATGAAGGTAGTATATATATTGATTTCTTCCATCTTGTCCTAAGTGGGCCGTAATCACGTTAGAAGAGTCGAGGAATATGTAAGTAGTATGTACCATAAAACCAAAATTATTTAATATTGTAGTACCTTACTGAAACAAGCGTTTGTTTTCAAATAAACCGTAATAAAATGATTTTTTTTCTTGAAATACCTTGAGACTAAATAATTAACATATACGTAACTTAATTAAATATTGAGCTTACATTTTCTACTAAATTGTCTTTCCGTTCCCATAAAAAGTGCAAAGTGTGGCCACCCAAATGCATCAATGTATGGGAAACATTTGAAATGCTTATAACTTTTGATTGGCGGTATATAGAGCCGTCACTTACGATTTTTTGTACTTAGAGGCGGCGTCACATCAGATTAGAAGGGTTTTCAGCTTCGTACAACACCTGGAAGTGGTAGAACTGGGTGGCTCAGACAGCCAGCATCCGGCTGTCTGAGCCAGCAGCTTTATCTCAATTTCTCCAGAACGCGTGCGTCAAGAAGGTTCAAATCTGGTCGAGAGCTGTCACTAACGTCGTCACATCAGTAAATCCTAAAAACATTTCTTCGAAACATAACATTTCGTGAAACATAGAGTAAAACAAGTTGGCTCAGATGACCGGATATTAGGCTGTCTGAGCTACACGTTTATCACGATTTCTCAAAAGGTACTGGATAAAAATGGATGAAACTACTTCGGATAACCGTCACTAACGCGTCACATTACATAATATAAGAAACAGCGCCCTGAAACCCTCTGATAGTTGAGATCTGGAAAGTCAGAAAATGCGACATTCTGGCTATCTGAGCCTAGTTTTTTGATTTCCCAAGAAAACTATTGCGTCACATACGATGAAACCTGGGTATATCAGCGTTACTAACGATTCTGTATTAGCCTAGATATGTAAGATCTTTTCAGAAGCCTGGCTCAGACGGCCGGGTGTACACCTAAACTAAGCAAGTGTAAATTCTGAATAAAATATATAATGTAAACCTTAACAAATACTTTTATCGAAAATTGGTTTGGACGGGATCGAACGAGAAGTTTTTGAGATAAAGCACATTTTCAACAACCGCATACATAGCTTTGTTCTTCATACAAACACTATGAAAAACAAAGTTACATTTGCTGTCAACAAAATATTGTGGTATTTTACTAAATAGAAGTAGTAAGTAGATTCCCTAATTCAGTTGAAGTTGGCAAGGAACCGCGCGAGTCCGACTCGCACTTGTTTATCAATCTCTCTGCATCATCCAAATGTATGACTGGGAGAGAATGCTGTTAGCATTTATTTCACCTTTTTACACTTTTATTTGTGCAATATAGTTTTTAAATAAATAAAAAAGTCAGCGAAAATAACACCGCAGTTTGGATTTCAACTGATTTCCATTCGGAAATCTAACACTAATCAAAGAAAATTACACGCCTTATTCACGCGATCGATTTAAAAATAGTGCCCCTTTAGGACGTTATTTTATGTTATGGCATGATTTGACACGCCGCTAAATATCTTGACAAATGATCTACAATACAATTTTCGTATTAAACAAGTATTTTCTGAATGCAGCACGTCAACACAGCACGTTTCCGCTCACATTTCACGGAATCTGTCTCATCATCCTGCGTGTCCACAAATATGGGACCTTGTGTTTGGCAGGACAGAGTGACAGCCACCAGTATACACCTGCCCTTAATCGCTTCAACAAAGGGCGGGCTATGAAAAACACGTTTTTGATTATCAATATAAAACAAGAGTCAATATTATTATTCACTCCTGACGTAAAAGAAAAAGAGAGGGGTGTTGTAAACATAACGCATCTGTCTGAGGAATCGTAGCACTAATGAATTCACCGATATTTGTTTAGTTTTTTTTGTGTCAGATATTTTTTCCTGTATGCTCAGCCATGTTTCATGAAAATCTGTTAAGCCGTTTATAAATTGCGCCGGATATTTTATTTTATTTTATGTAATTGTGTTGTATTTCTTTCCTGCCATCTAATTATCTCATTGCCTTCCGTAACTGTAATGTGGATAAATATAATAAAAAATACTTTAACCGTTTGATCCTGTGTGAGGAAATAAAAAGTGGCTGGCATTTAATGAAATGGCTGAACGTTAACAAGCCCAGTAATTTTTGATTTTTGGTAAGGATAACTTTGTGTGTACAATTTATTTTATAGTACTACAACTTTTCATTCATTCATGCAAAATGCACCTAGCATTAATGTTATTCAATGATAACAGTAAATTAACCTTTATATTATTGATTGCATTTTAACAGTCTAGAATAAAACATCGGAAAAACTAATTTAACCTGCGTATTTAAAAACTATTTTTATAATATCACAGATTAGTTTAACATAAATTTTCAAACAAGAAATTATGTCTTTCGTTATAGTTTGCGGCATTGGCGCCATACTTGTTTGGTGGCACTGCAGTGGAAAAATACTAAATTAAATTTTAATTATTTAGCTGGATCAAATCAGTCATCTTCAAAGGGCTTACTTTCAATACGCCATGTTGTTAAACTTTGAGTGTTACTTTTTGAATTGATCATCAGCCTAGTTATTTGATTGTATGCCAGTGTTTAATTAACTGACTGATTAAATCAGATGGCTGCGACATACACACATACATTTGTATCAATTGTGCACTTGTGAAATACTTCTCTAACATCGCTAGTTTCGTGGCCCAAACAGCTATTGTGTCGAGGGTAATTAAGCTAAATCTCTCTCATTGTGCGCGAGGATCGCTTCGTCATCGCACACTGTTTGTTGCATATCCGATATAGTTTATTAGTATGTATATTCAGAGAAGATATTTATTTTCGTAGGTCCGGAATATACTTCAGTACGAAATAGGGACAAGACCTGGGTTAGAGAAATAAATATTATTATAACAACGTACTCTGACCTGACATTATTGCCGGTGAAGCAGCAGAGAACCGCTAGTTAGACTTAAAGATTAACCCATAGTTCAAAATTTTACGCTTTAGGAAAGAACCTAACCAAACCTTAATATTATGGTCGATATAGTACAGCATTACAAGGATTTTCGTGTCAATTACCTCAGTGTCTGAAAAGGAAAGTCTTCAACCAGTGTGTGTTAGTGATGACATACGGATCCGAAGCGCGGTCTCTGACTCTGGGCCTCATAAAGAAGCTCAAAATCACACAATGAGTGATGGAGAGGGCGGTGTTTCTCTACAAGATCGAATCAGAAACGAGGAGATATGCAGAAGAACTAAGGTAACGGACATATCCCCACGAATCAGTAAGCTCAAGTGGCAGTGGGCAGGGCACAAAGCGCAAATAACTGATGGCCGTTGGGCAGGATCACACTAGATGCGGACCGCTTGTGATCGATCGCTGTGGAAACCGTGGGGGAGGCCTATGTTCAGCAGTGGACGTCCTTTGGCTGATACTGATGATGATGATAACCTGGATTACCGATTTCCGTTAAAACTAAAGACTAAAGATAACGCATAAAGACATGCCATATTTTCATTTCATTAGATGCCTTAGTATTTGTAGTGATATTATTAACTTTTATTTCTTGTAAAACGGTAATTTTTAATGTTCAATAACATCGATAAAATCGATTTCATGATCGCATCCTTAAGACGGTAAGTATTCATTGTTCAAACTTTGTTAATTAATAATTTGTAATGTCCGTGCCGATGACATCTTAATGAATAATGTGAACCAGTCCACTGTTTTACGCAGTGAAAGGAACTCAATGAATTATTTTCGTTTACTTTTATTTTATACTATCGGTCCCCCGCAGCGTCGCCCGCGTAAAATTTCGGATTCCCCGTTATAAATATCCCCGAAAAACATTTGGCGTTGACACGTTTGGGCCGTTTAGAAAAATTGGGCCAAAATTAAATTCAGTAACAGCCAATAATAAAGCTGGCTGGTTCCTAGCTCAAAGGATTAGCATAGCTATCCAACGCGGCACCACAGCCAGCATCATAGCCTCTTTGCCGCAAGCAAATGGTTACGTTTTTGATTGATTTTTTATGTTTCATGTCTTTTTTTTGATTTTTTTCTTATTTGTTATAAATAAAGTTATTTACGAAAAACACATACTTCCATTGTAATTAACAACCTAGTAACCATAGCAGTTAGCAAGCCTAAGCGCACGTTGTACTTAAGTTGCTAGTATTATTTTGGTGCGGAGTTATTTAAAACTGTGATCGCTTCTAAGATATTTCTTGAAATTATTTGATGTAAAGGGGAAATTTCGTTCGAAATAAAATGTTCGTGGTGATAAGAATGTCTATTTTAATAAGAATCAATACCTGTGTCCATTAAAATACCTTTGAAAATAGTACATTATTTATTATCTAGTTTATGAACTTATCGAAGTTTGTAGTGAGTTAACCATATAAGATAAACATATGCTGTCGCGGACTTTATTGAAGAACTTTTAAAGTGTGTACGGGCGTCTGAGCCAGGCTTCTAGAGAGATCTAGCATAACTAGGCTGATAAAGAATCGTAAGTGACGCTGATATATCCAGGTTTCATCGTATGTGACGTAATAGTTTTCTTGAAAAATCAAAAAACTAGGCTCAGACAGCCAGAATTTCGCATTTTCTGACTTTCCAGATCTCAACCATCTGTGAGTTTCAGGGCGCTGTTTCTTATAAAATGTGATGTGACGCATAAGTGACGGTCACGCGAAGTGGTTTCATCCATTTCAATCCATTTCTTTTTGAGAAATCGTGATAAACGTATAACAGACAGCCTGATATCCGGTCGTCTGAGCCAACTTGTTTTTCTCTACATTTCACGAAATGTTATGTTTCGAACAAATGTTTTTAGGATTTACTGATGTGACGACGTCAACGACAGCTCTCGACCAGATTTGAACCTGACGCACGAGTTTTGGAGAAATTTAGAAAAAGCTGCTGGCTCAGTCAGATGTATGCTGGCTGTCTGAGCCACCCTGTTCTACCAATAACAGGTGTTGTAGCTGAAAACTCATCTAATCTGATATGAGGCGGCCTCTAAGTACAAAAAATCGTAAGTGACGGCTCTAAACGGCGCTAATCTATAGTTATAAGCATTTTAAATGTTTCTCATTCATTGATACATTTGGGTGGCTCACTTCGCACTTTTTATGGGAACTGAGAGACAATTTAGTAGGCGTAGGCTCATATCAAGGCAGATGCTTGCTCCTGCTAATTAAATATTTAATAACGTAGTCAATAACTACGCCGATGAAGGAAAAAATGTTAATTATGTATGGAGTATTCTAAGGGTGTCAGTTCGAGTTACCTCCACGTGACGACTGGGATGTTACTGAATCCACTCTGACTCGTCAGAGGGGAAGCAGTAGCGCCTGTCGCGGTTCACCCTGGGCAACGCCAGGTAGTGCGGCATTGAAATTCCACTCTGGGATCTCAATGACGTGGTATCTGGCGGCTAAAGACTCGATACCATCCCCAATCTAAGGTGTTATCCGTACCGTGCCGAGAGATGCGTGGCTGAGGGGGAGCTCAGTCGTTAGCGGTGGGCCCTCGATACCAGGCGACCTCGAGGTGTATCTAGCCTTACTCCGGCATGCGAGGCTCTGCCGGAGTGGACCTACTTTCCCTAGCTACTCGTGGGACCAACATGAATAAAGATTTAAAAAATAAAGACGATGGTAACCTGGAAGACCTATGCCAGGAACTTATGCCTCTGATAGAAGGCGCAGAGCAACCTGCCCAAATATCGGAGCAACTCTCCATGGAGACAGAGGACTCCATCAGCACGGCGGAAAGGGCTGCTTGCGGCTCACCCTCGCCGATTGATGAATCCACCGCCTCCAAACGTAGTGACAGGAAACTGTCAAGTGCTGCCAAAAAGCGCTTCGTGGCTCTGAGACAGCTGGGAGTGGAGCCGAGTATGGCTTCAACACTGGCGTTAAAGAGCTTCGCTGAGCTGAAGCAGACGGGATATAAGTTTAAATCCTCGCAATCTGAATCTGCGCGCAAACCGGTCAAACGGGTTCGCTCAGAGGAAGAATCACCAAAGGGACATATCACCAAAGCCCCAAAGGTGAGTGAGGACTTAGACACCCCAACCACCGTAGCCTACAGCGAGGCCGTACGCTCAATCCGGGTTGGCATAAAAGACTCCAAGTCCTTGATGACTGACACACAACTGGAGTCGCTGCGCAATACCATCCTGCAAAGCATCGCTCAATCCGGAAGGGTTGAAGGGCCTAAATTTAAGGGCTTCTCCTTCAAGCCAGGCTGGCTTCTCATTACATGTGAGAATGAGCGGTCTAAAGCATGGCTTGAGAGAAAAATACCCCCCCTCAGACCGTGGCCGGAGGCGAGACTTGTTCTCATGAACGAGGCTGACATCCGGAAACCGAATGTGGGGGTGGTATTTATCCCAAGCTCTGAGGCCGATTGCGCAAAGCGGGCCTTAGAACTTTTCGGTGCTCAGAATGAGGGTCTGAACACCGAACATTGGAAGGTCCTCAACACGAAGGTCGAAAAGGGAGGTCTTACCTTGACCGTATCCTTGGACGACCACTCGTTTGAGGCCCTCAAGAATGCGGACCTAAAGGCCAACATTGGCTTCAAAAAGGTCCAGTTCAGGATCAGAGGCCCTACCTTGGCCATTGATCCACCTCCCGCTGAACCCTCGACCTCCACCGCAACCGACACCACCCCAACCCCCATACCTACAACCACTCTCGCTGAGGGCACCGTGCAGATTTGTGCAGGAGCACAACGGAACAACCTTCCTCCAACTCCCTCCACCTCCACTTCGACAGGGACCAATAGGGGAAGAGGTACGCGGTTTCCCCTCCACAGGGGGGCCACTAGGGGCGCACATCCGTCCAGAGGTAGGAGACACAGCAGGGGTACAAACCGAGGACGACGAGGCACACAAGGCGCCGCGGCTCCCACAGCCAGTAGTCCCCACCAACCTCAACGCCCAAAGGGGCTGGCGGTGCTCCAGGCCAATCTACACTACGTTATTGCAGCCTCTGCGGTTGTAGAGAAGATCTTCAGCGAAGGTGGCCTGGACATCGCTCTCATTCAATAACCATGGATAAACGCCGATTCCGTGGTAGCCGGTCTGAACAATGCGGGTAAGATCCTTGTATACGAAAAAGGCCTTAAACCTAGGGTCTGCATCGTATTTAACAAAAATATTAACTTCTTACCTGTTCCAGAACTTTGCAGCGAAGATACAGTCACCGCATACGTAGAAGTCAAAGGGCCGAATAGGTCCAAAGTACTTTTCTGCTCGGCATATCTTCCTGGTGATAAGCAGGATCTCACTGAAGAACTGACTAAAGTCCTGGATTATTCTAGAAGACAAAAGTCGGAGCTGATAGTGGGATGCGATGCTAACGCCCACCATACCATCTGGGGGAGCTCGGATACGAACAAAAGAGGTGAGCTACTATCCGATTTTCTACTAACTAATTGTCTACATGTGCTGAACAATGGCCACACGCCAACATTCGTAACAAAAAATAGACAAGAAGTATTAGACCTAACATTCGCAACAAAAAATGTGTCAAAATGTGTAACAAAATGGCACGTCAGCAGCGATAATTCAATGTCCGACCATAGACATATACTTTTTGATGTTTCCGGGTTAGCAGAAGCTCAACACATAAGAGTGAGAAATCCAAAAGACACCTCCTGGGATATGTATAGAACCATACTCAGCGAGAATCTAAAGGACATACCCAAAACTATCAAAACACCTGACTCTCTTAATGCCGCGGTCAAGATGCTCAACAATGGCATAATAGATGCCTACGAACAGAGCTGTCCCGAAAGAGAAATAAAGCCGAACAAATCACCCGTGTGGTGGAACAAAAATCTGGAAAAGCTCAGAACCACCACACGCCGTATATTCAATCGGGCCAAACCGTGCAATTGGGACCAGTACGGCAAAGCCCTTACAGAATATAACAAACAAATCAAAAAAGCCAAAAGAGCTTCTTGGTGACGCTTCTGTGAACAAATTGCCCAAACCCACAAAGGAGCAAGAATTCACAAAATACTCGCTAAGACCCCAAATAAATATCTTGGACTACTTAAAAAGCCAGATAACACATTTACGAACACTGAGATTGAGACTCTAGATCTCCTTAGGTCTTCACACTTTCCGGGTTCGTACCAAATCGACACACAAAGCTACACCCAAAGGAATGATGAATTCCATAGGGCAAAATGTTCAGACTGGAATAAGGCCGCTAATATCTTTAGGCCTAACCAGATTAGATGGGCTTTGGAAAAATTCCAACCATTTAAATCAGCGGGAGAACATGGCATTTTTCCTGCTCTGCTGCAAAAAGGAAATGACCTGCTTCTTCCACATCTGGTAAAAATATTCAGAGCAAGTTACGCCTGGGGTACTATACCAGAACCATGGAATTGGGTCAAAGTACGTTTTATACCAAAAACAGGGAAAAGAGACTACTCACAACCCAAATCCTTCAGACCCATAAGTCTAACATCCTTCCTAATGAAGACCATGGAAAGGATTGTAGACCAGCACATTAGGGCCAAATACTTAGTGGACAGGCCATTAAGTATCAACCAACATGCATACCAAAAGGAAAAATCCAATGAAACAGCCCTCCTCGATCTGGTCGACAAGGTGCAAAAATCCCTAGAGGATAAGCAAACAGCCCTGTGTGCTTTTCTAGATGTTGAAGGTGCATTTGATAATACCCCTATAGAAACCATTCTTAATGGAATGGAGGCAAAAGGGATAGATGAAAGCACCATCAGATGGGTAAAAAACATGCTCTCAAATCGAGTAGCAAACATTACCCTCAATGCTTCAAAGCTTGAATTCCTTGCCACGAGAGGATGTCCACAAGGAGGAGTACTGTCTCCACTTCTATGGACCCTAGCAGTAGACCAACTACTTGTTAAGATGGCAGAAAAAGACTATGATACACAAGGCTATGCTGATGATCTGGTAGTGATCATCAGAGGTTCCTGCCTCAGCACAATTTCTAGTCTAATGCAAGGCGCTCTCAACACCATAAGTAAGTGGTGTAGAGAAAACGAATTATCTATCAATGCAGATAAAGCAGTGATAATCCCATTCACAAGGAAGAGAAAACTGGAAAAACTGGTGAATGCAAAGTTAAATGGTAAAATTCTTCCTTACTCTAGTGAAACCAAGTATCTAGGGGTAACGTTTGACCAAAAACTTACTTGGAACTCGCACCTAGATAATATCATTCAAAAAGCCAAAATGGCTCTGTGGAGCTGCTGTCGAATGGCGGGGTCAAGATGGGGACTAAAACCCAAAATTTCCGTATGGTTGTACACAGCGGTCGTGAGACCAGTAATAACATATGCAACTGCCGTCTGGTACAGCAAGGTCAACCAAGCGACAACAATACAGAAACTGAGCAGCCTGCAAAGGCTTGCCTGCATTACAGCAACTGGAGCACTGTCTACGACACCAGGGGCAGCTTTAAACGCTCTGCTGGATCTAACACCTCTGCATTAACACGTACAAAAAGAGGCCAAGCAGAGCACCTATAGAATCTGCTCCCGCACGAAAGTCAGATGGGCTTCTCAAAATCTGATAAGACTCAAGGAATCAGTACTTGAAAACCGACTACTAAGCATGCCTAGTGACGACATGCACACGGAATGTAACTTTAAATGGCTTGAGGGTCAAATGTCATTTAAGAAAGGTAGCCACGTCTGGTACACGGACGGATCCAAAAAAAGGAAATAATGTAGGTTGTGGGGTCTACGCAGAGAGGCCTAAGCTCAAAGTAAGTGTAAACATGGGGACTGAAACCTCCATCTTCCAAGCCGAGGTCTTTGCCATAAACAAATGTGCAGAGATAAACCTTGAGAAGAGACTCCGGAACCAACACATCTACATCAACTCAGATAGCCAAGTTGCATTGCTGGCTCTAAAATCCTTCGAACAAATGTCAAAACTGGTGCAAATATGTACTGAGACATTGAATGAACTGGGAAACACCAACAAAGTCACACTTACATGGGTACCAGGGCATTCAAAGATTGAAGGAAACGAAATAGCAGATGAACTTGCTAGAGAAGGAGCCGACAACCCTCAAATCGATGTAGAACTTTTCTGTGGCATCACTTAACAACGCGCCACCACGCTTCTAACCACCCTCTGTAAACAAGAGGCCATTGAGTCGTGGAAGTCTACACAAGGACAAGAACACTCAAAAGCACTAATTCGAGGTTACAACAACAAACCAGCTAAAGATCTGTTAAAGTTCGAAAGATACAAAGCTTGTGCAGTAACCAGAATACTAACTGGCCATTGCAAACTGAACAAACATTTGGCCAATATGAACATGACCGAAGACGCTCTATGTAGATTCTGTAATACAGAAGAAGAAACGGCCATGCATATTCTCTGCTCATGCGGACCGCTTATGAGCAAAAGAAGTATCCATCTCGGGCGGCAAATCATGCACCCGGATGAGATAGCAGATATCACGCTCCAAAGAATCTGGAAGTTTATAGACTCAACGGGACTAAGCAGTGAAATTTAAATATAAGGGCGCCACAATAGATCATACCTGGTCGAGATAGCAACATTAAAGCCCAACAACCAATAATAATAAAATGGAGTATTCTAGGTTTTTTTTTATTACTCTTTATTTGAAAATAACCGCTAGTTCCAGCTCGTTACTACAATGTAAGACTATTTCCTAAATACTATTTTTACCCTGATGAAATGCGTCATCAGACTTTTAGGGTCAGTTACAGAAAATAAACTCCAGTTCACAATGGCGTTATTTGGCCTCATTTTATTGTTTAATTTCCTAGGCATTTTTTGACACTACTTGGAATCCACAGTTTACCTTCAAACATTTTTTTGACATATCAAACATGTGCATGCACCAAGTTTGGACGGTAATTTTGGACTTGCTAATAAAGGGAGAATGCCCAAATCTGTCCCAATCTAATTAAGCAGAGTATAAGCATGACATATAAACCAAAATTCGTTTTTTATTTTTATAATTCATATTTGTTTGTTACGAAAAAAACTTTTGTGGGAATTTTATTTTCATTTTAATTGATTATTCAAATCACTAAATCCTATTTTGAATACAGTTAGCAGCACATCAGGTTATACGAAAACAGCTTTTATTTTGTAAAAAATAGAGGTGGTTTTAAGGTATAGTCTGTCGTGCGGCCATGTAAACATTTACAGGGACAGTTAAAATCTAAAATCATCACTGTTGCTTTAGTCATTGTGATGCAAAAACAAAATGCCTATTTAATAAAATAGATAACATTTT
This sequence comes from Pyrausta purpuralis, assembly GCA_963924145.1. Lineage (NCBI taxonomy): Eukaryota > Metazoa > Arthropoda > Insecta > Lepidoptera > Crambidae > Pyrausta > Pyrausta purpuralis. The sequence continues at coordinate 21,664,871 of OZ001657.1, forward strand.
AGTTGTTTATTCTTTGTAATGGATCTGTGGGTATCGGAAATATAATTATCTTTACATGATGAGGATCTTGTAGGGCAATCGGCAGTATGCGTAACAAGCCCCGTAAATGGTATATAATTTATAGAACTATATCCATCCGTCATCATGATTGATACAATACAATTATGTGGTTTATTTTCGTTGTCCATTGCTTCTTATGAAATGCAAATGTTTTGGTCATTTGAAGCCACGAGTTGAGTTTTATTATTCCTCCACGTTCAGATTCTGTACTCTTTTGTGCAAGTGCTGTGCTGTTTTTATGACGAACGTACATACGTCCACAATGCCAGTGCCTCGCTGTGTAAACTGTTCTCTTGTTCTAAGGCATCTGCTGCCTTACCAGTTACCACCAAGTGGCTGAGGCAAGCGAGGCTATGCTTAGTATTCTACGCTCCTTGATAAGCATTGCCATTGTAAGTAATAAACACTTTTGACTGCTGTTGATAGTAATTATTAATAAAATGCAGTGTTTCTTGTGACATGCATAATATTGAAATCTAGTGATCATATATATGGAGCTGTATATTATTTGGGTGTATAGTATTGTTATTTTTTCAGATCACTGAAGACAATCATCTCTGTCAATGTTTTGTCATACTACTTAACGAATCAACTTCCTCTTCTGGAAGTCCAGTAGTACAGGCTTAAGGGCACCCACAAGTGTGCCATGTATGTGGAAAGTCCATTATAAAAGCCAAGATAGATCAACTTTCGGATCAATAGTCTAGAGAGGGATGTTATTGTTTTATGCATAATGTTTCATCAGGTAAATATTAGCTTTGTTTACAAATTAAATGATTTAATTATAGAAATATGTATTTTGAATTAATTAATTAGTTGATTCCAAAAAACAGTTTTTATTTTCAGATTAAACGGCTTGAGAAAGTCTGTTTACCCTATTGAACAATTGTCTATAGAAGTGTGAGAGGACATGCATTAGTTGACCCGAGTAGACAACAAGAGGTTGTGCTAGAAGCAGCTTCCACATCTTATCAAAACTTGGATACTTCTATGTCTTCATCGAGAACTTCCATGGAGTCACCAATACAAATACCACCTTCATTACCAACATTTCAATCAAATGTTATTACTGGTGTCTGCGCCAGCATTATTTTTAAACAATGTTTTTTATAAATATGAAGATGATGAATAAATCATATAATTAAAAGAGTTTTAATCATTTCTTTTAATGACTTAACTTGTAATATAATCTAGATACAGCAGGTATTGCAAAAAAACTATCAATTATTTTAAGCATTCATTATACAATTAAAGGCAAAACTATGTATGTCCACACTTTTATTTTGAGTGATTTTATTTCTTAGAATACTCACAGTTGGAGTGGTTGAACATTATTTCAATATGTTGATGTGCATTTTTTCATTAATACCTATCTTATTTACCTCGTATTTCCTCATTTAGTACCTAGGAAAACCCCACAAACAATAAGTTTTTTTTCAAGTTCATTTTATTTTATAATATTACTTTTCCTTTATCACCAGTTTTGCTAGTTATACAAATTCATTTGTTGCGCAACCAAGTTCCATAGTAAAATGGGCAATCTCCTTTAAGCAAGTTCCGCAATATCCAGATTTTTAGGGTAGTACTTGTAAGGATGAGAAAAAATAATAAAAACCAATAATAGGTGAAAATTAAGGAAAACATCATAAAAATAATTCTATCTCCTAAACTAATCAAAATCGTAGAACCTACATAGGGGTGATTTGGATGCACCTTAATATTAGGCACCTAAATTTTAGCTTTGAGCATCAACTCCCCGGTCACCCTGTATATATACATATTTATATACACAGTCTGGCCATAAATACTGTTACAATTTAAAAATAAGAAAGTTATTACATTTGAATTTGGAATCTGTGTAACAAACTAACAATGTAAACAAATATAATAGTTCTGCTACCAGGCTCTAGATGGCGCTTCTCAATATTAGCCCGCGCTGGTTAAGTTTTTAATCAATATCATAAGTAAGCCCATAAATTAATCCCACTACCTGACAATAGATGGCGCTGATCATATGTAACTCGCGCTGAACATGTTTTTGCACCGTAGGTTAAGTACTCCTGAGCTTTGTATGTAAAATCAATCCAATCCATTCCTTGGGTCTCTAGAAAGCACCTTATTGGTTTTTACCATCTTGGGCATCTAGTCTCTTCAATACCTTAGTGGATATTTTGGGTTCCTAGAACGCACCTTATTGGTTTTTACCATCTTGGGCATCAAGTAATCCCATTTTTTTTAATCTGTTCGAATCTTATCGTTGCTCGGTCCGCACCCTATTTTGTACCTCAAGATTGTGGAATAAACTCGTATCTTCGCACTTTGGACTTTTACTAACGGAGACGTCACGCCGTGCCCTTCCGCCCGTACTTCGAGCAACAGTGACTACAAATCTGGCGCCCAACGTGGGGCCAACAACGACCCGAAGTACGTAGTCACAAGATACGGACGGAAATACTGACAGATGACCAATTTATCCGCCTTATTGCGTCGCTTAACAACCGTCGCAGCACGCTGGCTTCATGCAAAAATACTTACGATGGCGTGAAAAACTCGGAGACTGTTGAGGCATTTCTAGCTGCTGTCCGAGTTTATAAGAAGGTAGAAGGAATTTACGATACGGACGCCTTAGATGGAATCCCGTTACTACTGCACGATGAAGCAGCAATCTGGTGGCAGGGAGTGAAGGAGACGATTACTACTTGGGGGCAATTCAAGGAACAGCTTCGCACTAATTTTGCCCCAAAGAAACCTGAATCTACCACGAGATTATCAGTGAACGGCAGACGAAAAATCAGGAGACCGCTACCTTTATCGCAAAGAAAAAGATGCTCTTCTTTCAGCTACCCAAAACTGAGCAACTTAAAGAGAAACAACAACTCGATCTCATTTATAGTTTACTGAGCCTGACAATACATGACAAAGTACCTCAGGGAAGCGTAGCGAGTTTCGACGAATTATTCTCTCGCGAACCAATCTCTGTTGTATCAAATAAGAAATTTGTGAACAACAAGATCTGCTGCAAATACTGCAAATTGGTCGGCCATGAGTACGAGAAATGCTGCAAGCGGAAGCTGACGTCGAATGAACCAACAAAAGCACAAACTACAGAAAGCACTGCCAGTACCAGCCGTGATTCGACTACTTCAAACAAGCTTGCGTGTTATGGATGTGGAGCACCCGGAGTTTATCGTAGCAACTGTACTACATGCAGTGAGACGAAATCAGGCCCGGACACGAAGCTGAGTTTTTGCTTCGTTAAAGTTGAAGTAGACATACACGCTCGACCTACAGTATTTTTAAAGGTAAATGGAATGGACGGCACAGCTTTTATTGATACATGCGCTAAGGCTAGCGTATCTTCATTTCAACTCTATGACACTCAAAAAGCGCGGACAGACCTTCAACCATCAAACGTGAACATCACTCTGGCAGATGGAGTCCCACATCAGAAATAAGTCCTTACGTTCGATGCGGATGTGGAACTATGTGGGAGAAATTTCCGTACGAACTTCATTGTTATGCCCGATTCTCCTGATAACCGAACTCTACTAGGAGTGGGATTTCTGAAACAGGCTGGCATACCATTGAACTTGGCTCAATTCACGTGGCATTTTGTCGATACACCACAGAAGGTATACGAGCTATTTTCTGAGGATTTTATCACTTTCAACGACCCCAAGATTCCTCCTAAGATGATAGACTTGGCGATGGTCTCTTCAAACATTACGAATAATACAGCTGCACCAAGATCATTGATCACTGCCACACGGGCCTATATACACAAACCAACAATGATCCCACCTGAAGAGAATACAGCAGAACTGCCTGTTGAAGCCGCTAGTACTGGATATAAACTGATCCCTCTGGATATTTGTACGACTCCACCACCCCTCAAGCAAATGAGAACCACTATCTTTGACGGCTACTCTCCTCGACTCGAGTACATCATGGAAGATGCTGTCAACAATATCAACGAGTTTGATTACAATAATATGTCCTCTAATTCAATAGATCTAATTCCTGATGTTCACATTGTTCTTAACTTCTTATCTGTAAATATGTTATATTCCCATATCATAATGTAATCCACAACAGGCAAAAAAATGAAGAACTAGTAAGTCCGATGTATGTACTGGCATGCCACACGCTGTTTTAAATGATTTCAACAAAAATTGTACACATCAACTAAGTTTCAAAAAGTCATAAAAGTCAGTTATAATTGCAAATAGACCCACTTTTATACATATGTATGTATAAAAGGGGTTTAAAGTATAAATTTATTTTATATTGCATGTAGTTATATAATATTATTTTGTATTTATCCGTACTTTGTATTTGTAATCAATGTAAAAAATATAAGGCATTATTGGTACCATTACAAAGAAATCATGTAATATTGCCACATTATATATTTTATCTTATTTGCTTACCCATATCCATACAAATAAGTATAAACATTTTGCGAAGTAGACATTCTGCGAAAAGGAAGTTATGCGTCCGGTGGACATTTTGAAAAGTGGACATTCTGCGCCTGAGCCCAATAAAGTCCGCGATAGCATATATCTATCTCATAAGTATGGTTTACTTTGTATTTGTAATCAATGTAAAAAATATAAGGCATTATTGGTACCATTACAAAGAAATCATGTAATATTGCCACATTATATATTTTATCTTATTTGCTTACCTATATCCATACAAATAAGTATAAACATTTTGCGAAGTAGACATTCTGCGAAAAGGAAGTTATGCGTCCGGTGGACATTTTGAAAAGTGGACATTCTGCGCCTGAGCCCAATAAAGTCCGCGATAGCATATATCTATCTCATAAGTATGGTTTACTCACTACAACCTATTTTTGGGTTCCGTAGCCGTATGCCAAAAACGGAACCCTTATAGTTTCGTGAAGTCTGTCCGTCTGTCTGTTTGTTTGTCTGTTCGTCCGTCTGTATGTCACAGCCACTTTATTCTGTAACTATAAGCAGCACACTGCTGAAATTTGGTAGGAAGATGTATCCTGTAATCCGCCTTACGATACTTATAGAAAAAACTAATGATATTTAAGGGGGTTCTCATCCTTGAAACTAAAACCGAAATATTTTTTTAAGTCAAACCTATGCGTGTGCGGTGTTCGTGGATAGGTCTTTCAAAATGACATAGAGGTTTTTATAACCATTTTTATTTAAAGTCTAACGTTTGATAGATAGACGCTTCCAAAGTGGTAAAATGGGCGTCCCCCCACCTAACTTCTAAACTAAGCGAGTGTTAATTTCGAAAAAAATGGTTTGGACGGGATCGAACAAGTAGTATATGAGATATAGCACATTTTCAACAACCGCAAAAATAACTTTGTTCTTCATACAAATACTATAAAAAACAAAGTTACATTTGCTGTCAACAAAATATTGTGGTATTTTAGCTAAGTGGAAGTAAGTGGATTCCCTCATTCAGTTAATGTTGGCAAGGAACCCTCAGTGCGCGAGTCCAACTCGCACTTGGCCGGTTTTTTTATAAAAATATTATTAAGCTGAAGAGTTGGTTTGTTTGTTTGAACGCGCTAATCTTGGCCCGATTTAAAAAAAAGGGGGCGCGCGAAACTTTAGGCTATAAAAAATCCTAGGCTATCAAAAACCGTTAGTTAGCGATAAATGTCCAGCACTATACATGAATGACGTACAATATTTAAATATTTTTTATTAAAAGTACGGATTTGTAGATCATCATCATCATAATCAGCCAACAGACGTCTACTGCTAGACAGAGGAATCCTCTACGCTTTCCACAGGGACTGATCGCAAGTGGTCTGCATCCAGTGCGATCCTGTGATCTTAACTAGGTTGTCTCTCCATCTTGTCGGTGTACGTCTAGGCTGCGAAGAGTCTCCAATATAGAATTTTGTCCCATGGTCCCAAAGGCCATCAGTTCTTCGCGCTATGTGCCCCGGCTATTGCCACTTGAGCTTACTGACTTTCAGCGCTATGTCCGTTACATTAGTTATTCTACGTCAGTACATACGATTTGTAGATACCTACCTATACAAAAAAATAATTTAAGGATCTACAATTGAATCGTCTTGTTTGTTTTGTTATACCCATTGAATAATTAGCTAGAGCTTTACAATATATTCTTATAAGCTGAAGAGTTTGATTGAACGTGCTTATCTCAGGAACTTCTTGGCCGATTTGAGGAAATATTTTTATGTTCAATATCATATTTATTGAGGAAGGTTATTAAACATCACGATAAGACTTACAAGAGCATAGCAATAATGAAAAATATTGCAAAAACGGGGGAAAAATATTCTTTTAAGAGCTTCGGTTGCGGACGCTGCGTAAACCGTTTAAAATGAACAAAAATGACTTATGATGGGATTGTTTCACTTTTAAGTGTGGGTGTACACTCGACGTCTGAGCTAGGCTTATGTATTATAGATAGATCTAGCATATTTAGGCTATGATATATTCAAATTTTAATCGTATGTGACGGAATACTTTTCTTGAAAAAATAAAAACTAGGCTCTGACAGCCAGAATTTCGCATTTCCTGACTTTCCAGGTCTCAACTATCTGTGGGTTTCAGGGCGCTTTTCTGAGCCAACTTGTTTTTCTCTACATTTCACAAAATGTTATGTTTCAAACAATTTTTTTTAAGGATTTACTGATGTGACGACGTCAACGACAGCTTTCGACCAGATTTAAACCTTCATGACGCACGAGTTTTGGAAAAATTAAGGAAAAGCTGTTGGCTCAGACAGATGGATGCTGGCTGTCTGAGCCACCCTTTTCTACCAGTAACAGGTGTTGTACGAAGCTGAAAACTCATCTTCTCTTATATTAGGCGGCCTCTAAGTACAAAAAATTATAAGTGACGGCTCTATATGCCGCCAATCAAAAGTTATAAGCATTTTAAATGTTTCTCATACATTGATGCATTTGGGTGGCCAAACTTCGCACTTTTTATGGGAACGGAAAGACAATTTAGTAGAAAATGTAAGCTGGAGCCCCTTATATCAAGGCGGATGCTTTCTCCTGCTATTTTAATATTTAATTTTGTAGTCAATTACTACGCCGATGGAGGAAAATATGTTAATTATTTATGATAAGTCGTTTGATTATTAACTATTTATTTGAAAACAATCACTAGTTTCAGTAAGGTACTCCATTATTAGAGAGTTTTGGTAAGGTACATACTACTTACTCATTCCTCAACTCGTCCCATGTGATTAAGGCTCACTTGAAACAAGATGCAAAAAAACAATATAAGTTCATTCTGCCAGTCGTTTTCTTTTTTTCTTTGGGTGGAAAATTTAGTAATTCATCAACTCGTCTCACCATGCCTATAATATATTTGAGACGAAATGCAGAAAATCAAAGATATATTTACATTTCGCAGCACGTCCTTAGTAGTGCTTTAACTTTCTCAGCGTTTAAAAGGAGGCTTTTATTTTTAATTTTTTGTTTAAAGGAGATGTACATACCACGATCATATTTTATCAAACCATGTACAGGCTCATATTTTATTCACCACTAAAAAAAAACAGGAATACGCTATCAAGTTAAAGAAAATATGTTAAATGACAACTTTAAAACGCTTTTTAATCACTGTTAGATCGACATGCAAGATAGCGTCAGACGAAAAAGTTGACATTTACAGTGATGACAGTTGCTGAAAAAAATCGACACTGATTAGTGATTGAATTACTGACAAGGAAACCTGTACTTTCGAAATTATTCATTAAAATAGCAATTAAAGAAATTTATGGTAATGATACTGGGCTAGGTATTCTAAAAGGAGGCACAAAGACTTATGATAATAATAAGGCACGCTTTCACGTAAGCTCCAAACTCAGAACTCAGTCAGCAGATCAGTATTTAGTTAGATTACTTAATACTTTTACTGGGCGTAGTCAGCGTTATCTTGAAAATAAAGTAAAAACCGACTTCAAAACCAAAATGCACTAAAAAGTCTTAAATAAACTTTTCACCATTGAAAGGAAAGGAATCCGTTTTAGGCAAACAATTTCTTTTTGGAGTCGGTGGAGTGATAGTTGATGCTTGATGATCAAAGTGATAGCACCGACTCCAAGAACAATTTTTTTGCCTAAAACGGATTTCTTTCCTTTCAATGGTGAAGAGTTTATTTAAGACTTTTTAGTGTATTTTGGTTTTGAAGTCGGTTAACACTTTTTTTTAAAGTTTATTTTATTTCTTCATTTTTAGTGATTACATAAGAGGGGAGGGGGGGGGGGGAAATTGCACCTTCTGATTCTGTTTTTTAAGAAGCTACAAATTACTTATCATAAGTTCCGTCATTATAATTACTGAACTCATTAAATCTCTGAAAAAATTTTTTTATGCAGTACAGCAATCAAGTCAAAAATACCAACACCAGGTAGCCTCTTCGTAGCTCACTAGCTACGGAGTAGTATTTTGTAGATAAGCGCTAGCTACGGGCTAGGGTGTGAGTTTTCCCATTCGTTTTTCTTTTAATGTTGTGAAGAGGTTTTCTTGTAAAAAACTTGCTCCGAATTTTAAGAAAATATTTTTCTTAGAATAAGCTTAACTCATATTATCATCCCTGAGTTGGATGTCACTGACCAAAACAACACCCTGTATAACACATCTGATTAACACATCTGATTTACACATTTTAATTAAATGTGAATAATAATACTCGTATTATACTCGTCATAAAATCAATGAAGTCTACGAACACGACTTCATTGCTTTATTGAAACGAAATTAATGTTTCCTGTCCTGTGAACATAAACTTTAAAAGGCCCTAAACACCACAACCTGTGGTAATAAACATGACAGGTCCAAAACAAAACATTTCACGTTATTTTTTTCGTTATCCCTACGCACCTCTCTAACCGCCATATCCATTCTTACTTACTTACATTTTGTAACATATATATTATTTAAACTTTCTTGTTAAATCCAACAAAAAACTTTTGAGCTGTAATTGTCCTGCCTTCGACTCTGAGATTTAATTGACCATGTAGTATGCCCTACTACGCGTCTATTCACTCGCACACAGGTTTAGCGCAAGAAAGAGAAGGTAAATAACCTCACTCCCTCCCACGCCTCACAGCACTGCCAGCCGCCTGTCGCTCATTCGTGTCCGTGCGCGCGCGCCGTTCCAACGCATGCAGTAACCACAGTATATAACCGTTAAGTTTTTATTTCGTGCTAAACGAAATTTATCTCATAGTGATATGTTAGTTCAACAATTTTTTGTTTATTTAAAAAGTGAATGTGAAGTAAAACGCACTATCCAGCGTGGCTGCACCATGCATGCTTTACGCTTCGCGGCCGAGCTAACACGCGATGCTAGCCAGTCCGCATTTTCCGCTCCGAATCAATACGCGATATTGATCTGTAGCAAATACTGGCAAAGCTGACACGCGAGGTCAGCCAGTCCTAATTATCTGGATTATTCTAGATCTTATATGAGACTTTTGGTATGCGTTGCTTCCAATATCCTATCCTCATTTTCATTGCGAAAAAAGAGAAACAAGTTAGCTGAAGTTACAGCCAATTGAGCTTTAATGCTATAATAATATATTACAGCAAAAGGAATTCATGAATAATATTTAGCAGCGCTGACGATGCGCCACTATGGCCTCTAAGCATGAATCAGCGGCCCTCGCCTGCACTCATCCGGCCATACCTTTTTTTTTTAACGTCAGGAAATGCAGATTACGCACCGTACCCCTCCGTCGGGAAACGGAGGGGCGTGTGTGGGACTCCCTCGGATTCGCCCCCGGGTATACCCACTAAAACCTGACGACGCCCGCCGTGTTTGTTGGCTGTGAAAGCAGGGGTCGCGGTGTCTCAACAGTCCCACGACCCTTGCCAGCAGCAACGTCCACCCTCTAGCAGGAGGGCGAATCTCCACGGAGTGGGGTGATCCCACTCCAGTCGGCACACTGGTGCCTCAGGGGGATTCCTGGTGATTGGACAGAGGTGTCCCCACAGCGTCTGTCCGAGACTCTCCCGACGAGGCGATCCACGCCCGACGGCAAAAGCACGCCGAGCTCGCCCTGAGGACCAAAGTCCTCAGGACATCCTCTGCCTCCTCTGATAAACCAGAGGGGTGCCGGGAGTCCAACGACTTTTAGTGAGCCGCCGCTCGATGCGAGACAGACGCGACTCACTATGGCCACTGCCGCCCGATACGGGAACAGACGCAGCGGCACTCTCCACGGAGCATCTTGGCTTCACCTGCCGCTGGATTGCGACAGGCTACTGAGCCCCCTCGCCACGACAAGGCGTGCTCCATTCGAGGGGGATCCGGCCATACCTGTGCCAACGCGCCGGCCCATGACGCGCCGCGAATTGCTTTTTGTAAGGAAGGTGTCAATAAAAAAACGTTTCATAAAAATACATGAATCACATTTACTAATTTGTATTTTTATTTCAATCATCATCACTTGCGTAATCAAAATTCTGGTAACAGATCACAATGTATGTAACAGACGATGACAAAATAGATACTAATAATTTGTTACCAAATGTGATGAAATGCACGGAATGGTATTGTACTGGTCTTGATTGAATTGTAGCGCGTAACTCTGCTAAGCATGGTTTTAACTCCACAGCTGAAAATTAATACAAAATATACAGGTGTAAAAAGTACGATTAAAATTCAAGGAGGTGGTTTTAAATCGAGTTTAAAATCAAGAAAAAAAAAGATATTTAAAAATATTAAACAAATTATTCAAGACTTTCTATAAATATTTTTCATGTCCTGTAGACTTGACTCTCAACCAGCCCTTGTTTATATCCTGTATAAGACGAAATTTTCTTATATGTATATAAGAAAAAAAAACACGTTGTAAAAAAAGTGCGAGCTTAACTCTGGGGTGGTTTAAAGTCGAGTTTAAAATACAGAAAAGTTAAAATGCAACCCTTGGAATGAAAGTTGTTCGATTTTCTTACAATAAAATATTTTTCCTGTATTCGTAGCTCGATTGACAAGCACCCCATGAATTTGTCTGGTACATTTTTGTACACCCTGTTGAGATGAAATAATGATAGAATTATAATAAGATCGATTTTATAATCCCAATTACAATCTTACGTATAATCTTGTTCGTGACTATTAAGTCCACTAATTTGACGATCCTTTCGCTTTGTCTGTAGGTGGTTTCAGAACAAGTCATAGTGTATACCAACGTGCTTACGTAGTACGCACATTGTACTACGTTTGAGAATAATATCATATCGTGACTTTCGTTGGTTTTTACCTGAAAGTTATAAAAACGAATCGTGTACACATTGAAATAATACGAAATTTGACGACGCGGTGAAGTAGTTAGCACTCCTGGCGGTGGTCGTGTGTTTGAATCCCGAAAATGGCATGTTTTTTTTTGTAATAAGCACGAACTTTTGTACGTAAGGGCCGATTTTTCCAAAGACAGATAAGACTTATCAGACGGAATAAGTATACAACGACCGATAAAAAATATCATTAACATGATTGCTGTCAAATAGGTGACGTTTTCAAATTAAGCATGTTGTATTTTATTCAACGAATATTCTTTAGGCTTAAGTCCTGGAAGTTTATATGTATTTAAACATGAATACCTCAGTCATAATCGTTCCTTTGGACATTCCTACACATCGCCATCTAGTCCCAAAGTAAGCTACTCAAAGCTTGTTCTATGGGATGTCCAAAGGAAAGGATAATCGTTGTCAGGTATTCTTAGCTCAAGAAAGAAAATTCCTTAATTCGAAACCAAAACAATTCGTGTTTTGTCTGGCGCACAATTATTTATTAAAATAATATTGAACTTTTTTTAAATAAACTTAAGTAAGGATTAGTCTCAAGTCTTGCGGCTGTAAAATACCTCTACTTACGCGTTGAAATTTCTGGCGAAGAATTTATTAAAAAGTCCTACAATATAGGACAAGATCATCACAATGTTGAGCACTCCCTGTCAATACAAACACAATTGAAAATCACAATTTTCAATCTCATTTTGCAGTTGAGTCATAAAAACTAGATAAAAAGTTGAGTCTGTTAATTTTTCACTTTAGCAATACGATCTATTAAAAGTCAGTAAATATCTATCTAAAGTAAGTTTTTCATCGCTTGGCGAGTATTGTAAACAATATTTTTTTTATTTTTATAAAAATTAAATCAGTAATTAAAAAAAAATGTGTTCAACGTTAACTGTCTAAATATATAAAAATGAATTGTTGTTCGTTAGTCTCACTAAAACTCGAGAACGGTTGAACGGATTTATCTTATCTTAGTCTTGAAATGTTCGTGGAGGTCTGGGGAAGGTTTAAAAGGCGACAAAAAATCTAAAAACGCGCGGACAAAGTCGCGGGGGTCCACTAGTTTTATTATAAAAAGGGAACCTTAAAGATTAATAAGAAACCAGAAATTTTGCAAGGTCGGACCGACAGCACGGTAACTAAATTGGAAGAGCTTTAGTTTGGCCCGGTTAGCCAGAAAGTTGCTGGTTCGAGTCCCGCCTGTGCGCAATTTTTGGTTTCTTATTTCATCTGTGATTGGTGTCCAATATTTATTTATTTTATTTATTTATTTATTTTTCTTTATAAATGGAAAATATGACAGTGTGATTATTAAAAACATTATAAACCATAAAAAGGGATCAGATTCGGATGAAGTATCGTATTCGTATATGATCGATTACGTATTCGAAGGGGTCAAGATTGTTAACAAAATTGCTAAATCAAAATAATTGGACTTTACCTTGAATCCAAATAAATTGTTAATATACTCCACTTGCTCCAACATCATCAGGTAGCAAATTCTGAACCGCAAAATTTTGCTAAAATTCCTTCTGTCTAATTTCATCAAATAATTTTTCAATAATTTTTTGCTCATAAATTCGTGTTTTCTGTAAGGGATAGCTTCTTCAAAAACTCCTGGTTGAGAATCTTTACAATTATAATATTCCTTTAAAATATCTCCCATATGTTTCAATCTAGATTTTACTTGAATGATGCTTGAAGTCTTGTAAAGCAAACCAGTTATAATGAAAAGTGGGTCGACTAAATCGACGACATTGAAAATAGCTACCACAAAACCGTCATTTGTATACACAACTTTAACAATATAATTGTAAACGTAAGAAAATAAGCAAGCACCGTAAAAAGAGATGCAAATTTTCGTAATTTCGCTCCTGGTGCCACTGTAGAAATTTCTGCCAATGATGTCATCCACGTAATCAAAGATTTTATAGTACCTGATACGGCTCTTTCCTCTCCGAAACAGAATTATCAAATCTACTAAATAATACAAATAACCGATCAAAAAGAGCAAGTGTCTTAAATCACTGAAGTGAAAATTTCTATGTAATACACCGTACGACCACAATTTTCCGTATGCAAAAAATGAATTGAACAAAGTTATTGTAACTATTTTGAGTACCCATGTTTTCGTTGAGAATTCCCATTTTAATTCGTCGTTTTCCCGAACGATTGCACATAAGCCTACTAAGTGTAGTATGCTATTTATTTGTTTTGAAATGTCATATGCATCAATTATCATTTTAGTCATTTTTCGACTAATACATAAAAAAAGGAAAATTTTGAGGTAATAAATGTAGGTAAGGTTCTCGTAAGTTCGCAAGACTTCGTAACGAAATGAGTAAAAACCGAAATAAGCCACTTTGAGTGAATAATGATTTTCATTTAAAGGTACAGCATGTTTTTTAGGATTCCGTAGCCGAATGGTAAAAACGAAACTCTTGTAGTTTCGTCAAGTCTGTCTGTCTGTCTGTCTGAAACTATAAGCATCACACTGTTGAAATTAAGTAGGAAGATATATCCTGTTAACTGCTTTACGATTCTTATACGAAAAATGAAAAATAATGACATTTAAGGGGGGCTCCCATACATAAAACTAAAATAAAAAATTTTTTTTAGTCCAACCTATGCGTCTATGGATAGGTCTTTTAAATTGACGTAGAGGTTTCTAAAACCATTTTTTTTAAAGTCTAACGTTTCATAGCTAGACGCTTCTAAAGTGGTAAATTGGGCGTCCCTCCCCATCTAACTTCTAAACTAAGCAAGTGTAAATTTTGAAAAAAATGTATGATGTAGATCTTAACAAATACTTTTAACAAAAATTGGTTTGGACGGGATCGAACGAGAAGTTTTTAAGATATACCACATTTTCAACAACCGCAAACATAACTTTGTACTTCATACAAACACTATGAAAAACAAAGTTATATTTGCTGTTCACAAAATATTGTGGTATTTGCTAAGTGGAAGTAAGTGGATTCCATAAAGCAGTTAAAGTTGGCACGGAACCCTCAGTGCGCGAGTCCGACTCGCACTTGGCCGGTTGTTATTTTATCTAAGCAAACTATTCAGATCGCTGTGGAAAACCGTAAGGGAGGTGTTCAGAATTAGACGTAATTTAAAATAAAATGATAATAATAATGATGCGATAATTTGGATATGGACCCATTATTTTAATAGCTATTTCTTTTAAATTATCTTTTTTATTTTGGTTGCTGATGTACTTGTATATGAGGTTTTTCTATAAAGTAATGCTTACAGAAACTACCGTTGAAAAAAATAGGCTGGGTGTTGTTTTGGTCAGTGAAATCTAAGTCAGGAATGATAATTTAAGTTATGATTAATATTTTGTCAAAATTCAAGTTTTACAAAATAAAACTTCTTCACAATATTCTAAAAAAGGTCAATACGTTTGGTATCTACGAAATACTACGCGGTAGCTTTTAAGCTACGAAGAAGCGATCCGGTACTTTTGACTCACTCACTAGTATCGCAATAAGAAATTGATTTTGTGGTTTTATTTTCATTAAAACATACTTTTTGGCATTAGTATCGTTTGTAGAACCACTTTTGAGTCTCTCGTCGTTGACTAAAACAACTCGCTGTATACAGCAACTGTTTACATAAAATATTCCATAACTTGAAATAGGGTGAGAACCACAACGAAAAAATTTAACATTCACTCAACTTAAGCAAATTGCACAATTTTATAAATAACTAGGTAATTGCACTCATTGCTTTTATTGCCGTCCAGATTATATTTATATGTTCAAACATTATCCACTAGTATAATATTTTACAACTAGTTAATTAAGCTAATCACTTAACCGATATAAATATATAATACATTAATTTTAAAGCAGTAATGAAAATGGTCCTCCATTGATTTTCCTCTTACTTGTTTTTGCGTGTATGAAAACTTTGAGAGTTTTACCTACAGAACATAAATAAACTTTAGCAGTTGCATTTTTGTTTTGAATGCTTTCAAAAATTGCATGGTTGAAATTTTCATCTTGGACAGATTATTTATAGACAAGTAATAGTTTTGTATTAATACTGATTCCATAAAAAACTTAAGTATTTTAATAATTTAATACACACTGCCTGAATTAAGCGAAATAAGAAGAATTCGGTTCTGGCGTTGTGGTCGCAGTTCTAACCTAACCTAACCAACCATTGATTATTATGATTATTTAACTTATTTATTATTATTAGACTTCCATGCACGAACCCAAATTAATAATATACACGTACTTAATAGCATACCTTCTTCTGTTTGTAAAATGATCTGTTGTCATAAGTTTTTTGTTAAACAATAGTAAATTTAAAAGTAATTTAGGCTTGACGTTGTTTTGCCAACTTACATGTTTAAAAAAAATCAATTTGTAAATTGTTTGTTTTAGCATAATAAATTTTTAAATAAATATATTGTCTAATAACTTGTTTATTAAACAATAGTTTGTAAAATAATACATTTATCAAATAAAATTTTGTCAAATGGGTAAAATTTTTCATTTGTTGTTTGTCAAATGATCGGACACCGGTATTCACCCACAAATTTCAATTTTTCTAATAGAATTATCTCATTTTCACCGTATTCAAAGATAAAAAAGGTGTTTTTAAGGTTTCGTAGCCGAACGGCAACTCTTATTGTTTCGTCAAGTCTGTCAGTCTATTTGTTTGTCGATGTCACAGCCACTTTATTCTAAAACTATAGCATTAACCTGTTGAATCTTGTTAAGTAGGTAGGTATCCTTTTGACCGCTGTACGACTCTATTACGATGCGTTTGGTGTATTGATTACAGCTCCTGACTATTACGCCGGCCGTCGCAGGTTCGAATCCCACAAGGGCCAAATGTTTGTGCGATGAGCACGAATATTTGTACCTGAGTCATGGATATTTAAAACGCATTTATGTTTTATCGAATCGAACAAGTTGTTTTTGAGATATCATTTTCCAAATCCGAACATAGGTCCGAACTTAGTCCTTCATACAAACACTATGCAAAACAAAATTATTTTTGCAGTCAACAAAATTTTGTGATATTTTGGCTTGGTGGAAGTAAGCGGACCCGTATTTATTTAAAGTAACTCGAAACAAAGGTACAGGAACCTTAGTGATCGAGTCCGACTCGCACTGGGCCAGATTTTTTCTAACTTATGAGTCACAGAAAAAAAAACACTTTTACCTTATCCTAGTTATACAATATTCAACCGCGAGATATCGCGAGCGAGCGTAATACAGAGCAGACGTGTCGCAAAATATTTTTAAAATTGTAATTTGTGTAAACAATCAAAATTCACCCCTTCTAAGACCACACAAAACATAGTTTACAACGACGCTGAACTGGACCAAAGTGAACCTTTCGCAAGTCATCCTCAGTAAACCACAGATCAAGATGTACACACTACGCTCACCTACTGAAAGCGCCTTGGACGAGAGACGCAGTGGATCACAACCAAACTTGTCCGCTGGAGGTGCTGAAATGACCCCGGATCTTTCAACTGTCACTTTTCGCAACAAGCGGAAGTATAATCACGAAGAGGGTTTACTTGAATCACAGCTCAGTGACATACAAAATCAAATGGCAGCAATGATGGAGCTACTCACCACGTCAATAAATGCCCAAAATGAGTGTACAATGAAAATCAAAGAAGATATGACAACCATCAAAGACCAAATGGCTGACATTATAAAAGGTATGGGGTTCACTGAACAAAAGCTGGCAAATCTAGTAGCTGATCAAAAGGAAATAAGAACAGACATACAACATTTGGTAAAGTCAATGCATACTACAGACGAAAAGATTGCTACATTGGAAAATGATGTGCGATGCCTTAAAATATCAAATGCAGTATCTACTGATAGTGTATCTCCCCAATATGACGAAATCCTGGCAGAACTCACCGACCAATATACAAGGAAAAAGAACATCATAATAACGGGCATTCAAGAACCAAAATGCACTGATAGTAAAGAACGCCGAGACTCTGATAAAAATGAGACTATACGGGTTATCAATAGCTTAGTTGAAAACTGCCCAGAGCCCATCAAGGTTATGCGCATTGGAAAATACAAACCTGATAGAACTCGCCCAATAAAAGCTTGCTTTGAGAAAGAAGAAGTCGTCAAACTAATACTGCGAAGCAAAAATAACGAAAAAATTCCAGCCATTAAAGTTTACTCCGATCAAACGCCACATCAAGTAAAAAGATTCAGGGAACTTAAAGAAAAATTATAATTTCGGATTTCAAATGGAGAACCCAATCTTAAAATAAAATATATTAAAGGCATACCACAAATAGTTGAAACCTCTCCAAAAAACTAAAAAACAGTCAGTACAGTAAAAAAAGTCTCTATAATCTCGGAACAACGTACCAAGCCCTAGACACATACGATAATCTAAAATACAGCAAAAACTCACTTAAATTCTTTTATGCGAATGCACGGAGCATTGTTAAGCCAGGAAAATTTGACGAACTGTGCTGCGTTATTGAGTCTCTAAAGACGACTATCCACGTGATTGTGTTAACGGAATCATGGATCAAATCAGACGATGATGCCAAGTGTCTTCAAATCCCAGGATACACACATTACTACCATCATAGAAAAGGCACCGTCGGAGGCGGAGTCTCAATTTTAGTAACAAACCGAATAGATCACTACCTGACTGAAGAGATGACCGATGATGACAACAACTTTCTTTGGGTTTACCTCAAAAAGTTTTCACTCGAAATCGGTGCGATTTATAAGCCTGGCCGTACAAATAGCAAGATTTTTTTGGAGACATATGCTATGCAATTAAGCCGAAAAAAACGAGCAGTGGTTATTGGTGACTTCAACTATGATCTCTTGGATCCAGACAACGAAACAAATGAATATAAAGCAACTCTAGAAGAAAATGGTTCCCACATAATCAATAAGGTAAGTTTAAAGCACTGTACTAGAGAAACGATAAACAAAAAATTCTTGCTAGACCATGTTTGCACGAATTTGAAAGAAAATCAATTCCATTTGGCTACTATAGAATCCTGTATGTCAGATCATAACCGCTCGGCAGTCCAATGGCACTACAGTGCCATTTTCTTTTTTACGGTAAACTGTCCGTGGTACTACAGTGCCCACCACTTGAAAATTATGTATTAAGTACAGTATATATATAAATTAAGTATAGTATATATTATAGTATAGTAAGTGTATTAGATTTTCAACTTTTTATATATTTATAACTATTACCTATCTGCCAGTATTTTTGTTTTCGTAATCACAACTATACTTTTCTTTATATAATCGTTTTTATCGCGCGACATGTCGCGTGATTTTTATCATGCAACCGTCGCGCGATATCGCCGGACAGTTTTCCCACATCATAGTCTGACAGCGCGGACAGTCGAGTGGTTAAGCAATTATTTCTTGAAATTAATAAATACCAACCACCACCAAAACAAAAAATTAAGTACGAGGCAATAGATTATGGAAAACTAAACGAGCTAATGAAACACAATATGATTGGAAGAGACAATAAAGAGTTCAATGCTTTTGAAAATTTGCTTTGTGAAACTGTAGAACAATGCAAAATACAAAAAACAAAAGTTGTAAATCCACCAAGACAGGATTGGGTTAACGCAAAAATTATTAATAAAATAAATAAGAAGAACCTACTATACAAACAACATAAGAAAAATCCAAATAACGAACAAATTAAAAGTCTATTCCTGAAAGAGAAGAAATTAGTGTCCGACGAAATACAAAAAATGAAGAAAGACTACTACTATAAACAATTTTCAACATGCAAAAACAATCCAAGAAAAATGTGGAGTTTAATTAATAATTTAAGTCACAATAAAGTAAAAGACATCTTGACTCCTACCAAGTTGAAGGACGGAATACATACTATACATACTATTACAAATGGAAATGAAATTTGTGAAAATTTTAATAAGTTTTTTGCTACGGTTGGATCCCGTCTCGCAGAAAACATACCGAGTAGGTGTCATAATGGTAAGACGAACACTATTGCGATGGTTGACTGTAATTTAGATGCTTTTGGTCTAACTTTTTTAAGACCGGCAACAATGACTGAAATACTAAAAATAATTGATAACTTAAATACGAACACTAGCTCAGGATTAGATAAAATAAATACAAAATCAATAAAATGTATTAGACAACAAATTGCTTACGAATTGACAAATTGCATAAACCACAGTCTTGCGGAGGGTGAATTCCCAAACAATCTTAAATTAGCGAAAGTTACACCTATTTTTAAATCAGGGTCGCGGGCAGATCCAAATAACTATAGGCCAATATCTGTACTTTCAGTCCTATTTAAAATCTTCGAAAAAGTTATTTATAATCGCCTAAATGAATATTTAAATTCTATTAATTATCTCTACCCTAAACAATATGGTTTCAGATCCAAATCAAATACCTTATCAGCTACGGCTGACTTAGTCACTAAAGTTAAAAACAGTATTGACGAAAAAAAGATTTGCCTTGGTATATTCATAGACCTGAGGAAAGCATTTGACACTGTGAGCCATAGTATTCTTTTAAGCAAACTTCGCGATATCGGTGTTGGGGGAAATGCCCATAAAATTTTCGAATCCTACCTCACAGCACGGTCCCAGGTAGTAACAATCTCTAAATATCGAAGTGCACCAGCGCTCGTCACTTGTGGTGTCCCTAAAGGATCAATTTTAGGCCCTCTTTTATTCTTTTTATATATAATTAATATAAGCAATCTTCCATTAAAAGGAGACTTAACACTTTACGCCGATGACTATTTTATTTTGGGTCCACAATAGAATCTATCATTCAAGATGCTCAAGGTGACCTTGATTTGCTGAATGTTTGGTTCCAATGTAATCTATTAACAATTAACGTTGAGAAAACACACTATGTGATATTTGCAGCTAAAAACAAAGAAATACCAAATTTTGAGTCACTGACAATCAACAACACTACAATCAGTAAATCAGAAACCGAAAAATACTTAGGCTTAGTTTTAGATAATCGCCTGACATGGGGACCACACATTGAGCATGTCAAGTCAAAATTAACCTCCCTGACCGGTGCTCTCCGTGGAATAGCCAGATGTCTGCCATATAGCATACGATATAATATATATAATTATTAAGTTAAACCACATATAGATTATCTCATTGAGATCTGGGGCTCAGCCGCTACAACTAACATAAAAAATATTCAAACTTCTCAAAATAAATTAATCAAAACACTATTTCAATATGACTACTTAACGCCAACATCGAAGTAATACAAAGAAACTAAATTAATGAACATTGAAAAAACTTATAAATATTATTCATGCATTCTGACAAGGAAAATTATTTGCAACGAAATTCATTCCAGTATTAAATTCAAAACTAAAAGTGAAACTGCACATCTAAAACGATTAAGAAGTGCGAATAATCTGATACTACGTCCTCCTCGAACAAATTATGGAAAGAAGAACATTACCTATGAAAATGCACAAATTTATAATAGATTACCTAATAAAATTAAAGATTCTAAAAATATTAATATTTTTAAAAAGCTCTTAAAATCGTATTTCATATCCTAAGTACCACATAGAAATATTAAATATATAAATAACACAAAATCAAAATAAATTTTGCACCGAAGAAACTAACATAGAACACACAAGCTAATATTAAAAACATATTAATAAATAAATTAGAAAATATTACAATGTCATATAAACCTGTCCTTACTTCGATCTATACGATCTTCGATTTATTCTGCAGTGAGCCCGGTCGCACTGCTCGCATATACTGAGTGTTCGTCTTGTTATGAATGATATCTACACGGTTACAATATTTTTGAGTTTAATGTTTAAATCGCTCGCGCCTGAAAGTTTGTTACAATTTTAGAATGTTCTCATATAAGTATATTTCTTTTGAGAATAAATTTCTTTAACCCTAACCCTAACCGAATGTTATTTTCTCACTTACTCTGTCATCAACCTATTGAACTTTCAATAATAATTATTCAAATTATAAAGTTGATGCGACTTTAAAGACTGTTATTATTAATAGTTCATTTATCCATTTTCATTCAAGTATTTATTTCCAAAAAGGTTTTTCTAGGTGTATATTTATTTTTTTTAGTTACATTCTACCTTTTTTGCAAATGAGTTTTTCCCTTTTATATATTTTGAGCACCATCTAATCTAATATATAAAATTCTCGTGTTTCATTTTCGTCGGCTTTACCGATTCTTACCAAATTTTATATGCGTATTCAATTGGTCTGAGAATCGGCTATTTTCTATTTTTCATACCTTTAAGTGATAAGGGTTGTTCATCCTTTTTTTTTAAATTTTTGGACGAAATTTTATATTTATATTTTTAATAATGTGGCATTAAAAATACATACAACCCTAAATTTCTACTTTTTTATCAACAACCCCTATTTTCTTATAGTCATTTTAGTAATTTGATTATTTTTTATACCGCTCGATAACTAACCAATTATAGTGTATTTCTTAACTTTTAAAATTACGAGGCTAGGCGAGACGGGGACGGGGCAGGACGGTGCTAGGTGCTAGGGGAGAAGCAAAATTCGCTGGGTCCGCTAGTCCTGATATAATAAATGCGGAAGAATTTGTGTCTGATCGTTTGTGACGCCACAGAAACCAACGGGGTTTGATTTTAGGTAAAATTAATGTGCTCTGGATTGATTTAAAATAATAAAATTAAATAAAATGATACATTCTAAATTTCCGCGGACCAATTTAGGGTTATTACCAAAAGTTACACCCAAGACGCAAACTAATACGCAAGCACGCAAGACGCAAGCACGAATATTTGTACCTGAGTCATGGATATTTAAAATGCATTTATATTTTATGAATTGAACAAGTTGTTTTTGAGATAAACCACATTTTCCAAATCCGCACATATAACTTTGTCAAAATTAATGTGCTCTGGATTGATTTAAAATAATAAAATTAAATAAAATGATACATTCTAAATTTGCGCGGACCAATTTAGGGTTATTACCAAAAATTACACCCAAGACGCAAACTAAAAAACTAAATACCAACTACGACAAAAAACGACGCTGAAAAAGTAAAATTCAAGATTTTCAGAGTACTAAACTGAACAAAGTTGCTAATGTACTTAGTTGTAAGTAAATTGACACAGTAGACTCTACCAAGATGCCTTCGTTGTAAATTGACAATATTGTCATACCCTACTATTCTGAAGTATGCAATATTCACTATGAAGAGATAAATTTTCATGTTTGCAAAACCGCAGTCACACGTTGTCAATGTGCTACGTTAGGTAGGTATATGTGACGAGTGTCTACGCCTTTCCAAACATGAAAATTGATCTCTACACAGTGAATATTGCATACTTCTGAATAGTATTGTATGACATTATTGTCAATTTATAACGATGGTATCTTGGTAGAGTCTATTGTGTCCAGATACTTGCAACTAAGTACATTAGCAACTTTGTTAAGTTTAGTATTCTGAAAATCTTGTTTTATACTTTTTCAGCGTCGTTTTTTGACGTAGTTGTTTTTTATTTTATTTTATTTTTTATTATTTGTACTATTTTGGTGTTAAAGTGTATTTGTGGCGCATAATATTTACAAAATTAAACCTACCAACTATCTGTCCTCATTAAATTAAATGTTTTTGCGGACAGGTGGGACTCTCCGTTGCTGAAGCACTGGATTCGTCACCAAATGTTTGTGAGATAGGCCCAACTACACTCAGTAAACACAGTCCTCCTTTCTAACTTTCAATACTATATTTTTAAGATGTAACTAACTTTTAAATTGTTTTCTATTTATATTTATTACTAACAAAATGTATGGGTCTGTATACTGTTGTGTCCGATACCTGAAATAAATGCTTTTGTATTGAATTGAATTGAATTACATTATAATGCAACCGAGGATCTACTTTCAATCCAAGAGTAAAATTTAATCGTATCGGCTTAAGATCTCTTGACACTTAATTTCCCTTGCTTTTCTTTATATCACTTCTGTCGACGAAATGGTGCACCCATCATGACTCACAAAGTAACTTCAACACATAACACACACACTCACACTCACTCACACACACACACACACACACAGACACACACACACACACACACACACACACACACACACACACACACACAACGCGTTCACTTTGTATGTACGATATAACTTGCTACCAATCAATATTGTAATCATATTATGTGGGTGGGCCTGGTGACCTGTGTTACAGGTTTCTCCGAAACCTATTTCAGGCACCAGTCTCTCACACATGACAGGATACTTAGTAGCACCAATTGTAATTCCTTATGATTGTCATTTTATGTCCTATTTTGTGAAGAGAAAATAAATAAATTTATTATTATTATTATTATTTAAAAAAAGTTAAATTGATGAACTAAAAACTAGTTAGTCATCGCGTGGAGGTAGCTTATGTCGTTTTCATTAGTGCATTATATAATCTATTAACGTTCACACTGCTCTACATTGCATAAAGCGATTCACAGTTCCCGTGATCCGCGCTTTACTCTTATCGCTCATATTTAACATCATTAAACAATTCTTGTAATTATGTACAAGCATAAAGTACTCGTGAAGCTCTTTAAAGTGATACCAAACACGGTATATTTATTTCAATTTTATATTAACATAGAACTTTTTGTCCGCTAGAGGGCGCAATACTAAATTTGGTGACGAGCTTTATAGCTCATGACCAACAGGATATCAAGGCCCATCTAATGGTACTGCAGTGGTCTTATTCTGATAAGTAGTAAAGATTTGATGTGAATTATATGCAATCAGCCCATGAATACAGGTAAAGTCACAAGCAAATGCTAGTAATAAATATATTTATATTCAAAATGTACAAGTGTTTTCAAATGATACAAATCACGGCATATTTATCTTAACTTTATTTTTTTACTCTGTATGTTTTGTCCGCTAGAGGGCGCCACATTAGATTTTGTGAAACCCCATATAGCCTTTGACCAGCGGACAATTAAGTCGCTTCTAATGATATGTCATTTATCGTATTCTGATAAGTAGTTTAGAAGTTAGGAGGGAACAGATGAACATACATACATACATATATACATACATAGCCTGTCAAAATCATAACCCTGCTTTTGCTTTGCCGTAGTCGGGTAAAAATACACGTTAATAACGCAACCAAGGAATGCCTGAGTTTATTTCCACCTGGGACTTATCGTGATTAATCATCTGTTACCATATGTTATCAAATTAATTGCAATTACATTACCCTTCACTTCAGCCAGTCAACAAACAAGGTAACTAATTGATGTTTTTTCGATCAATTTCCCGTTCATAGGATGTTTCAAAGTTACCAGTTATTTAAAGGGATAAGGTATTAAAGATATAATGTACGGACCACAGAACGTTAAGGTAACCCCTGTGGCATTTTATACAGTTGTAATAAAGGCTAGTAGTTAGTTTTCAACAAAAATGTGTAAATAATATGCTGAAAACTTTACAAACTTTATAAGATTATTTGTTACGATATTATTTGATTGAAAGTGTTTTATTAATATTAAAATTGCAAACTCATTGAATTGATATTTTGTATTTGCTTTTAACAACTTGTACTTACTTAAAATTCGAGAAAAATTTCGGTTTTGGACAACATTATTTAAGAAAAAATGATATTTCAAAACAACAATTGTATGGTTGATCAAAAGTGAAAAGAATCCATACTATATGATAAGTAACCACCCCTAATGTAATAGTCAATTAAGGAAGGGAATATCAAACGCACCACTACCCTTCTGTCACTCATTCAATAAAGTCATTTAGGCTTCGACGCAAAATGAAAACAGTGCGACCAATCGGTGATGGTCAAAAAACTGAAAATCTACCAAATAAGGCATTCGACACGTTGACTCCTATAAATCGCCTGCTAAATATATTTTCTTTGCTTAGTATTGAGCGCGACAATCAACGCATAAAAATATCCAGTACCGTTCCAAGAAGGATTGCAGTTTTTGTTATTATTATATTACTTACAATAATAACTACGATTTGGAAAATTATAAACTTCATTCGCCTCTATGTTCCTGTACCAAACAAGATCAATATTAGGTTCACGGATTCTATTCAGGGGACGTATATGATAGGGTTTATTCAATATATTATTGATGTTAGTCTAGTTTTCAAGTTTGGTGTCAGAAGCCTTAAATATTTCGAACTGTACGAGCAAATTGATAATATCCTTGGGATGACTTACAATTCCATTATCAAAGCAAAAGTGATGAAAGTGACTGTGTTTTTGTGTATTTTTTGTGTCATAACCTCAATCTCTGATTACATCGCTTGGATCCTTGCATTTGACTATAATATTGTCGTCCCTACAACTTACGCTATTGAATATTTCTTCTTTTTCATAAATACTCTTTCTATGATAGAGGTATTTGCAAACGTAATACAAATTGAATATAGATTGAAAACAGTAAGAAATGTACTTCTAAGAATCGACTCTTCAACAGAAAATATGTTCTTTAATATGTTAGATGTCGTCGGGGACAAAAATTGGTTGTATCTTTCAAAAGACACAGAAAATGATATGAGAAATCGTTCGTCGTTTATGAACTGTAATAAATATCACGATGTTGTATGGCTGAAGAAATGTTATTTGTGGCTAACTGAGCAAAACAATTTTATTAATGAATCATTTGGCTTACGAGTGAGTTAATGTTTTAGTTTAATAAATTAGTGCATGTAGAGCAGGTTAGTATAATTTAACAAAGCTACATTTGGTGCTCTTTTTTAGGTCCTCATAAACACTACATATCAAATTGTGAATATGGTGACTTCAATTAATTTAACGGTGCGAATTATTACGGGGGCTTTGGTAAGTTTAACCAACATTATTTTATAACTTATCAGATGTAATAAAGTCGTATCAAAATTAGAAGTTGAAATATTTAAATTTATGACTGCAAACACTTATATGTTCCGCATCATGCAATTATCATGCCACATAATATAGGCTCAAAATAGTTTTTTTCAACCCTAGGGCTGTAACGTTGTTAGAGGCTAGGCAATTAAGTTGCATGGCCACGCATCAGCAAATAGCAAACAGGCGATGTAACTGGCCAACACATGAAACAAATTAATTTTTTTTTTCTTTTTCACAGGACTCACAAAAAGAACTTTACTACGCAGCGTTTACAAGCGCCTTGAGAACATTAAACAGTATTGTTTTGTTTTTCGGGTTGATTTACTTTTGCGAAAGAAGCTACAAACAGCGGGATAAAATCATTTGTTTAGTAGATCATATCCTACTTGACAAGAAAATCAGTAAGTTGAATCATTTGGGGTAATTTTATCTATGTCATTTATTATATTCAATGGAAACCAAAAACTTAAATTCGGGAACCTTTCGAATCCACGTCCTTTGGCTACATGGAGCCTTAGCTCATACCTTGTGTCAAAAATAATTAATTATTTATTTTATGAGTCGTATTTTTGTGGTTGCAATATTTTCTGATTAGTCTGTGGATGATCCCGTAAATACGAAAGGAAGATGAAGAAAACATTTTTTCCTTTGTAATAAATATGAAATGGTACCCTCTGAAGAATAAAAAATAACCAAAATACATACAAATCTAAAACTCTTAGTTATTATTTTTGAAGTAAACAACGCACGTTATAACTAACGTAGTAGTTCTTACTTGTATTTTTACCGACTTCAAAATAAGGAGGTCATCAATTTAATGTGTATGTATCTGATATTGATGGAATTTTATAATATTTGAATATGTCATTCCTGTAGGACTTGCAAACACGTTTGCAAAATTTTGTAAGTGTATGTATGTTTATCCACAGATTTCTCAAAAACGAGAAGTCATAGCGAGATGATTCTTTTTTAGTTAAATCAGATGCAATTTAGCTTACGGTGTAAGTTTGGACAAAATCGGTAAAGTAGTTTAAGAGTTAAGAGCGATAACTTTATGAAATAAAAAAGCGTTTTTTAACCTCGGTATCTTTGTTTTTTTAGATGAACAAATGCGGGACGGTTTCCAAGAGTTTCGCAGCCTGGTTCATACTAGGCCCGTACATTTTACCGCTTTGAACTTCTACAGACTGGATTACGCTTTGATCGTCTCAGCTAATTCTGCTGTGACCACTGTGACTATTATTTTGTTGCAGAATCTACAATAATAATTCTTTGTAAAGTTTTTTAACAAGTTAAATTAAATTCAATCAATATTTATCCTAATCGACTTTTATTGATGTGCTTACATGTCTGGGTGATATTTTTCACCCCCGACGAAACAAGTCATAGGAATTTAGAAAACTCAAATGCACAGCCATTTGGCTCTTGATTCACAAAATCTAAATAACGCTTAAAATCAAACTGACCTACACCTGTCTACACACATCATGCACTAACTCTAAAAGAAATTTAAAAAGAAGACAAATGGTTTATTTTAAGTTCCCATTAGTAATAAATTTCCATCACTTTACAGGAATGATGTACTATATTATGATTTCGAATGACGTTGCCTAACGGCCGTTCCCTATATCCATTCTAACTGTGGTTTTGCCCTACTAGAGTTAGAAATGGTTATCTACCTTTAGATTTTTTGTTTCTATAAACCTACTGGCAGTAGGGTAAACTATCCCTGGATGCATCTTATCGATGGGAGGACGGATAGCTTACTAGGGATAGGCATTTGTATGAAATTGACATTTATTGCGTTCCTATAATGTTTTTCATCTGACTGTCAGTCAGTTTGACTATCTCTAGTAACCCCAGAATTCAATCCTAGGATTTTGGAGGATAACGCTCTTGTACACCCTGGCAAATTACTAGTTTTAAATGTTTCATTGATTTATTTATGTAAAAGTCCTGCTGCTAACAAGGTTAAGATAGAAACTTTCTCCCTAGTGGCGAAGATGTTCCTTTACCCTAAGAAACTGATCCTAGCCATAACCCCGCCTAACAAAAGATACTTAGATATAAATAAGGATGATGTGGTAGGAGAGCTGCGTTCAGGTCATCCAGGGCAGCAGCGTTAAGATGGTAGGTAGGTGGTGGGACCCGCTACCAGTCTGACAGACTGCCCAAACTGATCATAGGGACAGATAAAGGTGTCTGCTGCAGTGAAGGGAAATGAGAACAACAAGGACGGATAATATCTGATTTATTGGTAGTAAATTAGTTTATTTAAAATATTAACAGATACATTAATAGGTGGGCCGCCAGTGTGAGTTCCGACGGTGCTGGATTCTGCTATGTAGGTCACTGACGTGTACGTAGTTGTAGAATGTAAGGTGCTACCTCGTACAATTTATGAAAAACATATAAGTTTCGGGTGGCGAACAATATTGAATCCAAGTTCAAGCAGTCAACTTTTTCTCTGGGAACAGCTGAGTGACTGGGAAGGTACCCGATGCTTTGCATAGCATTTGATGAGCATAGCATTCTATTCCTTTGTCAAGGGAAGGTGGACTTTTTGCTGTGGCTGAAAGAAGTAAATAAAACAAATCAGTATAACATGAAAACAACTGGTATTTTTAAGCAAAGGATATTGACCAAAACTCTA
The DNA here is from genome assembly GCA_963924145.1 of Pyrausta purpuralis. Taxonomy (NCBI): domain Eukaryota; kingdom Metazoa; phylum Arthropoda; class Insecta; order Lepidoptera; family Crambidae; genus Pyrausta; species Pyrausta purpuralis. The sequence continues at coordinate 21,693,804 of OZ001657.1, forward strand.
TAGAAACTCTGCAGAGTTAATGCACCTCACCTACATTCATTTTGATACATTCAGAAGGTAATTGTTATATTTTACTAAAGTAATTCAATACTTAATAACTTAGTTACCCTTAAAATACCAGTACAATTATAATTCAAACAAGATTTTTAAAATATAAACTACAAAGTCGCAATGTGGACCCGGCTTTGGTCAATATCCGTTAAAAACCGTAAACGACTTGTTTGTGAAAGTACAATTGATACTCACTCACTCACTGCACTTATTTTATGGAAATAAAGTCCTCCTTGAATACATTGTTTACCAGCTGGACACATTGTTTTTTCTAAGCAATCGGACTGATAGCATTCTGAAACGATTGCGAAAATTGTTAAATAATAAAAAATAGTTCTTTTGATATCTGATTTATTAAATAGATAATTTAAATTTATATCACCAAATTACTTAAACAATTAATTAAATAGCTACACTTAACAATATTAAAAAAAGAGAGCCGGTCTAGCCTATGGCAGAACACAAAGGGAGTTGTGGGTAGACTTTGGGGTGAGACCGGAGCCGATACGTATAAAATGATTTAGGGAGCAATCACAATGTTAACTTTGAGTAATGTAAAAATTAAATAAAAATGAAGGTGTGGGCGCCAGGCACTGCTGGGTGCAGCACCGTATTATAAGAAAGAGTAAAGATCCCTATACGGGTTACCGGGGTAGATGCCTCGGGACGGAGAGAAATCGGAGACCCTGGAGCGGATTTGGCAGGCCGGGGTTCTCCGCAAACGTAGATCCCGAAGGCACCCGAAGATGAGGTAATACAATCAAAGCAAAACCAAAAAAAAACCCCTCAAAAGGGGTTGGAATGACGGATTTCAGCGCCGAGTCGACTGCTGTATCACGCCTGCCACGCCGTCTCCTGTGACCTCCAAGAATTAATAAAAGATTTGAAATTGAGTAACGGTCTCGGGGACTGATCTATGAAGCTGGTGGCACTGTTGGGCGGTGGAAAGGTTGATCTGAACTTCACGACGCAAAATCCAAGAAAAAAGACCCGGAATCTGCTGACCAGTACTTTTATATCAACAACTGTCACTGTCACTGCATTTGACCAAACGACCATAGACACGTAGAATAAAAACTATTACAATCTAATTGAATTTTAAATAAATATTTAAAAGGGATAATATTTGTACTCTGAATTAATTGGAAGCAAATTAAACAAATTAAGAATCAAAACAAAAATAATTGGAAAGATGAAATTGCTGAGCTAACGAGCTCAACAAACCGAATCGCTACATAATCTGTGGCAACGGGAAAATAATACTTCTAAGCTGTCAACGCCAGTGTCAAACTTGATGAAATATTTGTTTTGGAAGCTAGCTACAAATCAATCTCAAGATTAATGAAATAATCTAATTAATGTAGTAAATAAATTAATCTTTTTAATGATAAAACGAATTGCAGTGCAGGAATGAGACGAAAGAATGCAATAAAAACCCTAAACTATCGCAGGAGGTAAGTTAAAAGAAAGGTTCAATTTTTACTATGTAACAGTATTCCCCCAATTAGAAGAATTTTACGTAAGTAAAATTCGAGCTGGCCCCCAGCTCATCACTAAGAGAAAGCACAGCCGAAGCTTGACTAAAAGATACCCTCCACAAAGAGGACGGACAGAAATGAAGAGGAGGTGTCGTCGGCGGCGGTGTGGCGAGCGAGGAATGATCTGCGGGCCACACGTCCGTCGATAACAGCGACCCTAAACTAAAATAAAATAAAAGCGCAAGACGCTAAAACAAAGAATTACATGATACAATAATTAAGTTATGTCAGTACTACTACTGCTTGACTTCAAATCCTTGACGTGCCAAGAACCGAGTGACTTGCCCGTAATTGCGTCCTCCAACTCATACACCAGGTGTGAAACTTTTCGAGCCACTTTACATTTTTCGTACTTGGGAGCTAATTTGGCCATAAAGAACTTTGAAGCGTCACTCTGCGGGTAATTTTTCTTCCACACAGTGTCACCTACTTTAAATTCCAACTGTCGCCTACCCTTATTATAATATTTGGCGCTACGACCATGGGCAGTGACCAAGGCTTGCTCAACCTGCTCGAATATGTCTTTCAAGACACCAAGGTTTTGGGCATAAGAGTCTCTAGATGCAAAATCAGAAGGGGGAAGAGAAGAAGTATTTGTACCGAACGCTTCACCCGAGCTGACAGCTTCTCGCCCGTGGACTAAAAAGAATGGAGTAAAACGAGTGGCTTCGCTAGTGGCGGTGTTCATAGCAAACTGTATTTTCGGCAAGTTGCAATCCCATGATCTTTGATCCTTTTCGACGAGTATGGACACAGCAGTCATCACTGTACGGTTATAACGCTCAACGGTGTTAACCGCGGGGCAATAGCGCGGCGTAAGATGAATTTGGGGGATTTTGTATTTCTTCAAGAGTTCTTGCACTTCCCGTCCAGTGAATTGCGTTCCGTTATCAGCAATCACTGTGCGAGGTATGCCATGAATGAGAAACACGCCATCTTCCAACTTTTGCGCTATGGTTTTACCTACGGCACGTCTTAGGGGAAACAAAAGACAGTATTTGGTGAAGCAACACACCACAACTAACAAAAAGGTGTAGCCTGCTTTAGAACGAGGCAAAGGGCCGACTAAATCGATACTGATGCATTCGAAAGGTTTGGAACAAACTTTAGGATCACCTAGCAGACCAGGGGTGGGTTGCTGAGAGTGTTTGTAAGCGGCGCAGACGTCGCAGTTACTAACGTGTTTAACCACGTCTCCATACATCTTTGGCCAAAAATAACGTAATGATAACCGCTTATAGGTTTTGAAAATTCCAAAGTGCGGAGACAATTCGCCACTGTGGTAGGACTTCAACAACTCCTCCCTACGGCTGACAGGGACCACTTCCTTCCAATCGTACTCGCTGGATACTCCGTAGCGATTTTTGGAGTAACGATAAAGCTTGTTGTCCTTTATCACGAAATTAGGAAAAGAACGTGGGTGTTTGGTGCACTTATCGAGTAAGCTGTTGTACCAGGTATCGTTGTCCAACGGACGAATCTCCAGAACGGGTACCGCACGTGATAAAGCATCAGGCACGACATTGTCTTTGCCACGACGATGTTCGATGGTGAAACTATAAGGAGATAAACGACAACCCCAACGAGCTAGCCTACCCGTAGGGTTTGACAAATTGAAAAACCACTTCAAACTGGAGTGATCGGTAATAACCTTAAACACAGGACCTCCTTCAAGGTAAGGACGAAAATGCTCGACCGCGAAAACGACGGCCAGGGCTTCGCGCTCTGTAGCGGAGTAGTTCCGTTCAGCGGAATTCAAGGACCGGCTTGCGAAAGCTATAGGGTGTTCTTCCCCATCCAACGTTTGAGTCAGTGTGCCTGCTATCCCGTAACTGGATGCATCACAATGAACTGCAAAAGGTTGAGAAAAATCAGGACAAGCTAAGACGGGAGCTGAAACAAGAGCAGACTTCAACTCATTGAATGCCTGTTCTGCTTCCGGGGTCCAACTGAACGGTGGGGCTTTCTTACTTGTGCTCGTAAGCGCATTAAGAGGAGCTGCGATAGAACTGAAATTTTTGATGAACCTACGATAATAAGAGGCAGTTCCTAAAAACATTTTGACTTCCTTACGGTTCGTAGGAGTCGGATAATCAACAATGGCCTCGACCTTGGAGGGATCTGTGTGAAGACCCATTTCATCTACAATGTAACCCAAATATTTTAAATCACGACGGAAAAAACTAGACTTTTTTAGGTTGATTGACAAGTTTGCCTTATCTAATTTTTCAAGAACTCTTTTAAGGAGAGAAATATGCTCTGAAAAAGTTGCGGACGTAATAATAATATCGTCCAGGTAAACAAAGACTTTACAGTCGAACTCAGGGCCGAACAACCTGTCCATCAACCGTTGCTGAGTAGCTGGAGCGCCGGTAAGACCGAAGCACATTACTTTGAAATGATACAGACCTCGGCCAGGGACAGTAAAAGCAGTTCTTTCTCGCGATTCTACGGAATCAAGAGGAATTTGCCAAAAAGCAGATTTTAAATCAATCGAGGACAGGTATCGAGCGTCGCGTAGTCGATCTAGAATGCGAGAAATATAAGGGAGTGGATACGCATCCGGTTTGCTGACTGCGTTCAGTTTCCGGCTGTCCAGGCAAAAGCGCAGCTCCCCATTTGCCTTAGGGGCCATTAGGGTTGGGTTATTCCAGGCGCTGTTGCTGGGCTCGACCACGTCTAAAGAAAGCATCTCATCGAGCTGACGATTAAGTTCCTTTAGCCTAGCTGGGGACATCGGGTAGTACCGCTGCTTGATAGGTGCGACATCGCCTGTATCAATTTTGTGACTAATCAACGGAGTTCTACCGAGTCCTTTATTTTCAAAAGAAACTTTTTTAAAACGCTCAATAATCTCATTGGCCTGGAGAGTCTGATCAGGGTCTAGCTCAACAAATGCGTGAAGTCTACGAACTTCAGAGACAGAAAATTTATCAGAAGGAAAAACTTCAAAAGGAAGATCATTAAAAATGCTTGGGGCCAAATTGAAAGCCTTCCAAAAATTAACTCCGAAAATAATTGGAGTGGAAATGTCGGGAACGACGTGAAATTTTATTACTTTTGTGGTTTCCTTTAAGGTTACCACCAAAGAAATATAACCCGAGACAGAAGCCACAGAATCGTTAGCAGTGGCAATATTCTTGATATTATTGTCACTGTGTAACGTGTGTCCTGCTCGGAGAAAATGCGAACCCGCATCGGAACCTAAAATAGAAATCGCGGATCCAGAATCCAGTAAACCGAAATATTTAGAACCACAAATGGAAACCGTTAAATGAGGACGCTCGTCCCCATGAGTTAAATAATGAACCGAAGCAACTTTATGACTAGAATCACAATCTTGTTTTAAATTATTACGCCAATCGTTTTGGTCAAAAAAATTACACCGGTTCAGCCCTACAAGTTTTTTGACTGTGGAGAGTCGGACTTTTGAGACTTACTAGAACTAGGCAGACAATTAGAGCAATTGTTGGCGTACGCTCCCTTTTTGCCGCATTTGAAGCATACAACTTCTTTGGAATTACACCCGCTAAGTGTGTGACCCTCTCTGCGACACCTTTTACAGTAGTTATTATCTACCTGTTTCACCTCCTCTAGCTTGAGTCGAGTCTTTGGCGCAACATAGGACAAGTCACTCGCGAGCGTGGCGTCATTAGGCTTAGGGGGTTCTTTAAAATCACCAGCGTAAACAAGACTATGTTCTAACAGTTTGCATTTGTGTTTTAATTGAGAAATATTGTCTATAGAGTGCAGAGCCAACGCCGAAATATAATTAGGCCTCATATTAAACCTAATAATGTGAAGTCTTTCAGACTCACTGACTGAATAGGACAACCTACTAAAATAATTCTCCATTATAGCGATATAGATGAAAGCTGGTTCGGTAGGGCCTTGAGTACGCTTACGGATCTCGTCCATTAGACGCCTATCGAAATCGGGGGGAGAAAATTCCTCGATCAGGAGACGCCTTAGCGATGACCAATCGCGGACGGTATCCCTAACACTGCGGTACCACACCAAAGCAATACCTGTAAAAAGTTCATAAGCTGACCTAAACAAAGTCGCCTCGTTGATCTCCCTGGAGTGCGCGAGCTCCTCCAGTGTCTGTAGGTAAGTGCGAATGCACGAGTGACCGTCAAAACGATGGTTCAAGTTTCTAACGGACTTCTCACTACTGCACGAAACCAGAACTGGAGATGGCGAACACAATGGAGCGGTGGCAGGGGTGGTAGCAGGAGCCTCGTCGACCGAACTAAAGGTACTGTGGAAGCTGAAGGTCATCCTCTCGAGCCTAGAAAGGAGGGAATTAACTCTCGCTTCCAGAGTCGACAGTTGATCCTTGATGTCTGGCTTCACATCAATTCGCGACAAACGATGGTATAGGTGACAAGCCAAAGCTTTGACCCGGTTAAATTTCTTAAAATTAGATGAAGCAGTCATAAGGACGTCAATATTTGAGAGGCTGGTGGTGACAAACTCTAATTCCGCGTCCGGGGCGCGCGACGTAGTGTCAATGTCATCGGAGGGTATTTCCTTTCCCAGAACACGAATTTGTTTTTTAAGTGCCTCAACGGTGGCCTCAGGTACTTCTCCGCGAATTTCAACCTCGTAAATTAACTCATCCTTATTCAAAAGATTAAAATTAATTGGATGCTCCATTTCAAATTGATAAAAATGAATTAAAATTTAAAAATTTAAAAATTTAAAAAAAAAAAGGTCGGCTCAAGTCCCTCACAATACAGACAAGAACAGTCTTAATACAATAACAACAGTACAGATGTTTAAAAAAAATCTCCGCAGACAAAAACAGTCTTAATACAAGAACAACAGTACAGACGTTTAAATAAAAAAACTCCGCAGACAAAAACAGTCTTAATACAAGAACAACAGTACAGACGTTTAAATAAAAAAACTCCGCAGACAAAAACAGTCTTAATACAATAACAACAGTACAGTTTACAGTACAGTTACAGTACAGTAATGTTTAAAAAAGCTTGCTCCCTAAATGAAAATTAAGTTTTTTTTTAAATAAATGCCTGAGGGGCGGAAAAGAAAAAATAAATAACGCCCTAAGGGCTTAAAAAAAGAAAAAGAAATTAAGCCTTACGGAAAAGTAAGGTCTTAAAAAAGAAAAAAGAAAATTAAGCCTTACAGAAAAGTAAGGGCTTAAAAAAAACAAAAAAAAAAAAAAATTAAGCCTTGAGGGCCTAAAACAAATAAAACAGACCTAAGGTCGCACGCTGTTAAAAACAGGTGAGCTCTCAGTCGCCTCCTACGACTCCCTGAGCAAGTGCCGGGGTGGCCTTATTCTAACCCGAGAACCACACGGGGTTTCCGGGACCGATCTCAGTTTGTAGCGAAAGACACAAACTCCCCAAAATCTACCGGCCCCACGTACGGGCGCTACTGTTAAATAATAAAAAAAGACCCGGAATCTGCTGACCAGTACTTTTATATCAACAACTGTCACTGTCACTGCATTTGACCAAACGACCATAGACACGTAGAATAAAAACTATTACAATCTAATTGAATTTTAAATAAATATTTAAAAGGGATAATATTTGTACTCTGAATTAATTGGAAGCAAATTAAACAAATTAAGAATCAAAACAAAAATAATTGGAAAGATGAAATTGCTGAGCTAACGAGCTCAACAAACCGAATCGCTACATAATCTGTGGCAACGGGAAAATAATACTTCTAAGCTGTCAACGCCAGTGTCAAACTTGATGAAATATTTGTTTTGGAAGCTAGCTACAAATCAATCTCAAGATTAATGAAATAATCTAATTAATGTAGTAAATAAATTAATCTTTTTAATGATAAAACTTAACTTTTGATATCTGATTTATTAAATAGATAATTTAAATTTATATCACCAAATTACTTAAACAATTAATTAAATAGCTACACTTAACAATATTAAAAAAAGAGAGCCGGTCTAGCCTATGGCAGAACACAAAGGGAGTTGTGGGTAGACTTTGGGGTGAGACCGGAGCCGATACGTATAAAATGATTTAGGGAGCAATCACAATGTTAACTTTGAGTAATGTAAAAATTAAATAAAAATGAAGGTGTGGGCGCCAGGCACTGCTGGGTGCAGCACCGTATTATAAGAAAGAGTAAAGATCCCTATACGGGTTACCGGGGTAGATGCCTCGGGACGGAGAGAAATCGGAGACCCTGGAGCGGATTTGGCAGGCCGGGGTTCTCCGCAAACGTAGATCCCGAAGGCACCCGAAGATGAGGTAATACAATCAAAGCAAAACCAAAAAAAAACCCCTCAAAAGGGGTTGGAATGACGGATTTCAGCGCCGAGTCGACTGCTGTATCACGCCTGCCACGCCGTCTCCTGTGACCTCCAAGAATTAATAAAAGATTTGAAATTGAGTAACGGTCTCGGGGACTGATCTATGAAGCTGGTGGCACTGTTGGGCGGTGGAAAGGTTGATCTGAACTTCACGACGCAAAATCCAAGAAAAAAGACCCGGAATCTGCTGACCAGTACTTTTATATCAACAACTGTCACTGTCACTGCATTTGACCAAACGACCATAGACACGTAGAATAAAAACTATTACAATCTAATTGAATTTTAAATAAATATTTAAAAGGGATAATATTTGTACTCTGAATTAATTGGAAGCAAATTAAACAAATTAAGAATCAAAACAAAAATAATTGGAAAGATGAAATTGCTGAGCTAACGAGCTCAACAAACCGAATCGCTACATAATCTGTGGCAACGGGAAAATAATACTTCTAAGCTGTCAACGCCAGTGTCAAACTTGATGAAATATTTGTTTTGGAAGCTAGCTACAAATCAATCTCAAGATTAATGAAATAATCTAATTAATGTAGTAAATAAATTAATCTTTTTAATGATAAAACGAATTGCAGTGCAGGAATGAGACGAAAGAATGCAATAAAAACCCTAAACTATCGCAGGAGGTAAGTTAAAAGAAAGGTTCAATTTTTACTATGTAACAAAATAAACTGGAACTATAACTTTCTATTTCTTTTCAATCGGTCGTTTTGAATTTTAAAATTTATAAATACTTTTTACGTTAAAAAGTATAAATTTTCAATCAATTGACGTAGGTACGATGTCAATCAATCAGCTGTCTGTCAGAGCTCAAAAACGTTCCATTTTACGTAAAGTCTGTGTGCATGCTTCACATAATTATTTTACCCAAAATAAAACATAATATATATAATTAGGTACATAGCAATAAAAATAAATATTATTTTAAACGTATTATATAAATATTATCCTTGGTGTATCATAATGACCACAAATATCGTGAAAACGTTGACGCGACGTAATTGAGAGGGTTTTGTACAACTGCGTAATTCGAAACGTAAGGGAGGGCTTGGATAAAGTGGCCTATCTTCTGCTAACTGGAGATAAGCAACACCTATCTGTAATATAGAAACTGTTTATTAAGGTCGATAGCTGGTGACAACAGTTCGAGGATAGCTATCTATCTTTGATCTTAGTTTGCATATAGGGAACGGCCGTAAAAGAATATTAAATCCAAAATGCATTGTATTTTAGTTTTCTTATTACGAAGCATTCATTACGAAAAATGCAAATGTTAAAGATTAAATATTAAGATTGGGTAAAACTCCAAAGTTTTTGTACACGCAAAAACAAAGAAGAGGAAAATCAATGAAGGCCTATGCAAAAATGTATAATGTATATGTATATGTATATGCAAAAATGTATATGTATCGGTAACGTGATAAGCATAATTAACTAGTTGTAAAATATTTTAGTAGTGGATAATGTTAGGACATATACATATAATCTGGACGGCAATAAAATCAACGAGTACATTTACTTAGTTATTGATGAAATTGAGCAATTTGCTTAAGTTGAGTTGAGGTCCAATTTTTTCTGTTGTGGATCTCGATCGATTTTAAGTTTTGGAATGTTTTGTGTAAACTGTAGCTGTATACAGTGAGTTCTTTTGGTCAACGCCGAGAGACCCAAAGGTTATCGATACGTTACAAACGTTATCGATGCCAAAAAAAAAAAATTAAAATAAAACCACAAAATATTTTTTTAATTGCGATACAAAACAAGCGAGTTAAAACTACCAACACCAGGTCGCTTCTTCGTAGCTTTCTAGCTATGGCGTAGTATTTCGTGGATACTATACGTTTTGATTTTTTTCAGCATATTGTGGAACGGTTTTCTTTTGTAAAACTTGCATATATTTTTTGTTTTATATATTAAGCATAATACTAATATTATCATTCCTTATTTTGATGTGACTGACCAAACAACACCCTGTATTAAAAAAAAACCAACTGTAGTTTCTTTAAGCATTACTTTGTGGAAAAACGTCATATACAAGTACATCAGCAAACAAAATAAAAAGATTTGGAAGAATTTTAGACGCGTAAGTAGATATATTTTATGGCCGCAAGACTTGTGACTAACTCTTAAGTTTATTTAACAAAGTTCAACATTATTTAAATAAATAAATATGCGCCAGACAAAACACGAATGGATGAATTCGAAACCAAGAGGTCTCGAATTAAGGAATATTCTTTCTTGTGCTTCAATTACCACACAACGATTATGACGGGGGCTATATAAATATATAGGGGGGATATATAAATATTAAAATACATATAAACATCCAAGATTTAAGTCTAATTTTTTCTATGTCAGATATGGAATATTCGTCGAATAAAATACAACATGCTTAATTGGAAAACGTCACCTATTTACCAGCAATCATTTTTAAATCGGTCGTTGTATACTTATCCATTCTGATAAGTCTTATCTGACGTTGCAACAATCGGCCCTTAAAAGTACAAAAGTTCATGCTCATTACAAAAACATTTGCCACTAGCGGGATTCGAACACACGAACACCGTCAGGAGTACTACGTTAAGTTACTTAACCAAACATGTCGTAAATTTTAGGATTATTTCAATGTGTACATGATTCTTATAACTTTAAGAATTATATTTCGGATTCCATATAATTCACGTTTTTTATAACTGTTAGTTAAAAACCTTCGAGAGACACGATATGATATTATACTTTAACGTAGTACAATGTGAGTACTACGTAAGCACGTTAGTATACACCATGATTTGTTCTGAAACCACCTACAGACAGAGCGAAAGGATCGTCAAAATAGTCGACTTGATAGTCACGAACAAGATTAAACGTAAGATTGTGATTAAGATTATAAAATCTATCCATCATAAATTTCTCTATACAGGGTGTTTTGTTTTTTATTTTTTCTGTATTTTAAACTCAACTTCAAACTACCCCTTGAGTAGGGCTCGTACTTTTTTACACCATGTTTTTTTCTTATGTATACATTTTTATTTCTTATACAGGATGTAAACAAGGGCTGGTTGAGAGTCAAGTCTACAGGACAGGAATAATATTAATAGGAAGTCTTAAATTATTAATTTTTATATTTTTTTAATCTAAGTTTTTTTTCTTTATTTGAAACTCGATTGAAAACCACCTCCTTGAATTTGGATCGTACTTTTTTACATCTGTATATTTTGTATTAATTTTCGCTTCGAACGTTAGTATACACCATGATTTGATCTGAAACCACCTACAGACAGAGCGAAAGGATCGTCGAAATAGTGGACTTGATAGTCACGAATAACATTCTACGTAAGATTGTGATTGGGATTATAAAATGTATCTATCTTATTATAATTCTATGATTAATCTATTTATACATGGTGTAAAACATGTACGAGCCAAATTCATGAGGTGCTTGTCAATCGAGTTACAAATACAGGAAAAATAGTTTTTTTTTAAGAAATTGAAAAACTTTTTGTCTTAGGGTTTTATTTTAACTATTCAGTATTTAAAACTCGACTTCAAACCACAGTGGAATTTTGGCTTAGTGGAAGTACTTTAATTCAGTTAAAGTTGGCACGGAACCCTTACTTGGCCGGTTTTTTTCATTTCTAATACAGGATGTAAACAAAAGCTGGTTGAGAGTCATGTCTTCATTAAGGGGCTACCCGGATTTTTAGCGCGCTCACTAGCGCCACTTTAGTAGAAAAATCATAACTCGTTAAATTAAAGTCCAATCAAAAATCTGGTAGATACGATTGTAGTACAGGTTCTATAGTTTATTCAGTACGTTGAAATTGTTTCTAAAGTAGTTTACTGTAGTTAGAGTTAGAAAAACTGCTAAATATGGCCACTTTTAGCACTTTTGCTATCTGTAACTGCAGATAACTCTGTTTAATTGAACTTAAACATTGTGTCTAAACCACATAATCAGAGCTACAATCGTATCTACCAGATTTTTGATTGGTCTTTTATTTACCGAGTTATGATTTTTCTAGTAAAGTGGCGCTAGTGTGCGCGGTAAAAATCCAGGTAGCGCCTTAAAAGAAAATCTTAAATATTTTATTTTTCTTAATTTTATTAAATATTTTTTTATTTTTCCCGTATTCTTAACTCGATTGAAAACCACCTTCTTGAATTTTGGTCGTCATTTTTAACATCCTGTATATTTTGTTCTAATTTTCAGCTGAGGAGTTAAAACTATGCTTGGCAGAGCTATGCGCTACAATTCAATCAAGACCAATGCGAAACCATTCCGTGCATTTCATCACATTTAGTAACAAATTATTAGTACATAATATCTACTATTTAGTCAGCGTCTGTCACATACATTGTGATCTGTTACCAGAATTTCGATTACGGAAGTGATGATGATTGAAATTTAATTTAAATTTAAAATTAATAAATGTGATTCATGTATTTTTATGAAACGTTTTTTATTGAGACTTACCTCACAAAAATATTCCCATTCGAAATAAAATAAAGTTATACATGTTTTATTAAGTACCACATAATATCATACAACAAGCAATAAAATGAAGTTAACTAGTAAGTTAGATGTATGCACCGGCGTGCCACACGCTGTATCAAATCATGTCTACAAAAGAAATGTACACATTAAGTTTCAAAAAATCATGAAAGTTATTTATTTTTGTAAACAGACCCACTTTCATAAATAATGCCATCCACGAATGCGCGCCTCACCCTTTTTTGATTGAGGAAGGCGCGGAGGGTCTTTCCAAAAAATTTACTTCGCATAGGTAAAATACATATTAGTCGAAAGTTGGAAGGGTCGCTTTTTTCTCCTAATTTAAACAGAGGAAAGATTTTGCTAAATTTCATGAAACTAGAAAACTAGCCTTCATTGAAACATTTCTTACTTACTACTTGTACTTTAAAGTCAAGAATAGTTTTATTAATATAAAAAGATAATCCTCATAAGTCCTCAGGTTTATTTTAAATCTAATTCATTCAATGTTTTTATAATAACCTCAGAGGACACATACCTAGAGTATAAATAAAACCGGCCAAGTGGGAGTCGGACTCGCGCACTGAGGATTCCGTGCTAACTTTAACTGAATTAGTGAATCCACTGACTTCCACTTGGTAAAATACCACAATATTTTGTTGACAGAAAATATAACTTTGTTTTCCATAGTGCTTGTATGAAGTACAAAGTTATGTTTGCAGTTACTGAAAATGTGCTTCATCTCAAAAACTTCTCGTTCGATCCTGTCCGAACCAATTTTCGTTGAAAGTATTTGTGAAGATCTACATTATGTATTTTTTAACCGACTTCAAAAAAGGAGGAGGTTATCAATTCGACTGTATGTTTTTTTTTATCATTTTTTTTTGTATGTATGTTACCTCATATCTCAGTCGTTTGTCGACCGAATCGAAATATTTTTTCACCTACTTAGAGGGTATACCTTCAAGTTGGTCCCGTTTTTTCCATTTTGGGATCTGATGATGGGATCTTGGTGTATTCGAGGGAAACCCTCAAATTTTAAGGGAACATATAGTGTTTCTTTACTAGAATCTTAATGTTGACGTGTTGATACGTCTGATAGTCAACATTTTGTGGGGCTGAGCTGATGGTGGAACTCCTTAACGCCTAGGAGTTCAGTAATTATAATGACGAAACTTATGATAGGTAATATATAGCTTCGTAAAAAATAGAATCATAAGGTGCAACTCCCCCCCCCTCTTATGTAATCACTAAAAATAAAGAAATAAAATAAACTTTTAAAAAAAGTAAAAACCGACTTCAAAACCAAAATGCACTAAAAAGTCTTAAATAAACTCTTCACCATTGAAAGGAAAGGAATCCGTTTTAGGCAAACACTTTCTTTTTGGAGTCGGTGCCATCACTTTGACCATCAAGCATCAACTATCACAGCACCGACTCCAAAAAGAAAGTGTTTGCCTAAAACGGATTCCTTTCCTTTCAATGGTGAAGAGTTTATTTAAGACTTTTAGTGCATTTTGGTTTTGAAGTCGGTTTTTACTTTTTTTAAAAGTTTATTTTTTTCAAAATTATTTACAATCGCTTAGTTTAGAAGTTAGATGGAGGTTTGACAAAACATTTTTTTTTGGTTTTAGTTTCATGTATAAAAAATATGTCATTTAAGGGGTTAAATGACATATTTTTTTATTTTTTATATGAGAATCGTGAAGCGGTTAACGGGATACATCTTCCTTCTAAATTTCAACGGAATAAAATGGCTGTGACATACGGACGGACAGACAAACAGACAGACAGACTGACATACAGACAGACAGACAGACTAGACGAAACTATAAGAGTTCCGTTTTTGCCATTCGGCTACGGAATCCAAAAAAAGATACATATTATATGAAAGTCAGTAGTGCAATTCGCAGAAAATCTTGTATACAGAGGAACGAGCGTTTGATTATATGTCTCATTTTTTTTATAATTTTACTGCCTTAAACTTGATGACCAAAACAGATAATTTGCGTAAAAAATATAGAGAACTTAGTTTTCTCATCATGCTGCCCTGATGCTATCCTATAATTCCTTTCGAGAGCTACATTTGAAAATCTGTGGAATAGTGTCATTCGCTTAGAGAAAATACAAATTACAACACAAAGCTAGATAATCGATAATAATCAGTAAAGTGGAATGAAATTATGGAAACGCGAACTTTATAGGTCGTTCAACACTATTGATCGATTTTATTATTCCCAAGGTGTTTCTTTTGTTTTGAGTGTTGGTTTATTATGCCAAAAACTTCTGTAAACATTCGTTTCATTTTTATTTCTATCGGGCCGAATTTCAAAAACTCTTCAATGTCTATTCATAGTTGAATCTGTTCTATTAGTATATCTATATGTGTATTTTCAAACCCAATATTTATTATGAATAAATTAAACTAACACGCTGTACAACTGAAATACTTTCATTTGGTCTAATGTGGACATAAGTATTCAATTTGCTCTTAGTCATTCTGTTTCTAAAAATGGTGCAATCGAGACGGTTTTTAAAATATAAAAAAATCGAAGAAACCCATTGACGCGTACGACATTTCAGGACCTAACAACCTGATGCTCAAAATATTCGGTCTCTCTGCTATCGTTAAAGAAAATAACAAACTTAAATGGAAATTTTCGAGATTAGAATGGGCGTGTCGGATAATCATATGTACTGCAGTGAATTCCATGATCGCGTATGGAAAATTTCAATTATCGAATATATTTGTTAACAATTTCCAATTTACCGACTTGGAGAATATGTTTTTTCTGGGCGAATATGTTCATTACATGATCGATTTAGTAATTACAAACACAATTGGCAGTAAGCGTTTGAGGTACTTCGAAGTTTACAATTACATTGACGATATTATTGGCAGGGGGTTTTATGTTAAAACTAGCGTTATTCAATTGAAAAATAGATTGGGACATATGGCTGATATATTGGAAGAGTATTACAGCTTGAAAAAGTCACTACCTGGAACTTTTGATGATGTTCTAGTCCGCAAGAATGGCAGTCTTCAAAAGCAAACAAACATTAAATTGAATTCTCTAAAAATGATCGACTTGGGCAGTTATTATAAAATAATATTGTTCAAAAGGTGTTATTTAATGATGTTGGAGCAAGTAGAGATTGTCAACATGTTGTTTGGAATTAAGGTAGGACACTTATTTTCCCATAACTAATAGCTTACGTTTGTTACTTGAACCTCATTTAAAAGACAATTTTAGTATCATTTTTTTACACTATCAATAATTTGATTTGTTGTGAACCATTTCTCTTATTTTACTTTAAAAAATGCGGTTAATATTTAAACACGTCATTCATTACCGATTGTTTGTAAAAGTTTGAGCCATTTTTAAATTAGGTATTCTTTCACAGAGTTCACTTTGGGTAGTAACGATTTTGGTTTTGATCGTTTGCGCATTCAACAGCATTATACAAATCGCTTATAAAGAAACAGTAAGTAAAACGCACTTGGACTTTTGAATGTAGGCTTTAATCACTCGGTAGGTAAAATGTGTTTTGGGCAAGTAGACACCTTTCTTATTTGCTGGTTAGCGTAAGAATGAACCTGTTACTGTGCGATGTCACAAGGTGTGTGCAAGAATGAACTGTAGATGAAGGCGGGTGGGTGAGCGGGGAAGCGGGAGGGGCATGTCTTGTATGAGAGATTTTTACGATAGCCGGGTAGTAATATAAAAATAAATTTATTATACTCTGATTTTGAATTAGGTAGACCAGAAAGCAAAGTGCTAATAGTGTTGTAACCATTTAATTAATTGAACTCGTGATATGACTTTTCAGTAACATGACTTTACTCATTAGAATGAAGAATACATGTGGAACATAACATAGAGCTATAAAAATTTGTAATACCTACGTAAAAAAAACTCTTGGATGAGTAAACAATCTGAGTAGTTTCCCTTGTAATAGCAAATATTCTTGTATGGTTAATAATTACTTTAACTCATTGAAACTTTTGACAAATTTGGTCACCACTGCCTTTGTAGCCAGCAAAGCCCCGGTCGTATGGCCCGTCACGCTATCCTTAATGACGCCATCAGAAAAGCTCTTGCCACCTTTAATGTTCCTTCCACGTTGGAACCACGTGGTTTGGTCCGTGATGATGGCAGGAGACCCGATGGCCTCACGTTTATTCCCTGGGAACGGGATCGGACTTTAGTTTGGAATGCAACTTGTGTCGATACTTTGATCCCATCTCAGAAAATCAGCCCTTAAGGTTGGAGCAGCAGCGGAGTTGGCCGAAAACGCCAAGCGTCGCAAGCATGTCTCTCTTGCAAGATTATGTGTTTACGCCGTGTGACGTTGAAACATTTGGGTCTTCTGCTAAATCGCTGTTAAGAAATATGCACCAAAATTCAATACTGTAACAGCCAATAATAAATCTGCCTAATTTCTAGCTCAAAGGATTCGCATAGCTATCTTACGCGGCAGCGAAGCCGGCATCATAGCCTCCTTGCCGCAAGGAAATGGTTTCGTTTTCGAATAGGTAGATTATTTATGTTGCATGTCTTAGTCTAAATGTTTCTTGATTATTTTTAGTAAATAAAGGCCAATTTCTTTTATTATTATTTTAAGGAATAGTGGAAGTACTTGTAGGAAACATTGTCTTTAAAATAAATATTTTTTATTTGATGATTTTTCTTCATAACACATGAACAATTATGCCTCATGAATGATGCCTTTAAACTTCTTCACAAAACTTATTCAAACAACAATTATTAAATTATGCGTTTATCAAATTATAAACGCAAATGAATAACGATTCGATTAATTAAATACATCACTATTTTAGAATTAAAAATAAGTGGCATCCCACCAAATGTCATTATGGTCTATCTTATTAAAAATCTGAGTATAGGTATCCATACTATTCTTTGAAGAAAGGGATAAAATGCCTTTTAAATTATTTCAGCTTACCCATAAATGTATCTCCATGATAATTTTATCAATAACAATACAGATAACGACACGTTTCATTGTGTTGGTGTACCTTTTGATTTGCTGCGAGGACACTTATAGGCAGACCGAGAGGATAGTAAGAATTGCTGATTTCTTAATCTTGAACAAGGTTATAAGTAAGTTTTTGTGAACACATATTTTTTTGGTGTGTGTTGCCATTAAAATGATGAAGGGCACGAATACAAATCTTTAATGAGCAGTTTTCTCTCAACATTTTATATCTGTCCCTAGATGACATTAAAGTAAAATATATACACTTATTTTAAATTTATGTTGGTTTGAAAAGTAAAATAAAGTCCTACCTAAATAAAGTCTAAAAAGGTGTTTCCAAACATCTAACTACAATAAAACTGCTCATTGGATGCATTTACATCAAAGGGATGCCCCATTAAATTATGTGAGTAGAGAGCACTAGATTTTGATGCACATCACATTTAAACTTTTTCTTTTTAATTTTTTTGTAACGAGTTTTTTTTTGAGACTACAATACTATTATTATAAGTAAAATGTTTTTTTTTCAGCAGAGGAACTAAAATTAAGTCTGACAGAGCTACGAGATGCAGTGCTGTCAAGACCAATATCATTTCACGCCATGCACCTTTTTCGACTCGACAATCGATTGCTAGTTTCCATTATATCTGCCACAGTGACATACGTTGTTGTTGGCTACCAGACATTTTAATTACTTCAATAACTAGTTAGACAAAGATAACATGCTCAGTCTGGCATCGGGTGTTGGGACGTTTCACACCACGAGGTCTTCGGACCTAAGTGCTGGTTCAGAATGGCACCACATTCCCGCCACAGTGTGCGATGAATGGGTCGCTGATGACTGTTCTCCGGAAACTTAGCGGTGCGAAACGTCCCGATACTCCTAGCATCGATCCGACGCCATAATGATTTTCACGGTTCATTTTTAATCGGTCTGTCAGTCCGTGTAAGTTTCGACATTCTACTGAGGGACCATACTGGACGTCAGACTGAGGTGTAACCGTTGATTAGTCAGGAACAATAAGGAGAAACCTTTTATTGCTTTCAAAACAATATAACTTAGTTTTAGGAAGGTATGAAGAAAATGAGACCCTTGACATAAATTTGGGCATAATTCTTCGTTTTATAATTTATTTTTGATTCCATAGTGTTTTGTATACAAACTTAACCATATAATTAGCACTTGCAAAAAACATCTGTGACAGTCACAAACCCTGTGACTTACGCTATCCGGGCGCATGCCTAAACCACTCCACCGACATATTGAAGACACACTTGCGAAATTCAACAGGCAGGTATGGGCATGCGTCCGAACAGGGTTCGATTCCTTTGTCTGACACAGTTGCATTCTAAACATCTCTTTCTATTTGCTTAGTCGCATTCGGATAAAGTTAATGTGTAACTTTTATTAAAAACAGAAAATAAGAAAAGTCAAAGTGTTTATCATTATTTATTTCATTTAAGTTTTTCGTCTTTTTGATATTTCCCTTGCAATTCTACGTGTACGTCTTTCGTCTTCATGTTCGTGATAAAAATTGGGTTTCTTAAAATGCGTTGGCATTTGTCTGCGTTGCCGCCAAGTGAGCAGCTCCAGATTCAATTAAATGTATATTTATCATTTAGTTACAGATTTAAATCAATTGAAGAAACAAGGTTTTCTTTTTGTAATGCGATTGAATGAAAGATATTTGGTTAAATGTGTGCTCACTCAGTCCTCACAAGCGGTCAGCCATATCACCATACTGAAATAAGTTGGTCGATTCATTCAGTGTTCTTTTTTTGTTACACCTCTATTTAATTGGAGCCTGTAATTTCAGATCGTCAAGGTTAGTATTAAAACATTAACTATTAATTTATTGTGCTCACTCCATCCACACGCTATTGTATCTCTATGAACCAACTATAGATTCGCATTCCATCGTTTACATTGTATGAATTGACTAGAAATAGGACTATTCAGCATAAAAACAAACCACTTTTACCGTGCGTTCATGAATATAACGTATGCCTGGTGCTCACTCCGTCCGCCATCGCTAAATACTTAACTGTTTTTGCTAAGTTAACTTAAGAGAACTTAAAAATTATATGTTCACTCTTTGTGAACATATAATTTTTTTGTACAAAAATACTATAAAATATTTGACAGTTCACAGTTTGATATTACCTTTTACTTTTATAGATATTCAAAACTAAATTTTTGGTTTAAATGACATAGAATAGGGTGTCTCCACGCGACAATAATAAGAGGACATAAAATAAGACAATGAGACGGTTTAATCCTTAACCAATTCTCGCGCAATTCGTATACGAAAAAAGTTCACCGATCAATTTTTTTTTTGCCAAAGAAAAATAATTTTAAATTTCTCAGAGTCACGATTTCTATATATTTAGTTATAGGTTTCATTTTTCTCGATTTTTAGGTAAAAAAGTTAAACTCGCAATCGAAGTACCACACGAAAAAAGTTCGATTGCCATATAGATTTTGGATAATTCCTTGTTTCATTCCTCATCAACAGAGTCCAGAAAAAATACTAATAACCCTGAAAAATAAATGTGGGAAATAATACCTGTGCCTGGGTAAGGACTTCTTTTTTTGTCGCTACATATAATTCTTGTAAATTAATTTAAATTACGTTTATTTATCCGCTTGAACGGCCAGACGCGCGTCTCAAATTATAGTCGAGTGACCCGAGCGCTTTCGTCATCGCCGATAACGCCGGGCGTGCCGCACATTTCGTAAACAATGACGATTTATGACTGTCGGTTTGAGAAGTTAGCTAATATGTGAAGTTTTTCATAATGCTGATGAACAGACCTTTTGAACTGTATTACATTAGAGTTTATTATTTGCTTCATTTATAAAATAGGTTGCAAATATGAACAGCGATATTTTTTAGCTTGTTTCTCGAATAAATGACCTTTATGTTTTAAGGTTTAAAATGCATGTTTTGTACATACTTAATGTAAAAAAGAAATATAACCGCTTCGTATTGTACAATATTTTTTACTTAAAACCTTCCCAAAACTTCATAAAAATTGTTGGTTAGCTTGAACGTGCTCACAAACAGTGCAATGTCATTTTTTCATTTTTTAACCGACTTCAAAAAAGGAGGAGGTTATCAATTCGACTGTATGTTTTTTTTTGTATGTTTGTTACCTCATATCTCAGTCGTTTGTGGACCGAATCGAAAAATTTTTTCGCTTACTTAGAGGGTGTACCTTCTAGTTGGTCCCATTTTTTCCATTATGGGATCTGATGATGGGATCTTGGGGTAATCGAGGGAAACCCTCAAATTTTAAAGGCACATATAGTGTTTCTTTACTAGAATCTTAATGTTGACGTGTTGTTACGTCTGATAGTCAATATCTTGTGGGGCTGAGCTGATGGTGGAACTCCTTAACGCTTAGGAGTTCAGTAATTATAATGACGGAGTTTATGATGGGTAATTTGTAGCTTCTTAAAAAAATAGAATCATAAGGTGCAACTCCCCCCCCCCCCCCCTCTCTTATGTAATCACTAAAAATGAAGAAAAAAATAAACTTTTAAAAAAGTAAAGACCGACTTCAAAACCAAAATGCACTAAAAAGTCTTAAATAAACTCTTCACCATTGAAAGGAAAGGAATCCGCCATCACTTTGACCATCAAGCATCAACTATCACAGCACCGACTCCAAAAAGAAATTGTTTGCCTTAAACGGATTCCTTTCCTTTTAATGGTGAAGAGTTTATTTAAGACTTTTTAGTGCATTTTGGTTTTGAAGTCGGTTTTAACTTTTTTAAAAGTTTTTATTTTTCAAGTTGATTGAATGACTTCTAATGTTGTCATACTTTGAAATAACCGGTGATTCTTAAGGAACGACGCGTATTTTTTGCCAAGCGAAATTATTTTTATTTTGAAAGCAATAAGGCTTTATATTCAAACACTTCGTTTGGGTACTACTAGTACCCAAGGCCGCTCAACTACAACTTTTGTTTTGGGTACTACTAGTACCCATGGCCGTTCAAGCGGTTATACCAAATTCAAAATAAGGAGGTTATTCTGTTGAAGTGTTATAAGTATGCAATACATATAAATGTCAGGAAAAATACCTAGTATTCAAAAGAAAGTTATTTAATGTTTACATAAACAGGCAAAAGACGTATAGTTCCCACAAAACGCTTAGCTCCAACGGGCTAAGGTCATATGTTCCCTACATGTTTATTTTCCTTATTTCACAAAGTCCCGCAAAAAAATAACAATTATTTTGTAATTCCAATTAAAAAACAGAATTTCCAATATTCCTAAAAATTGAACGACATATCATCCTTCGTTAAGCCATAACCGCAAAAATCACGCACATTGACCGAAAATCACTAGTCAGTTAAAACTCAAATGGCAGTCAGTGTCATACACGTTCTAATTCTTACCTTCTTTTCTGTTCTAGTTCTTTCCTAATGTCCGTATTTTACCATTCGGCTATATTATAGAGCTAGTGTTGAAAATGACTATAAAATAGTCAAAAACGGTCATCAACTGTCATAAATAGTAATATTCAATCATATTGATTCAGTAATATTTTATTACTTTTTCGGTTGTGCGTACGCAATTGGTCGAATTAGGTAGGTCACGTGACTTTCGCGCAGGTCCGTGAAACACCGTTCTTTACATTTTATTTCAACCATATTTACAAAAAACAATAAAAAGTCATAATAAGTAATCAAAACTCATTCACACAACGATACAAAATGTGTTTTTTTTTTGCCAAAACTGGGTAAGGAAATTACGAGTATATTTACCGTTCATCACATAAGATCAAATTGATTGTATTTGACCGGTCATGTATGGTTTATGAAAAATGTGACTGGTCAGAATACAGGGTGAATTTGTTATCACTACCGAAATTTTGTGTTAAGACTCCACTGATGAATATGAACAACTTTTACTATGGGGGCAATAGTGAAATCGAGAAAAAAAAAATCAGCTGTTCCATACAAAAGTTCAATTGGCGCGCGGTCAAAATGTATGGAATAGCTGTTTTTTTTTCTCGATTTCACTATTGCCCCCATAGTAAAAGTTGTTCATATTCATCAGTGAAATCGTTACACAAAATTTCGGTACTGATAACAAAGTCACCCTGTATTCATTTTACATTTAGTACACCAAACGTCAAAATTTAAATTAAACCCAAACCCCAGCCCAAACAAAGTACCTATTGGCAAGTAAGCGAGGATGACACGCAGCTGGCGTGAACACGTGAAGTTAGGTCAGCAAATTCCTGCTATTTTATCACGTGTAGACACCCTATTCCATGTCCTTCATACAAAATATGAATAAATATCCTTTAATATCCTTTGGACATTTCCACACATTGCCATCTAGTCCCAAAGTAAGCTACTCAAAGCTTGTGTTATGGGTGCCAGACAACGGATATAATACTTAAATACTTTTTTTTTTCTAAATGCATACATGATATACATAAAAAACACCCAGACCAATACAAACAGACATGTTCATGCACACAAATGTTTGTATTGTGCGGGGATTGAACCCGCACCCGCTGCGTAGTAGGCGATTTCTCGACCACTACACCAGACGGGTCGTCTTGAAACTTTGTTTAACTCTAAAAGTAAAAAGAAATATCAAACTGGGTACTTCCGAATATTTAATAGTATTTTTGTACAAAAAAATAATATGTTCACTCATTCCTTTAAGTCAAGTTAGCAAAAATAATTTAAGTATTTAGCGATGACGGATGGAGTGAGCAGGGATTCGTTTTACTCGTGAAGGCACAGTAAAAGTGGTTTGTTTTTATGCTGAATAGTCCTATTTCTAGCCAATTCATACAATGTAAATGATGGAATGCGAATCTATAGCTGCTTCATAGAGATGAAATAGCGTGTGGATGGAGTGAGCACAATAAATTAATAGTCAATGCTTTAATACAAAACTTGACGATCTGAAATTACAGGCTCGAATAAAATATAGGTGTAACAAAAAAAATACACTGAATGAATCGACCATTTCAGTATGAATATATGGCTGACCGCTTGTCAGGACTAAGTGAGCCATAAAAGTCATACAAAAAGTCATAAAAGTCATTTATTTATGCAAATAGGCCCTCTGGGGGCACTTTTACAAGTCCCAATATAAACCGTACCACAGCTTCGAGACAATTGTGGGCTAGTGCTGAGAAGAAGCTGCGCAACAAACTCAGTCACTATTGTCAATGCCTCTTTTCAAAAGGTTTACAATGTTTGTAGTGATCATGCAAGTCCATACATTATTATCTTTTAAATAATCATCTACTTTATAATTGTAAATGTTTCCGTACAAACATTAAATATTTTGTAAATATACTGAGAGGCTAGAGTTAATATTCTAATTTCTTCAAACACCTCTCGTACGGCTCTTTTTTGTAACACAAAAATTGTCTCTACATCAGCAGCCGCGCCCCACAGTAAAATGCCGTAGGATATCAAGCTATGGAAATAACTAAAATAATCTAACCTAGCTGTTTCTACATCAGTCAAACGTCTTATCTTCCTTACAGCAAAAGCAGCTGAGCTTAGTTTCCCTGACAAGGCCTCTATATGAGAACCCCATTGTAGTCTGGAGTCTAAAGTGATTCCTAAGAATGTTGTGGAATCAATAGTATCAAGAATCCATATCCGTATCAAGTATCCGCCGCCGAGGCCGAGGCCGAGGCAACAGAACATTTGTTTGCTCTGTATCTTATTTTCGTTTTCGAGTGTCAAAAATGGTCATGTACTATCGAAACTAGTGTCATTTTAAAGAGTGAAGTGCATATCAAACAGTGCCGAAAACAAAATTAAATTTCATCAGCGCGTTTGTACGCGTTGAGAAGAATAAGTCTAGATAAAATAGTAACGAACTTAGTTCCTGACCTACCCCAACAAGATCGTCTACAAGCAGCGCTGGCTACGGGTCATTGACCGCTACTACCGAAAAAAGCCGAGGGTGGCCGATTTGTGTCGAGCGCCCCCGCCAAGGAGCCCGTGTGTGAGTCCGGTTTAAGACGACTACGCGGCTACGAAACGAGAGTGCTACGCGTCTACGAAAACACTACGGATCTGTAAGCCCCGCCTACTATATGCTACGACAGTTGCGGCGCGCTACGCACGCAGAAACCTTTTTTTTTCTGGATTTCAATTTGTTTTAATTTGTTATTCACAACAATCAATATGAATCGGGACTGCAATGGTTGTAAGAAGAGGTGCAAGAGGAATGAATTCATTAAATGCGGCTCCTGTAAACGAAATTGATGTATTGACGGTTGCTCTCAGGTGTCCTGGAAGAGATACGATCTTATGGCTGCGGAGAGAAGATCGACATGGAGGTGCAATAAATGTATCATGAAGTCTAGTACTCCGCTGGGAGTGAACGCGGCAAAGCCTAAAACAAAGACAAAGCCAATCGCAAATTTTGAAAAATTGACAAAAATAACACGAACAAAACTTGAACAATCTGCGTCTGAACACTCTGTTTTTGATCTCACCGCCCAAAACTCGAACACATTGAACAATACACAAATCACAACACCTGGGCCCCCGCCATGTGAGACCTCTGATCCTAAAGAAGAAAAGGAGACAGAAGAACCTACTACCTATCATAACAGCGCGGATGATATTCTGCAATTATCTGTTATCCATGATAGTGATAACATTACCACACGCAGAAAAGGCTTTGTGGTAAATGTGCCAGTTAAAAATTCTTTCGACTCTTTATCAAGTACTGATACCTTGGATGCTGAGGATGAGTATGATCCTGTTGGTGCGGCCTCACTTGGCCTCCTACGTAGTAAAGGCCACCGCGAACATGGCCGAGGCGCTGCAGTTTCAGGGCAGCCCCAATACGGTTCTGAAGATGATAGCTGATAGACTGCCCCTACATCCAATGCTGCTGCAATAGGCATGCCGTAGCTGCGGGTGTGGCGGCGGTCAGCTTTTGAAGTAATCATCAATGTTATAATTTACTTTAATTTATATTTTTTTTTTTTATTCAATGTAATTTTTAAATTTAAATTTTAATTTAATCTAATGTAATTCGATTTAATTTGATGTGTAATTTTAATCTTATTTTATTAATTCTAACTTATTAATTTCTTTTTTTGTGTCTTTGTACAATTTATGGGCCAAGATGCCTGAAATAAAGATTATTTTATTTTATTTTTTATTTATTTTATTTAAAAGTTGTCTGGATCTAGACGAAATCACACAAAGGAACGATCTGGAGTCCTTAAGAGAGCAGGTGTTAAGCTTGAAAACACAACTTCAATCGGCAGAGAGCGAAATTGAGTCAATCTTATCAGAAAATTTTAATCTCAAATTGGAGGTAAAGGGATACGTAAGAAAAGTGGAGAAACTCACAAAACTATGCCTAAACACAAACTTATCCAAACGTAAGAGAATGAAAAATCGGAAACAGATTAATCATACCATGCCCAATATAGAGGTAGATAATAAACAGGAGACTGATGTCTTATCCGTGGAACCCCATCCGGAGACTGAGCAAACTCCATCCCTGGAAACTTACGAAATTAAAAGCATCTCTACGGAAAGGCAGTTAACTCAACCAAAACATAACAAGCAAACATCACGAATGCACATTTTTAGTAACATGAAGCGAAGGGATATTTTAAGTACAGCGAAATCATATATAAGTCAAAATCAAATCTGTCACCACACGTACCCAGGAGGAGGCGTTCATGAACTGGTTAATGGATTACAAACAAAGCTACAAGATTTTACCTTGGACGATTTCTGTGTGCTATTTATTGGTGAAAGTGACTTTATAGAGTCAAAAAATTATTCTCTTATTATTGACGACATTCGCCAAAACCTTTTATTGATTCAGCACACTCATGTTATCATTATGTTACCCACTTTTAAATGTCGCGAAGCCGTAAATTTGTATAACCACCGTATAGAAACTTTTAACAACCAACTTTATTCGGACAACGCTATTCACGAATATGCTTATGTAATCGACAGTAACAGGAACCTAGACTATTCACCTGATATGTTTAGTGTTTATACAGGACGCCCAAACAATAAGGCTCTAAGGACTATTTTTTATGACTTAGCTAACCTAATAGCACAATTGAAGGATCAGGAATTTAATAACATGGCGGACATGTTTTTTTCGAGACTAAAGAAAGTAATTTAAGCTTTTTAACAGAAACATCTACTTCTAGATCACAAAATCAGATACGCACCCTAAAAATTTTAAACCAAAATGTATGTGGACTGACGTCAAAAAGAGATGATTTCGAGATATATCTAAACACTTTTGGCGATTACATGCCACACTTTCTTTGTATAAGCGAACATTTTTTGACACATTCCAATGTAGGCTTGTTTTCCTTAAATTATTACAATCTTTGTACATACAATGTGAGACGTAAAAAAAAGGGTGGTGGGACTTTAATATTAGGGCTGAAAGGTCGCTCTACTGAGGAGATAAATTTCTGTAAAGAACTGTACGTGACTGACAGTTTTGAGATATGTGGTATTAGGGATGTTGACTCAAATATAAATACATTCTGCTGTTATCGAACACCCCAAAAAAAAAACTCTCAAGCCCTTTCTGAATAACTTAGAAAAATTGCTTGATTATCTATTTGATAAAAAGGGGGTCATTTGTGGCGATTTTAACATTGACGTGCTAACTGATAGTGAAAATCATAATAAATTTAAGAATCTGTTAAAATGTTATAATTTTCGATATCTTTACAACTGTGTTACCTTTAGACGAGGTAATATTGAGTCGGGCTTAGACAATATAATAACCAACATGACGCCTGATGACATTTTGAATTGCTCATCTGATGACAATGGCTTATCAGATGGTCACATCGCTCTTATATGCGAATTTGCTTCTCCTTTTACCAGCAATAAAAGTAGCGGAAACGAGTTCATTTGGCTTTATCAGAGAAACTTTAGTGAGAAGAACCACGCTATTTTTCGACATAAACTTATGGTAGTTAAGTTAAGGTACTTAGTTTCATCGAGGCGTTTACAGAAACTTTTAATGACACTTATAATTTTAGGAGACAAAAATCAACCTTAACAAAAAAGATAAGATACGATGGATAACGAAGGGGCTACGAGTGTCGAGTCTTATGAAGAGATTTTTAAACACGGCTAGTAACGTTATTAATGACCAATCTATTCTAGAATATCGTGCCAGGTATTTAACCTTGTATCGCAAATTAGTAAGACATGCAAAGAAGCATTCCGTACAATGTGAGATTAAAAAAACAAACAATTCCGCTAAAGCTATTTGGAAAGTAGTGAACAAACACAGAAATTAATGCAAAACAAATCGTAAAGAAAATTATCACCTCAAAGAAAATAATCGCAAAATTGTCGATCCACAGGAAGTAGTAGAAATCTTTTCCAAACTTTTTGACACTGGTAGTGTTGCTGCAGATAAAACCAAATCTAGCGAATCCATTACACTACTAAATAAATACAGCCCAAAGGTGATCAGAGAGCTCCGATGGAAAAAAGTCACTCCTGTAGAAGTTAAACGTCTTGTGTTAGGCATGGAAAGCAAAAATTCATCTGGATGGGATGATATTCCAATTACAGTAATCAAACAAAATATTGATATTCTGGAAGAGCCTCTGAACAACACTTTCAACTTCTACTTTACGAAAAATATTTTTCCCGATAATCTTAAAATTGCTAAAGTCATAGCTATCTTTAAGAAGGGAAGTAGGGACAATGCAAAAAAACTACAGGCCTATTTCCCTGCTGCCAACTTTCTCCAAGCTTTTCGAAAGATTAATAAAGGTGAGGCTACTAGACCACTTCACGTGGAACAATGTACTAAACAAGAGACAATCTGGTTACCAAACAGATATTGGTACTGTTGAAGCAATAGATGCCCTCATAGACGAAGTAGTGACAAACTTAAATAAAAATAAAAAAGTCGCAGGAGTTTTTTCTGAATTTAAGTTCCGCTTTCGACAGCATTAATCACGAAATTTTGCTAAATAAATTATCTCACTACGGTGTAGGACATGAACAACTTGGTATAATAAGGAGCTACCTGGAAAACAGAAAACAGTATGTGGAGCTCAATTCCTTTAATGGCTCTGAAGAGATCGCCTGTAGATCGGAAATGGTTACTATAAAAAAGGTGTACCACAGGGTTCTATATAAGGTCCATTGTTTTTCATAGTATTTATAAATGACCTCTTTGATTTTTTTAAATACGGTACTCTAAAACGTCAAACCAATAATATTTGCTGACGACACAAACGCGGTTATTGCAGCGGATAATTTACCAGAGCTAAATTCCAAGGTAAATGAGGCACTATCGGTGTTATCGACTTGGTTTTCTATAAACGACTTGGCCATCAATATCCAAAAAACAAATGTTATGTTGTTCAAATCAACTTCTAGAAATAAGGATGTGGTAAAATGCGCTATAGATAACATTGACATCACAGCTGTGAAAAATGTTAAGTTCCTGGGGATTTACACCGATTCTTTACTAAATTGGAAGGAAGAACTTGAGAATATTTCGAACAACATTAGTTCGGCCTGTCACGTACTAAGAAGTCTCAGAGATGAGATTACGATTGAGCAGCTAAAGATGACTAATAATGCTCTAATTGACTCAAGGCTGCGTTACAGTGTCAAACTTTGGGGCAATAGCTACCAATATAACATCAACAAAGCGTTTGTAGCACAAAAACGAGCAATTAGAATAATTTTCCGCTTATCCCAAATAGAGTCCTGCAGGAATTATTTTATAAAGCTGGGTGTTCTAACGGTCCCATGTCTCTATATATTCGTGACACTATGTGACATAATTAAGCACCCAAGCAAATTAGAGGCACCCCTGGAGAGAGAAGTAAGACTCACTACCAGGAGAAAAGATATTCCCTTTAATGGTAACACAGACCGGCCAAAACTGAACATTTATAAACACAGTGCTCGCTACCAGGCGGCACGTCTGTATAATAGGCTCCCCTTGGAATTAAAGTCCATAAACAAACTATCAATCTTTAAAAGAAAACTTAAGTCATTACTTGTAAGAAAATGTTATTATTCTGTGGGGGAATACCTTAGGGATGGATCAGATAAATAGTTTAACAAATTTTGTAATAAAAGTGACATTTTAAATTAATTTTAAGATTAATTATTTATTTAAATTTTTTATGACATGTTATTCTTTATTATTTACAAATCTTGACATTGTTAATTAATCCTCTTTTCGTAATATTACGTAGGTAGGTTTTTGTGTTAAGTTTTATTTTATTGTATTGTAATTGGTGTATTTTTTTTTTCTGAAAATGTTCAACGCAATGTGTATTTTTTGCTATGAATAAATATTGATTGATCGATTGAAGCGGTTTGTCTTTTATCTTAACCTGAGTTGATGCATGTCGGACATTAGGCATCGTAAACTTTACACATTTAGTTGTACTTCCATTAAGAAAGAGATTGTTAACAGTAAACCAATGTAATACTTGTGAAAGAGTATTATTTACATCTTCAAAATTTCCTTCATCTCCTGGAATTTTAAATATAAGTGAAGTATCATCTGCAAACAATACTATATCACAAACATACCCTACAAAATGCGGGAGGTCATTTGTATATATTAAAAATAAAAGCACACATTTAACCAAATATCTTTCATTCAATCGCATTACACAAAAAACCTTGTTTCTACAATTGTTTTAAATCTGTAACTAAATGATAAATGTACATTTAATTGAATCTGGAGCTGCTCACTTGGTGAAAACGCAGAATTGGCAATTTATATTTACTCAACTTTGAAAGAGGGGGGGGGGGGGAGAAATGTATGTCTCTATTACCAAAAAGTAACCATCTCTTTATAGCAAACACGAGGAGATATAGCGTAAATACCGGGAAATTTCCTCTTTTATTTACTTGTAGGGTGACCTCTTATTGTTTCTTAGGACGAGGTATTATAAATATTGACGCTGAAAAAAATATATATTTACTTTAGGTGACTTATAATATTTATCAAATTTTATTGAAATCCTTTTCATCTTGAAAGTTATCGAAACAATCGATGCTAATTTGGCTAAAACCAAATACGTGTTTAAAGTAATTGACACATAATAAATGAAAACCTTTAATTCCGTTTTTTTTTTTAATTTGATTTACACTAATACTGAATATATCCTTTGGACATTCCCACACATTGCCATCTAGTCCCAAAGTAAGCTACTCAAAGCTTGTGTTATGGGTGCCAGACAACGGATAGAATACTTAAATACTTTTTTGTTTGTAAATACATACATGATATACATAGAAAACACCCAGACCAATACAAACAGACATGTTCATGCACACAAATGTTTGTATTGTGCGGGGATCGAACCCGCAACCCGCTGCGTAGTAGGCGATTTCTCGACCACTACACCAGACGGGTCGTCACTGACTACTTATCTTTCATGCAAATGATTAATGATGAATATTCACATAAACTTCATCAACTGCCTGATTAATTAAACAAACTAACAACCGTCAATGGAATAAAATAAAAAATGACAAAAATAAGTAGATAAATAAAAAATGTAGGTGTTAAATACACTGCAATACATTTTGTTCAACAACAGTGTCCATACTTGTTAGTGTAACTAAAAATACACTACTTATTCTTAAAATCTATACAAGTAAGGCAGTAAGGAAGAATATTTTTTAATTCAATTAAAAAAATAACTGAAAAAAAGAAATTGATCGCTTGAAACTGATTCCTTTCCTTTAAAAGGTCAAGAGTTCATTTCAAACTTTTTAGTGCATTTTAGTTTTGAAGTTATGTATCATATACATGTATTTTTTGTTACGCTGTATGATTTATTAATAATAATTTAAAAAAATAGGTGATGACCAAGAGGTGGTGTTGTTATTAATTTAATTACGTTGAAGAAAAGCACAAAATAAAATGGTCCCAAAACTGGTATTCAGTAGGAATGGTGACAATAAACCTTAATAGTCTGGCGCTAACAAGACCTTTCGAATAAGCTGCAGTTTCATCAATGAGATTTTAAAGTGAAATACATGGTGTTGTTTTGGTAAGCGACGAGCGACTCAGGGTTGGATGTACAAACGATACTGGTGCCAAAAAAATTGATCGAATAACTCATATTATCATCCCTGAGTTGGATTTCACTGACCAAAACAACACCCTGTATAGTATCAGGGTAAAAAATTGAGAAGTAATTTGAAAGTTTCAGTAGCGAAGTTTACTGCAAACATACACATGATACATCGCCCATCATTATTTAACACAGCCTATGTTTTAATTTAAAATTAAAGCTTATCACGAAAATAATATAGATAATAATTTTAATTTAGACTATTATTATTAATTTAAACTATTTTCATTAGACTTCAGACTCAAACACACAGCAGTCAAATGTATAACTCCCCTCTGAAAAGGTTAGAGGTTGATAAACAGAACACATAAACAAAATTAAAAGAAATACACAACCATTTTAAGAGACCTTATAAAAACACCGTAAAATAATTACAAAAGTGATAATAAGACACAACAATCTCGGGATAAACTCGCTGGAGATAAGCCGTGGTTCCACCGTTACGATTGTTTTCACTAAATTTGTTTCGGTATCATTCACTGTACACTTTTGATTAAAATTCTTTTTAATACAAATAGCAAATTGCACTTGTAAAAAGCAACTTTGACTGTTGTGACAGACGAGGAATCGAACCCCGTGTCTTACGCAATCCGGGCGTATGCCTATACCACTCGGCCACCTTCACATTAGCAAGCCTGTTGAATTTTGCAAGCGCTTTCTTTAACGCGTAGGCTGCGTGGCGTCATCAATGTTGCGAGATTGCTCTCACAATATCCGAAAGAAATATTTTTACAAATATTTAACAATCGGTTAAGATGAACGAAGCCAATTTATAATTATTATTTTGTTTTTATAGTGTTTTGTTTACAGCCTAAGTTGCTTTTTACAAGTGCAATTTGCTATTTATATTATTAAGTTTGTATAGTGACAAAACACTATAAAAACAAAATAATAATTATAAATTGGCTTCGTTCTTCTTAACCGATTGTAAAATATTAGTAAAAATATTTCCTTCGGATATTGTGAGAGCAATCTCTCAACATTGATGACGCCACACAGCCTACGCGTTAAAGAAAGCGCTTGCAAAATTCAACAGGCTTGCTAATGTGACGGTGGCCGAGTGGTATAGACATACGCCCGGATTGCGTAAGACACGGGGTTCGATTCCTCGTCTGTCACAACAGCCTAAGTTGCTTTTTACAAGTGCAATTTGCTATTTATATTATTAAGTTTGTATAGTGACAAAACACTAAAAAAACAAAATAATAATTATAAAACTCTTTTACGACAAGCTCTGAAGAAAAGTAAAAATACAAAAAGATAATACACGTCTTCAAATACTGAGATTCCATCCAAACACATACCTACATTCGTTTTAACTTCTGAGATTCTATTAATTCATAGACGCGTGAAGCTCGCCATCATACATATACTTTTTGAACGTTGTATTCGCCTAATAAACTAGAACGAATGGCAATATTCGTGTGTACACATCAATTTTCCTTGTTTAAACAGAAAAACTCGTTATGAAGTATACCTTCTAGGGTGTCAAAAACAGGGGATACAAACTTCCATCAAACAAGCGATCGTAAAGAAAAAACACGGCACACCAAGTGGAACGCAGCGTTTTGCAAACTTAATAATTAGCCGAGTTGGAGGGAATCTCTTAATGTAATTATTCATGAAATTCTGTAATTATCCTGACTCAGCCAAAAGAGAAAGTGCTGATAAGCTCCCTGAGGTACAACTCTGTTAGTTTCTCTCTTTGTTTATACGCATGGACCTCTCCTCGCTCATTCTGCGATGTAGGCTTGAGTGAGTAGGAGAGTAGACATCAAAAATTTAAAGTCCGTGTTACTGAGTAAGACTCTATCAAAAAATACTTGCAAACGGTTGAAACCATTGCACAGATCTATTTGTTGGTTTTTCTGTTGGAAAATAATTGGATATTGCTTCGAGAGAAATTTCAATTTCTGCATTTCCGAGTACATCTGCATAGTTTTCAGGGTTCCGTTTGAAAAGATCGCTAAGTTTCGAGGGGTGATTAAAAACTTTGATCTGAACCCTTGAAACTTCTTTTTTGTTGTGCTTAACATAAGTTAGTAAACTTGTTTAACTTTAAAACCCTTTCAATGAAAACACAGCACATAATAATACATTTGTTTCAAGCTCGGTAACTTTGTTATCGGATACGTTTGGTTGCATTATCTTAATATTAAAACTTTATTCGTCCCCCATGTTTTAATCAAATCATTCGATCCCATTCATTGGTCCACATTCGCGGTTTCGTTCAATTTCCCAAAGTTTTATTTTCAATTCCAACATAAAATAAAAAATTCCTATTTTTAGAATTAAAAGGAACAAGATTATTGAAAAACATAATATCAAAATCCACACTACCTATATTAGTAACGCCTTTAAAAAGACGAAATATGCAACTCCCACTTTTCAAAATTTTTCAAAATTCAAAATTCAAAATATTTATTCAATTTAGGACACAATATGCCACTTATGAACGTCGAAGAAGCCGAATCATGTATCCTTATCTTTTGGACCCTACCAGCGCTTCGAGACAGAACACAGACAATTAGGCAAGTGCTGAGAAGAAACGCCGGAACAAACTCAGTCACCACTAGCTGCCGTAAAATCAAAATCATCAAAAGTAAGTACATCAGTCGGTGCAGGCTGGTCAGACCACACATTCGTGTCGTTCAGGTAGTCTTGAACCTTATAATAGCCTTTAGACATAAGCGTGTTTTTAACGTGTTTCTTAAATTTATCAACCGGCAATTCGACAAGATTGTGTGGTATATTATTAAAGAATTTTATACAATTTCCCATGAACGAATTACCTTATTTTACCTATATTTAGTTTCAACTAATCTGAAGTTAGGAACGACAAGCTTGTGTTTATTTCTTGTGTTATATGAATGAATGTCGCTCTTCTTCATGAAATAATCTAAATTTTTACGGACGTACATTATATTGTCAAAAATATATTGAGAAGCCACAGTTAATATGTTGATTTTCTTAAAGACCTCTCTCAGGGAGTCACGAGGACTAAGTTTACAAATAACACGAATGGCTCTTTTCTGCAAAATAAATATGGTATCAATGTCTGCAGCAGAACCCCACAAGAGAAGACCGTAAGACATAATACTGTGGAAGTAACTAAAATACACAAGCCTCGCCGTTTCAACATCAGTCAGATACCTTATTTTTCTAACTGCAAAGGCAGCCGAGCTTAGCCTCCTAGCTAGGGCTTCAATATGAGGTCCCCACTGTAATTTTGAGTCAAGTGTAATGCTTAGAAATATAGTGGAGTCTATTAAGACTAGATTATTACCATTTAGTACAATATTTGGTGTGAGTTGCTTTACATTAGGCAAAGTGAATTTTACACATTTAGTTTTACTAGCAATCAGAAACAAGTTATTGGTGGTGAACCAATTCAATACTTTGGAGAGAGTATTGTTTACTTTGTCAAAATTTTCTTCATGTCTTTTCATTTTAAAAATCAAAGAAGTATCATCAGTAAACAGAACTATCTCACAAAGATTTGTGGAATAAAATGGCAGGTCGTTTTCATATATCAGGAAAAGTAAAGGCCCCAATATTGAGCCCTGGGGGACCCCCATTTGAAGAGGGGCTCCGGAAGAGTAGGTACCATTTATGTTAACTGATTGTATTCTACCTGATAAGTACGAACTTAACAACTTAGATGAGTTTTCCGAGACACCATAGTGTTCTAACTTAATGAGCAGTGTCTGATGGTCTACACAATCAAACGCTTTTGATAAATCACAGAATACACCTACGGCATCATGTTTGTCTTCATAAGCATCAATAATGTGTCTGATGAGTTCTACTCCGGCATCAGTTATATTTCTACCTTTAGAGAACCCAAACTGTTTTTCGTGTAGTAAATTATTAAGTTTAAAATGGGAAAGCAATTAATTATAAATGAATTTTTCAAAAATTTTAATTATTGCGGGTAATATTGAAATAGGCCTAAAATTACTGGGGTCACTTTTGTCTCCTGATTTAAATAAAGGGACAACCTTACTATGTTTCAATAAATTTGGAAACTGATTTTGATCAATACATTCATTAAAGATATAAGATAAGTAAGGAGCTATTAGAGGTATAATGGGTTTTATTGTGTATTGATATACCCGATTCATCCTCTGTTTTCTTTTGTTTTAATTTTTTAAATGTTTTTATGATGTCTAAAGGACCAATATTTCTGAATTTAAATGAGGATTCGCACCTATGAACACTCGGCACTAGTAATGATTTCGCGTGACTTGAGCAAGAACTCAACTGTTTAGTCATCTCTATAGGAATATTACAGAAGTAATCCTCAAAAGCGTTTGCTACCTCGTCATTAGATTTAATAAGCTTGTTGTTTATTTCTAGACTAAATTTGTTATCATCAGATTTCATTTTACATGTTTCTTTATTTATAATATTCCATGTTTCTTTGATTTTATTACTAGATATTTAATTTTATCGCGTATGTAATTCGACTTAGCTACATAGCAAACTCTTTTGAAAATTTTTGAGTACCTCTTATACTTCGTTGTTTTTCCCGGTACAGTATAGGAGTTGGATACTAATTGAGTAGCGAGAGTATTTAAAAGGCTGCTACTGTATAGCACGCAGGCATCTCTAGGTTAAATGGGCCAATGTCACAGCAATTTCATTACGAGAAGCCGGAATGAGGTTTGTACTCGCGGAAGAGTCGTCGCTTTCAACACCTGTTTTACCGCTTATTAATTCACAGAATTTTACTGCGCATACATATATTGATCGATAAAATTGCAGATGATTGTAGATACCTATACATACACACATAAACAAAAAGTTTGGGAATACTAGCATAAGCTGATTTATTTTTTTAATTAAACTTTACCAAGAAATCATTTTTGCGATGTGTGTGTTTTTTAATATATAAACCATGTTATGATAAAAAAAAAGAATGATAAGAATATATAATGATATCATATACCAAATAGGTTTTGATTTTTTAAAGTGACCGCAAACTTTTTTAATGCGGATAATTAACGTACAGAAATATATTAATCATATCATGATCCACCACATTAATTATACCATGTTATCATAGATCAGAGGTAGTCCTGGTTCCCTCACCTGGAACATGTTATCAGTAGGATTCGAAAATTAATATGGATCTTTAAAACACTCAGACATGTAATACCTGATTATAGTAATAAGTGCGACTCTCCAAGACATCTCCTCAACCAAATATATATTTCACTTGCACAATCTATTGTTACGTATTGCATCCCGGCCTGGGGTGGAGCTACAAAGACTCAGTTTCTGCATTTGGAAAGAGCTCAACGAACCCTTATTAAAGTAATGTACTTTAGGAGAAGTCGGTTTTCTACAGGCGAACTCTATCGCATAAGTGGTCTACTCACTGTTACAAAAAAATATATGTCATTATGACTACTCTTAAAGTACATAAACCCCTGCCGTATGACCCGCGTATCTCAAAAACACGACGAAGGTATGCTGTGGCTAAGTCCTCTAGCACCAAAACAGAGTTTGTCAGTAGGCAATTCAGCTCACGTTCTGCATTCCTTTACAATAAAATAAATAAAGAAATAAACATATATGATCAAACTTATTATGAATGTAAGCAATTTCTTACTAAATGGGTGCAGCCAAAAACATATAATGAATCTGAATCTACGCTGTACCGCATCTCGTGACTAAACACACACACGCACACATACACACACGCACGCACGCACGCACACACGCACACACACACACACACACACACACACACACACACACACACACACACACAAATTGTTCTTATTTTGATTTTCTTGTAAAACCAAACCAAAAATGTATGCGTAGATAAGATTTTCCAATTTTTTTCCAAATTACTAAAAACCTAGTTTAATAGGACCCTGGAAATGAACGAAATATAAAACAAACCGAATATAGATTTCCGGCTGAAAAGGTTAAAAAGTGAATCGAATTGATTATTTGTAAAATGATTTAGGTGCAGTCATCAATTATTATTTATCTCATGAGAATAAATTCCAGAAAATGTCAGTGTCAAATGAAGTGCCCTAAACAAAAGTATCCGAAACGCAAAGAAAACAGTACCTTATCTGAACAATAAAAACAATTCCACAGTCAAGCTACCAGCTGAATGCAAATTACCAATCCGTTGTTACTGAGACGTCTCCATTCAAGGAAGAATTACAATCTACCCTCCTTTTCTTATTCCAGTAAATGATAATATTTGTATCTCTGTTGCAACTCAGTTTTGGCAGCGAATCTAAGGCATTTGTGAATCTGATTTTGTTTGTACTTTTTATTTTCTACTCACATGTTGCGAGTAGAAAAATAAAAAAGGTTTTAATAATACGAATACTAGTGCAGTGCTACACCGTTCAACATAATTTATAAAAAATATCTTTTCTAATAGTTAACATGAAGTTATTTAACATAAAAATAAACATTAAACCGTGTACATCCGGCCGTCTGAGCCAGGCTTCTATAGAGATCTTGCATATCTAGGCTTATAAGGAATCGTTAGTGACGCTGATGTATCCAGGTTTCATCGTTTGTGACGCAATAGTTTTCTTGGAAAATCAATAAAACTAGGCTCAGACAGCCAGAATTTCGCATTTTCTGACTTTCCAGATCTCAACTATCAGAGGGTTTCAGGTCGCTGTTTCTTATAAAATGTGATGTGACGCGTTAGTGACGGTCATCCGAAGTAGTTTCATCCATTTTAATCCAGTACTTTTTGAGAAATCGTGATAAACGTGTGGCTCAGACAGCCTGATATCCGGTCGTCTGAGCCAACTTGTTTTTCTCTATATTTCACGAAATGTTACGTTTCGGACAAATGTTTTTCGGATTTACTGATGTGACGACGTTAGTGACAGCTCTCGACCAGATTTGAACCTTCGTGACGCACGCGTTTTGGAGAAATTGAGAAAAAACTGCTGGCTCAGACAGCCGGATGCTAGCTGTCTGAGCCACCCAGTTCTACCACTTCCAGGTGTTGTACGAAGCTGAAAACTCATCTAATCTGATGTGACGCGGCCTCTAAGTACAAAAAATTGTAAGTGACGGCTCTATATGCCGCCAATCAAAAGTTATAAGCATTTCAAATGTTTTCCATACATCGATGCATTTGGGGGGCCACACTTCGCACTCTTTATGGAAACGGAAAGACAATTTAGTAGAAAATGTAAGCTAAAGCCCCTCATATCAAAGCGGATGCTTTCTCCTGCTATTTAAATATTTAATTACGTAGTCAATAACTACGCCTATGAAGGAAAATATGTTAATTATGTATGGGGTATTCCAGGTTTCAAAATTACTCTTTATTTAAAAATAATCACTAGATCCAGCTGGTTACTACAATATAAGACTTTTTCGGTATTAAATACATACTAAGTACTCATTCCTCAACTCGTCCCATATTATTACGGCCCATTTGGGACAAGATGCAATAATTAATTTTATTCATTATGCAAATCGTCTCCTGCTTTTTTGGGTGCAAAATAATAACCATAAAACAGCGCAGAAGGTGAAACGCAGTTCTCTGGGACCGCTTATTATTATTACGAACAAAAATTACTAAGCCAGCCTTATTGCACCTTCGGAACACGAGACGCGCGCCATCTTTGTTCGAACAATATTTCTGATGCGGGGGAATAAAAAATGGAATGCGCTACCGGCTGAGGTGTTCCCGAAACCCTTAATTTGGGCATTTTCAAAAGAAGAATGATTACGCTATTACTGATCAGACATGACCAATCCTCGACGACATCATCACTTACCACCAGTTGTGATAGGGGTCAAATGGCTGATCATATATATAAAAATACTAGCGGTCCCCCGCGACTTCGTCCGCGCGTTTTGAGTTTGCTCCCTCCCCTCCCGTCGCAGCGTCATGATTTATATCCTAAAGCCTTTCTCGATAAATAAGCTATCCAACACAGAAATATTTTTTCAAATCGGTCCAGCAGTTCCTGAGATAAGCGCGTTTAAACAAACAAACTCTTCAGCTTTATAATATATTAGCGCAAGCGCAGTTGTACTTAAGCTGCGACTTTATTTTGATGCGGAGTTATGTTAAAACTTCACAGTTTTAACATAACTCCTAAGATATTTATTGAAATCAAATGATATAAAGGGCAACTTGGTTCTAAATGAAATGCTCGTGATGATGAATCTATTTATTTTGATAAGAATAAATACCTGTGTGTATAATACACCTCTAAAAATAAAGCATTATTTTTTTTACAAATTTATTAACATAAAAAATATTGTAGTAAGTCAACCATAAAAGATAGACATATGCTGTCGCAGACTTTATTATAGAACTCTTGATGCTGAACAATCCTGTCATACATGATTTTTGTGTAACTTAAGCGGTTTCCGCAGCGTACGCAGCAGAAGCTCTCAAAAGGAATCTCTTTTTCCCGTTTTCGCAACATTATTCATTGCTGCTGTGGTATTATGAGTCGTATCTTTATGTTATATAGCCTAAAGCCTTTCTCGATAAATGGACTATCCAACGTAAAAATAATTTTTCAAATCGGGCCAGTAGTTTTTGAGATTAGCGCGTTCAAACAAACAAACAAACAAACAAACAAACAAACAAACTCTTCAGCTTTATAATATTAGTATAGATTTAGATAGACTATAAAATTATGCAGGATGGAAAGAAATCATCTACTTAATATCATTTATTTTTATAGCCCAAAAGATTGTTGTTGAATTTTACAAGAAAGTTTAAATATGTATGTTACAAAATGTATACATAATAAATAAAAATGTAAGTAAGTAACAATGGATATGGCGGTAAGAGAGGTGCGTAGAAACCAACTTACGAAAATAATGAAATAAAATGAAAAAAAAATATTTTGTTTTGGACCTGTCATGTTTATAACCACAGGTTGTAGCGTTTATCTTCTTTTAAAGTTTATGTTCATAAGACAAGTAATAATTATTTTGTTTTAATAAAACAATGATATAAGTTTTGTGATCGTGGATTTTTACTTAGTTCGTAGACTTTATTGATTTTATGACGAGTATAGTATACCTATTTACGAGGAGTATTATTCACATTTGACTAAAATTGTTTTATCAGATGTATATTATATTTTACTTTGTAATCATTAAAAGGGTTTCCTTTCATACAACAAAATTGAGTTAACTTTTTTGTAACAATATTATTGTTTTTTTTTCTGACTATACTCATATTGATAGTTTTAACTTTTTGATTACATTAAATGACGTTAAAAATCATTTGATTAAATTATCTGCATCTCGTCCAAAATAAGCTGTAGACATGTATGGGATGAATTGATGAACTACAATTTGTATAAATGCTACACCAGAATAAAATTCGTAAAATAACTTTATTATTTACTAAAATATCAATAACAGGAGACTTCCACATGGTAATTCTTAGACGTTGGGTGATATCAGAATTATCAGTAAACAGCTATCTAAACGCCGAGTAAAAAAGTAAGTGCAAAGCGCTGAGTATGCCTAGTCAGCCTGGAGCCTAGCTTTTTTCAAGAGAACGCTGACTACGCCTAGTAAAAGTAGTAAGTAGTCGAACTAAATACTGCTCTGCTTACTGAGGTCTGAGTCTGGAGCTCACGTCAAAACATGCCTGATTGTTGTCATAAGTCTTTGTGCCCCCTTTTAGTATAACTAGCCCAATATTATCACCATAAATTTCTTTAAATGCATTTTTTTAAGATTAACTTCGTAAGTGCAGGTTTCCTTGTCAGGACATCAGTCACTAATCAGTAGTGCGGATTTTTTTTCAGCAACTGTCATCACTGTAAATGTCTACTTTTTCGTCTGATGCTATCTTGCATGTCGAATTAACAGTGATTAAAAAGTGTTTTAATGTTCTTATTTAACATATTTTCTTTAACTTGATAGCATATTCCTGTTTTTTTAAATGGTGAATAAAATATGAGCCTGTACAAGTGTACATGGTCTGATAATCTTGGTAAGATCATCTCTTTAAACTAGAAATAAAAATAAAAATCTTCTTTTAAACGTTGAGAAAGTTTAAGAATTACTCAGGACGAGCTGCAGTTTGTAAATATATCTTTGATTTTCCGCATTTCGTCCCAAATACATTATAGTCATGGTGGGACGAGTCAATGAATTACTAAGTTTTCCATCCAAACAAAAAAGGAAACGATTTGCAGGATTAAGTATGTATTTATATTGATTTTTTGCATCTTGTCCCAAGTGGGCCGTAAAATACATGGGAAGAGTCGAGTAATATGTAAGTAGTATGTACCTTACCAAAATTCTCTAATATTGTAGTACCTTCGATAAACTAGCGGTTGTTTTCAAATAAATAGCAATCTAACGATTTTTTTTCTTGCAATACCTGAGACCATAAATAATTAACATATTTTCCTTCATCGGCGTAGTTATTGACTACGTAATTAAATATTTAAATAGCAGGAGAAAGCATCCGCTTTGATATGAGGGGCTTTAGCTTACATTTTCTACTAAATTGTCTTTCCGTTTCCATAAAGAGTGCGAAGTGTGGCCACCCAAATGCATCGATGTATGGAAAACATTTGAAATGCTTATAACTTTTGATTGGCGGCATATAGAGCCGTCACTTACAATTTTTTGTACTTAGAGGCCGCGTCACATCAGATTAGATGAGTTTTCAGCTTCGTACAACACCTGGAAGTGGTAGAACTGGGTGGCTCAGACAGCCAGCATCCGGCTGTCTGAGCCAGCAGTTTTTTCTCAATTTCTCCAAAACGCGTGCGTCACGAAGGTTCAAATCTGGTCGAGAGCTGTCACTAACGTCGTCACATCAGTAAATCCGAAAAACATTTGTCCGAAACGTAACATTTCGTGAAATATAGAGAAAAACAAGTTGGCTCAGACGACCGGATATCAGGCTGTCTGAGCCACACGTTTATCACGATTTCTCAAAAAGTACTGGATTAAAATGGATGAAACTACTTCGGATGACCGTCACTAACGCGTCACATCACATTTTATAAGAAACAGCGACCTGAAACCCTCTGATAGTTGAGATCTGGAAAGTCAGAAAATGCGAAATTCTGGCTGTCTGAGCCTAGTTTTTTTGATTTTTCAAGAAAACTATTGCGTCACTAACGATGAAACCTGGATACATCAGCGTCACTAACGATTCCTTATAAGCCTAGATATGCAAGATCTCTATAGAAGCCTGGCTCAGACGGCCGGATGTACACATTAAACCTACCTATTCAAAAACATAACCCATTCCTTGCGGCAAGGCTCTGAAGCAGGCTGCGTGGCCGCGTTGGATAGCTATGCTAATCTTTTGAGATAGGAACCAGCCCACTTTATTATTGGCTGTTTCAGAATTTAGATTCGGCACGATTTTTATAAACAGCTATTAACAGTCCCCACGACTCAAAAGTCTCAACGCCAAACGGCGCAAACACATAATCACTTGCAAGTGAGACATACTTGCGAAGCTTGGCGTTTTCAGTCAACTCTGCTGCTGCTCCAGCTTCAGGGCTGACTACCTGAATTCACCTATGCTCTGCTTATTTGCTGTTGAGAGTTCCAGGTCTAGATGGATACTTTCTCGATAGCTTACGTCTTGATTTAATGGATTCCGGGGAGTTCCAGCTTCCTGATTGTCTACCTGAATAAATGAGATTTTTTTGACGAAAAATAAGATTTTTCGCTACTTACCTGTCTTCACCTATGCTCTGCTGATAT
Source organism: Pyrausta purpuralis (assembly GCA_963924145.1). Classification (NCBI taxonomy): domain Eukaryota; kingdom Metazoa; phylum Arthropoda; class Insecta; order Lepidoptera; family Crambidae; genus Pyrausta; species Pyrausta purpuralis. Next base: position 21,737,080 of record OZ001657.1, read on the forward strand.
GCTGTTGAGAGTTCCAGGTCTAGATGGATAATACCTCGACAGCTTACGTCTTGTTCTGTTGGATTCCTTGGAGTTCCAGCTTCCTGATTATCTACTTGCATAAATGAGAGTTTTTTTAAGAAAATTAAGATTATTCGCTACATACCTGTCTTCACCTATGCTCTGCTGACATACTGTTGAGAGTTCTAGGTCTAGATGGATACTATTTAGATAGCTCACTTCTTGGCCTTTCGGATTTCGGGGAGTTTTTGCTTCCTGATGGTCTACCTGAATTAATGAGATTTTTTTGAAGAAAATTAAGATTTTTCGCTACCTACCTGTCTTCACCTATGCTCTGCAGTTATGCTGTTGAGAGTTCCAGGTCTCAATGGATACCAGTAAGATTGCTTACGTTTTAACCTGTTGGATCTTGAGGAGTTTCAGCTTTCTTATGGTTTAACTGTATTGATGTGATTTTTTAAAATAAAATAAAGTTTTTCCGGTACATCTCTGTTTTTACTGTATGCTCTGCTGATATGCTGATGAGAGTTCCAGGTCTAGGTGTAATTTTTTAAGATGGCTCATACACAGTGCTATATTATTTTATATTTTTTTTATGGTTTTCCTTCCTTTTAGTTTTATTTTCGTCAATTTGATTGTAATATATATATTTTTTAACGAAAAAAATTTAGAAGTTTTTTTTAAATAGTGTCTTTTATATACCAGAACTATTCAATTTGAGAATGAGATATATTTTAAGATTTCCATTGGCAGATTAAGTTAATTTCCGTATTTAGGCAAAGTTGTCTCAAATGGGCGAAGTTGTCCGTTGTCAAAGTAATAGTTCTCGAACTAACAAGCATCCATCCTTACAAACTTTCGTGTGTAATAAAATAAAATGTAGTCAAAGAAAGAGACGAATTAGCGAAACGATGTTTTGTAACTTATTCTTACGTAAATTTGTCTGGCATGTGTTTTGACTTAAACTTTAGTATATTAAAATTTTTTATCTTTAATATAAAAATGAATACATATTTTCCGTGGTCACAGCATCACTGACGATTATTTTTTGTTGTATTTTTTATTGTCAGGAGAAGATTCTTATAAAAGGAAAAAAAAGGTGCACCGGTTTTATGTATAAAATTACGTGGTCGGGGTAGAACGGGTCTGGGAGCGAAACAAGGTTCGCTGGGTCCGCTAGTAATGTTTAAAATGTATATCACTTCAACTGTGAACTGCTTCATGATAATATGCAAATAGAATAAGATGTCTTTACTCAAAGTACCTTAAAATACCTGCAGTGATGACGAATTTCCAGTTGAGTGAATTAATCTAATTAATCTTATAAAACTGTCAATTAGTTATATCTTGTTTAGGCGCTCTTTCTGAGCATTTACCGTCTCAAATCTTGCCGAATGAAAGACAAGACTTATCGAGCATAATAGGTTCACATTTTTAATTTTGGATTGTAACGCGTAGTTTTAGTTCCCTTGAGAATGATGTCAAAGTTTCGAAGATCAACCTGTACATTTTGTTTTTAATAAGTATTAAATGCGCAGCAATCAAACGGATCTATTACAGAATTGTTATGTACCAATAACTACAATATAGGTGGTCTCATAAAAATTTGCACGAAAAAGGATATGAGAAAAATACAAATAACAATAATATTTGAACCCGCGCGCTGTTCGTACGTTTGTTCCAATTAAAAAAAGTTAAGCCCGCAACAAACATTACCATTAGTGAATTGCATTAAATGATATGTACAAAGGCTGTCCCATATCGGGGGCACTTAACCCTTTAGATGCCTTCGTAAAAAATATTTTTACTCAGCCGTGATCTGTACTTATCTGGCTATTTAATAAATATGTTATTCTTAAATGAAATAATATCAATGTAAATATCGCAGCAGAATGACCAACAAATCGTCCAAGTCATTAGATTTGAAATTTGCATGATTAAAACGCAAGTAAAATAAAATAGACAGTCAATTTTTCTATCGTTTGTTTTAAAATATTTTTCATTTTTTTTTTCATTTTTCAAATTCAATTACAATTAAGTGTTGTTTATATTTTATTGATCGTAAACCAATCATAGAGAAAGCTTTTAAATTTAAATACCCCTTTTAAAGAACTACAGTTCTACTAGTGCGTAATTTTCTACTCATTAATTTGGTGCTGTGTCATAGCATACACATACCCGTATTACAAATCATATATAGGGTAAAACAAAATTAACTGCATTCATTCTAGGGGCCAATACTGACCCTCAAATGCAACAACTTTTTGTTTGGGACCAACATCGTAATCCCAAAAAAAACACTTTTCCATACTACAGTGCCGCTCAGCTGATTCTAATTTGTATGGAGAAGTTAAAAAAATTCTTGGGAATTCGATATTGGTCCTTACCAAAAAGTTGTTGTATTTTAGCAACGGTATCACCACCGAGAAGGAATGCAGTTGATTTTGTTAAACCCTGTATACTATTATTATTATAAAGCTGAAGAATTTGTTTTTTTTTTTGAACGCGCTAATTTCAGAAACTAATTGTCCGATTTGAAAAACTATTTTTGTGTTTGATAGCTTATTTATCGAGGAAGACTTCCAGTTACATTACATCACACTGGAGGAGAGGGAGCAAACTCAAAACGCACATTGAGATTTGAGCATTTGAGATTGATAATTTAACGTTTGAACCTCAAAATGCAAGGAAAATAAATATTGGACACCAATCACATACATTGCTCTGATCCCAAAGTAAGTGGCTAATGCACTTGTGATATGGAAATCAGACACAACGGTGGTATCACAACATCCAGACCCGAAACAATGATATTGACCTGACCGGGAATCGAACCAGGCACCTCAGAGCGGTGACGACTTGAAACTCATATATAGAGCGAGCATAGCGAGCTTAGCCACAACATCACGGAGGTCGTCATCAAGGATCATCACGGTCCTCGAGGATGTTGTTTGTTAACCTTAGCATAATTATAAAATACAATAAACAATAATACAATGAATGTAAGTTTTTCTTACTCATGGTCACTTCGACCGAGCCTTTCATTTACATGTTAAAGGCCGGGAAAAAAGGCATATGAAAACAATAGTCGGGCAAGCGCCATAACAGTAAAGGATGCACATAACAATAAAGGTGCCGCCGCGGACGTTCGTGAGCTAGTTCTTGTATGATTGCTCCGAAATGGGACGCGCGGGCGTTTTTCGGACAGTATTCGTTTAGTCGTTTACATAGAAACGTATGGTTTTTATGTTTTTATTATTTCTGGAATGAGCGGTTGGTCTCGGGCTTTTGTCTTGAAGCGCGAGTCCAGCGGCCTTATTTTTGAATCACTCGTGGAATGGCGTGTGATATTCATTGATTTATGTTCGATTTTTGACCGATCTCAAAAAAAGGAGGTTCTCAGTTTGACGTTTATGTATTTTTGTTTGTCCGCTAATATCTCGCTTTTGACAGAACCAATTTTGATGCGGTTTCTAAAGTATTTGGAACACGGAACTTGGAGAAGGTTTTAATAACTATTTTAGTTCAATCAAGTACATTGTGACTTAAACAATAAATAAAGACGACAATTACTTTTCCATAAAAATTTAACCACCTTCAAAAACAAATTCTAAAAGTACTAAAATAACGCTAAAAGGAGAAACGAACTCATTTGAAGTCGGTGCATGATGGTTTAGAATGTTTTTCATACTCACAGTGTCTTTTTTATATTCATAAAGATGAAATATGAAACCAACTTGTTTTTTGCTTACGGTGCATGATGTCACCCTAACGGGCAGCAGTCTACTTACGCACATCATGCACCGACTTCAAATGAATTTTGTTTTTGAAGGTCGTTAAATTTTCTTGATAATTTGTTTTAATAAAAACCGACTTCAAAACCAAAATGCACTAAAAAGTCTTAAATAAACTCTTGAACATTGAAAGGAAAGGAATCCATTTTAGGGAAACAATTTCTTTTTGGAGTCGGTGCTGCGACAGGTGAGGCTGAATTTTCAAAGTGATGGCACCGACTCCAAAAAAAAATTGATTCCCTAAAATGGATTCCTTTCCTTTCAATGTTTAAGAGTTTATTAAAGACTTTTTATTGCATTTTGGTTTTGAAGTCGGTTTTTACTTTTTTAAAGTTAATTTTATTTCTCCATTTTTAGAGTTTACAAGAGAGGGGGGGGGGGATTTGCACCTTATGACTCTGATAATTACTGAACTCCTAAGCGTTAAGGAGTTCCACCAACGGCTCAGCCCCACAAGATGTGGACTATCAGACGTAACAACACGTCAACATTAAGGTTCAAGTAAAGAAACACTGTACGTGCCTTTAAAATTTAAGGGTTTCCCTCGATTTCACCACAAGATCCCATCATCAGATCCCAAATTGAAAAAAATGAGACCAACTAGAAAGAACACCCTCTAAGTAGGCGCAAAAAAATTTCGAATCGGTTGACTAACGACTGAGATATGAGGTAACAAACATACAAAAAAAAACATACAGTCGAATTGATAACCTCCTACTTTTTTGAAGTCGGTTAAAAACAGTTTCATTTCACACAAAAGTGATTGAAAAAAATATAACCCAATTTTGTGAGTACTTATTCACTTATTAATTTTGCTCGGTTTTCAATGACTTTTATTTTTCTTTTGAACGACAATCACACGCAATATCCAAGCGAGAGATTCAAGAACAGGCCCCTGAAAAGTATAGATGATCTGCAAACGTTGAACAGATGCGCTTTATAATCTAAGTAACGTAAATAAGCTTAAGGTGCTATTATCTTAGCTTATTTTTTAATTATTACTATCACAATCAAAGGTAGATAACCGCTTGTAATAAGCCTAAAAAACTACTCTGCGTTTATTACCCATACATGATATACTTATTAGTAATAATTATGATAGATAACAAGCACCTAGTTAAACGAAGTAGTCGCAGTTTTAAAGATATCTTAAGCCGTGGGCTGTTTAAAAGCTACAAACAATTAAGAAAATTAAAAGTTTACCATTTGATTAAAAGTATTTAAGGCTTATTTATCTACCTCTACAAACAGACAAAACGAGTTTTGTTTGTATCAGAACGATCACCGTAATAGGTGTCCTACCGTTTGCCAACGATTGTATGGCTCCAAATTGCATTCGCAACAACCACTTGGCTGTCGACGATTCTAATTCCGTATCGATGTTACAGGAAATGTACGAGTATTTAAGATTCAAGATTCATTTATTCACATTATAGTTAGTAAGTATATGTTTCGAGTATTTTCAAAACAATTAAACCCAAAAACAAATTTTGGCCCGACTCAAAATTCGAACCCAGAATCTCTTAGCAGTTTCTGTTATTTTAAATTACACTAACGAGGCAGTCTAAATTAATACAGTCTTTACTGTCTGTGTGATATTAAATTTGAACTATAACGTCTGATGCATAATTCAACAAACTTGCTTTGTGACGGTGGATGAGTGGTATAGGCATACGCCCGTTAAGCGTAAGACACGGGGTTCGATTCCTCTTCTGTCACAGCCAAAGTTGCTTTTTACAAGTGCATTTCATAAAACGTTTGAATCGCGATCTCTCTCTGCTTTAGTGGTTCCATCTTCCCACTGTGCTGACAGTGGAATTTGTCATATAAATCTTTAGTAACTATTCAAATCATCACCGCGTAAATACTAAACAAGGCCCAATACGTGACTAAATTGAAAACATTAGTTTTTCAAGTGTCAGTAGGTACTACGTTAACACAAAGCGGACATTTAGGACGAACGACCGCAAACTGCACTAGAATTAGTTGCTAATTTAAATTTAAACGGATCACTTGAAAAGGTCCTCACAGTTCAGCGGTGCTTGAATTGGCCAAAATTATGAGGCATTGTTCACACGATTCGATCTACCTATTAAAAAAAATGTGTTAGCTACCACTTAAAGCGATTTGATGTTTTTTTGTCCCAAAATGGATTAAACCATAAAATAGTGCCGGGACGGGAAAAAGCTAGACGTGGTAAAATTTATAAATATTTAATTTTATCGGACAAAATATTCACTCATCATCACACATCATCATCATCATCATTCAAAGGATGTCCACTGCTGAACATAGGCCTCCCCCACGTCTTTCTGAATCCATTCGTCTGCATCCAGTTTGATCCTGCAATCTTTACAAGGTCGTCTGTCCATCTCGTCGGTGGATGTCTTATGCTGCGTCTTTGATCGAAGGGTCGCTATTCTAGAACTTTCCACGCACTAAGTTTTAAAGCCCCAAGATATGACTGGTAGTAAATGTCATATGGCGTTAAGACCACTTTTAATACAGAAAAAAAAAGAGACGCACATAAATGTTTTTTTTTTTCAAAATATCAAATGCAATAAAAATACACTGATATTGTTTACTTATTCTCATTTCTTCTTAATGTAACACTCATAAGCAAAAATTTATTCAGATGTTTAGTCTTTCATGAGGTGTCTGATCCAAAAGATGCCATCAAAATCTGCTCAGTCTGCTCAATAGACTATGTGCTACGTCATACAATAGTTACAAAGTAACGATAAGCTTAAAAAAGATAAGTCACAAATACAATATTAGCAATATGGCTGGGAGCATTTTCTTTCAGACAACCATCAAGTTAATCATACATACGTAAGAATCTACTGGTTATCTTAGCAAAGTATGTAAGGAAGGTAAAATTTTAAATAAATATAAAGGATAAAAGTATCTGTAGAGGATCTATATTAACCCTTGTTGGCGTCCACTGAAAATAACGAAACAGCATCATATACAGTGAACTATAATGAATAGAGTCGTAATTCGAAAGCGATGAGTGCCTACTAGCGAGTGGAAAATTAATTAATCACTTGACTGAATGGTGGGTTCCATTTTGCACTTTCATCGCTACTTTTTGGCAAATGCTTTGGAACGAAGTCAAATTTAGGGCCGATTTAACGAACGTCAGATGATACTTATTAGACTGAATAAGTATAAAATGACCGATTTTAAATGACATTTACACATAGTAGACAAATAGTTGACGTTTTGTCGAATTGTTTTTAATTTGACAAATATTCTTTACGTGACGTTGTAAAAATCGGGCTTTAAATGAGGGCACTATAGGCATTCACTAGAGTACTTGGAATAAGAGAAAAGTACGCTTGGATTTTGGAAAGTAATGTAGAGCCCGGTCTAGTTTAGAGGTTGATAGGTGACCTAAAAAATAAAAGAGATTAAATTAAGAAATAGATATGCTAGTTTGAATGTAAGGCAGCATAATATCAAGCCTTGACTTCTCTGTTGGGTTATAAGTGTTATGTGTCAATGAAGTTGGTTATAATCTCAATGCTCAAGACACCTTGTTTGACACCAAATCGCAAGTAATCAGTGTACAGTACACTGTAGTTCACGTAGCTTTACTTTATTTTTTTGCGTTTTTATATAATTAAGGTTATAATAACACATCTATCTTCTCGTAACGGGAACAATGCCGTTTCAATTCGATGCGTTCAGTATTTTTTGTGTGAAACTCTATACTATAACACATGTCTACCAAATTTGTAATGTCACCACATTACGTGACGTAAGGTGTTACGTAAGACGTGTGTTATATGTTGACGGGTCTCGAGTTCTACTCGAGACCTACTGTCCACTGCAGCGCGTGCGTTGTAACGCACTTACGGCAAGTCGTCTAATAGTTGTCAACTATCCGCAAACACTGATAAACAGGCTGTTATTCACAAGAAGAACTGGCATAGGCAAAGACGATCCGAGGCGAGGCTTTAGTGTTCCCTTTACTTAACGTGCTACCGTAGACGCCTGGTTAACGCCTGGTTGTTGCTGTTCCTATTACAGTTTGATAAATGAGTTTTTTTTTAACTTTAGTAATCACGTAATTGTTCTGACTAAATACCAAGAAATTGTGAGTCTGTACATTACAGTGATTGTATCGTTTCAAAGTGCCAGGAAGAACAAACCACTCTGAAAGCTACAAGACCAAATCAATATGAAGAGACAAGTGGTACTGCTCAGTTGTGAGTAATACGAACGCTGCTGAAATTATTGGATGTGAACTCGATTTATAATATAAGATGTAAAATACTTACACGTTGTTGTTTTGTTTGGCGAAGAGCGACTCAGCGGTGGTTTTACAATCGATACTGATGCCAAAAAAAAATCTTTAAAAATATAGATTTTTTAAATGGAAAAAATACCCTGAACATCAATTTATTGTAATTGCGATACTAGCGAGCGAGGTTGAACTTCCAATACGAGGTCGCATCTCCGTAGATTACTAGCTACGGCGTAGTATTTCGTAGATACTCGCGACGCGAGCTACTTGCGAGGGTGCTAGTTACCCTATTCTTTTTTTTAATGTTGTAAAGAGGTTTTGTTGTAAAAACTTCCTTAAAATAAAGTTTTTTGAATAAGAATAATTCATACTATCATCCCTGAGTTGAATGTCACTGACCAAAACAACAACAGCCTGTGTAAAGTTTACACAATGCAATGCATTTAGAGCTCTTATGCCTATTTATAAATAACTTAAAAAGTTGATTGTCTATATTGAAGTCATCATCATTTGATCAGTATTTCAACGAAGGAAATTGTTTTTTTGATTTACTAAATAGTAAATCAAAAAATCAATAGTTATAAAAGTTTCCGTTCTTGATCACGTAATAAAGATATTGATAAGACAATATGAGACTCTACAATCGCGACTATTTAACAGCACCTTGTTTGATTGTTAGATAAGCAACTCACCTAAAGATAAACGTACAAATTCTTATTAACTTACAAAATAAACATACAAAACGCGCGACCCGCCCCGTTCTAAATGATGGACCGCGAATGAGTGCTTAGCATATTTTTTCATGTTCCAAAATTTTTTTTTTAAAATTTATTTATTCAATAAAACAACAGGATAACAGCATATAAAATCTGCCAAACTGCGCAGGCAGTTTGTCGGCAGGTGTTCTCGTTCCTTAAATATACAAGTTCCTTAGAGATATATAAACTATTAATAAACATATTTTACATTAAATTTAGCTGTGTGTGGGACTACTTCTTCATTGATACGTAGCTCTTTTTTAAATTGTTTTTTGATGTTGCTTTCTTTATTATTTCGTATGGTAGGTCATTAATAAGTGTAGGCACCAACCACCTCTTTTCTCTTTGACCATAGTTGTTTAATATTTTAGGTACAGCTAGTTTATTTTTCTTTGAAAGTCTGGTTGGATACCTATGGACTCTTTCTTTTTTAAAAACATTTGTGTTAATTGTTCTACTATTATTAAAAACTTAACTTTTTTGTCTACAGGAAGAATTTTACATATACTAAAAAGTTTTTCGTAATCTTTATTTATGCTATTCTTAACATTTTTATTAACTAAAACTTTCATTAATCTTATTTGAAGTTGCTTTATTTTATTCAAATATACCGGAAATGTAAGTCCATACGCACCCAAACCATACGTTATCACTGCATCAGCAAGAGCGAAATATAACATGTACATATTTTTTTTACTTATGAAAAACTTGAGACTATATAGTTTTCCAAGAACAGAACGAAGCTTGTTGCACACATTATCCACATGAAGGTTCCATTTGAAGTTGCAGTCAATTGTTACACCTAAGTACTTATACGACGTTACCTGTTCAATCATCTTACATTTACAATTTTTCCCGTTACCATGCAGACAATCATACGTGTGCCCTATGATATTGACTTTTATCGATTTTCTTTGTGTGTGATACGGAGAGTGAATAGCCATGCATTTAGTTTTATCAACATTAATTATAATCCCGTTGTCGTGCGCCCACCTGGTAACGTTATTAAAATCCCATTGGAGTTGATCTCTTATTTGTTCCTGGGCCTTGCCACTGTACATAATGCATGTGTCGTCCGCATACATATATGCATTACATTTTTCTAAGACATTAGTCATGCTGTTCACATGCATTATGTACCCGACCGGGCCGAACACAGAACCAGTTGGCACGCCGTATTGTACGTCACCCTTCTCACTTTCCGTTCCGCACACGGATACCTTCAATGTCCTTCCCTTTAGGTATTGGCAAAACCACGATTTCACAGGGCCTCTAATGCCACATTCATCTATAGCCCTTATGAGTCCATCATGATCCAAAGTATCGAACGCCTTTTTAAAATCAATAAAAATTAACATTACAATACTTTGTTCATTCAGGCATCCGTTTACGTCATTTGTAAATTTTGCTAAGGCAGTGGCTGTACTTCGACCACGCCGGAATACATGTTGTGCATCTGATAGCAGATTACTTAGCTCTAGAAATTCAGTGATTTGGCCAACAATAACTTTTTCTACAATTTTGTTAACTACGTTTAAAATTGCTATCGGTCTATAATTAGTACATTGAGCATGCGATCCCTGTTTATAGATAGGTCTTATAATAGCTACTTTAAGTTCCTCGGGATACATACACTTTTTAATGCACTGGTTTACAAACAGCGCCAAAACAGGACTTATTTGCTTTTTAATAGACTTTATGTCTCCCTCACGAATACAATCAGAACCGGACGATTTATTGCTTAGTAAATTATCAATAATTTTAGATATCTGCAATTCAGTAGCTGGTTTGTATCTGAAACTCACAGGACTAGGTTTTACATATGTATCTCTGTCTAAAAAATACTTTGACATTTATGTTTGATATTATCAATTTTTGAGGTAAATGTTTTACAAAAACTATTACATACAGCTCTCCTAGTACAGTCTTTTAACATAAATTTTTCGATGATACTGTCTACCGAGTTTTTTTCTCTACCTAGCCAATTATTTACATTGCTCCATATTTTTCTTAGGTCACCAATACAATTTAATATAGTTTCCTTCGTGTATTTATTTATAGCTTTGTTTATAAGCTTATATGTTAAATTATTTTGTTTTGTGTAATCAAGTCGATAGTTATTATTTTTTGACTGTGCTTTCCATTTCCTAAAAAGTGTGTCCCTCTTTTTAATCATATTAAATAGGTGTTGATTAACCCATGCCTGTGAGTCACGTTTTTTACTATATTTATGCTCAAATTTACTGTCCTCATAAATATTTCCAAACAAATCGACCAGTTTTTCATACAATGTTATCGGATTATTAATGCACAACAGCTGCGCCCAGTCAGTTAACTGTAATCGGTTATAAACGTAACTGTTATCTATACCTGTCTTAGTCATCGATCCTGTTTTGTCGCCTTTATTCACATCAGCTGATAAACCTATTATGTAATGTTCTGCAATACTCGTCATAACGGTATACGCACACAAGGTTCTAGCGCTCGCATTTCGCACGAAGATGTGGTCGATGCAAGACGTCGTCTTGCGCTCCGCGATGATCCTCTCCCGTGTTATGCCACGAACGGCGCATTGCATTCCATATTTGCTCATTGCGTTTAGGTAACTAACTGCAGTGTTATCCTGTTGCTTTTCTAATATATTTATGTTAACGTCACCTAAAAAGACTGGAATGGCAGACACAGAGGTCGGGGTCGGGTTGACCCCTATAAATCATCTTGTTTCGCTTCCTTGTATCTAAATAGAAATTGCGTAATGACTCGGTTATACGGCCACTGAAAAAGTCGAGTCAAAAGTGTGGATAAATAAACAAAACATAAAATATATATTTCTATTAGAAACTCGTATAGAAATTGTAATGCAGTAATGTGTAGAAAATCATTTTTTTCAGTAAAAATCATTAACTTTTCTTTTATTTTCACCCCGGATATTTATTTGGGGTAAAAGTCAATGTCATTTGACTCAAAGAGTAGGAAATGAAAAATGTGTTACTGTACATATTGACAGTCTACGGGTTAATTATCACACTATGGTATTATAGAGCATCTTTTACACGAGCTACGATTGCTTAAGTTATCGCTATGGGTAGTGCAATGCTATGATCTAGGCTACGAGGTTACTACTAGGCTACGATCGATTGTGATCGATCTATATCAGAGCAAACCAGAGGACTGTATTATTATCAATAATAATAAATAAATAAAAGTTTATTTCAGGTAGAGCCCATAACAGTTAGTAACAGAAATCTTATAGCTAGTTTTAGTGATAACTACATTTACATTTACATCGCAGATTCAAAAATCAATATTTAATTATATTATTATTATTATTATTTTCAATAATCTGAAATGCAATATTATTTAATACAATTCGATATTCAAAAAACTAATAGTAATAAGTTGATTTACATTCTAAAAACACTGCAAATGTCTGGCTAAGAAGTCAGGACGCAGGAACATGTAACCTGGACATATGAGCTAGCAAGAGGCAGTCCCAGCGGTCAACCAGTGTCGGAAGTCTCGACATAGTTCCGTGAAAAACCACCAGGTGACACTCGAAAAATGCTGAAACAAAATTGGTGTTTTCGTGTTATTATTGATTGAGAAGAATTTTTCAATGATGCTTAAAAAACAACAAATATTTTTTAAGATTTATTAAGGATGTAACTACGTAAGTTAAAATGATATTTGATGAATTAGAAAATCATAAAATTGAAATTGTCGACGCGAAATGTCAGAAATGATGCTTCAGACTTTGCTCGCAGGTCACTATGATTTCGATCAGCATATTATGTATGTATAACCAATCGTTAGCATTTTTGGTCCTACCGATAGCACAAAAGGGGTTCCCTCTATCTGGCAGAATCTTTTTGCTCCGAAAGTCACTTGGCATAGCACACTTGGCATAATTTTCTTGAGTCGAATATTATTCAGGCAGAATTTTCTGTTAGCATAATTATTGTTTGGTCGAATATTTATATGCCCGAATTTACAATGGCATACTTTTAAGATAGCAGAAATTTATAAGGCATAATTACCTTTGGCAAAATTTTTCATTTAATACTTTCGCTAAGCATAATGTTTGTTAAGTACGATGTTTATTTGGCATAATTTGACTAGGTATGAAGAAAGCAGAAATTCGTTTAGAATAATTTCACTACGCATATTGCTACTTCTTTTAAATAGTATTTTACCCTAAGATTAAATTAAAAAGTCATTAAGTTGTGGTACAAAAGTTAGTAACAGAAACGAATCGGTGCAAAACCGACTCCATGCAGTCTTGTTTGCCCCACCCTTAGAGTGTTATTTAAAATCGCGTAGGCGCGGAGGAGAGGGGCAGCTCGCGAGCTGAGGAGCAGGTGGTTTGAAAGCTCGCCGTCGCGGCTGAGGCTGGCCGCCGAAGCCGGCCAGCAAGTCGAAGCTGCGGTGGTGAGCGAAAACCATCTGCAACGATAAGCTCGCGTGGGACTGCCGGAGCCCCGCAGCGCCGGAGCCGTGACAGAAACCATGCATGTTGCATGCTTGCATGCTGCATGCTTGCTTGCATGCTGTATGCTTGCTTGCTTGCTGCATGCTTTGCTTGCTTGCCGCATGCTTTGCTTGCTTGCTTGTATGCTGCATACTTGCTTGCATGCTGAATTACTATGGATTCAATTACTATGTTTCAATTACTTGTTTTCAATTACTATGGATATGAAACGTTTGCTAAAAGATGATAATAAATGTGAAATTTCTGAGATATGATAGTTCTGCCTTCGCCTTGTAATGATTTTAAATATGAAAAGTATGCCAAAAGACGATTCGGACTGTGAACTTTCTGCGATAGGATGATTCTGTCTATTAATGACTATATATACGAATTGTATGCCACAAGACGATTCTATCTGTGAAATTTCTGCGTTAGGATGATTCTGCTTTAAGACTATTATGAAAATTAAATTTCTGCCTAGAGATGATTCTAGCTTACACAATTATGCGTTTTTAACGTTTGATAAATGAGTGAATGCTTATTGATGTTCTGCGAAAGGAAGTTTATGCTTTGATGATATGCCAAATAAAACTATGACACTAAAAATTCTGCGAAACGAGGACAAAGACCCAGCACAAAAGACTACGTTCAGCGATGATGACTAAGTCACAGATTAAGCATTTTACTCCGAATAAATAGTTCTCGTGCTAAAGGATTTCTCACCGAAAATCACAAAGGCAACTTGCTTATAATTCCGCTACAATGTCTCGCTCGTTTAGCGCTTATCACCGGTTTCCGGTACGCCGGCTCCGCTGCAATTACCCTGGTAATTATACGCGAGGAATATTTCACCGGTGGTGATACAAAAAACGCCGCCCTGAAGAGAAAAATGTTAATGCTGGAATAAACTCGGTGGTGATTCGCATTTTATAGCAAAATGTATAAGTTAAAGACTAGGGGCCTATTTTTAATCACGAGCGAGTGATTTTCTTTGATTATTGTTCGATTTTCGAATGCAATTCTGTTAAAATCCTCATGGCAGTGATTGAAAGACAAGATACGTATTTAAATAATAATAATATTATTAACCATTTCCCGAAATAATATTTCCCATAATCAACCCTTTCTCTCTCGCACTCGGTTTCCCAAACTAGACATCTTTAACTCCAGCCTTGTTCTCTTCAGAAACACCCTAAAAGACATCCTCAAAGAGATCCCCCTGACTAATTAAATTATGTAGTTGTAGTATTTGTATATTTTTTCTGTGTGTTAACGAGCTGTTCTAACTGTTCTTAGATTTTAATTTAAATAAAATGTTTCTCTTTCTTGCCATGCCGTGATGACACGTAAAAGGATTATACCTTTTATATCACTATAATTCTAAATTCCAGCGTAAGTTATAATGAAATCTGTTGTGTTGTCTAATAAGTAATAAAAAAAAACAATATTGTAACTGTCCACATAAGGCGTGATTTTCGTTAAATATCAATTTATTTTTGAACGACAATCACTCGCAATATTGACGCAGGAAATCCGAATGATTTTTATTCAATTTATAATATAATGAGTTTTAATGAAGTATAAAACTATTGTTGATTTGTGATGTGTATAGACGTGCAGTTACATAAGTAAAGATAATTAATTTAATTTACTTCAAAAATAGAGTTCTATAGCGGAGAGTAACGATGCTATGGTAAGGATGATGATGATAAAATTTTGATATTTATAGATATTGTGATATATCTATGAGAAAAGTGTTAAAGCAGTTATGGTCAAGTTGGTGTGTGATATTTATTGATTAATGTCCGATTTTCCAATGAAAATTATATTTCTACTCGGGAGTGATTCATAACTGAAACAATAAAGATAACTGAATATTGTGAGTACTAATGACTTTATTTTTTAAACGAATATCATATGTCATTTTCAAGAAAGTGTTTAAAAAATAGGGCTATTGCGGTTGAAGTCTTTAGAAAATTTATACCATTTCGCGTCGACAACTTGAAGTTTCTGATGTTTCTGTCATCAAATATGATTTTTACTTACGTTGCTATATCTTTAATAAACCTTAAAAATCAAGGTAATTTTTTAAGCTAGAATTTTGATTGTGAATCACCAATTTTGTCTCGGCGTTATCTACGCGAAATGTAAAAATTTTGCTCCGGACTACACCCGATGATCCATCCTCGATCACATCATTAGGGACTACTAGGTGAGATCGTGGTGAAATGCATGATCATTAAAAATATACATAATAACTATTGATCGCAAATCACAAAGGTCAAAGATCGAAGAATCATACTATCATACCACTCCACTCACTGTAATGTTAAATAAAATAAATATGCGCCCGACAACACATCAATTGTCGTGGTTTCGAAGTAAGGAATTTTCTTCCTTGTGTTACAAGTATTAGACAACGATTATGACGGGGGCGTCTCTCATAAAAACTAAAATACATATTAAACATTCATGACTCAGGTACAAAAAATTTTCGTGCCCTTAACACAAACATTTGTCACTTGCGGGATTCAAACCCGCGACGGCCGGCGTAATAGTCAGGAGCATTAACCAATACACCAAACGCGTCGTCAACATAGGAATAACGTATATATCCGAAACTATTTTTCCTCGTCTGAGTTCAATCCACGATTCCCTCAATGTCTTTTGATTACAAACAAATAAACAACAAATAAATAAACATTTTCTCTGGTATTATTTACGTCCACTACAATTTACTGCTAATCAATAACAATTTATCCTGTCCTTAAGACAGCAGCCAATGACCCGTCTGCTCTTGGGAAGGAACTAACTTAGGGTCAGTAGCCCAAAATATAAGGTTTACGTTAGTGGATTGGTAAAGTATGCCTTAATCAGCCATTGAGGACAGATAAATAAGAGCAGGTTTAACTTACGTCAGATAGGACTTATCCCAAGCAATAAGTACAAAATGAACGATTTAAATATGACATTAACATTAATGATTTCTGGAGGCCGATTCTCGCGGCAATCGAACTTTTTTCGTGTGGTAATTCGATTGCGAGTTTAACCGTTTAATCTAAAAAATCAAGTAAAATATCTAAACGTAAAAAAACGATTGCACGAACAAAATCTGAATACATAGAAATCGTGACGCTGAGAAATCCAAAAATATTTTTCCTTCGACAGCGAAAATTCGATCGGTGAACTTTTTTCGTATACGAATTGCACGAGAATTGTCCACTTGGTGACGTTTTCATATAAGGCGTTTTGTTCTTTATTCCATGAATATTCCTCATCTGACGTTAGTAATAACAATGAATTATGAGCTATAGTTAAGTAATGGCTAAATTACAGCTAAAGTAAAGTTACGGTTAACTAATGATATTGTTATGGTCTATTTCACAATGTCTGATTAAGTTAAAATTTTTAGTTATCTGTGCACTACTTCATACAATTACCTTCCGGGTTTTAGATTCGATGTCAATCGTGAAACAATGCCAGATAGGTTTAAATAAAGTAAGGTTCACAGTTAAGTTGAGATTATAGTTAAGTTTACCGGTTAGGATGCCCATAAGTTAGGATGGTGCAATCCACTCTTAATCTGCCTTTAATCTAACAAGCGTTCACCCGACTGTTCATAGAAGGAACAGACTAACTTGTGTATTCGTGGGTCATTGAATCTGTTTAGTGATGTGATACATGGATTTTTATTTAATCGGTAGGCAAATTAACAAGACGTAGTTTCAAAATGCAGAATACAGAAACTTAATTAAATCTAAAAACTGCGTCTTGTTAATTTGCTTACCAATTGAATAAATATCCATAAATCACATCACTAGAAAGATTCAATGACCCACAAAAACGCAAGTATGTTTGTTCCTTCTATGACCAGCCGGGTCAATGCTTGCTAGATTAAAGACAGACTAAAAGTGGGTTGCACCAACCTAACTTATGGGTATTCTAACCGGTAACCTAAACTTAAACTTCAACTTAACTGTGAACCTTATTTTATTAAAACCTATCTGGTCATGTTTCACGATCGACGAAGAAGCAAAAACTTGGAAGGTAATTGTATGAAGTAGTGCACAGATAACTTAAAATTTAAACTCAATCAGACATTGTGAAATAGGCCATAACAATATCATTAGTAAACCTTATCTTTACTTTAGCTGTAATTTCGCTGTTACTTAATTATAGCTCATAATTCACTTTTATTGTCAACGTCAGATGAGGAATATTCGTGGAATAAAGAACAAAACGCCTTCTTTGAAAACATCACCTATTTTTTTATTTTTTATTTATTTAGAAAACGAACAGCGTCATACATTGTTTTTACTTAAGTAGTATTGTAAAGGTAAGTAAAGCTAATTACAGGTTTCCCTTAAAATAACTGTAAGTAATGATGAGATAATTAACATAATAAAGACTACCTACTTAATAAGAAGCAATTTTGATCCCGTGCGTGTTTATTAGCAATCATTAATGTAAATGTCATTTTTTAATCGTTAATGTTATACTTATTTCATCGGATACATCTTCGGATATTTCATTTCAAAAAAATAAATAAAACAAAAATACCCATGTTTTTCGATAAAATGTAATACATCTCTAGACCAAACTTACTTGATTATACCGCCCTCGTAAATAACGCAGTAAAATAAAACTCCATATACATCTGGTTTGGCACAACAGACATGAAGTGACATTGCGAAAAATATTAGTCCGACTTATAGAAATACTTTCTTGAATACCAATGGGAACACATACTAATGATTTTTACTGAAGAATGTCTAAGTACAATTAAATTGACGTCATTATAGAATTTTACATTAATTTTCGGAGCGACTTGTTTGGTGTTCTAATGCATTTATTCACATATTGTAATTAAATAGTAACATTTTAATTCAATTCAAAAAACTCAATAAAAAATTTAGATATCATAACTTATTGATTGTAGAATACAGGGCAAGAAATGGCTGCCAGAATCAAACTTAATATTGTCTGAGTATTATGCACACTCTATCTTAATAAAATTCGCCATCACTTACCATCATACCGAGTATGATTGAAGCAGACTCGTATCTGAATCGCGTAAAAACACAAGGTTTTGTATCGCATTCGGATCTTGTCAAAGCAATTTCATCTCTGGACCGATAACTTGTTTTTAGTGCCATCCTGTATTTTCCTTAGTTCATTGACGTCGCTTTTATTACGCCATTTGCATACACTTTCAGACGGTGCCTAGTAAATTGGACAGCTTCACGTTACTGCAATTTAATGCCATTTCGATACACTAAAGTTTCTCTTTACGTCACTTACTTGATCAGTAATTGCTCTATTTTCACGTTATTTACAAGACTATTAAAATAAAAGAAAAACTAATTATGTTGTAAATATTAAGCTTGATTCTTTTTTTAGACGAAAAAGAGATTTATGTTTAAGTTTTAGTCAGTATATCATTAGGATCAGGCTTATTGTCAGTATAATCTTTCATTTACGAGTATATCAGTGGCTAAAGAAAGAAAAGATCCCTTAGATCGTTTTCACACTTAGGCGACTTTAGCAGCGCGACCTGCGCGACGGTCGCGCGACAGGCGCGCTGCTGATAATTTCATACATAAATGACAGCAGTAAGTCGTTCACATTAGAGCGACGGCGCTGCTGTTGCGCTGTGTGTTTAAAAGGTGCACATATTACACCAGCAGCAGCACTAGTATCCCTAATACGCATACTAAATTATGTATAGTTTAGTGTTTATAGTGCTTTGCTTCGGTTAAATGTTTTTTCAGTATCAAAGCTGAAGAGTTTAATTGTTTGTTTGAACGCGTTCATTTTAGGAACTACTGGACCGATTAAAAAAAAGTTTTGTGTTGGAAAGCCTATTTATCGAGGAAATCGAGGAAGGCTTTAGGCTCTAGTAAATCACGCTGTGACGGGAGGGGAGAGAGCAAATTCAAAACGCGCGGATGAATTCGCGGGGGAACGCTAGAAGTAAATATGAGGCACTATCACACCGTTCTCTTATTCTAAAGTAAAAGGGCCCCTAGCTGTTTTAGACTGCGGTGGTTAGTCTCAACGACTAACCGATTGCGCGGTACTTACTACAGTGTACAAGTAAGTGCGCAAACACAGATGCTATCTCTCACTCTCTCTCTCTCTGTTCCTTTCACTCTCGTAACCAGATGGGACAGCAATCTGACACGACCGGAGAGAAATCAGATGCAGGAACCACGGCTTTACGTGCTTTTGAAGGCACGGGTTTGAAACACCGGCAACTTCCGAACTCCGGGCTGCCCTGAGAATTTTTAATCAGTAAAAGACAGGTACACGTATTTTTTTGGTTAACCCGAGTCCTCTGGTGCAGCCATCGCTTTAAAGTGCGACCTCCTAACCGCTGCAACACCGAGGCAGATAAATGTGTGTCCTAAAGTATGTAGTCATCTTCAACACATATAAATACTACTGCGAGATAAACATACTTTTTTTAGAGTAGGAATCAGTGTTGTAACAATAGTAAAAAATAAAATAAATACTTTATCAAACGTCCATGTCCTTTGTTCCGCGAACATTTCCTAATGTGCCACAGCCGAACGTCCTCAGTCCAAGAGATGAAAGAATAAACAAAATGGCCGACAAAATGCGTGCAAAGTGCAGTCTAGTACGTTGCATTAGATTCCATATTGAGTGCAGAGAAAACTTGGCTTTGGGGTAGTAGTGTGAACTATAGTTTATGGAGTAAGTGATAAGTGAAGAGTTCGAAACACATAATTAAAGATTTAGTAATTTTTAATTTTTGGATTCTTAGAATAAACTCTGTTATTTTAAACATTGAAAATACTCAGAAAATTTTTGAAGTCAGAAGAAGAGCGCTTTCACACTTAGGCGACTTTAGCAGCGCGACGGTCGCGCGACAGTCGCGCTGCTGTCAATTCCATACATAAAATGACAGCAGTAAGCCCTTCACATTAGAGGGAAGCGCTGCTGTCGCTCTAATGTGAAGGCTCACTTAAAATGCGCCATCTTATTTGAACTGAAACAAAAATGTCATAGATCTTGCATGCTAACTGCGAATTTTTTAATGTTATTAGAAGCATATTTTTGTTTATAATAATAAATATTTATCAATATTTGCATGCTATTTGTCGATGTCTAAGTGAGCCGGATGTTAAATTCATTGCTAACCTTCTGTGTACCCCGTTCAAAAGCAAATAAATAAATCCGAATCTGAAAGTAATAAAAAATAGAATGCATTGTACACCCCAGAATAGGTTTACTTCGGCTCACTTCCATGTTTAATATTTATTTATTTTATTCTTTATCGCACTGATTAAATAAAGTATAAATGGCGAAATTAATGCTAGAAGCATTCTCTACCAGTCAACCATTGGATGAAGCAGCTTTTCTGATAATTTATTTAACCTTGCCTTTCCATCTCGTTATTTATGTAATTCTTGCTTAAATAATGCTCTGCTCAATTTTTTCAACTAGTAAATACTCTACGTATACCCTCTGATCCCGGGAGAGACTAGGGGTTATGTGGACTCCCTCATCAAATGAGGTTATAATCACTTAAAACCAAATCCTCTTGTGCCAATGAATGCTGATGCTGCTTTGCCTTGGGCGTGTCAGAAATGTTTGCGAAAATGCAGACCGATAGGTTCCATGCCATCATTAGAAAGCGGGTGACGTCATTGCTAAGACCCTTTACACACTACGACTTTTAGCAGCGATGCAGTCGTGATGCTAACGCGCGTTAGCATCGATACAGTCGTAATGCAGAAGCTGGTAATCATCAAATTATGTACTGAAATTTGGCGATTGCATCGATGCTAAATAAAATCTGTTCATTGCGTGAGTCGTGATGCTGAAGCGCGGTTTCAAAACGCGCAACTTCATTGATGCTAAAAGTCGCAGTGTATAAGGAGTCTAAAACGTTTGTGGGCAGCGCTAAAAGCATCCTTAGCACAATGGCAGATAGGTAGGACTCGCCACTAGACGCTGGTTACAGCTGTATGCTACGGCATTAAACATGCATCTGGGGCCCTATAGCTTTGAATATCTCTATGGCGTATGACTTTCGTTGACAAATGTTTTTAAATATTTAAATATAAATATCCTTTGGACATTCCCACACATCGCCATCTAGTCCCAAAGAAAGCTACTCAAAGCTTGGGTTATGGGTGCCAGACAACGGACATAATACTTAAATACTTTTTTTTTGTAAATACATACATGATATACATAGAAAACCAATACAAACAGACATGTTCATGCACACGAATGTTTGTATTGTGCGGGGATCGATCCCGCGACCCGCTGCGTAGTAGGCGATTTCTCGACCACTACACCAGACGGGTCGTCGTTTAATTTTCGAATAAAACCGGATAAAATCCACACTAGAGTGATTGCAAAAACTATATCTCGATTATGTAAGTAGTCATTTCATGAGATTTTTGTAGATTTTTTATTGACGTTTTGATTGATAATCACGCGTTAATTGAAGCGACTAATTCAAAAACAGACTTCCTGGGCGCTCGTCCATTATATCGCTATTTATTTTTATTGTTTCAGGTTTTTTTTTTCTTTCCATTATTTTATAATATTTTTCAGTTATATTTTTTTTACTGTCAATTATGAGTATTTCTGGGTTATATGAACCCATAAAAATTAAATTTATAATAATTTATTTTAGGAAGGTCCATTATATCTGTCATTATGTATATACATTATGTAAAAAAAATATAACTGAAAAATATTATAAAATAAAAAGCGATATAATGGACCTCCCTGATATAAATTATTATTAATTTCATTTTTTAATAAAAGGGAGGTACTGCGGGGTTGCCCCCCCGGGTATTTCCCCGGATATAATCCCGTAGTCCTTCGTACCTTGCACCACCGCCAACTAGAGGCAGATTCGTCCGCGCGAGCGACTCCACTCACAATCCATTAGACACGACACCGGCGGACGAGTGAACTGAAACGATTTGAAGACTTGGCAAAAATAAAGCCGCACTCATATTAACTGTATGTAGGATCTAGTAAAAGATCCGTTGTTTTGCTGTATCGCTGCTAGGACCAGGGGTGCGATTGTGTAAAGCAATCGTATTCATTTGACAGTTCAAAACGTACGGTATGTTCTGTCAAATGACAAAGAACAAAGGGTTTGACAGATCATATCGTACGTTATGAACTGTCAATTGAATACGATTGCTTTACACAATTCCAGAACAGATACCTGATGTGCTTAAACCCATTTAGCGATGATTTTTAAAGAAAATTAGGTGCTTCCACTCATTGAGCTATGTTTTTTAAAGAAAATTAAGTGGTCATGGAAAAACTTATTTAGAACAAATTCTTTAGCTTCTCCATAATGTGTGATGTGGATCTTCACCATTTAATACTTTTTAAAACATCTAAAACCTATATTTTTTAAAGAGCCTATTCTTTGTTCAATAATTGGTAAGTTATAACAAGTTAAGTGTGATGGAATTTACAGTTTAGCTGCTCAGACAATGTTAGTTTGAAGTTTTAAATTTTGACTATTAGATAAAATATGTGTGGGAAGAATTGCAAACTTCCGGATTTTGTCATGTTTACTTTATATAGTTTTTTTTTAAAATTGCATACGTCAAAAAGCACTCTCTGAGCGGATAAATTAATAGAAGAAGTTAAATAGGTGGCTGTATTATAAATTGATAAAATGTTCAGAATGTTAGACTAAGGATTTTACTTACGGGTTCAAACCCCCAACCGCAACGTAGATACTCTCTCGAATGAGTAAAAACAAAACAGTAATTTTATAGCATCTTAAGTGCTTTCCCAGTAATGACTGGAGAAGTTAATAAATCTTCTTGTATCTTAATGTCTTTTTTAAATCCGCGAAATTAGGTTAGCAGTATCTCCGTCCCGTTTTTGGGGGACACTTGGATTTGTTTCAATTCCTTCTTTTGTCTACACTGTTAAGCCCGGAGCTGGAAATAGCCCTGATTCTGTACAGCATTTTCTTAGAGAAGTACTCACTCTTTTTTATAGTAAAATAAATTTCCTTCGTAAGAAATTTGTTAAGAAGTTTGTAAATAAATAGCTGTCAGTTGCTAAGGCTCAATTCTAACTTTTTTTCTTGAACAAGAAAAATATATTGCATTTTGTAGAAATTGCAAAGTTAATAGCCGTCAGTTGCTTAGGTTCTCTTGCGCATGTTAAGATTTATAACCTAGAATTACGTTAATCCTGGATTAAATCATCATTCTGACTCGGTCAGTTTATTTGACGTCAACAGAGACAAAATGAAAATTAAATCCATGACAAGCATATTCCCGTTTTAATCCCTCAAGCGTATGTGAACGAGACACAATAGGTATTCTATTGTTATGCGGTCGCATGCGACCGCTCGGGTGTTGAGTCGATTTTACCAACATTCGACTTATCCTACCGAATAAGTATAAACGACTGACTTTGACAAATGGCATTTACAGAAATGGTTGCTGACGAATATGTGACGTTTTCAAATGAGGCGTTTTGTATTGTATTCGACGAATGTTCCTTATTTGACTTTGTTAAATCAACTCTAACGGCCGTTCCCTATATCCATTCTAACTGTGGTTTTGCCCTACTAGAGTTAGAAATGGTTATCTACCTTTAGATTTTTTGTTTCTATAAACCTACTGGCAGTAGGGTAAACTATCTCTGGATGCATCTTATCGATGAGAGGACGGATAGCTTACTAGGGATAGGCATTTGTATGAAATTGTCATTTATTGCGTTCCTATAATGTTTTTCATCTGACTGTCAGTCAGTTTGACTATCTCTAGTAACCCCAGAATTCAATCCTAGGATTGTGGAGGATAACGCTCTTGTACACCCTGGCAAATTACTAGTATTAAATGTTTCATTGATTTATTTATGTAAAAGTCCTGCTGCTCACAAGGTTAAGATAGAAACTTTCTCCCTAGTGGCGAAGATGTTCCTTTACCCTAAGAAACTGACCCTAGCCATAACCCCGCCTAACAAAAGATACTTAGATATAATAAGGATGATGTGGTAGGAGAGCTGCGTTCAGGTCATCCAGGGCAGCAGCCTTAAGATGGTAGGTAGGTGGTGCGACCCGCTACCAGCCTGACAGACTGCCCAAACTGATCATAGGGACGGATAAAGGTGTCTGCTGCAGTGAAGGGAAATGAGAACAACAAGGACGGATAATATCTGATTTATTGGTAGTAAATTAGTTTATTTAAAATATTAACAGATACATTAATAGGTGGGCCGCCAGTGTGAGTTCCGACGGTGCTGGATTCTGCTATGTAGGTCACTGACATGTTCGTAGTTGTAGAATGTAAGGTGCTACCTCGTACAATTTATGAAAAACATATAAATTTCGGGTGGCGAACAATATTGAATCCAAGTTCAAGCAGTCAACTTTTTCTCTGGGAACAGCTGAGTGACTGGGAAGGTACCCGATGCTTTGCATAGCATTCGATGAGCCTGAAATAATTCCACCATCATCATCTATGCCTTTGTCAAGGGAAGGTGGACTTTTTGCTGTGGCTGGAAGAAGTAAATAAAACAAATCAGTATAACATGAAAACAACTGGTATTTAAGCAAAGGATATTGACCAAAACTCTATAGAAACTCTGCACACTTTGCGGCAGCATGCGTCTTTACAAAATGTTTGGATAAAATATATTCCTAAATATTTGAAAGAATACACACAAAAAATATTTTTGATAAATAATCAGGTTTACAAGGAATTCAACAGCAGATTAGGCATTTTGAGGTAATGTTTTGTGATTGCAGAGTTAATGCACCTCACCTACATTCATTTTGATACATTCAGAAGGTAATTGTTATATCTAAAGTAATTCAATACTTAATAACTTAGTTACCCTTAAAATACCAGTACAATTATAATTCAAACAAGATTTTTAAAATATAAACTACAAAGACGCAATCTGGACCCGGCTTTGGTCAATATCCTTTAAAAACCGTAAACGACTTGTTTGTGAAAGTACAATTGATACTCACTCACTGCACTTATTTTATGGAAATAAAGTCCTCCTTAATTAGGTACATTGTTTACCAGCTGGACACATTGTTTTTTCTAAGCAATCGGACTGATAGCATTCTGAAACGTTTGCGAAAATAAACTGGAACTATAACTTTCTATTTCTTTTCAATCGGTCGTTTTGAATTTTAAAATTTATAAATAATATTTACGTTAAAAAGTATTAATTTTCAATCAATTGACGTAGGTATGATGTCAATCAATCAGCTGTCTGTCAGAGCTCAAAAACGTTCCATTTTACGTAAAGTCTATGCATGCTTCACATAATATTTTTACCCAAAATAGAATATATATATAATTAGGTACATAGCAATAAAAATAAATATTATTTTAAACGTGTTACATAAATATTATCCTTGGTGGATCATAATGACCACAAATATCGTGAAAACGTTGACGCGACGTAATTGAGAGGGTTTTGTACAACTGCGTAATTTGAAACGTAAGGGAGGGCTTGGATAATGTGGCCTATCTTCTGCTAACTGGAGATAAGCAACACCTATCTGTAATATAGAAACTGTTTATTATGGTCGATAGCTGGTGACAACAGTTCGAGGATAGCTATCTATCTTTGATCTTAGTTTGCATATAGGGAACGGCCGTAAGACATCCACAGTTGACTTGGCAGAGATAAGAACATGGTCACGACATGGCTAAAAGTAGTAAGTAAAGTAAAGTTAGCCTGTAACATCCCACTGCTGGGCAAAGGCCCTTACCTCAACTATGAGGTTGTTTGAGCCATACTCCACAACGCTGGCTCAGTGCGGGTTGGTGGAGGGGTGTTTGCAAGGTAATGGACTAACTCTTCTGTCAGATTTTATCAAGCCGCCTATAAGGCCTCTGACTTGGCTTAACGACTAATATCAACCGATATTAGCCGGGACCAACGTCTTAGCAAGTCTTTCGAAGCACGGAGATGCTCGTGACGTACGTCACTTATATGCTACGGCTAAACGTACTAAGAAGTCATTAAAATTTTACAAATATTTTTAGGAAAATGATTTGTCTTTTGTTAAATGTTGTGTTTTCACGTTTCTTTCATTCATCAGCAAAGGATGAAATAGATTAACTTAGTCTTAGAGTCTGTTGGGAATCGGGCGCATTGTTAAGTTTGGAATTAGGAATGTCTCAATTTGGTTCAAGCGCGTATATCGCCCCGGTCTGAGTGCGGACAATCGTGGGATCTTACTTTTTACTGCCCAACATTTCATTTTTATTCTGTAGGCCTTCGGTTTGACGGGTGGTATGAGACGCAAGCTGTGTTAAAAAAACTTTGTTCATTTTTTCAGTTCAGTCAACCCTTTTGTTTTGGAAAAGTGACATCAGATAAGTCAAGGAAATACTCTAGTTCCTGGTTGAAGTAACTAGAATTTGATACTTATTTCTGAAGTTTATGCGAACACTATTGATTGATTAAAACACAATTAACAGAAATTTTATGCGGAGATCTACACGCAATCATAAATATAAATAAAGACAAAAAAGTGTTTATTCAATAACTAGAATTTGATCCAAAGAAGCGAAATGACAATATCTATTGCTGAAGCATGCGTTAAGATTGTTGTTAGCGTTCAACAGTAGGCTAGATGGCGCTGTATCCGTAATGAAGAAACTAAACGTCGGTATTTATAAAATCAAATCGGTACTCAATTTTGCAGGTAATTTGAGTGATTCAATGAACATTCTGTAGTGCAGAGTTACATAATAATATGCATTGAAGAGGTCTTTATGAAAAAATGCAAAGCGTGAGTCTCTGAAAGAAAATTCAAATCGCTAACGCCGTCCCTCCACACTTGATCCCCTCCATAATTTCTGGATTCCAGAATGTGCGTAATGTGACTCGTTCCTTAAATTGGATTGATGTAATTCCTTCTTATATCCCTCTTTTTTGTTCGCCGGATATCGTAGGGGTCATCTAATATGATAGATGTATTTTCTTTGGCCATAAAGTAAAGTGTTCTCTGTGTTGTTTGATTTTTATTTATTTATTTCGTATACTCGGTCGGAATGCTGGCCCCGAATTCTCTCGGATTTCTTTTAGCGACTGGGCAGGGAAAAAACACTCAGCATAAACAAGGGAAAAATTTTGCTTTACTTATTATTATTTATTTGTATTACGAATGGAAGTAGGTTTCGGGTGCTTTTTGTTTGATTGTGTTATTTTTCAACACAGTTTCACGTTATTGTCAGAGTGAGTTGGAAGATTACAATCGCGCGGGCGTGAACGTGATGGAAGATGTACTAGATTGAGCGAGGACGAGACAGACGCATGTGCGTGAGTGTGATGGAAAATGAACTAATAAAGCGAGAACGAAACAGACGCGTATGCCAAAACGTGATAGAAGATGTACTAAATTGGACAACTTGGACGTACGACCATGTTCGTTGTGTATGACGGGCGACTGATGTCAGAGTAATCGGTGAACTATTGAACTAATAGTACTAATAGACCGAACTAGTTCCTTTGATCGATTGTACTAGTTCGGAGCGCTCTGATCAGTGTCCGAGTAAGAACAACTGCGGGAGACCGTCGCGGGGAGGTGGGTCCCGCGCTCGCGCGACAGGGCCCGTCTTCCCGCGCGGAGTTTGCCGACAGGAGCACGCGCAGGCTAGTTTAGTTCATGGCGCTATGTGTTACGGGCCGTACGCGCTCATAAAATGACTTTCGATACTAATAGGGTAATTATTGAAGTTACTAGGTAATACAGGTTGTAGTTTTGGTCAGTGACATCCAACTCAGGGGTGATAATATGAGTTATTCTTATTCTAAAAAAATTTTTGCTTTAAATTCTGAGCAAGTTTTATACAAAAAAACCTCTTCACAACATTAAAAAAAAAATACAAAACTAATGGGAAAACTCGCTCCCTAGCGCGTAGCTAGCGCTTATCTACGAAATACTACGCCGTAGCTAGTAAGCTACGAAGAGGCTACCTGGTGTTGGTAGTTTTAACTCGATTGCTGTACCGCATAAAAAAATGTTTTTGGTTTTTTTTTTTCTATTTAAAAAAAAATCGTTTGTACAGCCACCCCTGAGTGGTTCGTCGCTGACCAAAACAACACCCTGTATATTAAGTTATCCATTGCCACGACTGTACAAGCACACAGTTTAAATTGTACTGGCGACACTGCGTAAGTCGAGTCTCCGCGACGGGCCCCGCGACAGGAACCGCGGCGTGCGCCCGCGCGGGCATCCGTTTAACAGTTTCAGGCCTCAGTGCGCGAGTCCGACTCGCAACGCGCTTGGCCGTTTTTTTTAGTTAAAAAGTTGGGCCTTGTAATATGTTTGAATTCTTGGTTTGACTTAGAAGTGTCATGAAATGAAAATTGAGGTAGCTGTGTTTAAGTTTTAGCTAACGTTAATAGTCATAAAGATGAAATAAGAAACCAAAAACATGCGCACGGGCAGGACTTGAACCAGCAACCTCTTGGCTGACCGGGCCAAACGCTCTTACCAATTGAGCCACCGTGCTGTCAGTCCAATCCTGCGAAATTTGTGGTCTCCTTTCCTAGAGGTAGCTGGTTCAAGTCCCGCCGGTGCGCAAGTTTTTGGTTTCTTATTTCATCTTGATGAATATAAAATATGACACTGTGAGAGTTAAAAACATTCTAAACCATAACGTTAATAGAACAGCTACTTAGACTTACAATGCAAGAAAAAAAACTTAAATAAACCAGTTCGTTGACATCCGTCTAGCGATTTACTTGTTTGCTGTTTCTACCTACCTAACACAAATCATTAATAAAAAAATAAATAAGAAGAGGATTCAACAATTTTTAGATGAATTTAAAAAGGATAACAAAGAAAAAAGCTATTCGCACAGGTACGTCTTGCAAAGTTTATTTCACTTAGGAATAAATTCAACGAATCTAATAAAAATACTAATTTTAAAAGCATGTACGGAATCCTTGGCTACGAGTTCCACTTGCACTTAACCGGTTTTTACCTACTTATAAATGGCGGTTTCGAAATATATGTAACACAAACTATTATATAGCGTCTGCGATAACAAAGGAAATTGAACTATAAACTTCGACCCAGTTTATTTGTGTTATTTTATTTATTTTTAAGCCTCTTGTTTTGGTACGTAACTCCACTGCTTCGGCCAATATATTAAATATACTCGTCGGGTTATTGAAACTCTAAAAAATGAAGACATTATTAAACATCGTTATTCTGATGGTTTTGACAATTGCCAGTGAACAGACTAAGTTGCGCGTTCTGCATGGAATCGGAGATGTACACAATGAGTTTCCTTACGTGGTGAGCTTGCTCACTGCTCAGATCAAAGGCGATCAAATCGTATACAAATCCATCCGCAGAAGTTGCACAGGCAGTCTCATCGCTTCCACGTGGGTCCTCACAGCTTGCCACTGCCTACAACCTCAATTGAAGCTCGTGAGATACGGTAATATAACTGGCCCACTTGAGGAAACCAAATGTCTTAGCAAAATTCTGGAGCAAATATATTATCCCTCGTATATTTCCCAGAAAAATGATATTGGTCTGATCCATGTTGAGACCATCAGCAAAACTCCAGGAAAATTATCTGCAGTAGAATATAAGACGTTGGTTGGTATGAAAGTGAGGTACGCCGGTTTTGGCAGCACGTTTGACATATATTCGATTTGTGGTAACATATCTCACCTCTATTATTTGGATGACTTAAAGCCTTTACAAATAGGCGAGGGAGTTGTGGTTAAGTGCTCACACGACGAGAAAGCGTGGGGTCCAGCAGTTTGCGTATCTCCTCCTTGTTCTAACAGGGCGGCGGATTCAGCGCATGGGGATTCAGGAGGACCATTGATTTTCAACGGCCGGATAGTAGCCGTCGTCAGTGGTAGCTTCTTACAACTTCGACCTGAGTCCATTTTTACTCCAGTCAGCCCTTATCTTAATTGGATGAGAACAGTCATGTCCCAGCGAGAGAATGCAAGGAGAAAAAAAAATACCCGTAAGGAACTAACTTTTCCGAAAATGAGAAGGAATCGCATAAAGGCAATTGACTTTAATAGATTTGGCTAATATTGAGCAGCGTCGATTTAACTTATTTTCAGTTAGTGTGTAGCCTTAAATAAACAAAGTATAATTCATGGGAAACTTCTCCAAGAAAAGTTATACCTATAATTATATTTATGTTTTAGTAATGCACTTGGAAACAGCACCTGTGTCGGACGAGGAAACGCATTTTATATGTATAAGTTATAGATATAGTTATAGTTTATATAAGTTATAGAGTTGTCCACTCGTTTAATTAGTGTGACTGGTGACAATAGAGCTGGCAGCGGCCTTGGCCAATGCAGAAGCATGGTCATTCAACGGGGTAATGCTGCCAGCCTTCTTGGTACAAGTTTTATCGATGAGATTTGGGGTTAGGTTAGTTTATTTTTAGTTTTATTTTATTTTGTTTACACTTTGTACATATTAGTTAGGTTTTGTTTTAGTTAGTTTAAATATTTTTAGTTAATGGTTGATATAATTGTATTCTTGACACACTGTAAAAAAAGTTATAGCTAGATGAAACCACCAAAACTTTACTCTGATTTTTAATTAGATAGACTAAAATGACATTCAGTGGTTGGCCACTTTTCCGAAATTTAAAAATAGTGATGTTCTTAAATAATCTAAAATTTTAATTTTATCAATTTCTGTTTTATTTTTTCGATTATAAAATATTCAAATAAACTCTGAAAAGTCATGTTTCCTACAAAGATCGTCATTACTTCTAATATTTTTTTTATGAAATGTATTAAAAAGACAAAATAGGTAAAATCATACTGTAGCAAACCGTTGTCTACATCGCATTAGTTCATATGACCGCTAAGAGATGGCGCTGCATGCTACTTACCTTGCGCGCCGACTTGTTTTCTTCGGATCGACAAAAACTAAGGGCCGCAGTTTCTAAAAGATATCAACAGATAGCGTCAAAAGTTACATACCTCTCGCTAAGTTCTGGATTCTTCAGATCTACAAAGAGGTCATTGTTTTCTTGTAATCTACATTCACCCAACATTCGAGGGACGCAAGTCGCTAACTTTAACCGTGTTGAGATAACTATAGTAATCCGAAAGAATCCCTCCCTAACAGTGTTAGTCGGCACTGAGCGCGTGCATTAATCACTGTTAGTCACGTTGCTTAGTCTAAATACTTGTGAACTCCATCACCGAGAAAAATGCTCTCCGTGTCAACTACGTGATTTTCATGTCTTCACGTCTCTTCGGCACCTTTAACTGAATAAATTCATTACAATACAAGAATATTGTTTTTTATTACTTTTACAAAAACTGTTTTATGTACTTTTTTATATGAAACTTTACGTAACGCTTTACATAATATATAGGTATTACTAAACCTAATGAGTAAAGCCACATTATTGAATAATCCTATCACATGTTCAGTTAATCGCGTACAATTGAATAGTTACATTACTATTGGTATCACGCTTGCAACATGAAATAAAATTAACTTTTAAAAAAGTAAAAACCGAGTTCAAAATCTAAATGCACAAGAATGGCTAAAATAAACTCTTCACTCTTTTAAGGAAAGGTCTCCATTTTAGGAAAACAATTTCTTTTTGCAGGCAGTGCCTTAATAGATCATCCTTGGAATGGCCAAAGCGATGGAGTATTTTACTTTAAAGATTGAAGAGTTTATTAAGTGCATTTTGGTTTTGAAGTCAGTTTTTACTTTTTTTGAAAGTTGTTATTTTCTAGTGATTACAGAAGGGGTTGCACCTTTTGACTCTGTTCTTTAATAAGCTACAAATTACCTTTCATAAATTCTGTTATTAAAATCACTGAACTCCTAAGCGTTAAGAAGTTCGATTATCATCTCAGCTCCACACATGTTGACTATCAGGCGCAAAAACAAGTCTTCATTGATATTATAATATGAAAACGCTAAACGTGTCTTTTAAATTCGAGGTTTTCCCTCGATTGCACCAGTTACCCATCATCATATCATAATTTAATCATTTCTTCTTGTCCAATCTTTTGTCCTGCCTCTTCTCGACTACGCCGACGTGTGTTGTACGAATATCAGTGAAGCCTTACTCAATAAACTTGATCGTCTCCTCGACGACGGTATTTGTTTAATCGTTGGTCTCCATAAGTACGACCACATTTCTGCCTACCGTTCCAAGCTTAAATGGCTTCCCATCCGTCATCGCAGAGAAATAAGAATCCTGTGTACACTCTTCAACATACTTCGTAACCCTCACTCTCTGAACAATATGACACAGCGGTTAAACTATCTGGTTTCCACAACTTTGCGCAACCTGCACTCTTTTCATATTCATACTCTTCAGACTCCTCTTTACAAGTCCGACTTTATGTCGGCTTCTTTCACCATCTCTGCAATCCGCCTTTGGAATTCTCATGAAAATCAGTCATCAATATCTTCACTTTCCAATCTTAAATCCATTTTTTTAAAATTAAATATGTGTATGCTATGTATGTTCATAATTCTCATGCTTATATATTTTTTTATCTATGTATTATTAGTATGTACGAGTAAGTTACTGCATTTTAAAATATACACTTTCAGTACTTTTAAATATTCCGCCACTGATTTAACTCCCTGCATTTACCAAGCGGTTGACTGCATAAGGTATTAAGTCCGCCAATTGTACCATTAACAGTGCAATAAAGTTTAAATAAAATAAATTTAGCATCAATGGAAACAACTAAAAGGTATAACCTTTAGGCAAATGAAAAAAAAATCGAATCAGTCGACAAACTACTGAGATATGAGGTAACATAGATACAAAAAAACATACAGTCGAATTGATATTGTCCTTCTTTTTTGAAGTCGGTAAAAAATTAAAAGTTCGATTGGAGCTCTCATTCTGGTCTATCCAATTAAAAATCAGGGTATAGTATGTGTGGTGTTAATGTTCATTGCATGTATACATGTAATACTATATGTAGCAACTTTAGAAATCATTTGTAGACGACCATTATTATCATCAGATGTGAAATTACACTTATTGATCCAGTTCGTAACGATTTTCATCGAAGTTAACAAGTAACATATTAAAAGAATATTTATAGTGCGTCAAAGCGAAAAATAAATATATGAAAAAATTTAAAGATTATGTATTTGTGTAAAAACAAATATGCATGACAA
This sequence comes from Pyrausta purpuralis, assembly GCA_963924145.1. Lineage (NCBI taxonomy): Eukaryota > Metazoa > Arthropoda > Insecta > Lepidoptera > Crambidae > Pyrausta > Pyrausta purpuralis. The sequence continues at coordinate 21,770,525 of OZ001657.1, forward strand.
TGATGTTACAAGGCAGCAAAGCAGATACGATTTTTAATTTTTTATAGTCTTAAAAATTGGTTTTATTTAGGTTATAAGAATCAAAATCAATCAATTTTATCGCTTTATATCATCTTTGAATTTAAAATGCTCAAATAGATCGTCAATGGGGTAATGAATACTCATTAATATCATTATAATTTATGACTATGTAATTTTCAATACGAGCTTGTATTTTCAATCACATGATGTGGTAAAATATATAAATAAAACAACATACAGTCGAAACGTCGAATTCTATACTCCTCCTTTTTTGAAGTCGGTTAAAAATAGGGCTCCTGCTTATTTAAATCATTATCACCAAAATCGTTGGGGTTTCAGTGGTTACCGTAAAATTATGTGCAACGGGCAAAAGATAGAAACAGATGAATATTTTTTGGAATTACTAATATGTATAACAAAATGTGTATTTTAATGATCATTTTTATTATACTTATAGGTTATGTATTTATTTGTATATTTATCTCAATAGACAACTCCAACTCATCAATAGGATACAAAAAGCCTTAAATGAGTCAACTGATGATAAACACACAGACACATTTACTGCCCATGACAAGAATTAGTAATGGCCGCTATAAACAGCGAAATTACTCTATCTTGTGTTGAAGTAATAGAAATATACTCAGAAGGTATATCTTAGTTAATTTAATATAAAAACATCGTCTGTATTAATGTAATCTTAACAAGGTCGTTTTTGTTAACATTTCAGAATAACCTTAGATGCAGACCGCTTACAACTGGTTTCCAAATAATGAACAACACGCTACGCAACAACGGCTAAACATAGGCCTCCTTCACGGTTTTCCACAGTGACCGATCACAATCGTCCATCTTGTCAGTGAACGTTAGGACGTTTCCAACTTAAACTGGAGTAAGATATGATTTTCGTCTTTTCCATGTTCATTTGAGGACTCACGTGTTAGGGAACTTAGTCAAGGTTTTTGAGTATAGTACCAAAGTTGTACAGCATCTGTGCCACACACAACCGAGGTGTGTGATGTATTCGCCATTGATTTTAAAGCAGAATCCTTCCCATCCCAAGAGCTAGAAGACGTCTCCCAGTACCACTGTAAACATTTTCAAAGATATTACGCAACCCTGGCTCACATCTCTTCGCAATGGAATCGTCCATCGTTTTTTATACAGACAGACCTCATACCTTTAGTCATCGTGGCACCGCTGAAAAGACCGGAAAACCGCCTACGCTTTGATTGAATCAGAGGCCTTCACATAGTCCACAAACGCTATGCATAGAGGCATTTTATACTCCTCAGACTTGTGTATAATTTTCCTAAGTGAATGGATATGTTCCATGGTACTAAAGCTTTTTCGAATTTGGCTTGTTTGTGAGACTGGAAGTCATCAAACCTACGTGCGAGACGATTTGTGACCCTTGAAATAGCTTGTAGATATTATTATATTTTGTTTTTTTATTTATTGAGTTTCAAGTAATCTAATTTTCATTCGAAAATCGGAAATAAATTTACGAAAATCAGACGCAAACATAACATCTTACATGTGTGTGTTTGTGTGTGTGTGTGTGTGTGTGTGTGTGTGTGTGTGTGTGTGTGTGTGTGTGTGTGTGTGTGTGTGTGTGTACAGTGCAAGTGTAAGCGAATGTGTGTAGGTACGCTTGTGGTTTCGTCATAAATAACCGGATATTTTGCGACATTTCCTCTGATGTCTCCGAAGGGAAGGTGGATTGTAACAGAACTAGATGGATTCTATCACATATCTTATGAATTTATCTATAATGTAACCTATATCATAATGTTTGGTATACACTTAATAGTTCTTAAGATCTTAACAAGGTTACTATAACCTTTATGGCAGCCAGCCATTATAGCAGACGAATTTCTTGGAATTATGCGAACCGATTTGACATTCAATATAAATTTCAGATAAAATATGAGGGTTTCTTGATGAAGACTGTTTAAGTAGAGATTTGAATATAACTTTTATTTATTTTAACGAATAATACTCAAATTAAACGTTGGTAGGTAAATCAAAAGATCAGACATTTCAAACTTAGTACATTTAACATACTGAGATAATTAGGTGTTGGTGAATTTGATACTAAAATCAATGCAGTCAAATCCTTAAAAAAATATGCAGAAATTTGCATTAAATGTATCCCAGAGAACCATAAAATCTGATATTTTGTCACTTTTACGATTTAACTATAAATGTAAAACGTCATTTTACAATATTAAAAATGGTTTACACTGACTTTATATTAGGTACTTTATTTGTTTTTTAACCAATAAGGATTGCCTTGCCAGTGCCGTAAATGTAAGAAACCACATCGCCTAGAAAATTGGATTATTTTGTCGACGCTATAAACGATAAATAGGCGTACATATTATATATACTGATAACCAAATAGTAAGATTGTTGAATCCAACTATGCCACAAAAACTTAGGTTCTCCCTTGTTTTGTCGAACAACGTTTGATATAATTTCACTTCACAAACATTTAAAACATCTAATTTCATTTGATATAATTTTTCGATTCCTATAATATTTATTTTATCTAATTTTGATTGACATAATTGTTCATGTAATATAATTTCATTTCATCGAATTTTCACCTTGCCTAATATCACATGACATAATGTTTGCTTGGCCTTATGAGTGCTTAATCTAATTTTTATTTAACCGAAACTTTATAACTGAACTTAAATAATAACAAAGGGGGATGACATCAACAAAGGGGAATTCTGGCGCTCGGCGGCCGCTGCCGCGGCACGCTCGCTTCGCTCGCTCGCCTTCGCGCGTTGTCGGATCACTGTTCTAACCTAACCTAACCTAGATGACACCAATAGAGGGGAGTTCTGGGGCTCGGCTTTATTTTACTCAAGTTGCCCTATATGCTGTCTTTAAAATAATACTGTTAAAAACTTATAATTAAAAAAAACAATACAGGCGAACTGATTAAAATAAAATTACATTACATTATACTAAATAAAAGTATGTAAAATGATAATTATACAAAATAAGATTAGATACAACAAAAATTAGATGAAATGATTATTAGGTCGAATGATGATTATGCCTCTTAAATGTTAGCACAAACGTTGTTATATCAAACAAATATTATCTGTTATAAAAAATATGTTAAACAAAATTATGTTAAAGAACCATTATGTTAAGAGTGATTAGTAAAAGTGAAATTATATCAAACGTTTTTCGACAAAACAAGGGAGAACCAAAAACTTATTATCACCCTGACATCATAATTTTCAGCCATAGGACGTCCACTGCTGAACATACGACCTCTCCCCTGGCTTTCCAACTGTTTGTAAGCGATTATAAACATAGCTCGTATTAAATAAAAAATCTTGTTTAAAATAGCAATCTTCACTTAAAACCAAACTGAAATTATTCATATGGTTAACAATTTGCGCATTTTCTTATAAACAAACAGACAAAAATAATAGTTTTCTAAAATTTTCCAAAGCTTTCGGTTTTATTTCCCACCTCAGGTCCCGAAGGGGCGATTCATTGCTCGAACGCTCGTTACGGACGCGTCTGCGCTGATCTATTGTATGAGTTATTTTGTACTTAACTTCAAAATTAACGGGACATTCATAAAAATTGTGAAACTTGATAACTATTCTGACGACATTTATAATTTTCATAAAAATATTCAATTAATAGTGTGAGGAAAACATTTCTGAGAGTATTGACATACTTAAACAAATATCAACGATTTTATTTCAGGAATAAAAATATGCGCCACACAACACTAACTGTCGTGGTTAAGAATTTCCTCCATTATGTCATGAATAGCAGACAACGATTATGACGGAGCGTCTTCCATAACTACTTTGAAATACATTTTAACATCCATGACATAGGAATTAATGTTTGTGTTCATCACACAAAAAAATCCCGCGACGGCCAACATAGCAGTCAGGAGCAACCACTAGACCAAACGCGTCGTCAAAATCGAATAATCTATCAGATACCGAGATTTACAATAGTTAACCAATTGTTATCAGGCTTCTATCGGGTGGCAGGTTCTTGATTCTGTAACTTATATTTATTACTTTATACCACCAGTATTCCTTATTTTAATGGAGATAATAACTCAAAATTTCACGTGTTCCAATAAATTTGCAATGAAGTGTAAAATACGGCTTTGAGTTAGGTGTCTCTGGGTGCCGCGCTAGCAATGTTGGAACGAATTTTTATTGAATAACTAAACTTACGTTAATTTGCGGCCCCAATATGTGTGTAATCTTTATTTTTTCAGATACTAATAAAATTTTATTTAACTATTTGCTAATGCTTCGCATGAAATAGTCAATCTAGTGAAGAAAAAAAAACACAAATTATAGGATAAACAATGTTGTTAAAAATGAAGAAACAAACTTTACTAATAATGACTAAAATGAAAAATGCAATCTGGTGCAGTCATGTGGCAGCTATGCACTGCAAAAATTTACTTATTCATTGTTCTAAAAAGTTTTAGTTTGCGTTATCTGCCAGATACTTCGGAACGAAATCCTATTGCAATTATTTATTTGTCGATGGTGGAACAGGCCGTTTGTTTGTAAAATAATGCAAAATAATAAGTAAGGAAGTATTTGAAAATTCTTTAAAAATAATTTCCAGTGTAGAACTTCATTTAGAGCTTAAACCACAGACTTGTTTAGATAATACACTCTTCGATAGTGCTGCTCGTTGCTCGTGCTGCATTAAGTATTTATAATAAAATGAAAATGTATACCGAAACCATGTACCAACAACGTTGTAGGCATAAAATATATCAGTGATTCTAATCTGTTCAAACACACTTGCACATTCAGAATATTAATTTTAAATTTTAATTAATTCTATCGCAGATGTTAATTAACCCAGTATGACATGCGAATATATTTGGCAAACTTTAATTAAATTCCCAACTACAAAAAGAAATCAGTTTGTGGAATATTACATTTGCGATAGCAATTTCTTATTTACTTTAAACAAACTCAACAATTATAAATTATAAAATAATACTTCATTATAGACAAATAACAAAAAGGATTAAATGTAGTTTTAGCATTTCACAGATAATTATCTATATGAATATCCCTTGGATAGTCAGAGCGCCCGATGGTGGGCGCTGAGCATGAGTTTCGCGATTATACCAAGCGCCCACCTGTGGGCGCTTTTTAATTACTTTTTTGCAAAAAAAAAATGGATGTATAAATGCTTATTCCTTGGGCATGTTGACCTTTATGAGTAAAAAACAGATGTTTCTACACCATAGACCGCAAACACATCCGGTTGCTGTCAGTTATTGATTGAAATTCGATTTTATTTTCTCGCAATTTTTTTCGTATAAGTCGTCACCCTACCGCGAATTTGTTTGGTTCTATTTTTTCATTTTTGAATACTTTTTTTTATTACAAGCATAAGTTATTTATTCAGTAACAATAAGCTTTTTACAGAATGATAATAGCTTGTTTCAATAAGATTTTATAACTGTTTACGTAACGTGTATCCTGACACCGCGCGAATTGCGGACGCGCACGCAGTCCACCGCGGAAACGCGACCGCCACCGCAATTGCGCCTTAGGAGGATATTTACATAAAATATACACTTGTTTATTTTTTATTATTAATTTCAATTAAAATGGGTAGGTACTGATATTATCAAACGTATGGACAAAATAGTTTTTTTTTTCAATGAAATTATCCATGAACATTTAAGAGCTCATTTTACTCACGTCATATAATGATTATTCGTCAAATATGATACCAATGCCTAATTTTTAAGCGTCACGTATTTTACAGCAATCACTTATAAAAATTCCATTTTAACATCATACGTTTTATACTTATTCGGTTAGGTAGGTCTTATCTGATGTAAGAATTTGGATATTTAATTCAACGTACTATCAAAATCACTATGGTCTTACCACTTAAAGGCAATATCGCTGGGACGTCGATTCGTCTTGTGTTTAAAAAGAAGAGAAGGACAAGTAAAAGCTGTCAAACGAAACTGATTTAAGATGTCAGTAAGTAACATTATTTTGTAGCTTAAAATGAAAATACCTTTCGTTCAGGTGATTTATACCAACCTTCCTAAGTTAAACATATTAGTTTACCGCATGATAAATAGTCGACACAAAATATCTAACATACAGCTCTAGTGTAAAACTAAATATTATTTCTTTATACAAAATATTCGTAGATATGCATTACCTGTGTTATTCTGTCTTCACTTTTTACGTAAATTAACGTTTATAGAACATAATTATCAAACTGCGTACTTTAAATTTGAAGCGCAAGCGGTAAATTATAAGTGGTATATTGAGAGGCTTCGATTTGGACTAATTTATCTATTGAATGATTATTCGTTGGGGTTATTTAGCTGTAATGAACAACAATCAATTACCGATCAAGTAACCATGTTTAAGAAAAACCATTTCTTCAAAATATACACAATTTGAAATGACTGAAATTTTCAGCGAGCCTTCATGGGCTTCCAAACTGACTGACAGAAGTCAAAAAACGGTTCTGCTACATCTGATCTCGCATCTCTTTTTATCACTCGTTTTGCTGCTAGTGACATCTCGCTCTTGTCGTTCTATTCCAAAGGGATAATAATTTAATGGTTTGAAGTGACGCCTGCATTTTTCGTGTGTGCAAACGATGGTCGCTTGAATGTCGTTAGGCGCCAAAGAAATCATGTCTAATGTAGGCATCCAAATATGGTTTAAAAATCTCCCAGAGCATCCATTACAAATATTCCCTTATCTGGTTTTACAATCTTTATGAGGTTGCCACATCATTTATGGGCATAATACATATCTGGACACCATTCACCCAATTCTCGGGGGTTTGAGTAATTACTGGCCCTAACCGCTGGTTTAGGGCGATTTCTTCATCGATGGTCAAATATCGTAAAAGAGCAGCCAGCATTTTCTGTCCTGTCGTTCGATTTATGAATAAATGACAGATGTCGTTTCGACAGTTATTGTGCTATGGAATAAAATAAGGAATGGAATCTATACTTCTATACCTATATGTACACTAATCTTATAAAGCTGAAGAGTTCGTTTGTTTGTTTAAACGAGCTAATCTCAGGAACTGCTAGACTGATTTAAGATTTTTTTTTGTGTGGGATAGCTTATTCTTCGAGAAAAGCCATAAACAGTTACGATACGGATTATAAAAGAAAATCGACAAAGTAAAATGTTACAAAATGGGTAAAAATATTATTTTTGAGAGTTTCCGTGACTTGAGCTTTGTGATATTATAGTGAAAATTCATAGGTTCTTACGATATTCAAGTCTGCATTCCGCAGGATTTTAATGTTAGATTTTTGGTTTAAACAGACAATTGTTGATGAATATGAATAAATAAGAAAACTATTTGTTTAATTTACTGTATAAAGAGCATTTGAAAACACTGTTTAATAACGAGTAAAAAACATTTCAGAAATAGAAAAAAAAATCCCTTAGGACTAAAATATTAACAAGCTGCTTTATTTTTAATGTGACCAAGATAACGTTTGGATTATAAAATTAATTACTCCTCCTTTGACTACGGTGAAAGGATTCCGCTTGAATGAGGTATATTTTTTGGATTATTTATCGTCTGAAAAACGTTTCATAAAAGCGTACTTTTGACGATAGGGCGAGGTTACGGATTCGCGATGGTTTTTAATACTTTAAGGAAATAAGAAGTATAATATTCCGTTTAATATATTGATTAAAACTTTTATAGTAACTACCATTAGAGTAGTTAGATAATGTTTTTTTCTGATCAGAAATTCTCAGGGAAGCCCGTAGTTTGGAAGTTGGCGGTGTTTCACCCCCGTGCCTCGGAAAGCACGTAAAGCGTTGGTCCTGCACCTGATCTCTCTCCAGTCGTGTCAGATTGCTGTCCCATCGGGCTATGAGAGTGAACCTGTGTTTGCGCACATACTTGTACACTATAGTAATGTTCCGTGCAGTCGGTTAGTCGTTGTGACTGGCCACCGTCACAGCGACTAACCGACAGTCGAAATCGGCTAGGGAGACTATTATTATTATCCAACTATTCTAATAAAATTTCGTGTTTAAGAGAGGATATTCCGATCATCTAAGACCTAAATTGACGTTCGATGTATGAATTGGAGTGGCCAAATCACTTATAAAAAAAAACTTAAATCAAATGTTGTTTGATTGTACATTATGCTCATCAGTCATCATCATCATCATCATTATCAGCCAAAGGACGTCCACTGCTGAACATAGGCCTCCCCCACGGCTTTCCACAGCGACCGATCACTAGCAGTCTGCATACAATTTGATCCTGCAATCTTTATAAGGTCGTCTGTCCACCTTGTTGGTGGACGTCCCACGCTGCGTCTCTGGTCGAAGGGTCTCCAATCTAGAACTTTTCTGCCCCAACGGCCATCAGTTCTTCGCGCTATGTGCCCTGCCCATTGCCACTTGAGCTTACTGATTCTCAAGGCTATGTCCGTTACCTTAGTTCTTCTACGTATCTCCTCATTTCTGATTCGATCCCGTAGAGAAACACCCAGCATAGCCCTTTCCATCGCTCGTTGTGTGATTTTGAGCTTCATAATAAGGCCCATAGTAAGAGACCATGTTTCGGATCCGTATGTCATCACTGGTAACACACACTAGTTGAAGACTTTCGTCTTCAGACACTGAGGTAGATTGGATGAGAAGACACTCTTGCGCAATTGCCGAACGCTGCCCAGCCGAGTTGGATTCGTCGATTGACCTCATTCTCGACGTTGGACCTTCCCAATTGTTCTAGGTAGATACACTCGTTGACAACTTCGAGAGTTGAGTTCCCTATTTATACTGGAGTAGGTACAACAAGGGAACTCGACATAATTTTCGTCTTCTCCACGTTCATTTAAAGACCCACTTGTTGGGAGACTTGGTCAAGGTCTTCGCGCATAGTGCCAAGATCGTCCGACGTCTTTGCCATAACGACTATATCATCGGCAAATCGGAGGTGTGTGATGTATTCGCCATTAATATTGATGCCGATTCCTTCCCATTCCAGAAGCTTGAAAGCGTCTTCCAATGCCGCCGTAAACAGTTTCGGAGATATCACATCTCCCTGTCTCACACCTCTCCGCAGTGGAATCGCCTTCGTGTTCTGCTCCTGTACTCGGACCGACATGGTGGCGTTATTGTAAAGGCAGTTTAACACCTCTATATACCTATAGTCTATGTGGCACCGCTGCAGAGACTGAAGCACCGCCCAAGTTTCGATCGAATCAAAGGCCTTCTCATAGTCGACAAACGCCAAGCATAGAGGCATATTATACTCCTCTGACTTCTGTATAATTTGCCTTAGCGTATGGATGTGGTCTATGGTACTATAGCCTTTTCGGAAACCGGCTTGTTCGGGAGGCTGGAAGTCATCAATCCTACATGCGAGACGATTTGTGATGACCCTTGAAAACGGCTTGTAGACATGGCTCAGGAGTGAAATGGGTCTATATTTCTTCAATAAGGTTTTGTCTCTTTTTTTGAAGAACAACACCACCACACTCCTGTTCCACGCCTCGGGCGTGATTCCCTCCAGCAACACGGAATTAAAGAGTCTCTGAAGGACTTTAAGTACCGGTGTTCCACCCGCCTTCAGAAGCTCTGCTGTGATTCCGTCCTCGCCAGGTGCCTTGTTGTTTTTGAGCTGTTTAAGGGCCATCCTAATCTCGTATAGGCTGATGTCCGGGATGTCTTCGGTGTAGTGTTGGGTCAGGATAGCTCGCGGGTCTCTGGCCGAGCTATCAACGGGTTTGGCTACTGAGGTGTACAACTGCCCATAGAACCTTTTGATCTCCCTCAAAACCTTTTCGTCGACGCTACACTGCCGTCCTCCGTCTTAAGCTTCGTCAACAGGCTTAGCCCAATAGACATGTCCCTTGCAAACATTTTGGAGCCTTGGTTCCGCTCTATCGTTTCTTTAACACTATTAGTTTTAAAGCAGCGAAAGTCGTGTCGCAGTGACTTCCATATTTGTCTATTGAGCTGCCTGTAGTTTTCAGCATTAACGGAGGTCTGCAGTGCCATAAATCGACGTTTTGCCATAAGGTCGATAGTGTGGACCGACAGTCTTTGAGATCTTTTTTTACGACCAGGCCTAAAATACTTAGACCCCACCGTTTGAATAGTTTCCACAAACCTGTTGTTAATTTCGTCCACTGTAACGCAATTATCTAGGCAATCAAAGCGGTTTGACAACTCGAGTTGAAAGCTCTCGGGATTTTGGATATGAGCACGAGTCGGTCGGAGCGTGGACTTCATCAGGCGGGATCTTTCCAGTTTGACGTTTATATTCAATGTGCCTCGAACCATTCGGTGATCGCTACCGGTTTTCACCCTGTTGATCACGGAGACATCATTGAATAACCGTCTCTTGGAAGTCATGAAGATGTCAATCTCGTTTCTCGTGAAGCCATCGGGACTCAACCAGGTCCACTTCCTTTGAGGCGGCTTCTGGAAGAAAGAGTTAATCGCAAAGAGTCCCTCCTTCTCCAGAAAGTAGGCCAGCCTCTGTCCCCTGGCGTTCCTTTGCCCGTATCCAAAAAGTCTCACCTTCAACTCATTCTCGCCTCGCTTGCCCAGTTTCGCGTTGAAGTCCCCCATTACAACAGTAAAATAGGTTTGGAAATGTATGACTCTACTTACGTCTTCATACATTTCCTCCACCTCTTCATCCGGGTGCTTTGCGGATATCTCTTGGATATTCTGAATATAAGGTATATTACCCTGCTCGACACACTCTCGATTGTCTCGATATTGTTGACGAGGGACTTATGAACGAGGAACCCGACACCACCTTGGGACTTTCGTTGGTTGCCTTCCCGGTAGTAGAGCAGGTTTCCGGACTGCAGAGTAATCGTGTCCTCGCCCTCTCTACGGACTTCTGATAAACCCATTATGTCCCAGTGTAACCTGCTCATTTCTTCCTCCAGCTCGAGCAACTTCTCATCTGTCCTCAGTGTACACGTGTTGTACGTTACCAGGGCCAGTTGTCCTCGGGGGTGGCAGTGCGATCGCCTCCGGGGATTCTTAGCATCCCCTGCCCCACCGTTACCGTGACCGCTACCAAAGTCAGGAATAGCGGGGCTGCCGGAAACTGGGGGCAAGGTTATTACGTGTTCTTCCATGAGGGGATTTTGCCAATACTCGCCACGCTTGGCAGGCGGGTTAGCGAGCGCAGAGGCGCAGCCCCTTGCAGCTGTGACGCTGCTGCCCGTCACAGTTTAACATTTAGCTGCGCTTTATATTGGATGGTTATACCGCCATCGGTCGGTCGCCAGAGCCTCGTCTGTATAAACAGGACGCACCACGTGAAGGTGAGGTTGGCTTGGAGCTTATTGGTCTTGGTCAAGCTCCCTTACGTACCATCAGTAATATCACATATTTTATTAAGATTGTCTGGAACAGATCGCTTATAGCGATTAAACACCTTAATTGTACATTTCCTATAAACAAATTAGTAATTCTCGTGCAGTTTGCATCCGGAAATAGATCACTGATCGATTTTTTTTTACTGAATTAAAAATAATTCATCATTTCTGAGAGGCACGATTTCTGAAGAGCATTTTGACGTACAGTATTTTAACGTGTCAATAAATAACATGTTTTTATAGGTAAAATGGTTAATCTCGCAATCAAATTACTACACGATAAAAGTTCGTTTAACTCTAGAATCGCAATTGAATCACTCGAGTCAAAATGGTGTGTGATTTTAATTGATTATTGCCCGATTATCCAATGAAAAGTAGTATAATTCCTTACGGGAGTAATAAAAAAGGGTAATATTTTTTTTGAGTTCTAACGGTTATATATCGCGTGATTTCCATTGACTATCAATTCGTTTTCAAAGACTATCACACGCTATATTAAGGCATGTTATTATCTTAACCTTATGACTCAGTCACTGAACTCCTAAGCGTTAAGAAGTTTCACTTTCAGCTCAGCTCCACACAATGTTTACTATCAGACGCAATAACACTTCAACATTAAGAACAACCAAAATCACCAAGATCCCATCATCAGATCCCGACTTGGCAACAATAGGACTAACTAGAAGGTATAAATAACCTCTAGGTAGGCGAAAAAAAAATTTCAAATCGGTTTACACAAACAACAAAAAAAAACAGTCGAATTGATAGCCTCCGCTCTTTTTGAAGGGAGTTAAAAATATGGCTTCAGGTTTCTTGAAATAAAACACGATCATATTATTAAACAGAGCCTTCTACTTATTTTGTGATCGTTACACAACTTAACAGGGTTCTTACACTCATATAATCTTTTTTTTAATTAATGATCAGCCATTTGACCACTATCACACCTGGTGGATGTAGTCGAGGATGGAGCATGTCTGACCGGTAACAGCTTATTCACTCTTCTCTTGAAAATGACCGAACCCATTCAGTTTCAGGAACACTTCAGTCAGTAGCGCATTCCATTCCTTAGCCGTCCTCATAAATGTTGATCGGAACCATTGGGTGTGCATTGATGGTATGTCAACGACATAAGGATGGCAGCCACGCCCGCGTCTTGTGTTTCGAAGGTGGTGGTCAAATAAACTTAAACACAACTGAATTATGTACAACAAAACTGACTTCCCTCACAAAACCAAACTGCAAGGCAAATTGGTTTCCGTGTAACTTGAGACATTTCAGATTATCAGCTTGAGCCAAACTTGCTTGTACAACATTTGGGCTTATTCTGGAAAATGTTAGTATTTTCGAATCTAGTGGTCTTTGTTGCTCTTCCCAGAGTAACAATGCGAGTGAGTGCGACGGCTGCGTTTAATACGGACGTCTTTGGAAATGTTTATTAAGGTTTAAAATAGTTTGTGTCAAAATTGATGTATCAAAAGTGACGTCACGGTTTAAGTTTAGCCACAGCGATCCCGCGTGTCAAACGTGAACAAATCACACGTTTTATTTTTATACCCTTCCCATGCGTGCGTTTTATAGCTATATTTTTTCTTTATCTATTATTTGAGCTATCTTACTTTTATCTTTTCAAATCATACCAATTGTTCTAGAGATTTGCGAGTTCCATTAAACAAACAAACTCTTCAGCTTGAATTTATTAATTATTAATCTAAATAAATGACTGATTGAAAATAATAATTTATTCTCATCATTGTAACATGCCTATATATTAATACCTAATTACGTCTCGAGACCACTATCTTCATTAGGTTGAATTACTTGAAGCCTAGCGACACGCCTTTACTCAATCACCCAGGGGTTTTAGCTCGTTAGCAACTGATTCTAGAATCAATTAACCTTTGGCAAATCTTTACTGCGTATTCATTGAAGGTACTAGTACGATGAATTATTTTATTATCGTCTTATTTAAGAGCTAGGTGCTTGTCGGTGAAGTTTTTTTCCATTGCAAATAAATGATTCCAATGAATTTCTTATACTCATTAATTTCTTTGGAAAGTTCTTATTAAAATTTTAATAGAAGTTTAAACTCTGCTTCATGAGTTAAGTACAAATAAATAAGTAGTGATCTTAATAAGCTAAATACTAACAAAGCTAATATAAATGATTATATTTACTTACCAAAATTATTGTGAAGTTCATACTTCCGTGATTGAGTCGCTTGCACGCTCGGATTTATTTTCTACTTGTTCTCGTCCCGAATTAACTTTCTGAGTTACACATTGGTGGATAAGTGGTGCTTATACATGAATCGCGACTCAAACAAGGAACAAATTTAATTTAGCATGTATGCAGAAGAACAATTGCATCCATGCTAACGCGCGTTAGTGTCGATGCAGTCGCAATTATACAGTGCATAATTTATCACTGTCCAGCTTCTATATTGCCACTGCATCGATGATGCATCGCGAATGAATCGCTGCTAAAAGTTGCAGTGTGCAAAGGGTCTTAGATCCCACAGGGACAAGTTCTTCTGTTAGTCGCCTATTTTTTGTTTTTGAATTCTTAACCTAAACTAAGGGTTTCTGACTGTACCTAAGCGTTCTAAGCCACTGTTATTGTGGTCTTTCTGTATTATCACCGTCACAGCTGACGCCAATCTGTTCTCTTCCAGTACAACTCTTTCGGATGCTCTTTGTTGAGTAAACTATGCGGCCTCGCTGTGTTGTTACTTTGGGCTCAAGTTATATTTTGCAAGCGGTATTGAGTAAATAATAATAATAAATAATGGTCACTTATCACTCTCATTGCTCTGATCCCAAAAAAAGGGCTAGCATACTTGTGAAATGGAAATCAAAAGCAACGATGGTAAAAAAACACCCAGATCTACATTACAGACCTATATTGATTCGACCGAACATCGAATTCGGGACCTCAGAGCGGCCACGCTTTGAACTAAGCGTGCTTAGCCACTATACCACGGAGATCAACGATATTAATACGACGCGGAATAAGCCATCATTTCGGACGGTTATAAATAATTATAATAAATAGTTCATACTTATGACTAGATCATTATGTATTATGGTCTGAATTGATTCCAAATTACCTATAAGCGATTTAGTTGAATTCAGGGAAAGTCGCGCTGCTAAATTAAATCTATTCATTGCGTAAGTCGCGGTGCCGAAGCGCGTTTTAAAAACGCGCGTCAGAATCTATGCTAAAAGTCGCAGTGTGTAAGGGGTCTAAATAGTATAAAACCATAGTTACTGATATGAAGAGCTTTAAAAGTTAAAAAAATATATTTGTACTTCTGTTCTCATAAACTTTTATCAATACTTATGTTTTGGGACCGTGCGTAAGGACAGCGTCTCAAACTATTGGTGGACGGTGAAATGACAAATGGCTGGCTGGCATTACGAAACGTAATTAAATTAAAGTTATTTTAACCATAATATTGAAATAATTTATTAATTCTATGCAATTAAGTTAATCTATAGTGTAAATTCTTATTTATTGATAAAATGTAATACTTAAATGTTGTACTAAATTTGATAAAGAAATGGAGACAGACGTCAGAGGTCCTCCAACAATGTCTTTTTTGGCCACTGTGGGCGCTGTAATCGATTCGGATTCCCCCACCACCTACTTCGCAAGCAACGAATACAAGGTTAAAAAAAATGCACTCTTAAAAAGCAATAACAGCAAAAGTGACCGAAAAGGCTCATAAATAAAATTAAAAAACTACATCTTCTCACATGGTTCGTTAAAAAATCTGAAAAGCGAACTTGGTGCGCACTGATAAACGGATAGTTCCGTAGCTCCCCGCATATTTTCCGCATTTGCTATCGAAAGTTTCGAGCGGCTTGTTTTAAATTCTTATTCATTTACATAATTAAATATCTAGGGAATAAGGATCCGAGATAAATTGGGAGGAAAACATCCAGCTGTCTGCGTATGAGTTAGTATGTGTGCAACTTCACGAAAACAGGAACTAGGTCATAAACTCTTGTTGTGTTTTAAAAGTACATAAACTATAATAACATATTATGTATAATATTTGACTTAAGTTTAGAATGTTTTTAACCGACTTCGAAAAAGGAGGAGGTTATGTATGTGTACGGGGATGCCGTAACAGTTTGATGGGGTTGATTTGAAATGATAGAGAGATTTGTTAAATGTAAAAAACTTGTATATTGAACTTTAAATGCTAGAGATGGATTTTGATGGTAAGTGAGAACGCGCGACTGAATGGTTTGATGGATGCGAACGAACTGAAGTGTTTGTACAAAAAATAATAAAATGTAAGTACAAAAGTAGGCCGAATTTATGCTGACGAAAAGTGTTGTACGTGCTTGCCCGTACATATTCCCGGGCGAGAAAGATGGGGTTAGTAGGAGTGATGAGATGCTGAAATGATTACAAGGGTGAAACAATTGTTTCTTAAAATTAAAATGTTTCCCGGTGTTAGTTTTGATGTATTTACAAGGTGATTGACATTTTGATTAATCTAATTATTGGCTACGTTTTCCGAAATACTAAATACGGAACGCAACACTACAGGGGACGAGCACTTATTTTGTTTTAACACTCGCGCACTGGAATTAGGGTCATTTTTAGGGATTTCACACACTTCACTATATTGACCATTGGACGCACTGCACTGAACACTTTGCACTGCACTTTCCCGCGGTGCTGGCAGCGGCGCTGGCGTCGCCGCCGGCGCAGCGCAGGCGGGCGCGGCGGGCCTGCTCGCGCAGCGCCGCCACGCCCACACGACGATGATATTGCTCACCACGGCACCCAACACATATATGGCCGAATAGTGATGCACGTCATGGAAGGATACTCCGTCTGATAAAGCTTGGCTTTGTTTCATGGCTTTGAGTGTATCCTCGATTTCTTGCAGCTGTTTATTGTGATTGTTCCAATCGAAGTCTGACTGATTGCTCGATAAAATGATGTGGGGTATCGATACTCGTATATTGATTAAATGGTTCATAGGTGAAATCTCTGGTGATTGAACGTTAGAGCTTACACTGATTCTACTGACCTCTTTTCGGTGAGAGTATACAAAAAAGTCAGCTGATTTTATGGTACAACCTCGGTCAACATTAAATAATCCGGAGTGAGTCATTTGTATAGCTGAAACTTGATAATCGCATATAAGTTTCAATTGGCACTGTCCACAACAAACATAAAAATAGGTATTGATATTGTTTAGTTCTACCCATCTATTGTTACATGGACTTGTGAATATTTTGCACTGTCTTGAATAGGGCAAACGCTCGCAGAAATTTTGATCGTCCTTGATGTTGAAAATTGGCTTCTTTATGTGACATAGTATAGTTTGAGAGTTACGTTGCAAGCATGTCTTTAAATCTTGATCTGTAATGGTCATGAATACGTCTTTGTTTAGATTAATTGCGACGTAATCTGTTATGGGTTGCACTACTATCTCTTGATTATTTGCTGTTAGGTGAGGGATAGGCACGATTTTTAGGACTTCATATAAATCGCCACCGACAAGTGGTATTGTTATTTCAAATAGAATGAAGTTGCTTGTTATTCTTGCGCGAACTTGTAAAAGGTTGTAAATCTCTGACAAGTCTCCAAAATTGTCAATTGGTATGAATAAATCTTTGGGCAGTTTTCCGCTTATGACGCCAAGTTCGTGTCTGAGTTGATCTGGCGTAAGCAGATGGAAATTAAATTTTCCGTTGTAGATATTCGTGATAGTGCTCAGTAATGTTTGTTGAATGTCCCTTAAGCGTAGTAGAATGTTATTCGCCATAATAGAAGTGGTGATAAATTCACTAACAAGAGACATGTTCTGCATATCATTCTGAACTCGAATTACGGAATTTTCTAGAACATTAAGTTTTTTGTTTATCATTTTATGGTGATTATCAATGATGTTTTCTGTCCGTTTCAGTAGATTGAATTCTGCCTCAACCACCGAAGTTTGATTTTTCCAGAGTGCCGCTAAATGATTTTGATTTGTTCGAATGAGGTTGATGTCTCGTTCGTATTTGTCTGCGAAGTTTTGATCTAAGACGCCGAACAAATTGTTCGCAATGTAACCGACACCGTTGATTAAACCACGCCGCCTTCGGTGTCCTATGGGTTCGTTCATGTTTTTATTATGACTCATTAATATGGTGTTGTAGTGTTTCAGTTCATTTACCTCCTGATGGAACTGTAATACGATACCATTGCAATATGATTTGATAACCACTCTCGAGCATAGGCCCTCGAGGTATTCGATGTATTTTGCTAACGCCGCATTCCCTTCTTGATAAGGTTGTGTGTCATAGTAGACAATGAGGCGCCAATCGTCTCGTATTATGTTCATGTTTGTTATGCGATCGAAGTATAAACTGTTATTACTAGGTAATGAGGTCAGATTATACATGCCATTGATAGGCGTAATAATGAATAATAAGAATAGAAACAAAGATAAAGCTATTGACTTCTTTTTGCATGTTTTTTAAAGGTGATTTCTCTGATGATGATTGTTCTTTTTCTGTGTTTGGACGGTGTTTCTCTTCCTCACATGAATTGACTGGTAAAATGGAAAGTTTCACCACAGGGCGCGTGAGCAAACCATTTTTAGTTTTCAGTGTGACGACTCTTGTGTAGCCGTCGGCTCCTGGGTGTAATTGGACAACACGACCTAAAGCCCACTTCCCAGCTGGAAGATTGTCATCCTTGATGATGACTACGTCATTTATTTTGATGTTTGGTTTTGACTGTTGCCATTTACTCCTTGCTGAGAGTTGAGTAAGATATTCACTTCGCCAACGAGTCCAGATGTCATTAAATATTTTTTGAGTGAGATGCCACCTTGTCCTAAGATCTGTTTCAGTGTCATACAGAGTAAGAGACGGCCCACTTGATAAGAAGTGTGAAGGTGTTAAGCAGTCCAGGTCATCCGGATCTTCAGTTAGCGGACAGAGTGGGCGGGAATTGAGGCACCCTTCCAATTGAGTTAGAATGGTAGTGAATTCTTCGAATGTCAGCTTTTGTTCGCCGATCACTCTCTTCAGGTGGTGCTTCAGGCTTTTCACCGCCGCCTCCCATAGGCCTCCTGCTGATGGCCAAGAAGGAGCGTTGAAGTACCATTCCGTGCCCATACTTGATACCTCTGCCATGAATTCTTGATCATTTTGTAGGGGAGTTAATTCCTGCTGCAATACCTTGTTGGCTCCTATGAAATTGGTACCTTGGTCGCTGTAGATATGACCGGGAACTCCTCGCCTCGCTGACATTCTGCGTAGTGCTGCGAGAAACGCTGATGCTGTCAGGTCAGACACCAGTTCCAGGTGTACAGCCTTGGTTGATAAGCACACAAATACGGCTACATAACCTTTATTTGACTTTACTCCACGACCTTTGCTTGCTTTGACGGCTACATGACCAGTATAATCTACCCCACAGTGATAAAATGGTCGAATGGATTCGTTCGTGCCGCAGGTAGGTCGCCCATCAGTTGATTTAGTAGCCTAGGGTTGTGTTTGCTACATTTGACGCATGATCGCAAGCGCTTTTTGGTGGCATTGTTTCCTCCAAGTAGCCAATACTTGCGGCGAAAATGGACTGTGGTTAGGCGAGCCCCACCATGAAATGTGAGATCATGTGCTTGATCGATGATTAGGTTTGCGAGTCTTGTTTTGCTTGGAATGATTGCCGGGTGTTTCATTTCGGGGTCCATGTTTGCATTTCTGAGTCGTCCCCCGACCCGTAAGATATTGTTTATCTAGCATAGGATTTAAGTTGTATATTTTGCTTTTCTTGTTTACGCTTTTGCTCTCTAATAGATCGCTTATTTCCTCGGTAAACTCTTTGTGTTGAATATTTCTGACTATTATTAATCTTGCTTTGTTTAATTCGTCTGCTGATAAGTATTGCTGTTTTATATTTTTACTTTTTAATCGAAGTATCCATGCTAGTATTCTGATTGCCTTTGATAATGAGCTTTGTTTTTCTAATAAGTTTTCTATGATCTCGCTTCCGCTTGTCATTTGCGTAACGTTGACTTGTTTTGTTTGTTTGATATCTTGATTAGTAATATAAGCTTGTTTTTCGTCATCTGTTGTTTTGTAATTGTCTATTGATTTAAGCCACGTAGGGCCCTGCCACCACAGAGAGTGCTCTGTAAGCTGTGACGGAGTCAACCCTCTGCTAGCGCAGTCAGCTGGGTTCTCTTCTGATTTGACATAACGCCAACAGCTTGATTCCATGGACGTTATAACTTCTTTTACTCGGTTGGCTACGAATGGCTTCCATCGATCTGCGTTACCATTTAGCCAGCCTAGTACCACCATAGAGTCGACCCAGCCATAGATGGTGATCTCATGAGTGTTTAGACATGTTTCGATTTTAGCCATGAGTTTTGATAGAAGTACCGCCCCACAAAGTTCGAGTCGGGGCAATGAAATGTTTTTCTTGAGAGGTACCACTTTTGTTTTTCCTGCTACTAAGACAATCGATGTCGTTTGCTCTTTGATTATCTTGCAATAGATGACGCATGCATAGGCTTTAGTGCTTGCGTCACAAAAGCCATGCAGTTCGATGCGGTCTCTATGTTCTGTTTGCAGCCACCTCGGAATTTGATATTGACTGATAAGCTGCATTTCTGAATGTAATTGTTGCCAT
This sequence comes from Pyrausta purpuralis, assembly GCA_963924145.1. Lineage (NCBI taxonomy): Eukaryota > Metazoa > Arthropoda > Insecta > Lepidoptera > Crambidae > Pyrausta > Pyrausta purpuralis. Next base: position 21,790,608 of record OZ001657.1, read on the forward strand.
TGCTCACTGATGTTTTGTGGTACAGGTTCATCCCACTCCACAGATGCTTTTCATACATCTTGAAATAGTATTTTCAGCTTGATGGTGAGGGGTGACAGCCAGCCCAAGGGATCAAATATTTTTGAAATATCAGACAGCAATGATCTTTTTGTTATTTCTGAAGTTGACAAATAAATCTGTGACTGAAAGATGAATAGATCTTGCTGTGGATTCCATCCAAGTCCTAAAGCTTTAGCCGAGTCTGCTTGTTTAAAATCAAAATCTTGAGGCTTTTGATCCACGTGTACTCCAACTAAAAGCTCAGGCGCATTAGACTTCCACTTTCTGAGATTAAACCCTCCTGAATTTAAAAGGCTAATCATCTCTGATTGCAGTTTTTTGGCCGTTTCAATTGAATGTGACCCATGAATAAGGTCATCCATGTAAAACGACTCCTCAAGGACGTTAGGTGCTGAACTGTTATGATAGTTTATTCTTTCGTCCTGAGCTAAACGTTTGAGGGTCATAATGGCTAAAAAGGGGGCCGCTTTTGTCCCGTAGGTAACAGTCGCCAGCTTGTATTCTCTGAGCCTTTCAGATTTGTCATCTCGCCACATGATTCTCTGTAAGTCTTGGTCTTCCTCATTGAGCCATATTTGTCGAAACATCTTTTCTAGATCGGCTGTGAACGCGAAACGATGTTGTCTCCATTTGATGATAAGACTCTGAATGTCTTGTTGGAGATTTGGACCCCTACACATTACATCGTTGAGGCTCTCTCCTGATGATGTTTTATCGGAAGCATTAAATACAACTCGTAATTTTGTTGTCGTCGAGTCCTCCCTAATGACGCAATGGTGAGGTAAATGACACGTAAGGCGACGCCTGCAGTTGTTGTCAGCAAGTTTCATGTGACCGAGTGCAATGTATTCGTTTATAAATAATTTATATTCTTTATCGATATTTATGTTTTTGGATAACTTTTGTTCCAACCTGTAAAACTGTGCAATGGCCTTTGTTTTTGATTGACCTAATTTTTCCTGATAATTAGGTTTGAGTGGTAAGCGAACTTCGTAGCGTCCATCTTCCTTTCTTTTTGTGGTTGACTGGTAGAAATCGATACATTGCTGGTCTTCCGAAGATAGCTCTGATTGTTCAGCTATTTCTTCCATCTCCCAGAACTTCTGTATTTCATCTATGTTTTGAATAACAACGTTACACTGGTATGATGTTTGTGCATTGCCACTCAAAATCCAGCCGAGCTGCGTCTGTTGTGCGGTCGGAAGGACTGTGCTTGAGCTGGCTCTACATATGCCATCCATTAATATAATTGAATAAACGTCGGCACCTAACAAGATGTCGATGTGACGACTTTGATAAAATTCCGGATCGGCCAATGTGATGTGATTTAGGTATGACCAATCTGGTTTATTGAATGTTTGATTAGGTAAGTTCTTGACAAGTTGATTCATAATAAAAGCGTCCGTTTCAAATGTATAATCACTAACTATTGATGAGCATTTCACACTGATGACGCCTTTGCAGTTACTTGATTTATCTCCTATACCTGAAACCGTTCCCTTGCATCTCATTCGAGGTAATTTTAGGAGTTGCGCTGCATGTTCTGTTGTAAGGGTTGTCTGTGATCCTTGGTCTAATAAGGCCCTCATTATATGATATGTACCGTCGATTGCTTGTATCTTTACCAAAGCAGTTGGAAGGAGTACCTCGACGGGTTCATTGACTGATGAATTCGCCACGTGCGAACTTTTGCCGCCTTGGACCCCGGCGTTTGCGATTTTGCTTACGCTTCCGCCGCGCGCGCTCACGCTCGCATTACCGGTGTCCGGTACCGAACGCGCTGATTGCGTAAACGCTTCGTGCAACAAGCTATTATGATCATTATTGCACTCGCGGCACCCGTTTTCTGACGAACAAGGTTTTTGGGGATGATAATGAAGACAGTTGATGCAGAATCCGTTGTTTTTGATGGTCTTGAGTCTATTATATGGTGACATTTCCAAAAACTTTGGACAGAAGATAATGCGGTGCTCATTATTGCACAACAAACACCTACTACTTTTTGATGACGCTGCTTTCTTGTTATAAGTAGGTTGCGACGTTACTTTGCTGCTCGTTGAAAATGAATGTTTTATTTGATAATTACTTTGATACTTTGACCCCTGATTTATAGAGTGTGGTTTTTGAGGCAAACTATCTTGCTTTCTGCGTGCTGATTCTAAGATGGTGAATTTGGTTTCCAAGAAATGCAACAGTTCATTGAGTACTGGTAATTCCCTAGGGTCCTTAACGGACTCTACATACTCTGTGAATGATATTGTATCCAACTTTTGGGTCAAAATATGAACAAGAAGGGGGTCCCATGTGCTGATATCGACCCCTAAGTTTTTAATAGCATTCAGACACTCCAATGTACTGTCATGAATACGTTTGAGATGGGCTGCTGTTTGTTGTTGGGCTGTGGGTATGTTCATCAAGATGTTGATATGAGATGTAAATATAAGTTTTTTGTTATTATATCGCTGATTGAGAATGTCCCAACAGATCGAATAGTTGTCAGAGCTTACGTGCAAGTGCTGAATTAGTTTTTCTGCTTCTCCCTTCACCTTTGTTTTTAGGTACTGCATCTTTTGAGCGTCTGACATTGATGGGTTGTTATGGATTGTTTCGTTAAAGAGGTCCTTGAACGAAATCCAATTGATGTAGCAGCCACCGAAGGTTGGTACCTCTATTTGAGGGGTGGACTTTTCTTGATGAGCTACTGACCACATTTTCTTGTTTATGGCCTTTTTGATGGTATCGTATTATTGTTCATAATACGAATAGGCTTCTTCATATTTCTTGTTTGAGCCATTGAGGTCACAATCTAACTCCCAATGTAAAGCATCGATAACTGCCCAACGGTTGTGGAGGGTGCGAAGCAGATCTTCGAACTCCCATTTTTCTGATACTGATGCTATATTTATCTTGTTAATGGTGCGTTGCAGTGCTCTAAAATTGCTCTGCTGTCTGTTCAACATCTCGTCGGTTTTACTTAATGAAGACGCGGATGTTGTTGGTTTTGATGTAACCTTTATCTCACTCGGATTCGGAGCGACAAATGTTGGAGGTTTTAATGTAGGTGTTCTTGGTCACACTTGATAGCACAGTGATTGAGTTTTGAACCGCGAACACGTCACTTAGTGCACGATGTCACGATAGGCCGCTTGCGGAAACACTTCACACGAAATAAGGTCACACACGCGTGTAAGAGGTCCCGCTACGGTAGTTCGAAGGACCATGTACGGGGATGCCGTAACAGTTTGATGGGGTTGATTTGAAATGATAGAGAGATTTGTTAAATGTAAAAAACTTGTATATTGAACTTTAAATGCTAGAGATGGATTTTGATGGTAAGTGAGAACGCGCGACTGAATGAATTGATGGATGCGAACGAACTGAAGTGTTTGTACAAAAAATAATAAAATGTAAGTACAAAAGTAGGCCGAATTTATGCTGACGAAAAGTGTTGTACGTGCTTGCCCGTACAGTATGTTTTTTTGTTACCTCATATCTCAGTCATTTTTAACCGATTTGAAAATGTATTTTGCCTACCTAGAGAATATACTTTCTAGTCCATTGTTGCCAATTTGAGATCTGATGATGGGATCTTGGTGTAATCGAGGGAAACCCTCAAATTTGAAAGGCACGTATAGTATTTTTTTACTAGAATCTTGATGTTGACGTGTTGTTAGGTCTGATAATTAATGTTTTGTGGGGCTGAGCTGATAGTGGAACTCCTTAACGCTTAGGAGCTCAGTAAACATAATGGCAGAACTTATGAAAGGTAGTATAAAGCTTCTTAAAGAACAGAGTTATAAGGTGCAACTTCCCCCCCCCCCCTCTCCTATAATCTCTAAAAATTAAAATTAACTTTCAAAAAGTAAAAACCGACTTCAAAACCAAATTGCACTAAAAAGTCCTAAATAAACCCTTGACTATTGAAAAGAAAGGAATCCATTTTATGCAAACAAGCTCTTTTTGGAGTCGGTGCCATCACTTTGACCATCAAGCATCAACTATTACAGCACCGACTACAAAAACAAAATTATTTGCCTAAAATAAATTCCTTTCCTTTCAATGGTCAAGAGTTCATTTAAGACTTTTTAGTGCATTTTGGTTTAAAAGTCGGTATTTACTTTTTTTTAATTTAATTTTATAACACTCACAGTGTCATATTTATATTCACAAAGATGGAAAAAGAAACCAAAAATTGCACACGGGCGCGACTAGAACCAACAACTTTCCGGCTAAATGGGCCAAACGCTCTTCCAATTAAGCTACCGTGCCGTCGGTCCGACTGTGCGAAAATACTGGTCTTATAAAATACGTCATTACGCGTGACGTCTGCGCTATCTACCGCAACTGTTCTACAACAGCAAACGTCAAGCATAATGACGTAAGAGACAAAAAAAATTGCAGCACGGTAGCTCAATTGAAAGAGCGTTTGGCCCGGTTAGCCAGAAAGTTGCCGGTTCGAGTCCCCCCCGTGCGCCTTTTTTGGTTTCTTATTTTATATTTATGAATATTTTTCTTTAAATTACGAGGCAAATGGATAGCGTTGCTTATCGATAGTACACTATTCATATTCTCTTGATAGACCTATCGACAGTTGCGTAAAAGTATAGCAATAATATCTAAAGGCCTATTGATATATTGATAGGTACTATCCATATTTGTTGGTGGACGTCCTACGCTACGTCTTTGGTCGAAGGGTCTCCAATCTAGAACTTTCCTGCCCCAACGGCGATCAGTTCTTCGCGCTATGTGCCCTACCCATTGCCACTTGAGCTTACTGATTCTCAAGGCTATGTCCGTTACTTTAGTTCTTCTACGTATCTCCTCATTTCTGATTCGATCACGTAGAGAAATACCCAGCGTAGCCCTCTCCTCGCTCGTTGTGAGATTTTGAGCTTCTTTATGAGGCCCCTAGTTAGAGGCCATGTTTCGAATCCGTATGTCATCTATGGTAACACAGACTGGTTAAAGATGACCTTAAAAAGATCGCAGGATCAAACTGGATGCAGACCGCTAGTGATCGGTTGCTGTAGAAAGCCGTGGGGGAGGCCTATGTTCAGCAGTGGACGTCCTTTGGCTGAGAATGATGATGATGATGATGATGATCCATATTTGACTGTCCCGTTGGTGTAGCGGTTAACCCGACGGATGCTACCCAGGAGGTCTCGGGTTCGAATCCCGGTCGGGCTAAAAAAAACTAGCGAACAGTTCTAAATAGTAAGGTTGATATCTATACTAATATTATAAAGCTGTAGAGTTTGTTTGTTTGTTTGTTTGAACGCGCTAATCTCAAAAACTACTGGCCCGATTTGAAATTTTTTTTTACGTTGGATAGTCCATTTATCGAGGAAGGCTTAAGGCTATATAACATAAAGATACGACTCATAAGACCACAGTAGAAATGAAAAATGTTGCGAAAACGGGAGAAAGATATTCCTTTTGAGAGCTTCCGCTGCATACGCTGCGGAAACCATTTCATTTAGAACAAAGTTGACCTTTATATCATTTAAATTCGCTAAATATCTTAGGAGTTATCACAGTTTTAACATAACTCCGCACCAAAATAATGTTCGCAGCTAAAGTACGACGTGCGCTTGCGCTAAAAATATTATAAAGCTGAAGAGTTTGTTTGTTTGAACGCGCTTCTCTCAGGAACTGCTGGACCGATTTGAAAAAAATTTTTGTTTTGGATAGCTTATTTATCGAGAAAGGCTTTAGGGTATAGATCATCACGCTGCCACGGGAGGGGAGGGGGCAAACTCAAAACGCGCGGACGAAGACGCGGGGGACCGCTAGTACATTATAATTACTTAACTCCTAAGCGTTAAGGAGTTCCACCATCAGCTCAGCTCCACAAGATGTTGACTATCGGACGTAACAACACGTCAACATAATGGTTCTAGTAAAAAAACACTATTATGTGTCTTTTAAGTTTGAGAGTTTCCTTCGATTACACCACGATCCCGTCATCAAATCGCCAATTGGCAAAAATGGGACCAACTACCCTGTAAGTAGGCAAATTTTTTGCGAATCGGTCGACAAATGACTGAGATTTGAGCAAAAAAAAAACAGGCGAATTGACAATCTCCTCCTTTTCTTTAGTCAGTTCAAAAGAAAATACTACATCAGACCGAAATATTTGAGGAAGGATGGTCTACCTTAAAGATAACGACGCTCAGTCAACAGGTAAAGTTACTATGACGATAATTGCAGCTACGCCCTTATTATTATAACAGAAAGCACCGCAACGTCGTATAAATTTACAGTTTAAGTATCTTACAACCACAAATGAGTCGTCAAATACACCGGGATTAGGTACTGGATATCGTTCGGAATATGTCGATATTCCCTAGGGAATGCTCGTTATCGGATATTACCTGGCTCATGAATTATGCAGAATCGCCAACGTCAAATCAGTTTTGGGCAACCGTTCGCTTTAAGACTAACGATGGTATAATCTTAGGAGAGAGATTAGGATTGAAGGGTTTTCGGAGATTTGAAATAGATAAAGAAGAAAGATTTTTAGCTTTGCCAAGTCAACGTCATTTCTACAGTCAAGATTTCACCTCAAGTCCTTCTGTAAGTACTCCGAGTATAATACATAGCGGTCCCCCGTGGCGTCGCTCGCGAAAAGTTCAGATTACCCGTTAAATATTTCAACACAAAACACATACTTGCATTGGAAGTAAAAAGATTTTGGTGCGGAGTTATTTTAAAACTGTGATAGCTAATGCTTTAGAATGTTTTTAACACTTACAGTGTCATATTTTATATTCATCAAGATGAAATTAGAAACCAAAAATTTGCGCACGGGCGGGACTTGAACCAGCAACCTTTTGGCAAACCGGGCCAAACGCTCTTACCAATTGAGCTACCGTGCTGTTAGTCCGACCCTGCGAAATTTGTGGTTTCTTTTTTGAAAACGTCAATTGCGTGACGCTTAGCGCCATCTAGCCGTCTGTTTATGAAACAGATGGCCCAAGCAGTTATTCTTTACAGAATAAATTCAACTTGGAAATTGATGTCGCTTCGCTATCTAATGCTTTAGAATGTTTTTAACACTTACAGTGTCATATTTTATATTCATCAAGATGAAATTAGAAACCAAAAATTTGCGCACGGGCGGGACTTGAACCAGCAACCTTTTGGCAAACCGGGCCAAACGCTCTTACCAATTGAGCTACCGTGCTGTTAGTCCGACCCTGCGAAATTTGTGGTTTCTTTTTTGAAAACGTCAATTGCGTGACGCTTAGCGCCATCTAGCCGTCTGTTTATGAAACAGATGGCCCAAGCAGTTATTCTTTACAGAATAAATTCAACTTGGAAATTGATGTCGCTTCGCTATCTAATGCTTTAGAATGTTTTTAACACTTACAGTGTCATATTTTATATTCATCAAGATGAAATTAGAAACCAAAAATTTGCGCACGGGCGGGACTTGAACCAGCAACCTTTTGGCAAACCGGGCCAAACGCTCTTACCAATTGAGCTACCGTGCTGTTAGTCCGACCCTGCGAAATTTGTGGTTTCTTTTTTGAAAACGTCAATTGCGTGACGCTTAGCGCCATCTAGCCGTCTGTTTATGAAACAGATGGCCCAAGCAGTTATTCTTTACAGAATAAATTCAACTTGGAAATTGATGTCGCTTCGCTATCTAATGCTTAACGGTAGCTCAATTGGTAAGAGCGTTTGGCCCGGTTTGCCAAAAGGTTGCTGGTTCAAGTCCCGCCCGTGCGCAAATTTTTGGTTTCTAATTTCATCTTGATGAATATAAAATATGACACTGTAAGTGTTAAAAACATTCTAAAGCATTAGATAGCGAAGCGACATCAATTTCCAAGTTGAATTTATTCTGTAAAGAATAACTGCTTGGGCCATCTGTTTCATAAACAGACGGCTAGATGGCGCTAAGCGTCACGCAATTGACGTTTTCAAAAAAGAAACCACAAATTTCGCAGGGTCGGACTAACAGCACGGTAGCTCAATTGGTAAGAGCGTTTGGCCCGGTTTGCCAAAAGGTTGCTGGTTCAAGTCCCGCCCGTGCGCAAATTTTTGGTTTCTAATTTCATACTGTGATAGCTTCTAAGATTTTAAATTATTATTATTGTCGTTATGAAGCACACATTTTTGTTTTTTTAAATGTCTTTATTAGATTTGGCAATGTTTACAATGATTTGGCAAATTATTAGTTACTTTGCAAAATATAATCCAAAATGTTTTTAAATAGGTGAAGCAATAGCTTTAAATGTTGTTTCTCTTCATTTTAGGTGAGTTATTTTATGTTAAAATACAGTGCTGTGTCGGAAGTCTCGACATAGTTCCCTGTAAAACCACCAGGTGGCGCTCGAAAAATGCTGAGACAAAATTGGTGTTTTCGTGTATTTATTGATTGAGAAGAATTTTTGAATGAAACTTAAAAAACTACAAATATTTTTTTAAGATTTATTAAAGATACTACGTTAGTTAAAATGTTATTTGATGAATCAGAAAAACATAAAATTGAAATTGTTGACGCAAACTGTCAAAAATTATGCTTCAGACTTCACACGCTGTGTCGGAAGTCTCGACATAGTTCCCTGTAAAACCACCAGGTGGCGCTCGAAAAATACCGTTACAAAATAAGTCTTTTCGTGTATTTATTGATCGAGAAGAATTTTCGAATGAAGTTTAAAAATTACAAATATTTTTTAAAATTTATTAAACATACAAGCTACATAGTTTAAATGATATTGAATGAATTAGAAAATCATAAATTTGAAATTGTCTACGCTTAATGTCAAAAATGTTGCATCAGTCTTTGCCCGCGAGATGTTCTTTTGGTTCATGTTTATTAATAAACTTTCTCTTCATTTTAGAGCAACTCATTGTTTTGTTTCCCGACGGTAAAATATCATTATATTTATTAAAATCAAATGATGTACAAGCAAAATTGGTTCAAAACAAAATGTTCTTGAGAATATATTAATAATCAAAATACCTTTGAAAAGGGTACATTATAATTTATGAACACAAAAAGTTTGTTTTGAGTAAACCATATCACATAGACATATGCTGTCGCGGACTTTGATGTAGAAGTTTTAAAGTGAAATAATCCTATGATACATGATTTTTATGTATCTTACAGCCGGTTTCTGAATTGAGCATTTGACGTTGAGAACAACTTAAGCTCGACTTAAGTATGTCTCAAAAGTATTTCTGTTTTTGAATTAAGTTTAAGTGTAATTTGAGTATTTGAGGTTGAGAATTCTCAACTTTTACATCAACTAGTGCTTAACATGAAATATGCGCTGTTAGACAGTTTACGATGCGTCTGCAACGGAAGCTTTCAAAAGAAATAATTTCTCCCCGTTTTTGCAAGAAACATTTATAATTGTTGCTCTCCTCTTATAAGTAAAATAGATTAGCTATCCACCACAAAATATATTTTTAAATTGGTTCTTTAGTTCCTGAAATAAGCGCGTTCAAAAAAACAAATTCTTTGTTCAGCTTTATAATATTAGTACTTAAGTAGGCTCTTTACTGTGCTTCTTGCAACCGGACCTCGCGCCCATGCGAGAGCCTAGGCTAACATAAGTTTAGATGAGTGACATAGTTTCTACATTGCAAAGGTAGTTATTTTGGTCATTGGAGTAACTCTGTTATTTGCGAAACCCTTACATTGTTTAAGTCATTCCAATAGTCTTAGAGCCCTTTCAAATTTAGGTGACTTTAGCAGCGCGGCAGCAACGTGACGAACGCGTGACGGTCGCGCAGCCGATGATTTCATACTATACACGGCAGCGCGGCAGCAGCGTAGCAGTAAGCGCGCGTAAGTTACGCGGGTCAGTCCCACTATATCCATTACCCATTGCTGTGGTTATACTATCCCCGTATTAGCACGGCAATAGGTAATGGGTGTAGTGGGACCGACCCAGTCGCGCGACCGTCGCGCTGCTAATTTGAAGGCATTCGCTGCTGCCGCGCTGCTGACGCTATAATGTGAAGGCGCACTAACTAGGATTTACTCGAAATGGGGTTGATCCGAGTTTGTCCATTTTGTGTACCTGTAAAGGTACACTTCTGATTTGTGTGTATTTTTTTTTTTGGTCCGATTTTTTCTACCCAATATGTTTGGGAAAGTCGTTGTATGAATTCTAAATCACTTAACGGTTGCATTTAGAAATAGTATTGCGTAACCGCATATAGGCTTTTGTATTAAACAGTACATTATATGCTTATGGGACTATTTTCACAATCGCATTCGATGGCAATAAACAGATTGCGGTCAAAACGCGTGTCTGACTAGGTGGTTTAGTTCGCGTCTGATTATGAACGCATTTATGAACGGTTTTGTAATAATTATTGATGTTATATAGAAATATGATGACCACTTTATTTATTTTTGCATTTAAATAGCAAATTTTTGCATTTGAATAGCAAAACTGATAATCTCTGTTATATGATGACTCTTTCTTCTTCATTCTTCTGTCCATCGTGTCATGTTGTAAAAAAAAAGTGAAATGTGTGTTCCTTTTTTCTTGTATATAGATGTATTACACAATTTACTAAGACCTTATAAGAAAACACTGTATTATGACCAATTGATTAAAAAAAAATATGCAATGGACTGTGCGTTTGTCCACTTGAAAAAAATACCTTTCCAAAGTGGACAAATGCATAGTTAGATGTTTAGGATTAACATTATATTTTCGTTTAAACAATACCCGCACCTACAAATTTTTAACGTATAGCAATTTTGATACGATATTTTATTTGTTTACCAATTTTCGAATATCGCAATAGCTAAAATATTTAAAACCATCTGAAAACAATAAACAATTCATCAACAAGGGTCACAATAGGCAAAGGAATCTTTCTAAAAATACCAAACACAAAATAAATTCGGAATTTTGTAAATAAATATTATCATAAAACTTGAGACATCCAAACAATCACTTCAAACTAAATTCTTCTGTAGTCTGGCACACTTCAGTTCCCTTTAGCTTAAAAGAACAAAATCTAGTCAAGTAGAGACGAACTACTCGTTCCTTGAGGGTTCCGTTGCATCATGATTTTATTTTGTATAATGGTTTAAATCTTAAGAAATAGACATGTATTCAAAAGTTTCCTTGATCTTCTTATACTTTCTTTAAAATTTCATTGGAGAGTTTAAAAAAACATTGGAGGTTTTGAGTATCAGTAAGGTTAAGATTTTGTTTAAAAAATACTCGATACTCATATACTATTTCTGAATTTATTTAAAAAATATATCATTTTTACTTATATTGCTCAATTAGATAAATTCCAAAGAATTTACGCTCGTTTACGTTTACAAAATGTACTCGTAATTCGGAATATTCCTATCTTGTATATCTCTACAAAAATAGTTTTGACTATACATATTTAGTTTGCATAGAATTCTGACTATACATATTTAGTTTTGCCCTTCGACTACGGAACCCTAAACAGTTCGACGTTCTCCGGTTATCGTCCTGTGATACCCTTTCAACCTTCTAATAACAAAGACTATGACGTACGTTAGTTTGCTAAAATACTGCACACTCTCAAATAGTAGTGAAAGGAATATCAATATAAGATCAAATAAACTTTGTGTAGAAAACCCTAGGAAAGTGATCGTTTTAAATGTGTTAGTTACCTTTTGTATGTTATCGAGTAACCGTAAAAGTAAAGACTTTAAAAAAAATGTATCAAACGTATAGAACTATACAAACTTACAGAATCGTACGGTTTATTGGTAAAGTTTCGATTGGAGATATCAATGCTTGTAGCTATGTTAAGAAGGCTAACGATTTGGTAAAAGTTTTGAATAGATAGATAGTTACAAACGATTTATACCTTAAAAAACGGGCCAAGTACGAGTCGAACTCGTGCATTGTGGGTTCCGTGTCTACTTTAACCACTTACTTCCACTTAGCCAAAATAGCGCAATATTTTGTTAACAGCAAATAAAGGTGGAGAGGGGGAGGCGGTAGGTATTTTTTATTTTCCTTCCGAAAAATCAGTTCGGATTTCAAAAAAACAAATCGACAACCCATGCTGGGTTCGAATTGGTAAACAAAGTCATGCAAAGTATAAATATGCAAAAATTTACATCGGTGTTATTTCTTGACATGTCCAAAGCCTTCGACTGCGTTTGTCATGCGACACTTTTGAAAAAACTAGAACTAAATGGCATTAGAGGACCTGCGCTTAGCTGGCTGCAATCCTACCTTGAAAACAGAACCCAATGCGTTGAAATATCTCATCTTGATTCAAACTGTACAGCTGAAAGCTATAGATCTGAATTCAAAAAAATTGGGTCAGGTGTCCCCCAGGGCAGCGTACTTGGACCGTTATTATTTGTATTATATATTAATGACTTGCCAGATACAACGAAACAAGACACAGTGCTATTTGCGGATGATGTGTCTGTTATTGTTACTTCTGATAAAAAATCCTCTTTGGAACAGCATAAGAATGACATTATTATTACACTGACATTGATAATTGAATGGCTTAATAAAAATAACTTGACATTAAATTTAACTAAGACAAAACTAATTAATTTTAATAATTTTAAGAATCAATCAACTGACATTTGTTATAATGGTCAACTTTTGCGAAGTGCTTCTGATACGAAATTTCTGGGCTTAATTATTGATCCAAATTTATCTTGGAAAGGACAAATTGAAATGGTTTCAAAGAAAATTAATGGATTTGCTTTTGCTTTATACAAATTAACCAAAGTAGCTTCTGTACACACAGCTATCACTGCTTATTTTGCTTATGTTGAATCGGTTTTGAGATACGGTTTGGCAGTCTGGGGTAATGGCACTAACATCGGGAAACTATTTGTCTCACAAAAGCGCTGTATTAGATCTATATGCAATATAGCACCCGATGTTTCATGTGTGCCTTTCTTTAAATTGCTTAACATATTACCGTTGCCCTGCTTATATATTTTAGAGGTCAGTATGTTTGTTAAGCAAAATATTAATAAATTTACGCTAGCACGAGATACAACACAGAGGTCGATGCGAAATCCAAATAAACTGCTACTTGAGTGTGTACCAAAAACAAAACGATTTCAAAATAATATTTTTGCTATGTGTATAACAGTTTATAATAAAATACCTAATCATATTAAGGAACTCCCTATACATCGGTTTAAATCTTCACTGCGTATGTGGTTATTAGAAAAAACATTTTATAGCATTGACGATTTCTTGAAATATAAATAGACTTAATAAATTGTTTCAGTAACTTAATGTGGTTGTTGCATGGCTTTGTTTTGTGTTATTGATAAACTCTTGATTACTGTTTTTTTTTTTTTTGTTGATGATTATTGTGATTTCGTATTGATTATTTATATTAGAAATGTTATGTTATGTTTGCATGCTAATCAAATTAGCGAAACATGTTTGCACTTTTCCTAAAATATATTTTTTAAACATCTTTGTATCTACCATGTTTCTGGCGAATAAATAATTTGAGTTTGAGTTTTGAGTTTGATGAATTCGATAAAAAACAAACAGCTTAAATCCATCTAATCTAAAATAAAGAAGCTGATTTTTTTACTTGACCTTTGTGACTACATAGGATGCAATTTGTACAAATTTTGTTTAAAAATACATTTGCAGCAACCATGATGAAGAATTTCAACCATTCGGATCAACATATCCCAAATAATAGGGATTTCTTCAACAATCCATTACCATAAAACAGTCCTTAGCGTTACCCTGATGTCGTCATAACGTTAGATTCCCCTGGGAAATTACAGAGACTGTCGGGAAAAAAAGTTTCAGTGATAAAAACGCTCTGGGATGACTCCCGAGGTAGCTGTTCTTCAAATGATTCAGCGGTACCATCGGAGCGAACATGCGGAGCGATGGCGAATGTGTGTAGACTGTTGGAATAGGTAAGCTTGACGTCATACACCGACTCCAAAAGCATCGTAGACTACCAGTGGTGAACGCTGTAAAGTGTTCAAAACGTCGGGATAAAATTTAATAAATAAATAAATATCCTTTGCACATTCCCACACATCGCCATCTAGTCCCAAAGTAAGCTACTCAGAGCTTGTGTTATGGGTGCCAGGCAACGGATATAATACTTAAATCCTTTTTGTTTGTAAATACATACATGATATACATAGAAAACACCCAGGCCAATAGAAACAGACATATTCATGCACACAAATGTTTGTATTGTGCGGGGATCGAACCCGCACCCGCTGCGTAGTAGGCGATTTCTCGACCACTACACCAGACGGGTCGTCGTAAATTCGCGAAAAGTATTTGTAAAATAGTGTTTTAATGCACATCATTCATTCATCATTTTCTTTTATTTTATTACATTAATTAGGCATTTAGAAAGGTTAGAAAATTTGCATGTGACCAGAAATCAAGCAAATGAATTTTATCATTTTGTTTTTAATTACAATCGTTCAGTTTTATCTTTTTTTACAGACATAAAAAACTATGAAAAATAAAAAAAAATCCTTTCTGATCGAAAATATTTAAGCTCTGCCTGTTGAAACCGCACCTTTACAAATTAGGTGACTGTATGATGTGTGAAATTCCCTTTCAAGTTTTATTTAAAACTTCAAAACTAAATGAGAATCCTTTTTGAAGTTTAATAGTAACTATTCTCAACTCATCATTACTAATAGCAGCTTAAAATTTACCAAAGAGTGTTTGTGCACTCATTTCTGCTTTGATTTAGAGTATACAATAATTCACCCGATAAAATAGGAAATAGTTTGATTGCCTTCTTATAAATGCGTATAAAGTTAGATTTAAAAGTCAATCGAAGCTTTGATTTCAACATTTTAAACTATCCGGTTAATAATAGTATGGTCAAATGTTACCGTCCAAATCCATGGTAGTTTGAATTCAAACCATCCACAGCTCTATCCCATTTCTGTAAGAATTTAAAATGGAAAAGAGATTTTGGACTAGAGATTACTGAATAAAAGGTACATGGTTTGTGGCTATGAAAAGAGCGATTTTTCCTTAAGAGTTAACTATAATTCTAAACGTATTTGAGTCAAAATTTTCAACAAGGAATCTTTACCAATTAAGGAGAAAAGTCAATGATATAAAAATGCTGAAAAGATACTTTTAAAACTATAATTCCTCAACTAGCTTGAAAAATTGTAGTAAATAATGTACATTTCCTAATCAAAGATTAACCTTATAATATTGGGTTGGCAATCCGGTCGCGAATTACTGGGCACAACACATTTAAGTTGCTTTTACCATTCTAAGATGAAAAAGAACCTTAAGCCTTGAAATATACCAAGGATGACTATTCAATAGTGTGCTCTACAAAATTTATATTCATATCTTATCAATTTATCTCGTTGAACTTTTCATAGCGCAAACGCAATTCTATGGCCTCGAAAGAAATGCAAGTCAAGAAGTGCTTAAACTAAACTGCTAGATTAACGGTCTATTGCACTATGCTAAGCAAGCGTGATTTTATCTCGTATTTATATGAACTGTCATCCCGCCCGGCCACTAGCCAGAGATAATACGTTCGGGAAAAAAGGATTGATATACAAGTGAAAAATATGTGTCAAAACATGTTGTTTAGGAAATAAAATTATTTTATCGACGCGATAAACGGTATTGGGGCGTGCATGATAGGCTTACTGAATGGTCAACATTGCTTGCTAAAGTCTTACTAGAAATAGTTTGGTTTAAAATCAAGTTTGCTAAAAATAGCCTTACAAAAACTGATACAATGATAAGTTTTTTTTTTTTTTTTTTTTTTTTTTTTTTATTGGGTCTATCAACTACAGATACAATAACGTTTTCTTAAATTAAAATATCATCAGAATCACAAGTAAAATTGCTCTATAGATTTACAGATAAACACAGCTTGCTTAAAAATAATACACACAGTTAAAACATAAATGACATAGAAAGAAGTTTAGTTTCAAATTTTTAATTAGTTTTAATTATCTTAAGTTTTTCCTGTGAAAACTTAAATATTTCTTTGGGAATAAATTCTTTTCCTATATGCGTACAGAGAGTCAAAGTTTACATCGAGAACTTCGGAATATTTGTTGTATAGTTTAGCTATACGTGGGATCGGCGAGCTACTACTGAGTCTTGTCCTTCGGAGTGGCACCAAGAAAATATTTTGAATTTTGCTCCGTGGTGACCTGTAAGGGATTTTATATTCGAATTTGTGTAAAAGTTGCGGACAGTCTATTTGATTCCTTAATATCTTAAAAAGGAAAATCAAGTCCAGGGCGTCTCTTCTTTTATCAAGGTTGACCATTTTAAACCTTTCCAGCCTACCCTCATAAGACGAGATTCTTTTGGCTTCTCCTTCTGCAAAAGCTAAGTGCCACAGAAACCTTTTCTGGATTCTTTCTATTCTCAAAATGTGGTTTGCATAATGAGGTCGCCAAATAACTGAGCCATACTCTAATATGCTTCGTACGAGGGAGTTATACAGTAATATTTTGGTTTTGTGGCTCCGAAAGGATTTAATATTGCGCAGTACAAATCCTAGCGTTTTTGAGGCCTTATTAATGATTTTGTCAATGTGCGGGACAAATGTAAGTTTCTTATCCAAGAGGATACCCAGATCTCTAATTGTATCTACCTCTTTTAAAGGAGAATTGTTAATCACATAAGGATGAGTTATTATGCCAGTAATCTTTCGGGTGAAGTTTATGTGGAAACATTTATCAGTATTGAGTCGCATACCGTTACGTCTGCACCATTCAGCAAGACTATTAAGGTCTGTTTGCAGCATATCCGGGTCTGAGTCCCTTTCCACAACCTTAAGAATCTTCAAGTCATCCGCGTAAAGGAAGGGCTTTGAGTGTCTGATGTGCTCTGGAATGTCATTGACAAAGATGTTGAAGAGGACTGGACCAAGATGGGAGCCTTGTGGGACACCAGACCTAATATTGTACCTAGAGGACTCAAAGCCATTCACTAACCACAAGAAAAGACCGATTTTTTAGATATGACTCAACCCATTCTAGCAGCGTTCCCGAAAGACCGAATGCTAATAGCTTTAAAATGAGAATTCTGTGTGGAACTGTGTCAAAAGCCTTGCGAAAGTCAGTGTATATGACATGGACATGCTTTCCCATGTCCAACGCCTCCACTACATCCTCAACAAAGGAAACCAGATTTGTACACGTGGACCGAGCCTCGACAAAGCCATGCTGGTGCTCCGATATTTTTTGTTTAAGGTATCTTTGTATAGCTGCGCAAACCATCGACTCTAGAACCTTACCAAAAGTACTGAGGATCGAAATAGGTCTATAGTTTTTAACATTAGTGCTGTCGCCGTCTTTAAATATAGGTACTACCTTGGCCACCTTCCATTGTTCCGGAAAGGTTCCAGTACTAAGTGAGGTATTAAAAATATAGAGAAGCGGATATACTAAGTACTTTGCACATTGTTTTATGAAAAATGGTGGTATGCCATCTGGGCCCGCACCCTTGCAGGTATCCAAATTATATAATTTATCATATAATTCGTCGTAACTAAACTGTATTATGGAAAAAGCGTCAGAGGCTGCAATACGCGGAGAAATTGGTGCCTCACGTGAGGTCAGGTCTTCAGGCTGACTTACAGATGCAAAGAAAGTACCGAACATATCACAAACAGTTACTCCATCGCTAG
Organism: Pyrausta purpuralis; assembly: GCA_963924145.1. Taxonomy (NCBI): domain Eukaryota; kingdom Metazoa; phylum Arthropoda; class Insecta; order Lepidoptera; family Crambidae; genus Pyrausta; species Pyrausta purpuralis. The sequence goes on from OZ001657.1 coordinate 21,808,302, forward strand.
AACATTCGCCATTAATTAACATGCTAGAAGGGTAGTTGCTAACATTTTTTCTTTTTGAATTTATGTAAGTCCAAAAATATTTAGGGTTTTTAGACAGTTGACTTTCAACGTTATAAATGTACTGATTATAACAGTCGACTGCCAATCTATCACAACGTTTCTTTAAAAGTTTGAGTTCTATAACATCTATGGGATTATTATATTTCTTCACCCTAACTCTAATTTTCTCCTTTTCTTTTAGACGATGGATAAGGTTTCTCGTATACCATGGGGGATACTTGTTGTTCTTTTTAGTGTGATACGGCACGTGCTTTTTTACTATATCACCAATAGTCTCCTGAAATCGACGTACCATTTCATTCACATCTTGACATTCATCAAAAAATAGCGTCCAGTCAATTTTACTTAAAGTTACCTTTATAATATCGTAATCAGCTTTTCGAAAATTGTAGTGTTTACTATCAGGATTACAAGATAAAACACCAGGATGGCTAGAAGGTACCGTAATCAACAACGGGGGATGTAAGGGATCAATTTTACTTAATGCAATGGAACTACCAATAGCTTTGCAATTTGGTACATCAGTGAATACCAGATCCAGTAATCGATTATCTATATTACGCTCCCGATTTAGCTGTCGAAAATTATTTATAAAATGAAAGTCAACTAAATTTTGTGCCACACCGGGGAGATTTCCCGAGAGTTCGCCAGCCAGATCCCAGTTAATGTATCCCATATTAAAGTCCCCAATAACAATTTTAGGAACCTCGCACTGCTCGAAAACCCTATTACAGTTATCCAGAAAAATATCAACAGACACCTTGGTCACAGGAGGAGGCAGATAAACGGCACAAAGGGCGTATTTATCTACGGATTTTCCGTTTTTTACGTCAAAAGTAATCCATAGGTCCTCGGCGGAGCTCTCCCATGCACGAATACGTTTTGAGTTCAGGGATTTACGAACAGCTATAAGAGTTCCTCCTTCATCTTTCTTTTCGGCTATGTTATTAACTGGCCTGTCTCTCCTGTGAACAGAGTATCTGTGATCAAATAGTTCTGTATTAAGAATTCCGTCCTTCAACCATGTTTCGGTCAAGACTATGATGTCGTAATTATTAGACCAAGGATTTCTATGAAACGTAAGTGTTTTTGTACGGAGTCCTTTCACATTTTGATAGTATATTGATATATTATTGCTATTGAATTTTATAACCAAAACAAAAATAAACATGCATAATTTATTTTAACAGAGAAAGAAGTTTCGTATATATCAAACAATTTTATCAAGTGAAGCGGTGTCTTTGATAAAAACGAGATCTGTATCATCTGTCTTTCGAACAAAAATCCTGCCGTTTCTTGTCCATATGTATTTATAGCTTTTCTCCTTCGCTTTCTGTCTTGCGGCAGCATGGAGAGCTTTATTACCTGGTGTCAGGTGCTCTATGACATAAATGGGTGTTTTTTCACAGGTCAGGCCGATGTCAGCTGTGTTTAGTTTCTCCTCTGACTTTTTCTTGGTCTTGTTGTGGTTTTTTACAGCAGCAAGGAACTGATCGCGCACAGTTGGGGAACAAAATTGCACAACAATCGAACGAGGACGAACGCCCTTGGGGTCTAATTTCGCAATGCGAGTGCACTTGACAATATTTTCAGGCGCCAGTGTGCATTTGACTACTTTGCTTACGGACGTGATGATATTCAGTAGATTTTCTGTTTTCCTTTCAGGAACGCACTGTATCTCAACGTTATTGGCTCTGGCCTGTTGCTCCAGGTAGTCAACTCTATTGTTTAAGTTTGCGATTGTAGCACGCATAGATGTGTTTTCCGCACGTAGCTCCTCCATAGATTTAATCGCTGATTGATGCTGGTCTTTAAAATCCTCGTACTGATGACTTATAAAATTCATCGACTCCTTTAAGTCTGTGATTTCGGATTTTAATCCTTTCAATTCCTTGCTCACGAGTGCGGTAAAATTGTTGTTCATTTGCGATATTAATATGGTCATCTCAGATTTGAAAACATCCCTTACAATTTCTCTAACATCATCGATGGTGACCGATTTGGATTTATCTTCGACGGGGGACGAGATTGCAGGACGCTTTGCTGACCGCTTTGTGATGTTTTCGGCTCTGGTTGCAACGGTGTCTTGAGGAGGATTGCTTACACAGGTTTCTTCTAAATTAATCTTCTTCCCTGCACATTTAGGACATCTCCACTCTCTCTCTACTTTAGAGCTCTTTATTCCCAAACACTTCAAGTGATAATTCAAGCGGCAATTATCGCACACTACGTAATTACCGTCGTCATCACTGTTTACACAGCAACCCCACTCTGGTCGTGTCTTGTTGGTCATTTTTCCAACGCCTATTAGTTTGCTCATAGCAACAATATTTGCTTTTATTTTAACCAAAATTTCCAACGCCTGTCAATCTTCTCTGAGCAACAATATTTGTTTTTAATTGATTAAAAAAAAACGTAAGAGTAGTACAAAAATACTCCCAAAAGTACGAAAAATAGAACACAAAAAACTAACAAAAAGAGAAAAAAAGTGTAAAATGTCCGTGATTTGAACCCGGTGCTCTTAGATTTGAAACAGGGCCAAAAACAAATATGCCACTCAAAGTGCACTCCTCTGCACGAATTTAATGAACATGACCCGGCAAATCTTGCAAGTTTTTGATAGTGGGTGACTTTTAAAACTTAAATGTTTTCGCTGTGGGTGCTATCACCTCAAAGCCGCTGACTAATCGTAAAATGAATGTCACTGCACCAATAAATGTCGCAAATACACTGACACCTTAATATTCCTCAGAGTTTTAGTTTACACAGTTAGATTGCACTTGTTGAAACGCACTCCCTGACATAAGTTTCATCGCGAACAGATTAGTTTATCACTCGGTAATGAATAAAAACGCACGGAGCAAATTTTAACGTGTGTGTACGGTAAGACGGTTTCGGACGACATAAGTGAAGACTGTTGGTGTCGGTAAGCTTGACATTATGCACCGAGTCCAAATTATTTTGTTTCTCCTAAAAAGAGGTCAAATGCTTTATTTTAAGCTTTTCAGCCAGTCATTTAAGGCGGTTTAATTATTAAAATTATTCTTTTACTAAAAGCCCCCCGCAGTTACCCGCATCATGTGAGATTTGCCACATAAACCTTCACCTCGTTTACATTGCACATCTCCTTTTAGATTGGTCTATAATGTACTATATCTCCAATAGATAAGGCAATTTTAATTTAAATTTCTTTTGTCCATGTTATTAAAAGGTTGTCCTGATTGATTTAAAATTAAACATAAGTTACCAACTTAAGTAAGATAAATACCATTTACACACTACGTTACTTTTAGCATCGATACAGTAGCGATGCTAATGCGCATTTGTATCAATGCAGTCGCAAAAGCCAACCCTTACATACTGCGCATCTTTTAGCATCGATACAGTCGCGATGCTAACGCGTTTTAGTATCGATAGAGTCGCGATGCAGAAGCTGGAAATTGACAAATTATGTATTAAATTTTGGCGACTGCATCGATACTAACGTGCCATAGCATCGATGCCAACGCGTGTTAGTATCGATTTAGTCGCGATGCAGAAGCTGGACATTGACAAATTATGTATTAAATTTTGGCGACTGCATTGATACTAACGTGCTATAGCATGGATGCAGTGGCGCTTCAGTATCGGTACTAAAGCGCGACTGTCTTAGATTTAGTATAACTTATACTTTATGACGCCTAATACATTGTGGTTTGTTGACAATCAATTGTTTTTGTACTTAACTAAAGCAAGTAAACAAAAAACATATTCTTAATAAAAACTACTAATTTTCGTGTGTATTGTATGTGTGTGTGTTATTTGTATAGTGTATTAATTGTAAAGAGGCTAATATGTATGAACGGTCTTCATATAGCTTGATGCCTAACCCTGTATCTGTGTAAAACTCAATTTCCTATAACTCGGTTATGGGTGCGGATATCTAAAGGGAGACATGACTTCACAAAGGCGCCGAGGGAGTCTTCGGTAAATGCTGTTAGCTGGATGTAACGTTAATTGTCTAGTGGAGTAGACGTAGCAAAAAACAAAGGATGACCGTGCAAGATTGCCTAGCGATCAATGTCCTTTATAAACAGCTGATAAGTTCAATTTATATATTTTTTCAGGGGATTGAATTAACTTTAAAAATTAGACTCTATTTTCGTTGCATATGCGTCTAATTACCGTTGATGCAACATGATAAATCTGTATTTGAGTACTTAATTATACCTTAATAGAGCTGAGATTTTAATTGCGTGTATAGAAATTGCTTTTGGCTAATAAATACAGATATTTGTGCACGTCATAAATGTACGTTTTTAGTTAATGGAAACAAAAGAAAAACAATATTTTAACAATGAAATGTTTTGACTTAACCCTTTCTTTGCCTTTTATGAAATGTAATCCTTTCAGACAACATTTGCAATATATCATTTTCCTATGGGAGCGGGTCGTTGAAATCTTAGAAATGAGCACTTACCGGTAAATACATTATGTAAAAAGCTTCTGTGCAAATATTAATATGTACCGTTTTCAAATCCGAATGATGAACATAGTGAATTGATGGCAATCTTTTCCAAAAGGTCTTTGAGATAGGGGCACTATTAAAGCATAATTAGCGAAAACTCCGAGTTTAAATTGTTTCCAAAGTCAAAATAAGATATTCATAAATAGGATTCTGATTTTCAAATTATTGTTTTTTGTTAGTCAGCCTATTTTTTTAAAACTTTACTCCACTTTAAGTTGTACAATTGCGGAATCAATACTTTAAGGCAGAGTAGAGAATACCAGTCAACAGTTTAGGAATGCAGAGATTCTAGTCAGTGGCGGAACATTAACAATATTTTTTTGAGAGAAGTATAAAAACTAATTATTATTATAACATAACAACATAAACATTCATACGAATATTGAACAAATAAATATAAATAAGATATATGAAGGACTTATGAACATACATAGAATACATATATTTAATGAGCCAGCATCATAGCCTCCTTGCCGCAAGGAAATGGTTTCGTATTTGAAAAGGAACATTTGAAGTTTTTTTTTTTTGTTGCATGTCTTAGTTTTATTTTTTTCTTGTTTGTTATTTATAGTTATTAATGAATACGAAAATATGAATACAGATATTGACGACATCCAAAGCGACACAAGAGTAGAATATAATGGTAGTTAGCTGTGGGGTGAGCAAAGGATCATAGCCTTTTACAATTGTGTATATTTTGTTCAAAATATGCACAATTGTAAAAACTTAACCACTGGTTGCAATTTATGAGCATTAATTGTGTATTATCGCTCAAGAAAACCCTAGGAACATCAAAATCTGTTGACCCCTTACATAATGCAACTTTTAGCAGCGATCCAGTCGCGATACTGTCGCGATGCAGCATCGATGCAGTCGCAAATGGTCCACCTTTTACTAAATTTTTGGCATTAATACAGTAGTGCGATGCTACATTGCATCAATGTTAAATGTCGTAGTGTGTAAGGGGTCAAAAACATAACCTTGTTTTTGACATGATTTAAGTACATTTTTTCAGTTTTTTGACATTGCTAATGTATAGTTGATCTCTCTTAGGGTATTTTAAAAAGAATCAGTGCCTTGGTTTGCTGATTTAAGTACCATCCAAATTATCCTTAGGTTATCTTCTGGTTTAAGAAATAATAATGAGACTTATCGACTTCAGACACAGACTAATTGGCTTAGCACCTCATCCAAGTGTAAACATGTCTGTTAAATTACATGAAAGATTAAAATATTACAGAGCAAAATGATCCTTCGCGGCTTCGCAATATGAATGTAATATAATTTGTAAAAATCATTCGATTAAGCATCAAAACCTTACATGATAAAATAAGTTAAAAAAGATTTTTAAAAATAAATATTGATTAGGATGTATTAATTCAAAGATAATCAGATAAAAATACATTATAAAATATTGATTCTATTGCGATGGTGCCAAAACTTTTTAGGTACTTCAAAATTTTCTTTCAGGCAGTATAAGTTTTTCATTGAAAAAAGTAAAAACCACTAATAAAACCAGCTGAAAATTCTCGATGGAAGTAAAAAATACGCTTCCAATAACAGTTTTCCCTACAACTAGAGTTGGCATGATGGGCTTTAGCAATCAATCGATTATTATCACAATAGACAAAAATTTAAACGATTCCTCAATTGTTCATGTGTAGGTGCTTAATTTATTGATTTATTTTAATATGAGATACACTTGAAAAATGCTACTGTGTCAGACGAGGAATCAAACCCCGTATCTTACGCTATCTGGGCATATGTCTATGCCGCTCGGCCACCGACATATTGGCAGGCCTATTGAATTTTATGTGTTTTCTTTAACGCGTAGGCTGCGTGACCTCATCAAGGTGTTGATTGCTCTTACAATAATTTTTCGAGTGTATTTTATATTATTAAGTTTGTATAGCGCCAAAAATATTGATCGTGACGTCAAGCACCAAACCAACGCAGGCAAGATGAACTGGAGACAGGTCACCGCAACGACATACAATCCACGGACTATTAAAGCAACAGTAATGGTTAGTGAATAAAATATTTTATTCAATTGCCAATATTTATTTGCCACCTTATTACAGAATTGCAGTTGCGTAAAAGCTTATACAGAATGTTCTAAAGAGTATCGATTTTCGAATTAAAAGCATCGATATACTGCATCATTACGGGCATCACTAGCCCAAAAAAAAAACTATCGGATGCTGACATTAGCCGGCGGAGCATTATTGTTTTATGCTACGTGTTTGTTGTGTTCACAAAAAAATATGGCCGCCATTTGGTGGAGCACGAATATTTTCAGCGTTTTCCGTCCGAAAGTTATTAGGGTGGGCTTACGGTATTTTGGGCAATGATACCTGATGAAAATTGATTGTGGAAAATTGCATTGATTTTTTATAGTTATTTATTAAGTTTGTAGATCTTTTGGATTAAAATGCCTCGACTCTTTTGATGACATGAATGTTAATTATTGTTCAGGCTACCTGCTCAGCTGTTTAATTAAATATCACGTAATGATGACTTAAAGTGACTCAGCTTGGCTCATGAGCCGCAATATTGTATGAAAATCCATTACACCTCGAGAGCTGTAATAAGATTTGAATTAGGAATACAAGTGAATGTTTCCCCTGCGCCATCACTGTTATCCAGCGAAGAAGAGTAGCATTGTATTGATAATATTATTACTCGTATTCATATCATTTTAGTATTAATTTAATATTGACAATGTTCCTTTATACTGAATGGGTATTAAACTGCCTGGAAATTGAACGCTTAATTAAGGTAGATCGCAATAATACTTCTAGAGTGCAAAGACATTACTACAATCAATAGCGTACTTACAAATACAATTCAAGAAATTTCTTTCTGGCTCAGTAAACTTTATCTAGAAATAAACTTCTCCAAAATAAAAATAAAAAACACTTAAGACCGTTGAACGTCACCTTTGATAACATAAATTACTCTGAGCCCAAAGTAAGTAGCTAATGCACAGACACAACGGTGGTACCACAATTTCCAGAACCGAGACAATACAGACAATTTTGATTTCTATATTGACCCGACCGGGAATTGAACTCGGGACCTCTAAGCGGCGATGCTTTGAAACCCAGCATACTTAGCCACTACACCACGGAGGTCGCCCATACAAGTCAGAGATGAGAAGAGAAGACAAAAAGTGGATTTACTGTCAGAGACAAGTATAGAAAAAACTTACTAAATGTTGAAGCAAATATACCAGTGTAATATCAATTAATTATGGCCTATATGGGGCCAGAACATATCTACTCCATCTTTTGGGCCCTACTCGCGCTTCGAGACAAGACACAGACAATTTGGCAAGAGCTGAGAAGAAACGCCGGATCAAACTCAGTCACCACTAGCTGCCACAAAAATGATACAAATCAAAATAAACAGGTAGGTACATCAGTTTGGTGCAGGCTGGACTGTCCATAAATTCTCGTCATTAAGATAGTCTTGAATTTTATAATAGCCCTTCGACATTAGAGTAGTTCTGACAAGTAACTTAAATTTATAACTTAAATTTATAAATAGGTAGTTCGATAACATTATTAGGTATATTATTGAAAATTTTACACAATTTCCCAGGAATGAATTCATTGTTTTGGGTAACCTGAAGTTTGGAATGACAAGTTTGTTTTTATTTCGTGTGTTATACGAATGTATGTCACATTATGTCATGAAAAAATTTTTGCACGTACATGATATTATCAAATTTGTATTGAGAAGCGACAGTGAGGATTTTAATTTCCTTAAAGAATTCGCTCAGGGATTCACGGGGACTAAGTTAGTAAATGGCACGAATGGCTCTTTTCTGTAAAATAAAGATGGTATCGATGTCCGCAGCAGAACCCCACAAGAGAAGACTATAAGACATTGTACTATGAAAGTAACTAAAATACACAAGTCGTGCTGTTGCAACATTAGTCAAATGTCTATTTTTTCTGACCGCAAAGGCAGCTGAAGCGAGTCTCCCAACCAGAGCGTCAACATGTGTGCAATTTCGAAACCAATGCAATGCCCAGAAAAACAGTGGATAGATATAATTTTTCACCGTTGAGTAGAATTTCTGTGGTAGCTTGCTTCACGTTAGGCACGGTAAATTTAATACATTTAGTCTTTTTTGTATTAAGAAGCAAGTTATTGCTAGTGGACCAAATTAATACCTTTGTGGGAGTTCTGCTAACATTGTTAAATGATTTTTCGCCTCGTCTTGATTTGAAAATTAAAGAAGTATCATCAGCAAACAGAACTATCTTACAGGAGTCCTTTGAATAAAAAGAAAGGTCATTAATATAGGTTATATAGAGCAAAGGTCCCAATATTGAGCCCTAGGGCACTCCTATTTGCTGCGGGGCACCTGAGGAGTTAATGCCATTAACGTTTACTGTTTGTAGTCTGTTTGAAGCACGTAACATGAAGGGAACAGCAACGGCTCGAATGGTATCGGCACCTCTCGATAGCGAACGCCTCGTCTCGGATCATGTTTGCTACAACTTATGACAGTTCTTCTTGTGAATGACAGCCCGTTTGACAGGTTGGACGGATAGTCGGCAACCAGCGGGTAGCGGCCGTAAGCATGTTACAACGCATGCGCCGCTGGTCGAGAGTGGATCCCGAGTTGGTCTCGATCCGAGGTGGTGACGTTAAGAAATTGATAGATGTGATTCGAAGTATGGAGTTTCATACAAACAATACTGAATGCCTCGAGTTGATACGATGCGTCACCGTGACGGACCTAAATTGTTGGAGTTGCCAGCACGGTTTTGTGGGCAAGGTGTCATAGTTTTTAATACATAGAATATTTTTTGCATGACACGTTCCTAGCACGGGCATAGGGATAGTGGAAAAAACCCTTAAATAATAAATCTCGCGTTCCAATTCACCAAACTTGACAAGCGTGACTCTCCTTTTTAGTGAGCGATTAACGACATGCGTTGGAGAGATAAGAAAACGCTACCGAAGTATAGGGGTGACGTTGGGGTAATAGTGTTAGCGGACTGCAAAAAAGGAGGGCTATATTTTTCGATTCTAATATACTCACTTCTCATCTAGGTCAAAGCTCAATTTATTGGCATTGAGCGCATGAAAATAAATATTTACTAAAAGCTTTCATGAATACTTAACTGATTTTGCTAAAACTAACTCTAAGAACTACCTTATTTTGAAGATAACAATATTTCACAAACATTGTGTTCAACTTAATACACTTACGTTAAAAATATCATGTTGATATAAATTCTGTAATCGTACTTTTTAAAATCGGTGGTACACAATCTAGTTGAAATAAAATAAATGCTATTTTTAAAATAATACCTTAATAACAAACCAGACAATATCATTTAATAATTACATAAAAAAAACACATATTAAAACATATCTCTTTGCTACACAAAAACTGAGCAATCTTAATTAAGACCTGTAATTATAAACACTGCGAGCAATTTAATTTTGTTTAATCAGATTTACAACGTAAAATCTGATTGGAAATTTAATTACGGCGAAACGACTAGGTACCGCTTCCAATTTCCTGGCATGCCTAGAGCGAACGATTACCGATTATTTAATAGAACTTTCTAAAACAAGACGTTTATGAAATGTTTAAAATTAAGGCGACAAATTAACCCTTTGTCTAAAAAAACTACTTAGAGTCTATTTTACCAACGTCAGAATAAGGAATATTCGTCGAATACAATACAGAACGCCTAATTCGAAAATTCACTTATTTATCAGCAAACATTTACGTAAATTTCACTTTTTAAATCGGTCCTTGTATACTTTTTCGGTAGAATAACTTATCACATTTAGGGCCGATTTTTCAATGGTCAGATAAAACTTATCAGACCGATAAATTATAAAGCGACAGATTTAAATAAATGACAGTTATGTATAGTTGTTGACAATTAGGTGACGTTTTATAAAAAGCCTTATTGTATTTTGTTCGACGAATATTTCTTATCTGACTATTGAAAAATCAGCCCTTAATAATACAAAAAACAAAAGTGTTTAAAGTGTTCTATATTTATTCATAAAATCGTTTTTTAAAGAATCTAAATCTTGTTTTTTATTCATAATATCCGTAGGTATTGGTTATAAGAGTTACGTTGTTATTCTGTTTGACGCACCTAAACAAACATCATTAACTTTTGTATTATTTTCGTATCGCAATCTACTGGTGATGCAATGAGCGATGGAGAGGGCTGTGCTTAATGTTTCTCTGCGAGATCGAATCGGAAATGTGAAGATACCTACATAGAAAAACTAAGGTGACGGACATAGCCCTGAGAATCAGTAAGCTCAAGTGCCAATAGGCAAGGCATATACACCGAAGAACTGATGGCCGTTGGGGCAGTAAAGTTCTAGATGGAAGACCCTTCAAAAGACTTAGCGTAGGATGTCTACCAACAACATGGACAGACGACCTTGTAAAGATCGCAGGACCAAACTAGATGCAGACCACTCGTGATTGGTTGCTGTGAAAAAGCGTAGGGGAGGCCTATGTTAATCAGTGGACGTCTTTTGGCTGATAATGATGATGAATATACTACCGAGCACACATTATAGAAACCTCATTTTGTACGTTAACCTTTTGTTAGCCGACAATCTCGTTATCTCAGCTAAAGTTCAGGAAGAAAGGCCAGTTCAAAATAACAAACAAAACGAGTTACTTATCCCAACTTCGTTTGAATGGAATTAGGATTTTTGTAAAAGAGAAACTTGAAGGTGGGCGTTCTCTTTTACATTTTAATGCCACTTCGCCTCATTTAGGTAAAAATAGGCTTCGGTACACCCAAATGACACTTCAGCTACCATCAGTAATCGTACATATTGAACAAACTCCAATTTTTTATTCTCTTCTTTTAGACCTATAATAATCATAATTACTATGATTTATTTCTCGGCATTTCATTAGAAATAAATACAACAAAAGAAACATTAATTTATAAAAGTAGAAAATGAAATAAAATGTTAGTCTTTAAATATTAAAAAATCTAATTCATTACTATTATAAAACATTTTTCTTAAATCATGCAACAGACTTACATATCATAAATGCATTGACTACTTATTTTGGGATCAGAGCAATGTATGTGATTGGTGTCCAAAAATTTATTGTTTTAAAAAGCAAATTTATTTAGGTATTGTCTTAATGTATTCAAACAAGCAAACTGTTCAGCTTTGTTAATATTAGTATTAGTATGACAGATATCAATAGCCACTTGACTGCAAACAATCTCAATATTTGCTCCATTCCTGTCATAAAAGATCATTAAGAAGAACTTCAGTGTCAACAAAAACTCGTAACTTTCCGAGACAAAGAGACACCCTTTTTTCTCGGAACTATGCCATCCATTTAATCGTCTTTGAAGACCCAAGCAAAACAAAATATCCTTTATCCGTGATTGCTCACCGCTTATGTCGTGACAAGGATGGTTTTACACGGGCAACTTGTGCAATTAAAAGCAATTATAATAATAAATATTAAACACCAATAACATATACTGTTCTGATACTAAGTTGCTAATGCGCTTGTGTTATAGAAATCAGAAATAATCAAGAATAAGTAAAATCATGATTCATATTGTTGCACTAAGTTTTAGTTAAAATGTAAATACCTACTTCATATGCCTGTAAAGGTGAAGCATAGAGTTCGCATTTAAACAACCTTCAACCTTTGTATGTACCTCTGTTTATGAAGGAAAAAATGATTATGATTATGATTACATTGCCCCGAATGGGAATCGATCCCACGTCGGCAACACCTTGAACCCAGAATGCTTAGCCACTAACCACGTAGACAATCAATTGATTCTGAGTCTGGGTACCGGTAGGTTTTAACCAAATTGTGTGTTACGGAGTCTTAAATAACGTGATCCTTCAATGAAGCTTTTATATTAGCAATTACAGTTTGTTTAATTCGAAGTCACGTGACGCTTCATGACCTCAAGGTTTTTGTATTATTCTACTGATCCCTCGCGACTGCGTCCGCATGTTTTGAGTTTGCGTCATGTTAAGCTATCCAAAAGAAAAATATATTTTCAAATCGGTCCAATGTCCATTTTTTTAATTTAAATTAGTCTAGTACCAAACAAGAGTGATTTAAAAACACATACTGAATTTAGTGATTATATATGACGTATATATTTCGAGTCATTTCCATTGAGTTTTAATAAATTTTCTAGTAAATATCACACGCTTTAATCAAGCGAGTGATTTAAAAATAGGGTTTCTGACTACTACACCAACGGCTTACAAAAGTTTTCTTTTGTAAGTTGCTGCAATAAAAAAAATCCTAATTTTCACCGACGAGGTCGTGGAAGACCAGGACTTACTTATAATTTACGTAACAAAACGATTTAACGCCCTAAGAGCAAGTTTCAAACAACACTTAATACGCTTTTGATTTGTTAAATAAATGTTCTAACTTCATTATTGTTCTGAAAACCGATTCCCGGGATAATAATAAAACTCCTATTATTTGGTATGAAAAGGAAATCACCGATAAACGGAACCAAAAAAGGGACAAGAATCCACGCCTACGATTTTAGAATTCAATAGTAAGTTGTCTTTAGTTGGCGTGTTTTCAGCAGACCTGCCTTGGCATGTCTTTTTCGCTGATGGTAACCGATAAAGTGTCGTGCTGTATATTCCTATGAATACGGATACAATACTCAGTTGCTAACGATACATGTACTAAAGCAGGTGAATTGAGAACAAACAAACTAAAGATCCAATTTCATTCTTGGTTGATTTCACTCAAATTTTGTCAGTTTATCGTCTTTTGCTGGCCTAATTAAGTTAAAAATTTAGTGACATCGAACAAATATAGTAGAGACATAAAAAAAACGTCCAATGTGTCTTTCAAATGAATCAAAAAGTGTTCGGCAAAAACAAAGTCCCGCTTTTTGATGGTATAGGATTTATTGCGTCATATAAATATGTATCAGTTTAATGAAACAGAATGTCGTAATTTTCAAATAAATAGCTGCTATCGTTTATTCGAACTGGTATTTATAACAGTTACATTTAAATTTATTTTCTGGCAACACCGATATATTTTGGAGGGGAGTTTTGTATTCGGGGAGAGCGCGGAGTCCGGCAGTTCAGTTGGTTTGCGGCATCAAGTTGAAGAGGTTGTATCTAAAGTTGTACCCTGTTCGAAGAATAAAAGTATTGAAAAAGTCTCAGTCTTATAATTTCATATCAAGTCAGAAGTGGTGCTGTCCCACGAGCTATGTCCGAGAGAAACTGTAAGTAGTTTTTATTATTCTTTAAGTGATTATAACGCTTCTCAGATATTAATAAACGAATTCTATATACAAACCACACTTCATACACTGATTTCACACCCATTGCTCTCCGGAGTCACAGGCACCCCTTGTGGGCACTTTACACGAAGAGACAATGATGGTATTGAGTGGGCTAGTGCTTGCGCTGTTTTTGGTCGGGGCTACTCTCCGATAAAATAGGTGCAGCATTTGGCTCATCCATAACCATCAGATTAGACTGTTTCATTTTGAACATTGTATTTAAATATTAGGTTTAGAAGAACTTGAAATAACCTTACATTATTCTCATTAACCTCTCAAGCGTGTGTGAACGAGACACGATAGATATTTTATTGTTATGCCTGCAATTGCTTGGATATTGAAAAGTTAATTGCCATCAGAATTTCAACAGATTCATTTTATTTAAAGGTTATATGACCTTCAATAAAGTTATGAGAAGTTCTGTTGTCATGTGATATTAGTATTTGTTTAAAATGAAATTATTTGAAGGCCATGAAGCCATGTAGCCATGTATGTGTGCTGCGTAGAAAAATAATAGCCATGTAGGTGTGCTATTAAAATATAGCCATGTGAAGTGATCTTGGTTTTTATTTGAAGTGAATCTGAAGGCCGTGTAGCCATGTAGGTGTGCTGCGTAGAAAAATAATAGCCATGTAGGTGTGCTATTAAAATATAACCATGTGAAGTGATCTTGGTTTTTATTTGAAGTGAATCTGAAGGCCGTGTAGCCATGTAGGTGTGCTGCGTAGAAAAATAATAGCCATGTAGGTGTGCTATTAAAATATAACCATGTGAAGTGATCTTGGTTTTTATTTGAAGTGAATCTGAAGGCCGTGTAGCCATGTAGGTGTGCTGCGTAGAAAAATAATAGCCATGTAGGTGTGCTATTAAAATATAGCCATGTGAAGTGATCTTGGTTTTTATTTGAAGTGAATCTGAAGGCCGTGTAGCCATGTAGGTGTGCTGTGTGCAAAAGAAGTAGCCATGTAGGTGAGCTGTAAAAATATAGTCATCCGAATTGATAATGATAGCTGTGCCAAATTAATGTAACTTATAGTCGTAAATGTATGCTAGGTATTAGCATAAAAAGTAATATAATGTATAAGTGAACTCAGTTTTAGTTTCATTGCTAGATAAGTTTAAAGGTTTTGTTTTGTGCTATGACCCTGACAAGAATAATTTGCCTTAGACTGATTAAGTGTGTCAGTTTGTACTTTAATATAAAATGATTTCGGAGCTAATTATGCTACTTTATTGTTTCCTTTGTTAGGGAATAGTTAAGTGCGCTATGACCCTGACGAGAATAATTTACCTTAGACTGATTATGTGTCAGTTTGTACTTTAATATGAGTTGCTTTCGTAGCTAAGTGTGATACCTGGTTGCTTTCTTTGTCTGGGATTAGTTAAGTGTGCTATGACCCTGACGCGAATAATTTCCCTTAGACTGATTAAGTGTGCCAGTTTGCACTTTAATATAAAATGATTTCGTAGCCAATTATGCTACTTTATTGTTTTCTTTGTTAGGGAATAGTTAAGTGCGCTATGACCCTGACGAGAGTAATTTGCCTTAGACTGATTATGTGTGTCAGTTTGCACTTTAATATGAATTGCTTTCATAGCTATGTATGATACCTGGTTGTTTTCGTTGTCTGGGAATAGTTAAGTGTGCTATGACCCTGACGATAATAATTTGCCTAAGACTGATTAAGTTTGTCAGTTTGTACTTTAATATGAATTGATTTTGTAGCTAAGTATGCTACCTAGTTGTTTTATTTGTCGGGGAATAGTTAAGTGTGCTATGACCCTGACAAGAATAGTTTGCCCTAGACTGATAAATTGTCAGTTTCTACTTTCATATGAATTGATTTCGTCACTAGGTATCCCAACTGGTTATTTTATTCCTCTCTGGATAGTTTTATGCCTATCGAGAATAATTTGCCCTCATACTGATAAGTGTGTCAATGTCAGACTGAATAAGATGTACTTCGATATGAATTAATTTTGTAACTAAGTACGCTATTTCATTTTTTTCCATACCGAGAAATAGTTAAGTGGGCTATGACCCTAATAGGAATTATTTGCTTTAGAGTGATTAAATGTCACTGCCAGACTGATAGTCACTGACAACTTTTATATGGATTGGTTTTGTAACTAAATATGCCGAGTGGTTGGTTTTTTCGTCGGGGAATTAAGTTTATTACTTTTGTATGGACTGATTTTGTAGCTAATTGTGCAAATTGACAGGTTCCTTGTCAGATGATAGTTAAGTGTGATATTTCTCTGACGGAGGCAACTGTGGCTGATTATATGTCCGTTTGTACTCTTGTATGAACTGAGTTTGCCATGCGGTTATTCTCTTAATGACATAGTTTTTTTGATACAGTGATATAAGTTAATGGTAAACTTACAAGTGGCTAACATAGCCAGATAATAATCTTGATGCTAGGCAAAGTTATAATGGTGATGAGATTTTGAGTGATACATTAATTACCTACCATAAATGAAAGATATTTTTATATGTAAAAGTTAAATAAAATATGCATTTTTTCATAAATATTACCTTATGCCCTTGTGCTAATTTTTTCATAATTGCTTTTATTTTACTTCTTAAAAACCCTTGAGAAAAATATTTACTCATAACTTCGAATTCATAATTGAAATTTTCTGGTTCAAAATAATATTCTTTAATGTTTTCTGCCTACTTTATTAAATTCAAATCATTTACTAGCAAAAATGTGTTAAAATATAAAATGCTAGTTAAAAGCACAGGTTCACAGGTTTTTACAAAAAGCAATGCAAGGCGTGAAAACTTTATTTAAATGTCATACAATATTTTGTCCCGTAGCGAAATCTAATTTATCAATACATGACAAAGTTTTTCATATTTTATTATTATAAATTATAAGTGTATTATTATTAATTTCTACTAAGTTATGAAGACTAATGATTATACAATAAAGGCATCTGATGAATCCTAATAATTTTGTTTCATGCGATCTGATGAGTCTGCATCACACACGATGTCGCGCATGAGCTCGAAAGAAGCAAAGACCCCACGGTGAACGATGGAGGATGTCACTGAGAGGCAGAGCCGAGAAGGAAGACGTGTAGCTGGCTGGACCCACTCAAAACTCCAAATTATACCCTAATACAGCTTTGGGGCAATTTTGGGGGTACCTAATGCTGAGCAGCACAAGAAACTGTCACTGTTTTCAATGCCTCTTTTCAAGGAGTTGACTATGTTGTAGTAGGTATTCAATTTAAGTCGGTACATTTTATTAGCCTTGAAATAATTTTCTGCGTTATAATACACTTTTGTAATGACCTACCCTCTTGAGGGTTTCCTTTTTGTAACAATTGTTTTAAGTGTAGTATTGGTAAGACTATAAAACATTCTGATGATTCAAAAAAAAAATCATTTCCCCATGACATAATCAATCAAATAATCCCAAAGAGCAATATTAAGCAGCTAGTATAGCTGGAGTTTAATTTTTCTAAAGACATTCTTATGAATAGGCTATTTGCCTAAGCTTTTAAAATTTTAGACGAAATATTATTTGAAATTTAATTTAAGTAAATCGTAAAGCAAGTACCTATTATATATACTGCCTTAGGCTCTATTTTACTGTTGTAGTTATCAGAACACGATATTTGACATATTTTCATCAAATACTGCATTATATGATTACATTCAGAACAACAAAAATAATACATAATAGCAAGCTTTCATTTTTAATTCTTACAACTTATATCATTGTATATTTTTTTCTTTCGATGAGTTTTATAAACATATCATAGTGTTTCTGTTACTAAACCGTCTTCTAACCGTCGTTTTCATACTATGAAAACAAGTACCGTATCTTACCTAGGTCTCAGTGGATAAAATTAGTAACACTAGAACCATTTAATATAATTTCCCCATCATGCTAAAAAACTATTACTTGATTCAGAATAAGGTTAATAAATTTGGGAAAATAATGCTTATTTTGTGTGTAGGTATTCATCTTAACTTGCAATTTCTTGTGCGCACAACCAACCATTCCCTATCGTATGGGTTGTTTGTGCTGAATTTTTGGTTCACAAAAAGGGTATGATTGTGATTTCTTTTTTAAATTAAGTAAAAGTACACCACAGCTTTTTGCTTGATAAACCTTAATTATTTATTGCTCCCAAAGAATACAACTCACTTGACCAAAGATATACAAAACACAAATGGTATTAGGAATTGCAAACAGGTGACATGTTACACGAATTATTTTTATTTTTACTTTTGGCTAAACTTTAACAAGAATCGAGTCATTCATTAAGTATCAATAATGTTGCGGGTGGTTTTGATAAAAGTTTCGTCCTAACCGGTTCTCCGTTCGCATTTGAGAAACGCATTACGTAACTGTAAGTAACTGTAATTGTTTTTTTATTATAATTTTATAAATAATAAGTGTTATAAACTTTTAATCTAATTTGATGATTTATTGGATTTGAAATAATTTATACACTATTAAATATCGTGATCTTTTAGAAAATGTTGTATCATGCTTCTTTTAACAGATAAACTGAATATGATTTAGTTTTTAAGCTGTCTGGCAAGTGTTTGGTACATTACACCTTGATAATGTAAAAGCAATACACTGCACTTTTTATAAATAAAATATTTAGGTTACATTACAAAACTTTATTAGCTATGTTTGAAGGTTAGTAAATGTAAGATCACTATTTACAGACGAATAACATTACGACTTAAACTCTCAAAACATTCTAAAGCGTATTTTATTAAATTTAATTCTTTATAATGTGCACTTAGCGTTACATAAACTATAACTTAATTAAACTTTAAACTTAGTTACCGCTAGTTAATGAGTAAAACTAAACAGTTTTAATGTAGTGAATCTACAAGTCTGGTATTAAGCAGCCGCTTATAAAGTTACAAGTTACGTTTGTTGAGAACGTTTTAATGGATTTTGAAAGTTATTTAATTTTTTTATGAATATTCAGAGTACGCAAAAGTAAACTTACTATAGTTGAAATCGCCGCTTTTGATGAATGATTAGATCAATTGACAACCTTAAATAAAAACACTGAGACGGTTGTAAGCTTGAGTCGAAGTAGTACACAAAATCTGCAAGATTTTAAAATATTTTTTTTTTTTAAATATTAGTTCTACAGCTTATAATTACTCAATGTAGACATTGTTGCTGTATAATCAAATCAATGGGCATTTTTTTTATAATTTTACGAATTCATAGCATTTTATCACCATATCCATGAATGATATCTATCATAAATTATCGCCATCTAGTGATGGTGTTGGCGACGCTGTAAGAACAATATTTAACAATGTTTGCTGGCACAAATATTTTATCTGCCATGTTTAATGTTGTACAATGTTTGAATTATTTGCTTTATTTTATATAAAATAAAATAAGACCCAAAGAAAACAAAATTAATATTGATTTACAGTTTTAATTATTACTTAATCTTGATAAATCTTACTAAAATTGTATTCAAATTATTTATATGCTGTTTCGAATGGTTAAGTAGATCAATAAGAAGATATATTTGTATTTAGATTTAACTTTAGTACTAGACGGTCTGGTATATACAAAATGTTGAAATATAATGTAGAATATTTGCTATTACTGCGCGAATGTCGTAATGACTCAAGGAAATTATTAATTATCTGAAACAAATTTTATAAATACTTTCTTAGCATTTTGCAACCAAATTTTCATTATTATGAGTGTAAAATGAAAATTTCATGTTTTATTTATTACACTATAATTTTCTTGGCATTAATGCACATGTTAAATTATTTAAATTCCGTTTTAAAACTTTAGATTGCACTAAGATGCTATTTTTACTTTTCAAAATCATAAGGTAATGTTTGGTTAATTGTGTACTCGTTTCAACCCAACTGAACTGCAAGCCATTCGAGCGCCAGGAGGCTGCTCGATGTAGGACGGCCGAATGTCGTAATTTTCAAATAAATAGCTGCTATCGTTTATTCGAACTGGTATTTATAACAGTTACATTTAAATTTATTTTCTGGCAACACCGATATATTTTGGAGGGGAGTTTTGTATTCGGGGAGAGCGCGGAGTCCGGCAGTTCAGTTGGTTAGCGGCATCAAGTTGAAGAGGTTGTATCTAAAGTTGTACCCTGTTCGAAGAATAAAAGTATTGAAAAAGTCTCAGTCTTATAATTTCATATCAAGAAGACAAAGGCCAACATATTTATTTACTGTTATCTTCGGCTTTTGTTAGAAATATTGACATGGTAACACCAAAAGAGGATACTTTACACTTTACACACATAATACAAAACATAGTCAATCTTCGAAATATTCAGTTAACTTGTTTTGTGAACTTGTTTTCTACGGAACCAATTTATTTTCTAACTCACACTACCTTAATCTCCCCAAAACTGTGTCATTGGCTCAGGTCGGGTGATTAATTTTTCCACCACAGCGCTTTAATATTGTCTGAACTGTTTTGATTAACGCCGATTTCTTAAGGTATGTTACACGAGCAATTATTATATTCTATTAGCTGTTTGGCAATTTTTGATAGATCTCGATTGCTCCATTTACGTTGTGATTAATTTTCTACTTCAGTTGTATTTCAAGATTTGTTGTAAAACTCCTTGTGACTTATATCTTCTTGCAGAATTTCTCTATGTTACCAATCCGGATAGAGTCTAGGTCTCGAATCAAGCTCAGATACCTAAGGCTTTCGGTTATTCTTCTTTAAAGTGACTTTAGAAATCAACACTAATATTTAAAAAGTTGAAGGGTTTGTTTGCTTGTTTAAACGCGTTTATTTCAGGAACTATTGGACCGAATTGAAAAAATATGTTTCTTTTAGATAGCTTAATATAACGCAAACTCAAAACAAGCGGACAGAGTTGCGAGGGACCAGTAGAATAATACAAAAACCTCGAGATCATGAAAAGTCACGTGACTTGGAAATCAAGCGTGAGACTTTACTGGTAAACAAATAGTAAATGTTAATATATAAGCTTCATTGAAAGGTGACGTTATATAAGACTTCGTAAAGTTATATACGTCCCGAGTGTCCTATCGCTAGTCATTGGACGGCCCTTTTGATCGGTGCAAAAAAGTAGTGAATCCAATTAATCAAAAATAATAAATAATTTGACATATTCGTACATTTTATTGGTTTGACATTGTTTTTTTTTCCTGAATAATTGACATATGTATTTTAATTATTATTTGAAATTGGTTTTTATCAAATTTTAATGCTACTAACGTAACTTTAAGAAGTAATAAAAAATTATATGGAATTTTATTCTGAAATAAAATATTTGAATTGAATTGAATTACATTGAATTGAAATGTAACACACAATTTTGTTAATATCCTACCGGTACCCAGACTCAAAATAATTTGATTGCCTACGTGGTTAGTGGCTAAGCATTCTGGGTTCAAGGTGTTGCCGACGTAGGATCGATTCCCGTTCGGGTCAATATAGAAATCATGATTTTATATATTCTTGATATTTTTTATATATTTCTGATTTCCATAACACAAGTGCATTAACAACTTAGTTAAGTATCAGATAAGTATATGTTATTGGTATTCAATATTTATTGTTATTATTGCTCAAAGATGCCCGTGTAAAACCATCCTTATCAAAACAAAAGCAATGAGCAATCAAGGATGAAGAATTTGTTTTGCTTGGGTTTTCAAAGACGATTAAATGGATGGTATAGTTCCGAGAAAAAAGGGTGTCTCTTTGTCTCGAAAAGTTACGAGTTTTTGTTGACACTGAAGTTCTTTTTAATAATCTTTTATGATAGTAATGGTGCAAATATTGAGATAGTTTGCAGTCAAGTGGCTATTGATAACTTTTATACTAAAACTAATATAAACAATTTTGAAGAGTTTGTTTGTTTGAGTTCATCTAGACAGTACCTAAATAAATGTGCTGTAACGGACAATATTTAAAACAATAAATACATTTTGGAAACCAATTACATACATTGCTCTGATCCAAAAATAAGTAGCCAATGCATTTATGTTATGGAAGTCTGACACTAGGATGGTACGACAACAGCTAGACACGAGACAATAAAGAAAATTATTATTTCTACATTCACCCGATTGGGAATCAAACCCGGGACCTCGGAGCGGCGTCCCAGCGTGCTTGGCCACTACACCACGGAGCTCGTCAAATATCATTAATATCAAATAAGATCGATATAAGTGTAAGTATAAAATAAGAAAACTTATCAACAGTGTGTATGTCAGTACTAACTAAATAAAAAGGATCGAGTGACTTGACATACGTGAACAGTCCCCACTGACAGCAATGACCTGACGAACACCGTTGAGGATGCCGCGAACCCGCCGAAGAAATGAGACAGCTTTTTTACCGACTTCAAGAAAAGAGGTAATCAATTCGACGACCTATGTATGTGATATCGTCAGAAATGGATTTTTTTTGTGTTTTGATCTAGTAAGGCTTCCTTACACGTCTGCAAAATTTCGTAAGTGTATGTATGTTTGTCTCAGGATTTCGCGAAAACGAGAAGTCACAGCTAGATGATTCTTTTTTACTTCAATCCGGTACAGTTCAACTTAGGGTACAGTGTAAGTTTTATTGATGTCGGACTATTAGTTTTTGAGATAAGAGTAATAATTAGAAATCATAAAATAAAAAAAATGAACCGCTTTCAAAAAACTGCCTAAAAGCTTAACACATTCTTGTCCTTGATTGGACACTATCTGGCCCAAGTATATGTACTCGTCGACATATTCCATTCTCTGCCCGCATACCACTATGTCGTTTTCAGTGGCATTGGTCATGACTTTAGTTTTTGACCTATTCATCATCAATCCAATCTCAAGGCTCGCCTCACTCAGCTGTTCGAGCATGGTTTCGAGCTCTGACGATGTTTTTGCAAAAAGAACTATATCGTCGGCAAAGCGAAGGTTTGTAAGCTTCTTTGCCCCATCATTGATACCCATCGTTTTCCAGGGATTGCTTAACACATTCTTGTCCTTGATTTAGGAGAAACAAATTCTTTTGGAGTTGGAGCTTACCTACACCAACGGTCTACACTCAGTTATTTTGCGCAGTATGGCCAAGAAACCGTCGACTAGTGCGCACGTGAACATACTCGAGGCACTGCAGTAACGTTCCAGCCCTTATAGTGCCCTGAAGGCATTATTATCCTGGGGCTCTATTTTTGAACCACTCGCTTGAAAATGACGTGAGAATTTCGAGATTTTTTTGTGAGATAATTAAAAATAAATGAAAATCCTGTGAAATATACGTACACGTTAGTCAGTACACAAAATTCAGTCATCTTTTTTCGAATGACTGCCGAGTGGAATTATACTAATTTTCATTGGAAAATCGGGCAATAATCAATGAATATCACACGCCATCATGATGCGAGTGATTCAAAAATAGGGCCCTGTTCGCGCAGCGCAGCATACGACTTCTGGGTATAGTTGACGGGAATTAACCTGGGTACAGTCTACCGATAAAAATGCTTATTATTTTATCGCTTTTTAAAGACTGGCAAGTTATAAAACATTACCTACGCAAATAAACAAAGTCGTGGCTAACTGCAAAGTTATAATAAATTAAAAGACTGTTTTTTTTATCTAACCTACATCATCCCACTGCTGGGCAAAGGTCTCCCCCAATTTTTTCCATGTGTCTCTGTCAGCGGCCAACATTTCCCAATCCCTCGCAAAGCTGGACAGATCGTCACACCACCTCTTTTTTGGTCTACCCCTTCGTTGATAGCCATCAGGTGGTATCCATCGCGTGACGATTTGAGCCAATCTATCCGGGTGCATTCTAAACACATGTCCCGCCCACTCCCATTTAAGCTTTGCCATTTTTTGCCTACATCTGTTATGCGAGTTCTGGAGCGTATTGTGGTATTCCGGATCTTATCAATCCTTTTAATACCCAATACGCTTCTTTCCATAGCTCTTTGGCAAACCTTGAGTTTAGATTTTTGACTTTCGGTCAATGACCACGTTTGCGTTTCGTAAGTAAGTACGGGCAGGATGCAAGTGTCGACGAGTTTTCGTTTTAGTGACAATGGAAGGTCTCCGTTCATATACGTTTTCAGGGACCAGAAGCTCTTCCAGGTGTTATCGATACGACGACCGATCTCTTTATCCTGCCTGTTTTCAAAGGACACTATCTGGCCCAAGTATATGTACTCGTCGACATATTCCATTCTCTGCCCGCATACCACTATGTCGTTTTCAGTGGCATTGGTCATGACTTTAGTTTTTAACCTATTCATCATCAATCCAATCTCAAGGCTCGCCTCACTCAGCTGTTCGAGCATGGTTTCGAGCTCTAACGATGTTTTTGCAAAAATAACTATATCGTCGGCAAAGCGAAGGTTTGTAAGCTTCTTTGCCCCAACATTGATACCCATCGTTTTCCAGGGATTGACCAGCTGTTTAAATACTGTAAGGCGCTAGTAAATAATTTAGGGGAAAGTGGATCTCCTTGCTTGACGCCCTTTAATATTGGGAATGATGTGCCTGGTGCATGAATTTTTATTTCTGCTGTACTCTGTTGATAAATGAGTCGCAAGAGTTGTATGTAGGTGGGGTCCACATCCTGGCGTTCCAGAGCGTTGAATATAGGCTCATGTTTAAGGCTGTCGAACGCCTTGGAGTAGTCAACAAATCCTAGATAAAGTGGTTTATTGAATTCTTAACACTTTTCTATTATTTGGTTAACAGTGTGGAGATGGTCAGTTGTTGAAAAATGTGGGCGAAAACCAGCTTGTTCGGGAGGTTGATGTTTCTCTAATTTATGGGCAATTCGATCCAGTATGATTTTTGCAAATAATATATAAATATGGGAAATTAAACTTCTGGACCGGTAGTTGTTGATGTCATGTTTGTCACCTTTTTTATGTAACAAAATAATGTTGGAATGGCAAAATTTCTTAGGTAGAGATCCGCTAAGCAGAATCGTATTAAAAAGTTTTGTAAGGTGAGGTCGAAGGGCTTTCTTTCCAAGTTTAAGGACCTCAGTGGTGACACCATTCTCTCCTGGGCTCTTATTGTACTTCAAGCTCTTAATAGCAGTGTTGACATCATGTTCGTTTATAAGAGGAATGTTGTCACCGCAGCGGTATTCCACGGGAAGGGTATAGTTTGAGTTATCTGTGTATAAGGTTTTGTAAAACTCTGTGCATATATTTATGATTTCATCACGGTTACTGTGCCTCTTCTTTTTGGAAACCTCTAGACTTGTTATCCAAGTCCTACTTCTAGAAAACCCTTGTTTTGCTACTCTAAGTGAAGTATTTCTTTGTAGTGCTATCTTTACCAAGTTTGTGTTTATTACCATTGAAAGTTTCCAGTTTACTTTGTGTTTTAACCGCTATGATTTTACTTCGGAAAGAAAACAGGAATCAAACAGAAATCTCAGAAATGACGACACTACGAATTTCAGCGTCCACCGTTCATTCAAGTAGATATAATGCCTAGAGATATTAATTTCGACATATAAAGCGTTTGCCGAAGCATAACTAGGATCTATATGAATTAATTAATAAGTATTTGAATGTTTGAATCACGATATTGAATATGTGCCTCAGTCGGACACAGCGAATAGTTCCCGATCTTAAATTCCTTCCACCTCTCTGGAATTCGTTTCATTTTCATTATGTCGGTGTAAGATGAGCAAATTTTGGATGAGGCAAGAATTTCTGGTACCTATTAATATAGACCATCGCATCGCGACTCACGCAATGAACATATTTAATTTTGCATCGATGCAGTCGCGCGTTAGTATCGATGCAGTCGGCAAAATTCAGTACATAATTTGAAAAATCCCAGTTTCTGCATCGCGACTGCATCACTACTAACGCGCGTTAGCATCGCGACTGCATTGATGCTGAAAATAGCGCAGTGAGTCTTTACTCAAAGGTTGACATTTTGTGACTGTAAGTAAAAAGTAAAAGTAGCAGTTTGTAAACGCTTTTAATTACTGCGCTACTGTTAGCTTCGATACAGACGCGATGCAGAAAGTGCAAATTGATAAATATTGCACTGTATTTTGGCGACTGCATCGATATTGACGCGCATTAGCATCGATGCAGTCTTGCTTCTCCATCGATACTAACAGGCAACTACTCGATGCCAAATAAAATCTGTTCAATTCGTGAGTCGCGATGCTGAAGCGAGTTTTCAAAACGCGCGACTACATTGAAGCTAAAATCGCAGTGTGTAAGGGGTCTTTAAGTTTCAAACCCTAATATCTTCAAAATGAAATTGAACAGGCTTCTTCTGGGTGAGCTCGCCTCATTTTCGTCGCTTTTAATGCCACGTCTGGTATAGTGTAGCTTAAGAAAAGAGCAGACTTCTTTAATACCAAATATTAAAGACTAGCGATCCCCCGCGACTATCGTGCGCGCGTTTTGAGTTTGCTCCCTCCCCTCCCGTCGCAGCGTGAAGTTTTATATCCTAAAGCCTTTCTCAATAAATAAGCTATCTAACACAGAAATATTTATTCAAATCGGTTCAGCAGTTCCTGAGATAAGCGCGTTCAAACCAACAAACTCGGCTTTATAATATAACTAGCGGTCCCCGCGACTTCGTCCGCGCGTTTTGAGTTTGCTCCCTCCCCTCCCGTCGCAGCGTGATGTTTTATATCCTAAAGCCTTTCTCAATAAATAAGCTATCTAACACAGAAATATTTTTTCAAATCGGTTCAGCAGTTCCTGATATAAGCGCGTTCAAAGCAACAAACTCTTCAGCTTTATAATATAATTAGCGCAAGCGCACGTTGTACTTTAGCTGTGAACATTTGGTGACACGAATTATTTTGGTGCGGAGTTATGTTAAAACTGTGATAGCTCCTAAGATATTTATTGGAATCAAATGATAAAAAGGGCAACTTTGTTCTAAATGAAATGCTCGTGATGATGAATGTATTTATTTTGATAAGAATAAATACCTGTGTGTATAATACACCTCTAGAAATGATGCATTATTTTTTTACAAATTTATCGACATAAAAAAGGTTGTAGTAAGTCAACCATAAAATATAGACTTATGCTGCCGCAGACTTTATTATAGAACTCTTAATGCTGAACAATCCTGTCATACATGATTTTTGTGTAACTTAAGCGGTTTCCGCAGCGTACGCAGCGGAAGCTCTCAAAAGGAATATGTTTCTCCCGTTTTCGCAACATTTTTCATTGCTGCTGTGGTCTTTTTAGTCGTATCTTTATGTTATATAGCTTAAAACCTTCCTCGATAAATGAACTATCCAACATAAAAATAATTTTTCAAATCGGCCCAGTAGTTTCTGAGATTAGCGCGTCCAAACAAACAAACAAACAAACAAACAAACAAACTCTTCAGCTTTATAATATTAGTATAGATTAGCGCAAGCGCACGTTGTACTTAAGCTGCGAACATTATTTTGGTGCGGAGTTATGTTAAAACTGTGATAGCTCCTAAGATATTTATTGGAATCAAATGATATGAAGGGCAACTATGTTCTATATGAAATGCTCGTGATGATGAATGTATTTATTTTGATAAGAATAAATAACTGTGTGTATAATACACCTCTAAAAATGATGCATTTTTTTTTTACAAATTTATTAACATAAAAAAGGTTGTAGTAAGTCAACCATAAAAGATAGGCTTATGCTGTCGCGGACTTTATTATAGAACTCTTAATGCTGAACAATCTTGTCATACATGATTTTTGTGTAACTTATGCGGTTTCCGCAGCGTATGCAGCGGAAGCTCTCAAAAGGAATATCTTTCTCCCGTTTTCGCAACATTTTTCATTGCTGCTGTGGTCTTATGAGTCGTATCTTTATGTTATATAGCCTAAAGCCTTCCTCGATAAATGGACTATTCAACGTTAAAAAGATTTTTCAAATCGGGCCAGTAGTTTCTGAGATTAGCGCGTTCAAACAAACAAACAAACAAACAAACAAACAAACTCTTCAGCTTTATAATATTAGTATAGATAAGTATAAGTATAAGTATATAAGTATAGATTTTACTTAACGTTGACTATTAAGTAAAAGCTACAATTCAGCTGAAATACCTATTGTAGCCAGAAATACCCAGAAAAGAGCTTTTTCTGTACATATTTTCTTTACGCAAATCTATGACACATAGTCGTACAAGGGAAATTTTTGGATAACTCGCGCAAATATGGCGAGGTGTGTTTGCTGATTGTTGATCGATTTTCGGAAGAAAATCAATTGAGAATTCTTACGCAATTTAATTTAACAGAAAACACATTTTGTTACTTTTCGTGTCTACGTATAGGTGTGATTTTGATTGACTTTTAGTTTGATTTTTGAACGAAAAGCACTCGGAATATTGACGCAAGTGGTTAAAAAAAAGAACTCCTTATTGGTCGGTTTATAAGTATGTCCAGTAGTTGGAATCTGTACTAACATTATGAAGCTAATAAGTTTGTTTGTTTGAACGCGCTAATCTCAAGAACTACTGAACGATTTTCGAAAAGAAGTTTGTGTTGTGTAGCTTTTTTATCGAGGTAGGCTTAAGGCTATAAAACATCACGCATTTAAACTGTGCCTTTATTTACATTATAGAAACAGGGCATTTTCATTATATTTTTGGAAAATCGTAATTTTATTTTTTTGAATTTTCTTTAACAAATATATTTTTTTTAAACAACACCCTGATGATTTCAAGTTATCTCCGTCATCAGCTTTGTTTCTTTAAATTCAATGCCCAATCCTTCTTTTTTCTCTAATCTTAACCTTAATAAAAAAATATGTATCTGAAAAAAAAATACGAGTAATACCTAAAAAAAAAACAGCGTATGAAAACCCAAAGTGCTCTCTACAAAAATTGATTTATTTAGTATGCTTGTTCGGCTCTTTAAAATATTATCACTTAAAACAACAAAACCTTATTTAATGCCGCATCCACACTGCCTTATTCCCTCTGCACAATAACACCGCACCGGTCAGTCCGTTCCTCGCCTCCAATTAATCAGTATTGATCAGCCGTGAGCTGTGAGCTCCACGTCGTGTGGACCGCGCCTAACAATGAAATTGCGATGTTCATTCACATTCGTCGAATGATTGCTTTGTTATGATTAAGTGTAGAAGGTATATGATTAATTATTTTAGAAAGCCAAATATAGAAGAATAGTTTTCTTACGGATATGTCATTTCATTTCATTTTATTAATTCATGCATGCATACTAGGTGTTACAAACTAACATAGGTGATATAATAATATATGTGTTCATTAAGTGTACTCAACGTCACATTGTAATAACCGCGTAGTTACAATCTAATGATATTAAGAGTCGATTTTACCGACGTTATGTAAGGCTTTTCATATTAAAGGTTTTTGTATTATATTCGACGAATAATCCTGATCTGACATTGGTAAAATCGGACCTCAATGAGATAAATTTTAATTTGTACAGCACTTTATACATTATAAACCAATAAAGTAAACAGAAATGACGAATCACTGGGAAAGGTTAGAATTGTCTAATTCATATAGAGCTCGTTCACAATAAATCGTCAGAATACGATTTATCGAATTTAAAACTGGTAGATTGTAATCCATATCCGAAAGACAAAGTTCACTCAGATGAAATCTGGATTAAATTCGGTTCAGTACGAAAAACACCCCTTCTTACACAAAGGTCAACAAATCACAACACTCGACGATTTGGTCTCAAAACGACACCGGTGACGCGACACGTCGAGTACCTCAAACGAATTGAAATGGTGGTAGTCGCTTAGGGACGTATCATCTCGTAAATCGTATCGTATTGTCTCTTTTCATATCGTTTATCTAGATTTCCGTAGCTTGTTTTTATAGGGTAGATAACGGTAGTGCCAATTAAGACGTAACGTCAACCACGGCCATTTTCAAGTGTCGCTGTCATAGTTAAGTACTATTTGCTGAATGGCGTTTATGAGAACACTAATTTAAAGCATATTACTCAGTGTCAGTGTACCACAGACCTAACACATGGTCGGAGTGTGCTCGAACTAATGGCTCGTTCCCTAGACTAATGCGGTGCGTAATGACGAGATGTTATTAATGAGTACAGTACGGGCAAGATGGTCGATGTCTGCGGTTGAAACCACTTTGACTGTATTGTTGGGATAATTTAACTATAATTAGGTAACGAGAGAGGAAATGTGTTTTCAGGTTAAAGATTATTTATTTCCCACAAGAATCATACAATTCACTTATGTGAGATACTTACAGATTAACAAAAAGTAATGGTAGAAACACAGCGAGCGAACTTAGCGTAATACAATATTATAATTAAAAAAGTAGGGTATTTCTAAAACTAAAAGTAGCGGCCAGTCTCCGGCCATTCAAGTCAAGTGCGCTCGTGAGATAACGCGCTTTGTTTAGCGACACAGATACAGATCGCAACTGCGTACGCACCAAACTAGAAGTGGCTCGAGTTCTGGTCAGGAATCAGGAATAAATAAATAAACAAGACATCAATTATTTGAATTAGATATACAAACTGTATGCAGTTCTTTTTTTTTTTTAGGTAATAGTTTTATGTTCAAAGTATGAAATATTAACCAGTAAAATATTAAAAACACCAGTCTAAATATTACACCAGTCGAATTATTATATTATTACAAATGGTTTGATTCCTTGTTTTATATTTTCGTATCTTTATTTTATTCAATTATTATTTTATTGTATTTTGTAAGATTTCACAATAATTTGAACTCGTACAATTTCTATATATATATTTTTTATAATTGTTATTATTATATTATATTCTTGATAATTTTAAGTTTTGTTTGTGAGGCTAGGCTATTATTGGCACTGTACGAATTATATGTTGCTTTAAACGATCTTTAAATTTTTCGGTACTTTTTATATCTTTAATGAAATTAGGCAGTTTATTATATAATTTAGCACCCTCATAACTCAGATTCTTTTTTCCGTAGTTGGTTCTTGGATGGGGCAAAATGATTTCATTTTCACGCCGCAGTGCTTTTTTACGGATTTCATATTTCCGGGTAAAAGTAATTGATGAATGAATTTCTTTATTTAGGATTTTATGGATTAATAAACAGGTGCTATAAACATATGTCTGTTGAATGCTCATGAGCTTAGTTTTCTTGTATATTTTTTCTGTTGCCGTTAAGTAGTTAAAGTTGAATAATGATTTAATTAATTTATTTTGAGCAATTTGCAAACATTTTGAGTTACTCTTGGCGGCAGTACCCCATATTTGGATTAAATAGTCTATGTGTGGCTTTACCAAGCTATTATATATGGTATATCGAACATCAAGTGGAAGACATCTTGAGAGACGTCTCAGTGCACCAGTTAGGAGTATTAGTTTTGATTTAATTGATTCGATATGTGTTTTCCACTTTAAATGTTTATCTAGGGTGAGTCCTAGATATTTTTCACACTGTTTTTGGTTAATTGGCTGTTTGTTTATTTCAGGTGGTAAATGACTATCAATTTGCTTGTTTATGGCCGAGAAAATGACATAATTAGTTTTCTTGACGTTGATTGTTAGAAGGTTGGAAAGAAACCATTCATTTAATATATTTAAATCATTTTGGGCGGTCACAATGACCTCTTGTATTGTTTGGCCGAAATAAAATAAACTGGTATCATCGGCGTACAGGGTGACGTCTCCAGTTAGGCAAATATCCTTTATGTCATTTATATAAATAAGGAATAAAAGTGGGCCAAGTATCGATCCCTGGGGGACACCACATGACAAAGGTCTAAGATTACTTTGATAATCGCTCATCCGGACTAGTTGATGTCTATTATTCAGATAGGACTGGAAAATTTTGTACGCATATCCGGATATTCCAAGTTTTTCTAGTTTTAATAGTAGCAATTTATGACTAACTGTGTCAAATGCTTTTTTTAAATCAATAAAGATCCCTAATACGATTTGTTTTTGGTCAATATTTACTTTTATTTTTGTTACGAGATCGGCTGTTGCTGAGAGTGTGTTCGATTTACGTCGAAAACCATACTGTCCGCGGTAAAGAAAGTTCATTTCAGTTAAGTATTTTTCGAGTCAGAATTACTAATAGAATACAGTACAGAATTGGTAAAACCGAAATGGGGCGATAGTTATTAGCGTCAGTCTTGGGGCCAGATTTGTGTACTGGAGTTACTTTGGCTATCTTAAGAGTATCAGGAAAGGTTCCAAGTTCTAGGCATTTGTTAATACATGCTGTAAGTTCGTTTATGATGAGCGGTTTAATGCATTTTAAAGATTTTGCACTGATTCCATCTACACCTGCACCCGTGGTGACGTCTAAGTTATTTATTATTTTATCAACTTCGTCTATGCTAGCCGGAGACAAAACCGTAAGTTTTTTTAAGTAAGATGATTCACTATCGCAGGGCAAATCATGATATTTTATGGGAATTTCTTGTGCTAGTGCAGCTCCAATCGTTGAAAAGAATGTATTGAAGAATTCACAAACTTTTTTTGCATCAGTAATATATCCTTTGGATGTAAGTAGCTTAGGGATTATCAGATCCTCTCTTATCTTATTTATCGATAGGCTGTTTATTAGTTGCCACATCTTCTTGGGTTTGTTTTTGCACTTAAGGAATTCACCATAATAGTATTTCTTTTTTGCAGATTGAATAAGTGTTGCTACATCTTTTCTAGCATTTTTGAAGTTTATTTCTGTTGCTTCGTCCGATCGACTACTTTTATATTGCTTCCAAAGTATGTTCCTTTTGTTAATTTGTTGTAATATTTCTATTTTTATCCAATCTTGTCTTGGTAAGTTTAATATTTTAATTTTCATTGTGGTACTCGTAAATATACTTTCTCGTATCTTTTCTTCCAATATATTGTAATCACTTTCGGTGTTGTCATGTTTCATTTCCTTTAATGTGTTATATAATTTTTCAAAATTGATGCAGCTGTATTCTTTTTTTATAATTGGCACCGGGTGATATTTCCTTATTTCAAAGTATAACTGCCTATGATCGGACATCGCTGATTCGATTATTGTGAGATGAAAGTTGTTCTCCTTTATATTAGAACAAATGTGATCCAGTATTGAGCTTCTAGTCGGTGTGACTCGCGTACAATGTCTCTTGTTAACTCTGTTCAGCAGCTTATACCCACACTCAGTTATAGTCGCTTTATAGGATTCTGATTCACTTGGCCTTAATAGGTCATAATTAAAATCTCCAAGAATTACAGCTCTATGCCTCCTTTGCAGATGTTCAGAGTACGTATCGAGAAAACCTTGACTATTAGAACATCCTGGTTTATATACCGCCCCAACATCAATAGAAAATTTCTCCAGATGGATCCACATGTAATGATTCTCGTTATCACTGTGCGATTCTATTAAGTGGTGTTTAAGATTGTTATGGATAAACATAGATACTCCTCCTCCTTTTTTGTTAGTTCTATAGTTGAAGTAATGTTTGTACCCTGGTATCTGGAATTGTTTGGCTTCACTATCGGATTTAAACCACGTTTCACATATGACTAAAACATGAATGGTATTTGGGAAGCATCGGATAACACACAGTAGCTCATCAAATTTGCCAGGTTTTACTAAGCTTCTTGCATTTGCATAAAAGAATTTCAAGGAATTTCTCGTAGTTGTGACTTTTGAATAATCATCTGTTATTTGATATGTTATGTTAGAATTGGATTTTTGTATTGCATGTGAGGTTATTAGTTTTTTGGAGTCGATTTAACTATTTTAGGAATTCCTTTAATGTATTTTATGGTTAAGTTTGCCTCACCGATTTGAAGACGCTGATTTAGTTCTGCCTTAAGAGTTTTCATATATTGCTGTTGCTGCGGGGTTCTATCAGCGAAGATTTTTACTGTTCCTAGGCTAGTATTCATTTTATTACGGAGAATATCAATCACTGCATTGCTGGATGTAAATGAAACTTTAATCGGCCGGTTTTTTCCAGCTGTGTATTTACCAAGGCGCTTCACATGTTCCGGTGGGATCGACTTTTCATTTACCAATTTTATAATTTTAAGTACTTCATTTCGATCGCTATCTCTTCTTGCTTCGACATGTTTTGTCTGTGGTTCAGGGATTCCGGTAATGACAATGTTCTTGCTTCGTAAGTCTCTGTCATTGATTTCAGCGACAATGTCATTAAGACTTTCATTTTTATTAATAAGTAAGGACTGAGAAGACGAGGACGAAGCTTGAAGTATGAGCATATCTGATGTAAGGGATTTTAATTTCTGATCCATTATACATGTTGATTGAGTTAGATTGTCAACATCAGATTTAATTTTATCTTGCTCTAAAGATAATTCCTGAATTGTTGAAGTTAGTTTATTGACAGAGTCTTTGATCACGCTTATTTCCGAGCAAATTTTATTCATGCTGTCAGTCTGATTACTACTCATTTGAGATAGAAGATTCATCATATCATTCATTTGTTTTTTTATATCACTTAATTCCGTATTTATAGACGGGTCTTCCTCAGGTTGCTTCCGTTTCAACAGATTACTTCGGAAAGTAATTTGAGCTACATCTTGGATTTCCGATAAATTATTTTGAGAACCATAGCTACGTTCAGTACTGCCTCTTCTAGGTGAGCGCTGTACACTCATTTTGTATCCGTGTATATGACTCCGTGATGTTTTCGATAATCAATCAGAATTCATTATTACCATTTTTTTCCTGCCACCAAAAAAGGTTAATACGGAGTGCAGCAGGTCTTAGGCAGGTAAACAGAGCGGATCGTATACCCTATTCACGAACCTTAGTCCATAAATGTAAACAAACCATTGACTAATCTTTTAACCCTATTATCTGAAGATTCTCGGCACATACACAAGAGAATTTCATTATAGAACTCACAAACACCTTTACCAATTACGCCGTAACAATATAAATATGATAATTGCTTACAAACACACATAATTACACTCAAAAACGTGATTCATACGAAAAATATCACCATTTTGACATAAAGAAAAAGATGACGGAAAACTTCATATTTTTTAATTTAGTGTTGGGACACCAATTTCATTCAATTGATCGATTCAATTTGTTATTCGAAACGAGCAGCATTATTATTTTTTGTTTAATTGTAGCATTTATTTGATAGATTACTGTTCATGAAATGATATGTTTTGAAAGATTAAATTTACATAGTTTTTATGTAAAATAATATAATTGAATGTATAATTTCATTAAAAAAAAGGTTTGAAAGTGTGAATTCCAGTTTTTAAAATATAACTAAACAAATTTAACCGACCTAAAATAGAGGTATGTATGATGAACCGATTTTGATGCGGTTTCAGTTACGGATTCTAACTTTAAAAAAAACTCACTAAAAGGAATTTAATAACAATTTTAACTTGTCATTAGGTGAGACAAAATTAATTTTGAGTGCATAATTTTAACCTTCGGACACCTACACGGTTTCCTGATATGAAAAATATGTTATTTAAAAAATAGGCCTTAAACAAGACCATTAAATGCTTTAGAATGTTTTGAACACTCACAGTGTCATATTTTATATTCATAAACATCTTTATGAAGACCATTAAATGTTTTGGTCCTAATTTAAACCATATTAATATAAGATCTTTTTACATGTTCATGTAATTGATAAATAAAAAAACTTATGTGAAAAGTCAATAAACTAAAGTTCGCAAAAAACATTTTATTTCTTGTTTTCTAGTATATTTTTTATCTTGATGAGTTTAGTTTTAATTGAACAATATTAATGAGTCAATATTCAACTATGTCACCTATAAATAAAAACTACCCAACACCATCACAATAGACAAGGTAATGCATTGGACTCGATTCTGGGGTGGCTGCGATTAAATGAAACAAGTTAATATAATGTAGGTATATTACAAAAATAAATACCGTAATAAAATGAAAAAAGTACCGTAACAAAAAGAACTGGTGGCCGTTGGGGCAGGAAAGTTTTAGATTGGAGACCCTTCGATCAAAGATGCAGCGTAGGACGTCCACCAGCAAGATGGACAGACGACCTTATAAAGATCGCAGGATCAAAATTTCAATTAAATTTAAAATTAACATTAAATTACTTCTCAGTTTCCAACGTTTCGTTTTCAGGTAAGTCCGTTATATATCTTTTAGTGAGTGATCCCTTTTTTTATAAATCACTGATTAAGTAAAGTCAAATCATTTCACTTGTCTTTTTTTCATTCTTTGCAATCGGTTGTATATTGCATCAGTTCAATTGACTAAATTCCGCTACTTTTTCTCAACACTAAAGATTGTCTATGGTATTTAAGCCGCCATGTTTGTTTACATTTAAAGACTTTCCCATGTGAATATGGTATAAGGATTTTCACGACGATGGTTATACATTCAGCAAAATTTCATAGCGTTCAACTAATCATCCTTGACGACCTTCGTGATGTAGTGGCTAAGCACGCTAGGTTTCAAGTTGTCGCTCCAAAAAAAAAAGTGTTCGGGTCTGGGTGTTGTGGTACCACCGTTGTGTCTGATTTCTATAACACAAGTGCTTTAGCTATTTACTTTGGGATCAGAGAAATATATGAAATATTTATCCTATATTATATTACAATTGTACGTCATTCAGTCGAGTACTCAATACTTATTGTGTTTTCCAATTTTCACCGGTCATAAAATTTCAGGCAGCAAAAAGAGTCAGAAAGTGAAATCAGCACGTTAATTTCTGCTTTCTCATTGAACCAGAACAATAAAGACACAGAGAGTGCATCTATGTACTATGTGCACATGTGCACTATAACTTGTCAAAGTGTGCAACTAATGGCTAGTTTCAATGACTAATGACAATAATACGAAAATTACGCATGTTATGGGCAAGATGGTCGATGTGAATCAGCGGTTCGATTCTGCAATGAAAGGAAGAAAGTTAGGAAATAATTCTATCATTACTATTCTATCCTTCTGTAAATGGTATTTGAAAAGTGATGCATATAGGTAACAATGATATAATTAGCTGTTATTTACAGATATATGAATAATTAATATGTTTGTTTACCTTTTTTTTAAGAGCTTGAAGTGTGTCAATTATATAATGTGTATGTTACTTTAGCCGATACCTAGTATGTACGCTCCTTAATAAGTATGATTCGCTGACGCTAGTAAATTGGTGTAACTTAGGTATACGTGATTTTAATTAGACAATAAATTACAGTTTTACTGAATGGTTGTGCTCTTTTTATAATTACGAAACCCCAACATTTCATGGCGACCCTGCCAAAGGGCTCTGCCAAGGGGCTCTACCAGTAGATTTATTAACGTTCATCGGCTTTTAAAATCAAATCAATATGTGTAGATCAACTGTGGAAAAAGAGGAGGTTTTCTTGAACCAAAACGCAGCGGGTGGAAACAACGACGCCACAGTAAAAGGCATTGGAAGCAACGTGAACCAGCTCAGCATCGTGAGCTTCGTTTCACTGGCCATTCTCATGTTAGTCGCCGTCTTTTTTGCTGCGCGATTCTACAAAAAATGCCATCAGCAATGGATCCGCGAGGAAATGGGTCTCCAGACGGTTCGGCGCATCCGAGCGTCGATGAGAGGACGAGCCCAGGACGAGGAATCAACAGCCTAAGGAAGTGAGTGAATAAATTACGTACGTTCCAATGTTGACAGAGTGATTTTTTTTTACATGTGTTTGTGCTAATTCGTTCGTGCAAGATTTAAAGACGCCTAAGTATGTTAGATTTATCGGAATATTTAAATATTAGTGGTATTTATTAATAATAAAACGTGGTTACGATAAAGTAGGTCAAAACATTTTATAACGCAATAAATTATAAGTAGCTGAAAGAGTGCGCAAATATGATATCCCGCGCGTAAATTGTTAACGTTGCACATTTTTGTTCGTGAACTTTGTCACTATGTTTCGTAGGAATCTATTTTTAGACTATAATTACGAAACCATAAATAAAATGTAAAGTTTAAAGATATGATTGAAAGTTTAATTTTATTGTATAATGAATTAGTAGATATACGAAAATACTTAATTAAGAAAGGTAAAAGCAGATATACATGTAATACGACTAAAAATAAGTTAGATGAAGCTAATTTGATTTACGACAAATGTGAAGAAATATTTTCTACTTTGGAGGAGAAAAAAGATGCTAAGGTTGTTTTATTAGCCACTAATTATTTTGAGCGAATAAGAAAGTTAAGTGAGGAAATAAATATTTTATGTATTTTTCCTGAAACGACAAGTGACAAAATGGAGTTTAGTCTAAAAGAGGCGTGTAGTTTGATTCCAGTAATGGACGGGTCGGAAGCGACGACAAAACGGTTAATCGATGCTGCCGAGATGTATGCAGATATGCTGGATGAGAAAGGTAAATTATTGCTTATTACTTTTGTCCTAAAGAGCAGACTTTCTGAAAATGCCAAATTACGTATGTCAAACACGTATACATCTGTACAAAATTTAATTTCAGATTTGAAAAAACATTGTCTTACCAAACAATCGTTTATGGCCTTACAGATGCAATTAACTAATATAAAGCAGGACTCAAAATCCATCGACGAGTATGGAACTGCCATAGAAAAATTATTTACACAGTTAACTATTTCACAGGCAAATGGAAATAACGAGGCATTTACTGTGTTAAAGCCAATCAATGAAAAATTTGCCATTAAACGGTTTTCAGACGGGCTGCGCAACTCGAGGCTGGCTACAATCATCGCCGCGCGTGACTACAGCAGCTTGAAGGACGCTATCCAAGCAGCAAAGGACGAAGAGATTACGTCCCAACCACAGGCAGGTAACATCATGCATGCATCTAAGCAAGGACGAGGTAATTTTAATAATGCGAGATATGCCCGTAGTAATCGTTACCACCGTGGTAACTTTAATAACTATTACGGTCAATATCGTAACAGTTATTCTAATGGCCAGACAGGACAAGGTTTTGCGTCTAAACGTGGAAATTTCGCTGATTTTAGAGGCAATTATAGACAGCCCGCGACTTACTCAAATAGAGGTCAGCGTGGTAGATTTTCAAGAGGCCCGAATTTAAATCGTGGAGGCACTCGAAACGTTTATACTGCGGAACAAAGCAGTGTTAACGAACAAGATAAAATTGATAATACGAGTTGTGGTTCTACAAATAATAATCAGTTTTTTCGATCTTAGCCATTTTGTGTTTTCAACAAATGGTAATGCTAAATATGTAACTTTTTTCATAAATAACATTAAATATTACTGGCTTATTGATACAGGCGCTACACTATCAATTGTGAAAAGTGCAGTGCTACCAAACAATGTTTTAGTTAATAAAGATAATACTTTAATAAATGGCATTGGAGGACAAACGCGTTCTCAAGGTTCAGTGAATATACCACTTAAAAATAATGATCATATAACATTTCAACATAATTTCTTAATTTTTGATACATTGCCTTTGAAAGCAGACGGAATTCTAGGTTTGGATTTTTTAGCTAAATATGACGCTAATATTGATCTGAATTCTAATATTTTAACGCTAATAAGCAATGGATATAATTATTTTTTCGATTTAGTCAGTGAAAATGATAGGATTAATGGAGTTTTAAGAATTCCGGCGCGATCAGAATCAATACATCATATTTTCTTGGATAATTGTATAAATGAAGATGTTGTGGTATGTGGAAGAGAGTTGGCGAAGGATGTGTTTCTAGCAAATGCGATAGTTAGCGTTCATAATAATAGGGTTCCAGTTAAAATATTAAATGTTAGTGAAGAAGACATATTTTTACCAGTTTTCACGCCAGAATTAAAGTCATTAACAGAATACGACATTTGTGGGTTCAACGATTGCAATATCAATGCTCAACGAGTAAATCAAATTTTATCACAGTTAAATTTAAAGCATCTAAGTAAAGACGAACAACAGTCAATTGAAGCTATTTGCGCTAAATATGCGGATGTTTTTTATACGGCTGGTGACAAGCTGACAACAACTAATATTTACAATCAATCTATTACAGTTAAACTTAATTCTACTCCCATCTATGTTAAACCATACAGACTGCCACAAGCTTTAAAACCGGAAATAACTAAGCAGATTAATAACATGTTAGAAAATGACATCATAGAAGAATGCAATAGCGAATGGTCAAGTCCAATACTATTGGTGCCTAAGAAAAGTACAGATAAACAAGAAAAGAAATGGCGTTTAGTCATAGACTATAGAAAACTGAACGAAGTAATTTGCGATGATAAATTCCCATTACCAAATATTAATGAAATTTTAGACTCACTATCTGGCGCCGTATATTTCAGTCACCTTGACCTCCATCAAGGGTATTATCAAGTGGCCTTAGATTCAGACAGTCGTAAATTAACAGCTTTTACTACTAACACAGGACAGTACCAAATGAAGCGTCTTCCAATGGGACTGAAGATAAGTCCTAGTGCATTTAGCCGCATGATGTCAGTAGCAATGTCAGGCTTATCTTTTGAACAGTGTTTCGTTTATTTGGATGATTTAATCGTTTTTGGACGTAATTTGAGTAGTCATAACAAAAATCTAATTAGCGTAATGGAAAGACTCAGAAAAGTTAATTTGAAGTTGAACCCACAAAAGTGTGATTTCTTAAAAAGGGAAATACTTTATCTAGGTCACGTAGTTTC
Organism: Pyrausta purpuralis; assembly: GCA_963924145.1. Taxonomy (NCBI): domain Eukaryota; kingdom Metazoa; phylum Arthropoda; class Insecta; order Lepidoptera; family Crambidae; genus Pyrausta; species Pyrausta purpuralis. The sequence continues at coordinate 21,848,792 of OZ001657.1, forward strand.
AGAAGTAGGAGTTTCACCTGATCCTGATAAAACTAAGGTATTAAAAGAATATCCTATTCCGAAAAATGCAATAGAAGTAAAGCGTTTCGTAGCGTTTTGCAACTATTACCGTAAATTTATAAAATCATTCGCAGACATAGCCGCACCATTAAATAAATTGAGTAGGAAAAATGAGCCATTCGTTTGGTCTGATGAATGTCAAAATAGTTTCACATATTTAAAAAATGCATTAATGTCATCACCCGTTTTGCAGTACCCAGATTTCGCAGAAGATAACGAATTTATAATTCAAACAGATGCTTCCGGAACCGCAATAGGCGCCGTGCTATGCAATAAAGATCTAAGACCAGTAGCATATGCGAGTAGGCCATTAAATAAAGCTGAGAAAAATTACCCAACAATACAAAAAGAATTACTAGCAATAGTTTGGTCAGTCAAATATTTTAGACCTTATGTTTTTGGTAGAAATTTTACAATTATGACAGATCATAAACCATTATTATATCTTTTTGGCATGAAAGATCCATCGAGTAGACTGCTTAAATTTAGATTGACATTAGAAGAATATAATTTTAAAATCGTTTATGTAAGAGGAAAAAATAATTCAGTTGCAGATGCTTTGTCTAGGATAATCATAACATCAGATGACTTAAAAAATATACATGAAAATTTTGTATGTGTGTTAACAAGAGCACAGAGAAGGAAAATTGACGAGAATGATAGAGTGAATAAATGTGATGATACGGAGCTTAGTACGTCTACCGAGGACTGGCCTGATCAACCAAGAATTGTAGACATATTAAGAAAGCCGTATGATTCATATGAATTAGTTTTCATGGAAGAAGAGAAAGTAAATGAGATGAGAAAGAAGATACTAGTTACGGAAGAATTGGAATGTTTTGCGTTATTGTCTAGTAAAAAGTTGTTATGCATTAATCTTAATTTTAAGGCGCATTTCTCGCGAGCCGAATTTGTGCAAAAATTAAGATCGTTTTGTAATGATAACAGTATAAGTGAAGTTTGCATAATAAAAGATAAAGATAATATAGATTTTATTAAAAATGTTTGTGAAGAAATAAAGTCGTTAGAAGAATGGTCCGGACCACGAATTAATATTTTACGAGGAGTAAAGAGAATTGTAGACGATAACGAAAAAACTATAATTATGAATGATTTCCATCTATTGCCCTCCAGTGGTCATGCTGGAGTAAGGAGAATGATAAATACTATTAAAAGACGATACTATTGGCCAAATATGGAAAAAGACGTTCGCGAATTTGTAAAGAAATGTTCTAAATGTCAGAAGACAAAATATTTTAGATACATTAAAGAACCAATGGAGATAACTTCAACAGCTTCTTCGGCATTTGAAAAAGTTTTCTTAGATATAGTAGGACCATTAGATAGAGATGTAGATGATAATGTTTACATATTGACCATACAGTGCGAATTAACTAAATTTATTCAAGCTATTCCTTTAAAAAATAAAGAAACTGTGTCCGTTGCTGATGCATTTGTTCGACATTTTATTTTAAGATTTGGGGTTCCTGAGAGAATAGCCACTGATAGAGGGACGGAGTTCATTTCAACAGTCATGAGCCAGGTATGTAAAATTTTAAATATTAAAAAGTTGTCGTCCACGGCATATCATCACCAATCAATAGGTGCTCTGGAAAATGCACACAAGTCGTTGGGAATATTTTTGCGAATTCAATGTGAAAATTACCCTGATACTTGGAGCTATTGGTTACCGTTTTGGTGCTTTAGTTATAATAACACAGTCCATACAGAAACAAATTACACGCCATACGAATTAGTTTTCGGTAAACTATGTCACTTACCTTCAAACATTTATGACAAAGTAGAACCATTGTACAATATTGACGATTATCCTTTACAACTTAAATATAGATTACAATTAGCTCATGCTGATGCAAAGAAAAAATTACTATGTAATAAGCATAAAAGAAAAGAATGTTATGATAGCACTGTTAATTCTATTAAATATAATGTAAATGATTTGCTTCTTGTAAGAAATGAAGCCAATAAAAAACTAGATCCAATATATAAAGGTCCTTTTGTAGTTGTAGAAGACTTAGGATGTAATGTTAAAATATGTAATAGGAATAACGGTCAGATAGATTTAGTTCATAAAAATAGGACGCGCCCTTTTTATGAATAACTAATTGTGTTTGAGTTAATAAATACTAAAATAATAGAAAATATTGTAAGTTGTTAACAGACATTTGTTAGTAGGTAGTAAATAACAATAATATATGATTGTAAAAAAAAAAAACACTTACATGTTTTTTTTTTTTCATACACCCCCGGGAGGTGAAGTGTGTCAATTATATAATGTGTATGTTACTTTAGCCGATACCTAGTATGTACGCTCCTTAATAAGTATGATTCGCTGACGCTAGTAAATTGGTGTAACTTAGGTATACGTGATTTTAATTAGACAATAAATTACAGTTTTACTGAATGGTTGTGCTCTTTTTATAATTACGAAACCCCAACATTTCAAGCTAAACAGACCAGTCCAAGTGCGAGTCGGAATCGCACACTAAGGGTTCCGTGCCAACTTTAGCTGAATTAGAGATCCACTTACTTCCACTTAGGCAAAATACCACAATATTTTGTTGACAGCAAATATAACTTAATTTTTCAGTATTTGTATGAATAATTGAAAACAAGGAAAAAATAATTGCTATAGAAAAGTATTTTCTTATGTATGTGAGTTTGTCTTTTGTCTTGAGTATGTGCATACGTAGTTTTATAGAAGCGATTGTAACTTTTTAGATAACTTGAAAGTTTCGAAATTAAGTTTCATTGCTACAAGCATAAAAGTCTTTCGGCGCTAAGATTTCGCTAATCTTCGGAAATGTGTTGAAGTTGCGTACTATTTTTTAACCGATTTCAAAAAAGGAGGAGATTATCAATTCGACTGTATGTTTTTTTTTTGTATGTTTGTTACCTCATATCTCAGTCGTTTGTCGACCGAATCGAAAATTTTTTTCGCCTACTTAGAGGGTGTACCTTCTAATTGGACCCATTTTTTCCATTTTGGGATCTGATGATGGGATCTTGGTGAAATCGAGGGAAACCCTCAAATTTTAAAGGCACGTATAGTGTTTATTAACTAGAATCTTAATGTTGACGTGTTGTTACGTCTGATAGTCAACATTTTGTCGGCCTGAGCTGATGGTGGAACTCCTTAACACTCAGGAGTTCAGTAATTATAATGACGGAACTTATGATAGGTAATTTGTAGCTCCTTAAAAAATAGAATCATAAGGTGCTACTCCCCCCCCTCCTCTTATGTAATCACTAAAAATGAAGAAATAAAATAAACTTTAAAAAAAGTAAAAACCGACTTCAAAACCAAAATGCACTAAAAAGCCTTAAATAAACTCTTCACCATTGAAAGGAAAGGAATCCGTTTAAGGCAAAAAATTTCTTTTTGGAGTCGGTGCCATCACTTTGACCATCAAGCATCAACTATCACAGCACCGACTCCAAAAAGAAATTGTTTGCCTAAAACGGATTCCTTTCCTTTCAATGGTGAAGAGTTTATTTAAGACTTTTTAGTGCATTTTGGTTTTTTTCGTTACCAATTTTACTAACCAACTAGCACAATTCCATTTTCTGAACAGAGTTCAGTCTGGAGTCGGATAACTTCCCCAATCTCAAGTTGTACCTAGGTACAAAGCGGAATAGTACAGTGGGCTCGTGTTCCAACGGTTCTGCTATTTGCAAGTTTTTTCTCTTCATAAAATGAACCTTGTTTTATTGTAAGGTAAAATCAAGATGTTATCTACTAAAATTTTGTCATTCAAGACTTTTATACACTCTCATAAGCTGTAAGACTGATTGTTAGAGCTGTTTTCAATTGAACTTCAGTTCTGTGGGATCATTGCATTACTGGAACTCACAGAACACTTTGGTGGGCAGTTTCGGCAGTTTTTGCAGGTACAGTTGTCAGTCAAATAAGTCCTGTCAACAGTATTTCTCGATTGCCGATAAAGCGGCGCGCTTTTATTTCTACCTTTTAGCATTGCCATGGTAACTGTGTTTGTAAGTACTTACTGTCATTTGAGAAGTAGAACTGGTCTAAATTCCAGAGTTCTAATGACAAAACTGATTCGGTTAAAAACAGGTACTCGCCGGATTTTTGCGGGTCACTGCAAACGGGATTTCCTTGTAATTATAAGCATTAAAACGCGTATGCTACTAAATGGCATCCTGCAGAAATTAATATCTGCAAAAGACGGGATGTCTCCATGGGCTCAATCTTAGACCGCATCATCAAAATGTGAAATCGTTACCAACTGTCCATTTTTTTCTTCAAAACCCGCACCATCGTATATTTTCCATCACTGGTACCTATCATATAACCATTAGTTGAGCTTGCTATTGATCACACAACCGGGTCTTAGGCCCAACTTCTTCATCGATAGTAATGGTGAATATTTACGATTGTGTGTGTCATAAAGAAAAAACCGGTGAAGTGCGAGTCGTACTCGTGCACTGAGGGTTCCGTGCCAACGTTAACTGAATTAGGCAATCCACTTTCTACCACTTAGTAAAATACCACAATATTTTGTTGAAAGCAAATATAACTTTGTTTTTCATAGTGTTTGTATGAAGAACAAAGTTATTTTTGCGGTTGTTGAAAATATGCTATATCTCAAAAACTTCTCGTTCGATCCCGTCTAAACCAATTCTCGTTGAAATTATTGGTTTTGATCTACATTATTATATTTTTTTCAAAATTTACACTCTCTTAGTTAGAAGTAAGAAGGGGGGAGACGCCCATTTTACCACTTTGGAAGCGTCTAGCTAAGAAATGTTAGACTTTAAAAGAAAATGGTTTAAGAAACCTCTATGTCATTTTAAAAGACCTATCAATAGACATCGCATAGGTATGACTAAAAAAAATGTATGGAAGCCCCCTTAAATGTCATTATTTTTTATTTTTTGTATCAGAATCGTAAAGCGGTTAACAGGATACATCTTCTTACTAAATGAGAACAGTGTGATGCTTATAGTTACAGAATAAATTGGTGACATACGGACGGACTGACAGACAGACAGACTTGACGAAACTATAAGGGTTACGTTTTTTGCCATTTGGCTACGGAATCCTAAAAACTACCCTAATCAATTGTCAAAATGGCTATATCTATGACGTTGTTCATGTATTTTAACCGGCTTTATAAAAGGAGGAGGTTAACAATTCGACTATGTTTTAGTGGCTGTATTACCTCATATCACAGTCATTTGTAGACCGAATTGAAAAAAAACGCTTACTTAGAGGTTATACCTGCTAGTTGGTGCCATTTTTGTCAAGTAGTGATCTGATGGGACTAAATTACCACCCCACCCGCAAGTTTTCTTCAATTACTGCGTGATCGCTTGTAACAGCGTCGAAATATCGGAAGCTCATAAATACAGGTACCCGTATCTAACTATTCTAAGGCCGATAGTGCTCTTACTTTTTTTTGAGCCGCTGAACGTGGTAGCGTTCCTACTACATTTTTCTACATAGTGCTGGATTAAGCATGACTAAGGTTTCAACTTTCCTAAGTTTTATGACAAAGACGAACCGACGTAATAGGATAACCCCTATAACTCAAAACTTAGGACTTTAGGAACACTAGGTACAGTATGGTGTTGAAAAACATATTTAGCGTAGGAAATAATTTTAGGGCTTGTACCTAGAATTAATGTAGAGGGTTTTCCTGACTTTACAAAATAAATTTGTGTCATGCCCTCATCATGGATCATTATATTAACAAACTACATCTTTCTTAGCATAAAAATACAATTTTAGACGACAGCACTTCAAGCTAAACGCCACGATATTTAATGCAAATGTTATTTATGGGTTATTTTTCATCATAAATGAATGGCCTGATGTATTGGCGACTGTACATCGAATGTTCATATTGTGCTTACGTACACGTATAATAAAAATGGGAGGAGCATCTAGCTTATCCTAAAACACAGGTTTTTTTCCCTAACTTAGGCAAAGCTCGATGATTAATTTGTACCTACTTGTTTGTAAAGTAATTAATTATGATCCTCTGTTAAAACTACATTGTACTTACCTTATACTGAAATAATAATTTGTTGTTTGTTTTTCTAAATAACAACACAAAGTTATACTGTTCCGGTACTCAAAAAAAAATTTATTATTTTATTTTGAGCGCTAACTAACATTAACTACTAGTAAAAAGTGTGATAATTGGGGTGTTATATAAATCTAAACCGATTATTAATTTAATATTATAAGATAGTTAACATAGATTTGACAAATGGATAAGATTATTCTATAAGTCTTACCTATTCATGAATTTGGCACACTGTCTGCGGTCTGTGTGACGGTCCATACAAATTTGCGCACATCTGGTCAATTTTGTATGGACCGGACCGCAAACCGCAGTCAGTGTGCCAAATCTTTTGAGGTCGATCCACACACAACTTAGCCGGCACAGTGCTGCCACGTGCCGATCAGTAACTTGTCCATCAGTTTCAGTGAAAAATGTATATACGTCGCTGGCCGCACTCGTCAGTGACATTGTCGTTCAGTGACGTTCAGTGATCACTGTCACTGGCGAGTGCGGCTAGCGTCGTACAAGATGTTTCACGTTTTGAAACTATTGTGTGCGGATCGGCCTAGCATATTTGTTGGTTTTAAAAAAAGCTTTGTAGGAATAAAGAGATACGCAGAAGAACTAAGCTAACGGACACAGCCCTGAGAATCAGTAAGCTCTAGTGGCAATTGGCAGGGCAGAAATCGCGAAAAACTTACGGCCGTTGGGGCAGAAAAATTAAGTTCTCGATACGAGACCTTTCGGGCAAAGGCGCAGCGTAGGAAGTCCACCAAAAAGATGAACAGACGACGTTGTAAAGATTGCACGATCACACTGGATGCTGACTGCTTACAATTAGTCGCTAAGAAAAACGGAAAATGCCTATGTTCTGCAGTGGTCGTCATATGTCTGACATTTATAATGATGCTTGGTTGTAAGGTACATAGTCGACCATTTTAGTATAAACCGAACGTCAACAATGATTTGACTACTAGCTTTCCCCACGTTTGGCTCAAGATACGAGTTGGTCTAGAAAATTACTTACTAACTTTACTAATGACCATCTCAAGTACTCAAAACATTAACATTTTGTTTCCTAAGCCACGAAAAGGGAGTAAATCTCTTTTAACACACTTTATGGTTCTTTCAAACGGTAAATTACTCAAAATGGCGGACTTTTTGTTCGTCCTTATACCGCATTAAGGAAGATTCCCTTCTGTATATACTGTGTATAAGTGGACGTTGATTTAGTATTTAATTACACATTTAAAGTCCCTTGAGCCATTTTTATCTACGCGAAGATATCGTCATCAGCTCGTGAGGATAAAGGAATAAGTGTAATCCATTGTTGTACATAGTGTAGGGCGATAAAGTAGTATCAAGTTATTAAATTTAGCCAATAGCAGCATAGCGCGAAGACCTGATGGCCGTTGGTGAAAAAAAGCTCTAGATTGAAGACCCTTCGACCAAAGACGCAGCGCAGGTCGTTCACCTTTAAAATGGACATACGACTTTGTAAAGATTGCAGGAACAAACTGAATGACTGCAGACCGCTTGTTATCGGTCGTCGTGAAAAGCCGTGGCCTTTGTTCAGCAATGGACGTCCTTTGGCTGAAAATGATGATGATGTGATGGAAATAAAATAGCGGCAAGAGATACTCTATGATCAGTTATTAAGTCAGGCTGTTTGTATGCGTGCAGCCTAAACCTAAAGTTATCTTTATTTGGTATGGTTTTTAGTGAATTTTGGTCTAGTAGTAGTCAGGAGCACTACTACGCCAGCCATCGAGGGTTTGATTACCGCAATAGGCAAATGTTTGCGTGATGAGCACGAGCATTTTTACCTAAGTCATGGATGTTTATAATAAATATAAGTATTTATGGGAGACGCCTCCGTCATAATCGTTGTCTGGTACTCGTAACTACCTCACTTCGATACCACGACAATGGGTGTATTCTGGCGTTTATTTATTATTATCATTTTATATTTGTTTGAGTCTAAACGGAGTCGGGCGTTGCAGAGCCGATGCTGAAATGACCTCAAAAGAAGTCTCTGCTGTCTGTCATTATAATATCTTTAGAAAACATTGTGGGTGAGAAAGTGGTTCTAAATATAGATGTGCCTTGATGTGATTTGATTGTTGCTGGCAACATTCTTGTGAAAGTATAGAAGCAACATAGCGTTAGATGACGGCAACTTAAGCAATATAAGGGAATACATTTTAATTACATTTTGCATCATTATTTGATTGAAATAAATATAAATAAATAACCTTTGGACATTCCCACACATTGCCATCTAGTCATAAAGTTAACTACTCAAAGCTTGTGTCATGAGTGCCAGACAACGGATATAATACTTAAATACTTTTTGTTTTGTAAATACATAAATGATATACATAGAAAACACCCAGACCAATACAAACAGACATGTTCATGCACACAAATGTTTGTATTGTGCGGGTTCAAACCCGCAACCCTTTCTCGACCACTACACCAGACGGGTCGTCTGGTGAAATGTGAATATTAATGATATATAATATAATGCAAAGATGATAATATTTGAAATGTTTCCTTACACAGACAAATTTGTCGGCTGTTTAACCCAGTTTATACTACTGTCGTTTTTAAAGGACACCTAAGTTATAAGAAAGGACATGTAGTGTTATTAAGTAATTTACTATTTATCAGTTTACATAATTTTCTTTCATATGTTACATAATAACTTTTCGTTAACATTTCTGTGTACCTGAAACTCATATTTGCGTAGATCTAATTCAATTTTACTTTGAGAATTATAATTTGATAAAGTAATAACTATTATTAATAAACAAGTTTTATTCCTATTTTGTACATAGGACCTTATGTTTCTGAGGCATATTTTTTCCGTATTATCCGGGTTAAGCTGTGTTGTTTAAATTTTCCTTTCTAACGACACATCTATACTAATATTATAAAGCTGAAGAGTTTGTTTGTTTGTTTGTTTGTTTGAACGCGCTAATCTCAGAAACTACTGGCCCGATTTGAAAATTTATTTTCACGTTGGATAGTCCATTTATCGAGGAAGGCTTTAAGCTATATAACATAAAGATACGACTCACAAGACCACAGCAGCAATGAAAAATGTTGCGAAAACGGGAGAAAGATATTCCTTTTGAGAGCTTCCGCTACGTACGCTGCGGAAACCGCTAAAGTTACACAAAAATCGTGTATGACAAGATTGTTCAGCATTAAGAGATCTATAACAAAGTCCGCGACAACATAAGTCTATCTTTTATGGTTGACTTACTACAACCTTTTTTATGTTAATAAATTTGTAAAAAAAATAATGCATCATTTTTAGAGGTGTATTATACACACAGGTATTTATTCTTATCAAAATAAATACATTCATCATCACGAGCATTTCATTTAGAACAAAGTTGCCCATTATATCATTTGATTCCAATATATATCTTAGGAGCTATCACAGTTTTAACATAACTCCGTACCAAAATAATGTTCGCAGCTCAAGTACAACGTGCGCTTGCGCTAATCTATACTAATATTATAAAGCTGATGAGTTTGTTTGTTTGTTTGAACGCGCTAATCTCAGAAACTACTGGCCCGATTTGAAAAATTTTTTTTATGTCGGATAGTCCATTTGTCGAAGAAGGCTTTAAGCTATATAACATAAAGATACGACTCACAAGACCACAGCAGCAATGAAAAATGTTGCAAAAACGGGAGAAAGATATTCCTTTTGAGAGTTTCCGCTGCGTACGCTGCGGAAACCGCTAAAGTCACACAAAAATCATGTATGACAAGATTGTTCAGCATTAAGAGATCTATAACAAAGTCCGCGACAACATAAGTCTATCTTTTATGGTTGAGTTACTACAACCTTTTTTATGTTAATAAATTTGTAAAAAAATAATGCATCATTTTTAGAGGTGTATTATACACACAGGTATTTATTCTTATCAAAATAAATACATTCATCATCACGAGCATTTCATTTAGAACAAAGTTGCCCATTATATCATTTGATTCCAATAAATATCTTAGGAGCTATCACAGTTTTAACATAACTCCGCACCAAAATAATGTTCGCAGGTTAAGTACAACGTGCGCTTGCGCTAATCTATACTAATATTATAAAGCTGATGAGTTTGTTGGTTTATACGCGCTTATCTCAGGAACTGTTGAACCGATTTGAAAAAATATTTCTGTTTTAGATAGATTATTTATTGACAAAGGCTTTAGGATATAAAACATCACGCTGCGACGGGAGGGGAGGGAGCAAACTCAAAACGCGCGGACGAAGTCGCGGGGGACCGCTATCTATAGATAAATTCCATACAATCGCCTAAAATAATAAATAACCAAGAAAATAACCCTACTGTTCTCTACTATCACTATTTTGCCCAGATTTAGGTTAGAGGGGGTCTTATGCAAATAAGATTACGAAATAAAACTGCCCTTTGTAACGGCGAAGTGAGCAGAAATGAATTTTTAGTACTATTTGAGTGGGCACGAAAAGACTTTATCCGTTGCTACACAAAACGACAAATGAAAACGCAATGATTCTCACAACTGCTACTTCTAGTACAGAAGTCTTGACATAGTTTTCCTGTCTATTAACCAGATGGCGCTCGACAAACTCTGAGACAATATTAGTGTTTTCGTGTATTTATTGCCTGAGAAGAATTTTTAAATTAAAAAAAAGCAAATATTTGTCCAGATTTGACAGTAATGGTAAAGTTATTTTCTTCATTGATATTAATGATAAAGTTAATTATTTACGATTGTTAGCGTTTTAAAGAAAAATACCTTAACCAATTGACAGAATGGCTATTCTAATGACCATTAGTTAAGGTATTTTTTCAAAACACATACAATCGTGAATATTCAACCACTGGGAAATACATTTTACCATTACTATTGATTAAGAAATTGGACCTAAGCAAGTTAAGAAGACAATTGACAACGCAGAAAATCAGGGATTGAATATTATCTTTGTGAAATGAAAACATTTTACATTTTCTGTGCTTTAGACTTCGGCCGCTGTGGTAACACACTAGTGACTTTTTCCATTTGTGTTTTCTTGATTAGCAATTGCTACCTTTAAGGCAAGGTGACACTATTGGCTTTGTGTATTTTTGATTAGCAATTTTGCGAAAACTCCATAAGTACTGAGAAGTGCTCCACCAGCTCCAGTTTTGTAAGAAATAATCAGCGGATCAAGTTGAAATAACGCGTTTAATTTCGACTAATATTTTACGTACTATTTATTGCCCGGTCGGAAATTTAAGTGTAAATTTAATCTTGACTCTAGGTCAAAGAAAGCACGATCTCTTAAATATAAATACCCTTTTTCACAAACGGGTAACTTTGTTTGGGTTCGACAAAAAGTCACTTAATATTGAGTATCCGGTCGGAATTTAAAGAGTGTTTAACCTCTAGGTTAAAAAAAAGTTTAGGGAAAAGCTAAGCTAGGTGAGAATGACGTTAAAAGAATTCTAACAGTATTTTAATTCCAAATTTAATAAGCGAAATCGCACCAAAAAGGCATATTGAAGTTTTTATCCGTTACCTAATAATTGTTATTAAAATAGGAAAACTTCAAGTCAAGGTCTATGTTTACAAACTACATACAAAAGGTCTTAGAAAAACTTAAAACATCTGAATGTTTATGTTTTGGGTCTCTTAGATTCCATGACACTGATGTCTTGGAATCTAAGAGACCCTTCTTGGAAGAGGAGCAATTAACCTACGTTTCCAATGTTTACACGCTTCACTTTTTATTCCCGAGGAATTCTTTCAAGGTAACTAATTGAGTTAGTAAAGCTCCAAGAAAATGGCTAGATTGAAGAATTTCGCGTCTTTTAGCGACGAAAAGTGAGAGATTTTCGTTTCTTCCACACAATAATGAGGTTTCGTTTTTTATTACGCTATTGAATATTATTACCTTTTTTCTCAAAAGGCCTTACGTTTCCGAATATGTAAGCATTGAATCATAACAAGGCGTAATTACTTATGTAGAATATTAATAGTTGTACTAGGAGGGTGTCGTATTTTTCAAATCTTTACTTTTTTCAAAGTCTATAATTATATTTTTTAAATAATCTTTGTAAGTTTAGGTGCAAAAAAATGATCATAAAACTTGCAAATATTAAAATGGACTAAAATAACGCTAATAGGAGAATCAAACTCATTTGAAGTCGGTGCATGATGTGCTTACTTAGACTGCTGCTGTCTGTAAGGTTTGTTTCTCCTTCCTTTTAGTATTTGTTCATGAAGGCGGTTTTTATTTTTGTAAAAATAAACACATAAACTTATAATGATGATGGAAAATTACAATTATGGATTTTGAAAAACGTAAAGATTTAAAAGGTACGAAAGCACTGCAAGAAAACTGCATCAAAATTGATCCAGCAGAACGAGCGATATTCGCGGTAAAACACAGGTTGAACTGAGAATCTCCTTTATTTAAGTCATTTTAAACGGAACTAAAATTTTGTATACATTTTGCGTTCATCTATACTAATATTATAAAGCTGAAGAGTTTGTTTGTTTCTTCGTTTGTTTGTTTGTTTGTTTGCTTGTTTGAACGCGCTAATCTCAAAAACTACTGGCTCGATTTGAAAAATTATTTTTACGTTAGATAGTCCATTTATCGAGGAAGGCTTTAGGCTATATAACATAAAGATAAGATTCATAAGACCACAGCAGAAATGAAAAATGTTGCGAAAACGGGAGAACGATATTCCTTTTGAGAGCTTCCGCTGCATACGCTGCGGAAACCGCTTAAGTTAAAAAAAAAACATCTATGACAGGATTGTTCAGCATTAAGAGTTCTATAATAAAGTCCGCGACAGCATATGTCTATCTTTTATGGTTGACTTACTACAACCTTTTTTATGTTAATAAATTTGTAAAAAAAGAATGAGGTGAGAGGTGTATTATCTCAGGAACTGCTGGACAGATTTAAAAAAATATTTCTGTGTTGGATAGCTTATTTATAGAAAAAGGCTTTAGGATATAAAACATGACGCTGCGACGGGAGGGGAGGGAGCAAGCTCAAAACGTGCGGACGAAGTCGCGGGGGACCGCTATTTATATTATAAAGCTGAAGAGTTTGTTGGTTTGAACGCGCTTATCTCAGGAACTGCTGAACCGATTTGAAAAAATATTTCTGTGTTAGAGAGCTTATTTATTGAGAAAGGCTTTAGGATATAAAACATCACGCTGCGACGGGAGGGGAGGGAGCAAACTCAAAACGCGCGGACGAAGTCGCGGGGGACCGCTAGTGATCGATAAAAGTAAGACAGTGACAAATGTACATCACTATCCTACGAATGACTTCACTACTAAACCGCATGAAAACGTTATTATTTATGCAGTGTATAAATGAACATGTTTTGCTATTTGCTAAGCTGCGGTCAGTCATCATTTATATTAATTGGACGTAATCCGCCCAGACGCTAAGATATTTGAACGCGAGCAAAACGAAACGGGCGGCGCCAGGGGATTAAGCTTATTTTGAGGAGTGACACACAGACATAACTGCTGACTACTTAAGCGTGTACTCAACGAAATGAAGAATTTTTTGCAAGTATAAAATCATCTAAATGATAATAAAAATAATAAAAATACAAAACAGGTTCGTTGTAAAACATTTCAAATCGGCATTTAAGGTAACGTATAAGCCCCCTTATTTAAAAATGACACCACGATGACATTATTTTTAGGTTGGTCCGTCATTTGCTACAACTGAACTGAACCACATAATATAGTTTTGAATTAAGAGAAGACAAGATTTTTTTTATATTTAATTGGACACCAATCACATTCATTGCTACTGATCCCAAAGTAAGTAGCGAATGCGTTATGGAAATCAGACACAACGTTGGTACCACAACACCCAGATCCAAAACAATGAACAAATATCGGTTTCGTCATTGAACCGACCGGGAATCGAAACCGCGACCTCGTAGTGACGACGCCTTAAAACCCAACATGCTGAGCCACAACACCACTATGGTGGCAACGGGTAATTATTTTTTATGTGGTGGACCTTACCTCTAGCATTTTGGGTCTATTAGTTAGTTCATTTCATTAACCATGCAATATGAATACTTACATTGACAACTTTTAAAAACGCTGTAGGAATTATTTGAATCCGATTTTGTTTTTTTTGTTTCTGGGCTGTGTAAAATGCTCAAACCATAGTACGTACCGCTCTACGTATAGAATAATACTTTTAAATGCAAAAGCGCCCTAAAACAAATATTTCCTTTAACCAAACCATTAAAAATCTCACAAAAAAAACTAAATAGCCGTGTGTATAACACGTTATTTTTATTTTTAGTCAGTCCGTCGACAAAGCTTGCACATTGCGAGCCATAGTACATTCCAACTATTTATAGAATACAATAGAGGTTTGTTTTGTTTTCTACGGCAGGTGCGCTTCTCGGTTATATACTATACAATCCGATATTGCTTTTGAATACTGTTTTATAGAGAACATAAAATTATCACTGTTATATTGAGAGCATTCGAATAATATTATTCCAGCTGTGAACAGTATTGTACAGTTATTTTGATATACCATTTGGTAAGTCAGATTAAAAATAAAGCTTTTAGATTTCTATTTTTATAAAGTTTATAAATTCGTTGCCTCAGCTTAGCTAAATAAAGCTTGTCTGTCTATGACTCCTAAGAGCTTGAGTAAAGCCACAGTATAACTAAGTCTCTTTCTAAATCCTATTTCTCTCTCTTTCTGAATCCCATTCCTATCTCTCCTCTTCCAATTCTTAACTATTTTTACTCTGTGTTAATTAAACTGTAACCTTATTTTAAAAGGTTTGCTTTAAAATCAACTAATTTTGTTTGATTTTAACTGGCTCAAAAGCATTCATGCACAAGGATGATCCATAAAACAGTTATTTATACAGTTATAAAGTTTCAAGCAGTCAACAGCATCATTTCGTTTTCGGCAAATAAATCAGATTTGCTGAAAGCGCGGCGTTCTACCAGTAGTATACAGAGTGGCCGGTTCAAATCGCATTTTTTATTTAGAAAAGGAATGTTGTGGGGTATCCCGATTTGCTACCATGTATGCTCCGCGAAGTATTTACGTAATGATTTTTATTCGATTTTTTAAGCAATGTCTTAATCACACGCGTAAAAATAAAGGTTTATTGGAAATATTTATCTTGCAACTGAATCTTCGTAGTTAAATTCTATAATAATTTAAGCCCAAAAGTTTGTGAGAATGGATATAGGGACGTATGTTTGTTACTCCTTAACGCTAAAACTATTAAATGGATTTTGATAAACCTTTACTATAATGCCTTAGCTTAGGTATGAATTAAAAAAGCACATATGTTATTATTAACAATAATATTGTGAGAAATATTTACGCAAATGAAGCTGCGGAAACCTGCAAGTTGTTTTTTTATTTAAAACAAAAAAAAATGTTGACAACAAAAATCGCGGATAGCACATGGGGTAAAACGGATATCCAAAAACATGCCTGCATAAAAATAAATGTGTAACGTCACAATATTAGCAGTCCTTACAGTAATAAAGTATATATCGAATCTTCAAAGCGGATAATGAAGTGAAACAACCGTCCTAGTTGCACAATACCATCATACAGTTATAAGGAAGTCAGTTTCCTGGCATCGGGATGAACTGGTTAGGAGTTGTACACACTGTGCCAAACATCTGCACAGGTCAGAAATGACAAAGGGTGGAAATGCATGAGAGAAAAAAGGAAAGAATTGACGGATAGAGAAGAGGGAGAAGGATTTAACGCGCTAATTCTGGGCATCTCACGCAGTCAAGTTTATCTGTTCGAGGACTATTTTGTCCTAGCAACTATTATGTGATCATAAGTTTTCGTACCATGTATAGTTTCACTGCTATTTTAACACCGTACGTATTTGTTACCAATTTTATACTTGTGATTCAATTATTTTTTGACACCAAGTCCATAATTTAAAGAGCTTAAACTTGGCTATAACGTAACCACGAGCTTACTTTTAAGGTCGAAAGTGATTAAATCTTTAATTTTCAATATTTTTCCAATTATCATCATCATCTTGATAAACAATGATTAAGCGTATCCAATGGAATGTTATTGTACTCTGTCTCAGTACTTTTAAGTATTCCACCACTAATTAAACTCTCTGCACTCCTAAGCGGTTGATTGGTAGAGACTGCCACAAGGCATTAAGCCACCAATTGCACAACTCACAGTCAAATAGATTTCAAAAAAAAGTGAGTAAATTAAAGTCAGCCTGTAACGCCCAACTGCTGGGCAAAGGCCTTACCTCAATTATAAGGTAGTTCGAGCCATACTTCATCACGCGGGCTCAGTGCGGGTTGGTGGAGGGGTGTTTGCAAGGCAAGCAACTAACCCTGTTGTCAGATATTATCAAACCGCCCAGGATTAACGACTACTATCAACTGATATTAGCGGGATCAGATTTCAATTAAGCAATTATTGAATTGAATTGAATTTTTATTTATTTGACACACATTACATTCAAATTACATTATATAAATAAAAAAAACAATTAAAAACAACTAAAATTAAATTCATAAAAAAACAAAAGACAAAAACAAAGCGCCCAGGTGTGCCAAAAAGGTCCCCACTCAGTATATGTGCGGGAACCCCTGCTAGGCACTGGGTGTAAACACACACTTAAATAGAAAAAAAACAACAACAAAACACAAAAAAAAGATTACATTATTACAATTAAATAAGAAACATAAATCATTTATTCATTAATTATCATATTATATTAAAATTAAAAGATTCTTAACAAACTAAATATTTACAGTACTAGCTGCGCTTGCAGCGCCCTCATCTCGCCGGTCTCGTACCGGTCGCGCGGGCGTGCGTTCCAACCCTAGTATCTGTTATCTGTATCTGTCAAATAAGTAGACCCGCCCTGCAACCCACACCTATCCAAAAAAAAAATGAACGAAATCGCCACGTTTCGCTTTGTAAAAAACCACACCCCAGATTCAAAATTAATTTCAGTTTGTAGCCGAGTTAAAAATTAGAAGCACGGCTGAACGAAGAAACAGAAAGCGATCTAGCCTCCTGTTTGGTGCGTGGATCTTGCCATGCCCCCACGTACGACGCGCATACCATGTTGGTAAGTTAATGGAACCGAATCACGTATGATTTTTTGCCTCTTCTTGTTGGCTTGAGAGAAAGGCCTTTTTGCATTGTAACTGAAAGGTTTTTTCCCTTTCAGGGCGCGCACCGTAGGGGGCAAGGAGTTCCAGCATCGCGTGGCGGCGAAACGGAAAGATCCCCGGAAGGTCACTGTGCGATGTCGGGGAGTCAGAAATACAGGCGTGCACGCTCTTCTCCCCCGCCCGTTCCCACCCCATGCCCAAAGCAGCTTTTCCTCCAAATATGCAGGTTTATGGGTTTTTATTATTCCAAATAGCAAAGTTGCTAGGTGTAGTTTTCGGCGTGCTTCCATTTTTAATATATTTGCTGCATTAAGATAAGGCGTGACATGAGTCCGTGGTGGAATGTGAAAGCAGAATCTAGCACATGCATTTTGCACCCGCTGGATGAGCTTTGCAGACCCTGCGAGTAAGCATGGACCATATACTGTGTCGCAGTAATTGAGTTTCGAAAGAATCAGCGATTCGCACAATACTATTCTCCGTTTTTCACACAAATAAGGTCTGATTTTATACAGCAGCCTCAGTCTGTAGAAACAATTCTTTACACATTCCGCAACATGGCTCTCGAATCTGAGGTCGCTGTCAAAAATCAAGCCCAGGTTACTGGCCCTGTCCACTCTTTCAATTGGTTCAGCGTTTATTGTTATTTGAATTGCAGCATTATCAAGTTTGGCCAAATTCTTAACCGTCCCAACAACCATAACCTTTGTCTTCCTAGCGTTTAATGTAAGTGCGTTGGCAGAGCAGCAGTCCACTATTCGCTGCAGCTCATCATTGATCCTGGTAACAGCATCTTCACATTCTGCAGGGGCAAATGGCAGGTACAGTTGTATGTCATCAGCGTACATGTGGTACCTGCAATATCTGATACATTTTGTGATATCTGCGCTGTAGATAATGTACAGGATAGGCCCCAGAATTGATCCCTGTGGCACTCCTCTGTTAACAGTTCTCTGTTTACATTGCAGTATAGTGCCATCAGGTCCTTTCAGCTCCACATATTGACGTCTATCAGTCAAGTAACTGTGGAACCATTTTACCGTGCTAGTGTCCAAGCCAAAGTACCTCAGCTTAGATAGGAGCAGGGGAATGCTTATGGAGTCAAACGCCCGTGAACAATCAAGTAGTAGCAGGATTGGGACCAGTCCCTGGTCTTTGGCTGACAGAAGGCTGTCCACAACATCCGCCAGGGCCGTGGCCGTCCCAAATCCCTTGCGAAAGCCTGACTGCAGAGATGGAAGCAAATTATTTTTCTCTAGGTAGCTGGTCAGCTGGTCGCATACTATTCTCTCCAACACTTTAGATGCACATGGCAGAAGACTTATTGGCCGAAGCTCCTGCAGAGATGTTGGGTGGCTGGACTTAGGCAGAGGCTTGACAATGGCCACTTTCCATTCATCGGGGAATTGACTCTCCATTATAGAGCGATTGACTATGGCTGTGATTGTAGCCAGTGAGTATGGGAGGGTCAGCAGCAACATATCCAACGATACTCCGCCACTCCCCAGAGCATTTGATTTCAGTCCTTTGATTGTTTTCATAACTGTTTCCTGCCCCACCGTTTGCAAAGAGAAGGTAGCAAAGCCATCAATTCTATGGTACTCAAAATAAGTCAGCTGTGAGATGGTGACCTCACCAGCACTGGGAACATTAAGGAAGAATGAATTGATTGTATCAGGATCATTGAATATTATCGGTAGTTCAGTGTTGGATTTTTTGTTTGGAAGCACCGAGTCCTTAAGGTTTTTCCATAACCTTTTTGGATCACTGAGTTTATTATTGATGTTATAGGTAAAGAAGCAGGACTTTTAATTAAAAATAAAATAACAGCGAAACTTTACGACGTTGATATTAAGATAACGATTTTGTCCGAGTACAGTTTAATTGAGTCAGTTATCATAATAATGATCGTGTCCTATATGTTGGCAACTCCAACAATAACAAACTTTTTATATGTTTTTTATATGTACTTGTCTATGACAGCAAATAATTATCTTTTGTTCACACTTTCTTCTCATCTGACTTCTATAAGTTTATACGGTTTATGTTGTGTCCTTAGCAAATAAATATAATTTTGTCCTCACGGAGTCTTTTATAATCAACCAAGTAAACCAGCCCACGCAATCAGTGCCTACAGCGAATAATTACAGTCCACTCTTAAAGAAGCACAAGGCGACCACGAGAACATCTGGTCCACGAGCCTACGATATTGGTGAAGTTTGGGTTGACAAGGATTTCAAAGGCAACAATAATATAAAGGAGCAACTGCAAGTAAAACCGCATACAATATCATCATATCATTCTTCCAACAAGTGCTAGAAATACCTCATTCATTTCACGCAATAGGACATACTTTCATCGTGCGAGAAAGAGGAGCACACTCATATGAGCGAGGAACGAGTGCGAAGGAGACAAAGAAATCAACACGAAGTTACTAATTTCTGCGCAGCCTGCGTAGCTTCTACCAGTGACGGGACGAACTCAATCGACCAATCAGATTGCCCCATTCACGTCAACGACTTGCGACTGTCTACGTCTGTCTGCGTCTGTCTGCGTCTGCTGCGTCAACAGGACAGCTGCCAACTGCCATTTTATCGGCTCTCGTTTGGTCGTGGCGTGTTTGTATTTATTATCATTAATGTTTTTTATACCTAGTTTATACCTTTTTTATGCGTAGTATTGTTTTGATATCAGTCATAATAATGACCGAACAAGGTGATTTAAAAAGCTTAAAGGCTGCACGAGGTTACGCCAAGGCGTCACTAACAAGGGTGCACACTTTCAGTCAAGATGTAGCATCTCTTGCAAATATTTCGTTAGTGACAGCGAGTAACCTTGTAAAACTTTTTCGCCAGTATGAGGAATGCAATATGGCCATCCTCGCATTAGATGAGACAGATGCTGAGGATATTGCCGTAGTGGAAGAAAAATATTTCCTCTCGCTAACACTTTTAAATGACGCCATTATGGCAAATAGCATGCCTTCAGGCCCCAATAATGAACACAAAGTGAGAACGAGGCTACCTGAAATTAAAATTCCAGCATTCAGTGGTAAGTACAGTGATTATACACCATTCATTAACTTGTTTAAAGCAGTCGTACATAGTGACTCATCTTTAGATAATATCCAAAAGCTTTATTATTTACGATCCTTCTTACAAAAGGAACCCTTGGACTTAATTAAAAATTTACCAATAGAACCATCGAGCTACAATGTAGCGCTGCGGCTTCTCGACTCTCGTTTCAACCACAAGTTTAAGATAATTAGCGAACATATTAGCACTTTGCTCGATCTTAACACGTTACCAAACTCAAACCCTAATAATATTAGAGAATTTGTTTCACTTGTTAAACAGTCTCTATCAAGTCTCAGGAATTTAAACGTCAACATCACAACTTGGGATCCAATTGTTTTAACCATTCTTTTTCGCAAATTAGACATATACTCTGCACGTGCCTATCAACTAGAAAGGAGCACCGACACAAATCCCAGTGTTGAGGATTTTCTCCAATTTATGGACAAAAGAGCTTTGGCATTGGAGAATGTAGAGCCGCAGAAGTATGGGTAGATCTCCAAGGCAGTGGTAAACATTGCTGCAGCATCTACAAGTGAAGCAAGTTCGGCGTGTCAATACTGTAAGTCCAAAGAACACAAATTATTTGCATGCAACAAGTTTAAAACCTTGCCTTCTGCACAACGAGTCAATTTTGCGAAAGAAAACGAACTCTGCAATGTGTGTCTGAACCCGCATCGTGTAAATGCCGATTTCACTTTAGATGTAGTATGTGCAAACAAACACATAATACACTACTACATCACGAAAAGCAAGAATCAGGCCCGATCACATTAATTTCAAACACGGAGTCTAACAGGGTATTACTCCCCACTGTAAAAATAAAACTTTATTCCAGGACTGGCACCGCGGTTCATGTGAGAGCTATTTTGGACTCTGCTTCACAGATTTCTTTGATAACAAGTAAAGTAATTGATATTTTGGGTATAACACCTAACAAGGATGGTACTAATATAGTAGGAGTGAGCGAGACTACTAACATTTCTAACTATTCTGTTCCTTTAGAAGTGTTCTCACTGGCTACACCTTACCAAGTCACTGTAAACTGCCATGTGCTAGATAAAATAACTTGCAAAATACCCCAATACAAAGTAGATACAACTTCTCTGTTTATACCTTCCGGTGTGTCATTGGCTGATGCTGATTTCCATACACCAGCTGAGATAAACATGTTACTTGGAGCCGATGTATTTTTTACCACACCATGCTGTTTTTAACAGAGCAACGAGCTACTCAGCAACCTGCTTGGCAATCTAATAAAGAGCAATACCTGCAACCATGCTTCATTAACACAAGGTTTGGTCATGTCATAGGCGGTGCTCTACCACAGTCTACAAATCAGAACACAAGTAAGGTCTCACTTTTATGTCTAGATTGTAAATCTGATCTTAATGATACCTTACAACATTTTTTCGAAACTGAAAAGGTACCTGAAACTTACACTGAGAAACTTTCCGAGCATGATTTGTGTGAAAATGTTTTTAAAACAACAACAATCCTGAAAGATAATAAGTTTCAAGTAGATTTACCTTTAAAATTACCATTGAGCAAAATTAATAATTCTCTTGGTAATTCATTTGAATTTGCCTATTATAGGTTTCTCAATCTTGAAAAAAAGTTGCAAAAAAACCCCAACTTACTTTCCGAGTATGAAAAGTTTATTAATGAATACATAGAGTTAGGCCATGGTCACTATGTCGATTTCAATTCATTAGATTTTCGCAACGATCCTATGTATTTCTTACCACACCATGCTGTTTTTAACGAAAATAGCACGACTACTAAGACAAGGGTGGTTTTTGATGCATCTATGCGAACTGATAAGAAGATATCTCTTAACGACTTGTTACTCAATGGGCCTCCTGTTCAAAAGGAGCTGTTTGACATTATGCTTTTGTTTCGCTTTGGTAAATATACGTTTTCCACTGATATACGTCGCATGTTTCGCTGTGTCAACGTTAATCCTGCTCACACTTGCTTACAAAATATTTTGTGGAGGAACAATGTTAATGATGATATAAAATGTATACGGTTGGACACGGTAACATATGGTCAAAAGAGTTCAAGTTTTCTTGCCACACGCTGTTTGTACGAACTTGCTTGTATACATGAGGACGAATTTCCATTAGCCTCCTACGTTTTAAAAAACTGTACATATGTGGACGATGCTTGCTATTCAAACTCTGATATTAATTTGGTCATCGAAGCTAAGAAACAGTTATGCGAGTTACTATGTAAAGGTAATTTCTTTACTCATAAATGGGCATCTAATTGTCGAGAAATATTACAAGGGATTTCGCCAGATAAACAACAATTTGATAATTTCGATTTACAAAAGAATGATCTTTATATTAAAACTTTAGGTATGACACTTAATATTTCTAAAGATTGCTTTGTGATGTCATGTCCTGAACCTTTTGAAATTAAAACCCCTAACAAAAAACAGGTTTTAAGCTATATTTCTAAATTTTATGACCCTCTAGGATTCATGTCTCCTGTTATAATGAAAGCAAAGGCCTTCATGCAAAAACTATGGTCAGAAAAAATAGGTTGGAATGAACTTCTTCCACTAACTCTTAAAACTGAATGGCTTATTTTCGCAACAAAACTGTCGGATATGAAAACTTTTATTGTTCAAAGGAATATTATTATTCCTAGCAAAACAATCGCTGTGCAACTCATCGGCTTTGCTGATGCTTCATTCACAACCGGTTATGGCTGCTGTGTATACCTTCGGGTGGTAGATGACTCAGGTAAGGTTACTATTTCTTTACTCTGCTCTAAATCTCGAATTAACCCCCGCAATAATAAGGCACTAACCATACCGCGACTTGAGCTCAATGCAATGCTTTTGCTTACAAAGTTAATAAACAGAGTCTATGATACCCTCAGCTTGAAAATTAAAATTGATGAGGTTTTCTTGTTCTCTGATTCACAAATTTCGCTTGCGTGGATAGCTACAGAGCCCATGAAACTCAACGCTTACGTTGCGAACAGGGTTAAGGTAATTCGAGAGAGCACCGCTAGGTGGCGCTGGCTCTACGTAGCCACCAAGGAGAACCCCGCAGATCATGTGAGCAGAGGATTAGATCCTGACGAGCTGATTAACTGCGAACAATGGTGGTCAGGTCCTTGTTTCCTGAAAGACAGTAAGTACGATTTTAAAAATGGAATTACTTCATTGTCTCTAAATGACGTACCTGAGATGAAGCAACCCCCTGCGTCCTCCGATGCTAAAATGTCTCTCGTCCTTCAATCCAGTGACGATATCTACCAAGCTATTAATAAATTCTCTGATTTAAATAAAATGACACGAATAATGGCATACATTCTCAGGTTTTGTCATAATATAGATATAAAAAATAAGAATAACAAGGTTTCGAGTTCTTATTTATCACCTTGCGAGTATCGAAAAGCTTTGCATAAGATCATTCGACACGAGCAAGGCATCTATTTTAAAGATGAAATAAATAGTTTATGTAGTAACTGTGAAAATATCAAGGGTTCTTTAAAACCTTTGCACCCGTTTTTAGACAGCAAAGATATGCTTCGAGTAGGCGGTAGAATTGAGCACTCCTCAGTATCTTTCTCTCAAAAGCACCCGATCATATTGCCTAAAGCATCTCGTATCACTGAGCTTATTATACACCATGAGCACATAAGATTATTACATGCTGCTCCTAGATTGTTATTATCTAGCTTAAATAAATCTTACTGGATTGTAAATGGTTACAAACATGTTAAGAAGATAATTCATAAATGTTTATTTTGTTTTAGGATGAAAGCAGAATGCGCCAAACAATTAATGGGTTCCTTGCCACCTGAGAGGGTAACTGCCTGCCGCCCATTCCAAAAGATAGGCGTAGACTTCGCGGGTCCCATCCCTGTCAAAAACTCGCGCGTGCGACGTGCTGTACAGACAAAAGGGTACATATGTGTGTTTGTCTGTTTCGTAACAAAGGCCGTCCACTTAGAGCTTTCATCGGACATAAGTACTGACGCTTTTCTTGCTTGTTTTAAGCGCTTTATAGCGCGACGTGGCCTACCAACAGACGTGTTCTGCGATAATGGTGGTTGCTTCAAGGGGGCAAGGAACGAATTAAGCCGTTTGTATGAACTTCATGCTTCACAAAGTCATCAAGCACGGGTGCTAGATTATGTTACTCAACAAGGTATAGCCTTTCATTTTACCCCAAGTTACTCACCAGTTTTTGCTGGCCTTGCCGAAGCATCTGTGAAAAGCATGAAGTTCCACCTAAAACGCATAATACAGAATTATGTACTAACATACGAACAATTGAATGCAATATTATGTCAGATAGAAGCAGTTCTAAACTCTAGACCGTTGTTACCTGTATCAGCTCGAGATGTAAACGATTTTAGCTACCTTACACCGGGGCATTGGTTGATAGCCACAGCATTAACTTCATTTCCTAAAAACCAGGTTATAGATGTACCTACAAACAGAATTAAATTTTGGGAGCCATGTAATAAAGTAAGATCCCACTTTTGGAATATTTGGCATAAGTAAGTACTACTTAAATGCTCTTCAGTCTCGTCCTAAATGGCGTGACAGTGAAACAACGTTGAAGTTGGCGATTTAGTTATCTTAAGGGAGCCTAATGCCCCACCTCTTACTTGGCCTATGGCCAGAGTGATAAAGGTCTATCCAGGGTTAGACAACAAAACGCGTGTTGTGGATGTCATAACACCTAATAGAAAGATATATAAGAGATCACTAACGGCCGTTCCCTATATCCATTCTAACTGTGGTTTTGCCCTACTAGAGTTAGAAATGGTTATCTACCTTTAGATTTTTTGTTTCTATAAACCTACTGGCAGTAGGGTAAACTATCTCTGGATGCATCTTATCGATGGGAGGACGGATAGCTTACTAGGGATAGGCATTTGTATGAAATTGACATTTATTGCGTTCCTATAATGTTTTTCATCTGACTGTCAGTCAGTTTGACTATCTCTAGTAACCCCAGAATTCAATCCTAGGATTTTGGAGGATAACGCTCTTGTACACCCTGGCAAATTACTAGTTTTAAATGTTTTATTGATTTATTTATGTAAAAGTCCTTCTGCTCACAAGGTTAAGATAGAAACTTTCTCCCTAGTGGCGAAGATGTTCCTTTACCCTAAGAAACTGACCCTAGCCATAACCCCGCCTAACAAAAGATACTTAGATATAATAAGGATGATGTGGTAGGAGAGCTGCGTTCAGGTCATCCAGGGCAGCAGTGTTAAGATGGTAGGTAGGTGGTGGGACCCGCTACCAGTCTGACAGACTGCCCAAACTGATCATATGGACGGATAAAGGTGTCTGCTGCAGTGAAGGGAAATGAGAACAACAAGGACGGATAATATCTGATTTATTGGTATTAAATTAGTTTATTTAAAATATTAACAGATACATTAATAGGTGGGCCGCCAGTGTGAGTTCCGACGGTGCTGGATTCTGCTATGTAGGTCACTGACGTGTTCGTAGTTGTAGAATGTAAGGTGCTACTTCGTACAATTTATGAAAAACATATAAGTTTCTGGTGGCGAACAATATTGAATCCAAGTTCAAGCAGTCAACTTTTTCTCTGGGAACAGCTGAGTGACTGGGAAGGTACCCGATGCTTTGCATAGCATTCGATGAGCCTGAATTCCACCAGCATCATGAAAGATGTAAATAAAACAAATCAGTATAACATGAAAACAACTGGTATTTAAGCAAAGGATATTGACCAAAACTCTATAGAAACTCTGCACACTTTGCGGCAGCATTCGTCTTTACAAAATGTTTGGATAAAATATATACCTAAATATTTGAAAGAATACACACAAAAAATATTTTTGATAAATAATCAGGTTTACAAGGAATTCAACGGCAGATTAGGCATTTTGAGGTTATGTTTTGTGATTGCAGAGTTAATGCACCTCACCTACATTCATTTTGATACATTCAGAAGGTAATTGTTATATTTTACTAAAGTAATTCAATACTTAATAACTTAGTTACCCTTAAAATACCAGTACAATTATAATTCAAACAAGATTTTTAAAATATAAACTACAAAGACGCAATCTGGACCCGGCTTTGGTCAATATCCTTTAAAAACCGTAAACGACTTGTTTGTGAAAGTACAATTGATACTCACTCACTGCACTTATTTTATGGAAATAAAGTCCTCCTTGAATACATTGTTTACCAGCTGGACACATTGTTTTTTCTAAGCAACCGGACTGATAGCATTCTGAAACGTTTGCGAAAATAAACTGGAACTATAACTTTCTATTTCTTTTCAATCGGTCGTTTTGAATTTTAAAATTTATAAATACTTTTTACGTTAAAAAGTATTAATTTTCAATCAAGTGACGTAGGTATGATGTCAATCAATCAGCTGTCTGTCAGAACTCAAAAACGTTCCATTTTACGTAAAGTCTATGCATGCTTCACATAATATTTTTACTCAAAATAGAATATATATATAATTAGGTACATAGCAATAAAAATAAATATTATTTTAAACGCATTATATAAATATTATCCTTGGTGTATCATAATGACCACAAATATCGTGAAAACGTTGACGCGACGTAATTGAGAGGGTTTTGTACAACTGCGTAATTCGAAACGTAAGGAAGGGCTTGGATAATGTGGCCTATCTTCTGCTAACTGGAGATAAGCAAAACCTATCTGTAATATAGAAACTGTTTATTATGGTCGATAGCTGGTAACAACAGTTCGAGGATAGCTATCTATCTTTGATCTTAGTTTGCATATAGGGAACGGCCGTAAGTGGTATATGTATTTTACCCTTTGAATAAGTTGTTATGTGACTTACCTTTTCTTTAAACGATGCTAATAAGACACTAAGCACTAAGCGTAGAATACATTTTTATTTTCAACTATGAAATGTTTTTATTTTATAAAATGCTATTTAAAGTGTAGCATGCATTTGTTTCAATTTTATTACTAACTATTAATTATTTATAAGTGGTTAAAAGAAACTATTATGGAATTTGCAAATATGATGAATGTTTATTTTTACAAACTATTTATGTGGCGATATGCTGGATGCAATAATATAAAATTCGGATATCTTGAATACATTAGTATATATAACTTGTAACATCAATTTCTCTGGCGCCCCCAGCATGTTGGCAACTCCAACAATAACAAACTTTTTATATGTTTTTTATATGTACTTGTCTATGACAGCAAATAATTATCTTTTGTTCACACTTTCTTCTCATCTGACTTCTATAAGTATATACGGTTTATGTTGTGTCCTTAGCAAATAAATATAATTTTGTCCTCACGGAGTCTTTTATAATCAACCAAGTAAACCAGCCCACGCAATCAGTGCCTACAGCGAATAATTACAGTCCACTCTTAAAGAAGCACAAGGCGACCACGAGAACACTATAGTTCTTCAAAAATTAGTAAATACATTTGTGTGTGCACGCCTTACGATGCAACTCCTAAGTGATAGGAAGTGCGCTTTGACATAGGAAGCCACGGCGAACTTAGGAAGTATCTCCACTATGCTGTGAATGCTGTATAGCGGCAAATTGTCGAAGTTAACATGACAATAATATTAAAACAGGGTGGCAAATTGAGGTTTTGCCAAATTTTAGGAGGTAAATGAGACCCACAATAGCAACAAATTTTACTATGGGGCCCTGATTCAAATTAAATTTTTCGTCATTCCATATAATACCATCAATGTTACTGACTCATTCATCTGAAATGATTTCGACCAAGACCAAATTGAAAAATAAATATGTGCGGACAACAGCACGTCAAGGTAAATACTGCGGTATCTTATGCAGTTGTAATAAGGGTTAGTTTGCAGCAAAAGTGGGTAACCTGATGTGCTGTTGACAATTGATGGCCTCATTCTCCTCTTAAAATTTGGCAATACCTTACAAAATCTCTATACTTATTGACTGACTGACTGTAAAAGTTATTTTTGTACCTATTATTTCTGTTGAGATCGACTAGTTTATAATAACAATATGCATTTTATAAGACACTGTTACGTAACAAGAGTGTTAATTCGCGCACAGTCTTGACTTTTGACACCAATTACAATAAAAATGTGATTTAGAAACCGCCTAAACTCAATAGAACCCTAGCCAATTTGTGGCCAGTCACAACGACTAACCAACTGCGCGGGACATATTATAGTGCACAAGTGTGTGCGCAAACACAGGTGCACTCACCCGCACAATCTTCACCTCTCACTCTCATAGCCCAATAGGACAGCAACGGCGCAGGACCCACGGCTTTAAGTGCGACCTACTTATCAACCTAATCCGTAATCGTATTTTATTACATACACGCTTCATTTTCATAATTTTAAATATTATCTGAAACAAAAGTAACGTGATGTTGCTTTGGTTCATTCTAAGTCGATAGATCTACTTAATATGCAGTCTCAAAATCACTAGATGACTCTCGCTCACAATATCATTACGTACCTGAGGTGGAAGTCTTGACCACACACATTGACACATTTAATTGTCGAACCCTCGCGCTCGAATTACGCTCAGAAAAAAATCGTGTGTAGTGGTTTAAAACATGTTTAAAAATCTTCTTAATCAATAAAAACACGAATACTCTAATTTCTTCTCAGCCTTTTCCGAGCGCCATCTAGTGTTCGACAGATAAAACTGGTCCAGACTACCGCGCCCGGAAAGTTTCTTGAATGCAGTAATTAGGAAGTAGCTTAGACACCGGATGCTGCAAAACTAATTACTACCTCAAACTTCCAACTAAACAGAGGTAAGCTATATTCGTTTCCCAGATCTAGTATAATAGCTTTAGGCCTGATTTTTCCAACGTTAGATAAGACTTATCAGACAGAATAATTATAAAAAGACCGATTTTAAATAAGATTTAATTATGCTTTAGAATGTTTTTAACACTCACAGTGTCATATTTTTATATTCATAAAGATGAAATAAGAAACCAAAAATTTGCGCACGGGCGGGACTTGAACCAGCAACCTTTTGGCATACCGGGCCAAACGCTCTTACCAATTGAGCTACCGTGCTGTTAGTCCGACCCTGCGAAATTGCTTAGGATTTTATGTAACTTTCACATGTTTAAGAAATTATTGGTAAGAATTGTGATCTAAATTTCAGAACATTTAACACTTCTATCAAAAATACAACAAAATTCAAAACAAATTGCTAGAATTCGGTAAATAATAGAATGATCTATAGAAATTCACATGTAAATACATATCTAACTTGTTTGACTCACACAAATATGCAATTTACGATCTTTTTTACTTAGTACAGTTTTTACGACGAAATTAAAGTTATTTTCATCCCGACATCACATGACACGGCCTCCAAAGAATTTTAATTGTTCCCTTTATACCGTACATTTGTCCGTCTGCCCGCTTTATAAGATCGTATTAGATTTACTGCTGTTAGAAAAACAAGCTATTTTAGGCGAACTAAACCCGATTTAAATTAGTTTTGGTTTAGAACTTTCACTTTGGGGACAGTAATAGGATTTAGTGGAGATTTTAATTTCAACTGTTTGTTCCTAACAATATATTTTAATTCTATTGCCAAAAATAGAGTTTGGATTTACGTTTTTAATGACGACGAATTCTTTCTGATAGTGTTTTAGCAATTCAGGCAATCAGGTTCTAGATGTTTTTTTACCTGTGTGTAGTGTGAAACCTAAACAATGTTTTTTTTGGAAGTATTTTGGTATTTCCTATTGCATAAAGCATAAAGCAAAATTCCATGTAAAAGCTAAAATATATATTCAGGGGCCCTATTTTAGAATCACTCGCTAGAATATGGCGTGTGATTTTCGTTCGAAAATAAAATGTGCATATCAACAATGGAAATTACGCGAAGTACAGACGGTAGTACTCACAAAATTCAATATCTTTATTTTAAATTACTCCCGTGAGAAATTACACTAATTTTTATTGGAAAATAGGACATTAATCAATCAATATCACACGCCATTTTGACGCAAGTGATTCAAAATATTGCCCAGAACGAGCTGCATGATATTCTGTCCGCGACATTTGTGTTCCATATTTCAAACGCTGAAACTGTTTTACTATTCAATGACACTACTAGCAATAGCGACTATTAAGCTATGCTATGTTCTGCTCATCAACTTGCATGGTTCTGAAATTACATGTTATTTTAATTAAAAAGCTTAATTAACGTAACAACAAGTAACAGTTTAACCCATTAACGCCGAAATGAAAACTACGTATAATTCAACCTGAACGATGCTTTATATCGTTATTAATTAACTTCAATAATAACACTATGAAGAAAAATAAAGGAAAAAATACTGGAAGTTGTGGTTTTAGGGTGTACTATGTTTAGTACAATTTAAGGGGATACTGAGCGAAGGGATCTCTCTCAAATAATTATTTTGAAAGGCACTTCTGACATGCTGTTTTGACTTAATTGGAACACGCATTACATCTTAACTAGGTAGGTACTATTTAGGGCTTTTAAGCTATTATTATTCATTTTTTCTTCTTTTTCCTCTAATCTAGATTTTAAGGGTCTTGATTTATGGTACTTTTTGTAGCACAAAAGCTCGCGTATGCATATAGCCTAAAACGAATTTGCAATACAAAGCCTTCACTAAAGCTATTTACGACACTTTTGTGATGACAAGCAATAAAGCCGCATCACCGATGAGGTAAAAATGTTGACTTCCATAGTAATGAAATCTTTCCCAACGTTCCCGATGGTTGTTTTTATTACTAGCAGCTAACTACAGTCAAAGATTATAGAACAGTAGCTATGATGAGTCTCTAATACCATCATTATCTTCTCGACATTAGGCAAAGATAACAAAAGTTGAAAGTGGTATTAAGGTTCCAACTAGGAGAAAATGTGTGCCTGTATTCTCTTCTGCATTCTCATTCTGCTTCATGTAATTTCATCTATAAAAAAGTGCCGTGATAATATTTTCGGTGCCCTAGGAGGTATGAGTCCTATAAAAGACTTAAATAACCTTTTCGACTATGAAACATTACAGTTGTTCGTCTCAAAGCGTAAAATGTGTACTAAACACAATCCTAGGCATGATGTTGATTACTGGATACTCAACGGCATCGGTTTTTGTAAACCATTTTTTTTCTGTCATAAAAGGTTGTCGTTTCGTCATTTCAAACATTAAGAAATAGTTTTCTGGTGACAATTAGTACATGAGAAAATATCAAACCGACCATATTTTGAAGTGAACATTAATATATAGAAATAAGAATTACATAAGAAAACATTCAACAATATATTTAATGTGCCAGCTAGATCCTCAAGTTACCTATTGTACTAAATATAGAACAGCAACACTTGAGGTGTAATATCACGGAAATCTTTTGACAACTTTAAGTTTTTCTTGTCTTTTATAATAGTTAATGATATAAACGAACAATGTATCACACATTTTGATAGGTATAAGAGCAATTTTTTTAGAGTGAAGTAAATAAGTTGCCGCTAGTAGACACAAAATAAATCACGTGAGTAGAAAAGCCACAAATCTTCTTTTTTTCAATATATACTTTTATTTTTTCGTTTCAGATACATAAACATTAGTTTACCAGCAAAAAATATTTCCGGGGTCAAAAAGTTGTATTTAATAACTTTAATGCTAGGTAAAAGTTGTGTACTATTTATAGTACGGCGGGCGTTAAAAGGTTAATTGGAGTCATGCTATAGAAGTCCTTAGTGTGATTAGGTTTTTGAACAGAATTGAGTAACATTTGCATGCCATTCTATAAATTTAATGTAGCTTCAGCTCAGAATGTTCTTTTAAGTTTTTTGACGGCTAACAGCTTTTAGAGTTAAAATCGTTTGGAGTAACGCCCTGTAGTTTATGTTGTGTCGTGTGTGAAAGCGATTTTCGTTTGGAAGTGGTTAGGAACGACTCGACCGTACATAGCTCTTAATTAATACGAAACGTGAATGAGTTATTTCTAATAACAGCGCAGGATCGACCAATTAAAATCAGTCCTTAACAATTAGTCGAACTACGAATTGACAAAACACATTACCCGCCAATTATTGGCGGCCATATTGCCGCGCCCGATTATTATCTTTTACGGTTATTGGTCGAACGGACACTCGATGGGTGTTATACAAAAATATTCAGTATCATCATTTCTTTACCTGTGTTAAATCTAGTGACCAAGATTCACTAGAAATAATGGTATTATTTTGATGAGGGTTTTAAAATAGTACACACACACAAGATATGCACACATGCAATACACAAACAATTACACACCAACACACATTCACAAACTTTATTTTTAAAACATAAATCAATATTTTCTTCAATTTCTGATAATCTAATTTTTGACATGTATTTAATTTCATTAACACACCTACTTCTGAACTGTTGCAAGGGCTTTGAGTCAAAACAAACCCTAGTACAAGCATTTCTAAAATTCTTTAATAAAAAAAATAAACGAAACCGACTAGACTTATTTATTTGGTTTTTGACGCTATGGCAGAAAAATAATTGTTAGATATGGGATTGCTACCATGTGTACCTAATTGTTTATAATTATAATTATTAGCTCATCTATACTTAATATTATAAAGCTGAAGAATTTGTTTGTTTGTTTGTTTGTTTGAACGCGCTTATCTCAGAAACTACTGGCCCGATTTGAAAAAATATTTTTACGTTGGATAGTCCATTTATCGAGGAAGGTTTTAGGCTATATAACGTAAAGATACGACTCATAAGACCACAGCAGCAATGAAATATGTTGCGAAAACGGGAGAAAGATATTCCTTTTGAGAGCTTTCGCTGCGTACGCTGCGAAAACCGCTTAAGTTACACAAAAATCATGTATGACAGAATTGTTCAGCATTAAGAGTTCTATAATAAAGTCCGCGACAGCATATGTCTATCTTTTATGGTTGACTTACTACAACCTTTTTTATGTTAATAAATTTGTAAAAAAATAATGCATTATTTTTAAAGGTGTATTATACACACAGGTTTTAATTCTTATCAAAATAAATACATTTATCATCACAAAACATCACGCTGCGACGGGAGGGGAGGGAGCAAACTCAAAACGCGCGGACGAAGTCGCGGGGGACCGCTAGTAAATAATAAGGTACTTCACGTTTGTATGGGTAACAACGTCACTTGATATTTACAACATAATAAGTTTTTTTATAAACTTATTGTACATAAATCACAGTTATAACTATTTTTAACGACACAAGATACGGCGACTAATAAATATTACGAGTGACCTCAGCGCCATCTCGCGCTGGAATTACATCTTAGCAATCCCGTATCTAATATTTTAACGTGAGTGGCCACGGCAGTATTTATAATTATTTACAGAACGCTTAATTTAACTTGATATAGGTTTGTTCTTGACTCTTAACTAGCCCAAATAAAGTGTTGGAAAAAAAGCTGTTAAAACTAATCATTTCAACAAAAATCGCTTACTGGCCTTTCAGAATGCTAAAACAAATCGGTGACTATGAAACTATATTTTCAAGCTTACTCAAATACTAATTGTATGACCTAAGAAGTAAGTAAGTATTTATATGTATCTATTATACATTTTCGCATAGAACAAACCCTCTTAGTAACGCTTTGATTGTGGTCAACGCGTGACTCCGATATTCGAATTAATTTTAATATTTCGATTTGGCCACCGATTTAAATGTACGACGTAAAAACGAAGTGTTATTGGACGCTGTTCACTTTTGTTGTCAATTGTGTTTGTGGTATAGTTTGCTTTCGATTTAACGAATATTTAGTTAAAATTTGACACGTTGAAAATATAGCACGAAAACTTGGGCTAAAGGTTTTTGTCCACTATAGTGGAGCATACCAAGACCGTGCGAGGAACGTGTTGGGCAAAAAATATTCTTTGTATTGAAAACTATGCCAGCTTGCCCTCTAGACTGTGTTGTTCTGTTACCGACTTGGACGAATAAACCACTGGACGCGCAATGACGGGAAATTTCGCTTGTGCCCCCTTAGCCACGAAGCGGGCTTTTTGGCCTCACTTACAGATGACGTCTTGTCAGTACGGTGATAGAGCTCAGTGAGAAACATTGACGGAAAAAATGGGTAAATGTGGCATATTTTTGTGT
This sequence comes from Pyrausta purpuralis, assembly GCA_963924145.1. Lineage (NCBI taxonomy): Eukaryota > Metazoa > Arthropoda > Insecta > Lepidoptera > Crambidae > Pyrausta > Pyrausta purpuralis. The sequence continues at coordinate 21,883,296 of OZ001657.1, forward strand.
AAAAATTATAGCGGCAAGACAAAAAATATTCATTTTCATCCGTAAGTAACGTTTTATCCCAAAAAAGCTGATATTTTTCATGAAAATAATGAAATGTGTTTTCCAAGAGAAAAGTAACATTGCCATTTAAAAAAGTGGTGGTCAGTAACTACAAAATCAACAAGATAACGTATACTTTATACGGTAGGGTTGTCGTATGTTTATCATTCGTTCTCTTGTCAATTTAATTATAATTGTGCTTGACAATTGTCGATAAATCGTATCGATAAACATTTATTAAATTTTAAATATAAATTCTTTTAATATAAAATGATAAATCTGTAAAAAGTTTCACTTGAGAGTAAATTAAGATAATCTTAAAAATACAACAGTTTGCTTTAAAATTTTAAACTTCATATTTTATGACAATACATCTTTAAAATATAATAGATTTCTTGTGGATCCATTAAGTAATATAAAGTGGGTCGAAGGGAGACAAAATGTATCCCCATAAAACATCACCGAATATGTGGTATCCATTTAACACCTGTGTGATTTAATGCCAACGCAAAAATCTACTGCTTAATTATCCCATAGGAGGATTTAAATAGTGCTGGGCTGTATGTACTTATGGGCGGTTTCACAATGTCTTAGGAAGTTCTAGTTAGTGTTACTTGCCAGACCGTTCATATAAACGTTCTATGTTTCAGTTGTTCATTCGATGGTTTGTGCATTAAACATGTCCATAATGTAATTTATTGTTTTAGTAATAAAAAACCGACTTCAAAACCAAAATGCACTAAAAGTCTTAAATAAACTCTTGAACATTGAAAGGAAAGGAATTCGTTTTAGGGAAACAATTTCTTTTTGGAGTCGGTGCTGCGACAGGTGAGGCTGAATTTTCAAAGTGATGAAAAGACTTTTTAGTGCATTTTGGTTTTGAAGTCGGTTTTAACTTTTTTTCTCCTTTTTTAGTGTTTACAAGAGGGGGGGGGGGGTTGCCCTAATAAAAATTGCACCTTATGACTCTGTTCTTTAAAAAGCTACAAACTACCTATCATATGTTCTGTCATTATAATTACTGAACTCCTAAGCGTTAAGAAGTTCCACCATCAGCTCAGCCCCACAAAATGTGGACTATCAGACGTAACAATACGTCAACATTGAGATTTTAGTAAAACAACACTATACGTGCCTTTAAAATTTGAAAGTTTCTCTCGATTACACCAAGATCCCAACTGCAGATCCCAAATTGGCAACAATGGGACCAACTAGAAGGTACACCCTCTAAGTAGGCGAAAAAATTTTTCGAATCGGTCGACTAACGACTGAGATATGAGGTAACAAACATACAAAAAAAAACATTCAGTCGAATTGATAACCTCCTCCTTTTTTGAAGTCGGTTAAAAATACATGTCTTTTTACAAAAGATTCGTTCATTCATTCGTTCCAAACATGTCGATAAAAAAATATCGACACTTTCATGCACTAAATGTCAAAAATTGACATGACAAGCTCCCCCCGCCCCGCAGAAATTGGCTAATGATGTTTTCATACATTCGCTCTTGCGTTTCATATCCAGTGGTTAATTCATCCAAGGTTACCGACTAACATCGTCTCGTGCCATGCACGGAGCGTGTCAGCGCGGCAAAATACCTTCTGTCTCGTTCTCGCTCTCGCCCTATAAAGTTTGTTGTTTTGGTCATCAATGCCTGACTCAGGGGTAGTTGTACAGTGGCCAGCACATGGTTACCCACTTTTGTTGCAAACTAGCCCTTATTACAACTGAATAAGGTACCGCAGTGTTTACCTTGACGTGCTGTTGTCCGTACAAACAATACTGATGCAAAAAAAATCTTTTAGAACGTGAAAACCATCAAAATCAATTTGTTATTGCGATACTAGCGAGCGAGTTAAAACTAGCATCAGGTCGCCTCTTTGTAGCTTACTAGCTATAGCGTATTTCGTAGATACACACGAGTTATGTGAAAGAGGTTTTATTTTAATAAACCAGCATATATTTTTTTTTCAGAATGAGCATAACTCATACCATCATCTCTGATTTGAATGGCACGGACTGAAGCAACAACCAAAGGTGAGACAGGATGCTGTCAATTCGTTCAGAGGGCAAACTAGAGCGTATTGTGATGCTTTTTGTGCTTGACACGTTCCTTGCACAGTCATGGTTTAGAGCTTTAGGAAAAAACCTAAGAGTGCTATTAAAATGATGTTGCAGGGACTTTATACTATTTTATCTACTCCATGTTTTTTAATTCTTAAGTTGGTACTTAAAAAATCAAAAGAGACATCTTATTACCTTTCACCAGACGCTTTAGTAAGCTATAGTTAACCTTATATTTGAAGAGAAACGTTCAGGATTCTAAGTAGGACTATATCACTTTAAACAAACATATTTTTAAGCTTAGAACCTTAAAAAATGAAGGCCTTGACTATTATAATAAAAGTACCCAGTTGAAACTTGCACACTAAACATAGGCTTTCAAAGTATTTTTACAACTGACATAAACATTACTTTTCAATAGATGGATGCTATTCTTCTTTGTCATCGATACCCATTTTCTAATATATCACAGTACATTCTGATTCAACACCGGCGATTTGGATTTTATTTCTTTTCTTGAAAAAGTCTAGACTTTACATAGTGTAGAGATGTTTGCTCTCAAACTTGGTTGAATGGGGGAAAAACTAACATAAACAAATTGCGAATTACGTCCAGTAAGTTGTTATTACAACGTACAGAGAAGTTATGCCAAGCAAAAATTACTTACTTCCATCTAGCTAAAATACCAAAATATTTTGTTGACAGCAAATATCTTTGTTTTTCATAGTGTTTATATGAAGAACAAAGTTATGTTTACGGTTGTTGAAAATGTACTATTTTTCAAAAACTACTAGTTCTATCCAGTCCAAACCAATTTTATATTGTGATATTTTGTATTTGTTAAGCTCTAAATTATTATTATTTTCAGAATTTACACTCGCTTAGTTTCGAAGTTAGATGGGAGGGGAACGCCCATTTTTCTACTTTGTAAGCGTCTATCTATTAAACGTTAAACTTTTAGAGTAAATAGTTTTAAAGACCGCAATGTCATTTTATAAGACCTATCTATAGGCACACACGCATAGATTTGTCATTTTCTTTATTGGTTTTAGTTTTATGTATGGCAGCCCCCCTTTAAATATCATTATTTTTTATTTTTTGCATGTGAACCGTAAAGCGCTTAACAGGATACATCTTCTTACCAAATTTCAACAGTGTGATGCTTATAGTTACAGAATAAAAGGCTGTGATATATGGACGGACAGACAGACAGACAGACTTTACGAAACTCTTGAGGGTTCCGTTTTTCCTTTTCGGCTACGGAACCCAAAAAAGGTGTCCTCACTCGATGACAAGATTGTGACGTTTCCTTTGAAATTGGAACGTCAAATTTGAAGCCGTTTGTATGTATTGATGCTAAGCGGCGTCAAATCATGGCGCAAGAAATTCGTTCGAGGTATCAGTTCCATACGTTGGTAATAGTAGTTCAGTGATTACGTCTGACTGCAAGTTGTCTACCGTATCATGTGTTTATCTCCATATAAAATAGTAAAAAAAAAACGACGACGCAAAGGAACAGAGAACATAATATAGGTATTCCTTGTTGTGGTTTGTAAAACAAGCGATAGTAATTTCCATAGAGTTGCTGCCTGCAATTGTACTTATGTACGGACAACAGCACATTAAGATAAAAACTGTGGTATCTTATGCAGTTGTAATAAGGGCTAGTTTGCAACAAAAGTGGATAACTTGATGAGCTGGCTGCTGTACCTATAAAATTCATAAAATTAAGTTTAGAACTATTAAGGAACTTAGCTTATAAAGATGCTATATTTGGCTACGTTATATGCATGTATGATAGAAGTCTTATAAATTGAAATATGAACTGAATTTCTTGATAAAAACACCAATAACGAAAAAAATATATTTATGACATTGACAGAAAATGCCTTGCTTTAATAAAATATCTGAATATTACTTCTATAGATAGAGAAAATAAGACGAAACTTTATTAGGTAAAGCACTATTCGTACTGTTATGAAAGTAAAAACATGTAAGAAATATTTAGGTAATTGAAGTTTCCAAATAACAAAGTTTTTCAATTCGCAAAAGAAATATTATTGATTGTCTTTAAAAATTCTTTTTAGTCTACGTTGATTGAGGAATGCTGCCTTTTAACGATATTATTTATCTTTGTCTTTGTGATAAAAGTTTAACTTAAAAAGCATACTTGAATTATGTTGCAAATGTAGATTTCAATATAGTTTTGTAAATATTTTAAAGAGGAATTAGTGTCATCAAAGAAAGTTGTGTGTACGCAAATATTTATGATTTCGACAGTATCATAAGAGACAGTGTAAAATTTGTTTTCTTTGAATTTAATTATGTAAGCCTCAATAACCTCAGTGTCTGAAGACAAAAGTCTTCAACCAGTGCGTGTTATTAAGGATGACACGCAGATCCGAAACATGATCTCTAACAATGGTTTTTATAAAGTAGCTCAAAATCACACCACGAGTAATGGAGAGGGCTATGCTCGATCGAATTAGAAATAAAGCGATATGTAGAATAACTTAGGTAACGGACATATCTCTGTGATTGAATAAGCTCAAGTAGCAATGGGCACGGAACTTATTATTTATTATCTCAAACTTAGATGTTGTGATAGGCATTGACGAATGTGATTCTCTCAGCACGTATTGAGCTAAAACTATTAAGCTCACGAACCGAAAGGCCGCCAGCGGTAGCGTAAACAAAAGAATAACAAAAGACTGTTGATAAATACATCCATGAGGGATATGGGATGAAAGCAGTGTATTTAATATCGTCCACTATTATTTTTTATATGATTCAACATAATCAGAAAGTTTATTTGAAAGAATACACACAGCACACATACACATAGTATGACGTTGATCCTTAACAGAGCGTCTCATTTCACACCAAACCACCAGACAATCAACAACCATGTTACATTCCGATAACTTAAATTTTACAGCATTCTGCGAAAATGTATGCTGAAAATTAATCCATTGTGGTGTGATAGGGTAACCGACGTAATTAAAATTGATGTTTGTAACTCTATATCCTTTAATCCTTTCGTAAAAATAAAACCAAGAAATTCGGTTTTTTCGTTGTGTGTTTTCTCAGACTTTTAAAATTAGAGATCGCCCATTTATCTTTTTTTTATATTGAATATTCCCAGCAACAGTCAAGAAATTAGTGCTCGACCCTTAAAATCTCGCTGGTTTATGTAATTGAAAAAAGTGTGAGATTGTTGCTTACACTTAAACATACTAATTAATACCTTCCACGCAGAGGGATAATAATCTTTCTTAAGATTGGACTTTGCGTACCATGTCAAACAAAATAAACGTAACAGTGTATTTTCTCTACAATTAAATTACAAAATTCATTAATCTTTCAGTCTATTTATGTCAAAATACCTAAGGCACAAACGCAAAAGCCCTTGAAAATGATCGTGAGGTGTCAATATATCTTTGCGACGCCGCAACGCATCGTCTCACGCGTCTGAATGGCATAGTTAAAATTAAACAGTCCATTCACTCTAATGCAAAAGTAGATAGTATTTTTTAAAAAAAGCTAAATGCGAGTCGGACTCGCGCACTGAGAGTTCCGTGCCAACTTTAACTAAATTAGGGAATCTACTGACTTCCACTTAGTAAAATACCACAAGATTTTGTTGACAGCAATCACATACATTGCTCTGAACCCAAAGTAATTAGCCAATGCACTTGTGTTATGGAAATAAGAATCGTAAAGTGATTAACAGAACACATCTTTCTACGAAATTTCAACAGTGTGATGCTTATAGTTACAGAATAAAATGGCTGTGACAAATGGCTACGGAACCCTAAAAAAACTTTTGTTTTTAGCTAGAAATAGTGGTTGTAACAAATGATTTTTAACTTTTGAGTATAATTTAAAAAAAAACTACTTTCTGACCAATCTATCTTTTAAACGAGATTTATTCGGTAATGATCACATTACAAGCATTAAAAGAAAATAATTTAGTTGTTCATCTTTGCACTCTGCCTTATAGAAATAAAAAAGAAATATACTCTATCATGACGTAATAGTATCTTCAATCTTTGTTCGATTGCATTTAAAATATTTATCTTTATTTTTAATTTCTTATTTAATTTTAGTCTAAAATTATGGCTACTTAACTGGGTTGCTGTTGTCTGGAAGTAATTAGATCTGTTAAATTGACCAGGCTTCTTTTCTTTAGCTTGGTCCACCGTCTCCAAAACTACACTGATTTATTGCGCCCACTCTTCATTCCTGTCTTTATTTGTCCCCACGTCGTTATACCAGAGACACTTAATTTGGTGCTAATTTTAGAATATTCACTTTCGGTATTCCGATTTAAGCTATTATTCTTCGTGACTTATTTGCTGTAACTGATTTGTTTGTTTTTATTTGGACTGTGCTTAAAATAGATGACAGAATTGACTTCTTTAAAAAATTAAGACATAAAGTAGGTACCTTTTTTGGGTACCTAAATTGGTTAATGGTAAAACCATAGGTAAGGTACAAGCTAGAAACTTAACAGATTGAACTTGCTTTAATTATCTGTCACAACAAGTAGTCATAACTGTTACCATTAATTATTTTATTTGAGCCCTGTCTATTTAAATATATTAATTCCGAAAAACGTAATATTCAGAAAATTTGCATTTTTAATGTTCTTGCATAAATAACATTAAAACCAACAAAAGTGAAACCGTCCTAAGATTAGTCATAATAATTTTTCGTTCTTTTAAACTCTTATAATTTAAATCTATAGAGGGTAGAAAAAAATCTTCTATGTTTGATCGCTTTCATTCACATCGTACGATTATTGAAGATTATAGAAGCTTTTCACTGCACCCGTTGACACCTTTCTGCATGACCTAAAGGTTTGACTGGTAGAGAATGCTTTTAGCATTAAGTCCACCTTTGTACACTAAATTTGTGCAATAAAGTCTTTAAATAAATAAATAAATAAATAATAATGATATACTACGACGATGTCTTAGAAGTTTATAGATTACGCTTTGTTGATGCTTCCGATATACATATGTAGAAAGTGTACATGTAAGTCTTTATTTCACTGACAAAACAAAATACAAATGGCGGACTTAATGCATAAAGCATTCTCTACCAGTCAACCATTGGGTGAAGCAGAAACGATTGAGGCGGCGTAAAATAACACATGAAGCAACAAATTAATTTTAAGTTACTAATATACTTACATAAATAATTAAAAATTAACATACTTGAATACATACAATTATCCATACATATTTCTTTATTTATTAAACGAATTTTTTTTTGTGTTACTCTAGGCAGAAAACTATTTCTAACTGGACTTTCTGTACTTTTCTTGATATTCTATAAACTCCCGTTGAATAGTTGGATATGTATGAGGCACATTTGTCTCTGTAACAAAGTACTTTTAAGGCAAAGGTGTTTTGCCGCCTATGCCTACCTCACTATAGCAAATTGATATTAAGCCCACTAGTCATAGGGATGATTTTTGAGCGAACCTTTTTTCTAGGTGTCATGTTAATAAATCCAAATGAAATGTCGTGTATTAATTACAGATTTGAAGCGAAACTGGGGGACTTTTGATGGGCTTCTTTTATGCTTTTTGTGTCACTCAGTTTTATGGAAATGAGGAACACACCCATATAAACGTGGTGATAAACTAATTAATTAATGTTTGGATGATTAAATTATTTTTTAATTTGATTACTCTCAAATCATGATGAGTAAAGTTTTTTTAATTGAGCTAGAAATATCTTAATCAACACAACTGCCTCGGTGACGCAGCGGTTAGGGGGTCGCACTTTAAAGAAACGGCTGCGCCAGGGATCTCGGGTTCGAACGACGGTTCGGGCCAAAAACACGTACCTGCATTTTACTGTTCAGAAGGAACGTGTTACTGTGAAAAGAATAGAGAGTGCACTTGTGTTTGCGAACACTCTTGTCCATTATAATATGACTGTCCACCGTAGACTAAATCGGCTAGGGGGACTATTATTATTATAACTATTATTATAATTATAGAATTTTACTTTTTCTGACAGGCTTTCATTACATTAATGGCATGTTTCACACTGTCTGAATAAGTTCTGGCTAGCGTTATCTGTCAATTTCTATATTTGAAATATTCCTTGGTTAGTACAAATTTGTTAATGATGAAACAGGCCCTAATCCTATTTAAGTTATTAATCAAATAGAAATTTATCGCTGAAACATTTCCGATTCCAAATTTTGATGTATTTTATACTTCTATTGAATTTAATTCTGTGAATTTATCGGTACACTTTAAAAAATAACTTCAACTCATTTTTTTTATAATTTATTCCCACCCTTCAATGGTTTTTCAGGAAGCGGGAAAAGTAAAATATGGCTGCGTGATTAAATAAGTTAATACATCACTGTCGGTACAAGTTGCTATGATTTGATGGATTGTCGGAGGGTCTATATTCTCTGCGGAGTATGTACTTCAAATGTTGCAGTTAATGTGTTAATACAGGATTCATATGATGACGAACGTTACGTTAACGTTAAAACGTTATTTTGCAAACTTATATGACTTTCTAGAAAATTGGTATGATGATAATTAAAACTTAATATAAATAATAAAATCATTTTTATTTTAAGTTTTTACCTAACTAATCGTGACTTCAAAACCTACTAATTTATATAAAAATATTACAATTTACAGTGTTTAAATGATAAGTAAGAATAGTACAGTGTATAATAAACTAAACCTAGCAAAAAAAAATAAACCCTCCCCCCTCCCCCTTTAACTTCTAAACTAAGCGAGTGTAAATTTTGAAAAAAATATATAATGTAGATCTTAACAAATACTTTCAACGACAATTGGTTTGGACGGGATCAAACTAGCAGTTTTTGAGATATAGCAGATTTTCAACAACCGCAAACATAACTTTGTTCTTCGTACAAACACTATGAAAATCAAAGTTATTTTTGCTGACAACAAAATCTTGTAGTATTTTAGCTTAGTGGAAGTAAGTAGATCCCTAATTCAGTTAAAGTTAGCACGGAACCCGCAGTGGGCGAGTCCGACTTGCACTTAGCTTCCTTTTATGGAATCGCGCAGTTTTCAAAGGATATTGACAATAATTCTGATTTATCACATCTTCTGTGACTTGCTTATGTATGAGTGGGAGGCGGTAATGTAGAGAAATTTGTAACCGTTTTGGGTAGTGTTGGCATCGTGAAACATCGGGACTCTTCGGCCCTCGTCGTGCGCACCAGCGGCGCGAGCACAGTCGTAGGTGCTCCGTCGGCCACTCACTCTCACGATCTTCAGCGGCACCGGACGCGTTCCTCCCATATAGGCGCGATACATTTACTAGCAATAAACCTATAAATTTACAGTCCGCTTTCATCATTTTATACTCCTAATAGTCTTAGGACCCTAACAAATGGTCCATTCGCCGTCTTTATCGCTGTGATTGCGCATATTTCCGTGCCAAATACCGCAAGAAACCACGTCGTGCGTGGGTCCGTGGACTTTGTCCGGGCCACGTGGAATCGCTGCCACCTTAGCCGTCTTGAAGAGGATCCAGAGCCTGATGTCACCTTCTGTTGGGGAGTATAGTACGATTTTTGCGTGAGTCGTTCCAATTAATTGCTTTCCAATCGTAAATATTGCCCTTTTTTATGTTTTAGCATATAGCCCTTCATAAATCACTTCTACATTCATCGCAAGCTTTTATCACTTCTCCATTGTCTCTTTAATTGCCTATTACGCATTGTTAGTTTTATCTGCCTATCATTTTTTTGCATGTGTTGCGCACACGCACGAGGTCCTTGACCGTGACCGCATGGTAGGTACGAACGGTTCGATCGATAACGAGCCTTCTTATCCCTTCTGCATACCTCAATTAGCTGTTTATCGTGCTATTCGCATCATTTCACGAGTGATAAATCCTTCTTTCATTGCACATTCTTTAATTTCAAATATTTGCTAACTTCATCAAAATGGCTGACATGAAAACTTTAGTCATGAAACGAGGCACTTTAAAAACGAAACTTACAAACTTTGCCAAATTTCTTAACTTAATAAATAATGGTTCTGAGCTTTCTCAGGTGCAACGTTTAGAGCTTGAGGAACGCTTTTACAAATTCGATCTTATGTACACAGAATTTGATGCATTACAGGGAGAAATCGAGATCCTTGCCGAGCAATCCGAGGCCGTGACCTTGGAGCGCGAGGAGTTCGAGCAGCAGTACTTCAGCCTGGTAGCCCTCGCACGATCTCTGCTTGGCATTTCCGCAAAAGGTTCAGTAACTCACTCCAATCACACTAATGCACCTAATCAGAATTTCGTTCGATTACCTCAGATCAGTCTGCCTAGTTTCGATGGGAACTATCAATGCTGGCTCGAATTTAGAGATACATTTATTTCATTAATTCACAACAATAGTAGTATTGATAACATAAATAAATTTCATTACTTGCGAGCTTCCCTACACGGTAATGCAGCCTTAATAATTAAAAATATTGATTTTATTGGGGAGAATTTTAACATAGCGTGGGACTTATTATGCGAGCGTTTCAATAACAACCGTCTTTTAATTGACAACCATTTGCAAGCATTATTTGATGTTGAGCCCGTGCTAAGGGAGTCCAGCACCTCTCTTCGCAACCTTGTTGATGTGATTAATAAAAACATTAGGGCACTTACAACACTTAAACAACCTACCGAACATTGGGATACCCTTCTCATTTTCATTCTAGCCAAAAAGTTGGACATAACAACAAACCGTCACTGGGAAGAGTATCGCAATGAGTTGTCTACTAACCCCACTTTATCTCTATTTTGCACCTTTGTAGGTAGAAAAGCAGACTTATTGGAATCATTGGAAACTAATCATAAAGAATCAAATAATAATATAATAGTGGCCTTAAATAATAGTCATTCACAAAAAGATTCACAAAATAAAAAAAATAGCAATCAAAATAATCAAAAGTCACGCAATCTTAATAAACCTAACTCGTTAAAATGCTTACTTTGCTCCCAGCCACATTCATTATTTTCTTGTCAATCATTTCGAGCATTGCCAATTGAAAATCGCATACAAAAAGCAAAGGATTACAATGTTTGCCTTAATTGTTTACGCCCAGGTCATAATGATAAGCAATGCAAACTCACACATTGCAAGTATTGCAAAATAAAACACAATACTCTTTTGCACTTAGAGTCATCGAATTCAAAACCTATTGTTAATCCTTTGCCCTCTGAAGTTGAAAACATCAGTCTTTCAGCTACATCGTTGCAGCTTGCTACTTCTTCGCATATTTTACTATCCACAGCTCTGGTGAACGTCGTAAGTTCGTCGGGCAAGAAGTACACTGCGCGGCTACTTCTCGACAACGGTAGTACAGCCAACTTCATTACGCAAGGCCTCTGTGACAAGCTGGGTTTGTCACGACACGGTACGAGCACCATGGTCACAGGTATCAACAGTCATATCTCTTCATGTACACAGTCTTGCCACCTAACAATCGAGTCTTTATGCTGTGCTTACAATATAGATATTGAATGTCATATCTTACCTGAGATCACTAAAGTATTGCCTACTTCTTACGTAGACATTAGTCACGTTCCTATTCCCCCAGGACTTACGTTAGCTGACCCGAATTTCAACATTCCGTCGGTCATAGACATCCTGGTAGGCGCGGAAGTCTTTTGGAACGCTTTAGGACGCAATTCAATTGATTTAGGTAAAAAACTTCCAAAATTATGTGAAACTAAATTTGGATGGCTGGTATCAGGCAGTGTACCATGCCACAAGGAGAACACTCCTCTTTTATTTTGCAATTTCACTAGCCTAAATCCCACACCCGATCTTTCTCAATTTTGGGAGCTCGATCATGTTCCCCCTAAGCATTCTCTGTCACTTGAGGAGAAATCTTGTGAGAAAAATTTCTTGGAAACTACCTTTCGCAAGGACGACGGTCGTTTCGTTGTCTCCATGCCCTTAAAACAGGATCCAAGTTTATTAGGTCACTCTTATGAAAACGCTAAAACTAGGTTCTTGTCGTTAGAACGACGTTTTCGCCGTGATCCCATTTTCAAGGACAAGTACTGTGACTTTATGCACGAGTATGAGTCACTAGGCCATATGTCGTTAGACAAAGACTGCACGGCTGTACCTAACAGCCCGAATGGAACTTATTTTATTCCACACCACGGAGTCATTAATGAGTCTAGCTCCACTACAAAGCTTCGCGTGGTGTTCGACGCTTCGGCAGCCACCTCTTCAGGAGTGTCTCTTAATGACCTTCAAATGGTCGGCCCTGTCGTTCAAGATGATTTATTTTCTATTTTGATACGCTTTCGCCAACATAAATACGTCGTTTCAGGTGACGTTGAAAAAATGTACAGAGCAATAGAAATAAATCCCATTCAGAGGCCCTTACTAAAAATCATTTTTCGGTTCGACACAAATGAACCTCTTAAAACGTACACCTTAAATACAGTGACATATGGCACTTCTTCTGCCCCTTATTTGGCAACCAAATGCCTAACTAGCTTGGCTGATAACATTAGAGACACTAGGGTCAAGTCAGCCATACAACGTGACTTTTACGTTGACGATTTTTTGCATTCCAATGGAACTATTTCTGAAATCGTCCAGGTTTCGAATCAGGTTGCATCTGTCTTAGCTTCAGCCCAATTCCATCTTCGTAAATGGAAATCTAATTGTCCTGATATTTTGTCCCAAATTAATGGTACACCGCATGGTGACCCTACTAGTTCGTTAGACTTTTCAGAGCAAGGTCAAGGCAATGCTCAATCAAAAACATTGGGTCTACACTGGCTATGTGACAACGATATGCTTACCTTTTCTATTAATATAGAACCGTGTGAAATAGTCACTAAACGTCACGTTCTGTCTGTCATCAGCCAAATCTTCGATCCTTTAGGATTAGTGAGCCCGTGCGTCGTCGAGGCTAAAATCATTATGCAGCGTTTGTGGCTTGACAAATACGACTGGGACGACACGGTCTCCACCGAGATAAGGGATTTATGGTCTTTATTTGAGCACGCTTTATCTCATCTTAATAAATTAAATATACCAAGATGGATTTCTTTCGCTGATTCCACTTCTTATGAAGTTCACGTATTCACTGACGCATCTGAAAAGGCCTATGGGGCCTGCATTTATATTCGATCTTGTAGCGAGTCAGGTAATACTCACGTTCAACTCGTTGCATCCAAAAATCGAATTGCGCCGCTTAAGCCGACTACTATTCCGCGACTTGAACTTTGTGGTGCGTTGTTGGGTGCAAGACTGTGTACCAAGGTGGTGGACTCGCTTTCATTGCACATAGACAAATGTAGGTTTTGGTGCGACTCCACTATAGTACTAGGTTGGCTGTCAACCAATCCTACTCAATTGAAACCTTTTGTGCGAAACAGAGTCAACGAAATACAAGAGACTACTTGTGGCCATACCTGGGGCTACGTGCCGTCGAAGGACAACCCCGCCGATCTCGTTTCACGAGGCTTACGAGCTGATGTCATTGGCGATACTGCTCTGTGGTGGAGTGGACCTTCATTTTTACTCAAATGTGAAAATGAATGGCCCACGATGCCCAATATCGTGAAGCGCGAGTTACCGGAAGTAGTGTCTCACGTCATTAGCACTAATGATAGTGATGATAATTCTGATAGGCCCGCCTTTGTTACACCCATTAACATTTCAATTATTCAAAATTTAATTACTAAATATTCAAGTTTTTCTAAATTGCAACGAGTAGTAGCATTTATGTGCAGATTTGTTCACAATCTTAAAAACAATAAAAATAAATTGTGTGGCAATCTATCTTTAATTGAACTTCAAAACTCACATAATTTAATCTTACGTTGTGCTCAACTTCAAATCTTTCCTGTAGAATATCAACTACTTAAATCTAGAAAAACAATGCCTCGTAAAAATAGGCTGATTTCTTTATCGCCATTCTTAGATAATAATGGCCTAATTCGCGTGGGGGGAAGGCTTGATAATTCTCCTTACGATTTTAACACAAAACATCCTATTTTGCTTTGTGGTTCACATTTCTTAACCAAACTTATATTTCAAATGCAACACATTAAACTTTTACATGCCGGCCCTCAATTATTATTGGCAAGCATTCGTCAAACCTACTGGCCTCTTAAAGGCAAAAACTTATCTAAATTAATCGTAAACAAATGTGTTATTTGTTACAGACACAAAGCTCAAAATGTACAACCAGTCATGGGACAGCTCCCTCGTAATAGAACACAGTTAGATTTTCCTTTCCATAACTGTCATGTAGACTATGCCGGCCCAGTATTGATAGCCGACCGAAAGGGACGAGGTTGTAAATTACTTAAATCTTATTTGTGCATTTTTGTGTGTTCCGCAGTTAAAGCTGTTCACTTGGAGCTTGTTACTGACCTTACCACCGAGGCTTACATGGCTGCTCTAAATCGGTTCGTGGCGCGCCGAGGTAAACCTCGAAGTATCACGTCCGATAACGGAACCAACTTTGTCGGCGCATCTAATGAAATGCAAAGGTTCCTACGTAGTTCAGACGTTGCATCAGAGATGGCGCAGGAGGGCATTCAGTTTATTTTTACTCCTGCGCACTCGCCTCATTTTAATTCTTTGGCCGAAGCTGCTGTAAAATCATCTAAATTTCATCTTAAAAGGCTTTTACAATTAACTAATTTCACTTATGAAGAAATGTCTACATGTTTATGCCAAATCGAAGCAATTCTTAACTCGCGCCCTCTTACCCCTATTTCTTCAGATCCTAATGACTTCTCTGCTCTTTCACCTTCTCATTTCTTGATTGGACGACCACTCTTAACTGTACCGTACTCATCACAGGTGGCTGACGTCAACATCACCAGGCTAAACCGGTGGCGACGTATACAGCACGTCCAACAGCACTTTTGGCAGCGGTTTAACATAGAATATGTTTCTCTGCTTCAGACAAAAACCAAATGGGTCACATCCACAGGCGAGGTCAAGCCAGGGCAACTGGTCCTCATCAAGGAGAAAACCCCACCGCTGCTCTGGTCTCTGGGCCGGGTCGTGAAGACTTACCCAGGCGTCGATGGCGTCACGAGGGTGGCGGAGCTGAAAACGAAGAAAGGGACGATTCGGCGGGCGTTCAATTGCATCTGCCCTCTTCCACTTGATTGAAGACCTTCACCCTTCAACCCGGGGAGTATGTTGGCATCGTGAAACATCGGGACTCTTCGGCCCTCGTCGTGCGCACCAGCGGCGCGAGCACAGTCGTAGGTGCTCCGTCGGCCACTCACTCTCACGATCTTCAGCGGCACCGGACGCGTTCCTCCCATATAGGCGCGATACATTTACTAGCAATAAACCTATAAATTTACAGTCCGCTTTCATCATTTTATACTCCTAATAGTCTTAGGACCCTAACAGGTAGGATTGAAAAAGGTTAGAAAGTATTTGTACTCTCTTAATTTTATTACTTATAAAGTGATAATTTATACGTAAGATATTATTTTGCAAGACACTTCTACATAATTAAAAATATATATATATATATTAAAAGTGACGCGGTATCAAATTTCGAATTGATCGGACTTAAGAAAGTTGGTCAAATCGCCTCATCAACTTTAACAGAGCTGATAATCTTTAAACGGTTTAACAGATTTTCATAAAACACTAGTGGACCTCTGCGTCTCCGTCCGCGCTTTTACATTTTACTGTCCCCTTTGATTTCTATGTCTCATGCTTTTTTATACCTCATAGCCTTCCTCAAAATGTAAGCTATCTAACGCATTTTTTTTAAAAAATGGGTTAAATTCCTCCGTTTTATTATGTCACTAGCTGACCCAGCGACCTCTGTTTCGCTGCGTGATTGCAATGTCACGGTTTTAAATCTGGAAGATTGTAATCTGTCGATTTATTGTGAACTGTAGCGAACTTCAGTCACTATAACATAAACGTAGAAATACGTATAAAATGGTGGATAGATGAAGTAAAACGGGTTACACGTAAGAACCAATGAAAGCGTAAATTCCAAACCATATTAAGCTTGTTCACGATAAGTCAACAGTTTACAATCTATTGGATCTAAAACCGTTAGATTGCAATGTCGTCGTTTTTTCAATTTTACAAAACGTGCCTAAAAAAACTGAAGTTAAAATTACCTATGACACAAAAAATCTAAACGGAGTTCGCTTCATCTGATTGGGGGCTACGATACCACAAACAGATACACAAATACACAGACAGACATGTCAAATTCATAACTGCCCTCTCTTTTTGCGTCGGAAGTTAAAGGCAAAACTAACATCACGTCGTTCTCAAGTTAGCAGTAAAATTAGCCTATTACGTCCCACTTCTGGGCAAAGGCCTTACCTCAACTATGAGGTAGTTTGAGCCATACTCCACCACGCGCGGGCTCAGTTCGGGCTGGTGGAGAGGGCTCAAGTTGGCGCTTGACGATAAAAGTAGCGATGCATTTTTGTTATTTCCACTAAGTAAAATATTACAGTATATAATTAAAATCACACAACGAGCGATGAAGAGGGCTATGCTGGGTGTTTCTCTACGTGATCGAATCAGAAACGAGGAGATACGTGGACGAACTAAGGTAACGGACATAGCCTTGAGAATCAGTAAGCAATGCAATGGGCGGGGCACAAAGCGCGAAGTACTGATGGCCGTTGAGGCAGGAAAGTTCTGGATTGGAGACCCTTTAACCAAAGACGCAGCGTGGGACGTCTACCACCAAGATGGACAGACGACCATAAAATGATTGCAGGATCAAACTGGATACAGACCGCTAGTGATCGGTCACTGTGGAAAGCCGTGGGGGAGGCCTATGTTCAGCAGTGGACGTCCTTTGGCTGAAAATGATGATGATGATGATGGTATAATTAATTTGGTGAATCCCTTAGTTCTCATAATTGCTTGAGCACATTTGAATAATTTAACCAAATTGATAATAATGAGCGATTTTCATCATAATAATATCGAAAGTTTGGTAGCTTGCCAGTAACTAATTGATACAAACATTAGTGGGAAATTTTTTTTAGTTTCAAGGGTATGTATTAATGCCTGTTTTATAGGTCTGTTTGGGCAAACATTTACGATATTTTAGCTTTGTTAACAATGTAATTAGTATTATACTTAAATAGCAAAATAGTAGTTCCTGCTTATCTAAATTAATATGATTGAGTAAATAATGAAGTTTTATAAATAAGACTAGTGGCCTCGAGACTTACTTTTTAGTTTTATAATAAATATAAATATGAGCCAGACAACACACGAATTATCTGATTTCGTGGTAAGGGATTTCCTTTTTTGTGTTACGCAGTACCAGACAAGGATTATATAGGGGCGTCACCAATAAAAACATAAAACAGTACGATCTTTTTGATGATTAAAATAAATGACATAACATTACATTATAAAAACATCCATGACTTAGATATAAATGTTCGTGCCCGTTACACAAACATTTATAGTGGTGTATTTTAGCCAATAGCCATTGAACCAATCCGTTAGCCTTTCCCGATAAATAAGCTATCTAACACAGAAATATTTTTTTAAAATCGGCCCAGTGGTTCCTGGTATTAGCACATTCAAGCAAATAGACTCTTAAGCTTACAATATTAATACAATATGTATAGGTGAAATTGTGATAAGAGCCGTCAATGAAGTCTTATGCAATTTTTTAAAACTTCCTTATGATTTGTCAAACAGTTCTACTAAATCCTAGCTAATATTAATCCTGTACTCAGGCCCGATTGCGTGATCGATAGTAAGGGTTTTGTTGTCGTTTCCAGCTGTTGAATATTTACGATTATACAGGGTGACTTTTTTATCAGTACCGATATTTTGTGTAAAGACTCCACTGACGAATATGAACAACTTTTACTATGGGGGCAATAGGAAAATCGAGAAAAAATAATCAGCTTTAAAAAATTGAACTTTTGTATGGAACAACTGTTTTTTTTTTCTCGATTTCGCTATTGCCCCCATGGCAAAAGTTGTTCATATTCATCAGTGGAGTCTTTACACAAAATATCGGTACTGATAAAAAAGTCACCTGTATGATTTTTGAAGAAAAACATCCTTAATGGCTATTATGACATTTGCTTAAAGTATTTTTTCTTTAAAACAACCACAATCGTACAAAAATTAATGCTGGGTACGACATTTAACCATTACTATCAATCACGCAATGGACCCTTAGGTCCAATTTCTTTATCGATAGCTATGGCAAAATTTTCATGACCATTGTTTAAGGTATATTTTCTTCAAAACACACACAATCGGAAATATTTAACCGCTGGTAACGAGATTTTACCATTACTATTGATGAAGAAATTAGGCCTTAGTGATTCAAAGTAGTTGAATTTAAATGGATCAAATAAAGTCTATAAATATTTATTATATATATCTTTCTCCAAGATCCCTACTCCCAATATACCGTCTCAATTATAAGGTTATACTTAGCGGAAATTTTGTCACGTACTCTTTGAGTTTCTGGGGCTTACTGCGTAACACAATAATTAAAACATTATTTTTAGGCTGCATTGTCACTTAACATCAGGTGTAATCGTGGCCATATATCTGACTATCTAATTAAAAAAGATTTTTTTAACTTCATCGGCACTTTCTCATAATATTCAGAGTAATGTACGATGTGAAAATTTGAATGCGCAAAACCTGAAAATAGCTTAATTAGAATCACGAGCATAATAAATTGAACCACTTTTTAATATGAGTCACATTTTACAAAAATCTTCATAAAAAAAATGCCATGTCTATTTATTAATAAGATAAGTCACATCAAGATAACCCGAATCCGTTGAAATACGTAAACAAGTAATGGTTACTTCTTTAAGAGCGTAGATAGTACAAATAAGAATGTCAGCGCGGTGCAGCGGCCCGGTGAATGATAGAGACCCGAACGATAGAGCGTCGTCCGCAGAGCATAAATGAAGAGAAATGCCAGTAAAACTAGAACACCACATAAAACCTTATATGTTCTTTTTTTCTTTTAGAATTAGGTAGTTTGAGGTTTTGCGCATTTAAAATTACACGTTGTATATATTGAACTTTTTAGTCAGTTTTTTGTAGACGGTTTAATGTTTAAATTATTATTTTTTGCAATTTGGGCTAACAATATTGTGCTTTTTTTTCTTTAATAAAAAGTTGCAGTCGTATCGTTCGACAAAGACAGCTAGATTCAATCAAAAGTATTTTCGTAAACGTTGTGCAGAGTAGGACATCAAAGCCCCAGAAATTGCTTCGGCAACGTGACTGATGGCACAGACTCTTAATAATATATATTTTTTCGAGCCTTTCGTCTAAAGTTTTAATTTTTGATTTATATGTATTAAGTGACTTTTTAGAAGTGGGTTAAAAGTTTCTGCGAAGGATTAATTTTGCTACATAGTTTGAGATATTTTATAGGTAAACACTGTGGTATCTTATTATGTTTTAACCTGTCAATCTGCTTCGAGAAGCGCGAGAAACGCGCGCCGCTGTCGTAAGACAAACGCGCGCGTGGCCTCGACTCTGTCTGGTACCAAGCGCCCGCCATCGGGCGGGCCGCGCAATTTACAAAAATATAAATATCTCGCGGTAGGAATGAGCTATCATCATTTTGTAAACGGGGATTTGTTGTTTATTGTATTAGCTATCACACTGTTTTACTAAATATTACGTTACTGAAATACTTTTATTAATACTGAGGCGAAAAAGAAGGTAGCGCGGGAAAAAACATGACTCATCGTATTTATAATAAATGTTTACGTTATAAATTTTCAATTATACCTTCAAATACCTCGAAACAAAGCTGAAACATAATATTTTTCATATAAAAAAGATAACTTATCACCATAGAACAAATTTTATAAATACAGGATAAATAAAAATCGTAATGACTACATTTTAGTACATGGGGTCTATTCACAAGACCCATCTTCTAAATACTAGTTGGAACACCCAACTTTTTGGTATCTATGGATTGCTCATTTTACCGTTTACATGTTGAAGACTTCCCAGTATTCAATTGTCCGCACCACATAGCTAAATCATCGATTTAAAATCGACTACTCAACCGATCCCCATATGGGGAGAGTAAAACGTGACGAAAAAGTACAGGGAACCCGATATGGGGATAGTAAGGCGCTACGACATATGCGAATGTGAAAATGAACCCCATATGGGGAGAGTAAGGGTGAGAGGGTAAGGGCTAATTTGCAACAAAAGTGGGTAACCTGATGTGCTGGCCACTGTTCATTGAATAAAATGTAAGTAAAAGTTATTTTACATCAACCTGGGTAGTTTGAACCGTGAAACAATTTAAAGGCCTAAGTCTACCAACGTCCGATAAGGAATATTTATCGAATTCGTCGTCGTTAGGTTAAAGTTTCATTTTATTTTTAAAATAGGGCGCTCTTCATAATAATGTTTATTTCGGGGAAATAAAACCTATACTGTATTTTTCTAATATGATGTTAGATATAATTTTTAATTTTTTCAAGTGCTTGAGTTTGGTAAAAAATAAATGTAATGACAGACGTACGTATTCTATTACAGCTTCATTACTAAATATAATAATTACTGTTAACGTTATCGAAACTGGCATTTCAAGTAGTAATTTATAAGTTAATCCTACAAATTTGATTATATGGATCAAATAGACATAGATCTTACTTAAGCTGGCCCAATTATTTTAAGTGTTGATTATGCTATACGAGCTATATTCTATCACTGAATATTTATTTTGACGAAGATTAGTTTGTAGCAGTTTGGTGGCGTTTTTTTTCCTGAAAGCACATGAAAATACATAGACTTTCTGTAATTTGATTTAACTAAGTGTGCCTTCACATTAGAGCGACAGAAGCGCGGTAGCAACGGATGCCCATACATAAAAAACAGCGGCGCTGCTACCGCGCGACTGCCATTTATGTATGAAATTATCAGTAGCGCGACCGTTGCGTGACCGCGCTGTTAAAGTCGCCTTAAGGTCGAAGCCCACTAATCAACCCGTCACGGATAGCACCGTATCAACTCGAGGCATTCAGTATTATTTGTATGAAACTCCATACTTCAACGCACATCTATCAACTTCGTATCGTCACCACCTCGGATCGAGACCAACTTGGGAGCTAGTCTCGACCAGCGACGCATGCGTTGTAACGCGCATAAGGCGCGCCGCCCGCTGAATGACAACTATCCGTCCACCCTGTCAAACGGGCCATTCACAAGAAGAACTTTCATAAGTTGCAGAAAACAAGATCCGAGACGAGGCGTTCGCTATCCGGTGCCGTTCCCATCCGTAGCGTTGCTGTTCCCTCCACGTAACGTGCTTCCGTATGGTTGATGCCTGGTTGGTGCAGTTCCCGTGCCGGGTAGTTAGATTTGCTTCAACTTTCAATGTAAAAACACTCTTACGCCTATTTTAATCTGTCATTGCTGTACAGAGACCCCGTTCGTACCATTCGATTGTTAACAAATTTATCTCGAGCTCTCCATAGCCATAAAGATGATGATGATGTTATTAATTGGCTAATTATACGTAATCTTTTTCACTTGTCATCTTGTCTTTGCAATAGTAGAAACACTGGTTTAAGTGATTTCTCGTATCGGGTTAATAAGATCCACATTTGCTTCGAATTTTGAATGTGTGTTCCGCATTTGATTTTGTTATCATGTAGAATTAAGGGAAGTCAATTATTAGTGATTAAATAATGTTTCTGTACTTAACTGCAATATGTTACTGCGAAAATAGTGTTTCACTAATAGGCACATAATAATAATATCACCAAACTTTAATAAATTTAAGTTTTGGGTTACCAAAAGCGTGTTTAAATTCAAATAATTCGCTTGCGGGAAGCAATAAGTACTAAGCTCATAAGTTAGACTAGAATGCACTCCGCACTTCGCGGTCACAAATAAGTTTACCGAGCTTAGTGTTTAGAACTGAATCGCTGTTAAGTGAGTTAAGAGGATGTACGGTGCGGATAGTACTCAAATAGACCGCTGTGTAAAACCCGTAGAAGGAAATATATTACACCCTGACTACATATCAAAAGCGTGACTGGTTTAAGCTCACTTATACTTGACAAGTTAACATTTGACCCGAATCCGAGGTTAAAGTGTAGAAGCGACGTTCTGTTGTGTTCTGTTTTTGTCTTTTATCAAAGAACATAATAAAACAATCAAACAACAGTTTCTCTAAACGCGTTAGCATTTTCTTTAGACGAATTAAACTAATACCTACTTAGAGACATGGTTTCTGTAGCAGTTTATAAACAAAATGAAAGGTTTCAATAGATAAAGCGTGTACTTTTTATTTTAAATAATTCTGTATCTATACTAATATTATAAAGCTGAAGAGTTTGTTTGTTTGTTTGTTTGTTTGAACGCGCTAATCTCAGAAACTACTGGCTCGATTTGAAAAATCTTTTTTATGTTGAATAGTCCATTTATCGAGGAAGGCTTTAGGCTATATAACATAAAGATACGACTCATAAAACCACAGCAGCAATGAAAAATGTTGCGAAAACGGGAGAAAGATATTCCTTTTGAGAGCTTCCGCTGCGTACGCTGCGGTAACCGCTTAAGTTACACAAAAATCGTGTATGACAGGATTGTTCAGCATTAAGAGTTCTATAACTAAGTCCGCGACAGCATATGTCTATCTTTTATGGTTGACTTACTACAACCTTTTTTATGTTAATAAATTTGTAAAAAAATAATGCATTATTTTTAGAGGTGTATTATACACACAGGTATTTATTCTTATCAAAACAAATACATTTATCATCAGGAGCATTTCATTGAAAACAAAGTTGCCCTTTATATCATATGATTTCAATAAATATCTTAGGAGCTATCACAGTTTTAACATAACTCCGCACCAAATAATGTTCGCAGCTTAAGTACAACGTGCGCTTGAACGTGCGCTTGCGCTTATATATTATAAAGCTGAAGAGTTTGTTTGTGTGAACGCGCTTATCTCAGGAACTGCTGGACCGATTTGAAAAAATATTTTTGTGTTGAAAGAGAAAGGCTTTACGATATTAAACATCACACTGCGACGGGAGGGGAGGAAGCAAACTCAAAACGCGCGCACGAAGTCGCGGGGGACCGCTAGTAATTAATAAAATGTTTCTTTTTGAGGTTATAGTTGTCAAATTTTTCACATTATTCATATATCAACGTAGACCAATCCCATATTTTAAATCAGAGAAATAAATAATATAAATATATAAACATTGGACACTAATCACATACATTGCTCTGATCTCAAAGTAAGTAGCTAATGCACTTGTGTTACGAAAATCAGACGCAACGGTGGTACCACAAAATCCAGACCCGAGACAATATAGAAAATTTTGATTTCTATATTGACCCGACCGGGAATCGACCCATCGAGCCTTAAAACCCAGCGTGCTTTATCACTACACCACGGAGGTCGTCATAGAGTAGGAAATAGTACATTAAAATACTGCAGATATTTCCTGAACAAAAATCTAAAAGCAGTCGACTTTCCTACGCGATTTATTATGCACTGTACCACAAAACAATGTTACATTAAGTACGTTTTCGAAAACGAGAAGGCACTAAAAGCATTTGTAAAAGTTGTCCGCTTTCACCGTGTCAAGTAAACAGCTATATGCCCGCAAGCCTGAATGTTCCATGTTTTTTATTACTGAAAACCGGCCAAGTGTGAGTCGGACTCGCACACTAAGGGTTCCGTGCCAACTTTAACTAAATTAGTGATTCACCTACTTGTTAAAATACTACAATAGTTTTTTGACAGCAAATATAACTTTGCTTTTAATAGTTTTGTTCGCTCATTTTTCTACTTTGAAAGCGTTTATTTTTCAAACTTTACACTTTTAGAGAAAATGGCTTCAGTAACCTCAATGTCATTTAAGAAGACCTATCCATAGACCGTACACGCATAGGTTTGACAAAAAAAAGAAAATTATTTGTATGAGAATCGTAAAGCAGTTAACAACTGATACTAATAGTTTTAGAATAAAGTGGCCGCGAAATACGGATGGACAGATAGACTGACAGACAGACTTGACGAAACTATAAGGGTTCCGTTTTTTGTCATTCGGCTTCGGAACCCTAAAAACGAATTGAATTACTGCATTTTTATCATATTTTTGTTCTAAAGTTAAACAGCTGGCATTGTTTTGAGGGGATGTTACTAAAAATTCCGTTATATTGTCCTTTTTTATTTATGTTTTTATCTTAATACATCCAAGTTTTTTTTTGGATATAATTAATTTTGTTTCTTGGTCGCACCGCTCACAATCATTTCTGCTTAGCCCAAAGGCATGACTGGTAGAGAACGCCATATGGCGTTAAGTCCACCTTTTGTACAAAATGTTATTATTGTGCAATAAAGTATAAATAAATAAAGTTTATCAGTTTGCTGGCAATCGAAGTTACGTCTGACGGATATCGTTTAGTCAATGCAAATGACTATTAAATGACATTATTATAATTAAATAAATATTGGCCATCAATCACATTGTACAAAATGGAAAATACAGGCATTTCAGTACATTTGATAATTTTGCAATTTCAGACTAGGAAGTATAATTTAAAAAAATATTCATAAAGATGAAATAAGAAACCAAAAATTTGCGCACGGGCGGGACTTGAACCAGCAACCTTTTCATCTTTATGAATATAAAATATGACACTGTGAGTGTTAAAAACATTCTAAAGCATTAGATAGCGAAGCGACATCAATTTCCAAGTTGAATTTATTCTGTAAAGAATAACTGCTTGGGCCATCTGTTTCATAAACAGACGGCTAGATGGCGCTAAGCGTCACGCAATTGACGTTTTCATAAGAAACCACAAATTTCGCAGGGTTGGACTAACAGCACGGTAGCTCAATTGGTAAGAGCGTTTGGCCCGGTTTGCCAAAAGGTTGCTGGTTCAAGTCCCACCCGTGCGCAAAAAAATTTTTGGTTTCTTATTTCATCTTTATGAATATAAAATATGACACTGTGAGTGTTAAAAACATTCTAAAGCATTAAAAAAATATTGTTCACCAAATCTCTATATTTTGAACTAGCGGTCCCCCGCGACTTCGTCCGCGCGTTTTGAGTTTGCTCCCTCCCCTCCCGTCGCAGCGTCATGTTTTATATCCTAAAGCCTTTCTCGATAAATAAGCTATCCAACACAGAAATATTTTTTCAAATCGGTCCAGCAGTTCCTGAGATAAGCGCGTTCAAACAAACAAACTTTTCAGCTTTATAATATATTAGCGCAAGCGCACGTTGTTCTTAAGCTGCGAACATTATTTTGGTGCGGAGTTATGTTAAAACTGTGATAGCTCCTAAGATATTTATTGAAATCAAATGATATAAAGGACAACTTGGTTTTAAATGAAATGCTCGTGATGATGAATGTATTTATTTTGATAAGAATAAATATCTGTGTGTATAATACACCTCTAAAAATAATGCATTATTATTTTTACCAATTTATTAACATAAAAAAAGGTTGTAGTAAGTCAACCATAAAAGATAGACATATGCTGTCCCGGACTTTATTATAGAACTCTTAATGATGAACAATCCTGTCATACATGATTTTTGTGTAACTTAAGTGGTTTCCGCAGCGTATGCAGCGGAAGCTCTCAAAAGGAATATCTTTCTCCCGTTTTCGCAACATTTTTCATTGCTGCTGTGGTCTTATGAGTCGTATCTTTATGTTGTATAGCTTAAAGCCTTCCTCGATAAATGGACTACCCAACGTAAAAATTTTTTTTCAAATCGGGCCAGTAGTTTTTGAGATTAGCGCGTTCAAACAAACAAACAAACAAACATACAAACAAACAAACAAACAAACTCTTCAGCTTTATAATATTAAGTATAGATAACCTAGTCGAGTACTATTTGTACGGAGAAACTAATCTTATAGGTACTAATCATTAGTCTGGTGGAGCAAAAAACTACAAACAGCTTCCTATGCTGGATAAAATACATTTGAATTAATGACAAGGTTGGAATGTCCGCACCAGGAAAGTTTTTAATTCTGACTTAGTATTGAAAATACTAACAAGGAAAATGACACTGTAATATTGTAAAAACAGAGAGATTACTATCTAAGGGATTTGAAACCGTAAGATTTCTAGATTACTTATTGTGGACAAGCTCAAACTGGTTTAGCATTTACGCTAACTTACTTGTACTTAAATGTCAACCATACAATTTTGGGGGGGGATCCCAAAGTACCTAAGTAGGACTGTCTATGTACTTCTATTCTATTATGGAAACCAGATACAAAGGCGAGAGCACTAACCAGATCAACAGTTCTATTTTTTACATTGACTGGACCGGAAATTGAACCCGGGACCTCGGAGCGGCGACATCTTAAAAACCAGAAGTAGTTTATTAAAGACTTTTTTTAACAAAATCGGCGGCGAAGTGGTAAGAGGGTCGCACTTTAAAGCGACGGCTGCGCCAGTGGTCCCAAGTTCGACCCCCGGGTCGGGCCAAAAGTATAGACCTGGGTTTTTCTGTTCAGAAATTCTTAGGGTAGCCCGGAGTATGGAAGTTGGCGGTGTTTCATCCTCGTGCCTCTGAAAGCACGTAAAGTCGTTGGTCCTGTACCTGATCTGTTTCCGATCGTGTCACATTCCTATCCCATCGGGCTATGAGAGTGAAAGGAATAGAAAGTGCACTTGTTTTGCGCACACACTTGTGCACTATAAGCATCAATCGCAGTCGGTTAGTCGTTGTGACTGCCCCCCGTAGTCGAAATCGGCTAGGGGGACTATTATTAAAGACATGCATGTTTGCACTTTGGCTAGCGTTAAGAAGAAACTTAAACTTCACTCCACACACACAAAGTTAAGTTTGAACTTAAATAAGGTTTCTAGGCAGTCTTTTATTTCTAAGGTCTTCTTCTTTTATTCTTAAGTTCTAGGCGTAACATGACTGAAGGCAAATTTTATCCTTATTTTTAGAGAAGTTCTAATTAATTACTAATAATTCTTTGTCACGTGCGCTGGCCGAATTCGGCAGGTAAGCGCCTTCTCGGGTGCAAGTTAAGCCACTTATTAGACGCTTGCCCAAATTTTCGAGAGCCAGTAAGTCTGAAATATAGTGGACAGTACGGAATAATTAACTGCCCATGTTTATGTTAGTTTAGAGGCATTAAACTCGCCTTGACAAGACTTATTTGGATGTTAGCCGAATAAACTGCAGGTCCAATGTGAGGTTTAACTAAATTCAGCAGTGACTATCATGGTAGTTTATGAAGTTTTGCAAACTAACAAGTTGCTAGTAAAAAAATGTAAGTTTCTAGTAAGCAGCGCCTCTAGCGGTAACTTGAAGAACTATTTTTTTTTACGTCGTCGCTAGCGAGTAAAACCTCCGTAAACTCATGGTAACGGTACGATTCGTGCGTAGCGATCGTGATCGTGCTTTTATAAAAACCAAAGAACTATTAACTAAAAAAAACAGTATTCTACAAAAGAACTGTTCTTTTCATTCATTTTTTAAAGATTAATTGTTTCAAATGTTGGCCATAATTCAAATTTTCGAAGTTGCGATCAAGCATTTCAACAAATTTGGTCCAATATAACCCGACTTTTAATTGAAGCCCATGATTTGCAAGACATGTGGTACCAACAAGACGGCGCCACTTGCCACTCAGCACGTGAATCTATTGGTCATCAGTTAATTTCGCGCTTCGAGATTAGTGTGAATTGGGCGCCAAGATCATGATATTACATCACGCCCTTTAGACATTTTCTTTTGTAGCTATGTGAAGTCAAAGTAAAAGTGCATATGGATAAGCAGGACACGATTGTCCAACTGGAAGCCAACATTACTAGCGTTATTTGCCAAATACCAATCGATATGCTCGGACACGTAATCGAAAATTGAAACGGCAGAAATAATATTTTTAACAGAGTTACGGCCAATGAAAGAAATAATCTTTAAAAAATAAATATCAATTATAGTTTCTTTGTATGATAGTAAAAATTACCAAATACATTTGTTTTACCTGATGTTTTTTTTTTGTTTTGAAAAAAGCCCCTTTAAATTAATCACCCTTTATTTTTACCCGCCTTCAAAAAAAGAGGTTATAGGGTAAAACCCTTAAATTTTAAAGGCGTGTTAAGTGTTTTTTTACTAGAATCTTAATGTTGGCGTGTTTTTACGTCTGAAAGTCATCTTATGGGGCTGACCTGATGGTGGAACTCCTTAACGCTTAGGAGGTCAGTTAATATAATGACAGAACTTATGATTAGTAGTTTGTAGCTTCTTAAAGAACTGAGACATATAAGGTGCAACTCTTCCCCCTCCCCCCCTCTCCTGTAATCTCTAAAAATAAAAAAAAAATAACTTTAAAAAAAGTTAAAACCGACTTCAAAACCAAAATGCACTAAAAAGTCTTAAATAAACTCTTGACCATTGAAAGGAAAGGAATCCATTTTAGTCAAACAACACAACACAAACAACATTTTAGTCAAAGGTTGTCTGGAAGAGATCGCTTATAGCGATAAGACCGCCTAAATTGTACATTTCCCTAAAACGAATTTGTAAATCAATTTATGTAATGTGCAAGAAAAAGTTATCTATCTATCTAACACTTTGAACATCAAGCATCAATTATCACAGCACCGACTCCAAAAAGAAATTGTTTGACTAAAATTGACTTCCTTTCAATGGTCGAGAGTTTATTTAAGATTTTTAGTGCATTTTGGTTTTGAAGTCGGTTTTTACCTTTTTTTTAAATTCCCTTTACGTGATCGTAGTGTGATGGTTTATTAGCCTAAAGATATTACCAATAAATAAACTATTTGAGACAGAAATATTTTTAAAAATCGTATCAGTAGTTTTTGAGATAAACGGGATCAAACAAACTCTTCTGCTTTATAACATTATGTATATAGTGTCTCGTAGATAGTCAGATGCAATGAAACCTAAGGACTAATAAAAATAATATGTTTAACTTGTTATAAAGCTTAGATAAAGTTAACTGTCGAGAGCCTTTGCTGTCTGAAAAGTTCAATGACATTATTATTCATCAAACAAGTAATAAATCTGATTCATTTGAATCAAATATTCATCAACTATCTACATGTCCGGTCGTTGACCCGTGCTGGAAACGGTCGTCACGAGCAAACCATTGAACCAGTCGCCCATTGAAACCGACATTAGTGTGCCGACATCGATTCGGATAAATAATTGTGGTTGCCATTGCAGGGATGCCGCCACTATCACAATATGATATTCTGGAAACTGAATACTTACGTACTTTGATTGCATGATTAAATTCAGATCAATGCTAAAGTGTAATTGGTTCAGTGACAGCATAGTAAGCTGATTTCATCGTTATCTATGTTACCATAACCAGATTATTGTTACTTATTGACCGGTAATTAATAAGCTTATTGACGGTTGTCGGTTAAAACCCTTATTTACTGATTTTATCTGACAAAATCTGATAATTTAAAGCCCAGACATTCAGTCAATATAGGTTATGACCAACGTGCCCAGTCATAATAAGTGATACGGACTGGTTAGAAATTAAATCATTTAGTCAAAACTGAGTGTCACTGTAGTTTAAGCAGTTTGCGATGCGATTTTAGAGAAGTCATTAAATGCCAACCTATCAGAGCCCTGTCATTTTTTGGCGGATTCCACGTTGAAATCCGAGTGAAAGTTCAATTAACCCAAGAAGTCCTATTGTCAGTTTTTAAACTGCTATTTAGCTTCTTCTGACTTATTAAATCAGTTAAAAGTGGTTAGGACTGATTTTGACAGATATAATCAGCCAATAAGGACTTTAACCGACAATCATAGTCAATAAGTTTATCGACAAATTTAACCGGCCTTATTGGCCGGTTAAATTATTGACTGTAACATCTAAACTAATATTAAAAGATGACGAGTTTTTTTGTTTGTTTGAACGCGCTAATCTCAAGAACTACAAGACCGATCTGAAAAATATTTATATTTGAAATATTTTTGTTTTGGATAGCTTATTTTAGTTTTATAGTTTAAATACTTTAAAACATCATGCTTCGATGGGAAGGGAGAGAGGAAAATCAAAAAGCGTTGACGCGCGAGCAGACAATAGTTACAAATTAGGTCAACGGACGTCACACCCTCAAAAATACACATAAAACTGATAAGTGCGATCAACATGTAATACATAGCTTACGTGGTATACGTATTAATATCTCATGTCCCTAGTCTCAAGCGGCCCACATTCAGACCGTAGTACGTACGGTTGTAGTTTCTAGAAAATACTTTTCACCTCGTATCGTTTTTAGTTTGAGGTGACGCCCATTTATGGTTCGTATGTGCACGCCTGATTTTCGTAAAAATGGTTAGGCGTCAGGAACCTCGACTTGACAATTCGTACATCCAACTTCAAAAGGTCATCTCTCCTTCTTGTTAATGAACGTCTTACGCTACACGCCGAAACTTTTAGCAGCGATGCAGTTGCGATGCAGCATCGATGCAGTCGCAAAATGACAACCTTAGCACAATTGCGCTACTTTTAGCATCGATACAGTCACGATGCTGTCGCACGTAAGTATAGATGCAGTTGCGATGCAGCATCGATGCAGTCGCAAAATGTCAACCTTAGCACAATTGCGCTACTTTTAGCATCGATACAGTCACGATGCTGTCGCACGTAAGTAAAGATGCAGTTGCGATGCAGCATCGATGCAGTCGCAAAATGACAACCTTAGCACAATTGCGCTACTTTTAGCATCGATACAGTCACGATGCTGTCGCACGTAAGTAAAGATGCAGTTGCGATGCAGCATCGATGCAGTCACAAAATGACAACCTTAGCACAATTGCGCTACTTTTAGCATCGATACAGTCACGATGCTGTCGCACGTAAGTATAGATGCAGTTGCGATGCAGTAGCTGGCCATTAAACTGTATCGAGGCAAACCCGATGCTGCATTACGACTGTATCGATGCTAAAGACCCGCCAAGTTATCTGTGTGCGTCTACATTTGGAATGATACTAACGTGAGTTTGTATCGATGCCAAATTCTGTTAATTGCTTTTCGAAAACGCACGACTGCATCAAGGCTAATAGTCGCAGTGTTGCATTTAATATTTATTTTCTGTTTATCGCAGCCCTACTTAGGACGGAGGCGTATTGCACGTAATAATTCAAGGGGCGGACGCTGCGGTGGCCTCTGTGCGCCTACCCGCATACTTGTCCTGGCGCCCTTTATGACGCTCTAATAGACCACTTTTGTTATACACTTTAAAAAATATAGATAAGTAATTAAATCTATCACTTCTAGATCTTTATTAATAACAAACAAGAAAAAAGTAAATATAAGACGTGCAACATAAAAAAATAACTTTAAATATACCTATTCAAAAAGGAGGTGACTGGAGGCCAGATAAAGGGAGCGGTACATATGGCTCAGAACCGGGCCGAGTGGAGAAGATTGACATACAGTCACGATCCTCAGCATTGAGGGAATGACCAAAAAGAATGATTCAAAAACGAAAACATTTCCTTGCGGTAAGGAGGCTATGATGCTGGCTGCGATGCCGCGTTGGATAGTTATGCTAATTCTTTGATCTAGGAACCAGCCAGCTTTATTATTGGCTGTTACAGAATTTAATTTTGGCGCCATATTTCTTACCAGCAATTTCGCAGATGGTCCCCACGGCCCAAATGTTTCAACGCCAAACGGTAATAATATCCACATAATCACTGGCAAGTGAGACGTACTTGCGACGCTTGGCATTTTCAGCGAACTCCGCTGCTGCTCCAGCTTTTACAGCTGATTCTCTGAAATGGGATGGGGCCAAAGTATCGACACAAGTTGCATCCCAAACTAAAGCCTGACCTCGTTTTCAGTGAATAAGCGTGAGGAAACTTGCTGGGATTGTTATGGTGTTCAAGAAAAAAAAGGTATCTGGAGGCTCCCTGCACGGCTGCTTACGCAAGAATATTATCAGTAAATATTATTTTAATTTGTAGCCTATGTGTTTTTCCAGTATATGAGCTGTATCATGAAAGCGTTTGATAAAAAAACCATTCAGTTGTTTTTGCGTTAAGGAGTATCAAACATCCATCCATCAATCCTATTTTTTTTCAAAACATTTATCATATTAGTAGGATCGTAGAATATTAGTGGGATTTAAACCGTAAGAGGAAAAAGTTAAATTTGCTCAAGCTGAAACTACTAATATAAAGCAACAATGCGGTACCTATATACTTTGTTTATTTATACAAGTAATATCAACTATCATGACAGGTTATTTACTCAACCGTTGACCGAATAAGTTCTCTTTAGCGGTACCTATCAGTCCAATGTTGCATACGAAATAACGTTCCATATTTAAATTATTTATTTGTTAGTGCTTATTAAGCGCTTAGTATTTCTTAAACTTTGACTAGTTCCTTTCAAGCTAAAATGATCATTAACATACAAAAGAGTCAAGGCAAAGTTGATCTCAAGATAACCATTTATGCCTAATTTTGCTAGCACGAGATCACGACAACAGCGGTAACAATACCATAATAATCGCACACAATTTACACTCGAGACACACAGACACAAATGCTATCGCGCTTTGATATGCTCTGAAAAACTTTTATGATAAACTAAATTATTGGATTTTATTAGAGTGATTTGGGCCTCAATAGTAATAGTCCCCCTAGCCGATTTCGACTACGGTGGCCAGTCACAACGACTAACCAACTGCGCGGGACATATTATAGTGCACAAGTGTATGCGCAAATACAGGTGCACTCTCTATTCCTTTAACTCTCATAGCCCGATGGGACAGCAATCTGACACGAACCGGAGAGAGTTCAGGCGCAGGACCAACGGCTTTACGTGCTTTTCCGAGGCACAGGGGTGAAACACCGCCAACTTCCCAACTCCGCGCTACCCTAAGAATTTCTGAACAGAAAAAGTCAGGAATATATTTTTGGCCCGACCCGGGGATCGAACCTGGGACCTCTTGCGCAGCCGTCGCTTTAAAATGCGACCCTCCTACCGCTGCGCCACAGAGGCAGTTCAGCCTCGATAGTAACCTATGAGCCAAGCTACTAACGCCAAACTCCGAGTTTTGGAACTATCTGAGGACGTAACAAACTAATAAAGGTATTTTGGACTCTGTCTAAGCTAATTTAGGTCTAGGATAGAGTTAAGGACAAACCCGTTTTTAATTAAAAATAAATGCAGACCGACAAAACCGTAGAAACATCACACCAGAAACCTGTCTTTGAATTAATGGGTGGAACTTGTGTTTTTTTC
Source organism: Pyrausta purpuralis (assembly GCA_963924145.1). Lineage (NCBI taxonomy): Eukaryota > Metazoa > Arthropoda > Insecta > Lepidoptera > Crambidae > Pyrausta > Pyrausta purpuralis. Next base: position 21,916,676 of record OZ001657.1, read on the forward strand.
CATGTTATACTAGGATGAAATGAGAAGTGGGTATGTATATGTGCAGAATGCACCTAGATAGATAGGCTCAAGTCATCACGCGATGGATACCACCAGACGGCTACCGATGAAGAGGTACACTAAGAAAAAGTAGTTTGACGACTTTAGCAACTTTGCAAAAGATTGAGTGAGATTAGCTGCTGACTGGGACTAATGAACAGTGTCTCCCAGCCTTTGCCCAGCAGTGGGATTATATAAGTTAAAATTTGTTTGCTTTAGTCGGAACTTTCACCCTATCGAGTTTGAGCCTTACACTAATTATTCAGTTTTGAAATTATTTCTTTTCTGCACAACCTGTGTGTCTCATAATGCTAAGATGAACCTTATATTATTACAAACGTGGAGAGCTAAGCGTCGTTAAATGAATTTGGATTAACGCTGTTAACAACGAAATTGTGGGAACATGTAATATTGGTACAGTTGACGAAGATTCAGTAGGTTTGTCCTTATATAAGATATGACGTATAATAAAATAATGAATGAATCCTAATATTGTTTATGATTAAGTTGCGCACTTTATTTAGTTGCTTTAGTAATACTGGTTAATCCTGTTGTCTAACATAATAAGAAATAAATAAATATTAACTAAGCTATGAATTTTGTTCGTGCATAAGAGTATATGTAACTGTCCCTCCAATGGAAAGGTAACTCAAAAAAATACCTAGGGGTGATTGTAAACCATAGATTAGATTACGTCATCAATAGGACGAGGAAACTTATTTGGATCTTCAAAACACTCGGATATGTTATGCCATGTAACTTGGACAAAGACTCACCAAATTATATACTCAATCAAATTAACACTGCTCTGGCTGAATCCATACTAACTTACTGCATTCCTGTCTAGGGTGGTGCAGCGAAAACTCAATTCCATGAGCTAGAGAAGGCGCAGCGTACTCTCATTAAAGTCATGTATTTTAAAAAGAGACGCTTCCCTACTGACACTCTATATAGCATCAGTGGTTTACTTTCGGTCAGGAATTTATATGTAATCTGTACAACCCTCAGAACGCATAAATTATTATCTTACGACCTAAATCAAGTAAATAAACGACGTATAAATTTCGTTGCTCATAGACAATTCATCTCAAATTCCACTTTCCTTAAAATTAATCGTATCTAATTATGATTACGGACGTTAATTACTAATCACTTATCATTCGTTGATTAACTCAATTATAACAGATATATTAACCAATGCTAGTTTGCAGTTTTGACACAAAAGGTATGGAAATAATTTCAAACTTCCTGTTTTTTTTCATTATCTTTGCCTTTTCTGTCAAATTTTTCAACGTCAAAATAGCAAAAAATTAAATAATAAGTTCGTAGTTAATCAAATAATAAAAAAACGATTAAAGATAATGATTACTAATCTTAACCATATTTAATTTGATTATGATTACTTAATCTGTTTTAGAAAAAAAATAAGCAGAATAATTTTGTGCTTGTTACGAATACGAAATAAACACTTCATCTTCGAAATAAACTCTCATCATTCATTAAAAGATTATTAAGAGAGAACAAATTATTTTTGGAGTCGGTGCCATCACTTTGACCATCAAGCATCAACTATCAGACTTTTTAGTTCCTTTTGGTTTTGAAGTCGGTTTTTACTTTTTTTTAAATTTATATTGTACCATGATGGCCCTGCCTCATTGCCTCGTCAAATAATGACTCAATGGTCTATAACTCAAACGACATAATGGCACGTGATATAATCGACTAATCTCAGTATCAGTTTGTAATAAATTGCCAAATATATTTTATACAGAAGAAAATAAAAATATGTTATAAGATCCAATACGCGTTACCCACGTAACGTTAGCACTAAAATTTAATAAGTTAAACCCCAAATAATAAACGTTCCCGAAAAAGCAGCCTATACAAACATAATTTGTATCATAGCATAATCTCGTTTTCTTGGAAGACATTTAAATAAAAGATGGTTTACTAAATCTTTTCTGCTTACTTCTTGCAATCTTGACTAACGATCATTAAGACGCACATTAAGTCATTAGAAGCCACAAATACACCTTATTTCGTTTTATTTCTGTGTGTTGAATTATTTTATGTCAAGATCGCAAAAATTGTACAATTGTTAAAAATTGCTAACCAAGAACCGATTAAACAAGTGATCGTGCCAACTCTAGCAAACAACTACGATCTATAGTAAGTAGCTCTATTTTTGAATTCCTCGCGTGAGAATGGCATACGATTTTCCTTCGCATTCACGCAAGTGTTGACAAAATTAAGGTTTTTCTTTTTAAATAAATAAGGTGCTGATTTCAACTCATATTCGTTAGAAAATCAAACATTAATCACCGACAATCTATTGAAGCGAATGATTTTGGGTCTCAAATTACTGAGTTTTTGGGGGTAGAATATCAATAAACATAAAAATATGGCTTATGACGAAAAGCTAGGTTAGGTTTCCTTAGCTATGTAAATAATGAAATTAACTAACCTAGCTTTTCGTCACCAATCAAACGTCTAATGTTTCTTACAGCAAATGCAGCTGAACTTAGTTTCTAAGACAAGGCCTTGTACCGTACCCTTTTAGTGAGGAGGTAACTAATGTAGATAAAAGAAAGAGTTGAGTACAAGGAAAACTTATTTAATACTATTTACACTTTTAAACTTATCTAAATTACAGGGAGTAGGTTTATAATTGGCAACCGAAAAGATACGCGTCTTCAATTTATAATCAACGCCACTGTCCTAGTTTAATGAAGTCCGGTGACACCGCGATGACTCAGCACTCGTGGCGTTGGTGGTAGCAGTAAGGGGATTGATTTAGGCAGTATTAGTAATAGCCTGGCTTCCGCGGCGGTGTAGAATCCCAACCGGAAACCGGGACCCTGGAATTCCGGAAATTGGACATTTTTAGTAAAGTCCAAATTCATATGTATGACTGCGACATCAGACCGGAAGCGGTGGTAAGCGGATCAAATGGAGTGATTATTGCAAGAAATAGTAATTAATGATGAGGCAGTCATACAACAATATTATCCTTAGACTAGAACTAAGCTAAGCATTAAGCAACTAAGTCATTTTTGCTACCTTGATGACAAAATAGGAAAATAATTACAAATTTACTTTTTTTCATAAGAATTGTCTAAAGGTTGCAGGAATAATATCTTATAATTAAATTAAGATGAAAGAAGATAAATAAATAGGAAGACATGACAAAATAGTTTGAGCATTGGCGGCCATGAAGGTCATGCAATGACATGACCTTTGGACCTTTGTGTGCGTGGATGGTTGAAACAACTAATGTACATATTTTGGACCTAAGGAGCCACGCACATACACTACTGCTGGTAACACGCGTACTTAAGCACTACACATGCATGCACTAATCTAAAACCTAAGTTGGTACATACTACAAAGCACTAGGTAAGCACAAAAACTATATAATATAATCTTTTACAACACTCACCCGATATCGGGGGGACACTGAAGTTAGTTAAATTGGTAGAAGTATAAAAATCACAGTCTAAGGAATTCGTAGGCCGCCGTGAGTTGGCAGTTTTGATCGACCGCAGTACGTCCTCGCGTTAGGATAGCTCCGCTCGGACTACGCGACGTATGTTCCGAAGGCGACGTCACACATTCGGCCGAACCAGTTTCAACGCATAGTTCACTCATGTTTGCTCGCGTAGATATTTTTAAACTAGCAACTGCGCTCGAGTTTGCGTGTTAGTATTTTTGTAATAATAATTTATTAAGATTTAGTTAGGTAATTGTAGATAATTAGTTTAATTTAATGTTAGGTTTAAGTTAATGTTAGTAAGTTTAGCTTTAATTTCTTATTTATTGAGTAAGGCGTGTAACGAACCGTTACATACCCCCCTTTTTAGGTGAGGATTTTACTTATAAAATCCACTAACCTACTGTATGGTAACTAAGTAAGCTTGAAGTCTTTTACATGCCAGGTTCCTAAATTACGCCCCGTCATGTCTTCAAGTTCGTATACAAGTTTTGATTTCTTTGAGACAATACGGCATTTTAAGAACTTGGGTGCCAACTTTTTAGAAAATTTATTGTCTTTGTCGCTTTGGTAGAATGTTCTTTTCCAAACGATATCACCTACATTAAATTCTACATTTTTACGGCGTAGGTTGTAACAAGTACTATTTCTAGAGTGAGCTTTGACTAACGATAATTGCACTTTGTCGAATATTTTGCTCAGAGCGCCAAAGTTTTCAGCATAGGCGTCCCGTGGTGTAAATATGATTTCGTTTTGTAAGTCTGAGTCGATATAGTGGGAACCGCAGCTTATAAGCTCGCGTCCAAATACTAAAAATGACGGTGTGAATCCCGTCACTTCATTTACCGCACTATTCAACGCAAACTGGATCTTGGGAATATTAGAGTCCCAAGCTCTGTGATCACCGTTCACAAAAGTGGAGACTGCGGTCATAATTGTCTTATTGTAGCGTTCAACAGTATTTATTTGTGGAGTGTACAATGGAGTGTAGAAAACGTTGGGAATATTGTAATACTCAAATAGTTTTTTTAGCGTAGCACTAGTAAACTGTCGTCCATTATCCATTAAGATGGTGCTAGGTACACCATGAATAAGAAACACCTTTTCTTCGATTAATTTTGAAATAATATCAGCTGTAGCGCGTCGGATGGGAAAAAGGAGACAGTATTTCGAGAAGCAACAAGTAACTACCAACAAGAAGGTATTTTGCTTCCTTGATACGGGCAGGGGTCCGACGAGATCTATGCTTAGCATTTGGAAGGGTCTGCTGCAATCTTTCGGTCTCCCCATTAAACCTAGTGTAGAGTGATTAGGGTGTTTATGAGAGAGACAAGCATCGCAGTTAGAAACGAATTCAACTATGTCATCGTGCATACAAGGCCAAAAGTATTTTAAACTAATACGCTTGTGCGTTTTAAAAATACCGAAATGGCCGGAGGTAGGGTCTGAATGATTCTTTTTAATAATTTCTTGTCGGTACTCCGATGGCACTACTTCCTTCCACTCGAACTCTCTAGTTAAAGGATTGATAGATTTCATATAACGGAACAGCCTCCCATTTTGAATTTTGTAGTTAGGAAAGGATGCATGTGATTCCAGACATCCCTCAAAAATGTTTAAAAACCAGGGGTCATTCGTCTTTTGAGCAAGCACGTCAGTAACGGTATCAACAATCGATATTGGAAGGGCCCGCGACAGACTATCAGGCACAACGTTCTCAGAACCCTTACGGTGTTTGATTTCGAAATTGAAAGCAGAAAGCCTCACTCCCCACCTGGCCAATCTTCCAGTTGGATTACTTAAGTTGAGGAACCACTTTAGCGAGGAATGGTCGGTAAATACTGTAAACTTTTGGCCATTCTCTAGATAGCAACGCCAGTGCTCTATAGCTGTTAACATTGCTAACGCTTCGCGTTCTGTGGTGCTGTAGTTGCGTTCCTGCTTTGAGAATGATTTGCTCATATATGCCACCACCTTTTCTGTGCCGTCGATAGTTTGAGTAAGAACCGCTCCCATACCGTAGTCACTAGCGTCAGTATGGACTTCAAATGGTTTATAATAATCGGGACAGGAGAGAATTGGTGTCGAAATGAGACATTCTTTTAATTTTAAAAAGGCGCTATTTGCTTCATCGGACCAAACAAAAGGCGGGGCGTTTTTAGCTTGACTGGTTAGTTTATTTAAAGGGTTAGCTAACGTACTAAAGTTTGGAATGAATTTCCGGTAGTAAGACGCAGTACCTAGAAACCTTCGAACTTCCGTGCGGTTAGTTGGAGTTGGGTACTTGGCAATAGACTCCACCTTTTCAGGGTCCGCATGAAGTCCGCTGGAGTCAACTACATAACCCAAGTATTTTAACTGACTTCTGAAAAACATGCTTTTTCCAAAGTTTATTGTGAGGTTTGCCATTTTTAGCTTCTCAAGAACACGCATAAGTAGAGAAGTGTGCTGTTCAAAGTTATTGGACACGATTATGACGTCATCAATGAATACGAACACTCTGTGTTCAAACTCTGGGCCATAAAACAATGCGTCGACTAGTCTTTGTTGAGTAGCCGGAGCATTCGTTAAGCCGAAGGCCATACACTTAAATTGGAACGTTCCACGCGATGGAATGTAAAAAGCCGTCTTCGGTCGATCTTTTTCATTTATTAATGTTTGCCAAAAACTTTTGGAAAGATCGACACTTGACAGATACTTGGCATCACGTAAATTGTCAAGTATTTCTGCAATATAGGGTAGGCTATAAGCATCTTTTTTAGTGACCGCATTGAGTTTTCGGCTATCGAGACAAAATCGCAGCTCACCGTTCTTTTTCGGCGTTAAGAGTGCTGGCGATGACCACGGGCTTTCGCACGGCTCAACTACGTCTTCCTTGAGCATTTCGTCTAATTGCTCATTTATGATGCGCTGCTTCTCTGGTGACATCCTGTAGTACCTTTGACGAATGGGGGCAGCATCCCCAGTATCAATTGAATGTGTAATCAGAGAAGTGCGCCCTAAGCCACGTTCTTCGTAAGAGATGGCACGGAATAATTCTTTTACGTGGTCGGCAGTGTTTTTTTGTGTTTGTGATAGGTGTTCGTAGGAACATATATTATGTGTAGAGGTTTCGAGTTCAGATGTGTATGGTTTATCGAAATCTTGGTAATAGATGATGCTATCCAGGTGTTTGGGAAAAAGACCAAATACACGCCAAAAATCCATTCCTAATATGAGCGAATGTTTAATATTAGGAACTACGTATATTTTAAGCATATGTGTTTGATTACAAAAGGTTACTGGAAGGAGTAGGATTCCTTTTGAGTCTAATTTTTCCCCACCAGCAGCTATAAACTGAATATTATCAGTTTTATGTAGTTCAAAGCCCGCTTGTAACAAAAATTCATGACCACCATTACCCAAAATTGTAGTCGATGACCCAGTGTCAAGTAGGCCAATTATAGGTTTGTTATTAATTGTCACAGACACATAAGGTCTGGAAACGTTTGTGTGATTATCGTGGATTGAAGAGACAGCGTTGTAGGTGGCAAATGAAGCGACGAAATTCAACCACTGTTGCCAGTCTGACATGTTAAAATTTGCATGGGAGTAAGTGCATCGGGAAACACTATCTTTACAATCCACTCCATCTAGTTTTTTTGATCTTCGTCATTAATAGGGTTACATTTAGGACATTCCGGATAGCGGTAGTCCTTCTCACCACATTTGAAACAAATTATGATACGATCTTCTTTACACGTACCAAGAGAATGGTCGTCAGAGCGGCATCTAGGACAGTAAAGTGCCTTAGAGGTACCAGCATTTACGACATTGACTGTTTCGTTTTTATTTTGTTTAGAATTCATAGTTTGTTTCTGTGCATTTGATAAGATTGGATTAGGTTTATTAGCATTTAAGTTAGAATAATTTGGTTTTTGTTTATGCTCATCGTTTTTTGTGTCTTTTTTGTTATAATAAGTGTTAGTATAATGATTGTGTTTGTAAGCAAACTCGGGAGCGATTGTGCTGTTAGTTGCTCTTGGTGGCTCTTGAAAATGAGAAAACCTAGATTGGATATTTTCATAGTTCCTACATGTTGCCACAAGATCATCGATACTCGTAATATTGTGAGTAGCTGCTAGTGTACTTGCGTAACATGGACGAATATTATGTAACAAAATTTCTAATTTTTCGTCTTCTGAAAATGGTTTATTTAAGCGAGAAAATAATCCATGCATTATCGAAATATAGATTGTGATATTTTCTGATTCACCTTGAGTTCGAGATCTAATTTCAGCGGCGAGCCTATAGTCGTAGTCACTGCTACTGAAATCTTGTTTAAGTAGTTTAGCTAGATCATGCCATGAATTTATTTTACTTTTATTGTAGCGATACCAATGTAATGCATCTCCAGAAAAGATTTCGTAAGCCAACGAGAGTACTTTATCGAAAGATATACCCCGTGCCTCGACGAATTCTTCAACTTTTAGAATGAATGAGTGAACGCACGTTTTACCAGAATATCTTAGCTTGATAATATCCGCTGATAGACTTCGTTCGCTACATGAGACAGATATGGTAGTAGGTTCCGTATCCGTAACAGCAGAAGGTGTAGACGTAGGTTGTGCTTGAGAGCTTAGGGGTCTCAAGGAAATGAGTTCTTTGTAATATGCATTAAAATTAGTGGCACAGACTTTATAGATATCTGCCACTTCTGGTGTGTTAGTAATTCTATTAAACCTGTGATAAATGTGGTGTAATAGAGCTTCAGTCCTTGTAAAGGCATTTTTATCAAATTTTAATTTAAGGCTAGAAAGAAGTGTGTGTGCTTTCAGGAGTGATTCTTTGACAGACTTAAGGTCATCACTTGGCTCCAAATGTGATTCGGTTATATCCTCAGTAGCATTGAGTTGTGACAATTTAGTTATCTGCTTGCGTAATTCTACGACCGAGTCTCCTGAACCACCACGCAGTTCTACTTCATACTCTAATTCAGCTTTTTGCAACGACAAAAACTTAATAGGATACGACATTGTGTCGATATCTAGGTGTGTGTTGTAAAAGAAAACTAAAACTAAATAATTACAACAATGACAGTGTGAAAGCACATAAAATAAGCATAATCAGCCTTAAAGTAAGTTTTACAGCCAACACCAATAAAAACCATCAATTGCTAAATAAAAACGGTAACGTTTCGGTTGCAATTATACCCGTTGTAAGGCGCCAATGTACCGTACCCTTTTAGTGAGGAGGTAACTAATGTAGATAAAAGAAAGAGTTGAGTACAAGGAAAACTTATTTAATACTATTTACACTTTTAAACTTATCTAAATTACAGGGAGTAGGTTTATAATTGGCAACCGAAAAGATACGCGTCTTCAATTTATAATCAACGCCACTGTCCTAGTTTAATGAAGTCCGGTGACACCGCGATGACTCAGCACTCGTGGCGTTGGTGGTAGCAGTAAGGGGATTGATTTAGGCAGTATTAGTAATAGCCTGGCTTCCGCGGCGGTGTAGAATCCCAACCGGAAACCGGGACCCTGGAATTCCGGAAATTGGACATTTTTAGTAAAGTCCAAATTCATATGTATGACTGCGACATCAGACCGGAAGCGGTGGTAAGCGGATCAAATGGAGTGATTATTGCAAGAAATAGTAATTAATGATGAGGCAGTCATACAACAATATTATCCTTAGACTAGAACTAAGCTAAGCATTAAGCAACTAAGTCATTTTTGCTACCTTGATGACAAAATAGGAAAATAATTACAAATTTACTTTTTTTCATAAGAATTGTCTAAAGGTTGCAGGAATAATATCTTATAATTAAATTAAGATGAAAGAAGATAAATAAATAGGAAGACATGACAAAATAGTTTGAGCATTGGCGGCCATGAAGGTCATGCAATGACATGACCTTTGGACCTTTGTGTGCGTGGATGGTTGAAACAACTAATGTACATATTTTGGACCTAAGGAGCCACGCACATACACTACTGCTGGTAACACGCGTACTTAAGCACTACACATGCATGCACTAATCTAAAACCTAAGTTGGTACATACTACAAAGCACTAGGTAAGCACAAAAACTATATAATATAATCTTTTACAACACTCACCCGATATCGGGGGGACACTGAAGTTAGTTAAATTGGTAGAAGTATAAAAATCACAGTCTAAGGAATTCGTAGGCCGCCGTGAGTTGGCAGTTTTGATCGACCGCAGTACGTCCTCGCGTTAGGATAGCTCCGCTCGGACTACGCGACGTATGTTCCGAAGGCGACGTCACACATTCGGCCGAACCAGTTTCAACGCATAGTTCACTCATGTTTGCTCGCGTAGATATTTTTAAACTAGCAACTGCGCTCGAGTTTGCGTGTTAGTATTTTTGTAATAATAATTTATTAAGATTTAGTTAGGTAATTGTAGATAATTAGTTTAATTTAATGTTAGGTTTAAGTTAATGTTAGTAAGTTTAGCTTTAATTTCTTATTTATTGAGTAAGGCGTGTAACGAACCGTTACAGCCTCTGTAAGAGGACCCTATTGTAGTTTGAAGTCTAATTCCAAGAATGTTGTAGAGTGAATAGAATTCTAGCGATATGTCTTTTATTTTAACCCATATAATTATTATTGGGATAGTACGAGTTGATGCCTATCTGACATTCGGCATCGTAAACTTAACGCATTTTGTATAACTTCGATTATAAAGAAGGTAGTTATAGTAAATCAATGTAGTAAATTGGAAAGAGTATAATTTACATATTCAAAATTTTTGTTTACCTCTTCTAAAGTTAAATACAAGTGTAAGGTCATTAAAATATTTAAAAAGACTTAGAGATTGAATGTCAATTTTCCGTTCCTTTTATACATCTAAGTTCAAATCTCCTTGTTTAAGTACCAAACACATCCTTATTACAAGTATTATTGTAATATCGGCTACACATAAAAAATATCAATTTGCGAATCAAGCTTCATATGATTTTTTTTAGTGTTTTCATTTAAAAAAAAATTGCTTCAGTAATCAATTCTACTGGAATATTTGAATTGATCAGTGTTTTTGTCGATTTTGAACCAAGCCCTCAAGTTTTGTCCCATATTTAAGTTAGGTATTCGTTGGTAAGTGCTTATTTGTCGATAGTGAAACCTGTTTCGTTACTGTGTTTGTTAGTGTTTAGGCACTAATCTAAAATATGAGAAGTAATGTTGATATTGGGTTTTAAATTCTCAACGTTGGTTTCTCTCACATATAATATTCAACCTGTCACTAACAATAAGGTACTGATTGATACAACTTAAGTGAGACTAAGTGGTGAATATCCATCAATCAGCGTCACGTTGACTGACAATATAATTCGATTAAAGGTCGAAACCCACTAATCAGCTCGTCATGGTGATATCACCGTATAATCTCGAGGCGTTCAGTTTTATTTGTATGAAAATCCATACTTCAACGCATATCTATCAACTTCGTAACGTCACTACCTCAGATCGAGACCAACTTGGGACTCACTCTCGACCAGCGGCGCATGCGGTAACTCCATTACGGCGCGTCGCCCGCTGGTTGACGACTCTCCAAATTTACCATATTCGCTTTGCTAGTGTACCTTTCGATTAAATCACAATAAAAATAAATTAAAATAATTTGAGAACTTTTAGTAAATGTACACGTCATCGTTATCTTATAACAATCTAACTGTGTAAAAACAATCTAACGGTTTTAAATGCGTTAGATTGTAGTTTGTCGATTTATTGTGAACAATCTCGACAAGGTTCAGCATTTATGCATTTTTTGGTACTTACTCGTACATGTCAACCGAACATGAAGGATAAACGTTTACCTACCCTAGCCCACTACTTTGCCCAGTGATTCATCATTTCAGTTTACGTTATAAACTTAGAATGTTAATGTAAGTTCAGTACAGTTTACAATAAATAGACAGGTTACCATCTAATGGATTTTAAACCGTAAGATTGTAATCACGCGTTTTTTACAGTATTAGGGTGAAATATTATAAAGTTAAATCGTTTTAAGTGAAAATAATTTAAAAGACTGACATTTTAGCTTGGGGGAAAATAGAAAATTGGTATGTTCTCTAACAAAAAAATATCGTTTTAAAAGATTTATTATGCCAAAACGGCTCTTTAAATATTTTTACGTTGTATCTGTTCAGTAATCAGTAATATTAAGCATTGATTGTGCTAGACCTAGATTTTTTAACAGATTAGGAAATGTACTTTAATACTTATTTTATTTTATATAAATTACTGCTCAAGTGCATAAGTACTGCTTTATTACAAAACATAATAATAGTCCCCCTAGCCAATTTCGACTACGGTGGCCAGTCACAACGACTAACCGACTGCGCGGGGCATAAAATAGTGCACAAGTGTGTGCGCAAACACAGGTGCACTCTCTATTCCTCTCACTCTCATAGCCCGATGGGACAGCGATTGGACACGACCGGAGAGAAATCTGTAACTCTATCACGAATAATTTGCGTCAAAGTATTCGTATAGTCACGTAATCATTTGTATGAGAATCTGAAAGCGCCTCTTTCGGACGTAAAACAAACTAAATTTGGCAGCTCATATACCTGACATTGTGCGTAAACATTTTCTATAGTGTTAAACTGGATTTGCGATCACGAACTTTTCTTTGACGTATAGTATCGTGAGTTGCAACAAGATTATTTGAGATTCTAAGTGTCAAAAATAAGCGAAGAGAAACTAGGTAACTTTTACAGATAAGACCGCCTAAATTGTTTTTTTTCTAAAATTATCATACAGCTGCATTTGAAGACGGATTCAAGCTCCTGGAATGAGAAAGATTCGGCATCAAAGTCAATAGCAAATACATCTCTCACCTCCGGTTTATTGATAATATACTATTCGTGCAGGCTAAGATGAGATTTTGGAACTACAGTCGAAAGCCTTAACCGAGCCTTACAACAAGTGGTTCTAAGAAATAGTAGTAGTATTCTAAGTAATAGTAGTAAATAGGTCTATCAACGAATCCAACGGCCGGCTAGGCAGAGTTCGGGAAACTGCACAAGAGCGTCGTCTGTCTCATTAACCTCAGTGTTTGAAGACGAAAGTCTTCAACGGGTGTGTGTGTACTAGTGAGAACGTACGGATCCGACACATAGTTTCTTACTATATGTGCTCAAAATCTCACATATAACAACAGACAGAGCTTTGGCTTTTGGCGAGAAATAAAGAAACGTGTGGAATAAAGAAAACGTTAGTGATCATATTCATAATTCTAAAATTAAGACATTGCATATTTTTATCTTATACTCCTTATATTTAACTTTAAAAGAAATCAGGAACAGGGCACTTGTAACAGGTGTATCGATTTTGATCTTGTTGGGTTCATCTTTGCTCTCAATATGACATATGGTAGTAACGAAGACCGCTGGAACTGCTAGACTCACTTTTTTTCTTCTAGCTGGGTAGGCGTATTTGTATAAATTATTTTGGTCTGTCTTCGTTCTGAAAAATAATATATGTATTTTTTATATTGACGTTAATGCTTTTCATTCCATATAATGAGAAATAAGATCTAGCTAGAGTATATCTCGCTATAATAGCCAATGAATAAAAGCATTTTAATCACTTATCCTTGTATTACTTTTACGTACTTACTTTTTCAAAAAACAAATATTGTTACGTTGTACTGCAAACGACTTGTCCTCGTTATTTTAATATTTTTTCATAATTTTTAACCAAATCTTTTGTAAAACTTTGAAAGTTTGTCACAATATGATGGCATAACTTCAATCTGTCAATTGACAGTCTACTAAACAGTTGAAAAATTTAAAGATTACAGAAAAACATAAATCTTCATATTTTATTACACCAAATTTTTACATTTGTTAACCCTGCCAAACATATTGATCGTAATTTTGGTCCGTTATTGATTCCTTTTAGATTTGACTGGAATATCATGATATATTTCGATAATATTCATAAAAAAGATCGCTTAACTTGTTTCTGGACGTGTCATTCAACGGCCATGTTTCATCTATTTACGTTAGTATGACGTCATTGCATTCAATTCTATCGAGTTTACTACACGACACGAGAGTGTTTCGTGATGCCGACTAACGTTGTACTACGTAAACTCGCTACGATAACGTGACGAATACGTCAATAGTTCGTGATTGGGGTACAGGCGCAGGAGGACCAACGGCTTTACGTGCTCGCCGAGGCTCGGGGATGATACACCACCAACTTCCAAACTCCGATCTAACCTGAGACCTAACTGAGGTACATATTTTTGGCACGACCCGGAATCGAACCCAGGGCCTCTGACTCAGCCGTCGCTTTAAAATGCGACCCACTATCTGCTGCGCCATGGAGGCAGTTAAAGCGCTACCCAGATTTTTAACGCGCACTCTAGCGCCACTTTACTACAAAAATCATAACTCGTTAAATAAAAGAACAATCAAAAATCTGGTAGACACGATTGTAGCTCTGGTTGTGTGGTTTAGATTAAATACAATGTTTAAATTTAACAAAACAGATTTATCTGCAGTAACAGTTAGAAAAATTGCCAAAAGTGGCCATATTTAGCAGTTTTTCTAACTTTAACAACAGTAAACTACTTTTGAAACAACTTAAACGTACTAAATAAACTATAGAACCTGTACTACAATCGTGTCTACTAGATTTTTGATTGGTCTTTTATTTAACGAGTTATGATTTTTCTACTAAAGTGGCGCTAGTGTGCGCGTTAAAAATCCGGGTAGCCCCTTAAACATTCGATCATAATCATTTTTGAGCTATTACAAGATCTAGGGTCTAACCATTCAGGGCTTAACAGGAAATTCACTTATTATAACAATTGAATCCTAAATCATAATCGTAAAGCTTTATCTTTACTCAAAATAAACACATGACTTCAAATGATATCGACAGTACACGCCAAAATACTAATATAAGCAGACCTCTCACTAGTACAATCGCCAAAAGAAAATACAGTTCAGGCTAATCTGCTTAGCCTTGTGTATGTGCTTTGAATTCTTAATGTAATTCAGTGAGGATAGATGCGAGCAAAGCTCGATTAAAAGCCTAGCGGATGACGAATTTATAAGAACATACTCGTCCTAAATATTTTATTGGGTACGTTTAGACGTGTGGTCAAAAAGAAGAAAGATACGGAAGGCTTACCTGCGTATTAAATAAGTTGTGAAGTTAGCCTAAGTTTTCCACTACTGGACAAAGGCCGCTCCTCAAGTATTAGGTGGTATGAGCTGAACTAGTCTTAGTGGTTAAATTGAAATTTTCTACTTACGAACTACGACTTGTAGTCGTCCGTGCTCCGCCGAGGCGATAACATCTCCTGAGGATGCCACGTGTAGTGGCGAAACGCGTCGAGGTATTTTGCACGTTGGTGTTGGGTACCTACTAATAATTGCATCAGCTGTGCCGCATGCATATTGAGGGAGGGCGGGTGGTGCATCCTGCATTTGCCTGAACTAATACTAAACGCGGTGATGGTTTGTGTTGTTAGTTGCCTGCACCGGCGTCGCTTAGCGGAAATTTAAAGCAAAATAATTTTATAAATTTCAACTTAATAATGAATTTCCGCAAAGTGACGTCTGATTCCAATAATAAGTAGTTAAAATCTACCGATATTAGCCGGGACGAACGGCTTAACATGCCTTTCGAAGCACGGGACCAAATTGGTCACCTATTCAAGCACATATCCTACTTAATACTATAAACGCGAAAGTTTGCGAAGATGAATGTATGGATGTGTGTTTGTGACTCCTTCACGCAAACAGACATACAAACACGCTAAACAGAAATGTAGCTTATACATAGGAATACCTAACACATAGGCTATATTTTATAAAAAAATGTATTTTAATAGTAAAGATATTACGAAAAAATAGCCTCCCTGGCCTGGCCGTAAAAATAGACCTCAAAAACTCTCAATCCACACTCACGGCTTTATGGCAAAACGTCGATCTATGACACTGCAGACCTCCGTTCATGCTGAAAACTACATGCAGCTTATTGCACAACTGTGGAAGTCCCTGCGACACTACATGCGTTGCTTTAACACTAATAGTGTTAAAAAAACGTTAGAACGGAACCAAGGCTCCAAAGTGTTTGCAAGGGACATGTCTATTGGGAAAGGCCTATTGACGAAGATGGAAGACGGCAGTGTAGCGTCAACGAAAGCAGAGGTTTTGAGGGAGATCGAAACGTTCTATGGGCAGTTGTACACCTTATTAGCCAAACCCGTTGATGGCTCAACCAGAGACCAAACAGTTATTCTGACCTGACAGTACACCGAATACATCCCGAATTCCGCCTCTACGAAATTATTACAACCCTTAAGTAGCTCAAAACAGCAAGGCACCTGGCGAGGACGGAATCACAGCAGACCTTCTGAAGGCGGGTGGAACACCGGTACTTAAAGTCCTTCAGAGACTCTTTGATTTCGTGCTGCTGGAGGGCATCGCGCCCGAAACAGGAATGTGGTGGTGTTGTTATTCAAAAAGGGGACAAAACCTTAATGGAGAACCAGAGACCTGCTGAGCCATGTCTACAAGCTGTTTAAACTGGATGCAGACCGCTAGTGATCGGTCGCTGTGGAAAGCCGTGGGGCAGGCCTATGATCAGCAGTGGAATCCTGAATTCGGTAGGATGGAAAAAAAATGGATATTTATAATAGAATAGAAAAATATTACATGATCGGTTTGAATGGCACGAAGAAAGTAAACACTGCGGAAAAAGAAAAAATTGCAAACGATGTTTAGAGCAGAATAGTCAATGGAAGCAGACTTTAAAGCAAAATAATATTTGTGTATGTCGAACAAGAAAGCTTTGGTGGAGTGAGGACGTCAGTGCAACTATGCAACGTGGATATTCAAGTCGTTTTTGACGGAGCACCTCAAGACGACGCGAAAATTTGCTACTACGACGTATTTTATATTTTTACTAGCGGTCCCCCGCGACTTCGTCCGCGCGTTATGAGTTTGCTCCCTCCCCTCCCGTCGCAGCGTCATTTTTTATATCCTAAAGCCTTTCTCGATAAATAAGCTATCCAACACAGAAATATTTTTTCAAATCGGTCCAGCAGTTCGTGAGATAAGCGCGTTCAAACAAACAAACTCTTCAGCTTTATAATATATAGCGGTCCCCCGCGACTTCGTCCGCGCGTTTGAGTTTGCTCCCTCCCCTCCCGTCGCAGCGTGATGTTTTATATCCTAAAGCCTTTCTCAATAAATAAGCTCTCTAACACAGAAATATTTTTTCAAATCGGTTCAGCAGTTCCTGAGATAAGCGCGTTCAAACCAACAAACTCTTCAGCTTGATAATATAATTAGCGCAAGCGCACGTTGTACTTAAGCTGCGAACATTATTTTGGTGCGGAGTTATGTTAAAACTGTGATAGCTCCTAAGATATTTATTGGAATCAAATGATATACAGGGCAACTTTGTTCTAAATGAAATTCTCGTGATGATGAATGTATTTATTTTGATAAGAATAAATACCTGTGTGTATAATACACCTCTAAAAATGATGCATTTTTTTACAAATTTACTAACATAAAAAAGATTGTAGTAAGTCAACCATAAAAGATAGACATATGCTGTCGCGGACTTTATTATAGAACTCTTAATGCTGAACAATCTTGTCATACATGATTTTTGTGTAACTTTAGCGGTTTCCGCAGCGTACGCAGCGGAAGCTCTCAAAAGGAATATCTTTCTCCCGTTTTCGCAACATTTTTCATTGCTGCTGTGGTCTTGTGAGTCGTATCTTTATGTTATATAGCTTAAAGCCTTCCTCGATAAATAGACTATCCAACATAAAAATAATTTTTCAAATCGGGCTAGTAGTTTCTGAGATTAGCGCGTTCAAACAAACAAACAAACAAACAAACTCTTCAGCTTTATAATATTAGTATAGAAGTATAGATTAGCGAAAGCGCACGTTGTACTTAAGCTGCGAACATTATTTTGGTGCGGAGTTATGTTAAAACTGTGATAGCTCCTAAGATATTTATTGAAATCAAATGATATAAAGGGCAACTTGGTTCTAAATGAAATGCTCGTGATGATGAATGTATTTATTTTGATAAAAATAAACACAGGTGTGTATAATACACCTCTAAAAATAATGCATTATTATTTTACAAATTTATTAACATAAAAAAGGTTGTAGTAAGTCAACCATAAAAGATAGACATATGCTGTCACGGACTTTATTATAGAACTCTTAATGTTGAACAATCCTGTCATACATGATTTTTGTGTAACTCAAGCGGTTTCCGCAGCGTATGCAGCGGAAGCTCTCAAAAGGAATATCTTTCTCCCGTTTTCGCAACATTTTTCATTTCTGCTGTGGTCTTATGAGTCGTATCTTCATGTTTTATAGCCTAAAGCCTTCCTTGATAAATGGACTATCCAACGTAAAAAAAATTTTTCAAATCGGGCCAGTAGTTTTTGAGATTAGCGCGTTCAAACAAACAAACAAACAAACTCTTCAGCTTTAAAATATTAGTATGGAGTATAGATAAGAAAGTTGTCGTTGTTGTTAGTTGAAAGTTGATTTTGCCTAAGATGATCGCTGAGACGTTGTCAGTTCGGTCAATTTTAGTGATGTAACCCAATAAAATTTAACCGATGATTCTGGTACAAAGACATCTATTACTGTCTAACCATTCTTATTGTAATTTAATGTTTTACATTTTGCGCGTATTCAGATATTTTTATCGACTTAGGGCATATATAGACCATATTATTTCTAATATTTTTGACTGATGATTCTTTCGAAAACTAGTAAAAAATCGGTAGTGAAACATAAAAAAGTAAGATCTATTCAATAATCATAGACATTCACCGATAGTAATCATATTTTTCATGCGGTGTTTATTAATAAACGTAGTTATTGATTATCAGGTTTTGTCAATCACTGTAGTTCAAGTTCCGTTGCATGCATGAGATATAGTATATTAGACCAATCTAAAAGAAGATTTGTAAATGTGGTGAAGGTTTTTATGGCAAATCTCATTTGACGCAGGTGAAACCGCGCGGAGCTGCTAGTACTTTATAAACTAAATTTGATTAAATCTAATCAAACTATATAGTACACAGGAATTATTTATTTACTTAGATAAGAGCTTTATCACTAAGACTAGAATCGGAGGAGGAATGCTTTATCTTTGCCTATACCCCTTCTAATACACATATACGTTTTACACAAGACCACTGAATCGACCTTGGTTGTGGGTTTATCTCGTTCTTAAAAGTGGAGTGCCTCAAGTGGAATATTTGGTAATACCGGATGTGTTAAAGGATAATGCTTCCGAAAACTATGTGTTTTTCATTCGTGCAGTGGAACTCTTGGCATGTTTATCTGTCGAACACGAGGTGGCTCTTGGAAAACGCTAGGCCAAAATTCGTGTTTGTCAAGCGCCCTTGAAAGTTTTTATCCTTTTAATCTGTACCTATCTGTATCAACGCTATCAAAATACGGCTCTGTTACAGATTTTCAAAAGATAACAAATTTAAGTTAACACGAACTTACAACGAACAAAACAATTTATAAAGTTTGCAAATTATTCTGTCTGTAATAGGGCAGAGTATATTTTTGATTAATATAATCTTTAGATATATTAAGTGAAAGATATACAATTCTGACAAGCTTTCACACTTACCTTTACTTCATTCAAATAACCTTAGTCGTTTAATCAAAATTACTTACTAAATTAGTTATTCAATTTCATGTTAAGTTTATCTGAGAGTTAAAATTATAACTCGGCTAGCTGAAATATTATCTTAATCCAGTCAGTAATAAAAAAGCTTTTGTAACTTCTATCACTTTAACATCAAAGGAATAATAACTACAAGCAACTGTTTAATTATTATGTCTGAGTTTCAAGTGAAAAGGATTACCACAAAGCCCCAGTTGTTAATCCAATTGCTTGAAACCTACTTAACAATCTGATTATCTCGATCGCAAATAGACTCTATTCTAACTTAACTTCTAAGTAAAACCGGCAGTAAAAAGGCAGTAAAGCCTCCGCTAAGTATACGACTTTAAACTGAGTTGGGTGGGACACAGTGAGGCATGTTGTAGAAAACTCAATAAGTTCTACTTACTCGTATATTATAAACGCGAATGTTTGTGGGACATCCCCACAGAGAGTAGTTTTAGCGTGAAGAAGTAACAAACATACATATGTTTGTTACTTCTTCATGCTAAAACTGCTTAATAGATTTTAATGAAACAATACATAAATGTAGCTCATACATTTGATCTAAAAAAAACTGAACTGAAATATCTTCCATATTTTTAACCATACCCGGGGATTGAACCCAGGACATCTAGCGCAGCCGTCGCTTTAAAGTGCGACCTACTCAATCAATCAATTAAATCATTTATTGCTCATAGTCACATTACATTTTGAGCTGATACATTTCAAGAAAGGTATACATGTGACGCCCTGCAAGGGCATGACAACAATGAACGCTAGTATTACTGTGACAGTCAAATTGAAATCAAAGTTTAATTCTTTGTAAAAACATATAGGTTCATCGTCATCATCATCATCATTTTCAGCCAAGGGACGTCCAGTTCTGAATATAGCCCTCCCCCACCCGTTTTCCACAGTGACCGATCACAAGCGGTCTGTACCGTTACCATGAGTTTACTCGATAGCGACGACGTAACTTTTTGTATGGAATCTTTAATTGTATCAGTGACCGCTAGATGCGCTGTACAATTTTCCATAGACTTTTTACGTCGTCACTAGCCGTCAGTGGGGACAATCCCCACTGACGGCAGCACTGATCGGGCACATGATCAGCAGAACAAGATCTCTTTACACAATTGATTTACTAAAACAGTCATTAATTATGCTTTTCAATATATTAACAGTTTCCAGATCCACAGGTTTCCGAAATAAATGTTTTTTTGTTGTACTGTCCAGGTGCCTATTTTTGAATCACTCGCACGAATATGGCGTGTGAATTTTATTTGAAAATAAACTAAACTTTAATTGTACCGCCTGTATATATATTTTACTCTGTCCTGACCTATGGTTGACTGGTAGATAATGTTTTTGGCATTAAGTCCGCGATATGTACCGTTTTATGTTGTGTGCATGAAGTTTTTAAATAAATAAATAAAAATCAAAATGAATATCACGCAAAATACAGACGTTAGTAGTAACAAAATTCGGATATCCATTTTCGAATCACTACCGAGTGGAATTATACTAATTTTCATAACAAAAATCGGTCATTATTCAAATATCACGCGACATCTTGTCGCGAGTGATTTAAAAAAAGGGGCTTATGTTGCACAACATGTCTATAGCAAGCGGCATTCCGAAGACAGTGTATTGTCTAAACGCCCTCTATGTTTCGAATTAATTGTATGCAAAAAATATATAATACAAATAATCCAGCGTCATATGACACTAACAAATATGTATAGAGGACTAGCACTAGGACTAGTTTCCGTTGGCTTTATCCACGTGAATATCATTGTAAAATTGTAGGTTATGTGCTATTCCGAATTTGGTACGTTTTACCAACATCTATTTTGTAGATTTTGCGTGAACATGCAAGTATCTTCACAAACTTTCATGTTTATAATATTCGTCGTAGTAAGAGGTCCATACAAATTTTATTATTCACATTTATTAATAGTAGATTGATTAATATGAGATGGTTTAATAATTGGAGAGTGAAATGGATGCTTTCACCCGAGTTATACATACTATTTTAATTTCGACTGTGAGGAAAAATAAATAAATTTAGCTGTGTGATTGTGGTGCGATGATGAGATATTATGTTGTTTGGCGAGAGATGAAACCTTAAGTTTTTACATCACATATCAGTCAGTCAGTACATAAAACACGCGATTAGAAGGACAGTAATGGCACGGAAGACAACAGAGTACATAAAACGCGAAGGATATCAAATATTTCAAATCATTGTTAAAAATGTCCATCGATTTTTTCTCACAGACAATAATAATGGTAGAAAACCGCAACCTTAACCTTGTCACCAAAATTACCACAGGTTATATCAAATTCCAGGTTCAATTTTGCCTCATGAGATAGCGCTATGAGTGTCAGCTAAAGGTGGGAGTGAGTAAGAAGATTAATGAACAACAAAATCGCGGCAAGTCGCTTCCGCCTGCTTAATAATCTGTGCAATAATCGACCAAACTAAAAAAAATGTATGGTCAAAGACAAACAAAATGGGACAATATAAAATGAAAAAATAAGTGTCACTATGTATGGCGGGCAACCGAATATTATATTTGTTGATTTTAAATTGTTAAAAATTTGACCAATTGTACATTTTTAAAATCAGTGACCATAATAAATACTCATTTAATGTTTAGCTTATCTTAAAATTATGGATAGCTTTTTTATTTTAATAATATGATGTGACTCAACTATCTTTAACTCCGTGTCTAAACGTAGCAATAAAAACTAAATTTCTTTCCACCCTAGGGATGGAAAATCTATTTTCGTCCGTCTATCTTCACATGAAAGTTCAATTTTTCAAGCACTTCACACACACACACACACACACACACACACACACACACACACACACACACACACCACACACACACGAGCAGTAAGACAAATAAATGTATTATATTAAAATTTTACATTGCTTGCTTGTTTAGAGTTTAATAGTAGTAACTTAGTACGTTATGAACATGACTGTTAAAAGAGCGGTTCTTCCTACCACAGGCGATATATTGCCTAAAATGAAGTTCCCACAACTAATACTTATATTACACTAAGTTACAGAAACAAAATATTTGTATTTGTATTCTATGCTTAAGCTAAAGAAGCATACACAATAATATAATCGACACACTTCAGCACCAAGAAGTCCAACTATTAAAAGGAGAGAGGCTATTCAATATTTTTCAATTGGGTTCGCAATAAAACGGTGATAAACGGGAAAATAGTGCAACAAATATAACCACCCGTCACAAATTCGCAAACTCATTTAACAGACCAGGGACTCTGTTTTTAAAAAGCATGCGTGAATATGGCGTGTCATTTTCTTTAATTAATGTTCGATTTTCGAATGGAAATCAGTTGAAATCCACACGGGCAGTAATTTAAAAAATATATACCTTAAGGGTAACCCTTTTATTCATAAAGTGTCGCGTCGACGAGCGTCGGCAGCTAGAGTTAGAGACTGGAATAAGATTTCAGGACATTGGTTCTTGTAATATTATACTGGCAAATCCAACATGTCAAATAGAAGCTAGTTTAGTTAAAATTATAAATAAGTTAGTAAATTCTAGAACATTATCAATCAGTTCTGTAACAATATGAGGCTGATATTATCGCTGTGCGATAAAAGCCTCGTTCAATTATTAAAAATAAAAGAATAAAAAATAGACTGTTTGAGTTATAATGAATAAGGGGGTTATTTTGTAACCACCTACTTGTGTCAACGAAAAAACCGACTTCAAAACCAAAATGCACTAAAAAGTCTTAAATAAACTCTTCACCATTGAAAGGAAAGGAAAGGAATCCGTTTTAGGCAAACAATTTCTTTTTGGAGTCGGTGCTGTGATTGCTTAATGGTCAAAGTGATGGCACCGACTCCAAAAAGAAATTGTTTGCCTAAAACGGATTCCTTTCCTTTCCTTTCAATGGTGAAGAGTTTATTTAAGACTTTTTAGTGCATTTTGGTTTTGAAGTCGGTTTTTACTTTTTTTAAAGTTTATTTTATTTCTTCATTTTTAGTGATTACATAAGAGGGGGGGGGGGAGTTGCACCTTTTGATTCTATTATTTAAGAAGCTACAAATTACCTATCATAAGTTCCGTCATTATAATTACTGAACTCCTAAGCGTTAAGGAGTTCCACCATCAGCTCAGCCCCACAAGATGTTGACTATCAGACGTAACAACACGTCAAAATTAAGATTTAAGTAAAGAAACACTATACGTGCCTTTAAAATTTAAGGGTTTCCCTCGATTACACCAAGATCCCATCATCAGATCCCAAAATGGAAAAAATGGGACCAACTAGAAGGTACACCCTCTAAGTAGGCGAAAAAATTTTTCGATTCGGTTGACAAACGACTGAGATATGAGGTAACATACATACAAAAAAAAATTATGATAAAAAAAAAAAACATACAGTCGAATTGATAACCTCCTCCTTTTTTGAAGTCGGTTAAAAATCACACTAAATGAGTGTGATTTTCGGTGACATTAAATTAGTTTTAAACGAAAATTATTCGAAATATTGACGATAGTGGTTCCAAAATAGAGGTTCGGAGAGAGCCATAAAGTCTTCTAGGATGACTAAATTCTCTTCATGTACGGTCGAGGTGACGCCTAATCACATTAAAAGAGAAAAAAAAATTTGGAACCTCGCGTCGTCTTTTATTTAAAGTGACGCCCGTTTTTTTGTAGTGTGTGCAAGCGATTTCAAAAAGTGGTTAAAAGCGCGGGAGATTTCTCGACCATACCTAACAAACACTTTCGTGTTAAGATCATGACTTCGCTTACTCAAAAATTGCATAATACGACGATAGATATAACGGAAGCTGTTTTAAAATAATCACAATTACAGAAACAACTAAAGCAAATGGTTTATAATGTTTAAATACTCACAGTGTCATATTTTACATTCATAAAGATGAAATAAGACCCCTCTTCCCTCTCAGTCGTGGTACGAAGTGGACGTGTTGTAGTTTCTGTGCGCAAATAAATTTGGTGAATGTTCGCATTTTTCGGGCTCCGCCTCGAGCTTCGCCCCGTTTTCATCGAGGCCCCTGTGAGTCGCGTTGTTTCAAAGTGAGCGAGTGTTCTTTTTGTGGTCCCGCTGGGATTTGAACTTGGAGCGCGTCGCATCTTACGCCGCGCTGTTACCGTTGCGCCAAGCGAGTAGTGCGTCACCAGCGCGAAATTATCGACCAGAATCGTGTGCTACGAACTTTACTACGAAACACACTATTACGACACTATGAGTCACTCAAATACAAAACACAATACAAATGTCGATACGGACGGCGAAATGTCGATTTGTCTGTCGGAGGATGAGTAGACAACGCCGCCAAACTTTGTAACACAACGCGCGCAAAGACGGGAGGCTGAAAATAATAACCCTTCCAGTCAAACATTAAGTAACCAATTTAATGACTTCAAGGAGGAAATGCGAAAACTAATGACATATTTTACAGCATCGCAAAAAAAAGAACTTGTGGATCTCAATTCGACACTTAAAGAATTAAAAGAATCGAATCAAAATATTGAGAGCTCGATTGCATTCTTAACGGCACAAAACGAGGAGTTTAAGAAAAAAATTATTTCGCTTGAAAATAATTTTAAGGAGGATAGACAATACATTGTGTACCTGGAAGAAAAGTTAGAAGACGTGCAGAATGGTAATCGGAAAACAAATTTTGAAATAAAAAATGTGCCGAAAAAGGACAAAGAAAATAAACAAGATCTGATAGATATGGTGACGTGTCTTTCACAGACTATAGACTGTAAAATCAGTAGAAGCGAAATAAAGGACATTTACCGCTTAAGAGGGAAAAGACAAGACCAGAAAAATACTCCGATAATAGTTGAAACCACTTCTGCACTTCTGAAGGCGGACATCTTGCGGATGGCGAAATCTTTTAATGTCAGAAATAAAACTAAATTATGCGCAAAACACCTTGGATTTAAAACAAGCGAAGACACGCCAATTTTCTTGTCTGAGCACTTAACTGCCAAGGGCTCTCGCCTTCATTATCTTGCCCGTGACTTAGCCAAGTCAAAAGGATACAAGTTTTGCTGGACCGCATATGGCAAAGTCTACATAAGAAGAAATGAAGAGTCACCAATCATCCTAATTAAAAGTGAGCAACAGGCACATCATCTTCTATTACAAGACTGACTATGTAGTATTTGTGTTTTCGGTTTACTTACATGCTCAGTTTATGACATCTTGAGGATCTTGTTGTATAGTTTATCAGTGCTAAGAAATACGATTTGTCATTTACATGCTAGCCCACTATTTGATTTGTTATTTTGTTTAATTGAGCATTTTTATCACATATGTTTCCCTCTCTTTGTAAATATGCTAACTCTCAAATGTGCCACATACTCACAAAACTACACATACACACCAACTAGTACATACTTATTTACAATTAAAAAAACAAACTGCTTCAACACAAAATATATTGTTATTATACAATCATTCAACCATAAAATATTTTTACCTACTTTGAACTACCTATTACATTTCGCTATTCAGAAGTTGTTTCTATATGTTTTTATTACCTTACATGAGTAACACGATGGACACAATTAAGGAATTGGACGCATTAGAGGTAGCACGCTCTTTCGAATGTGATGTCTCTGAGCTTAAAAATCATGTAAGAGTGGGAGAAAGTGATTTAACTATTATCTCTCAAAATATACGGAGCATATATAAAAATATTGATGACTTCACTCTAACTATATCTAACCTCAATTTCAGTGCTGACATTATTGTTTTGACGGAATGCAGACTTGATTATAACAAGCCTATACCACAATTACATAACTACCACGCATATTTTACAATAAATAAACTAAATCAAAACGACGGGGTAGTGACCTATGTCAGTACTAAATTAAAACATAAAGTAAAGGAAATAAAATTAGCTCAAGCTTCATGTCTGCAGCTGGATATCCTGGGCTTTTCTATTCTTTGTATTTATCGATCACCTTCTAATATCAAAGCTGATGGTTTTATTGACTCTTTAAATATGCATTTAAATACTTTAAATTCAAGAAACGGAATTATAATTACTGGTGACATTAACATCAATATAAAACTTAAAACTATAGAACCACCCTATGAACAAAACAATCGCATCAACTATATGGAAATGCTTTCTGCCTACGGAATACTGGCTGGCCACACTCTGAGTACCCGGGAGATAAACTGCTTGGACCATTTCATGCTTAAAATAGATAGGACAAAATATTCAGCAACAATAGCTGTACTGCACACAAGTACCACAGACCACCTTACGACGACCCTTATAATTGCAAAATCAAAAAACCGCTTAACAACATGCAAAACAAGAAGTTCTATAGACTTTGAAGCTGCCCTGAAAGATTTAAAAACACAAAATATTACTGAACTCCTTTATTGTGATAGTGCTACTGTGGTGGCTGAGTGTTTGATTTCTACATTGACGAAAACAATAGAAAAACACACCGTAATTAAGAAAATTCCTAAAAATAATCGTAATATTAAACCTTGGATCACGCCTGGAATATTGCGCTGTATTCGAAACCGAAACAAACTCCAAAAAATAGTTAAAAATGAACCTTTTAATGAATTACACAAAATAACTTATATTAGATACAGAAATTTTTGCAACAAACTTATAAAAAAACTAAAACGACAATATGAAAGAGAAATATTAAGTAAATCAACTACTAATAATAAATTACTGTGGAAAAACATTAAAAATATCACCTATACAAATAAAAGTACCAGTACGAATAATGAATTGCTTAACATCAAACCCTCTCCAATAGTTTCTGCAGATTATATTAATAACTTTTTTGCTAATATCGGCAAACAATTAGCCATAAAAATACAACCATCTGAGGAAAAACAGAAAGCTTACCTGCGCATGTTGCCGAAACATTCTACCTCTTTTGTTTTAATGGAAACAGATCAAGATGAGGTGGACAGGATTCTGATGTCACTAAAGTCAAGTAGTGCTCCTGGGTGGGACAATATTCCAACTAAATTTCTGAAACATGTAAAATCAGTAATTGTTCCGATTATAACTCACCTTGTAAACGTCTGTTTTAACACAGGAATTTTTCCATCACCACTCAAGCAATCAGTTATCACTCCGGTTTATAAGGCAGGAGATAGAGACAGTGTCAATAATTATCGCCCTATATCTGTTTTACCCGCAATTTCCAAAATAATAGAGAAAATACTAAATTCAAGACTGCTGAACTATCTAGATAAATATAATCTCTTATCTTCCTCACAGTATGGCTTCAGACGAGGAAAATCTACTGAAGACGCGGTGTCTGATTTGAGTTCACTACTGGTTGAGCAACTAGATAAACACAAGAAATGTCTGTCAGTGTTCCTGGACTTACAAAAAGCATTTGACACTGTCTCTATCCCCATCCTTATCGATAAACTGGAAACTATCGGCATTAGAGGAACGTCTCTTTTACTATTTAAAGACTACTTGTCCAACAGGCGGCAGAGAGTCAAGTTGGATACTTGGATTGGTGGAGATGTAGAGGTATCATACGGTGTCCCGCAAGGAAGCGTCTTAGGACCAACATTATTTCTTATATATATAAATGACCTTTGTGATATGGAAATTGAGAACGCCAAAATCTTCTCATACGCCGACGACACCGCCGTTGTTTTTACTGCTGATTCCTGGAAAATGGTTAAAGAGCGTGCTGTGAGTAGTCTCACGCGAATAAGTGAGTGGCTGAGGAATAACCTTTTGACACTAAACACTAACAAAACGAATTATATATGTTTTAGTATTTATAACAATAATCAACCTGATTTTGATCTAAAAATAAAAATACACAATTGCAATATTGGTACCTGTTTGGGCGATAACCTTGATGATAACTGCGACTGTCCAATTATTAAAAAGGTCGAACAAATAAAATATCTTGGCGTTTATGTCGACCAGCGTCTGTCTTGGTATCCACACCTCGAACACGTTATCATTAGAATAAGAAAACTAACATGGATTTTCAAAACACTTAGGTATGTGGTGCCAAAGACAATTGCTCCATCCCGGAACTTTCATAGAGACCTACTTACTGAAATTTATATCTCATTGGTTCAATCAATACTTGTATACTGCATAACCATATGGGGTGGTGCGTCAAAAACTCGGTTTATTGATGTAGAACGGGCCCAGCGCAACCTATTGAAGGTTATGTATTTTAAAAATAGACGCTTCTCAACTGAATGCCTATACCAAATTAGTGGTCTTTTATCGGTAAGGAAACTGTATATTACCCAAACAGTCTTACGGAAACACAAATCATTGCCTTTTTATTCAGATAATGGAAATAAAAGAAGAAAGAGACTTGTTGCACATAGTACTAGAGTCAATACTGTATTTGCTAAAAAAAATTACGTAACTCGCTCAACACAACTTTACAATCTACTACATAGGGAGTTAGATATATATAATAAACAATATTCAGAATGTAAAAGGATGCTAACTAAATGGTTGTTGTCAAAATCGTACAATGAGATAGAGTCACTACTGGATTGAAGACACGCACGCACACAAACACACACACACGCACGCACACAAACACACACACACACACACACACACACACACACACAGACACACACACACACACACACACACACACACACACACACACACATTATATACATATAATAGTAATAAAATTAGAAATTAGAAATAAAATTAGAATAGAAAAATTAATATAGAACTTAGATAGCACTATCTTTTTAAGGAAGAGCAGTGTCTCCTGGCACAGGCTTTATTAAGCTTAAAAGGAGATACTGATCACAGTTAGTCTAAGCTGATCTTTGTTAAAGGAAATAAATATTTTTGTATTTTGTATTTTTTGTATAAGAAATCAAAATAAGCGCACGGGCGGGACTTGAACCAGCGACTTTCTGGCTCACCGGGCCAGTAAGTTGCTGGTACTAAAGCAAAGTTAACCAGTAACGTCTCACTGCTGGGCGAAGGCCTTACCTCGACTATGAGGTAAGTAGAGCCATACTCCACCACGCGGGCTCAGTGTAGATAAGTGGAGGGAGCTTGCTGTCAGATGTTATCAAACCCTCCCTTTTATGACCCCGACTATAATAATATCAACCGATATGAGCCAGAACCATCGGCTTAACGTGTTTTCCGAAGCAAAGATAGTGAGATATACGTCACATAAATGGTTGGAATGGTCACCCTCCATCCAACACGAGCGCAACTTATGTTGCTTAACATCGGTATCACTACTACTGCTACCACTGCGCTATAACCACCTTAACACAAACAAGTGTAATTTTATAATGAGAACCATCTTTTAGCACACCGTTTTTTAGCTTTCTAATAAACGTTGTTTCCTTAACCAAATAGTTGACTGCAAGAGATCGCTTCCAGTGATAAGACCGCTAATATTGTATTTGTGATTTCTTTGGTATCTTTACTTGTTCAATAAAGAATATTATTTATTATAATTATTACAATACAAACCGCTTTATACAAACAATCCATTTTGAATTTTTGTCTTTTTCCCAAAACAAAATTATGAATGTTCCTTAAAATCCACAGCTGAAGAAATAATCTGATACATTCCATGAACTACTAAAGTATTCAAATTTGCAAGCGAAAAAAGTATAGAAACTGAATGAAGAATTTAGCAGTAGTTTTTTTTTTTTCTGGTAAACCTGTAATTTTAACACTAAGATGTCATGTTTCTCCCGCTTCCACGCTCACCTACTCGCGTTCGTCCATTTCGTGTCAATACAGTTCATTTTTGCATACTTTTTCTTGGACGTGTGTCACTGGCACCGCGCATACCGGTATTCTCACGATAACCAGGCGAGTGCCTTTATAATTACGAATAATAGGCACTCGGGTCCAAGTGCTTTAAATAAAATGGCGTCAGAAAAAGACGTCGCAGTAAGACTCGGGCTCGAGTCGTTGGCACCGCTGGAATGGTTCTTGCGCACACGGCCTAAGTGCTGGCACTGAACGAGTTATATATATGTCCTGCCTTGTAGCTGTGATTTTTTGTGCTTGTGGTTAGATTACGACCTCAGAAAAAGCTACATCGCTTCGTATGACGAAGCTTTTGAATGGTTTAGAATGTTTTTAACACTCAAAGTGTCATAAGCGTCACGCAATGACGTGTCCGTAAGAGGCCACAAATTTCGCAAGGTCGGACTGACAGCACGGTAGCTCAATTGGTAAGAGTGTTAGGCTCGGTCAGCCAATAGGTTGCTGGTTCAAGTCCCGCCCGTGCGCAAATTTTTGGTTTCTTATTTCATCTTTATTAAGCTTTTGAAGTTTATAATCGTGACTGCATCAAGCGTGATATTTCTAAGACCTATACTTCATTTAAACTTTATACCTTATATTTCGTGCAGTTGTAAATTTTGATTAAGTTTGATCGTCACGTGATTATAAGGGTCATCACTAAATACTCAGTTTCTTCTATGCTTTTTGCATTTGACCTTCCTATCTTTTTAAATATTTAAGGCCCACGTTCAGACACCGTAGATTCCTACGTCTCTGAGCACAGCTTTCAAGTTAACTGGCGATTTAGCTACGAAATAGTTGCTTTTCTTTTATTTATTTGTAACATCACTTATCTGAAATGAACTGGGAAAAGCTATAATATTTTAACAAGTTTATTTAAATATGAGTTATATACACGTTGATTTGATTAAGCTGTTAGATTCTTAACACGAATAGCCACTGTTTATTACATACTAGCGGTCCCCCGCGACTTCGTCCGCGCGTTTTGAGTTTGCTCCCTCCCCTCCCGTCGCAGCGTGATGTTTTATATCCTAAATAAAGCCTTTTTCAATAAATAAGCTATCTAACACAGAAATATTTTTCAAATCGGTTCAGCAGTTCCTGAGATAAGCGCGTTCAAACCAACAAACTCTTCAGCTTTATAATATAATTAGCGCAAGCGCACGTTGTACTTAAGCTGCGAACATTATTTTGGTGCGGAGTTATGTTAAAACTGTGATAGCTCCTAAGATATTTATTAGAATCAAATGATAGGAAGGGCAATTTTGTTCTAAATGAAATGCTCGTGATGATAAATCTATTTATTTTGATAAGAATAAATACCTGTGTGTATAATACACCTTTAAAAATGATGCATATTTTTTTTCAAATTTATTAACATAAAAAAGGTTGTAGTAAGTCAACCATAAAAGATAGACATATACTGTCGCGGACTTCATTATAGAACTCTTAATGCTAAACAATCCTGTCATACATGATTTTTGTGTAACTTTAGCGGTTTCCGCAGCGTACGCAGCGAAAGCTCTCAAAAGGAATATCTTTCTCCCGTTTTCGCAACATTTTTCATTGCTGCTGTGGTCTTGTGAGTCGTATCTTTATGTTATATAGCTTAAAGCCTTCCTCGATAAATGGACTATCCAACGTAAAAATAATTTTTCAAATCGGGCCAGTAGTTTCTGAGATTAGCGCGTTCAAACAAACAAACAAACAAACAAACAAACAAACTCTTCAGCTTTATAATATTAGTATAGATATACTTTACAGAACAGCTAAAAACGACATGGAAATCGGTTCAGCCAAACGTCAGCCACTATCACGGACACATAACATAACATACTGATAAAATTAAGGAGTCTTATTTCTGCGTTGAGAGCGATTTATGACAACCACCGTTACCTACAATAATGTCATAATAACAACATGCTTATTTTATAAGTTGTTTTTTTATTGAAAGCACTTCAGAAACAAAAGCTTTTTAAAAAACTAAGGATATCGAGTTTGAGGTAGTAAAATCGTATTTATTATACTTAAATGAAATATAAGCTAATACTTGCAAGTACGTCTCACTTGCAAATAATTATGTGTTTGCGCCGTTTGGTGTTGAAACATTTGGGCCGTGGGGACCCTCTGCTAAATTGCTGTTTGGTAAAATTGCGCCAAAATTAAATTCTGTCACAGCCAATAATAAAGCTGGCTGGTTCCTAGCTCAAAGGATTAGCATAGCTATTCAACGCGGCAACGCAGCCTGCATCATAGCCTCCTTGCCTCAAGGAAATGGTTTCGTTTTTCATAAGGTAGACTTTAAGTTTTTTTTTGTATGTAGCATGTCTTAGTTTTATTTCTTCTTGTTCGTTATTAATAAAAATACTTCACAGCTAATACTTAATTATAAAATAAACTTACCCATAATGTTCTTGAAATTAATTTCTTAAGATCAACTGAAGATCTTAAGACGAAGACGAAGACATTAATGTCTTAAGATCATTATGGGTTATTTTATTTTATTTATTTACTGGTTTATACGTCTTTTAGAATTATTTATTAACATGTTATTATAAGTAGATAATGTGTATATATGACCCTGTTTTTATCTCTCTTCCATAAAATCTGTTTACTTACTCTTACTTTAATCAAAGTATTTAAAATATTTCATCGCCATGCCATTTTTCATATTCCTTATGCTTTTCCTTACCTAAAGTCTTGAAGAAATTGATTCAAGCAAAAATACTCCGACGTTATTATTTAGGATGTTTAATTATACGTTGCATGTGGTGTGCAATATTTATTATTTATTATTTTTATTATTACTAAATCAAATACAATTTACTACCTACCTAGCCCGTATATCAAAATATTTATAACAACAAGTCGAGAACTTAATTTCACGTATTAACTTAAACTTCCTCAAGATGCGAGAGAAAAATAAAACTTTCTACATTCACAAAGATTTGCTTAACTTTGTCTAAGATTAACTTTTTATTGGGAAGTGAAAATAGACTTTGACAGTTCACAAGAAATATTACGGCAGAGTTTCGATGTTCGCACTGAATTTAAAGGTAGCCACACACTTGACGAACTCGTTTGCCTTTTATTTGGTTACCTACACATAAATATTATAAGAAAAACGCTATCCTTGAGCACAAACTAGCCCCCTTATTCATAATAACGCAACAGTCTAATAAACCTGCTTTAACTATTGTTTTGTCTCGTTCTTGCTAGGTGCTTTCATCAATTGACAGAAAGTGTCAAAACAGTGTTATAGCTAGGTTCGGTTATAGACTAGGGCTATAATAGGTTTATTAGACTGTTTGAGTTATTACGAGTAAGGGGCAGGAATATTATTACTTTATTAAGTAACTAGCGGTCCCCCGCGGATGCGTCCGCGCGTTTTGAGTTCGCTCCGGCCCCTCTCATTGCATTGTTATGTTTTATAGCTGCAAATCGATAAATAAGCTATCTAACACAAAAAAAAATGTTCTAATCGGTTCAGTAGGTAGTTCCTGAGATTAGAGCGTTTAAATAAACAAAGTCTTCAGCTTTATAATATTTAATAAAGACGTATCAATTCAAGAGTTTGGTACAGAAAAGATGCAATTTGAGTTAGAACTATATCAGTAAAAGCAAATCACTCACAAGCGAATTTACACACTTTTTTTTTCGAGAATTAAATCCAGTTTGTGATTTTGCCGCAGTCAGGTAATGTGATATGAATTACCTTGAACATGAAATATTCCAATTAACACATTATTTTACCAGCACTAGTGGTTGGCAACCACCTTTATTAATGCTACGTTCTATAACATTTTGTCTACATAATCTGGTAATATATAAATTGTTTGCACAACAAATTTGTGGTTTTTCAATATCCGTGTTACATTGAGTCAGTATCGAACTTTTGAATTAACAATCAAGGTTGAAGGCACGAATGTCTCTTAGCGTTATAACTAACAAAGTAATAACTAACATAGCTCTTATATCAAACCAGTTTCACACTACTTTGGTATACAACATGTAACGTTAAATGCGCAAATCCTAGAAACAGTTTAATTGGAGTAACGAGCAGATTCAATTAAACCACTTTTTAATATAGGTAAGATTTTTAAAATATCTTCAGCTGAATGTTGCCCTGTCTATTTAATAACAAG
Source organism: Pyrausta purpuralis (assembly GCA_963924145.1). Classification (NCBI taxonomy): domain Eukaryota; kingdom Metazoa; phylum Arthropoda; class Insecta; order Lepidoptera; family Crambidae; genus Pyrausta; species Pyrausta purpuralis. The sequence goes on from OZ001657.1 coordinate 21,950,883, forward strand.
ACAAGCCATACGTGCGCAATCCCGCCAAAATATCTACTGAAACAAACAATGGTAAGTTTCATAGTAGAATCAAATAGTTTTTTTTATGAGCTTAGATAGTAGTAATAATAATGTCAGCGCGGCGCAGCGACCTACCCGGCGATATACCTACCGACTCCTCTCTCGACAGAGCGTCGTACGCAGAGCACGAAATGATCAGAAGTGCCAGTGAAACTAAAATACCCCATGAACGAGTAGGCCAATTGAATTAAAAATTATTTGGGGTGTCAGGTTCTGCGCATTTAACATTGCAAGTTGTAGAAGGCTAAAACCTAAAATTAAATTAAAAAGATACACAGTTTAAGGGAGCGGCTGCCAACGACGTGACGTATGCGTGCCGTCGAAATAAAATTTTATATGCCAGTTTGTCGACGGCTGCCGTTAGCAAGTCAGGCCTGTCGTCGATATGTTAGCGGCTATCTATTATTGCGCCATGTCGGCACGCCGTCCACACGCCATCGACACGCCGTTGACATGTTGATAGCCATGGAATCGTATGTAGGAACTCCAATGATATTGTATTTAGAACATAATATCATTTAGAAGCTCTGTGGCCATTTGTCTCATAGTTATAGCGAGGAATATGAGAGGAGTTATCATCATCATTATCAGCCAAAGGACGTCTACTGCTGAACATAGGCCTCACCCAAAGCTTTCCACAGCGAGCGATCACTAGCGGTCTGCATCCAGTTTGATCCTGCGATATTTATAAGGTCGTCTGTCGATCTTGTTGGTGGACGTCCTACGCTGCGTCTTTGGTCGAAGAGTCTCCAATCTAGAGCTTTCCTGCCCCAACGGCCATCAGTTCTTCGCGCTATGTGCCCTGCCCATTGCCACTTGAGCTTACTGATTCTTAAGGCTATGTCCGTTACCTCAGTTCTTCTACGAATCTCCTCATTTCTGATTCGATCCCGTAGAAAAACACCCGACATAGCCCTCTCCATTGCTCGTTGTGTGATTTTGAGCTTCTTTATGATGCCAATAGTTAGAGACCATGTTTCGGATCCGTATGTCATCACTGGTAATACACACTGGTTGAAGACTTTCGTCTTTAGACACTGAGGAGTAAGACTTTATAATTTTTTTGTTTTATTTTGCTGCCCAGAAATCACCAAAAAAGTCATATTTTTAATTGCCATTTTCATTCCACTATTAACCGACTTATCAAAAGAAAGTACCATAGCAAACTTCACCACCGTTTAGGAGACCGCATAAAATCGAATAGCACATAATGAAAACTCAAGAAACGGAGCAAATAAAATGCATTCAGAAACTATCGCGAAATGTACCGGGACAAAACGAAACGGCTAAGAAGTGCGGAACCCTACCATGTAAGACTCTATTCGTGTAGAAAAGTTTTACATATAAACGCATGATGGCTGAAAAATACTTTTCCCCCAAGGTTAAGGGCGGAAAAAAAATGTTGGAATAAATTAGCCTATCTTAGGAGCTACTGGATCGTATTTTTTTAAGTTTTGTGTTAGAAAGCTTGTTTATTTATTTTATATATTTAAATTCGTTATAATCTTGGACTTAATAGGTTAGATTCGTTTATAAATAATGTTTCAATAAACAAGTTACAAAAAAAATATATAAATGACAAGTCTTCATCATTTCATAGGTTACCACTATGATAATGGAAAAACCTAAGAAATAGTGTTTTGTCGCCTATCCAATCCGATACGGATCCGATCTGAATCCAAATTTGATCGGTCAGGCCATTGAATAAAAGAAAGTAAATTAGTTTATTATCTAATTTAAGACATCACTCAAGCATTTCAAAGAGTTCACAAAATAATAACATATGTGTACAGTACAAAACAAAAATAAATAAGTCTAAGATATACCTACCTATAATTATTTCGCATTTATTCTAACCAATCAAATTTCTACATGAAGTGCCTAAGTGAATATTGTTCTTTTTTAATTGAATTTTATATGTATAAATACCTAAAATAACAGTGAAAAAAATTATAACAGAGTAAGACGCTTGCAATTTTTGAACCGAACCAAATTATGTCGACCGTGAAAGCGTTTTGCTCCATTTAGTAATTTTTGGTACGAAATTTCTGAAACGGTTATTACACCGGCATATTTACACACTGCAGTGTATCTATTCAGAGGGAACATTTAAGAGTACGGAGTTTCTTTTTCAACTTTTCAAGTGGTTTTCGGTCTAAATATGCGTACGTACATAACAATTTGGATAAATTCACAAAAACAAAAGAACTTTCTCGACTTTCAAAGGCAATTAATAAAATTAATTTCGATAAATACAAAAAGAACTATTCAATAGTGGTGGCTGAAGTGACATTTGCTATTAACATTTTAATATGACTCTGAACTCGGTAAATTTTGTATCAGGTACGGGCTATGCCAAGTAACTGATCCACAAAAAGTTTTGTAGTAAATGTAGCTAAGTAACTATGATGAGAGAGTAGAATCATCTTGTAGGAAACGTCTAACTATCCGACATGTGTTCAGTATTGCAGCTTTTTGCATAGTAATGAAGCTGTTGTCAGGGAGGTCAATTGACTTTAGGCTTTGGAGTAAGTGTTTGGGTATGACTCCTGTGGGTATGGGCATGGGTATGATTACTAGAGGTATTATAACAACTTTTTCTAGGTTCCAGATTCGTAAAACTTCTTCTTTCAGTTCCGTGTACTTATGTATTTTGTTAGCTATTGTGTTTTTAATATTGTGGGTGTTAGGGACTGCTATATCTATTAGATAGGCCTGTTTGTTTATTTCGTCGATGAGGGTGATATCTGGTCTATTATTTTGTATGGTTCTATCGGTAAGGATTGCTCGGTCAAAATACATTTTGTATCTGGAACTTTCTAGCACAAATTTGGGTTGGTACTGGTAGTTCGGTTTTGTAAGTTTTTGATGGATGTAATGAAAAACTTGATAATGTCGATGTGTGTAGTCATTTTGTGTTAACATTGGGCAAGAATTAATGATTTTCATTTTCTGCAAAAATCTTCTGGTATATCTTTAATGATGTATCTACCTATTATGAATCCTTCAGTTTTAAGGAATATAAAACTTGACTTAAGCCATTTGTTGGATGCTTTGACTAAACTTTGGTGTCTATGTGGGTTTGCTCTAAATCATTGATGTGCCTACCGTGTAGTTTCTTCTTGCGCCAGGTTTCTAGTTTTTTAATTTCTGCGTCTTGTGGTCCTTGGAAGGTTTTTTCTGTATTTATTAAGTCAAGTGGCGTTAGATTATTAACCGAGTCAACCACTGCTTTATGGATAAGGCTACTAGTTTTTTTGTTAAAAAATTGCCGCAAACTTTTTACCTGACCCTCCCACAGAACTTTTATGTCTACTAAGCCCCTTCCTCCTTTAGTTATTTTTAAAGTCATTCTTTCTATTGCAGATTTTGGATTTTGAAACTTATTTTTGGTTAAGGTAGTCCTGGTTTTGATTTGTAATTTTACTATGTCAGTAGATGTCCATTTAATAATCCCGAATGAATAGGTTAATACTGGTACCTCAACACCCGAGCGGTCGCATGAGACCGCATAACAATAGAATATCTATTGTGTCTCGTTCACATACGCTTGAAGGATTAAGGCTTTAAAGAGATTTCTAGAATTGAACTGTTTTTTACAAAGTAGGTTCTTTCTTCGAATGTATTCAGTTGTTAGTTATTTTTTATATCTGTATGGTTTATGTAAGTATTTATTTTGTTTTATCCCTAAGTATTTGTATGTTTCGTTAATGTTCATAGGTGCTATATTTATTTCGTTTTGTATGTTATAATTTTCCTGTAACTACTTTTCCATTATGTATATGTAAAGTTTTGCATTTATCTAAGCCAAATACCATTTTTACATCTTTGCTGAAATTTGCTGTTGTTTCTATTAGATTTTTCATGTCACTGTCGGATTTTGCAAATAGTTTAATATCATCTACATACATCAAATGTGTTATCGCAGTATCTTTTGTTATCTGATATCCTGCTTTTATTGAATTTAACATATTTGATAGTGGATTTAATGCCAAATAAAACCACAAAGGGCTCAAAGAGTCTCCCTGGAATATGCCATTACGGATTCGTATTTCTCCTGCTTTCAACCTAGTTGTTTGTGTTGAAAGAGATAATAAAGTTTTCCATTTCGACATGACATCCCCCAGGAACGTAATTATTGTTGGATTAATTTTATAAATTTGCATTACTCTGATAAGCCATGAATGTGGTACGCTGTCAAAAACTTTTTTATAATCTATGTAAGTTAGATGTAAATTTTTATTATGTTTGTGTGCATATTTAAGAAATGTCTGATCTATTATAAGTTGTTCTTTGCACCCTTTGTGGTTCTGCCTGCAGCCCTTCTGCTCTTCTGCTAACATACCGTGTTGTTCGACGTGTCTATTTATTTTTAATGTTATGCATGAAATAATTAATTTATAAAGTGTACACAAACATGTTATTGGTCGGTACTGTGAAGGGTTGGATGTACCTAAACTTTTTGTTAAAAGGTGTGTTATGCCTTTGGTTACAAAAAAGGGTAGGTCTTCTTCCCCTTTGATTAGATTAGTTATCTGTTTCGCTAAAACATCATGAAAAATAACAAATTGTTTGTACCAAAAATTCTGGATTCTGTCTACCCCAGCTGCTTTCCAGTTTTTCATCTTCCTTGTAACAGCTTCTATGTCTTCTCTAGTAAAGTCTTCAAATTCCATTTCATCATTTTTTCCCACCTTGTTTCCTCTTCCTTAACCCATTTGGCTTCCTCATTGTGTTCTTGCTCCTTTTCCCATAAATCTGCCCAGAAATTTTTCAGGTCATCTTCAAGGGGTAGGGCAGTGTATTGGACTGAATGAATGAAATTTGATGAAAATAGTTTATTATTATTTTTCCTGTTCAATGATTTCATATAGCGGGCTAAACGGTGTGACTTGAGTGACAGTTTTTGTTTCAAAGTGTCAAGTATTTCTTTCGGAGTTTTATTATTGTTTTCATGTGTAGAGGGTTTACTGAATTTTTTGAGTATTATATCTACTTTATTTTTTTAATTTCTTTGATTGGTATACATTTATATATTGAGTTAATCTACCTAAATCAACGCGCAGAACTGTGATATCTTTTTCTAGTCTAATTTGCCATGGTGGTTTTGAGGGGTTATTTTTAAGGTAATGAGAGTCATCTTTATGAGGCTACCCGGATTTTTAGCGCACTTACTAGCGCCACTTTAGTAAAAAAAAACATAACTCGTTAAATAAAAGACCAATCAAAAAACTGGTAGATACGATAGTAGTACAGGTTCTGTAGTTTATTTAGTACGTTTAAATTGTTTCTAAAGTAGTTAACTGTAGTTAGAGTTAGAAAAACTGCTAAATATGGCCACTTTAAGCATTTTCTCTAACTGTAACTGCAGATAACTGTGTTTTATTGAACTTAAACATTGTGTCTGAACCACATAATCAGAGCTACAATCGTATCTACCAGATTTTTGATTGGTCTTTTATTTAACGAGTTATGATTTTTCTAGTAAAGTGGCGCTAGTGTGCGCGGTAAAAATCCGGGTAGCGCCTTAAGTTTATATCCTAGCTGTTTGCTTATAACCAATGCACTGCAGTCAATAAGTGTGTGTATGTGAGAGATATCTGAATCTGTATCGAAAAAACTATACAACATTTTTCTGTTGAAAATACTAACTAGTTCATATTTTTTACTTTCTTGCAGTCTTGGTATTTTGGGCGAATTTCTGGTTCGATTTCCCCATATTCTGAAAGTGTTTCTTGCAGTTCATCGACTAACTTGTGTATCAATTCAGTTTCATTTGGTTCTGTAAATTCTGCTTGAGTGTTTAAATTACTTTCCATGTCTGAAGTTTGTTGTGTGAGTGGGTGTGTGCTTGCTGAGGGCAGTGGAAGAATAGATGTATGTGGTGTATTAAATGACTGTAGTGTATTAGTAGTTCCTGTTGTGTTAACTGCGTCACTTTCATTCCTATCTGATGTGTTTAGGCTAGTTGTTTCTTCCAGCTCTTTTGATATTTCTTCTTTAATTTCTTTCAGTCTATGTTCTGGTATGTAGTGATTGTATAGTATAAGTCTTTTTTGATCGGATATTCTCTGTCCCGTAAATGCGATAAATCTGGAAATTGTTCAATAAAACTTTTATGCAGGAGCTGTCTATATACGGTAAAATTTGATTCTAGTTTTGTGATAGTAGTAGGTAGTATGCTCTTATTATGGCCTCGTTATATTCTTTGGTCCATCTTATACGAGTCTGTTGAGTGTTTGTATTTTGGTGGTCCTTTTAGTTATTTCAGCGTAAGTTTGACTATTGCTCTGAATTGTGTTTGTGTTTTGCAGTTCTTGTTTTACTTGCTTATAAATTTCATCTCGAGTTTCCTGTGGTAACAGGTTTAAGAACGATTGCCCTACGCTGATCTACTACTCTCTGGCGGCTAACGTCTTTTATTTCTGGGATTTTTTCTATAAATAATCCATGTAGTTGAGGTAGATAGGCATTTGTGTCTGCTTCTAATTAAGTGATTTCTAAATATGTGCGCAAGATGAATTCGTTCATAGCACTATTCCATCTCCTACGCACTACGGAGCTGCTAGAGGTGGGTACAGAAAAAAATGTCCCTGAGGCCTTCTGCACAACATCCTCTAGTAGCACACTACTAGTTGGTGAACTTATAGGGGAACTGGTAGGTAGGTACGCCGTGCGCAGTGCCCGCGCTCGCTATGACCATGATGACTCACGAGGATACTCAATCAATGTTTTTGTTGCAGCTCCCATCAATACATAACTTTATTTTCTTTTATTATAATCTTTATGTAGTATATGCTTAAACTTATTTTACTTTTATATTAATTTAAGTAGTTTATAAACGCACTATTGGCGCCAACTTCTGTGTGATTCACTCAGTAGGAGCCCACTGAAAACCAGCCATAAAGTCATAAAAAGTCATAAAAGTCATTTATTTATGCAAATAGGCCCACTGGGGGCACTTTTACACGTCCCAAAGTAAACCCTACCACAGCTTCGGGACAATTGTAGGCTAGTGCTGAGAAGAAGCTGCGCAAGAAACTTAGTCACTATTGTCAATGCTTCTTTTCAAAAGGTTTACAATGTTTGTAGTGATCATGCAAGTCCATACATTATTATCTTTTAAATAATCATCTACTTTATAACAGCCTTTCGTCATAAGGGTTTCTTTAATAACAGTTTTAAATTTAGTAACTGGTAAGTTTACAATGTGTTCTGGTAGTTTATTGAAAAATTTTATACCTTTCCCCATGAAAGAATTACCAACCTTTCGAAGCCTAAATTGTTGAATAGCAAGCTTATCCTAATTCCTAGTATTATATTTGTGTATGCCACTATTTTTCGTGAATGAATGTAATTTTTTCCTTACATACATTAAATTTTCGTAAATATACTGAGAGGCTACAGTTAATATTCTAATTTCTTTAAACACCTCTCGTAAGGAATCTTGAGGTTTAAGATTATAAATAGCTCGTACGGCTCTTTTTTTAACCGACTTCAAAAAAGGAGGAGGTTATCAATTCGACTGTATGTTTTTTTTTTTTTTGTATGTTTGTTACCTCATATCTCAGTCGTTTGTCGACCGATTCGAAAAATTTTTTCGTTTACTTAGAGGGTATACCTTCTAGTTGGTCCCATTTTTTTCAATTTGGGATCTGATGATGGGATCTTGGTGTAATCGAGGGAAACCCTCAAATTTTAAAGGCACGTATAGTGTTTCTTTACTTGAATCTTAATGTTGACATGTTGTTACGTCTAATAGTCAACATCTTGTGGGGCTGGGCTGATGGTGGCACTCCTTAACGCTTAGGAGTTCAGTAATTATAATGAAATAACTTATACTTAGTTTGTAGCTTCTTAAAAAACAGAGTCATAAGGTACCCCCCCCCCCCATTCTCCTGTAATCTCTAAAAATTAAGAAATAAAATTAACTTTAAAAAAGTAAAAACCGACCTCAAAACCAAAATGCACTAAAAAGTCTTAAATAAACTCTTTAGACTGATGCTTGATGGTCAAAGTGATGGCACCGACTCCAAAAAAGAAATTGTTTGCCTAAAATGGGTTCCTTTCCTTTCAATAGTCAAGAGTTTATTTAAGACTTTTTAGTGCATTTTGGTTTTGAAGTCGGTTTTTACTTTTTGTAACACAAAGATTGAGCGTCAGGTTCTCCAGGAGACCTGGCTTATGCTGAGTGAGGCCCTCTTGGGTATAGGCGTCATAGACACACACACGCACACACACACACACACACACACTGCAGCATGCACTGACTGAATATTATTTTTCCTCTCATTTTTCAATACAAAAGTAAATTTCTCCGTCAATCACAATATTATGATAGCTCGTGGGTAAAACAGGCCGAACGTAAGCCCCGGATTCCAAACCTGCTGGTATATTTGTATGGGCGTTTGAGATGGAGCCACGGCCTTATTTCTTCTACTTATTTCCTCACTAGCGGTCCCCCGCGACTGCATTTGTGAGATTTTTTTTATTGATCAAGTAGTTCCTGAGATTAGCGCGTTCAAAAAAAACTTTAGCGATATATTACAATATAAGTATACATTTTTGATTTTATCTCGTAAATAAACACCGAGCATAGCCTTCTCCACCGCTCGTTGTATGATTTTAAGTTTTTAGATGAGGCCCGTAGCTTGAAAAATAAAACACCCGTATGTGTAATTATTATAACTAGCTCTAGGTATAATTATTTTGAGCAAAACTTTTACTAGATACATTCCCACAGTTCATTTTCGCTACAAACTTAAGTGAAATAATAACTGTACAGAATTTTTGCAAATTAAAACATTAGCGCATTACGTTTGGTCATTAACGGGTTCACGTTTAACCTCACTTTGCATTCTTTATGGAAATTAGGTGTTTTACACACGTGGGTACTATTTGCCAGTGTTCAATGTTGCCAGACATTGGGTGTAAACCCTTTTTCTACCTAGATACGGAGTGTTACGAGTTTCATTTTGGTTATAGTTATATTTTTATTTTATTTTTGTCACAATGGTCATTTTAAATGGTTTTAACTCTATATTGAAAAAAAGAAAAGTTCAGAATATTCTTGCATTGTTTTGGTACGTTTAAAGTGTTGGACTTACTCCATAATTTTCGAAAAATCACGTCAAAGTAGTTTTAATAATCGTTTATAAATATTATCATGATATTTATTAGAAAAAGTTCTGCCGGTCTGTAGTAACCGTTTGACAAAATCTTGTAGGTTTTAAGCTCATTTAGTGGTATGTTTTTCGGTTTGCATTAAGAAATAGCATAATAGGAGTCATATTTTTTAACTGCACTTGTAAAAAGCAACTATGTCGGACGGTTATATTAATTTAATAATTGTACAAATATTTCCTTCGGAGATTGAGAGAGCAGCCTATTAAGCTTAAGTGGCAATGGGCAGGGCACTTATCGCGAAGAACTGATGGCCGTTGCCGTAGAAAAATTCTAGATTGGAGACCCTTTGCAGAGACACAGCGTAGGACGTCTACCGACAAGATAGACAGAGGACCTTGTAAAGATTGCAGGATCAAACTGGATGCAGACCGCTAGTTCGGTGGCTGTGGAAAGCCGTGGGGGATGCCTCTGTTCAGCAATAAACGTCTTTTGACTGATAATGATGATGGACCTATCAACATTGATCAGTTGACGCAGCCTACGCGTTAAGAGAAAGCTCTTACAAATTTCAACTGTTTGCCGAGGTGGCTGAGTAGTATAGGCATGCACCCGAAGAGCGTAAGAACCAGGGGTCGATTCTTTGTTTAAAAATTTTAATAAAATGATTAAGAAGAAGATGTAAAAGTAATCTTATTCGAGGTGGCTATTATGGTTTCAGAGTTAAAGCCAATACAAAAAAAGCAGACTATATTTTTAAAAATCCTTAAATCGCAAAGCTATATGTTATTTTCCTAAAGAAAAAAAACATTTTTAATTCACACCAGTTCGCGGTATGCCTAATCCAATGCAATGCTACTACGCATTCGCACAGATAAAATAGCGCTGTTTCTCTAGCCTTCTTCGAAAATTAACTCTGTCTGATAACGGACAAGACACAGTATTAACGAATGCAGTAGTTTCACAGAAAGTGTAGCAGATTTACCTATTAAGAATAGATAAACGTTAACATCAACATCATCAAGGTATATAATTCGATAAAAGGTATAAATTTTGGTAGGGTCAACCTTACTTTATGTAAAGCCACAACTTTAAACTTTGAGTTAGGTGAGCTTCATGACGAAAACATACAATCGAATTAATAACCTCCTTTTTTTGAAGTCGGTTAGTAAAAAATGATAATTGAAATCTGGATTGGTATTTATTTCATCGAATAACATAATAAGGAAGCAGAATAGGCTTCAGCATTATGATCCGTTTACACTACCTTATTTGATTCAAGCAAGTACATTTTCAGTATTTATTACTAACAACGCAAACAACTGACATTGGAATGTTCGAAAACAGACAGCAAATACAAGTGGAGCTACTGACCTAATCTCCAATATGTTGATATCAGACCAGTCGTTGGTATACCACCAAATTGGACGAGTTGGTAGCTTTTGTTTCTCCCATTTGGTAGAAACTTGGGAGAATCTATTTAGTAGAAATTAGGGATTCGCAATTCCGCAGGCTGCAATCTTGGCAGGGCGCAAAATAGTTTTTGATAGGAGCAAGAGAAGGAATGATAAGTGCAAACACAAAACTGTATGCTCATATTCCGTTTTATATTGTGCCTTTTGTTAAGTATTCGTGGATTTACAGAGAAACTGATACTTACTGACTTGCACGCTTCAATACCGTTTATTGTCGATAAAATTATTTTATTTACTATATTATTATATTTTTTGAACTGCAATTTTTATTGTTTTTTAAAACGAATGAGTACATTAAAGTTACTAAAAATCACTTTGATTCACTCTTTCGTAAATCACTTTATCTTTTGTCCCGGCAATCGATAGCTGGGACAAACGATAAAGTGATTTCCATATAAAATGGTCTGTGAAATCTGATAAGAATTTGTAAGAAAAAAGGAAGCGCCAATTAACATATTGTAGTGGTTTCTAAGTAAGGAATTTTCTCCCTCGTGTTTCGAATTCCAGACAACGATCATCACGGGTGCGTCTTCCATAAATAGGTACGTATACACAAATATAAAAACATCCATGACTTGTATAAATGTTTGCACTGATTACATTATGCTCATTAATTTGCCCGTTGCAGAACTCGAACCCGAGACGGCCGGGGTAATAGTCAGTAGCACACACCACTACACCAAAGAAATCGTCATAATTATACTATGTCCCGCCGTAATTGCGTGCGAAATTTTTGGTTTCTTATTTCATCTCTAAGTATATAACATATTACATTGTGAGTGTTAAAACATTTTAAACCATAATGCAATACATATAAATGCATGCATAAAACACAATAGCGCTTATAGTCTGATGACGTAACTTGCAATACGTGATGTTCTTTAATAAGCAAAGTACTGCAGTAAAGTTAAAACCTCTTAAAATAACCGTTGCAAAATTAAACCGAAAGCAGATACGACCCCACCTAGAGGTGAAACCCTGGCAAACTCCAAAACATACCCGGACAGCGCGATCTCACGCAATGCGCCCACCAAAGCAACCCAGCAAAGGTTTGTTCCACTTATGAATCTACGCCCGTTTGCATCATCACTTCTTATATCCCGTATCAAAAATACTGCTGAAATCATTTTTGAAGTGAAAACTTCTTTAGCGGCGTTGAGCACTTTTGTGGGATGGGGGAAAAATGTGAAACTCGCGTCAGGACACGTGGGCTGATCGAAAAACCGTAAGACGGTTGGCGAAATTATGGATGTAAGTTGATTTTTCTGAGAGATAAACTTTTTAATGTAATTTAATATAATATAAATTGTAATGTTTGTGTACGATAGCGCAATAAATAAATATTGTATTCTATAAAAATATTATATTATTATTTTTATTATTATTATTATTATTGTATTCTATCACAAAAATGATAGTACTTTTATATTAATACTAAGAGCAATTCATTCAAAATTATTCCCTAACTATTCCAAAAAATCAAAAATGCACAACGTTGATATTCAAGTTTTCACTTCTGCCGGCACTCCCGGAGTGCAATTTCTGTTTTTTTTTTAATGTGCTAAACTACGAGACTAAGTGCCTAAACACACTATGCCGGAGTTACGCGAGCAAAGTTCTGCGGCTGATTTTACGTTCCTACGTATTCGGCTGATATGACACACCATCAGCGCCGAACTTACTTAAATTGTGTGCACTTCGTTTCAGCCAAACTTCGGTTGCGTAACTTCGGCATAATGTGTTCAGACACTAATGAGTATAGATAATTGTAGTGTCATAAAATGGCAGAACAAAAGTACCTACCTGGTATTAATGTAAGCAGGTATAGATATAACAATTACTTTTTTGTTTTTATATTGTTTTGTCACTATAGAAACTTAATAAAATAAATAAATTGCACTTATAATAAGCACCTTTGGTTATGACAGACGAGGACTAATGTGTCGGTAGCCGAGTGGTATAGGCATACACCCGGATAGCGTAAAACACAGGGTTCCTCGTCTGTCACAGTCAAATTTGTTTTTTACAAATGCAATTCTTGCAAACTAATTATTTAATAAATTTAAAATGTAAACTAACTACTAATATTTCTGCATTTCCAAAAATAATTTACAAACATATCGTTTAAATAATATAGTTAACACTATATTAGATTTAACAGATTCTTCGCAGCATCACCGTTTTTACAATACATTAGGTACCCATGTGTTTAACTCGATTTGATATTTTTTATACGCAACAAAAGACAAACGTCCTCCTGTGTACTTTTTTTGAATCACTCACCTTAGTATGGCATGTGACTTTCGTTAATAAATAAGTTATTTTCCAATGAAAATCGGATAAAATCCACACACGAATGACAACAAAAAAGATAATCCAATGTTGTTTGTACTTTCGTCAATATTTCACGTGATTTTTGTTGATTTGCAATAGATTTTCGAACTATAATTACTCGTAATATTGTCGGGATTGATTAATAAATAGAGCTCCTTGTCGATTTCGACCACGGTGGTCAAACTTAAATTAGCCATCAGCACGAGATATTGTTTATAGTGCTCAAGTGTTTGTGAAATACACAAGGGCACACTCTGTTTCTTCACTCTAATTAATCGGTGAGACAGCACGTTAAGCCGTTGGTCCCGCGCCTGATCTCTCTCTCACCGGTCATGTCGGAATAGAAAAATAAACAAGAGGAGAAACCGTTGATCCCAAGTGGAACGTAACAAAGAGCACAGGGCAGGTTTTCCGCCTCTTATAATTAAACAGTGCTACTGTTTTCGTTGCTATTAAGAGTTTTTGCGATTGTAATTAGGAACAGCTGTGCTTTAATATCGTGTTTCAGGTTTTGCATTTTTTTTCTAGAGATGGTTGGCGTTGGTTTTAAACCGACATCATCATAGCAAGCAGGGTATATAAGTAAAGCTTACTATTAACGTCGATATTTAGCGTTAATGGCTAAATAACAATAATTTGGAAAAATAAATTCCTTCAAAAACCTGACTAAATGATTACAATTACGCATTTGTCCTCCATTTAAGCGAAACAAATTAATTTGGAGTCAGTAAGTTAAGCCAAACATCATGCACCGATTTTAAATGAATTTGTTTCTCCTCCTTTTTTAAGGCGGTTTTATTTTTTATAATTCATGATTTTCAGTTATTTACCCATATCACAAAAACTACTGGACTGATTTTGATGAAACTTACACTGCAAATTAAGTTGAAATATATCTAATCGAACAAAAAAAAAAAACAAATTATCATCTAGCTATGACTTCCGTTTTCGAGAAATCCGTGGACAAACATACATACACTCACGTAATTTCACACGTGTTTGCAAGCCTTTCCAGATATTAACATACTAAAATATTATCAAATTCCAACAATATACATACTCCTTAAATTGATACCCTTCTTTTATGAAGTCGGTAAAAAGGTAACACCGTTTGCTTCTCTTAAATCTGGTACCTTTGAATCCTTAATAACATTGAAGGTCCCTAATCCCAAGCCTTAGCCCACTAATCAACCCATCACGGTGACAGCACCGTATCAACTCGAGGCGTTCAGTATTATTTGTGTTAAACTCCATCCTTCAACGCACATCTATCAACTTCGTAACGTCACCACCTCGGATCGAGACCAACTCGGGACCCACTCTCGACAAGCGGCGCATGCGTTTAAAAACGCGCTTACGACGCGCCGCCCGCTGGTTGACATTCACAAGAAGAACTGTCATAAGTTGTGGCAAACACGGTCCGCGCCGAGGCGTAAGCTACCCGGTGGCCGCATCCGAGGCGTTGCTGTTCCCTTTACGTAACGTGCTTCCGTATGGTTGACGCCTGGTTGGTGCTGTTCCAAAGGTCACATAAAATCTTAAAACAAAATTAGTATCCATTAGGAATTTCAAATAACATTCAACGTACACTTATCTATTTGCACCTTCAATCTTGACATATCTTTCAGCGATAAATTTCAAAATCCAACAAGCATCAATAAATCGCCGAAATTAGTTAGACTTTATATGGGTTTGTAATTCTACTTACAAAAGTAGAAGCCCTATCTGTCAGTCTTACTAGCTCAAAACTTACTCGGGGAACTTAAAATTTATCGCCAAAAGTTACCAATTCACGGCAGGTAAGTGGTTAACTTTCTAGATGTACGCTTTAGTTTTTACTTGCATATCATGATTTAGCATTTAAAGTGCAATAAATGCTAAATTTCAGTCGGTCGCTAGTCGGCATAGCAAGCGCACGCATTTATCGCTACTTGTTTCCAAAAAACCAACGGTTCTCAAACTAAATTTTTATCATGCCGGTGTGTGCTCATTGTGAAGCTGAGGTCAATGATGGTGCTATTTGCAGCATTTGTCGCAACTTCTTGGATTTTCCCTGTGCGGGCATAACGGAGGTGGGATATCGGAAGCTTGGTGATCGAAAGAACAACTGGAAGTGTGCTTCATGCAAGAACAACCTCAATAGCCCGCGGTATTGTTACCGCTGATAATTCCCTCTCATCAACCTTTGACCTTAACAACATACTAGAGGAACTTAGGAGATTATCACTGCAGATGGCAGCTTTAGCAACGCTTAAGGAGGACACAAAGATAATCAAAGAAGAACTTGCTGACCTGAAATCAGGTAACGAAATAATTCACAGTACTCTTCAAGCAATGCAGGAGCGATTAACCGGGCTCGAGGACAGAGTGCAGGACTTAGAAAAGACCAAATCAGACATATCAGCACTTCACCAGCGGGTGCAGATAATTGAGAGCGCAATGGGTGAGAGCGAACAGAGATCCAGAGCTAACAACATCGAGATTAAAGGCATACCCGTATGTAACAATGAAAACCTGTTCGAGTTAATACATAGGGTTGGTGCCGAGATTGGTCAAAGTGTCTCAAAAGAACAAATTAACTACATTGCCAGGGTACCCATGAGAAATAGCAAAGTTAATAAAACCATTGTTGCATCATTCCACAATCGCTATATTAAAGAGAACTTCGTGGCGGCCGCTCGAGCACATAAGAAACTGACATGCTCAGATATTGGCTTCAACTGTGCAGGCAATGTATATGTCAATGACCACTTGACGGTGGAGAACAAAATCCTATTAAACAAAACGAAGTCACTGGCGAAGGACCGCGGTTTTTTGTTTGTGTGGGTGAAGGGATGCAAGATTTTTATAAGAAAAAACACCAATTCATACTATACGATAGGAGGCGGACTTAAGGAAATTAAGTGTGTAACATTACTAACTCAATTGCTTATATTGCTTACACTGATATATTTTTTGACACATTCATTTACTGCTAGTTGCCAGGCGAAAGGTTTGGGAACCTTAGGCTTGTCCTTGCTCACTAATGACTTCATGGTCAGCGTAGCCGGTTTGTGTGCCGGCCGAGCGGCGCTCGCAGCGAGCATTCGCCTCGATGTTACGACTTGTTTTGTATTATTACGTTGGATCGGTGAGTTGGACTGCTGCTATCTTATATGCGTTTTGAGTGAATGTTGGGCTTCCTACTTGCATAGAATTATTCTTATATTTTGTTGTCGGCTTTCTGCTAATTGCTTTTACGACGAATTATTAATATTAATGTTTTTGTCATTACTTATAGGTTTATTAGAACTGATGCAATGTCTGCTTGCAAGCACTTATATCAATATTCTTTCTTTACTTACTATAGGATAAGATGCTCCGTTAATTCTAGAACACTTCTTATTTGTTGTTATTACTCATTTTTTCATTTTTTATTAGCAAACCATACAGATTCTACCTACTTTCCAGATCATGAACTCAGTTAGTATTTACTACCAGAATGTCAGGGGACTGCGTACAAAGACTTCTTGTTTTATTAGAAATGTTCTTGTAAATTTTTACGATATCGTTTGCATGACCGAGACTTGGCTGATTGATAGTATACATAATAGCGAGATTTTTGACGATCGTTACATAGTGTGGAGGAGCGATAGAAATTATGAACGGACTGCGCAAACTAAAGGGGGCGGCGTACTTATAGCTGTGCGGCGCGAGCTCGCTTCTACCAGCCCCACTGAATGGCGTTCCTCCGCAGACGACTTATGGGTGACTGTCACATTGCGGAGTAAAAAACCAAGGACTACATGTCGGTTACATATTGGCATAGCGTACATATGTGCAGAGAATCTAGGAAACACATTGCGCACCCAACTAGAAAATTTCTCGGATAAGGTTGCGGAAATAGCGATTTTGCACTCTACCGATAAATTTATTGTTTTGTATTGGGCGATTTCAATATGCCAAATCTAATATGGAAGCAATCAATAGGACAGACGGCTCTTTCTTTAGATTCTGTTTCGATTTCGGGCAACTCCCAAAGAACCCTCTTTAATATTGCTTAAGAATGTTTTTAACACTCACAGTGTCATATTTTTATATTCATAAAGATGAAATAAGAAACCAAAAATTTGCGCACGGGCGGGACTTGAACCAGCAACCTTTTAGCAAACCGGGCCAAACGCTCTTACCAATTGAGCTACCGTGCAGTTAGTCCGACCCTGCGAAATTTGTGGTTTCTTATGAAAACGTCAATTGCGTGACGCTTAGCGCCATCTAGCCGTCTGTTTATGAAACAGATGGCCCAAGCAGTTATTCTTTACAGAATAAATTCAACTTGGAAATTGATGTCGCTTCGCTATCTAATGCTTTAGAATGTTTTTAACACTCACAGTGTCATATTTTTATATTCATAAAGATGAAATAAGAAACCAAAAATTTGCGCACGGGCGGGACTTGAACCAGCAACCTTTTAGCAAACCGGGCCAAACGCTCTTACCAATTGAGCTACCGTGCAGTTAGTCCGACCCTGCGAAATTTGTGGTTTCTTATGAAAACGTCAATTGCGTGACGCTTAGCGCCATCTAGCCGTCTGTTTATGAAACAGATGGCCCAAGCAGTTATTCTTTACAGAATAAATTCAACTTGGAAATTGATGTCGCTTCGCTATCTAATGCTTTAGAATGTTTTTAACACTCACAGTGTCATATTTTTATATTCATAAAGATGAAATAAGAAACCAAAAATTTGCGCACGGGCGGGACTTGAACCAGCAACCTTTTAGCAAACCGGGCCAAACGCTCTTACCAATTGAGCTACCGTGCAGTTAGTCCGACCCTGCGAAATTTGTGGTTTCTTATGAAAACGTCAATTGCGTGACGCTTAGCGCCATCTAGCCGTCTGTTTATGAAACAGATGGCCCAAGCAGTTATTCTTTACAGAATAAATTCAACTTGGAAATTGATGTCGCTTCGCTATCTAATGCTTTAGAATGTTTTTAACACTCACAGTGTCATATTTTTATATTCATAAAGATGAAATAAGAAACCAAAAATTTGCGCACGGGCGGGACTTGAACCAGCAACCTTTTAGCAAACCGGGCCAAACGCTCTTACCAATTGAGCTACCGTGCAGTTAGTCCGACCCTGCGAAATTTGTGGTTTCTTATGAAAACGTCAATTGCGTGACGCTTAGCGCCATCTAGCCGTCTGTTTATGAAACAGATGGCCCAAGCAGTTATTCTTTACAGAATAAATTCAACTTGGAAATTGATGTCGCTTCGCTATCTAATGCTTTAGAATGTTTTTAACACTCACAGTGTCATATTTTTTTATATTCATAAAGATGAAATAAGAAACCAAAAATTTGCGCACGGGCGGGACTTGAACCAGCAACCTTTTAGCAAACCGGGCCAAACGCTCTTACCAATTGAGCTACCGTGCAGTTAGTCCGACCCTGCGAAATTTGTGGTTTCTTATGAAAACGTCAATTGCGTGACGCTTAGCGCCATCTAGCCGTCTGTTTATGAAACAGATGGCCCAAGCAGTTATTCTTTACAGAATAAATTCAACTTGGAAATTGATGTTTCATAAACAGACGGCTAGATGGCGCTAAGCGTCACGCAATTGACGTTTTCATAAGAAACCACAAATTTCGCAGGGTCGGACTAACTGCACGGTAGCTCAATTGGTAAGAGCGTTTGGCCCGGTTTGCTAAAAGGTTGCTGGTTCAAGTCCCGCCCGTGCGCAAATTTTTGGTTTCTTATTTCATCTTTATGAATATAAAAATATGACACTGTGAGTGTTAAAAACATTCTAAAGCATTAGATAGCGAAGCGACATCAATTTCCAAGTTGAATTTATTCTGTAAAGAATAACTGCTTGGGCCATCTGTTTCATAAACAGACGGCTAGATGGCGCTAAGCGTCACGCAATTGACGTTTTCATAAGAAACCACAAATTTCGCAGGGTCGGACTAACTGCACGGTAGCTCAATTGGTAAGAGCGTTTGGCCCGGTTTGCTAAAAGGTTGCTGGTTCAAGTCCCGCCCGTGCGCAAATTTTTGGTTTCTTATTTCATCTTTATGAATATAAAAATATGACACTGTGAGTGTTAAAAACATTCTAAAGCATTAGATAGCGAAGCGACATCAATTTCCAAGTTGAATTTATTCTGTAAAGAATAACTGCTTGGGCCATCTGTTTCATAAACAGACGGCTAGATGGCGCTAAGCGTCACGCAATTGACGTTTTCATAAGAAACCACAAATTTCGCAGGGTCGGACTAACTGCACGGTAGCTCAATTGGTAAGAGCGTTTGGCCCGGTTTGCTAAAAGGTTGCTGGTTCAAGTCCCGCCCGTGCGCAAATTTTTGGTTTCTTATTTCATCTTTATGAATATAAAAAAATATGACACTGTGAGTGTTAAAAACATTCTAAAGCATTAGATAGCGAAGCGACATCAATTTCCAAGTTGAATTT
Organism: Pyrausta purpuralis; assembly: GCA_963924145.1. Taxonomy (NCBI): domain Eukaryota; kingdom Metazoa; phylum Arthropoda; class Insecta; order Lepidoptera; family Crambidae; genus Pyrausta; species Pyrausta purpuralis. The sequence goes on from OZ001657.1 coordinate 21,970,331, forward strand.
ATTCTGTAAAGAATAACTGCTTGGGCCATCTGTTTCATAAACAGACGGCTAGATGGCGCTAAGCGTCACGCAATTGACGTTTTCATAAGAAACCACAAATTTCGCAGGGTCGGACTAACTGCACGGTAGCTCAATTGGTAAGAGCGTTTGGCCCGGTTTGCTAAAAGGTTGCTGGTTCAAGTCCCGCCCGTGCGCAAATTTTTGGTTTCTTATTTCATCTTTATGAATATAAAAATATGACACTGTGAGTGTTAAAAACATTCTAAAGCATTAGATAGCGAAGCGACATCAATTTCCAAGTTGAATTTATTCTGTAAAGAATAACTGCTTGGGCCATCTGTTTCATAAACAGACGGCTAGATGGCGCTAAGCGTCACGCAATTGACGTTTTCATAAGAAACCACAAATTTCGCAGGGTCGGACTAACTGCACGGTAGCTCAATTGGTAAGAGCGTTTGGCCCGGTTTGCTAAAAGGTTGCTGGTTCAAGTCCCGCCCGTGCGCAAATTTTTGGTTTCTTATTTCATCTTTATGAATATAAAAATATGACACTGTGAGTGTTAAAAACATTCTAAAGCATTAGATAGCGAAGCGACATCAATTTCCAAGTTGAATTTATTCTGTAAAGAATAACTGCTTGGGCCATCTGTTTCATAAACAGACGGCTAGATGGCGCTAAGCGTCACGCAATTGACGTTTTTCATAAGAAACCACAAATTTCGCAGGGTCGGACTAACTGCACGGTAGCTCAATTGGTAAGAGCGTTTGGCCCGGTTTGCTAAAAGGTTGCTGGTTCAAGTCCCGCCCGTGCGCAAATTTTTGGTTTCTTATTTCATCTTTATGAATACCCTTGTAGGTGCTGACACAGCACACACATACAGCTACCTCGCGCAAATGTATGAGTAGTTAATAGACACGTACAATGTAACCCGATAACGGACGCCGAGCGATCGACGCTTCCAACCTAAAATATTTAGTCCTTAATACGAGAGCACTATGTAAGCACGCTACCAAGTTATAATAAATCGGTATTGTCGTAATTCGTGCGTATCATTTCCACCCCTACATAAGACCTAATAGGTGCTAATAGTGAGTAGGACTCAACATTGGTGACCCCGTCTTGGTCTTGTGTAAGGGCGGAAGTGACGAAAAACCAAAATCATCGCGATGGCTCAACCGCAAGCCGCACCGCTAGGCCCACCGCCAGGCCCACAGCCAGGCCCACCGCCGGGCCCACCGCCGCCAGCGTTCCCACAAAGCGAAATCGCCGCCATCAGCCTGTCATCACGAATCCCACCGTTTTGGACGGACATGCCAAAAATGTGGTTTCTACGATTCGAGGCCGTGATGGCACCGCAGCACCAGGGAGAACAAGTGAAGTACGACATGGTTGTCAGCAAGCTGGGCAAAGAAGAGCTCAGCCAAGTCAGTGACATAGAGAAAACTGCCATCACCACTCCTTTTGGTTTGTATGAGTTTCAACGAATGACATTTGGACTTAGGAATGCAGCTCAAACCTTTCAGAGATTTATGGACAACACGGTTCTGCGCGGAATCGAGAATATCGGTGAAAACATAGGTAATGTATATGAGTCATCACTTTTTTGCTACATTGATGACGTAATTATTGCGTCGCGGGATGACGTCACACATAGAGAGCATGTTCGAAAAGTATTTGAACGTTTCCACAGTATCGGGTTGACCATAAATCTAAGTAAGAGTTCGTTCGGAGTAAGTGAACTTGATTTTTTAGGCTACAAAGTCACACCGGCAGGAATAAGCACGTTACCTGATAAAGTCAGCGCTGTCACGAACTACCCTAAGCCGCAGACAGTCGATGAGTTACGACGTTTCCTAGGCATGGTAAATTTTTACAGACCGCATTTACCCAAAGCAGCCGAATGTCATATGCATCTTAACAAGTTTTTACAAAATTCAAAAAAGAATGATAAAACAAAGATTGAATGGGACAGTGAAGCCGAGATATCGTTCGAAAAATGTAAGATAGACCTACAAAACGCCGTAACTTTATCTCATCCTGTAGCAGATGCACAATTATCGTTAATGACTGACGCTTCAAATACCTGCGTAGGTGCAGTATTGCAGCAGAAAGTCGACGGTAAGTGGAAACCTCTCGGGTATTTCTCTAAAAAACTATCGGACGCGCAACAAAAGTACAGTACGTACGACAGAGAATTGTTAGCTGTATATATGTCTATTATGCATTTCAAAAACATGATAGAAGGGCGTGATTTAATAGTGTATACAGATCACAAGCCTCTGACGTACGCACTCACAAAGGTAAACTCAAGTAAAGAAACGCCTCGACGAATTAGACAATTGTTGTATATAAGCGAGTATACCAGCAGTATACAACATGTCAACGGTAACGATAATTCAGTCGCAGACGCGCTATCGCGTATCGAAACTATCGTTTGTCCAACGGTCATAGATTACGAGGAATTAGCAACAGCTCAGGAAGCCGACGTTCAAATTTCGCAAATGCTGCAAGATTCCAGCGCGTCGAATAAGGTACAGTTAAAGCGAATACTTATACCTAACGTTGATAAAAGTATATACTGTGACGTCGCGGGAGGTAACGTTAGACCTTATGTACCGCCAGCATTTAGGAAAGCTGTTTTCGAATCTATACACAACATCAGCCATCCAGGCATTAGGACAACTAGATCAATGGTTACTAAGAGATTTTTTTGGCCAAATATGAATAAGGAAGTAGGACTTTGGGCAAAATCGTGTATACAATGCCAAAAAAGCAAAGTAACACGTCATGTTTTAACGGAGGTAGGTACATTCAAGCCTAGTCAACGCTTCGATCATATTCATGTCGATATTGTAGGCCCGTTGCCCACAACTCGTCATAACAACAAGTATTGCGTCACAATTATAGACCGTTGTACACACTGGCCAGAAGCGATACCCGTAGAAAATATCACCGCCGAAACCGTAGCTAGAGTCATCTATGAGAACTGGGTATGTAGATTCGGGTGCCCCAGCAGGTTAACTAGCGATCAAGGTAGGCAGTTCGAAAGTACTCTTTTTACGAACCTATTAAAATTACTAGGAGTTCATAGGATTCGCACCACACCCTACCATCCACAAAGTAATGGTATGATAGAAAGGTGGCACCGTTGTTTAAAGGCCGCTCTAACAAGTAGGTTATCAGAAGGTGAATCTTGGGATGACGAATTATCAACAGTTTTATTCGGGTTACGAGCAGCTAGCAAGTGTGACACAGGCTTTAGTACAGCCGACCTAGTCTACGGGCAACCATTACGCTTGCCAGGCGATTTTTACCGCGAGTCCAGTCCAAAGTACAATGGAGACGATTATACGTATGTAGAGCGATTACGAGAAATCATAGGTAGCCTTCGTCCGCAGTCACGAAGCGCAAGCGATTCGCGGAAATTATTTGTTTATAAAGACCTTAGTGATTGCAGTCATGTTTTCATTAGAAACGATGCGGTTAAAAAACCTTTATCACCTACTTACGATGGCCCCTACAGCGTCCTAAGTAGAAATAGTAAGGTATTTAAGGTACAACTTCCGAACAGGCAAGTTAACATTTCAATTGAAAGGCTGAAACCAGCATATGTAATTAAATCAGAAAATGAATGTAACGAAGATAATATGTGTACAAGTAAAAATGAGTTTCAGCAGAACTGTAACAGCGAGAATAAAGTAGCTAAAAAGTGCGTCACTTGGACCACACGCAGTGGCAGAGTAGTAAAGCCACCTACGCGTTATATGTAACCTAGATTTTAAGCAAATTTAAACTAACACAGCGAATTAGGATAAGTTAAGTTAACTTAGAAACTAAAATAATTAGCTATTAATATATTGTAAGATTCCTACGGAGCAACACCTCCTAAGTTTATAAAAGTTACTTTAGTCGGTCGATGCCTATTTTTGTAAACATGGGCTCACAACAAGCAAAGAATGCTGAAGTTATCATAGCTCAGAACGGAGCTGGTAACCAGGCGCAAGCTGAATTACAAAGAAAGCTAGAAACATATGGAATTATTACCGTGATTGTGATAATCGTGATAAGTGTAACATGTCTCTATGTGTTGTGCCGGAAAGCCGGAAATAAAGTTAAGGGTAAAGTAATTAAACAAGTTATTTCGCGTATCGAAGAAGGACGCGGGACACAGCTAGCTGAAACAGCAGCTCGTCCAGTTCCTCAAGCTGCGACAGTGCAGTATTAGTAGAACCAATTCTAAAGTGAAAATTTTACTGCGTAAATATGTGGGTATTTTGTCAAAAAATGTTTCAGTTAAAAATAAATAGGTAAATAAGTTTAAATAACAAAATGTAACTAAAATATAGTAAGTAAGATGTCAAATCATGTATGTACTTTTAACATAAAATCTAGATGTTAAGAAATAACATAATGTGTAGCACAGCTGACCCATAAGAGAGTCACTTTGTATCATTTATATGTTATTCTCTGAATCAATGCGTTACATACAATGTACCGGTGACTATTTTTAGATTAGTAAGTACCTAGTTCACTGTTATTGTAATAAGCAAGAATGTTATTGTAATAAGGTCGACCGATCAGGTTGCAAGCTTACTATACCTAACATATTGTGAGCTCGCAACTTGATAGTCTGTATGATAAGAGAACTGTGTATAATTTTAAGCGTAAAAACGGCTGTATCGATTTACGTAGTTTAAAAACTTTTGTAAAAAAGGGTAAAATTAAAAATGTAATAAGTTGTTATGTTTGCAGTAATTTTCGCTAAATGATGTTAAAAATAATCTATTTTTCGTTTTTTTTTTTTAAAAAAAGGGGGGGTGTAATGTAGGTGCTGACACAGCACACACATACAGCTACCTCGCGCAAATGTATGAGTAGTTAATAGACACGTACAATGTAACCCGATAACGGACGCCGAGCGATCGACGCTTCCAACCTAAAATATTTAGTCCTTAATACGAGAGCACTATGTAAGCACGCTACCAAGTTATAATAAATCGGTATTGTCGTAATTCGTGCGTATCATTTCCACCCCTACATAAGACCTAATAGGTGCTAATAGTGAGTAGGACTCAACACCCTCTTTAATAATTTTGACAGTTGCAACTTCAACCAATATAACTATGTCCGTAATCATAACAACAGGTTGTTTGATTTGTTATTTTCCAATGATGAGGTCTCAGTCTCACCGTGCGATGACCCTCTTGTGCTGGAGGACCCCAATCATAGAGCCTTATCAATATCGGTGGACTTTGGAGTGCCTCACACATTGCCAACTCAACCACGCTTAGTATATCTTTATGAAAAAGGAGATTATGAACAAATACGTATCAAAATCGAAGAAATCAATTGGCCCGATAAACTTCTTAAAAATTCACTTGAAGAAGCCGTGACGTTCTTTTATAACGTTCTTTACAAACTTCGCGACATGTTTATACCTTCTAAAAAGAAAATATTCAACTCAAAATATCCCCCATGGTACAAAACGCCCTTGATAAAGATATTAAAAGAAAAATTTAAGTATCATCGGAAATATAAAAAATATAATAACTTATCAGACTTTAACACTTTCTGCCTGTTACGAAAGCGCGCTCGAGAGTTAGAGAGTCAGTTGTATAAGGATTACATGGTTAATATCGAAAAAGATATAACAAAAGATCCCAGGGCTTTTTGGTCATTTGTTAAAAGTAAAAAGCAGTCTAACAGTCTTCCATCTGTTATGTCATATGGTCAACGATCTTCTTCCTCGCCACATGAAGTGTGCCAGTTGTTCAGTGAATATTTTTATTCTACATTTCAATCTAGTACTATTTGTCCCCAACCCAACACTAATACAAGCACCCATCATTCAATGGTATATATAAGTTCAATTGAGGTGCAGGAATCGCACGTATTAACATTGTTAAAAAGTCTTGATTTAAATAAATCAGCTGGACCTGATCTTATACCGCCTACATTTATAACGCAGTGTGCAAAGAGTCTTGTTGTCCCACTTACTCTTTTATTTAAGCGCTCGCTTAGCCTTGGGGAGCTACCCGTTATTTGGAAACAAGCTTTTATTAGTCCCATACATAAGAAAGGTCCTAAGAATGTTATTGAAAATTACCGTCCTATCTCGAAACTGTGTATCTTTTCCAAAATATTAGAGAAAATAGTTTATACTCAACTCTACACTTCATTAAAGCATACCTTCGATGATAACCAACATGGTTTTCTAAAGGGTAAATCAACGACCTCAAACCTAATTGTATGTAGTGATTTTATATCAGAACACATCTCAAGACCCTCGCAGGTAGATGTTGTGTACACCGACTACAGTAAAGCCTTCGATCGAATTAACCATGAACTATTTCTTAAAAAGCTCGCATTGATTGGCGTGCACGGTAACTTGTTTCGGTGGTTCTCGGCTACGTGCGAGACAGATGTCAGGCAGTCGTTCTCAATGGTTACACGTCATCTATGATTCCAATACCATCAGGAGTGCCACAGGGTTCTCTGCTTGGACCTCTCCTATTCATTATCTTCATCAACGATATTTCAGCCTGTTTCGTTCATTCTAAAATCTTTCTTTACGCAGACGATATGAAAATTCTTTACCCCATTAACCAAATAGAAGACGCATCTAACTTACAAGAAGACTTGAACAGGTTTCAGGAGTATTGTATGGGAAACATGTTGGATCTTAATGTATCTAAATGTCAGGTTTGCTCTTTTACTAGAAAATTAGTTCCAATACATTTTAATTACCTTTTAAAAGACACTACAATCACAAGAGTGACAAGCATAAGAGATCTTGGGGTCACCTTCGACAGTAAACTGTTATTTGATGAGCATATTGACTCAATAATTAAAAAGGCCTCCAAGGCACTGGGCTTTGTACTTCGGCTTTCTGCAGAGTTTACTAACGTGAAAACTTTTAAAATTCTTTATTGTGCATTTGTACGCAGTCACCTTGAGTATGCATCACAAGTCTGGAACCCTAACTATAACATTTATATTTCGAGATTGGAAAGCATTCAAAAGCGATTTCTCAGATTCATTCAATATAGAACAGGCAAACACGACATCGACTACTTGTCGCGATGCAGGAGACATCACATGCTACCTTTATACAAGCGCAGAGAGATAGCAGATTTGTCTTATATTCACAAGATCGCTGGTGGTTTGATAGACTGTCCAGAGCTGTTAAGCAAGCTGTGCATTTGCACACCAAGGAAACCTCTGAGGAATCCCAACCTTTTACACGTCCCTATAGTTAACACAAATTACAGGCGGAATTCTTATTTACTTAGATCAGCTAATTTATTTAACGAATGTCAGAACGTTTACGGCTTTGATTTGTTTTGTACAAGTGTAAATCAGGTTAAGAAAAAATTATCTAACGACTTTTTTTCTGAATGTTGAACTTGCCTTTGATTTGTGAATTAGTTTTTATTAATTTAAGCGACAAATTGTTGATTTGCTAGCGTTTCTTACTTTAACATTTTTGTTTTATCAGTGGAGACATGTAAATGGCCTTTTTTTTTATTTATAGTTTTTAAGCAATCTTGTTCTAGCTGTAAGTCTTCCAAAAATTGTAAAATAAAATAAATAAAATAAAATCTTCCATAAAAATGTCTGCTGGGTAAAGTATGCTTTGTTACTGACTAAGTTTTATGACTTTAGTGCGTTTAAAAATGCCTTTTCAGTACCGTTACCATGAGTTTACTCTAGATAGCGTGTAACGACTTTTTTGTATGGAAAATTTTAGTTCTCTCAGTGACCGCTAGAGGCGCTGTGCAATTTTCCATAGACTTTTTTACATCGTTGCTAGCGAGTAACACCGTCTGATCATACGAGATCAAGGGGCCCGACAATTAAACCACCGTTTAAATACGAAGACCGTTTATTGCACCAGAGGTGTACAGTACATTCGCAGAACAAAATAACATTGGTTCGTTTAGCCTATAAGAACTACACAAAATGAAATAGCACCGCGATGTAACTGACTCGCAGCGCCATCTGTTGATAACTTATCTGTTGAGAACTAAAAAGGTAAACAATAAAAACTTTGCCGCTAGTACGATTATGTTGATGTTGTAATTTAAAGTCTAGACATTCCGCCGGCCATGGACAGTATGCCAGAATGTCCATTAAACAATCTAATGGTGATTCTTACAAGCTCAACTAAATTAAAATACCTCTAAGATGCACAAAATTACTTATAAGAAACAAGAATATAACATAATTTACTTACACATCGGTAAGAAATAGCCTATAATTTAATCAGTCCTTGACTGGTAATACACAAAGTTTAGATACGGGCCTTTTTATGACTGTATCCCTGCATTTTAGACTAACCACACAGGTAATATTGTCCAAACCAGGATGCTTCTGCACTATAACACCGTACAGCCATCGTGAAGGTGGAAGATCGTCTTCCTTAACTAATACCACATCACCCACTTGTGGTTCGGGCACACAATGAGACCATCTGTAACGATTTAAACTGAGTCAAATACTCTCGAGACCATTTGCGCCAGAGTTCTTGCACCATCCGCTGAGTAAACTGCCATCGTTTCAAACTGCTGACACTAGAAGTTTCATAGTTTGCTTCTGGCACCAGCACTGGAGGCTCACCTATCAAAAAATGGCCTGGCGTAAATGGACCAGGATCTGAGGAATCCGTGTTTATTTGACATAGTGGCCTTGAATTCAGACAGGCTTCGACTTGAGAAAGAACAGTATATAACTCTTCAAAAGTTAATGTGGCATCACCTATAACTCGCCTTAGGTGATGTTTCGTGGACTTCACCCCCGCTTCCCACAATCCGCCAAAGTTAGGAGCACGAGGAGGAATAAAATGCCATGTTGTACCATTGTTGGCCAATGAATCTGCTATTTCAATAGCGACCTGTGACCTTTCTGCACTTAATAGCTGCTTCAGTTCTCGGGCTGTTCCAACAAAATTAGTTCCGTTGTCGCTATATAGATCAGAACAGTGACCACGGCGAGCGACGAACCGCTTAAAAGCTGCGAGGAAACCTTGAGATGTCAAGTCGCTAACTAATTCAAGGTGTATGGCTCTCGTGGCCATACAAATAAACAAGCATATGTAACCCTTGTATGCATGCCGTCCGCGTCCTTTGGAAGTGCGAATATTAATGGGACCAGCATAGTCTACACCGCTATGTCGAAAGGGTCGACTTGGGGTCACTCTTGATGTTGGGAGTTGTCCCATTAATTGTTCTCGTGTCCGTGAAGAATGACGTACGCAAATGACACACTTACGACAGAACAGTCTGACTTGATTTTTTTACATCTAAAATCCAGTAACGAGAGCGCAAATGGGTTACCATAAGTTGAGGACCGCCGTGGAGCGTTTTGGCGTGTGCTTCCTTTATGAGAAGATTTGTAAAATGTGTTTTGGCAGGTATTATTATAGGATGTCTTCTATCTTCATCAATTGCGGCATTATTCAAGCGACCACCGACTCTCAAGATTCCAGATTTATCAAGGAAGGGATTTAAACAGGTAAGCTTACTTTTCTTATTTAATTGTTTTTCGTTTTTTATTTTAATCAATTCCTCCCGAAATTCTTGTTCTTGCCAGTGCTTAATACATACAATTAACGCCTCAGCTAATTCCTTGCTTGTTAAATAAGGTGGTAAACCTTTATCCTTAGCTTGTTTGAAGATTCTCTTCATCCACGCTATCACTCTGACTTGCCGATCTAATGAAGAGTACTTAGTCCAAAGAGTTGGGCTCTTTTGAATATCTGTAACGAGATTACATGTCGTTTTCGCATTTCTTCTCTCTTCCTTTGTCTCAAAATTCTTTCTTTCATAATTTATCGTTTTCTCTCGCAAAAAACTTGGACCTTTCATCCAAAGTTCGAAATTTGTAAACTCTGATGGTTTCATTCCCCTAGATGCGCAATCAGCTGGGTTGCTTTTTGTGGAGACATGTGACCATTGCTTGCGGTCCAGATTAGTCATGATCTCAGATACACGGTTTGCTATAAACGTCTTCCATTTGCTTGGATGGTCACTCAACCAAGCCAGAACGATCGAGGAGTCCGTCCAGGCGTGTATATTTTCTTTCGGTATCTTCATAACTTGTGCTACCTCCTGTAACAGCCTTGCTAGCAACAGTGCACCACATAGCTCCAATTTTGGGATAGATAGTTGTTTTATTGGTGCTACTCTGGTTTTAGAAGTAATCAAATTGACCTGAACCTGACCATCTTCGTTTACAATCCTTATGTATATGACTGCGGCGTAAGCGTCGTTAGAGGCGTCACAAAAGCCATGGATCTCTATTAACTCACTATTTCTTCTAGTGCCTACCCATCGTGGTATTTTAAATTTGCTAATATGTGGCAACTCTTTACGATAATCGATCCAGTCCTTTAACAGTTGTGGGGGTAGCTCGTCATCCCAGCCAATGCCGGATATCCATAACCCTTGTATCAATATTTTTGCCTTAATTATAACTGGTGCTAACCACCCTAAGGGATCAAACAGCCTTGATACTTCCGAGATTATCTTTCTTTTTGTTACAGGGTAGCTGAGAGGAGTCATCTTTATGGAGTATTCGAAATCATCGGTGCAGCGGTTCCAGGTAAGTCCTAGAATTTTCATTACTGTACCTAGTTTTATTTGTAAATTTTCTTCGTGTTTTTCTGTATCTTTCTTAATTTCATTCAATATCTCTTGATTGTTGCTTGACCATTTTTGTAACTCGAATCCTCCCTTGCTTAATATTTCAGTTATGTCTTTACACAATTTTATCCCCTCTAAAACTGTCTCACAACCACTCATTAGGTCATCCATGTAGAAATCATTAATAATTACTTCAGCAGCTTCAGGAGAAATGTCACCTTCATCACGAGCTAGCTGTTGCAACGTTCGCACTGCCAGGTAAGGAGCTGATGCTGTCCCAAATGTTACTCTTAATAATCTTAAATGTTTTATTTCAGATTCCGAATCTTCTCGCCAGAATAAACGTTGCAAGTCTACATCTTCTGAAGATACTTTGATTTGCCTGTACATCTTTACGATATCCGCTACTATGCATATAATATGGAGACGCCATCGCATGATAATATGACGCAAATCGTCCTGTAATGACGGGCCTATCATCAAATCGTGGTTTAGTGAAACTCCATTAGTTCCAGGGCATGAAGCGTCGAATACTACTCGCAGCTTTGTTGTGCTTTTATCTTCATGAATGACCGCATGATGTGGAAGGTATACAACGTCATTTCGGTCTTGTTCCTCTGTCGGTACATACTCCATATGTCCAAGTTGTATATATTCCTTTATTACTTCATCATATTTCGATTTTAACTCTGTGTTTTTGCTTGTTTTCTGTTTCATTAACTTCTTCTCCAACATGATAAATCTTTTCTTTGCAATAATCTGTGTATTTCCATCCTTACAGGTTGATTCTTCGCGTAATGGAAGTTTGACTATGTAACGGCCCGAAGGATCTCGCTTGGTAGTAAGACGGTAGATTTCTTCACACGCTTTTTCTTCTTCTGTCAAAATAGGTTTCATACTATAAGGTTCTGATTCTATTTCCCAGAATTTGCGAAGCAATTCGTCTTCCGATACTTGCAGATGCATGCTAATGATGTGATTATCATTTGACTTTAGATTTTTCGCTTGAACCTTACCAGACAGAATCCAGCCTAACCTTGTGTTTTGTGCCACAGGTGATCCGACTGAACCCTTGATCAGACCTTCTACTAATATTTGCCCATAGACTTCCGCCCCCAAAAAAATGACAATTTTATTAGGGATATTGTATTTTGGGTCTGTTAGCTTTAATTCTGGTAGTTGTGGCAACAGTTGAAATTCAAACCTTTGATCTGGTAGAAAGGCTGTTAATTTCCTAAGAACATGAGCTTTAACACTAAGTACAAAATTGGAATCATGAAGTGATTGTATTTTTAAATAAACCACATATTTTGAAGTCGTAGCTTCGTCACTTCCTACTCCTACTATTGTACTCTTGCTTGCATATTTTTTCAGGCCAAGAAGCTGAACTACAGACTCCGTTATAAATGAAGCCTGTGAGCCCTAGTCTAATAATGACCGGAGCGTGATATTAAGGCCTGATGTTGCTTGAGCCTTTACCAGTGCTGTTGCCAAAAGCACTTGTGTTGGAATGTTAGCAAAACAAGAAGTCACAAAGGTGCCTGACTCGTCCTGCGATGATGTTGTTGCTAGAACAACATTGTCTTCGGGTGATTGTGAATTGTCGGTTGATTGTGGACTGTATTTTAAATGCAATAAAGAGTGGTGCCGTTTATGGCAGATTCTGCACGTACTTGGATGGCGACATTGTGCTACCGAGTGGTTTGATCCTAAACAATTAAAGCAGAGGTTCTTGGTTTGGACAAAACTCCGCCGTGCTTGACAATCTTCCTTAGCAAACTTTTTACAATTTGCAACCTTATGGTTGTCTGAGCAGTAAATACAGGGTGCAACGTTTACATGAAATGCCTTTTTAGTAGTTTGCTGATTTGCGTTATTACAACGAGGTACATTTTTAGTTGGTTTAGTATCAAGGAACTCTAGCGCTCTGAAACGATGTTCTAAAAACTCTTTGAATTTATCTAAAGTAGGTAAACTTTTTGTTGAATCGCTAACTTTATTTTCCCATTGTTTACGTGATTCGGAATCTAATTTGTGGCTCAAAATGTAAATTACAAGAATATCCCAATTGTTCGTGTCAACACCTAAGTTTTGCAATCCATTTAGAGTCTCATTCGTGGTATCTAATAATTCTTTCAGGGCACTAGAGGACTCAGAATTAATTGACCGTAAATTCATAAATCTATCCAAAATACAATTTGCGATATAACGCTTGTTACTATAACGGCTGGTCAATTGCTCCCAACATGTTAAATAGTTATCACTTGTTATTGGTATGTGTCTCAAAAGTTGGCCGGCCTCTCCACTAAGATGACTTTTTAGATAGTGAAGTTTTTGTACATTATCTAATGTTGCATTTTTATGTATAAGTGACACGAATAAATCATGAAATGCCGTTCACTCGGTATATTTACCCGAAAATGTAGGTATGACTATTTTTGGCAACTTTACACAGGAGCGATCAACCTTTGACACATCTCGATCAACACTCTGACTTCTACTAATACGCTCAGATGCAAACTGCTCTAATTTTTCTTTTAAATCGGACTTGTAATCCGTGTACAATTCCTCGGTAAGCTCAAAGGTCTCATTTATAAAATATTTGGATTTCTCGTAATCATCAGATGCAATATCCTTTAAAATCTTTTGATGAGTTCTTACAAACGTTGACCAGCAATTTTCTAAATGTGTTTGTACGTATGATTTAGTAATTCTATCTTTAGGGGATTTTTTATAATTAATTTGAGCTTTACTTATTTTAGTATGCATATCATCTTGAAATGCATTTAATTTATCCATTTTATAAAGTGTTTAAATCCAAACCCAACAAAAAACTATATTTAAAAAAAAACAAAATGATACAAATAACAAGTCTTATCCACATTAAATGAAGATGAAATATTTCTAAGTCGAAACTGCATACAAAAATCGAAGAATTTTTTATAAGTCCAACTGCATACAAAAGTTGATGAAATTTTTCTAAGTGTTTGAAATCACAGCACTTAGAAAAATCGGGCATAGGTTCCCCGTAGTTGAACTTTTTCTTGAATTATTCTAAGTCCCAAACTATTGAGTTATTTTCTAAGTCCCAAAACCACTGAATTTACTAAGTTAATTTACCACTTGTAATAGAGTTCAATTTTAAATAATTTCGAAAGTACGCACGTCACAACACTTCACTTACTGCCGTCACCACCAAACTCGGTTTGCTACGTCACAGCCGGCCCGCTGACTGCTTCTCGACTTGATCCTCACTGACGTCACCTGACGTCACAGCTGGTCTGTCACTCGCCGCTTGAACGTGATCTTCAATGATGTCACCCGACGTCACAGCCGCTCAGCCGCTGCAGCGCTTCAGCCAATCGCCCCAAGCAGCGATCCACTGCTTATAGGTGCAATGCACTCCAAAAAAATCGCCTTCACATACGGCGCGATGGACCAAATGATTATACGAGATCAAGGGTCCGACAATTAAACCACCGTTTAAATACGAAGACCATTTATTGCACCAGAGGTGTACAGTACATTCGTAGAACAAAATAACATTGGTTCGTTTAGCCTATAAGAACTACACAAAACGAAATAGCACCGCGATGTAACTGACTCGCAGCGCCATCTGTTGATAACTTATGGAACTAAAAAGGTAAACAATAAAAACTTTGCCGCTAGTACGATTATGTTGATGTTGTAATTTAAAGTCTAAACACCGTCATAAATCAATCAGGTAACGGTACTGGTTTCCTGCTGAAAGAAACAAAGCAAAAGATTGTTGAGCAAATATTAATAATATAATTTTATAACATAAAGTGCACTTGTAAAAAGCTGTTTCAGACAAGGAATCGATCCCTATGTCTTACGCTATCCGCAACTTATGTTACGAGTTCGTTTAGTGACAAAACGCTATAAAAACAAAAATGTAAAACTATAGATATTATTTGATTTAAAACTTTTGGCAACCAAAACCAATCGTCATATCTATGATACTCGGAATTACGACTTTAATCTGAATTTATATCATAAAGCTGAAGAGTTTGTTTGTTTATATGAACGCGCTAATCTCAGGAACTACTAGACCGATTTGAAAAAAAAAACGCAAAAGGCTTGAAGCTATAAAACATCACGCTCCGACGGGAGAGGAGGGAGCAAACTCAAAACGCGTGGATGAAGTTGCGGGAACCACTAGAATGTATTAAATCAAAAGTACATCATAGTGTACTTAGTTTCACCATTATTTTAGCAATGTATTGAAATAGTACTTAAAATTAATAAGAGCAAATTGAATAACGAGGTAATATAAGCCTCTCCACATTGCCAGTCACATTCAGAGTTATGAAACAAAACAAAAAAAGCATCAAGAGACAATTTGGAATCACGGCATTGTTTTGAAATGTTTGAATAACAATCTGGTGGAACCATTACGTGTTCGAAATATGAATCAGTGGTTCGTCCAAGATTACTGTCGGATGCTGGCAAGAATCAGGGCTTTGAATACCGTTAAAATTCAGGTATCGTTACCTACGCCAGACGAAGGTAACGTTAATGGCAAAGGTAACGTTATGCTTGGTAACGATACCTTGGATGACCTTTTACCGTTAAATCGACCTAACGTTATCGACAATTTTAACGGTAAGTGATAATGTTACCTACCGGTAGGCTTGATAACGATACCAAATGAATACCACAAGTATCGTTAAGCTTACCGGTATCATAAAGTATAGTACAGTAAAATCAACAAACTTTGCCACCAAACACTAAGCACGTGTTTGCGAAACCAAACCATGTGTTTGCATCCATCTACTGGCTGACGATGTTGCCATTTTGACGATCGGCCGACCCGCGTAGCGTGGAATCGCGCACGCCGCCGCGCCGGATGGCAGCATCGCTTTATGTAACGATAAAAGTAGCGATACTTTTAACGTTAATTGTTATCGTTATTATACCGGAATCAATATTAAACTACCGTTACCCTGGTAACTGTTAAAATTGTAACTTTATGAAAATATCGTTAATTAACGATAATAACAGTGTGAATTTGGTATCGTTAACAAGCCCTGGCAAGAATATAAACGAACAAACGATATGGATCGACCGCGGACAGAACAGCTTTTTCTTAGGTCTGTAGTCTTAATATAAACCCTTATAAATCATGATATAAAAAGCCATAAAAAATTGAACTATTGGTGACTTAGATTGATGTAATGTCATACTTTTCGTGTTGTCTTATTCAAATGTTCACAATTTTCAACATTCCATTTTTATAAAGATATGAGAGAGGTCTTTCGTCTCGAAAACTATTTCAAGAACAAGGGATTCTAAACACGTTTTTTTTTTTAAAGAACATAGCAAAGACATGACCTCGTAACATCCGACCGCATGTACTTATGCTGTTTTGGAATGGAGAGTTTTTAAACAATTATTATAAGGAAAAATACTGAAAATAACTGAAAAAGAAAATATACTGGAACCTTCAAAGTATGCATATAATAGTGTATCCACACTATCTGTCAGCATGCACCGGCGACCGGCTTTTTCCATAGTATCAGACACTTAATTGACTTATGCCGCCGGCTTGTGGATACACCACAAAAATTTTGAAAAGTGTCAATTCTTTGTTTTTGTATTATTTAACTAATATAGAAATACAAATCAGATAACGTGGCATGGCCAAACATAGAACCAAACAGTACTTTGTAAATACATTTAATTCCTTTTTGGTCGAATAGCTCTTTAAATTAAGTAGAACAAACATTGCCGTTAAAATTGATTTGTATGATATTGGGTTGTATGATAATGTTTGAATTTAACTAAATGCCAATGTTAAATTCTAAGCAAATTTCTAGAAAGTGCTTCAAGATTTGATGTTAAATAACCTTCAGAATAGATTACTTTGGTTGTGCTTTATTATAATATTGAAACCGAACCAATTAAAATATTGACTATTTTGTAAGATAATGCTAGACTTTTCGGTTTTCTTCTTCTAACTTTGATGAAGCATTTTACTGTTGTAGTTTTAAAGATGTTATAAAACAGTTATATTTTATTTTGCAATGTTTAAATAATTAAAGGTCTAAACTCTACTTCTAATATTTTGGCACAAGACGTAACAGAAAAAGACTCCAGAGGCCCTATTTTTGAATCACTCGCTTGTGATTTTCATTAGAAAAAAAAATAAAATCAATCGAAATCACGCAAAATATAATATAGTACTCACTAAATTCACTTATCATTTTTAAAATTACTCCCGTGTGTAATTTTACTAATTATCATTGGAAATATTGATATAAATCCAAGCATGTCACACGCCATACTGACTGGTCCCAGCCTTTTATGACATAAGACAACCAAAATTAAAATGACAACGCCTCACCCAACCAACTTTAACAAACAAGTTCAGAGATAGTAGCAAAGCTTCGCTTCAACCGAACTAATGTCGGTCGGTAATTCGATTACGAGTTATAACGATTTACCTTAAAATTAAGTAATATGTTCACACGAATGAAATCGTATGCTCAGAAATCCTGACTCTGGAAAATCAAAATCATTTTTTCTTTGGCAATGAAAATTTGAATGGAGAACTTTTTCGTACACGAATTGCACGAGATATGGACTCCTTTTTTTAATCACTCGCGTGAATATGGCGTGTGGTTTTCTTTGATTTTCGAATGGAAATCGGTTGAAATTCACACGGCAGTGATTATCTGGAAAAAAGAGAACCAACTCAATTTTGTCACAACTTGTGTCTTCACTTCGCGCGACTTTGGCTGTGTAAAATTGATTTTCGAACGAAAATCTCTTGGTATATTGGGGCTAGTGATTCAAAGATAGAGCTCCAGGGCCTCAATTTTTTTATCACTCGCGTCAAGATTGCGTGAGATTGATAATTGACCGATTTTTCAATGAAAATAAGTATCATTTCACACCGGAATGATTCAAAAACGGATAACTTAATTTTATGACTACTAACGTTCTTTTTAAAACGAAATTCTTATGTCATATTAAGGCGAGTGATCCAAAAATAGGTACCCCACCCCTGTCCCCTGGTTTAACTGGTGCACATCATGTTACGAAATGGCGTGGAGGTTATTGCATTCATATAATGCAGACCCCCTAGAAAATAAAACTTAAACGCTCACGGATTAAAAGGACGCCGACGGTCGCATAAACAAAAGCATAGAAAAATACTGTTATTACGAGTATACTCATCCGTGAGGAATAAGCACACACATACAATATGATAACTGGAAAACGAGATAACTTTGTATATATGGGTATAAAAAAAGAAAGATTTTTCCCAACATAGCACTTAGCAAGGCGCCCAAGAAATAAGCACATTTGAAATAAATATAACATGTATTAACTATCTTCTTTTTCAGGATTCAAAGTTGCCAACTCCGGCCCTCGAGTGAAGGGAAGGAAAGTACTTTTACATCGTTCGTGACGCAAATATAGAACAGTCTAGTTGACTACTTCTTTCTGCGTAGCTCCATAAAATCAGCCAGTACATAAACATATAGAATACAATCTTATAACTCCGATTTAGTGTTTTGGAAGCTCCAAATCAGCACCAAATTACCGTGATATCAATTTGTTCAAGCATCACTTAGTAAAACGTTGTTCTGTAAAAAGATTATGAATTCCACATTCGGATCAACTTCTGTATGGAAATGAATACGGACCTTTTAAGATGTGAAATCTGTACGCTAGATCTATACTTAGAATCATTAGCGTTGGTAAACAACGAATGTCAATTTTTGTGTTTTTCGATCCAGTAGGAACGGCCTAAGTCAAAGATTGTATTGCGCGTCATTGGTTTTTGTTGAAACTTGTTGACGGCCATTTGGACCTTTTACTCACAAAAAAAAACACGGAACACTCAATTTTAGAGCAGAGTCGAAAATAAATTAGTAAATTGGATAGTCATAAAGAGACTACAAATTTCGCAAGGTCGGACTGACAGCACGGTAGCTCAATTGGTAAGAGCGTTTGGCCCGGTAAGCCAAAAAGTTGCTGGTTCAAGTCCCGCCCGTGCGCAAATTTTTGGTTTCTTATTTCATCTTTATAAATATAAAATATGACACTGTGAGTGTTTAAAACATTCTAAACCATTACAAACATAACTTTTTGGCTATTTGTAATAGGAAGATAATTAATTGTACACAATTGTGTACACAAAGCAATATTCAATGTACTTCTAAAGTTTTGATAAACAGGTTTTTTTATTATTATTATTTCAAGAATTTAAAAATGGTGTAACTGATAATGGACCAGTTATTTTTTTAACTTTCTCAATTGGTAGAGCGTTTAGCCCGGTTAGCCGAGAGGTTGCTGGTTCGAGTTCCACCCGTGCGCAAATTTTTGGTTTCTTATTTCATCTTTATGAACGTAAGTAAAAAAAAAAATACAATCACCTGTGTGCTGTAAGTGAATAAAGACCAAAAATACTATTTTGCGGCATACTTACGACAATTTGAAATGGTTGTGGTGAGCTCTCTATTGTCTCATTTCCCTCAAGCCCCTTAACAACACAATGTTCAATAACCGAGCATGGTCTTTCCAACAAGACTCGGCGCCGGGTCATAAAGCTCGGTCCACGCAGTCTTGGTTAGAAGCGAACGTGTTGGACTTCATCAGAGCTGAAAACTGGCCGTCGTCTAGTCCCGATCTTAATCCGCTGGATTATGATTTATGGTCAGTTTTAGAGAGTACGGCTTGCTCTAAACGCCATGATAATTTGGAGTCCCTAAAACAATCCATACGATTGGCAGTAAAGAATTTTCCCATGGAAAGAGTGCGTGCTTCTATTGAACTGGCCTCAACGTTTAAAGGACTGTATTGCAGCCAATGGAGACTATTTCGAATAAGCTTTTTATATTTGAAATCGTTTTATATTTATGTATAAAACTAACACACTGTAAAAGTCAGCAAAGGTAAATTTTCCAAAAAACATCCACCAAAATGAAATGAGTCCCGGTGTCCATTCGGCACAGTTTTTTTTCTGATTTTGAATCCGTATTTAGTACACTTTACGTACTTTCTGCCGTGCAATATTTTATTTTTATTTCATTCAGCTAGGACTTGCCTCTAAGCGCCATTTTACGTTTTCTAAGTAGGTTTATGAGAGTAATGTATTAAACTGGCTGATTACTTTTTTTTGTGGCTCAGTTGACTACGCATCCTACATCCGTTTTAATGTAGCAAATAAAGCTCTCCGGCGGGACACGAGATTTTTTCGATTTAATCCTGTAAAAAGACATGAATATTTCATAGATTCAGATTTTTGCATTTGAAAAATAATGAGCACATGTGAGTTATGAGATTTGATAGACCTATTGCGCATCATAACGTTATTTCTAAGTAAGGGAGGCGAATTCATTTTCGTTATTTTATGACTTTACAATTTGATGATATTTCATCATAAATGCACAAAACAAATGTAAAATTCGAGGATTTACACAATTATGACTTCTCGAAAACATACTTGTTGACTTTTCAAAGCGTAGTTTCTATTAAGGGAGCAAATAACTCGTTACTTCAAAACCACTCCTACCCAATCGTATTAGGCTAGAAAAATCTAATACGCCACTTGATATTTAACCTCTACGCATCCCAAAAAATTTAATCATAAATTATTACGCCTAACTCTCTAGTATGAAAAATTCAAGCGTTCCCAGTGAGTCCATCGCCTTATTAAATGGTTAACATCACGGTTTTTATTGTGTCGTTTAATCGGGGTGTGCTGCAAGCAAAAAGTGGAACAGCGAAAATATTCATACAAAGAGCAGTGGCTTATAAAAGATGAAAATTTTGCGGGGTGACAATGGGTTAAGGAAATGGAGGGAAACAGTTTTTTAAGGTTCCGTAGCCGAATGGCAAAAAACGGAACCCTTATAGTTTCGTCAAGTCTGTCTGTATGTCTGTCCGTCCGTATGTCACAGCCATTTTATTCTGTAACTATAAGCATCACACTGTTGAAATTTGGTAGGAGTATGTATCCTGTTAACCGCTTTACGATTCTCATACAAAAAATAAAAAAATATGACAGTTAAGGGGGGGCTCTCATACATGAAACTAAAACCAAAAAAAAAATGTCAAAACTTTACGTATGGGGTCTTTAGATAGGTCTTTTAAAATGACACCGAGGTTCCTAAAACCATTTTCTTTTAAAGTCTAACGTTTCATAGCTAGAGGCTTTCAAAGTGGTAAAATGTGCGTCCCCCCCATCTCACTTCTAAACTAAGCGAGTGTAAATTTTGAAAAAAATATATAATGTAGATCTTAATAAATACTTTCATTAAAAATTGACTTGGACGGAATCGAACGAGAAGTTTTTGAGATATAACACATTTTCAACAACCGCAAACATAACTTTGTACTTCATAGAAACACTATGAAAAACAAACTTACATTTGTTGTCAACAAAATATTGTGGATTTTACTAAATGGAAGTAAGTGGATTCCCAAATTCAGTTAAAGTTGGCACGGAACCCTCAGTGCGCGAGTCCGACTCGCACTTGGCTGGTTTTTATTTTATTTTATACTTCACTTAACGCTTGTTTCATAATGTCTGAATAAGATCCCATCAGCGCTGTCTGTCCACTATTTTATACGAAATGACGTTTTATACTTTGAGTATTCGTTAGTAAGCGCTTATTTTATTTTATACTAGCGGTCCCCCGCGACCTCGTCCGCGCGTTTTGAGTTTGCTCCCTCCCCTCCCGTCGCAGCGTCATGTTTTATATCCTAAAGCCTTTCTCGATAAATAAGCTATCCACACACAGAAATATTTTTTCAAATCAGTCCAGCAGTTCCTGAGATAAGCGCGTTCAAACAAACAAACTCTTCAGCTTTATAATATATTAGCGCAAGCGTACGTTGACTTAAGCTTCGAACATTATTTTGGTGCGGAGTTATGTTAAAACTGTGATAGCTCCTAAGATATTTATTGAAATCAAATGATATAAAGGACAACTTTGTTTTAAATGAAATGCTCGTGATGATGAATGTATTTATTTTGATAAGAATAAATACCTGTGTGTATAATACACCTCTAAAAATAATGCATTATTTTTTTACAAATTTATTAACATAAAAAAGGTTGTAGTAAGTCAACCATAAAAGATAGACATATGCTGCCGCGACTTTATTATAGAACTCTTAATGCTGAACAATCCTGTCATACATGATTTTTATGTAACTTAAGCGGTTTCCGCAGCGTATGCAGCGGAAGCTCTCAAAAGGAATATCTTTCTCCCGTTTTCGCAACATTTTTCATTTCTGCTGTGGTCTTATGAGTCGTATCTTTATATTATGTACCCTAAAGCCTTCCTCGATAAATGGACTATCCAACGTAAAAAAAAAATTTCAAATCGGGCCAGTAGTTTTTGAGATTAGCGCGTTCAAACAAACAAACAAACAAACAAACATACAAACAAACAAACAAACAAACAAACAAACAAACAAACTCTTCAGCTTTATAATATTATTAGTAATTAGTATAAATTAGCGCAAGCGCACGTTGTACTTAAGCTGCAAACATTATTTTGGTGCGGAGTTATGTTAGAACTGTGATAGCTCCTAAGATATTTATTGAAATCAAATGATATACTGGGCAACTTGGTTTTAAATGAAATGCTCGTGATGATGCATGTATTTATTTTGATAAGAATAAATACCTGTGTGTATAATACACCTCTAAAACTAATGCATTATTTTCTTACAAATTTATTAACACGAAAAAGGTTGTAGGAAAGTCAACCATAAAAGGTAGACATATGCTGTTGCGGACTTTATTATAGAACTCTTAATGCTGAACAATCCTGTCATACATGATTTTTATGTAACTTAAGCGGTTTCCGCAGCGTACGCAGCGGAAGCTCTCAAAAGGAATATCTTTTTCCCGTTTTCGCAACATTTTTCATTTCTGCTGTGGTCTTATGAGTCGTATCTTTATGTTACATAGCCTAAAGCCTTCCTCGATAAATGAACTATTCAACGTAGAAATAATTTTATAAATCGGGCCAGTAGTTTTTGAGATTAGCGCGTTCAAACAAACAAACAAACAAACAAACAAACTCTTCAGCTTTATAATATTAGTATAGATTATTGGAAAAAGACGTATAACAGGTTAAAATTAATAATCAATATACAGGGTGGGCCATCTAATGACGTCATGTTTTTTTTTAATTCCTTCCTCCTAGCTGGTGTTTACGTACAAAAATTACATTAAAAAAAACTGATCGGTTTTTTTATGTTTTTTTTTTGAACCTGATTCTCGTGAAGTGTTCTTTCACATGCATAAGAATTAACTGCCTAACATTGCTGCATGTTGTAACAATTTTGATCCAAAGTTAATAAATTACGGTTCTGCGAGCTAGAATTAAATTTTCAAATTCAAATAAAACAAAAACAAGAAGGTTGCAAAGGTTCTTATAAATTTTAAAAACTTTTCTAGTCTCTAAGCTTTCCAAAAATTCAAAAAAGTGGTAGGTAAAGAAACCATTATTTCCTGTAATCGGGCTTCAAACGTAGTGGGGTGAAAATTTGGCCAAATAAGTGACTTCAATTGTGGAACTTTAATTTCATATTTTTAAATAGGTGATTGCTCCAAATTTCTGAAAACCCATCTTGGTGGTAATAATAATTATTTTTATGACTGGTGTATAATTTTTTGAGGTTCTTAAGGTGAACTTAAATTTACAACAAATTTTCAAAGTGCCTCCTTCCCGCTTTAATACACTTAGTAGTAAAATTCAAGTTGTAGTGAAACCCTGTAGTGAAATTCAAGTTCCTAAATTGAAGTTAGTAAATTAGCCAAATTTTCACCCCGCTACGTTTGAAGCCCGATTACAGGAAATAATGGCCCCTTTACCTACCACTTTTTTGTACTTTTTAGAAAGCTTAGAGACTAGAAAAGTTTTTAAAATTTATAAGAATCTTTTCAATCTTCTTGTTTTTTTTTTAATTTGAAATTGAAATTTTAACTCTAGCTCGCAGAAACGTAATTTATTACTTTGGATCAAAATTGTTGCAACATGCAGCAATGTTAGGCAGTTAATTCTTATGCATATGAAAGAACACTTTACGAGAATTCTGTTTTAAAAAAACATAAAAAACCGATCAGTTTTTTTGTGTAATTTTTTTTATGTAAACACTAGCGAAATTTTCGGTGAAAGCATAAAAAAATCGTATCTCGAAAACTAAAAAAAATCGGGGAACATACATGGGGTATTTTTGGGTACCCCTGGGAGGGAGGAATTAAAAAAAAGTTCTTGACGTCATTGGACGGAGCAGCCTGTATACTTAGCTAACCAAAAAATAAAAATATGAAAGTTGGTTCTCCCGTTCTCGAGTTATAAGTGGTGTAACTAACACGCCTTTTGATAAGTATAAAAAAATAATAAGAAATAAGTTGCAGATATTTCTGACAAGATAAAGAAGGGCTAAGAAGAGCATATAAAATGAACTTTTTCCCAAATATCAAGAACAAACAAGTATCTAATAGTCCTAGGTATTTGTAATAAAAAGTCATAATGTTTTCTTTATATTGTCTTTTACTCTAAAAATATTTAGTCACCCTACTGTTTATGGCAAAGCTTGACTGTCGAAAATCACCCTGTATTTGTTTATCTGACCGGCGTTCCGTCATCTCGGGCGCAGGCTCGTTTTTCCTACATATTTCATATTCACTGTAAAAACATACGCGATGTTAACTTAAAAACGGCAGGAATAACAGCGTTTTGAATTTCCGCTTTTGTTTGATATAAAATATAGAAACATCGGTGTTTTGATAGAGGAAGAGCGGCGTAAGGTTTTTTGCTACAATTTTCAAAATATTATCTCTAATTACATCGACATTAAGAACACGTACCATAAAATAAGAATCAAAACAATTTTTACAAACTATTTCATAATGGTCGACCTATTTAAGAGTTATTTCAAAGTACTAAAAGAGATAACTCGGTGTGTTGATAAATATTCTTATTTCATAACAAAGTTACTAATGACAGGGACAATTCCACAACAGTAAATCTATTGTCAAACAAAATCTATCGTGGACAGCACAGGTCTAGTGCTGTCCACGAGTCCTAGTTGTCTACCATAGTAATGCCATAATCGATTATCCGTCTAACAGTACTAAGTACAAATCAGCCTACATATCCATTTTCCTTTCGTTTATAGTGCCATAATCATTGTCACCAATAATTGTAGAGCTGATACTAGCGACAGATTATTTCCGTAGGCACTGTTTCTGACATGTAAACTGCCTACCAGAAAACCTTCTTTGCACTATTACCTAACGCGAATAACTTATGGCCATTGGATCAGAATTTTCTATATTGTAGACCCTTTGACCAAAGGCGCAGCTTTGGAGGTTCACCAGAAAGACGGACAGACGACCTTTAAAGATTGCAGCATCACACTGCAGTTCAGCAATGGACGTACTTTGGTTGAAAATGATGACGATAATGATATGATAGCTAAGAACCCTTATAAACTTCGACTTTTGGCATCGATGCAGTAACGCGTTTTGAAAATGCTCTTCAGCATCACGACTGACGCAATGAATAGATTTAATTTAGCATCGATGCAGTCGCGCGTTAGCATCAAATCAGAAGCGCGACTGCATCGATGCTAACGCGCGTTAGTATTGACTAAGTGGAAGTAAGTGGACTGCCTAATTCAGTTAACGTTGACACGGAACCCTCAGTGCGCGAGTCGGACTCGCACTTGTTTATGTATATTTTTAAAGTATGTAGATACATAACATTACAATAGACTCGTTGACCTAATTCAAATAACGAGTTGACACTTTAGTATGGTAATATATTAATAAAAAAACACTTTTATTAATATTTAACATTAACAATACTAACATAATGATCACATAATGAATGAATGATAAAACTTAAAGTGATGATTTTTGTATTTAGATTCAATCAGTAGCCCTGTTGTAATCTTAACTCATTATAATAACAGTCAACGTTATTTCTTTAAAAACGAGTATTGTAACTTTATCGAATAACGTTATCGCTTTTTAAAAATGGCAACACTGGCTGCCCCTTCCCTTCTTATTTTCTGACTTGCGGAGTGAACTCAAAAGGCGAGCCAGTCTAGTGCTGACCGCCGAAGCGAAAGGTTATGGGAAGGAACCAAGTTAAAATGTAGTTATAATTATTAATGTGGCTAGAGATAGTGATTTGTATCATAGATAAGTGTGGTGATCGAATAAAGAACTTTATAAACTTAACCGAGTTTGATTTACGACACATCAGAAGTGGGATAGGAAACCTTCAGCTCACAAAGGGAACGTACGTACTATTATTATTATTTTTAAACTATACGAGTATTAGAATATTTTATTATACTTTATTTGTTAATCGCTTATGAATTAGTTTTCGTTTCAAACAAGCTTTTGCTTAATATTGATCAGTTTGTTGGCATAGTATTTTGCTATGGTAAGTAGACTGTAGCAATACTATCCTGATAAAATTGTGTTAAGTTTCTAACTGACCATTTGGTCAAGGCTACTCCTTGATAATGTTCAGTGGATACGAGACACGAGTACGTGCAACTAAATATCTAAATATAATAAATGACCTCAGTAGTTCCTCCATCCTAATAGGAAATACGAAAAGAAATAGGTATTAAATAGTATCATGTCATTGCCTATTGTAGGTAACTATGTTTAGTATATTTAGAACAACCTTTCAACCTGCAACTGTTCAAGGGCTTATATTTTTGTGTTCATAAATAATTATACAATAAAAAATCTTTATTTCAGAGTTTCAATTCATAATTTGTTAACAGACTTATAAACTATGTTAATGGGTTCAACTATTGTGTGTTTTTAATCAATTGTGTTAAATTTCAACCAATTGAATCTAATTTAATTATTAATAATCGAATCTTTTCTTATTTCAATTCAATTTCGTTTTTTATATGACTTGCATTAAGTGCCCTTTAGGGTATATAATTTGTTAATACACCCATTGATTTTGTAAGTGAGTTAAACAATACTGAGTTTTTTATTTATTTAACTGAGTTCAATTTTAACCAATTCAATTAAATTAAATTTGAATCATTTTTCTTTCACTTCAATCCCATTTGATATGACTTGATATGCTTAGTAAAAGTATCCACAGTTAGACTTGACCATTTGTAAAACATACTAACTCCATTCCATCCAGCATTTTAAGGTAAATGCCTTATTGCCTATTCAACCCAATTTAAATTCATATACATTTTTTATTTTAAATTAATATACATTCGAATTAATTCAATATATAACTTGAAATAAAGGCCATAGTGTCAGATTTAACAAAGAAGTTTTAGCGGCCAGGTGTGTCGTGTGGGCCAAGAGTGTCCTTAAGTAGCGGTCAGGTGTGTCGCATGGGCCAAGTGTGTCCTTATGTAGCGACCAGGTGTGTCGCGGAGACCAAGTGTGTCTTTAAGTAGCGGCCAGGTGTGTCACATGGACCAAGTGTGTCCTCAAATAGCGGCCAGGTGTGTCGCGTGGACCAAGTGTGTCCTCAAATAGCGGCCAGGTGTGTCGCGTGGACCAAGTGTGTCCTTAGGTAGCGGCCAAGAGTGTCGCTTGGGCCAAGTGTGTCCATAGTTCTGTACATTTAATTATTCAAAAGCAGCAGTAGTGGCCAAGTCAGTCAATCAATTAACCAAATTCATTTATTGTGGAATACATGTACATATTATGTACATGTAAGTTATGTATAGTAGCTATGTAATTTTCTCGATTAGATCGGGCCATTTGTGCCATGAAGGAGTTAGTATGTTTTACAAAAGGTCAAGTCTAACTGTGAATTCTTTCACTAGAAATTTTCATAAGCAACGGTCATGTGAGCCATATAGGTGGTCTTACTTGCGTTCAGGATTATTTGCAATATTATTCCTTTACTAAAATTATGCTCTAACACTAATGCTGGTATTCTTTTTCTTCCGAGGTGATGAGACTGAAGAGCACGAGGCCAATCCAGGCTGCTTGGGCCTAAAAAGACGAAAGAGCTCGCGATCGAGGTTGAGGACATCGACATCTTCTAAAGGAAGTCACAAATCAAAAAGTACCCTTTTGGCGTCATCAACGCTCGAAACACTCGAGCCACCTGAAATTACCGTTTCACACAATCCGAAGTGACTGTTTGGCTCCGATCACAAAGAGGAAAAAAGAACAACTACTATGTTTTAACTGTAGTATATTCATTCACTGGATAAGTCCTTGTACACACAATTCTCAGATATTATTCGCGGATGTTTATCTTGATTCCCGACGTTTTAAAACCATTGCAGCGTTCATGGTCGCGGGTAGGCTAGGATGTTATTTATCATTTACAAAAGAAAAAAATATCAACACTTTTTCCGAGTACAATGGTTTATTTTGTTGCCATTGATTACAGAATTTTGAATATATGTACAGTCGACAGCACATCAAATTACCTACTTTAGTTGCAAACTTAACCTTATTGCAATTGCATAAGATACCGGGGTTTTATCTTGACGTGCTGTTTTCCTTCCGTATAACTGATAATTTTGGTAAATGTATAAACATCAGAAGCCCTTTTCACCGTCTTTTATGAGATCACTGTCAATGCTTTAATTAAAAATAAATTAGTGTAATCTTCATATTGTAATCGCTCCCACAGACCTAATATACTAAGTTGATTGCGAAAAATACCGCGCATTTACCGCGATCATGAGAAATATATACCTATTAACACACGATGTCAGTAAATTCTTACTTGAATTAACGTCGTGACTTTATTATTTCAAAACAAAGATTTGATTAATTCATGGGCGCGGTGATTTTAATGTCGGCTTACTTAAAAGCCATTAAAGTCGCGTAACGCGTTACAATGCAGTTCTTTTATATAACATTCATACAAAATACCCTTTCTTCTTCTATATAAATTGTTCTGTTGTTTTTAACCATACCAGAACTATAAAGGGTAGCAGATTACGTTGCAATTTTGATAGCGCAGTTAACCGCTCAACTTGTAAGACATAAAATGTATATAAAGAGTTTATCAATTATCATTTATTTAATGAAGGAAATACACAGTATATAAATAATTAATTACAAACTTAACATCGCTCGCTACATGTGCACACCCGGTAGGATACAGCAAAGTTAAACAATTTTATAGGTGAGTTTTACCTGTTAATAAATTGTGGAGTAATTATATTAATTTTGGAACAGATGGTCCTATACATATAAATGTAAATTTATAACTACTATTAACATTTAAAAATCAAATAACTTACTACATATTTCTGTAATATTGCACAAACAATAAAAAATAAATAATTAAAATTATACATCAACAACGAGTTTCGGTTTGTATACTTTACTTTTACTTTTAAATAACCTTCTTATAAGTATTCCTGACTAGTAGACAGTCAGTTAAACATAAATTAATGTATCCTATATGTCTATATAAATTAGTTTTAAATGACATTGTTTATCTATAAATCATTACTCCGTCAATTTGTAACAACATTTGTTTTGTAATATTATTTTTATACTTATTGTATTTTAGCACTTTTATTATATACGTCTGTCTAGTTTTCGCTCAATCTAGTACTTAAGTAAGAGACGAAAGGCATTGTCGCGGGACAGGGTGCCCTTAAATAATAATATATTTTTTTGTTAGAACAAAAATCATATGCGGGCCAGTTTTCAAAAAAAAAATTGGGTCCTCTTTCTATGTTATTGTTTGATGCCTTGTTAAAATATTATCACTTAAAACAAGGTGACCTTACATAATGTACTAAGCATTGACTTGAAAAGAAATATATTTCTATTTATGAATTTTATGTTGACGCCAAACACGACGTTTGCTCTGGAATATGCTTGGGTTTGGAATAACTTAAGACGCGTCGCAATACATTTCAATGGGGACTAGGGACGTCAACACGCCAAAACGTAAATAGGAGATCGTGATCTCATAGATAAATTAATAAATAATTATGCATGGACAGATTCTGTCCTGTGATAATTTTTGCGGTGAAAATAAAAACTTCTTGAATTTGCGAATTGATCCTTTACTTGCGAAATTTTACAATGATTAAACGTTAACAACATGGCCAACGCGGATTGGCCTAATTCGAATCGATCGCGTGAAGCAGCTCCTCGCCGATTGGTGGTGGTCGCCGCAAGCTTCACCGGAGCCTCATAGATGGCGCTAGGAGTTTGAACATGCCCCCGGCCTTGGAAGCGTCAGCTTACGAAACTGTAGTCGTGTCTTCCTCTGGCTGGTCAAGAAGCAGGGGGCACACCTTGACGACGGCACGCCTGATGACACCAGAGGCTGTGCGAATGTCTGCCACTCACACGATACCATATTTACCGGGTATAGTCTTCTCAACACGACCCATTTGCCATTTGAGTGGGGGAAAATTATCGTCTTTAATGACAACGAGAGTGTCTGGTTTCAAATCAGCTGCATGCTGCTTCCATTTGCTTCTTGTTTGCATCTCCGATATGTACTCCTTGGTCCAGCGTGCCCAGAAGTGCTGCCGAAGTTTCTCCAACAGTTGATACCGGGTCAGACGATGAGCTACCGCGTCTTGGTTTGGTCTTAGTCAGTGCTCGCAGGCGATGTAAGTGGACGGCCAACCAGGAAGTGAGCAGGCGTGAGAGGATGAAGGTCGTGCGGATCAGTGGATAACGGACTCAATGGGCGAGAATTAAGGACTGCTTCCACTTGTGTCAATAGTGTGGTAAGCTCTTCAAAAGTCAAATGCGAATTGCCTAACACACGAAGCAAGTGATATTTGCAAGATTTAATTCCTGATTCCCACAACCCTCCAAAATGCGGACTATAGGGAGGTATAAGTTTGATAATTAATGGAATCAGGCGTTACTTTGCGGAAATCCATTATTAAGTTGAAATTTATAAAATTATTTTGCTTTAAATTTCCGCGAAGCTACGCCGGCGCAGGCAACTAACTACACGAACCGTCACCGCGTTTAGTATTAGTTCAGGCAAATGCAGGATGCACCACCCGCCCTCCCTCAATACGCATGCGGCACAGCTGATGCAATTAATAGTACCCAACACCAACGTGCAAAAAACCTCGACGCGTTTCGCCACTACACGTGGCATCCTCAGGAGATGTTGTCGCCTCGGCGGAGCACGGACGACTGAACTGTGTCGACTGGCGAACAGGCCTTTTATACTTTCCGTCCACTAATGAGGTGACGTAATCGTTGTCACGGAAATTTGAAAATGAAGTTAATCCGTTGGTAGTTGACGGTTATTATTAATAGATTGTTGATTTGAAAATATATTTAGAAGTGGAGAGGCGGTATAACTGACCTGTTCGTTCAACAATGTAAGCGTATTATCTTTATTATGTTTTATTATTTCTAATTGTTCCAAAACGGATAGTTTCAAGCCTTTTTCACAAGTATGAAGGACAGAAAATGTATGATTATCAGGAATACTATGTCCTGAATCTAAAAGATGTTTGGCGAAATGAGACCTCTCAGGATGGTTGTTTCGGTAAGCGGAAATATGTTCTTTATAACGTGTGTTGAAGCTACGGCCGGTCTGACCTACATAAATGGCGTTACATGCACTACAGTTAAGCCTATAAACACCAGATTTTTGGTGTTTATCAAGCTTATCTTTTCCGTTACAAACTAATCTTAAAGAATTATTAGTTTTAAAAGCTACGCGGATATTTTGACGTTTTAATGTTTTAGAAATACGCTCCGACACCTCTCCTAAGTAAATCAAACTAGAATTATACCTGTCTACCCTTTCTTCAGGAACAGAGTATAATAAACTAGTTATGATTTTGTTAGTCTTGTTTTTTATTAAGTTGTCAATAATGCATCTCTTGTATCCGTTTGATATGGCGATATGATACAAAATATTAAGTTCTTTATGGTAATTGTCTTTACTAAGTGGTACAGTGAAGAGACGATGAATATATGAATTGAACGCGGCCATCTTATGTTGCCACGGATGACAAGATGATGCATGAATGACAGTGTCAGTATGTGTTGGTTTTCGATATATTTGAAATTCATGTTTTTGAAAATAAATACTTAATTCAAGAAAGAAAAATACTTTATTATTATAGATACGTTGACGATATTTTGATTTGTTGGACCGGAACTAATAGACAGTTAGATATTTTTCTTTCTAAAATTAACAACATTCATCCTAAAATTAAATTTAAATTAGAAAAAGAACAAAACGATAGTATTAACTTTTTAGATTTAACTATAACAAGGGTGCAGGGTAAACATGAATTTCAAATATATCGAAAACCAACACATACTGACACTGTCATTCATGCATCATCTTGTCATCCGTGGCAACATAAGATGGCCGCGTTCAATTCATATATTCATCGTCTCTTCACTGTACCACTTAGTAAAGACAATTACCATAAAGAACTTAATATTTTGTATCATATCGCCATATCAAACGGATACAAGAGATGCATTATTGACAACTTAATAAAAAACAAGACTAACAAAATCATAACTAGTTTATTATACTCTGTTCCTGAAGAAAGGGTAGACAGGTATAATTCTAGTTTGATTTACTTAGGAGAGGTGTCGGAGCGTATTTCTAAAACATTAAAACGTCAAAATATCCGCGTAGCTTTTAAAACTAATAATTCTTTAAGATTAGTTTGTAACGGAAAAGATAAGCTTGATAAACACCAAAAATCTGGTGTTTATAGGCTTAACTGTAGTGCATGTAACGCCATTTATGTAGGTCAGACCGGCCGTAGCTTCAACACACGTTATAAAGAACATATTTCCGCTTACCGAAACAACCATCCTGAGAGGTCTCATTTCGCCAAACATCTTTTAGATTCAGGACATAGTATTCCTGATAATCATACATTTTCTGTCCTTCATACTTGTGAAAAAGGCTTGAAACTATCCGTTTTGGAACAATTAGAAATAATAAAACATAATAAAGATAATACGCTTACATTGTTGAACGAACAGGTCAGTTATACCGCCTCTCCACTTCTAAATATATTTTCAAATCAACAATCTATTAATAATAACCGTCAACTACCAACGGATTAACTTCATTTTCAAATTTCCGTGACAACGATTACGTCACCTCATTAGTGGACGGAAAGTATAAAAGGCCTGTTCGCCAGTCGACACAGTTCAGTCGTCCGTGCTCCGCCGAGGCGACAACATCTCCTGAGGATGCCACGTGTAGTGGCGAAACGCGTCGAGGTTTTTTGCACGTTGGTGTTGGGTACTATTAATTGCATCAGCTGTGCCGCATGCGTATTGAGGGAGGGCGGGTGGTGCATCCTGCATTTGCCTGAACTAATACTAAACGCGGTGACGGTTCGTGTAGTTAGTTGCCTGCGCCGGCGTAGCTTCGCGGAAATTTAAAGCAAAATAATTTTATAAATTTCAACGTATAAGTTTGAATTTAATTCGTTGATTGCTGGCATATTCAACAATATCGGACGAGCATTCCGATAAAAACCTTTTATTCATTCATCAAACCAACATAATTCTTGCCGTTGTCTGAAAAGATTACCTCTGGCTTGCCACGCCGGGAAATAAAGCGTTTGAGAGCAAGGTGATATGCGTCTGTGGTCAGAGCGCCAACAAGTTCCAAGTGTATGGCCCGCGTAACAAAACATACAAATAGGCAAATATATGCTTTAAAAGTTTTAGCGCCTCTACCTCTACGGTTTAATACGAACACCGGTCCCGTGTAATCCACCCCGCATCGCATAAACGGATAAGTAGGCGTGATTCGCTCCATAGGTAAGTTTCCCATTAAAGGACTTACAGTTTTACCTCTTAAGCGAGTACAAATAATACATTGATGCATTACCTTTTTTGCGAGATCACGCCCCCTTACCGGCCACCAACGCTCGCGCAGCGTCGTCAGCAGTGCCTGCGGAGCCGCGTGCAGCAGTCGCGTGTGTTCGAAGCGGAAGAGCAACACTGAAAAGCGATGTTTACTACATATGAGTATGGGATGTTTTTTGTCGTAATTGAATGATGACGAGTATTCCATGCGACCGCCTACTCTTACTAATTTGTCATCATCCATAAATAAATTTAATTTTGAAAACTTATGATTCGGTTTTAAGCTGCCCCTTTCTGACAATGATTTGTACTCTGGAAACGATTCAAACTGTGAAAGACGGGCTAGCATTTTCACAGATTCTTCCAACTCATCAACGCTGAGTGGGCCACTTTTGCGTTCACTTTTATTGCGCAAGTTGTATATGAATCGAAGTGCATATGCGGCTGCGCGATTCATGCGATTGAATTGGGAAAACCTGTAAAATGGAAACAGTGACATACCGGTGTGTTGCTTTGATACAAGTGCATGCACAGCACTAAGTTTGACCTCTGGGAGCTCATGCGTATTGATTTCACTGTTTGTGGCCCTCGAAGTCGACTCAGGATCAAACTCAGGTTGGCGTAAGAATAATGGGCCATTCCACCACAAAGACGATGTCGAAAGGTCACCCAAAACTCATACCACGTGATACTAGGTCAGCGGGGTTGTCTTTACCACATACATGGCGCCATGGGAGATCCTTTGTAAGTTCGCGAATTTTTGGACGAAAGTTTTCAATAGGCTAGGGGCCATACGTAACCATCCTAACACTATCGTTTAATCCGTCCAAAACATAACCCGATCAAATTGACGATGGAGTGATTCGCGGACTTTCTCATACAGTCGAGCACCCAATAGCGCGCCACATAATTCTAGCCTCGGTATACTGACGGGCTTTAGTGGTGCGACCTTGCCCTTCGAACAAAATAATCGAATCGTCACCTGATTGCCGCTTAGTGTGCGAATATATAAGCATGTGCCGTATGCTGTTTGTGACGCATCTGTAAAAATATGCAACTCGATCCTATCAGGCGCTAGCCCTATAACGTGCCGTGGTACCAATTGTAAGCAATTATAATATTATATTTCTAAATACACCCTATTTTATTATTTAATAAACTATGCATAAACAAATGTTAATAATTTTATCAGTATCGAATATTTATTAATACGGAAACTCGGTTGACTCGCGTAGTACTCGACGTCACGGCCGCCGCACCCCACCTCGCCACCGAGTGGGGATTGCAGCGGCCCGGTGAGTTACAATGGCAGGCAGCGCGGCCATTCTGTTCGGAATCTTCGCTCAGAGCGGTGGTCTTGAAATATACTGTTATTCTGTCCGATGCGATATTGGATAGCTATCTAGCATTTATATTTAAAGTACTCAATGTGAAAATAAAATAAGAACAGTGTGAATGGTGTCAGTTTGAAAAATAAATAAGTTTGCAGCAATAACGTGTTTTCACTTCTGAAACGATCTTACAGTTTCAGAAGTGGGATCAATCGAGGGTTCTAACCCTTGATATTCACTGCGCCCGCAAAAACGTAAGTAACCCGCTTTATCTTTAACACATTCAAAATAAAAATTAAATAAATTGCACGTGCTATTTCATACGTATGTTATTAGTTCTGCACGATATGTATCATGTCAAAGCTACACTTTGAGGTACATATCCTTGAATTACTTTTTATTCTCCTCTTTGTCTATCTTTTCTTTCTATACGACTGATTATTTTTACAGATCTATAATATTTACGTATGTTAGTACTTAGCATGAGCTATTTCATACACCCAGCCAGGGCTACTCTCTGGGGGTTGTATGTTATTGGTTCTACTTGATATGTATCATGCCAAAGCAACACTTTGGGGTACATGTCAGTGATTAAAATTTGTTTAATTTCTTTTTTTTTCTTTTTTTTCATAAACTGTTACGTTTAGTACTATACTCATAGATAGTTACGTTTAAGTAGTACTTAGCATGTGCCATTTCATACACCTAGCCAGGGCTACTCTCTGGGGTTGTATGTTATTGGTTCTCCATGATATGTATCACGCCAAAGCTACACTTTGGGATACATATCCCAAATTTAAATGTACTTATTTCATAATTTACCCCTTCTAATATCTAGCA
Organism: Pyrausta purpuralis; assembly: GCA_963924145.1. NCBI lineage: Eukaryota > Metazoa > Arthropoda > Insecta > Lepidoptera > Crambidae > Pyrausta > Pyrausta purpuralis. The sequence continues at coordinate 22,005,973 of OZ001657.1, forward strand.
TGTGCTATTTCATACACCTCGGCCAGGTCTACTCTCTGGGGGTGGTATGTTATAGTTCTGCATGATATGTATCCGCCAAAGCTACTCTTTAGGGTACATAACGAAAGGATATTATCTAAAGCTGTCTTTTATTTTTCTTCCCTGCCCTAGTCAAAAATATTTGTATCCATTGAGTGTAACAGTATTCTTTAGTTTAGGCTCTGACATAAATGCAAGCTCTTGCATAGATCTAGCCAGAACTACTCTCTGGAGGTGTATGCAATAGTCCTTATTGATATGTACCATGCCAAGGTTACCCTTTGGGGTAGATATCAGGCTAGCTTTTAGTAATGTACCATACATTTGATTAGTTGCTTTTTCGTATCGTAATGGGGCAGGTTTGCTTTTACTCAACTGCCAATAAAATGCTTCTAGTACATAAATAAGCTATGATTTGGTATGATTTACAGTTATATAACCTGGAAACATAGCAGGATCATGATCGCTGTATAGTGTTAATAGACTACTAAGCTTTTTAACGTCAGTTTCAGCGATGGAACGTAAGCGGGACAGCCATCCAGAGAAGGCTTCTAAATGATATGAATGACCTAGGAGCACCTGGTACAGGTCGAGGTCTAGACTTAAACGTTACATCTGATCGTGATGGTCGAGGTGCCTAAGAGTACCCGATTGTGAGGGTCGAGGCTCTGGCCTAGGAGTACTGGATCGAAATAGTCTGCTTACTCACCCAGGAGTGCCCAAAGCGTCGGGCCGGGGTGACGATTCGGATAATTCGCCGGTATTGAGACTTAGACGCGACAGCAATCAAGTACGTGAATCAGCTAGATCCAAAAGAAGATATCGCAGCTCTTCATCCGACGATGATGAAGACTCCCGGTACATCCATTCAAGTAAGCGCCCGCGTATTTCTAGGTCTAGGAGTAGGCAAAATGATACTGACATCTTGGACAAGTTTCTATCAATATTGAATCAGGTCAAGAGTTCAGATAAGCCTCGGTTGACATTTAATACTAATGTTATTCCTGAATTTGATCCCATGTCAAAAGAACAAACTATATTGACTTGGCTTACAAAAGTTGAAGAGTGCGCGGAGATTTACGGGTGGGAAGATAAAGAAATTATACATTACGCTTTGCCTAAATTAACGGGGTTTGCGAAATCGTGGTATCAGGGGTTACCATCCTTACTTTATTAATGGTCTGAATGGAAAAAGAAATTAATTGAATCTTTCCCTTGTCGCGAGGATTATGCTGAGCTCTTGACCGAGATGCTGAATAAAAAAGTACGAAACGGGGAATCTCTGGAGCACTATTACTATAGCAAATTAAATCTTTTGAACCGATGTAAAATACACGGAAGGCAGGCAGTTGACTGCATTTTATATGGAGTAGAGGACAGGGCCGTTAAAGTAGGTGCTCAAGCAGCTCAATTTACGGAACCAGAACAGTTGCTGAAATATTTCAGAACTGTGAAAGTGGGATACGTCAGGGATAGGGATCAGTCTAGTTCTCGATTTCGAAATGATACGCGACAAGCTCCAAATGCAAGGCCTGGCACGAGTAGGGACGGAGTACCGAACAATATCAAATGTTTTAACTGCAGTGAAATTGGTCATCGTAGCCTTAAATGCGACAAACCAGCTGTTAAATGTACATATTGCGACAAACTTGGACATCAATTAGAGTATTGTTACAAGTATAAATCTAATAAAGCTTTGGAGAGGGAACAGGGTCAGGTTAAAGATAAGAATGAAAAGCAAGTATCGAGACTTAGTGTTGATGACGCCAATGATAAATACATTATCGATATAAAAGTTGACAATACTGTCGTTAAATGTCACGTGGACTTAGGTAGTCAGTGTTCTCTGATAAAAGCTAGTAAGGCGAGAGAACTTGGGCTCAAGCTGGTAGTCTCTGAAAATTTACCGGTGTTGAAGGGTATAGGAGGTAACTTGGTCGTCCCAGTAGGGGTAACCAAAGGAACGGTAGAAGTCCAAAACATAACCGAGACTATAGACATGTACGTTGTTGAAGACTATGTTGTTAACCAACCAATCTTATTAGGACATTCATTTACAGAGAAGCCAGATCTGATTATAACTAAAACGCCATCGGAACTTATATTTCAGAAGATAATAAATTTTAAAATACCCCTAAAACTTGTTAAAGAAGTAAAAATACCCAGTAAACTAACAATTCCTGTTCAAGTAAAGTCAGATTCGCAACAAAATGGCCACGTATTAGTTCATGGTTCGCTACGACGTCCTGAGGGTAACGAATATTATTTGCATCCCGGACAGTATGAAATTAAAGACGGTAAAAGTACTCTGTTAATATACAATGCCTCAGCTAGCCCCATAACTTTCAATGAAGATTTTCTCTTGACTCGTGCCACATATAAAAATGATGCCAACGGTTTCGGATCTCTTGAAACTTTCAGTCTTCAACTGAATGAGACCAATTTAGACGATATAAAATATGGGGAGTCGTTAACTGAAGATGAAAGACTTCAACTCCAGAAATTACTTTCGCAGTACGGTGATCGCTTTTCTCAAAGCCTTAAGGACCTAGGATATACGAACGTAACTGAAATGGTTATAGAGTCAGAAGGTACACAGCTCATTGTCTATCGACCGTACAGGGGGGTAATTCAAGCTTGTAAACTCACGGCCACATGGCCGTGAAAGGTCGCCGCGGACTGCTCACCAATAGGTCGCCTACATTTTGACATCCGCGATGGACACCGCTCCAGTGATGCGTGGTATTCACAACATCGTCGCTGCATGAAATTACAACTAGCAATGTCACGCGTTTTTACCCGCTGATGACTTTCAAGGACGCTATTACTGTCATCAATGTTTCAGCACTCGCGGATGCATAATTTCACAAGTTAATGTTTCTTAATAGGTAGAAAGTCATCATCAGCTGTATACTTATTGCGTAAAAACACAATTGTCTTTATTATTTACAACAAACAAACGTACATACTATAAGTAAGGATGCGAAGTTTTGTCTAACCATAGAGCATAAACTTAAAATGAAAAGTAAAATAATGTAAAATAAGGTTTAATGTGCTGATCTGAACTCTAAAACTGAAACAAAAAATACCAGAATTATTTATTTTAATTTATTTTTAACTTTAATAAATCAACAACACAATGTATTGATCCTACTTTAATTTAAATTTACCTATTTGCCCACATACATTTTAATGGTGTATCCACACCCCGACCAGCAGCGGCTTCGCCGCAGGCCTACGTCAAGATCTTTTGCCGCCAGGCGGAGAGGATACACAACCAGAGACAAAAATTGTTAAAAAAGAAAATACGTTTGACACAAGTTTTGTGTCATGCCATGGTTTGTCAAGAAGCTTGTCATCATATAAAAAAAACAAATAAATGTAATTTGACAGAACAGTCAGCCACTGATCATGTAAGTAGGTACCTAATCTTTTTTCAGTGAGCCCACGCTGGTGAACTTATGTTCGATCGCCACCAACCAAAACAATAGTTATGTACATGTTGCATGCCTTAATAGTCACCAATGGAAATGTTATATTCATTGTGATAGACGTGCATGTTTAATATTTGTCTTTACCTATAATAAGCCGCCCAGAGATACTATTAGATAGGTAGCAACCTTCCTATGTATGTATTTATGTTTGTATTTTCTTTCAAGATTAAAGAAAGTTTCCTTATTCACATAACAGAAGATACAAGAGATTTGATATTAACATTCGAAAAATACATTCTCAAAAGGTAATGAACACAAGTTAAAGAAATAACATGAATTTGCCTTTAGCAGCAAGGGAGCAGACACTTACTACATTTCAGCACAACATCAATGACAATCTGCACTGAACTAAAGTTTTTAAAATTTATAAGGAATAAATACAATCATTAACATTGATAAATGTTTTAAACAATAATAAACATTTTATTTTCAATAACAAACTTAAGTTAAGTTTTTATTCATAAAAGCTTTTATATGCCTAAGCACTCACGCTATCTTTCTTTTTATGTGGCTGATCCTTTGTCATTATAATCATGGTTACTCATGCTTGACCTACCCGGTTTGTTAGGTATTACCCCTTATTCGCAGTCATCAGCAGCAATACAGATCACTTCCTCATATCAAGGAGCTACTCTCACAATGAGTATCTCCCTCTGAAAATTTTTAACTGTTTAATGTCGTTTTGAATAGTTCAATGGACGTAACATAGAAAAATGAGACTCCTTTTGTTTTTCGATATATTAGGTGTTTGTTCTTCCTGCACAAGAGGTACAGACATTCCTCGCTCAGAACGATTTCTAAAAAATGCATTGCTCACGTATTAAGCACACTATGCTCTAGAACGCAGCAACCCAAGATGATTAACAGCAACTACTCTCTAAGCGTCTTGACGACGGTGCATCATAAATTTGCTTGATTGGCATCTTCAAGGACATTATTTCTAGGTTTGTGCTAGTCAGAGTTGAAAAAATAGTTATGAAATGACTGTAAATTGATTTATTTGCTCGCAAATACTGCTACTGATATGCCGTTTTTATGTCAAAATCTCACGGATGCATTTCATCTCAAGCGATGTCATGAATCGGGCGAAGTGCGTCACAGTTATAGATGCAAAAAGTATTTTAAACGTGAAGACGTAAAGTAAGTTTTTGCATAACCGTGACATCAACAAAGGCGAGATAGCAAGCAAGGGCGAGGCGAGATCAAATAAAAGGTGTAATTGAACCAAAGAGCAAAAACAGACTGATAAAAAATAAATATTTTTATTGAAAAATAAGGTTTTGATCTGAGTTTTAAAAAACGCGTTCTAATAACAATATCTTATTAAAAAATACACTATTGGTGTCTTTAATCGCCAAGTCAAACCTTCAGCCTTACTACAAATAAGTACTAATTGTTACATTGGTACATTGTTTCATGTCTTGGATTAAACAATATTCGAAATTATGTGGAGCTGCGATGAGGACTGTTATATCAAACTAAATGGTATGAACAGCAAACTCAATTAAAGCCTTGAAATAAACTAGGCATGTTTTATGTTGGCTGCATGGCTTTAGACCTGGAAACCGTAAAAAGGGAAAAATCATTTGTGCATATTTATTGTGTCCACACCACCCGGTGGTATTGTGTTGACGGCTCCGCTGCTCATACTGATAAAAATATAATAATCTGGGGCTGCAGCGGCATTTTCTATGAAAAATAACGATACTATGGTATCTGACATTTTTGACGTTTGGACGCCGGTAATGCCGCCGGGCGATGCGGATACACCATTTGATTGACACAAATGTCTATGTCTTTTGCTTTATGGTTATGTTTTTAATTAGATTTCGCTCTCGCCCTCGCCCTAACTATCCGCCTTTGTTGATGTGACGGCTATGGTTAAGCAAAAATAAACTTTACGATCTAAAACATTAAAATACTTTCTGTATCTACAACCATGACGTATTTCGCCCGATTCAGAATATCGCCTGAGCTAAAATACATTCGTGAGATGTCAAATAAATGTATAAGTATTAAGCTATTTTCAAGCTTTTTAAATATTTTTTCAGCTCTATATTCATCATAATTTCTTCAACTATAGCCAGCAAAAGCCTGAAAATAATATATTTGATGTTACCAATCAAGTAAATGTTGCTGCGTCGCGATCGTCAAGACACTGAGCGCTGGTTTTAGGAGCATGTTGTGCTACTCGTAGGCACGCGAGCCCTGGGTTTTCACCAGAAAACGGTCTGGGCAAGGAACAATTCCATAAACTTGCCATTTATATTATGTTACGGTATTATGGTTTAGTTTAGCAAATAAGTATTTTTGATGAAATCTTGAATTAAGTACCTAATTATTGTAATAAAATAAAAGGAACGAGCATATACCAGGTCAACAGTGCAAAACAAAAACACAGCATCTGGCACGTTTAGTAGACTGAATCATCCATCCATCATACCTCTAAGTGTATGTATTAAATAACAAATGCATTTGAATAAATGACTTTATTTTATTAAAAGTTTTTTAGCAATAAACCTAAGCATTATACACTAGTGTTTTACATTCTCTCCATTTCTTGGGGTCAGTAGCAATACTGGATCTCTTTCTCAAACATATAGGAGCTGCTCTACTTAGTTCAATCATTTAAATGAGATTTTCCCTCTAGCTCTTTTGCTCTTTACATTGGCATACCGAAGTGGATAACCGATATAACAAAGTAAGAACGTGACATCTGCATATTGTGGACAAACGAAACGATATAAAGCATTGTGCTGTATTTTCTACTCTACTACGTCTCAGTGATGCTTAGATAAAAATATAGCTTTTCATAATTTTCAACATGTCTGATGTCATCTCATAAAAATACACTATACCTACATAGAATCTGAAACAACAGCAAACGATAAAATATAGGTTATATTTCGTATGCCTCCGGAATTTTATAAAATTGATTGATTACACGTATCGCGTGCTTAGCCAAAGCATTGTTTTAGGCTAGCTAGCCTTTCTATTTAGTACCTTTGGTTAGAGTAGGACTGTAGTTTTAAAGTTGGATGAACGTATCTTCATTCTCTTTGAGAATCCGAACCACGAGGATTTCCCGTTAAAAAAAGGTCCAAGATATTGCTCCGACGTGAACTTGATACTCGCTCAGGCAGAAAATGTATATCTCGCAAAATTATGCTCCAAGATCCAGCTTATATTACTGTGGCGGCTCCAGGAGTCTTAACGACACAGAGTACCACAAGCTTAATCGGATTCTTCAATAGCTTCATTTTTTGGGGCGTGATGGCCAAATTTGATGAAATATCTTTTTGTTTTATTGCAAAAAATATAATATTTTATGCAAATAGGTATTGACATCTTGATAATCTTGACATAACTTTTCACGGATATATGTCAGACGATGTTGTGAATAGGCGATGTCCGTATTCACAGTGCACTTTAAAGTCAGTAGATACAGTGCAATGTTTTGAGTTTTTGAGCGGTCTCAGTACATATATTTTTTATAATTTTGAATACCTATATCATATAGTAGTAATGCTTATGGTATTATGAATATTTGACTATCAAGAATACAAGAGGAAATAAGAAATTAAAAATTTCTTCTTCTTCATTTTATTAAAATACTAGTGGATACCGCATTAATTTTGATTCGATAGCATAAAAAACATATGACTTTTTTGTGTCTGATACTTTTGGAGTTAGTTCTGTTAGCAAGTTGATGGATATTTTTCATATGAAAAACCCTCATTAATGCGGTCTCTCATCTTCATTACCTTCAAGGACCCAAAAAAGGATGTTAAAAGTTAGTTTCACAACATTATTTTTCTTCCTTCTAAATACTACTTATCATTTATTTACTGTGTCATCGACTGAGGCGAAACTACAGCTTTGGCGATGCTATAATTTTTCATCTGCCAAACGCGTCAAAGTCCATAGAAATGTATCAAATAATTCGCCCAGGATTAGTTTCAACTCACGCCGTTTGAGGCGATCGGCGCTAGATTCGATGAGAGTTTGTGAATACCAATTTCTCGACCCAGGCGAAGGTCCATATATGGATCAGTGTCGAGGTTGACTTTGTGAATCAACAGGCAGGCTTTCCCAGTCTGAACGTGCCTTGGTTAGAAACATGGTCGACGAAATGCTCGATTCAGGTATAGCCAGGGAATCATGCTCCCATTATGCGAGCCCAATCGCGCTAGTTCAAAAGAAAACTGGAGAAAAACGACTATGTGTTGACTACAGGGCATTGAATAGAAAAACAAAAAAGGATCACTACCCGCTTCCCCGTGTCGAGGACCAATTGGATGGGTTATCCGGCAATACGCTCTTCACATCCCTCGACTTGGCCTCAGGATATTACCAGATACCCACTTCTGAAGAATCTCGTCATAAAACCGCATTTGTAACGCCCGATGGGCAATTTGAATACAACCGCATGCCTTTTGGATTAGTAAATGCACCGTCGGTTTTTCAGAGAACTATAAACAAAATATTACAGGAAGCAAAAATTAAATACGCTATTGTCTATATGGACGATATTCTCTTTCCCTCCATAAATTTTTCAGAAGGCTTACAAAGGCTCGAGGAGGTACTTAAACTTTTACAGAACGGAGGACTAACACTAAAACTGAGTAAATGCAATTTCTTTCAATCCAAGCTTGACTTTCTCGGGTTCGAAGTTAGTGCTGAAGGCAGGGTGCAGGGTCTAGGAAAACGGAAGCGGTATCTAAATTCCCTGCGCCACGTAACCAACATGAGCTTCGTAAATTTTTAGGCCTTTCTGGTTTCTTTCGACGCTTTATCAAAAACTATAGCAGCATCACTTCACCACTTACCGATTTATTGAAGAAGGATGTACTGTGGACCTGGAATAGCTCTCATGAACAGGCTTTCAACGAAATTAAAAAAAAAAGCTGACACAACGCCCGCTTCTGTCTCTGTACAACCCAAAGGCTGATACCCAATTGCATACAGATGCCAGCAAAGACGGTCTAGCTGGGATCCTACTGCAGTCCAACGATAGTGGTATTTTTCAGCCTGTTTCTTACTTCAGCCGTAAGACTACACCCGATGAGCGTAAACTGCACTCTTACGAATTAGAGACTTTGGCCGTAATCGCATCTTTGAATCGTTTTCGCGTTTATTTGATCGGTGTCCCATTTAAAATCTTCACCGATTGCAATGCCTTGAGGTATACTCTCACGAAACGAGACATAATTCCGCGAGTTTTCTCGTTGGTGGGTTCAGCTACAGGAGTATGATTGCTCGATAGAATATAGGCCCGGATCACGCATGACTCATGTAGATGCACTGAGTCGTAATCCTGTAGAACAAACCCAACCAGATTGTCACGTTTTAGACTCTTTCGCAGTACAGGAACTAGGTCAGGATTGGCTTAGTACCGTACAAAGCGCTGACGAAGATGTTAAGCGTATAAAGGAAGTACTCAGTAATCCGAACTCTGAGCAGGTAAAAGATTATTGCACTAATTACAAGCTCAAAAATGACCGCGTCTACCGTTTAGTCGGAGACGAGCTTAAATGGTTAGTGCCCAAAGGAGTACGGTGGCAGATAGTTAAAAGAAACCACGATGATGTTGGACATTGTGGCTTCGATAAAACGCTTGAACGAATAAAAAAGCATTATTGGTTTGCAAAGATGCGACGCTTAATAAAAAAATATGTTGCATCATGTCTCGAGTGTGCTCATCATAAAGCCCCTGGTGGTAAACGGGAAGGCGAACTCCACCCCATAGAGAAAGTTAGTATCCCTTTCCATACCATCCGCGCAGACCATCTTGGTCCATTTATCAAAAGTAAAAAGGGAAACTGTTATTAATTGGTAATTATTGACGGCTTCACCAAGTATATCAATATAACCCCAGTTAGGAACACCAAATCTTTGACAACTATAAAAGTGCTTAAGAATGTTTTTAACACTCACAGTGTCATATTTTATATTCATAAAGATGAAATAAGAAACCAAAAATTTTTTGCGCACGGGCGGGACTTGAACCAGCAACCTTTTGGCAAACCGGGCCAAACGCTCTTACCAATTGAGCTACCGTGCTGTTAGTCCGACCCTGCGAAATTTGTGGTTTCTTATGAAAACGTCAATTGCGTGACGCTTAGCGCCATCTAGCCGTCTGTTTATGAAACAGATGGCCCAAGCAGTTATTCTTTACAGAATAAATTCAACTTGGAAATTGATGTCGCTTCGCTATCTATGCTTAAGAATGTTTTTAACACTCACAGTGTCATATTTTATATTCATAAAGATGAAATAAGAAACCAAAAATTTGCGCACGGGCGGGACTTGAACCAGCAACCTTTTGGCAAACCGGGCCAAACGCTCTTACCAATTGAGCTACCGTGCTGTTAGTCCGACCCTGCGAAATTTGTGGTTTCTTATGAAAAACGTCAATTGCGTGACGCTTAGCGCCATCTAGCCGTCTGTTTATGAAACAGATGGCCCAAGCAGTTATTCTTTACAGAATAAATTCAACTTGGAAATTGATGTCGCTTCGCTATCTATGCTTAAGAATGTTTTTAACACTCACAGTGTCATATTTTATATTCATAAAGATGAAATAAGAAACCAAAAATTTGCGCACGGGCGGGACTTGAACCAGCAACCTTTTGGCAAACCGGGCCAAACGCTCTTACCAATTGAGCTACCGTGCTGTTAGTCCGACCCTGCGAAATTTGTGGTTTCTTATGAAAACGTCAATTGCGTGACGCTTAGCGCCATCTAGCCGTCTGTTTATGAAACAGATGGCCCAAGCAGTTATTCTTTACAGAATAAATTCAACTTGGAAATTGATGTCGCTTCGCTATCTATGCTTAAGAATGTTTTTAACACTCACAGTGTCATATTTTATATTCATAAAGATGAAATAAGAAACCAAAAATTTGCGCACGGGCGGGACTTGAACCAGCAACCTTTTGGCAAACCGGGCCAAACGCTCTTACCAATTGAGCTACCGTGCTGTTAGTCCGACCCTGCGAAATTTGTGGTTTCTTATGAAAACGTCAATTGCGTGACGCTTAGCGCTATCTAGCCGTCTGTTTATGAAACAGATGGCCCAAGCAGTTATTCTTTACAGAATAAATTCAACTTGGAAATTGATGTCGCTTCGCTATCTATGCTTAAGAATGTTTTTAACACTCACAGTGTCATATTTTATATTCATAAAGATGAAATAAGAAACCAAAAATTTGCGCACGGGCGGGACTTGAACCAGCAACCTTTTGGCAAACCGGGCCAAACGCTCTTACCAATTGAGCTACCGTGCTGTTAGTCCGACCCTGCGAAATTTGTGGTTTCTTATGAAAACGTCAATTGCGTGACGCTTAGCGCCATCTAGCCGTCTGTTTATGAAACAGATGGCCCAAGCAGTTATTCTTTACAGAATAAATTCAACTTGGAAATTGATGTCGCTTCGCTATCTATGCTTAAGAATGTTTTTAACACTCACAGTGTCATATTTTATATTCATAAAGATGAAATAAGAAACCAAAAATTTTTTGCGCACGGGCGGGACTTGAACCAGCAACCTTTTGGCAAACCGGGCCAAACGCTCTTACCAATTGAGCTACCGTGCTGTTAGTCCGACCCTGCGAAATTTGTGGTTTCTTATGAAAACGTCAATTGCGTGACGCTTAGCGCCATCTAGCCGTCTGTTTATGAAACAGATGGCCCAAGCAGTTATTCTTTACAGAATAAATTCAACTTGGAAATTGATGTCGCTTCGCTATCTATGCTTAAGAATGTTTTTAACACTCACAGTGTCATATTTTATATTCATAAAGATGAAATAAGAAACCAAAAATTTGCGCACGGGCGGGACTTGAACCAGCAACCTTTTGGCAAACCGGGCCAAACGCTCTTACCAATTGAGCTACCGTGCTGTTAGTCCGACCCTGCGAAATTTGTGGTTTCTTATGAAAAACGTCAATTGCGTGACGCTTAGCGCCATCTAGCCGTCTGTTTATGAAACAGATGGCCCAAGCAGTTATTCTTTACAGAATAAATTCAACTTGGAAATTGATGTCGCTTCGCTATCTATGCTTAAGAATGTTTTTAACACTCACAGTGTCATATTTTATATTCATAAAGATGAAATAAGAAACCAAAAATTTGCGCACGGGCGGGACTTGAACCAGCAACCTTTTGGCAAACCGGGCCAAACGCTCTTACCAATTGAGCTACCGTGCTGTTAGTCCGACCCTGCGAAATTTGTGGTTTCTTATGAAAACGTCAATTGCGTGACGCTTAGCGCCATCTAGCCGTCTGTTTATGAAACAGATGGCCCAAGCAGTTATTCTTTACAGAATAAATTCAACTTGGAAATTGATGTCGCTTCGCTATCTATGCTTAAGAATGTTTTTAACACTCACAGTGTCATATTTTATATTCATAAAGATGAAATAAGAAACCAAAAATTTGCGCACGGGCGGGACTTGAACCAGCAACCTTTTGGCAAACCGGGCCAAACGCTCTTACCAATTTAGCTACCGTGCTGTTAGTCCGACCCTGCGAAATTTGTGGTTTCTTATGAAAACGTCAATTGCGTGACGCTTAGCGCTATCTAGCCGTCTGTTTATGAAACAGATGGCCCAAGCAGTTATTCTTTACAGAATAAATTCAACTTGGAAATTGATGTCGCTTCGCTATCTATGCTTAAGAATGTTTTTAACACTCACAGTGTCATATTTTATATTCATAAAGATGAAATAAGAAACCAAAAATTTGCGCACGGGCGGGACTTGAACCAGCAACCTTTTGGCAAACCGGGCCAAACGCTCTTACCAATTGAGCTACCGTGCTGTTAGTCCGACCCTGCGAAATTTGTGGTTTCTTATGAAAACGTCAATTGCGTGACGCTTAGCGCCATCTAGCCGTCTGTTTATGAAACAGATGGCCCAAGCAGTTATTCTTTACAGAATAAATTCAACTTGGAAATTGATGTCGCTTCGCTATCTATGCTTAAGAATGTTTTTAACACTCACAGTGTCATATTTTATATTCATAAAGATGAAATAAGAAACCAAAAATTTGCGCACGGGCGGGACTTGAACCAGCAACCTTTTGGCAAACCGGGCCAAACGCTCTTACCAATTGAGCTACCGTGCTGTTAGTCCGACCCTGCGAAATTTGTGGTTTCTTATGAAAACGTCAATTGCGTGACGCTTAGCGCCATCTAGCCGTCTGTTTATGAAACAGATGGCCCAAGCAGTTATTCTTTACAGAATAAATTCAACTTGGAAATTGATGTCGCTTCGCTATCTATGCTTAAGAATGTTTTTAACAATATATGACAATATATGACACTGTGAGTGTTAAAAACATTCTTAAGCATAGATAGCGAAGCGACATCAATTTCCAAGTTGAATTTATTCTGTAAAGAATAACTGCTTGGGCCATCTGTTTCATAAACAGACGGCTAGATGGCGCTAAGCGTCACGCAATTGACGTTTTCATAAGAAACCACAAATTTCGCAGGGTCGGACTAACAGCACGGTAGCTCAATTGGTAAGAGCGTTTGGCCCGGTTTGCCAAAAGGTTGCTGGTTCAAGTCCCGCCCGTGCGCAAATTTTTGGTTTCTTATTTCATCTTTATGAATATAAAATATGACACTGTGAGTGTTAAAAACATTCTTAAGCATAGATAGCGAAGCGACATCAATTTCCAAGTTGAATTTATTCTGTAAAGAATAACTGCTTGGGCCATCTGTTTCATAAACAGACGGCTAGATGGCGCTAAGCGTCACGCAATTGACGTTTTTCATAAGAAACCACAAATTTCGCAGGGTCGGACTAACAGCACGGTAGCTCAATTGGTAAGAGCGTTTGGCCCGGTTTGCCAAAAGGTTGCTGGTTCAAGTCCCGCCCGTGCGCAAATTTTTGGTTTCTTATTTCATCTTTATGAATATAAAATATGACACTGTGAGTGTTAAAAACATTCTTAAGCATAGATAGCGAAGCGACATCAATTTCCAAGTTGAATTTATTCTGTAAAGAATAACTGCTTGGGCCATCTGTTTCATAAACAGACGGCTAGATGGCGCTAAGCGTCACGCAATTGACGTTTTCATAAGAAACCACAAATTTCGCAGGGTCGGACTAACAGCACGGTAGCTCAATTGGTAAGAGCGTTTGGCCCGGTTTGCCAAAAGGTTGCTGGTTCAAGTCCCGCCCGTGCGCAAATTTTTGGTTTCTTATTTCATCTTTATGAATATAAAATATGACACTGTGAGTGTTAAAAACATTCTTAAGCATAGATAGCGAAGCGACATCAATTTCCAAGTTGAATTTATTCTGTAAAGAATAACTGCTTGGGCCATCTGTTTCATAAACAGACGGCTAGATGGCGCTAAGCGTCACGCAATTGACGTTTTCATAAGAAACCACAAATTTCGCAGGGTCGGACTAACAGCACGGTAGCTCAATTGGTAAGAGCGTTTGGCCCGGTTTGCCAAAAGGTTGCTGGTTCAAGTCCCGCCCGTGCGCAAATTTTTGGTTTCTTATTTCATCTTTATGAATATAAAATATGACACTGTGAGTGTTAAAAACATTCTTAAGCATAGATAGCGAAGCGACATCAATTTCCAAGTTGAATTTATTCTGTAAAGAATAACTGCTTGGGCCATCTGTTTCATAAACAGACGGCTAGATGGCGCTAAGCGTCACGCAATTGACGTTTTCATAAGAAACCACAAATTTCGCAGGGTCGGACTAACAGCACGGTAGCTCAATTGGTAAGAGCGTTTGGCCCGGTTTGCCAAAAGGTTGCTGGTTCAAGTCCCGCCCGTGCGCAAAAAATTTTTGGTTTCTTATTTCATCTTTATGAATATAAAATATGACACTGTGAGTGTTAAAAACATTCTTAAACATAGATAGCGAAGCGACATCAATTTCCAAGTTGAATTTATTCTGTAAAGAATAACTGCTTGGGCCATCTGTTTCATAAACAGACGGCTAGATGGCGCTAAGCGTCACGCAATTGACGTTTTCATAAGAAACCACAAATTTCGCAGGGTCGGACTAACAGCACGGTAGCTCAATTGGTAAGAGCGTTTGGCCCGGTTTGCCAAAAGGTTGCTGGTTCAAGTCCCGCCCGTGCGCAAATTTTTGGTTTCTTATTTCATCTTTATTACTATAAAAGTCCTAAAAGAACACATTAGCTATTTTTACTAGTAAAACGTTTAAAGACTTTGTCACCTCGTATGGTATAAGACACATTGAAAACGCTGTCGCAACACCTCGTGCCAATGGGCAGGTTGAGAGGTATAATAGAACTATTCTCGACGCTCTGTCAACCTCATCTCACGGTAGTAACAGTAAGGAATGGGACGAACACATTGCAGATATACAAGTAGGTTTATTAAACACAATGACAAATAGGACAAAACAAAAAACTCCATCCGAGCTACTTTTTGGTTTTAACATCACGAGTCGATCCCAGGGAATTCTAAGTGATGTCATTAGTGATACGAATCGTGTTGCTAACCCCGATGAAATAAAAGATATTCGCGAAAAAGCAAGTCATAAAATCAAAGAACAACAAACTAAAGACGCTCAACGATTTAACAAAGGTAGGAAAGTAAGGACACAGTATTTGGAAGGTGATCTGGTAAGGGTAGAAAGGCAAGTCCCACACGATGGTCAATCGCAAAAGTTAGTTAATAAATACCAAGGTCCGTACCGCATAGTAAAAGTAATCCCGAACGATAGGTTTCTTATAGAAGACATCCCTCTTACGCGAAAACAAGGCAAACGTTACGAAAATGTTGTAGCTTTAGATAAAATACAACCATGGATGAGCTTTAATAGGGATATGGAGATAGACGATGATGATAATGATGTAAATGAAAATAGTGATAGTTCATAGATACAATAAGAATATCATGTAACCTTTTTTTTACCTAAAATGTAGAAATCTCTAAGTAGGTAATATTATAATTTATGTAAGGAAAATGATGATTGTTAAATCAGGAGTACCAAGTATGGGTATAAATGAGCAAAATAAATAAGCATATAAATAAAATTAAATATGTATAATGATAATAATTATCTCTGACATTGCCATTTTGTTTAAAAGAATAATTAAATTATGCTGGTTTATTAAAACTAAATATGATTAATTAAAACGCATGTTTAAGTAAAAACTCATACATAGTTATGTTCAGTATATAAGATAAAATGTCTAGTACTAAACGTGTAAACCTAATATTAAATATTCAGTATAAGAAGGTTCGATGAATCAACTTAAAGCAAAGGGTCTCGCCTTGAGCAGGATGGCCGAGCTGTAAGCAATTATAATATTCTATTTCTAAATACACCCTATTTTATCATTTAATAAACTATGCATGAACAAATGTTAATAATTTTATCAGTATCGAATATTTATTAATACGGAAACTCGGTTGACTCGCGTAGTACTCGACGTCACGGCCGCCGCACCCCACCTCGCCACCGAGTGGGGATTGCAGCGGCCCGGTGAGTTACAATGGCAGGCAGCGCGGCCATTCTGTTCGGAATCTTCGCTCAGAGCGGTGGCCTTGAAATATACTGTTATTCTGTCCGATGCGATATTGGATAGCTATCTAGCATTTATATTTAAAGTACTCAATGTGAAAATAAAATAAGAACAGTGTGAATGGTGTCAGTTTGAAAAATAAATAAGTTTGCAGCAATAACGTGTTTTCACTTCTGAAACGATCCCACACAATATGGTTTTGAGCAAAGATAAATCATTAACAAACTGGTTCCACTCGCGCGTGACGTCACTAGGAACTTCATCGTCCCAACCCAATTTAAGCAACCATAGTTTTTGCAAAAAAACTTTCCCGAGCATGACAGTTGGGCTTAGGATACCTAACGGGTCAAAGATTTGTGACACAGTCGATAAAATTACTCGTTTTGTGATAGGAGTGAGATTACATTTTCCAGTTCCTTAGAACACTGGGACATGGGTACCGACGACCGGTTATCAGTTGCATTGAAATTAAAAGTCCACTTGCGCAACGGAAAACAGCCTTTTTCGAGTACGTTTGCAGTATTTTTACATAATTCGATTAATCTATTTTTATCGTCATGAGATGTGATCATGTCGTCGACATAAAAATCCTCATTTATGATCCTTTTGACGTCACAGTGTGAACAGTCTTGCGCTAATTGTTTTAAACATCGACACCTTAGAAATGGTGCTGAGGCTGTCCCGTTTGTGACTGTGTTCAAGCGGTATACGTCAATAGGCTGTGATGAGTCATCACGCCATAAAATCAGCTGTAGGTCTCGCTGATCGGGCGTAACAAGTACCTGTCTGTACATTTTTTCTACGTCGGCGCAAGCTATGTACCTATGCTGCCGAAACCGTAACAAAATTGAAAACAAATCACCCTGTATCGGAGGTCCTACTAACTGGATATCGTTAAAGGACTTTCCACTAGAGGAAAGTGCACTGGCGTTAAATACAACTCTCAATTTGGTGGTAGTACTGTGCGCTCGAAATACGCCGTGATGCGGCATGATAAAATGAGGTTCACCATATAATTTAGCTATAGACTTATGACCTAAATCAATATACTCATGGATGAACTCAGAGTACATTTTATTATAGCTCGGTACGCGGTCTAATCTTTTTTCTAACGCTAGAAACTGCCGTTCTGCTTGAGAATACGTCTTACCTAAGGAATCAGCTGATTCTTTGAGCGGGATGCGAACGCAAAACCTTTCATCAATATCGCGTGTAGTATTATTTACGAAAGATTTTTCACACTCCAGCTCACTATCGCTGAGCTCGTTATTGGCCTTGGGTAGTTCTTCAAGCTTCCAGAACTTACGCAGTTGCGTATCAATGGATTGTGAAGTACTATCGTTAATTTGTGAAACGTTACAATGAACTTGACTGTTGCTTTGAGTTTTGTTATTGAATGAACCCGAAATAACCCAACCTAACTGAGTATTTTGCAAAAACGGGCCATTCGGTAATCGCATCTTTCCTTCGATAAGTAAGTCCCAAACATGATCTGCGCCGATTAAAATATCAATTTCTTGGGCTTCTAAAAACTGTGGATTAGCAAGTTGAACATTGTCTGGTATCCGTATTTGCGCGCTTTGTATGATAACGCCAGGCAATGTTGTATTTATTTGCGGCAATACGAAACATTTAATGCGCATAGAATAGGTATTAACGCGCGATCTAATTTCTACGTCGCAAATCTGAGTTGATTGAGACACAGAATTACCTACTCCACGTATTTCGTGCGTGGACTGTAAGACTGGTATATTTAAAGTATCGCATAGTGATTGTTTTATGAAACATCGTTGACTTCCGTTGTCGAGAAGTGCGCGCGCTAAATGATAATTATTGTAGTTATCAGCTTAAGACTGGTATATTTAAAGTATCGCATAGTGATTGTTTTATGAAACATCGTTGACTTCCGTTGTCGAGAAGTGCGCGCGCTAAATGATAATTATTGTAGTTATCAGCTTAAGACTGGTATATTTAAAGTATCGCATAGTGATTGTTTTATGAAACATCGTTGACTTCCGTTGTCGAGAAGTGCGCGCGCTAAATGATAATTATTGTAGTTATCAGCTTAAGACTGGTATATTTAAAGTATCGCATAGTGATTGTTTTATGAAACATCGTTGACTTCCGTTGTCGAGAAGGGCGCGCGCTAAATGATAATTATTGTAGTTATCAGCTATCTCGACTAACGCAGTCGATAACAATACGGGATTCACACATGGAGCGAGCGTATCAGTGTGCACCTTGTTTACGTGAACAGGAAGGTTACTGTTATGCGTTGGTACGGAATCAGCTGTAGCGGACGGCCCGAGGAATGATGCGCCGGGGCCGCTCGTATCAGCCGCTTCAGTCGTAATTACACTGGTTGAGAGTAAGGTCACGCTAGGGTTCGCGTCTACGTTGTCATTATGTAGGATCGAGTTGTGCTTTTGGTTGCATTTTCGGCACGGACCGAATCTACAATCGTTCACTGAATGACCGGAACGTAAACAATTTTTATATAACCTGTGCTTTTCCACTAATTCGAGATTAATTATTCAAATCTAAAAACTTTTGACATGAATAAAGAGGATGTTTACTATTACACATCACGCAAGATATATTTGTTCGCGACTGATTAATGTGCAGTTTGTTGCTGGAAACATTGCAGTGCACCTTTGAGCTTTCTTGTGAAGTGCTTTGTGTTCTATTGCTTAATTGGTTTACTTTTGAGTGTGACACTTGTAATGTTTCCAACATATCCGCCCTGCGTCTAAGAAATTGAAGTAAATCATCAACTTTTACAGTTATCTTAGTGGCACCGCTATTAATACTTAAACTTGTGAATTTATATTGTTCCCACTCGCGTTCTGTGGTTGGATCTAGCTTAGAAACAACAATATAAATAATCAAAGTGTCCCATGAATCTGTGGGCTCACCAAGAATCTTTAAAGCGCGTAAATTTTTCAAAATTGTGTCAATAAGCCGTCTGATTGATGCAAGAGACTCCTTATTGATAGTTTGAATGGAAAATAGGGCTTTAACGTGATTGTGCACCAATAAATTTGAATCATTGTAACGGTTGAGTAGTAATGTCCCATGCGACAGAATAATTAAGTGCTGTAAACTCTTATGAATCAATCACTAGTTCTGCGCTGCCTTTGAGTGATGATTTCAGATAGTGGAACTTTTGAATCGCACTAATTTCAGTAGATCTGTGAACCAACGACAAAAAGGTGTCTCTAAACTCCAACCAGTGCTCGTATGACCCGTCGAAGCTTGGCATGGAAATGGTGGGTAATTTTACTGATTTATGAATATCCGTACACTTGGAACTATTATCCGTCGGCTCATCAGACAACATACACTCAGCCCGAGCAAGTACACCGTAGTAGCTGTCTTCAAAGGAATCGCGTTGAGATACTTGACTCGCTAACTCATTTTCAGATACAGTTTCTTCTATATTGTTTTGAAGATCGCTAAACTCGGTAAACAAGCTCGTGATGCCCTGCACCCGAAGCCTTAAATCGACACGTAATTCCTCAGATAACGGTTTATCTACAAATTTTATATTGTCTAAATAGCTAGCGAATCTAGTCAATCTGCCTTTTACTATGCCTCGTTTTTTGATTAATTTACTAAGCAGGCTAGACTGACTGGAAGGAGAATTTGAATTTTTAACCGTTAATTTACAAGGGGACTTCGGACGTGCCCCACTAGGTTCCGCATTATCAGGCATGGTAAGTAGGTAGTGATTTCCAATCAGGAATACTCACAATTTAGATGTGATCCACGAATGCAGCAGGTATCAGCGAAGATCACAGCTGATGATCACACACACTAACGCACGTAGGTACACTGGAATTGGCAAAGTGCACAGGTATTAACACAAGTGAAATCAAGGTTTTGTGAATATTTTGGATGGTTGACCGTACCAATTTCTTCCTTTCCCGTAGTTGATGGCGGCAATACTCTTCTCTGGATAGATCCTCACGTATGAAATCTTGCGTATAAAAGAGATTTATATCGTCGCTAACTTGCAATTTATATGGTCGCGTAGCTTCTATCCGGCTCGAAGGACCAAATGGACAGATTCTGTCCTGTGATAATTTTTGCGGTGAAAATAAAAACTTCTTGAATTTGCGAATTGTGTACCGATGTACATGTATTACGTGTACTAAATTGAGTACCTTAATATATTTAATATTCATCAGACCCACATTAACATTTTCATCACATTATCTTTGTTTTTCCATGCTTTCATTTCCTTTTTCCATCCAAAGATTGCGGGTTCTTGCTGAATTCTTACTCTTTGAGTCTATTTGCTGTAAACACGAACATAGAGTTAATCATAGATTCTATCTACCATAACGCAGTTCGTATTTTCTCTCTAAAAAGTCCTACTGTAGACATTAAACTATAGGCATTACCTGCCTTTCTACTCTTCTTATACTATTACTCTGTATTTCTGGATTATTGTTGTTTTCTAATCCTTTTTGAACAATATTTATTGTGAATCTAAAAATGTCAAACTTTCAAAGCTCTGTTATTCTACTTTTCTGTACATAATACTGTAAAAATAGCCGTGTTTTACCTTTGTTTGCAATTTTCCTTTAATTTGCATTGGGTGATGATTCGTTTTCCAGATTGTTTGTGTAAATTGCTTGATTTTTGACAGTTTTTTTTATCTTTATTGACATGGTTGTTATGACAATATCTTTCAAAGTCTGACAACTTCTATCAAAGTTTATTACTTTTTCGGGTTTAATCCTCTGTAAACCACCAGTATTCATGTTCTATTTTTGAACCTACCTCGATCTAAATTTGAAAGGCCCAGGCCCTCATATAAGCCTTTACTTTTTTCATTCAAGGCATTCCATTCCGAGTCCTAAGCTCGAACGGTTCTATTAGTTCACCAAATATACTTCAAGTTTTAACACTCTACATTTTCCCTCAAGAAGTCTTGAAGAACCGCCGGTGACTACTGAAACACCTCCTCAGGCTAGGGGGGGGGGGGGCGGAGGAGGATCCGAGTCCATTTGAGACTGCAGTAACACCTCCTCGCTCTAGGGGAGGGACCTGTCTCCTTCTCGGAAAAGGACCCGAGACCAAGTACTTCTGGCACTCCAACTGATCATAACATTTTCTACATAGTTCCCGTTATCCTCATCACTGCTGAGAGTTATTTCTTCATGGCACCTGTCACCGCTGCACATCGGCGTCGCTGCTACCTCCGCTGTGTCGGCCCTGCACTCCGACGCCGCCCTCTGCTGCCTCCAGGACAATACTTATAGAAGATCTGAAGACACTAACTCACGCCCACTGCACTCTACTTACATTTATACATACATCAACTTATCTCATTTTTATTTATTTATTCACGAATCGGTACTGTATTTTTTTTTGTTTTAATATAAATTCTATTCCCTCTTTTACCTCATTCTTTTACCATCTTCTCTTTGACTCCTTGTCGCTTCCCGACAAGTTGGAGGTTAGGTCATTTTTAGATCCCTTCAACTTCTTCACATTTGTCGCTTTACGACAATTGATCCTTTACTTGCGAAATTTTACAATGATTAAACGTTAACAACATGGCCAACGCGGATTGGCCTAATTCAAATCGAACGCGTGATGCAGCTCCTCGCCGATTGGTGGTGGTCGCCGCAAGCTTCACCGGAGCCTCATAGATGGCGCTAGGAGTTTGAACAATGCACAAAGGCTTTATTTCAAAACTAGTTTTTATTCTAGTTCCCCACTTTGATATTTTTCTGTATTCTTGGCAATATCATGCAGTTTAGTCTTTTTTACATGTAGGTAACAGCATAATATCGTTGCGTTTACTTCGCTGAGTAAATTGCATTCGTGGAAGGGCTTAATTATTAATGTCATTTGACTATTACCTAAATCTAATCTTAATTCTATATAAATTATTTGTATAATGATTAATAAAGTGAAGTAGGTACTTGTTCCTACTACTAATTAAAAACCACATCTTCATGTACTGTCCGTAAATAATTTACAAATATGTATTAATATGGGCCCTGATATATTGAATTTTTCTCATACGGACACACATAATATTAGGGAAAGTTAAACTACAAAGTAATATTTTATGGGAACAATAAATTGTAAGATCATAAGAGATTCAATAAGTCACTCAGATAAAATAATAATAATAATGATCCCTTCAATGTCTGTATCTCTGTAAACAGTCTTTATAAGAGATTGAGAACAGACATTAAGTTGGCCATTCGTTCCATAACTCCTAACCGGATAATAACATACATGTCTATCGAAATCAGAGTTAGGCTCGTGCGGGCGGCATTCAAACCCGCAATTGCTTATCTTTTTAACACGAAACGTAAAACAGTCGTTAAACAAAAATAGTAGTACACTACTCCAAGTTATATTGCATATTGTATTGAGAACTAAGATCACTGGTGAGACGCTAAAAGATAGTCAAGCAAACACCACCTCACGTCAAAGTGAGGTCTTAACTTTGACTCAGTCTGTTTTGGATGGCGTCAGCGTTCATACGTGTCTCAATGCCCAGTGCGCCTCTAAAAAATGCAGAAACAACTAACTAAATAAAAATGTTCCAGCTGGAATATCATATTTACGTTAAGTATTTTTTTTCAATGATGCCTATCATTCATAATTGGAGTATTTTGAATAAAATTTGCGAGTTTTGTTTCTTAGCAAACCCACAAACCAACATGGCCGATATTTTGTTGTCAAAAGTAGATTTTCTAAGACAGTGCCATACATGGAGTAGTGTGCTACTATTTTTTTAACAATGATTTAACGACCGTCACAGTTTGGTGGTTTACGTTCTGGACTACAAAGATAAAGAGTCGCGGGTTAAAATCCCGCCCGCGCGACCCTCAGACTGATGCCTATGGGTATGTATGTTATTATCCGTGTCTGTTATAAAAATATAAAGTACATTTTAAATTTCTTTAAAGTAACAGCATATACGCTCATTGATCAATAGGTCGTTGGCGGTCGCGTAAACAATAGAATAACAAAAGACTGTTGTTAAATCCGCCACTTTATGTAAAAACACCACTCAATAGATTAATCAACATATTTAACGATAAATTTAATTACCCAAATATATTTAACTTAAAATCAAGTTAATTTGAAAAGTGAGATAGTGTCAATATTAAATTGACATTTGGTTACTTAACTCACACACATAACAATATAGGTGCCAGTAGGCGGCCCATCATACCGATCCCAAGGGGTAAAATCCGTAGGGCCTATGGGTACCTATAAACGCACACAACACACACACGCACGCTTGCGCGTAAACAGGCACACACACTGCAAAATTATTAGCGTATCTGCGCAATAGGCATAGATTGCCTATTTTATGCTATTTCAATATCATTTGTAACGCATTCATACATAGCTTTTAAAAAGCTTTTTAGCTTTTTTGTTTTTTTTTATAAACTTCTTTCTTCTCATGTAATATGGTGACAATGGTGCTGATCTACAATAACCATTATTTTTTTTAAAATCATAAGTAGTACTCAGACATATTGTAAAACTATTTTTGGACCCAAAAACGTAGAAAACAAGATAAATACATCCGTGTTGGATGATACTCACCATTTTAAAAAAATATGGATACTCTAACTATAAGCATGTTATTTAAAGGAATTAATTGGTCAAAAAAAATAGGAATGTGGTCACGTGATCGTGAATGAATAGCGCTGAACGTGACACTGATGTTGGCGTCATGCATTTCTAGCATAAACAAGATCCATTCAAATTGTATATTTAGATCTTTATTAAATATTGAAAATAATAAAATTATAAATGTGTATGTTTTTGTTGATTGGTATACCACCAACCAAAAACGTACACTCGTTTTTAAAATTCGGTCAACGAGTCAATTGCAATGTACTTACATACTTTAAAAAATATAATAATAAAGCTACTCCATAATTCTGTTCTGAAACCGAAGTCGGATGTGATGGGCATCCATTTTTCAGACGGTGCCATATTTATGTACTCTTTTAGTTCGCGAGGCGTCATCTACTTCTATAATACAGTATCATTGGCTATATCACAATTCATATGGGAAATCTTCAGAGGTAATGGTTAATGAGATGCAATGGTGTGTGTTAGATTATAATTCAATTTTATGGTAGGCCCTTATTGTCGACAGGGGCCAGGAGCTCTATTTTTGAATCACTCGCGCCAAAATGGCGCATGATATTCATTCATTAATGTCCGATTATTGAATGAAAAACAGTTTAATTCTACACAGGAGTGATGAAAAAAATATTACTCAATATTAAAAGTATTTACGTTTATATTTTGCTCGGTTTTCGTTGAAGTTTAGTTGGGTTTAAACGAAAATCACACGCCATATCCAAGCGAGTGATTCAAAAATAGAGCTCCAGGGGCCCTACTTTTATATCACTCGCGTCAAGATGGCGAGTGAAGTGTATTTATTTTATTCGAATGTTTGAATGGAAATCGGTTCTAGTTTTCACGACAAAGATTCGAAAAAAGAAAGCTCAATTTTGTAAGTACTTATGTCTATATTTTGCGTGTTTTTTGTAAATTTTTAATTAGTTACCGAACAAAAATCACACACTATATCTATTCAAGCAATTCTTAAATAAGGGCCTAGTAGGCATAGCAGAAAATTAAGAAAAAACGTATTAAATGAGCAAAATATATTTGTCTGTTAAAAACCAACGGCTGTCTGTATTTGGCAGCACATACCTTAAATATTCACATCATGGCTTAGGAATCATAACTACTTTACTAATATTAAAAAGCTGAAGAGTTTGTTTGTTTGTAGTTTAACCTCCCCGACGCCACAGTATTTTCGCTCCGCGGAAGGACCGCGTGCGTGTGCGAATTCGCGCGGTGTCAGATTACACTTACGTAAACAGTTATAACATCTTATTGGAATAAGCTATTATCATTCTGTAAAAAGCTTATTATTACTGAAGAGATTGCCTATGCTCGTGTTTTAAAAAAATACAACTTATATGCGGGTGGTTATTTTATTTTGGACCATGAATTCTTCTTACAGACATTTTTTCAGACTAGATCTGTTTATTTTCGTCAAAAGCACGTAAATAATAACGTTATCTAAATAACACTTTATTCAAAAACATCTTAGATAAACATTCATTCAATTCATAAACAGAAATACTCATGTTTACAATGTAACACCACTTGAAATACGGCGTCAAGTCTCAAGTACCTAAGTAATTTGAGCGCGCCGATAAGGAGTTCCCCGAACACGTGTGCCTGGCATGTGTGTTGTTCGTTGTTTTGCTTTGTAAGCTTTACTACTAACTAGATTAGACATCCGTCTTTACGTTTGAGTAAAAAAGTCAAAGTAAGAGAGGTGGTTTTAATTTTTATAAAAATCTATGAAGCTATATGAAGGTAGCCAAAAAAAAGTTCACAATCGGACTTTGATAGATTTATAGACATAATTGATATGTTTTGTGTAATAAAATAAGCTTTCTAGAAAATATTAGGGTATAAACTATCTAAATAAGCCACAAAAATAACTACGATAATACAAAAATAAAAACTTAGAACCAAACAAAGTCGAGGTAGGGTGACGTAATTTACGAAAAAAAAATACGAGAAAAAAATAATAATTTCAATCAAAAACTGACAGCAACCGGATGTTTTTGCGGTCTATGGTGTAGAAACATCTGTTTTTTACTCATAAAGGTCAACATGCCCGAGGAATAAGCATTTATACACCCAGAAAAAAATTCGTAAAAACGTATAAAAAAAGCGCCCACGGGCGGGCGCTGTGGGCCTACATGGCACATTTGAAAGCGCCTGCCCGCGGGCGGCTGGTGTCAAAAGAGAATTAAAATATACTTGTTTTTATATCATATTTATTTGGTAAGGCTTCATCAGGCTACAAAACATCACGCTGCGACAGGAAGACAGAGAGAAAACTAAAAACGCTCGGAAGCAGTCGCGGAGGACAGCTAGTAGTATTATGAAGCTGAAGAGTTTATTTGTTTGTTTCTTTGAACGCGCTAACTTACCTGTCTTACAACTAGACTGATAAAAAAAAAACTGTGAAAGCACTCCGGGAGTGCCGGCAGAAGTGAAAACTTGAATATCAACGTTGTGCATTTTTGATTTTTTGGAATAGTTATTATCAATATAAAATTACTATCATTTTTGTGATAGAATAAAATAATAATAATACAATAATAATAATAATAATAATAATAATATATTTTTATAGAATATAATATTTATTTATTGCGCTATCGTACACAAACATTACAATTTATATTATATTAAATTACATTAAAAAGTTTATCTCTCAGAAAAATCAACTTACATCCATAATTTCGCCAACCGTCTTACGGTTTTTCGATCAGGTCACGTGTCCTGACGCGAGTTTCACATTTTTCCCCCATCCCAAAAAAGTGCTCAACGCCGCTAAAGAAGTTTTCACTTCAAAAATGCATAACTTATTTACTGGCAGTGGCAACGGCATCCTGGCCATGATTGCGAGCCGACTCGATTATGTATACGTGAATCACTGCTGCTCCACTGCGTATGGAGTGAAGCGGCGATGATTCTCGTAAAGTGGCAATAACGAGTCTTATACGTGTATTAATCAAGATTATCATTCTTACTCAGCATAGTTGTTTAAGTTTAATTATTTACAAATTGAGGCCTGGTCACTTGAATAAACATTTATTATTATTATTTTTTATCAAGGAAGGCTAAAAAACATCACGCTATGATGGCAGGGTTTGATTTCTTATTTCATCATTTTTTTAAATTTCTTATTTCATCTTTATGAATATGAAATATGACACTGTGAGTGTTAAAAACATTCTAAACCATTGGATAGCGAAGCATCATCAATTTCCAAGTTAAATTTATTCTGTACAGAATAACTGCTTGGGCCCTCTGTTTCATAATCAGACGGCTAGATGGCGCTAAGCGTCACGCAATGACGTATCCATAAGAGACCACAAATTTCGCAAGGTCGGACTGACGGCACGGAAGCTCAATTGGTAAGAGCGTTTGGCCCGGTCAGCCAAAAGGTTGCTGGTTCAAGTCCCGCCCGTGCGCAAGTTTTTGGTTTGTTATTTCATCTTTATGAATATCAATATATTTGTTTATAAATACTATAATATTATCAAATATTTTTTAATAATACTGAATTAATATCTAACAAAGTTGAAATATTTTTTTTTTCCAATCTTTATTTATTTTGGGGCTTTTGATACATCACATGCCAGCCCCATCGTACCTTAATCTATTTTATACATAGAGTAAACACGGACAGTTGCGCAGGTAGAAGGAATTCAAGGTTTCAGAAATACGTTTGCTAAACATTTCGCAGCCTCAGATGTAGGGTCAGATAAAATTTTGATGAATGCACCTACATCGTACATGTTTATATTGAACTTCTGAATCATTGAATCCCTCCCACACCGATATTTCTCACATTCGACAAGAATATGTTGGACGTCGTCAATAGTGCCACAAATGTCACAATTTGGGGAAGGGACCTTCCTCATAAGGAATGCAAATTTATTTGACGGATAATGTCCAGAACGCAATCTGTGCAGTACAACAATGTGTTTTCTCCTTAAACTATTGTGATAGAACCACTGATACCGAGGAAGCTGACATTGGATCGTTTTGAACCAAATCCCTTTTTCAACACTCCTTTTGTCAAAATATTCTTTGAATTTGATATAGCATAGTCTTTTAAATTTAGGTATTATATCAGTGTAATATGGTAAGACGTTAAAATTAATACCAACAGTGCAAGCCATTTTGGCTAGTCTGTCAGCTTCCTCATTACCACTTAATCCTACGTGGGATGGAATCCATTGCAATCTCAGATTTATGCCTGTATCGTTTCTTAGCTTTAGTATCATT
Organism: Pyrausta purpuralis; assembly: GCA_963924145.1. Classification (NCBI taxonomy): domain Eukaryota; kingdom Metazoa; phylum Arthropoda; class Insecta; order Lepidoptera; family Crambidae; genus Pyrausta; species Pyrausta purpuralis. The sequence goes on from OZ001657.1 coordinate 22,033,911, forward strand.
TTCAAGACGTCATAGGCTATCGGAGCACCTCTGCTATATACAGAGGCACACCGAGCCACATGTTGAAGAGCACTCTTGCTGTCTGTCAGAATGACACAGTGGGTTAAGCTTTGACTTTCAATATATTTTAATGCTTCCGAGATGGCAATGAGTTCCACCGTCATAATTGAAACTGTTGCATCAATTTTAAACAGTGCTGATTTGCCTCTAACAGGGTCAATATAAGCTGCTCCTATCCCGTCATTATTCTTTGAACCGTCAGTGAACACTTTCGCCCAACCAGTGTATTTTACCAATAATTCTCTTAAAATTTCAAATTTTATACATAAGTTTAGATCTTTTTTAGCCTTCCTAATACAATCTAATTCACAAATTATAATATCACTTATTCTTATGCTGTTTACCCATTTATCTAAGTTAAACATCTCTATAGGATTTGAACTGAACATATTGATAATTTTACATTCTCTGTAGACTGTCCAAAGTAAAGGTTTTTTAACTCTCTGCCAATAATTATCATAACTGGTTGAGCAAAGATCGTTCAAGAGTTTTATGGTTAAATTGTCCGACAGTGACATATTTTTAATGCAGTACTTATATGCAAGATACAATCTCCTCAAACCTAAAGGTGGTATGCCTATTTCACACTCCATGACATGAATCGGTGTACTTCTTATAAAACCTCCGATAACCCTTAATGCTTGATTTTGAATCCGATCAAGTTTTTCTAAATTAGTTTTGGCACTGTTGTCGTAGAGGAAGCAGCCATAATCAAGCCGACTTCTAATTAATGATATATATAAAGATCGCATATGGTTAGGATGGAGACCCCATCCCGATCACCTTTAAAATATTTAGGAACTTTAGGGTTTTTTCCGCAGTTTCATTAACATGTTTGTTCCATCGCAAACATGCATCCAGCCACATACCTAGGTATTTAACGTTTCTCTGTGCCTCTATCGTTTGCTCATTAATTTTAATCATAATTTGTTTCCTCCTAAAGCCCCTACTAAATAAACATATTTTAGTTTTATTTGCAGATAATCGAAGACCAATGTTATCTAACAAATAAATCATGTTGTTAATTGCTGATTGTAATTCCATTTCGCATTTTAATAAATCTTTGCTACTTATATATAATACATAGTCATCAGCGTATTGTAAGATCATGACATTAGAAATTTGGCGACATACGTGGTGAGTTACTATATTAAATAACAAGGGAGAAATAGGGTCTCCTTGCGCTAATCCTACTCTAGCATGTCTAACTTCTGTACTGTCATCCTCTTTATCACTTTTAATTGTAAGGTATCTATCACTTAAAAAAGACCAGAAGTATTGGCATATGCTCTTTCCAACCCCCAAATCATCTAGAACGCAGACTAATTTTTCCACTAAAACATTATTATAAGCGTTTTCGATATCAAGAAAACAACACGCTGTTGGAATATTAGAGGCCAAGCCTATTTGGACGTATGTTACAAGCCGAGTTAAACAGTCTAAGCATGATTGCGCTCTTCTAAAACCACTTGTATAGTTGGATAAGATTCTATGCTTTTCTATAAACCATTCCAATCTCTTGGCTAACATACTATGAAATATTTTGCATATACATGAAATCAGAGCAATAGGCCTCAGTTTCATATCATTGCTAGAATTTATGACAACTCCGGGTTTTGGAATTGGTACAATTAATATTGACCTCCATTGTTGTGGAATGATACCTAATCTAAAAATAGAGTTAAATAAGTTCAAAAGAAAAAATTTACCGGATAACGGTAAGTGATAAATCATAGAGTAGGTGATCTTATCATTTCCTGGAGCAGTATCGTGTGTTTTCAATAATTTAACTAATTCCTGAATAGAAAACGGGGATTCCAGTAAATAATTACTAGATTGAAAACGAGGGGGACAATTGGCAACAGTATCCGGTGTGAGAGAATGTAATAACTCTTTTTTTTTCACGTCTGGTATTACGCTTGTTGAATTACGGCAGCCCTTATACCACCTCATTTTAGCTCACATTTCAGCAATAGATGTACACTCATCAATACTACTGCAGAAATCTTGCCAACTTTTACTTTTAGCTTTCCGTATTTTTTTCCTTGTTTCAGCGACTTTATTTTCTAATTTTTCTAGGTTTTCTGGAGTAGGATTTCTTCTGAAGGTACTTAGAGCCAGTCGTCGTTCAGCTACCGCTCTAGACAATGAAGGACACCAATACTCTTTAGGTTTAAATTTATTAGTAGGATTCGTGCATAATTTGATTAAAGGGATACTTTTATTGGATGCATGATAAATTTTGTCCAAAAAAAAATCGTAGTATTCTTGAATATTGTTAGCAGTACAATTAGAGCTGTCAAAATTAAAAAAAGAGTCTTTAAGTTCCTTTTTATATGCAATCCAATCTGCTCGTTTAAAATTTCTCCTTACAGTAAAATCAAGGCTATCATTAAAATTCAATGTCATTTTAATGATTAGATGATCGCTACCTAAGTTTTCGTTAAGAACTTGCCAATTAAAAAATATCACTATATCAGACGACAAAAAAGAAATATCAGGGGAAGATTTCTGCAGTGTACCGTTAACTAATTTTACCCTAGTATGTTCTCCGTTGTTCAATGACGAAAAACCATGTTCCAATGCTGAATCAAATAGTTGAAGGCCTCTTTGATCGTTTTTAACAGACCAATTACAATGATGTCCATTAAAATCTCCTGCAATTAATGTTTTCCTTGAAGCTAGGCTAAAAATGTTATCCCAATCTGACTGATTTGTACGCACTGTTGATGGACAGTAGATGGATATTATATTTTCTAAATATTTACAATTAAATAGTTTCACATATATTGCTTCTATACCCGGATTAATGTTATTGATGGAACAAACCTGTATACTTAAAGATTTATGAGCAATCACAGCTACTCCTCCATAAGCGTCGTATCTGTCCTTACGATAGATGTTGTAACTGCGAAGATGGATTGGGATGTCTTCTTCCAACCACGTTTCACTAAGTATTGCTATATGCACTTTTTCCTTATTTAATAAAGCGTCAAAGTCTACTAATTTAGGCCGCACACTTTGTGAGTTCCACTGTAGAATATTAATAAACTGTCTACCCATCAAATGTTTTGTATAAGCGTTCAGTTAAATCTCCGCCAGAAAACAAATTAAGTACAACTGATTTACATTCGTCAACTATTACTTTAAGCACAGAAAGTATCTTGTTTTCAAACTTATCCTGAGACAAAATAATATTTTTCAATTTTAAAATTAAATTCCATAAATCAAATTTCCTTTCTCTTCTTTTAGCTGAATCTTCTGTTGTTTCTCGCCTTGTTTCTACATATTCTGGTCCTTCGTTCTCGCTCTCCATCGGAATACAATGTGTAATTTCTATATGATTTCCTTTTAGACTTTTATTTTTATTCTTTCTCTGAGTTGAGCTTTTCTTATAAGTAGATGTTTCTTCTTTATCTTCTTGAATTTTGGCAGTTTCTTGAAGGATTTGACTGTACGTTCTCACATCTTGATTAGCGCTAGATGATGTAGTAGATGAGATAGGGGTATGTACGCTACTTACAGTTTTGTTCAATTGCAGATTATTATTCTTATTGTTTTGTAAGTAGAATTCTAAAGCTTTTTTGTAAGTCACATCTTTTTCGCTCATTAAACGACGTATTTCCTTTTCTTTGATGAAAATCGGGCAAGTTTTATTCAATGCCATATGTGGACCTTTACAGTTTATGCACCTGAAATCTTCAGTTTCACAGTTACTGTGTTCTCCACCACATTTAGGGCAAAAGGTTTTATTAACAGAACAGAATTTCTTTGTGTGGCCAAATTTCCAGCACGCCGAACATTGAGTAACTGGAAACACGAATTTTTCCACCAAGAAGTTAATGCCATAAGCTTCGATGACTCGCGGAATCGACACACTTTTAAAACATAAGCGTACAGTTTCAGAATCTACCCATTTGTTCTCAAAGTTTAATCGCTTCATTCTTTTAGCTGATATTATATCGCAAGGAGCATTCAGGTTTTCTAAAATCTCTTTTTCACTCATATCTAAGTCTACTCCTCTTATAATGCCATACGAGAAAGAACTGTGGTCAGTAAACTGAGCTCTTATGTCTAATTCGGACAGCTTCTTACTTTCTACCAGTTTTTGAGCTTGATGTTTCTCACTAAATGATATAAATAGCCTATAAGGACTTTTATATTTTATCTTACAAATGTTTTGTATACCTTCATTTCTTAGAAGTCGAGCCAAAGCCATTTGTTTCGGTAAGATTTGAGTCGAAAACAAGCACACTACATTCTTGTCTCCCTCTAACTCATCTATTTTTTCTTGTGTTTCTTTATTATTTTCATCATAAGGGTTACCTGACTCACTTCTTATCAATCTCTTCGGTTTCCGGCGAACGACTGTTATGAATCCTTCTTCACTACTTTCTTCACTTTCCCTCCTTCTTTTTTCTCTCGTTAATTCTTCTAATTCCCTTTCACATTCATTTAATATTTCGGTATCACTTTTGTCCTTATCGCCCACATCATCCTCTTCCATTTTTAAAAGGTGGGTAGTTTACAAAAATAACACTCCAAAATCGTATGGATCACTGCCACGTGCGTTCGCTATCGCGTCCTGCGCGCAACTGAGAATGAAATATAAAATTGTACTTAAGATCTTAAAAATATATTGTAAAATTTTAAAATATTTGAATAAAAGGAGTCTCTTTAGGCATTGCTAGTTTAAATGCATAGAAAAAAATAACTTATCGTTCGGTACTGTCAGGCATTTCAAAAGTGACGTTAGAATAATCACTAAAATCAAAATAACCTTTCCTAGCGCCGTGCTTAGCTTTCAGGGAAAAAATGTTTTTTAAGTTAAAACTTGTAACTTACCTTTTCAAAAACATTGAAACTAGATAACTTGACGTCCTGTGGCTAAAAATATAATTATGTTATCAATGAAGGTTTAGTTAATATACTTTTTGGAGGATACATTTTATACTTAACAAATAACTTGTTAGTAACAGTAAATCGAGAACAGATGGACCGATTTGCACGATTTTCGATTTGTTGTTTTTTTTGGTCCCGAATAGGATAAAAGGTTACCATAAAACGGAACCAAGTCTCAAAAATATTCAACTCACTCTTTAGTTTTTTCTTCATTTTCTTTAATAATTACAATGGCTGCTAAATTTGAGCTGTATACCCGGTGAAAGTTTATTCACAGTTATGTGGAGTATTGGCGAGTTTTTTTTTCTTTTCATCTGGTTTGCGATTGGCATTTAAAATTGAAACGTTTCCTTTCGTTTGGTACCTATTGATAATTCACAATTTCTGGTATGACTGCTCTTCATGAACTCTTTTGAATTTAGCTTTAAGAAAAAGTGATGGAAACTTTTTTTTATGTGTCGATGCGATGTAATTGTAGTAAATTTAAAGTTAGCCTGTAACATCCAACTGCTAGGCAAAGGCCTTACCTCAACTATGAGTTTGTTTGAGCCATACTCCACCACGCGGGCTCAGTGCGGTTTGGTGGAGGGGTGTTTGCAAGGCAAGCGAATAACCATGCTGTCAGATGTGATCAAGCCTCTGACTCGGCTTAACGACTAATATCAACCGATATTACCCGAGACGAACGGTTTAACGTGCCAACCGAAACACGTAGATGCTTGTGATGTACGTCACTTATATGGTCGGAATGGTCACTCATCCAAACACGACCGCGCCGTAGTTGCTTCACTTCAGTATCACTACCAAAGCGTCGCTACCACTGCGCTACGAACACCTATGAGAATTAAGATGAAATAAGAAACAAAACATTGCGCAGGAACGGGACAGATTTTGTTTTTTTATTCATCTTTATGAATATGAAATATGACACTTTGAGTATTTAAAACATTCTAAACCAAAATTTATGAATTTCTGATAATAGTCTCTTAGAAAAAGATTATAGGGATCCTTTATCTTTGTTATGTTCAAACATACGAGTCCATTCAGTGACCAAATTGTTTTGTGATAATAATGTATGGAACAGCTGTTTGTTTTTTTCTCAAATTCACAATAGGGGTATTGTAAACGTTTTCATATCCATCAGTGGAGTCTTCACACAAAATTAGGTCACTGATTAAGATTTAAGCCTGCATTTAATAAATAATAGACTAGAACTTATTATATCACAATAAGCGAAAAGTAAAATTTACTAAGTCATTAAATGTTGAATCACTAAAATGGTTCAATGATAACATATTACAAAGTCAAAAACTTATACCATAAACTGTTTCGAACAAATACACATTTCAATTTACTCTAATACACTTTCCAAACAGAAATGAAATGTATAATGAGCAAATATAATTTACGAAACAAATAAAACATCTGAGGTTATTAACCGTCTACGCAAATCGTAGTACAGATTACGGCGTAGCGTCTACGAGACTACGATAAACGCTACCATGCTACGAAATAAGGGAAGGAACCGATTGTATTTTGATACTACAAATTAGGTGGTTGTCAAAAGCGTTATACAAGGTTAAGTGATAATATTTTAACTGTGTATTTGTATACATCATAGAAACAGGACACTAGCATTATTATTTGGAAATTTGAGTTTTTTTTATTTTTATTTTCTCTAACAATTTTTTTTTTTTTTTTAAACAGCACCCTGACGATTTTAAAAGTTATCTATGTCATCGGCTTCACCTCTCTCAATTCAATGCCCAATCGTTATTTTTCTTTAATCTCATACTTCACTTAATAAAAAATAAATTACTGAAAAAAATAATAATCTTAATCCTTAATTTTCTCAAAAACTAGCGTATAAAACCCCAAAGTGTTTTCTACAAAAAATGTTCCATTTATTGTGCTGAATCAGCCCTTTAAATATTATCACTTAAAACGAGGTGACCTTATATATTTTAGAACACTTTATGAAAACAACAAAAAATATTATGTGACATATTTAACGGTATTTTTTTCGGGTTAATAATTTAATAGCAAATGTTTTTAAAGATTTTGATTTTTTGGTGCAGAAAGAAGTGCAGTACCTATAAGTAATTTGCCATTTACGCGTATAAAGTCGCAGTAAACTTAAGGTTAATTGAATTCCTAAAATAAAATTTTAATTAGCAACTATGATAATTACTGTTTAAATTCTCTGAAAAATACTCTAAAAATGTATTACAAGATAATAAAATCATTAGTTTTCTAATTTTACCACTCTGTTGAGTTTAAATTCTAGACACTTTTCATAGTATCCATAACATCGAGCTTAAAAATGACTAGCAATTATGTTTATTCTTTGTAGAAATAAGTAAGTTTTTGAGGTTGAATTTTGGCTAGTTTTATACTAGCTATGCTGGTAATCATTCAGTTAATTTATTTATTTAATAATAAAAATAAACAATATTTACAGGCACACCTGGGGGCTGTGTTTTTGTTTTATGCATTATTATTTTTGTATTTCTAAAGGAAATGTAATTTAATTATATTTGTGTGTAAAATAAATATATATTTTTTCTTATTCTTTTATATTCTTAGACGTAGTACGTACAAAATATCGCGCTGGTTATCATCAAATAAATAAGGCATGCTCATAAAACACTTAAATTTAGGATAATCCAAGGAATAGGTAGCTATTGGTTTATTGAATAATAACACAAGAACACATTATGCAATTCACTTTTAGCTATTTATTTTCTAAGCTATCTACAAAAAAAATATATGATGGAAAACTACTCAACTTTGTCAAATTTTCTAAACATTTCCAGTGAAAATTAAAACTTCTGTCAAGTATTCTTTGGGCGGCAAAATAATAACTTTATATCAGCTAAAGATTTTGATTTTAAAAAGTGTTTTTTTATGAATCCATACAATTTAATGCTAAGGACCCAGTGTACATTTTATTCCTAGGTATAAATATCTTAAGTAAGCTCAAGTGGCAGTGAGCAGGGCACATAACGAGAAGAACTGATGGCCGTTGGAGTAAAAAAGTTTTAGATTGGAGACCCGTCGAACAAAGGCGCAGCGTAGGACGTCCACCGAAAGGACAAATAGGCGACCTTGTAAAGATCGCAGGCTCACACTGATTTCACACCGCTCACATCCGGTCGCTGCGGAAAACCGTTAGGAGGCCTATGTTCAGCAGTGAACGTTGTTGGGCTGATAATGATGATGACGATTTAGTTATTGGAATATACAAAAGTAGGTTAGTAGCAATAAATTAAATAATAGTAATGTATTATTCAGTCTGATCCGACAGTGTTGGTCCGAGAGACAATTCAATATATTGTGTAAGTAACCACAATATTTTGATGACAGCAAAAATAACTTTGTGTATTATAGTATTTGTATGAAGCACAAAGTTATATTTGCGGTTGTTGAAACTGTCTTTTTCTCAAAAAACTACCGGTTCTGTCTCGTTCAAATCAGCCAAATTTCAACTGTATCATGCTAATACTCGTAGTTTTAGAGCAAAGTGGCTCTGATATACAGGGTGACTTTGTTATCAGTACCGAAATTTTGTGTAAAGACTCCACTGATGAATATGAACAACTTTTACTATGGGGGCAATAGTGAAATCGAGAAAAAAAAATCAGCTGTTCCATACAAAAGTTCAATTGGCGCGCGGTCAAAATGTATGGAACAGCTGTTTTTTTTCCCGATTTTACTATTGCCCCCATAGTAAAAGTTGTTCATATTCATCAGTGGAGTCTTTACACAAAACTTCGGTACTGATAACAAAGTCACCCTGTATGGATGTGATAGTCTGTCCGTCTAGACTTGACGAAACTACAAGGGTTCCATTTTTGCCGAGCTACGGAACCCTAAAAATACGAAAACTGATACCGGTTTATCCTTTCTTCTTTTTTTTCTTTTAAAAACATTTGCACAGTGCAATGAAGTATCTGTCCATCTTAGCTACATGTTTGTTCACTACTGAAGACCGAGAAAAGTAGTAAAGTAACAATTTATGCATTCAAGAGCGGGTTGAGATATGTTTGGTGCAAATCTCGCACTTGGCGTTGACCCAGCCAGGGACAAATGGGTATAGGCCACAGTAAAATGGTGAACAGTAGGGCTGGTCTGGTTGAAACACTTAAATGACACAATAAAAATAACAGCCTTAAAATCTTCTAAAAAAGCCTAATATAAGTCTTATTTTCGAGGTAATAAATTCATTTAAAGTCGGTGCATTATGTGCGTAGACTTTGATGTACGTAAGCTTGATTTCTAATACTGTAGAAAGGGTCTCTACAGAGGCAAAAAAAGTATTTGAACAATAGCCTACTTTAAGGAAGAAAACAGCCAAAGATACATATTGAGCCCAGCCTGACGACTAAGTATGTTGACAATAAAAAACAGATCAACCCAGGATTAGAGGTCACTTTTTATCACTGAAAAACTAACAGGTCTTAAAACCCATTATGGATTGACTTGCACCGATTCAGAAAGAAAACCGAGTTTATCTTGTGTACGAACAGGCTTATTAAAATAAGATAAGCTTACCGCACCTATGTTTACTGTTTCGCTGTTTGCCTTCCCCGTAAACGGATTCTTGCGCCGTTTTGCAGGTGAAATATTCTCTTGTTTGATGCGACGGGGTGATCTGTTGTAGTTGTTTCGAAACAAAAGTGGATGTTCAGTGTCTTATTCCGCCAATTTCTGTTTTAGTTACAAAAAAAAAGTTAGTGACTTATATAAAATGTATAGATATTATTATTTAAACTTTATTGCACTGTAATTTGTACAATTAGTAGACTTGATGCTTCTCTGTTAGTCAACCGCTGGGGACTAGTTGTCTCTAATCAACTTTTACCCCTTTCATTACAAGCACTGGGCTGAAACCAATATTATTGTTACCTGATCAATTAAGGCTAGGGGGACTATTAGTATTATATAATTTAAATCACTTCAAAACCAAAACGCACTAAAAGTCTTTCTTGTTCAAAAACACTATATGTTCCTTTAAAATTTGAGGGTTTTCCGCGATCCCGAGCATCATCATATCCAGACTTGGCAACAATGAAACTGACTAGAAAGTATTACCTCAGGGTAATTAAATCAATTTTCAAATCGGTCTATAATTGACTGTGATATTAGGTGACACAAACACTTGACGACCTCCGTGGTGTAGTGGCTACACACGCTGGATTTACGGCGTCACCGCTACGAGGTCCCGGGTTTGATTCCAGGTCGGGTCAATATAGAAATTAAAATTTTCTATATTGTTTCGGGTCTGGGTGTTGTGGTACCACCGCAGCACCGTTGTGTCTGATTTCCATAACACACGTGCATTAGCTACTTACTTTGGGATCGGAGCAATACACTATTGGTAATGTTTTCAATGAGTTAGATCACTTCCAGACAATCATTGGGAAAAGGGGACAACATTCATTAAAGATTAATAGCGGTGTGCAAAAGATGTATCAGTCTATATCATTCGCCTAATATCTATTTTTAATTATCTTTTCATATTATTTCGTTCTAGAACATCTAAAAATAATTAGCCCATAAGTCACCAAATCTATTTCCGTGGCAAATGCAAACTGAGAGATACCCACATAATTAGGGAACACATCGGAACTAGGGATCGCAACTCTGCAATCTTCCGAACCTTTTTCTTAACAAAATGCACATAAATCATCTCGCTCGTAGTAATAAATAATTTCCGAGCGAGTGAGTGCTCGTAGTAGGCCTTGAAATATACCGACTTCATATCAGTGGAAAAGTGCCTTTTATACATTTTTGGAATCACCAACTCTTTTATGTTTTAGGATCTCTGACTTTGCCTAACGAATATTTTATCGACGACTACTTAAATCACAGGTATTTTGTAATAAGTAACGGGAAATTTTTAGTAACAGAAAATGACCTAGAGAATAAGGTACATATATAACTATGCATGATGATGATGAGATACTAAGGGTTATAACCCTAAGTTTCGAATCCGAAACTCACTTTGCAAAGTATAATTTCAAGTACAAATTTAATTTTTATTATTTATTGCACAAACAAAATGAATTACAAATTGTGGACTTATGCACTAAAGCATTATCTACCAGCGAACCATGGGGTGAGCCAGAAACAGTTGAGGCGGCGTAAAAGAACAAGATAACTAACATAATTAAGAATTAACTACAAATACCTGCATAAATACTGCTTAAATAAACCTTATTACATATTAAGTTATTTATTCTCATTGAGAAAAAGAATTCACATAGACTTTTATGGTAATGTCTTGATCGTATTTGGGAAGGATTTCCACTGGGAGACTAATTAAATGATACTCAGCGTTTTTAAAACACATTTTCATTTTATTCTTTGCCACAATATCAACTACTAGCGGTCCCCCGCGACTTCGTCCGCGCGTTTTGAGTTTGCTCCCTCCCCTCCCGTCGCAGCGTGATGTTTTATATCCTAAAGCCTTTTCAATAAATAAGCTATCTAACAGAGAAATATTTTTTCAAATCGGTTAAGCAGTTCCTGAGATGAGCGCGTTCAAACCAACAAACTCTTCAGCTTTATAATATATTAGCGCAAGCGCACGTTGTACTTGAGCTGCGAACATTATTTTGGTGCGGAGTTATGTTAAAACTGTGATAGCTCCTAAGATATTTATTGAAATCAAATGATATAAAGGGCAATTTTGTTTTAAATGAAATGCTCGTGATAATGAATGTATTTATTTTGATAAGAATAAATAACTGTGTGTATAATACACCTCTAAAAATGATGCATTATTTTTTTACAAATTTATTCACATAAAAAAGGTTGTAGTAAGTCAACCATAAAAGATAGACATATGCTGTCGCGGACTTTATTATAGAACTCTTAATGCTGAACAATCTTGTCATACATGGTTTTTGTGTAACTTTAGCGGTTTCCGCAGCGTACGCAGCGGAAACTCTCAAAAGGAATATCTTTCTCCCGTTTTCGCAACATTTTTCATTGCTGCTGTGGTCTTGTGAGTCGTATCTTTATGTTATATAGCTTATAGCCTTCCTCGATAAATGGACTATCTAACATAAAAAGAATTTTTCAAATCGGGCCAGTAGTTTCTGAGATTAGCGCGTTCAAACAAACAAACAAACAAACAAACAAACAAACAAACAAACAAACAAACTCTTCAGCTTTATAATATTAGTATAGATAACGTATATGTCACCGTAATATATTCGATATTATCTTGATTATAACAAATAACCTGAGGCGTGCTAATTTTTTCGCCCGACAATCTACACCCTACAGCTCGCTCAGCCATAAAATTCCTGACAGAAACCCCCGAAGACTTGACAACGGCACCAAGAAGCCACCTCTGTAGGAAGAGCCGTTATATTTGATTCTAGTTTTACTAACTTTATAATTTTTTACTATAAATATTATGGGTCTGTATTCTGTCTGTGTCTGATACCTGAAATATAAACTTCTGCAGTACAGAAAGATTGTACTGCAGAAATTTATATGAACATAGCATACGGTTCTTACTTAAGTTTGAAATATTTTAATAAATGTTCTTGTTTGAATTTCAAAATCCCGTAAGAAGGAATGAGGTTTCGTCAGAACAAGCGCAGGTACAATCATTGTTAGAATATTTGGTCTTGCCAAAACTCTACAGTGACTTTACTTCATGAAATCTTTGTAATATGCTTACAACCTCAGCGATGCAAATATATTTCAATTTCAGACGTAAGAGACGTGTCCTTCACACCGTATAGAATGGGCTTAGGTAGCAAAACTCTTCTCTTGTACTACTTACTCACACTACGATAAACAGAAAATACAGAAATGAATATAAAGCCAAACCTTTCAAGGTGTGTTATAAATAACATTGAGTTAAAAATATCTGAAAATAAGATTTGCAGCCAAATAATTTTAGACTGTCTTTGATATACCTACATATGTACAAAGAATTTAAAAAAAGATGGGCATTCGTATCATCGTGTCAATTTAATGAATATTTAAACTCACTATTAAAAAAATATAGAAGTGAGTTATAAGCTTTTGTTCATGCTTGCTTCAAGGCTTGCTGTTTAAGCTACATTATTATGATTATAATTTTATTTATTTCTATATGTCACCCTTTTTTTGCCCTTTTAAAAATTTAATAAACTCATAAAAAGATAAACGTAAACTTCTTCAAATCACAACTGCAGGGGCACTATATTTGAATCAATACGGCATCGTTTTTTTTTATATTATAGTTCTAAAAAACGCAGTTAAAATGTTCACCGAAGTAAATAAAAAAGAAACTAAATTTTGCAAGTAGTCGTGTGATTTTCACTGACACATAGAAATAAGATTTTCGAACGTAAACCACTCATTATACCAACCAATCACTATTGACGCGAGTGATGCAAAAATAGATTTCCAGTTATCAACAGGCAAAAGTTATACATTCGTGTTTTAGCACCTCATATTCACCTGTACAATTCAAAACTTTTATATTCATCAACAGACGATTGTCAAGTTAACAACCAGAGTAAACGAGGTACGAAACATTTTGTCAGCTCGTTATTTGTTAGCTCAAAAACTCCTAACTATGTATGGAAATTTTGAAACGAAAGCTTTGTTAATGTGAGTACTTAAAATATTACATGAAGAGAAATTTCGCGAAGTTGAGTTGTATTCTTCGGATGTCTAAATGTTAAATGCTGTAAGTTGTGAATAATATTTAGAATAGAATGATGAAGTTTGAAATTATATTCGAATCAAACGGAACCCTTTTTGAACCATTGTGAAATGTATTAACATATTATATTTTTGAAAGCTTATGCCCCTAAGCATTATCCTTAAAAATATGGCTAACTTTTTTTTAAAGTTTCTTTGTGACCAAAGAAAAGTTCTTTTGACAACATAAGCAAAAATGATAGGTAGCTAAGCCTACTAGCAGCTAGTCGAAATTAAGAACAACTTCATTGAATAACCTGCAAGCTGGTTTTTAGTTGTTAGAAATAATTGAGACCAAAATAAATTATTTATATATTAATTATATTATATTTCATTATTTATATTTATCTGCCTCGGTGGTGCAGCGGTTAGAGGGTCGCACTTTAAAGCAACGGCTGCGCCAGAGGTCCCGGATTCGATCTTCGGGTCGAGCTACAAGTTTTTCTGTTCAAAAATTCACAAGGGAGCCCGGAGTTTGGATGTTGGCGGTGTTTCACCCCCGTGCCTCGGAAAGCACGTAAAGCCGCTGGTCCTGCGCCTGAACTCTCTCTGATCGTGTCAGATTGCTGTCCCATCGGGCTATGAGAGTGAAAGGAGTAGAGAGTGCACCTGTGTTTGCGTACACACTTAAGCAATATAATATGTCCCGCGCACTCGGTAAGTCGTTGTGACTGGCCACTGTAGTCGAAATCGGGTAGAGGACTACTATTTATATTGCTGACAGCTGTTGTATTTATGTTAATCTCATAAATTAAAAAAATATGAATAATCATGAAGTAAACGGCCACCCAAAGGTTTAAGACCAATCCAAAAGCAAATGGTTACAGTTTGCCAAATTGAAAAGAATCCTCGCAAAAATACTTTATGATTTTTTCAAGCTGTAATTATCAAAATCGGATGATATACACAAGAGCGTGGCAGCCAGCCAAACACGGCTCTTAACTAAATCACAAGCGAAAAGCGATGTATCATCGCACAATATGACACCGAAAAGTTACATCACACATATTTTATGTAACACGCGAACCACAGCTGGAACGTGTCTAGAAAACTCTCTATCACTTCATTTATAATTAGAAGCAAGTTCAAAATCGTCGACCACTTTTGACAAAGAAACGCAATAAAGTTATAATTAAAATAGTATTTATAGGGCTCCGTAGCCTAATGGCAAAAGACGGAACCCTTATAGTTTCGTAAAGTCTATCTGTCTGTCCGTATGTTACAGCCACTTTATTCTGAAACTATAAGCATTACACAGTCGAAACAATTGCATCGATAAAAAGGAAAGGAACTAAAACAACGCTGAAAGTATATAGAATTTACTTCGTAAGTATATGCACGCTCATATACAATATTTAGTTACAGTGGAAACTTACAATGTTTGGATACATACTGCAGTAGTAGTAGTAGTAGTCCCCCTAGCTGGTTTTGACTACGGTGGCCAGTCACAACGAATAACCGACTGCGCGGGACAAATTATAGTGCACAATTGTGTGCGCTAACACATGTGCTCTATTCCTTTCACTGACATAGCCCGATGGAACAGCAATCTGACACAACCGGAGAAAGATCAGGCGCAGGACCAACGGCTTTAAGTGCGCACCGAGGCACGGGGCTGAAACACCGCCAACTTCCAAACTCCGGGCTACTCTGAGAATTCCTAACAAAAATAATTAGGTACGGACAACAGCACGTCAAGGTAAACACTGCGGTACCTTATGCCGTTGTAATAAGGACTAATTTGCAACAGAAGTGGGTAACCTGAGTGCTGTCGATTGTACATATTTTTGGCCCGCCCCGGGGATCGAACCCGGGACCTTTGGCGCTGCCGCGTCGGCGCTAAAGTCCGACCTTCTAACCGCTGCGCCACCAAGGCAATTAAACATTACAGACCATTAGTCGGAGTAGAACCATCTTTCTCTATACGCGTTATACACAAGCATCGATTCAATCAGTATTCGTCATTCAAACGGCCCATGCTCATCACACGATGAAGAAAACCCCAACGGCCGTATCAAATCGAAATAAACCGAGAAATAGTATCATAAATAACTTAACAAACAATATTCATGGAGAAAAAACGGACAGTCCACACGCGCTTCACTTAGGGAAAACTATTCTAACACCAGTCATACATTTATTCATGAATTGCCTCGATTGCTACTATTGTCATACACATCTGCCAACTTACAGAAATAAGCGTATTGGATCTTATCTTTTTCAAAATACGAATCGGATTGGAATATTTCGAGTTCAGTTTAGATTGGCAATTTATAAGCGAGTTTCAAACCGATTTGCAGTTAAAGAAATTCGTATTTCGAATAACAGAAAGGCCAATATCGTTTGTTATAAAGCTACGAGTAATTTGGTAAGTCATGAAGTAGTCGTTATAAGTTCTTTTAGGGGATTTCGGGTTATGCCCAGCGAACTATAGTTTGATAGTGGGATGTGTCCATAGCACCTTTACGGCTTTTTAAGGATTTCAAACGGCCATGACTTTTTATTGCTTTTCTGAAGCGTCTTTGTGTTATTATTTGGTTCAGAAAGCTTTTGTTACTCCTTAGCCAAAAAGGAATGGTATTTTATGAAACTGTTTAAAATATATTTTACTTGGCGTTTTTGCTCTTCAAACGATTAATTTTCTACAGTTTCCAAAGAATAAGTTGCAAGATGGAATTTTTAGTTCAATTAGCTTGACGACTCCCTAATAATTCTTATATTTTTAACATCGGAAGTTAGTGATAAACAATGAGTTTTATTTAATCAAACCATGAACTGTGTATTGTTAGAAGGTGAACGTTAATTTAAAAAAAAAAATGACGATTAGAGAGCCACTATTGAAATATTGAAACCAAGTGGGAAAAGCTAGCATATTTATAAAGTCGACTGTATCTTCGGTCCTATCTTTTCTTTGTAGGTTTACGTTCAAAGCTATAATTCCATTGTAAGTACTTACAAAGTTTCATTTTAACACTTTGGTGGACAGTGAATGCTATAGCATCCCACAACAATAAAATTTCTATTGTGTCTGGATTACGGTCCACAAAAGTGTTAAATCAAAATAAATACAAGTAACCTATATATAGAGGTTTCGTATACTTTGATTAGTCATTCACTGTTGTCGCTTTATGCAAATTAGGCGCTTGCAAGTAAAGTAGTGCATGCACCATTAAGCGTATTCCACACTGCTGCTTACAATAAGTAAGCACTTAAATCAATTGTCCTTAAACTGTCATTAATGATAAAAACACCAAACGATCAAGTTGAAATAAGATAAACGATCGGCAGACCGATTCAATACAAGCCATACTGCAAATCAAAAGTATATTACTAAAATCTTCAATATCGATGCAAACTTAACATTATTCAACAGCACTACTGAATGGACACTTTGTTTAAAGCGCCTTGAGTTGGGAACGAATAACAGCGCCATCTGTCTCTATTTATAGTGAAAGGGGTTTGGTCACTGGACTTTTATCTAGAGATTTGGGACTCCATTTACGGTTCAGAGAGGTTGTTTGTTTTTAAGAATAAAAGTGTTGAGGACTTCTTTATAATGGATGCATTATTGAAATCTTAACAAACATTTTAACTTCCTATTTTTGGGTGTGGAAAACAAACTATAGTGTTGAACTGATTTTTGGTGCGAATAAATATTTTTGACTCCGAAAGACCTGATGATGTTTTTATAAAAAGAAAATCTAAAAGGAAGCTTGATTAATGAAATCCGATAATTTTGCAAGTGAAACCATGAAGGTCTGCCAGTTAATAATAAATTGATTGAACAAAGACTCCAAAACCTATGATCGTCAAATTTTAAGAGCCCCATTATGAGTCTGAATTGTTTGTAATTGAGAAGTTTGGATTACAGGATTTGTACTAATAAATAATAAATATCCATTGGACATTTCCACACATCGCCATCTAGTCCCGAAGTAAGCTACTCAAAGTTTGTGTTATGGGTGCCAGACAACGGATATAATACTTAAATACTTTTTGTTTATAAATACATACATGATATACATAGAAAACACCCAGACCAATACAAACAGACATATTCATGCAATGAAATTGTACGAGCCAATCGTACATATAATTTTTTCATTTTTAAGTTGACCTAAATAAGTTTAGATTGTCTTGCAATTACGTCAGGCGATGCACATTTGTCACCTTTTACGTAGCAATTATTTGGTGGAACAATAAATCAGTGTACGATCAACACTCGTCGGGATTGGTTATTTAGCTCTCTTCGGAGTACCGCCCTTCAGCTTTCCTTAGCTACTATTTAAACTAGCTTCAGCATACACTTAATACACAGCGGGCCATACATTAGATTCGAGCCTAACGATCTAGCAGCACAGTTCGCGTGTGATAACTAGTGTTTCGTGAGCTTACATCTGTGAACAATAGTCTAAATAAGTGCGAATTTTGTGCGAGTATATTGAAGACAGCAGTGCAGCGTTTTCGTGGGTTGTAAAATTCACAACAGCGAGCAGCATAATCTTCAGCGTGAGTCAGCAGACTCGCCTTGCAGCAGCTATCAAGTAAGATCGTTTATATTTTACTTGCTTCGAGCTAACAATGGCGGAATTTGAAGCACTCTTCAACCGTCAAGGTGAAATCCTTACTGAACTCCAGCGCATTGGAACGAACTTCGGAAAGGATCCAGCGTATCGTAAAACTAATCAATACCTTCATCTACGTATTGAGGTCTTTAGGTAGTCTTTGGGAAGAGTTCAACCAAAATAACGAGCAACTACAAGCTGTCCAAAATAAGACCCAAAGGTACTTTCAAGAGTCTATTTACGAGAAAACTAAAACTTATCACGATGAATTAAGAGCAAAACTTTTAGCATACAAGCCCGTAGGGTCAGAGATAGGTACAACAGCAGACAAGGGTAAAATGAGCGATAGCACCTCTACAGAAGATAACATATTACAAAGTACCAGCACTGACTCCTCGAACAACATAGCGAGACTTTTGTCTCTACAGCGCACTAAGTTTCGAGCTTTTAGAAGACTTATCTCTAGCATCAAGGTGAGTGATATATCAGCTAAATGGGAATTCGGAGACGAGTTACATAATATTCAAGCAAAATGACAGAAAATCGACGAGCTACATCTAGAGATAGATCACATTCTTGAAGATGAGAATGAAGACTATCAAAGCGAATACTACGAGCTAGAAGCGACTTTTCGTCATATAAAACGAGCTCTAAATCAGAAGCTATGTGCTACTGCCCACATTCAGCAAGCTACTCCTTTACTGGAGATACCTATATTTACAGGTAAATACACTCATTGGCCAACTTTTTCGACTTGTTTACTGAACCTATTCATAACAGTCAATTCTTATCAAAAGCGCAAAAGATGCAGCACCTAAAAGGTAGAGTGAAAGGCGAAGCAGAGCGTTTAATTCATCATTTAAACATATCAGCGGAAAATTATGATGTGGCGTGGGAGATCTTGACCCATCGTTACAATAACCCACAAGTGCTCTTCACAACGCACATTGAAACTTTCCTCAATCAGCTTAGCATTAGCAAGCAGATGTCATATGAGATAAAACGGTTGTATGACACCACCACGGAGTGCATCCATGCCATTCACAACCTTGGCGTGGACACCAATGCGTGGGACCCGATACTCGTACATCTTTTAACTAAGAAGCCTGATAGCGATACTTACAGCGCTTATAAAGAAGCACGTAAGTCTCCTAGAGATTTAGCCTCATTAGAAGAACTTATGTCGTTCCTCGAGAGTAAATTCATGGCCCTCGAACCAATTCATAAGCGAGAAAAGGACCACACAAGTAAGCCAGCAACAACTCATTACCAGCTTAAGAATCAATATGCCTCTAAACCTAGCTATAACAAATTATCTCCGAGAGGATTTCAAGCAGCTATTACATCCACGTGTAAATGTCCTTTGTGTTATTTCGATCACGAGCTCTATCGATGCTACAAGTATAAAAACATGCCAGCGGAAATTAAATTGAGGGCAGTTGCAAAACTCAGACTTTGTCAGAATTCAGAAAAATGCACGTCCGTCAAAAGATGCAAGGAGTGCAACAACGAACATCATACGTCGTTGCATGAAGCGTGTACAGGGTCGTCGACCTCGGTGACCCCGCCTACAGCCGATATGAAAGCAAATCTCCCTTCAGCTTTTTTACCACCAACTAGTAAAGCACTCAACAAGAAGCCGTACGTTGCCAACCATGTCAGCGCTAGTGATGACGAAGTCTTGCTAGCTACGGTACTTTTAAAAATTAAAGCCATTGACGGTACGTACGTAACATTACGAGCCCTACTGGATCAGGGCTCCCAAATTACTTTAATATCCAAAAAGGCAGCTCAGCTCTTAGACCTGCCTCGTCGAAAATTCAGCGCATCCGTTTCCGGCGTAGGTATGAGCCCTAAACAAAGTAAGAGTCTAGTGACACTCGAGTGTCAATCTATTTACGGCGACTACGACTTTTACACCGAAGCATCTGTTATACCACGTGTTATCAGCGATCTCCCGAATGTATCATTTTCTAAGCGCCAATGGCCTCATCTCCATCATATAAACTATTTGGCTCAGCGGTGCCGCGTTCGTGCTTATATTATACCACGCAAGAATTCTGGTTTCGAATCCCAGTTGACAAGATGTATTGAACAAATCTTTTTGTGTTCATTATTTTCATCTATTCGTACAAGAATGTCTACTAGACGCAAAGCAATTGGCAATAACAAAAATTCATCTAATACAAGTAGTACCAACAGTGGACGCAAGCTGGCAGGCACGACTACGCTAGTAAAATGCTTCAAGTGTAAATCACAAGTCGATTTAAAAAGTACATTACAATGCTCACTGTGCAAAAACCGATATGAATTCGACTGCGAGGGCATGTCAGAGAAACTTTATCGTTTAATGGAACCTGATAACAAGAAAAAATGGAAATGTAAGATGTGTATGTCCAAGCCCAATAAAGAAACATCAAATGTTACCGTAAGGAAAAGGTTACAGTCCCCCAAACCCACAAACACACTTAATTTATCACAATGTCCACAATCTTCTTATCCACCAGCCACCGAGCAAAATAACTCTAACATGACCACTACATCGGACTCATCCGATGAAAGTTTAGAGACACCCGATCGCTTGTCTAGAAGTGTTGACTACGCACTAACCGATTCGTCATCCGCCCAAGAAATGCAAGATACTATCGAGAAACTAACATCTCAACTAGCTAGCTTACAAAATGAATTTGACGAAACTGTCTTACAAAACAATGACTTACAAAGAATTAATAAACAGTTATCAATTGAGAACAACACTCTTAAATTACTTTGTCAATCAACACTACCTGAAAATGACTCGATAAGAAATAGCAGTAAGAAAAAAAACAAAGGCTCTTCGAAGATATTATCACGTTTACCGCCTATGTCTATGACACCTAAATCTTCAAGAAAAAGTGTCATATCCACAAATAACGACTCCGAATTTAGTCTTATATTAACCCTCCAAAAAAAAATTATAGCACTAGAAACAAACTTAAAAAAAGCAGAAAGTGAAATTCTTAATTTGACAAAACAAATTAACTTGTTAGAAAGAAAATCCTGTCCATCTAAACAGCATACACTAACCTCAACCACACAGACTGAATTAAATACATCTCGAAAAATAAACATATTTGGATCGCAACAGTGCTGTGGACTAGCTTCAAAAATTATTAATTCAAGAGAGAATACTTCCTATGAAAACTACCATACATCAGCATTTATCAAACCAAACGCAACTACAGAAGAAGTTCTAAAAGGATTAGAAACTATCCCAAACTATAATACTAACGATAAAGTTATTTTGTGCATTGGTGAAAATGACTGTAATCCTACGAATGTTTGTATTAAATTATCTATTGCATTAGGAAAAATTCCGACCAATATTATGATTATTGTATTAAGTGTACTGAATAACAAACATCTTAACGTGAAATTGTTGAACAGAAATATCCAAATGATTTGTAATAATTTTAAAAATTGTACCTTTGTTACTATCTTACCGGTAACGAAAAACTACATCGAAGAAACTGCTAAAAAAATTAATTTTGTTATTGACTCCTATGACTACAATGGAAAATTCCTTACTTTTAACAATCGTAGACTAAGAAATAATTTGACAAAAAAATGTAAACTTGATATTAATAACGGCAGTATCTCGGGTAGCAATAGTAACAACAAACCGCGCAAAATGACTCAAACGACCTTACACGAATTCTTCCCACGAGTCTCCGTTAAAGAAAAAAGAAATAATACACAACCTATGCCATGTACGTCATCGACAAAACGAAATGAAGTTATGGAAGGTCAAAGTTCGCAAAAATCATTTTTTCGTCCCCAAACTGAGTAACTCTCTAACGATATTTCATCAAAATATTGCAGGCATATTAAGTAAAACAAATGTTTTTATGGTAGCTTTGGAAGAGCTAAGGATCGGTGGACAGGAACCGGATATAATCTGTCTATCTGAGACTTTTCTTAAATCTGGCGATGAGAAAAATCTACACATTAACAATTTTATTCTCGCGGACTTCTATTCCAGACCTAAAAAAAGGCGTGGAGGAGTTTGCATCCTATGCAAGTTTGACCTAAGCTATAGAAGATTGCCGCTAATCGAGAATCTTGCAATTGCAAAAGTTTTTGAATGTTGTGGTATAGAGCTTCTTCAAGTAAAATGTATTATTATTTGCATTTACCGAACGCCGGATTCTAATCCATATAAATTTTTAGATTGTTTTGAAATTCTATTATCAAAAGTATGTCACAAAAAAAATAAGAAAATTGTCCTTGTTGGCGATTTCAATATAGACATCTTAAAGGAAGGCGATGTACAAAATAAATACTTAAAAATATGTCAAAATTATGGAATCACAATACATATCAAAGAACCAACTCGCAAAAAAGCCTGCTTGGACCACATGATCAGTAATGTTTCCACGGCTACTGGCAAAACTCATCCATTGGGGCTTTCTGATCATGACACAGGTCAAATCCTTAATTTACCCATAAAAAGCATCCAGCGAAATTTCAAAAAGGCATACGTTTTCAAAAGAGATTTTAGTAAAGACAATATGAGAAAATTCGCTGAGGCAATTTCGTCCCTTACATGGACTGAAATATATAATACTAAAGATTTAAATAAGTCATTTGATCTTTTTCATGACACTTTGATTTTATTCTTTGAAATGTGTTTTCCCAAACTTAAAATAAAAGTGGGTCATAAAAAGAATACAATCCATAAGTGGATTACTAAAGGCATAAAAAAATCATGTATCTCAAAAAGAAAACTACGTTTTAAATATTACGCTAACTCAAATCCACATAATAAAATGTCTTATCAAAAATATTCTTCGATTCTAAAAAAATGCATAAGTAAATCACAAAAATTAACAAATGAAACATATCTAAAACAAAGTAAAAATATATGCAAAGCTACATGGAACTTAATCAAATCATTTGAATATACAGACACTAATTATATTGACAAATACATTAATAGTATAAAACAAAATAATACTCACATATTCAACCCCATTGACATATGCAATAGCTTTAATAATTTTTTTATTGACATTTCAAATAAAATACCAAAAACTAAAATGACATCTTATTCTCCAGACATACCTAGTCGTTTAAGTAATAGCATTTTTCTTCACCCGGCCACAAACACTGAAATATTTCAAATAATAAATTCTCTTAAAAATACTGCGTCGGTAGGATACGATGAATTTCCTACAAAAATTCTAAAGTATTGTGCCATAATCTTAGTTGACGTTATCTGCCATTTGGTAAATAAATCAATGGCACAAGGTAGTTTTCCTGAAAAATTAAAAATATCTGTCATATACCCCATACACAAAAAAGATGAAAAAGACAAAATGGATAACTATCGGCCGATTGCATTAATACCAGTAATAGCCAAAGTATTTGAAAAAGCTTTGCACAAAAGGATATCTAATTTTCTTGAGAAACATAATATTTTGTCAAATAATCAAAGTGGATTTCGAAAAGGTAAATGCACTACGCTAACAGCATTCCAATTAATAAAAAAAGTAACTGAATCTGTTGACAAAGGAAAAGATACAACAGGAATATTTTTTGATATGAGCAAAGCATTTGATTTTGTATCTCATGAAATACTTCTCAAAAAGTGCGAAATGTATGGCCTAAGAGGTACAGCATTTGACTGGCTTAAATCCTACCTTCAAAATCGACGTCAATTTGTACAAATAAAATGTTTAAATAATCTCAAAGAAGAAACAACGTTTCAATCCACGGTTTCTATAAATAATGTAGGTGTACCACAAGGAACTATTATGGGACCATTACTTTTTATAATTTATATTAATGACTTGCCATTAGTGACCAATCATCAATGTTACCTATTTGCCGACGATATATCACTAGTAATATCAAAAGAGTCTGACAATTATAACGAAGACATAAACAGTACCATTTCGAGCATAGCTAATTGGCTAGATAGAAACAACTTGTGCGTGAACATAAACAAAACCAAATACATGCGGTTTTTTAACAGGGACCATAAAGGAGAGAATCTAGAGGTACAAATTAAAGGTGAACAACTAACCGAATCGATTACAGTTAACTTCTTAGGCTTCACTATAGACAATCAATGCTCGTGGAAACAGCACGTAGAAAAAGTCTGCACAAAAATTAACCGATTTTCTTTTGCTTTATGGCGCCTAACCAACCAAATAAATCAAAAAGCTGCTTTAATGGCATACCATGGATATGTAGCATCGAACCTCAAATACGGCTTAATACTTTGGGGCAACTCAGTAGACATGGGTGCAGCATTCATCTCACAGAAGCGCTGTGTTCGTGCCATATGTAACGCCTCACCCTTAACATCGTGCAGGGAACTGTTTCCTCGCCTGAACTTGCTTTCGTTACCGTCGATGTACATAATGGAGTGTTGTATTTTTGTCAAATCTCACCCACAATTATTTCTACACAAAGATGACTTTTCAATTAAATCAATAAGACATCAAGGTAAACTATTGCTACCCTCAATACAGACCCAATATTTTAAAAGCAACAGTTACCCAAGTTGCATTTCAATTTATAACAAACTGCCTTATTCACTGACAAAGCTCCCATTAAATGTATTTAAAAAAAGAATATTTGACTGGCTAAAAGTTAAATGTTTTTACTCAGTTGGTGAATACGTTAACTCTAAGATTGACATTTGATTAATAATGATGACATTTAATTTGTGGCAATTTAATTTGATAATAATTTAATTTAATTTAATTTTAAGATATTGATGTATTTGCATGCTATATTTTTATGGCTGAATATGTACGAACTTCATGACATTATTATTTACTATCTTACATGTACCATGTTCAAAAGCAAATAAATGATTATGATTATGATTATAAACTTAGCAGATCCTGAATACAATGTATCAAAGCCTATCGATATCTTGCTAGACGCATCTGTTTACTCCAATGTCATTATGAGCGGACTAGTTAAAGGTGAACACAACGCACCCATAGCTCAGCAAACGAAACTTGGCTGGATCTTATCGGGTAACGTAAAAACTTTCAGCTGCAATGTCGTTATAAATAACTTAGAGGAGATAGCTAAATATTGGGAGATAGAAGAGATCCCTAACACTATTCCTGAACTTACAAAGGAGGAACAATACTGTGAAGAACATTATATTTCATCAATTAAACGCCTGGCAGACGGCAGGTATGAAGTAGACCAATGAAAGAAAATAACGAGGAAAAATTGGGATCAACTAAATCTAAAGCTATTGCACAATTTAAACATCTAGAAAGCAAAATTAGCAAAAATGAAGCGTATTCTCAAAGCTATAAGCAATTTGTATCCGAATATATAGAACTGGGTCATATGAAAGCTTCTAGCGAAAACAGCAACTTTTAATGCTTTTTATCTCATCACGGGGTTATAAAGCAAGATTCTACTACTACCAAACTTCGGGTAGTTTTTAATGCCTCAGCGAAAAGCAGCTCAGGACTTAGCCTCAATGACGTAATGGAGTGCGGTCCAAACCTACAGCAAGACTTACAAACGTTATTATTGACATGGAGACAGTACTAATACATAATTACAGCGGACATAGAAAAAATGTTTCGCCAGATTTTAATCAACGCAGACCATCAGCATCTTCAGTCTATTATCTGGAGAGATAGCTTATACGAGCCGTTACAAGAGTTTGTCCTCACAACTGTAACGTACGAAACCAAAGCGGCTCCATACCTAGCCATGAGAACTCTAAGACAGCTAGCTAAGGATGACGCATCAAAATATCTACTGGCCGCCGCAGCACTAGAAAAAAGCTTTTACATGGACGACCTTCTCAGCGGTCAAAATACATTAACAGCTACGAAAGAATTGCAGACTCAGCTTATCGATATTTTAAAGGGCGCAGGTATGAACTTAATAAAATGGTCAGCTAATCATCCAGAACTCTAACAAACATTATCTACAGAACAACTAGATAAACCATTTGACTTTAAATATTCAGAGTCCCGAAAAAATCTAGGACTACGTTGGACACCCTCGTCCGACTAATTTTCATTTACTAGCAAGCCTGAATTCAACGGTAATTGCAAAACAAAGCGGCAATTACTTTCATCTATAGCTAAACTATTTGACCCATTAGCTGTCGCCACTAACGATCACAGCTAAGCTTATCTTTCAAGAAACGTGGTCAGCTGGATTAGCATGGGATGACGAGATTCCAGACAATATTTCAAAACAGTGGTCTGAGCTCCAAAATGACTTGAAAAACGTAAGTCATTTCAATATACCTAGATACTTAGGTGAAACCCAGCGAGAGTTCCAATTACATGGCTACAGCGATGCGTCAGAGAAGGCATACGCTTACGCGGTCTATCTAGTGGTAGGCGACAGTAAAGGTGAGTGCACATCACGCAGCACAACTTTGCAGCAATTAAAAAAAAAAGTAAAAACCGACTTCAAAACCAAAAGGCACTAAAATATCTTGAATAAACTCTTCACCATTGAAAGGAAAGGAATCCGTTGTAGGCAAACAATTTCTTTTTGGAGTCGGTGCTGTGATAGTTGATGCTTGATGGTCAAAGTGATGGCACCAACTCCAAAAAGAAAACGGATTCCTTTCCTTTCAATGGTGAAGAGTTTATTTCTTCATTTTTAGTGCCTTTTGGTTTTGAAGTCGGTTTTTACTTTTTTTTAAAAGTTTATTTTATTTCTTCATTTTTTGTGATTACATAAGAGGGGGGAGGGGGGAGTTGCACCTTATGATTCTATTTTTTAAGAAGCTACAAATTACCTATCATAAGTTCCGTCATTATAATTACTGAACTCCTAAGCGTTAAGGAGTTCCACCATCAGCTCAGCCCCACAAGATGTTGACTATCAGACGTAACATCACGTCAACATTAAGATTCTAGTAAAGAAACACTATACGTGCCTTAAAAATTTGAGGGTTTCCCTCGATTACACCAAGATCCCATTATCAGATCCAAAAATGGAAAAAATGGGACCAACTAGAAGGTACACCCTCTGAGTAGGCAAACATTTTTTTCGATTCGGTCGTCAAACGACTGAGATATGAGGTAACATACATACAAAAAAAAAAAAGATACAGTCGAATTGATAACCTTCTCCTTTTTTGAAGTCGGTTAAAAACAAAGCTAGCACCTCTTAACAAACAGGTATCACTACCACGCCTTGAACTATGCGGAGCTCTACTTATGAAAGTCGTCAAGTCATCATTTTCCAACACAACATTTCAAGCATATGCCTGGACGGACTTTGTGGTAGTATTGGGATGGATACATGGCGACATATCTCGATGGAAACAGTTTATAGCGAATCGAGTTCAGCAAAAAGTTGAGGTAATACCAGCTACAAATTGGAATAACATCCGTTCTGAGGAGAACGCAGCCGACTGTGCCACCAGAGGGCTCACAGTCTCGAAGCTTCAGAGTAACTCACTTTGGTGGCAAGGACCGGAATCACTAGCTACCTTTGACCCCTCCATCTTAAAAAATGCTTCGTATGAAGCACCAAAACTCAAAGAAAAAAAGGTCAGTGTAAACGTAGCCTTTCAAGAATCTGATTCATCGACATTTATAAATAAAATATTAATAAAAAATAGCTGTATCAGACATGCCATAAAGATAATCGCATGGGTATTACGTTTCACTGCCGCACTTCGACACCGAGCTCTTGAACATGATACCTACCTATTCATAAAGATGAAATAAGAAACCAAAAATTTTGCGCACGGGCGGGACTTGAACCAGCAACCTTTTGGCAAACCGGGCCAAACGCTCTTACCAATTGAGCTACCGTGCTGTTAGTCCGACCCTGCGAAATTTGTGGTTTCTTATGAAAACGTCAATTGCGTGACGCTTAGCGCCATCTAGCCGTCTGTTTATGAAACAGATGGCCCAAGCAGTTATTCTTTACAGAATAAATTCAACTTGGAAATTGATGTCGCTTCGCTATCTATGCTTTAGAATGTTTTTAACACTCACAGTGTCATATTTTTATATTCATAAAGATGAAATAAGAAACCAAAATTTTTGGTTTCTTATTTCATCTTTCTAAAGCATGATACCTACCTGTAGAAATAAACAAAGCTTACTCAATGGTAATAAAACGACCAAGCAGACGACTATAAAAGCCATTTAGATTACTTAAAAAAGGAGGGTTTGTTCAATCAAACAGCAAAACAGCTAATTTGAATCCTTATTTAGATGAAGAAGAAATTTTAAGAGTGGGAGGCCGCCAATCCAACGTCAGCAGTACAGCTAAGCATCCCATCATTCTAGCTAGCCACAGCCGCTTCACTGACCTCATTATAAATTAAGCGCACATGTCCACCTTGCATGGGGGACCATGGCTGACTTTGTCCTATATAAGGGAAAGGTACTGGATCTTGAGCAGAATGAGAACTATCAAGAGGCAGCTTCGAAAATGCGTCACGTGCCGACGTTTCAGCTCTGAAAAAAACCACCAAATCATGGCTGACCTCCCGCAAGCCAGAGTTACCCCCTCACGCCCCTTTGCACATACAGGTGTGGATTTTACAGGTCATGTCGATCTAAAGCTGAGCAAAGATAGAGGAAAAAAGACTTGCAAGGGCTATGTTGCTGTATTTGTCTGCCTTGCGACGAAAGCTATCCACCTAGAACTGGTGTCAGATCTGTCGACACCAGCATTTTTAGCTTATTTCCGCCGTTTCTGCGCACGACGAGGGACACCCCGCCGTATGTACAGCGACAACGGCACAAATTTTATTGGAGCAATGCGAGCATTGAATAAGGAATACAAAGATATTTTACAAACCATCAACACAGACTTCTTCAGCAACATCAGAGACTTGGACATCGAATGGTCATTCGATGCCCCAGCTTGGCCTACTGCAGGTGGGTTATGGGAGGTCTCGGTGAAGAGCTTTAAGAGACATCTAAAACGAGTCATTGGTGAGCAAAAGCTTACTTATGAAGAGTTTACAACTCTTATTCAGCAAATTGAAGCTTGCCTAAACTCGCGTCCTTTATTGCCCTTAACTGAGAATCCTGAGGATGCATACCTGACTTCAGGCCATTTCGTAATAAGAGACTCTTTACTGTCAAGACCACAAGCTGACCCAGATAACATAAGCTTGCCAGCCCGATGGCAATTAATACAAGCAATGAATAAGCAGTTCTGGAAGCCTTGGTCCGCTGACTATCTTCAACACCTTGAGACGCGATCTAAATGGAGACGGCCTACTAAAAACTTAGCTATTGACGATATTGTTGTAATCAAAGAGGATAACTTACCTCCGGGAAACTAGGCACTTGTTAGAGTTCAAGAACTGCATCCTGGGGAAGACGGATACGTCAGGGTCGTAACCGTCAAAACCGAAAGCAATATTCTCAAGCGCCCAGTGACAAAGCTCATACCCCTCCCTATCGACACGTCTAAAGACGCTACGAATTCGAATGAACCTCCAGCATCTACAACCACTAGTAACAAATGTCAAAAGAGGAAAGGTGTCAATCTCAAGAACTGCTTCTCATTAATATTCCTTCCTGTTTGCCTTACTTATCTCTCCATCTATGCAGCAAGATATTATGAGTATCAATTCAACAGCACCTTCGGACAGCACAGCATTATATTTCAATACTAGAAATAAGGATAAGCTTGCTATTCCACAGTTTAGGCTTCGAAAGGTCGGTAATTCTTTCATGGGGAAAGGTAAAAATTTTTTCAATAAACTACCAGAACACATTATTAACTTACCGGTTAATAAATTTAAAACTGTTATTAAAGAAACCCTTATGACGAAAGGGTATTAAAAAGTAGATGATTATTTAAATGATAATAATGTATGGACTTGCATGATCACTACAAACATTGTAAACCTTTTGAAAAGAGGCATTGTCAATATTGACTGAGTTTCTTGCGCAGCTTCTTCTCAGCACTAGCCCACAATTGTCCCGAAGCTGTGGTAGGGTTTATATTGGGACGTGTAAAAGTGCCCCCAGAGGGCATATTTGCATAAATAAATGACTTTTATGACTTTTTTTTATAGAATTTCTACTGTTCAGCACATTCGAGATGAATGGAAGCTAGTAGTATACTACAATCTTACAGGCTACTGGGAAGCATTAACCGAATTGGAGACATACGTCAGACATCTAAAGCGCATGACTATGAAAGCAACTAATTCGCAATACAAGATAGTCACTTATCAGCTAGCACACGAATTAACCGAGATTAAACATAACAATCGCTTTCTACAGGGCCCCACCAAAAAACGCCAGAAGACAGGCTTAGTGAACGGTTTCGGATCCGCAGCTAACTATATAATAACGTATAATTTATTCGGTATCTTAGATGACGACTTCGCTCTGCAATACGCCAAAGATATCGAAAAGATCAGCTATAATGAAAATCATCTCCAACAGCTCATTAAAAATCAGACAACAATAGTTGAAGAAGAATACAACTAATACAGCGCAACGAAGAAGTTATGAATCATCAATTTTTCTTCATTAGCACTCACATGGGGGATATATCTCTAGAACTAAATCGACTGCAACATGACGTCAACAATGACCTTTACATTACGTCATCGGCTTTAGCAGATAGCTTGATTCTTCAGAACCTGAGGAACATACAAACGTCTCTCATAGATACTGTTACTGATATCACTGCCGCCTCGATGCTCATTTGTTCTCGAGCGAGCAATTAGAACAGCGAATTAACTTTATATCGGGACAACTACATAGTGATCTCAAGGTACCCGTAGAATTAAAAAACATTGGGGACCTATACAAGCTTCTAAAAGTATTCTCAAAAGTCTACAAACACTATCTTATAATTGAAATAAAGGTGCCATCAGCAATGAAGTATACGAGCTTAACAAAATCATTACCATTCCTCGTAACAAAGAAGGGACGTCCTACCTAACTGTACCAACCTACCATTACTTAGCGTTTAACTTATGTAAAGATGCAGCTATATTTATATCTGAATTTGATCTAAAAACTTGTCTTCACGCATCCAGTGACAAAATGCTTTGTAACTTGAATAAACCTATTTATGACCTGAACATCAAGCAAAACATATGTGACCTAAATCTGCTAAATCTAAATAAAAATACTTCACCGTGTACTTACGAGCGATCAACATGTCATAATAGGTGGGTCAAGTTACACAGACAGAACGTTTGGTTGTATTCGTGTTGCAAGGAATGCAACATTCGCACATTTTGCCCAGCTGGTACTGCAATCAACACAATAGCGGGCAATGGTCTACTCAAAATAGGTCAAGGTTGCTCTCTCAAAGGAGAATCGTTTACGATACACGCTCATAACGACTTTGTGAGACGGTTAAATATGCAACCCAGTATCGAAGCCCCTCAGCTATCATTTTTGAACAGACTCATCAACACTTCAGCTCCTGCCTACGAGTTCACCACCGAGAATCACACTCTAGCTTATCATGAGATAATGAAAGAAATACACAACTTAAAACAGAAGTCAACGGCGGACTTAAGCGTACATGACATCCATCAGTACTCCATCAGCTATGGTGATACTGCTGTTATTCTGATAGCAGTAGTAGCAGCAGTGATTCTGCGAATTTGAAGGAAGAAACTTAAGCTTGCGCACGTGAGATCTTCAAGTCGCATATCAGCTCCCCGTTGGGAGACCTCAGCGAGCGTCGGTCGGTCGGTCGGCGAAGAGTCTGGAGGTTATCAAGTGCAATCTGAGTGTAGTGATTTACGAAAATCAGTGAGCATGGGCATTTTAAGTGTAGACAGGCGTCCGGCGCCGCCTAAGCCCCCGCGGGCAGTGTCGATTTCTATTCCATGTGAGTCCCTCGGTGACATAATCACGCAAAACGGCAGTGAAAATATTTCAGTGTGATTTTATGGACTCTAAGCTCTATTTGTTATTTTCATAGAATCTTTAAGATTAGCATAACATTGTATCGTTTTTAAGCATTAAGCATTGATTATAATTTTTAGCTGTAGCGACAAAAGAATTAAATATACAATTTTTAAGCATTAGCGCTTGTTTCACCTATTTAGTTGTTATTAAATCTTAGCAATTTAAGCATTTTGTAAAAGTAAATACTATGTGCTAAATAGGAACAAAACTTGTTTATTTTAAATAAGTTATTACATAGTTTTAGAATATTTTTAAAAGATCATATTTATAATAAATGGGTTGGTTAATGTATTAAGAACATAGAATAGTTAATTTTATGAACTTACTTTATATGAAAACACACGTAAAACTGATAAATAGTCAGCTCCTTGATAAAACTTCATGTCATTTCTAATAACTATGCTGGGTCTTTAAAGGAACAGTAGGAACATCTGGGTTAATAAATATTGGACGCCAAACTCAGACATTGCTCATATCCCAAAGAAAGTAGCTAATGCACTTGTGTTATCGAAGTCAGATAACGGTGGTACTACAACACCCAGAGCCGAGACAATATAGAAAATTTTGATTTCTATATTGACCCGACCGGGATTCGAACCCGGAACCTCAGAGTGGCAACGCCTTGAAAACCAGCGTGCTAAGACTACACCACGGAGGTCGTTGAACATTCACATAACATTGTTTCGAGTATTCAAGTGTGTGCGCATTACACAAGGGTACTCTCTGTTCTTTGAATCTCATAATTTGGTGAGCCGTCGGATCCGACATGGTCGGTGAGAGATCAGGCGCAGGACCAACGGCTTTACGTACTTTCCGAGGCACGGGAATGTCATCACCACTAACTTCCTAACTCCGAGTTGTTTCTGACTATTGTCAAGACAGAAAACCCCAGAAAAAAAATTGGGCCAGGATTCGAAGCCAGGACCTCTTAGGTTGCAATCATTGTTACTAACCACTAAAACAATAAGGCAGTCCTCCTCTTACTCGTATACATAAAGTCTTAAACCAGAAATAGAAGTCTAAAGTCATAGTAGGTTAGCTTTAAAATTCTGTTTTTTTGTCAGGAATTGCCTTGTACATACCATGCCACCTGCAGGGTCACTAGTAGATTATGTGGGGCTCCCCCACTCAGATAGGGTGGGTATGCTCACTTAAATCAGACAGTGTTTACCGGTGACATTAGTGAAGAGAGAGCCTAGAGCTAGCAACCTGTGCATTTGCACTGGGCATTTTTCTGCCTTCTGGCTGTGGCTCGCTGTGCAGCGAGCTCCACCCGGCTTCAGGGGTGGGGGGATTAGCTTGTAAATTTAAATCTTTATATTTAACTTCATACAATACCCACCTTTTATATTTTATTTAAGTCACATTCATGTTTGTAACATTACCAGCGCAAGTTTTGCAACCTACAAAAATAGTTCGCAGAATGTTATTAAGCTACTTCCGAAAGATCCGGGTCATCCGGTCTACTTTATTGGGCAAACCGGATGAAATGTTCGTGTGACGTTCCATTGAATTAGTTCAACTGTGAAGGTCTGAGAATACACAAGCCGTGTTTCCTTCGCAAAAAATTCGAGTGGTGAATTTTTTTACGAAGTAGAGCACATTTTCAAAAATATTGTGGTAATGCTTTAGAATGTTTTTAACACTCACAGTGTCATATTTTATATTCATAAAGATGAAATAAGAAACCAAAAATTTGCGCACGGGCGGGACTTGAACCAGCAACCTTTTGGCAAACCGGGCCAAACGTTCTTATCAATTGAGCTACCGTGCTGTTAGTCCGACCCTGCGAAATTTGTGGTCTCTTATGTAAACGTCGATTGCGTGACGCTTAGCGCCATCTAGCCGTCTGTTTATGAAACAGATGGCCCAAGCAGTTATTATTTACAGA
This sequence comes from Pyrausta purpuralis, assembly GCA_963924145.1. Taxonomy (NCBI): domain Eukaryota; kingdom Metazoa; phylum Arthropoda; class Insecta; order Lepidoptera; family Crambidae; genus Pyrausta; species Pyrausta purpuralis. The sequence goes on from OZ001657.1 coordinate 22,067,960, forward strand.
ATAAATTCAACTTGGAAATTGATGTCGCTTCGCTATCTAATGCTTTAGAATGTTTTTAACACTCACAGTGTCATATTTTATATTCATAAAGATGAAATAAGAAACCAAAAATTTGCGCACGGGCGGGACTTGAACCAGCAACCTTTTGGCAAACCGGGCCAAACGCTCTTACGAATTGAGCTACCGTGCTGTTAGTCCGACCCTGCGAAATTTGTGGTTTCTTATGAAAATGTCAATTTCGTGACGCTTAGCGCCATCTAGCCGTCTGTTTATGAAACAGATGGCCCAAGCAGTTATTCTTTACAGAATAAATTCAACTTGGAAATTGATGTCGCTTCGCTATCTAATGCTTTAGAATGTTTTTAGCACTCACAGTGTCATATTTTATATTCATAAAGATGAAATAAGAAACCAAAAATTTTCGCACGGGCGGGACTTGAACCAGCAACCTTTTGGCAAACCGGGCCAAACGCGCGTAACGTTTCGCTATCCAAATAGTTTTAAGAATGTTTTGAAAATTACAGTGTCATATTTTATATTTTTTAAGATTTTCCTAACTGCTCTCTCTGTTCTTTCACTATCATTGATACGATGAGACGGAATGACCAATGACAGATAGGGCGCAAGACCAACGGTTTAATGTGCTTTCCGAAACAAGAGGGTGTTATCACCACCAACATCCTGCCTCCAAGCTGTTTCCGAGTCTTTTAGAAAAATTTAAACTCAAAAACTAATTTCGGCCATACCCGGGATTCGAACCCGGGACCTGTTGGGTAGTGACCAATGAATTCACCGCTACACCAACAAATTTCCCTGATGAGTGTATGATAAAGATAGACAAAGGGTTCCCTTTGTCTGTGCAATGCGTGCTTGCGTTGAATATTATGTGCATGTTTCGGAATAAAAATTCATGCAATTCATGAGCAGAAGGCTAAATTTGGCTCAACGTATGACGACGAGGGCAAATGATAATAAGACTAGAAATACAAATTGGCTACTTAGCGCGAGAAATAAACGAATATTACGGAAACGCACGGCAAGAAAAGTAATGGGGAGGTTATTATTAGCGAATTCTCTATCATTTTTTTCTTGTTGAAGGCTGTCTCTGGACCTTTGGTAATTTGTTGATGATTTTCGAAAGATAAGTTTTATTAAACGTAAATGCCAAATTAATAAAATTCTAAATAAAGTATTATAATAGATAACTGAAACTTTTATTCATACAAAATGTTCCTCTCATATGTTAGGTACACGATGAATTCCGATCCTAGTCGGCCCCACATATTTAATTAGTTCTGTAATAGTATACTTATGCACTAAACCATATACTCAGTGTGTTACTTATGTAACTCTAGTATTTTAACTAAATCACACATTTACTTCATCATATTATGTTCAATAAATCATAATTTATACAGCTTTAAACTTTTGTTATGGAAATGTATGTCCAACATGTTGAATGTAATTCGACTGTAATTTTAAAATTATTTGGATTTATCTTAAGATGATAATTTATTATAAGAATATTTTATAATTTAAATTAATTACTTAAAGATTATTAGGACACTTATAAGATTTTTATGTCTCCGTATAACAAATGTTTTCCACTGTATTTCTACAGTAGTTCAGGGTTTTGATTTGTATAAAATCGAGACGCATGCCAGAATATGTCCTCTCTATTTGTACTCTCACTCACTTTGTGCCCCATCTTTGTGCTATTTTGTTGGAATAAATCTATTGGAGGAGAACTGAAGATGGATACTACGTGTTATTATTCAAGCACCCCACACGCGGTCACATTTTCTATATCTTTCTATTTATTTATTAAATTTGAGTCAAAATTAGATAAAAATATTTAACAACTTTAACCGCCTTCAAAATACTGACTAAACAGCTTTTAATAATGCATTCGTGTTTTGTATAGTAGGAACAAATTCTTTTAGAGTCGGTGCATGATGTGTGTGCACCGTCTCCAAAAGTATTTGTTTCTTTATTTTTTTATATTTTCATTTAATGATTTTTAGTTGTCATATTTCAAAAACTACTGAACCGATTTTGATGAAAGTCACATTGTACCCTAAGTTGAACTATACAGACAAACATACAAATACACATACATAAACTTACAAAATTTCGCTCACTTGCTAGGGAGCCAATTCCGATGATATCACATACATAAGGGTATAATTAATTACCCATTTTTTTTGAAGTCGGTAAAAAGTGGTATTTGGTACAAAGTTAGTTGGGTTTTTTTCATTAGCTAAATAGCATTATCACAGTTTAAAAACTTTTCAATACGTACTCCAAATTGTACCTAACATTGTACCTAATGTATACCTAACGTTCAGTTAGATTTTAGTATAGTACAGTCGCCAGCACTTCAGGTTATCCACTTTTGTTGCAAACTAGCCCTTATCACAACTTCATTAGATACCGCAGTGTTTACCTTGACGTGCTGTTGTCCGAACACGAGTAGGTACCAAAATCTTTAGAGGATTATGTAACTATTGTATTGTTTGTCCTATTATTTCGTTGTTACCTCACAAAACGATTGTCTTTGTTTCAACGGTGAACGCTTTAATTAGCGCGAACGTGACGGATTAACAGGAAACAACGCTGACACGTTTGGTAAAATGTTGGTATTATTTGTTACGTTTCGTTCTTTATATGCGTACAGACTTATTTAGTAATAAGATGTTGCTCTTTCGAACCCGGAATCATGACTACTACAGTCAAGATTACGGGTTTTAAAAAATACAGTGATAAAAGTTTTGCTCTTTTCTGTCTCGTTCGTACACATCGTTCTGTCGATCATCGGATAGCGCTCAAAAATTCTAGACAAATTTCGTATTTTCGCTATTTTATTTTGCACCTGTAAGGATAAGATCCTTACAGGTGCAAAATAAAAGTCTTAAATATTTGGGATCGTTTCAATTTTTAATGAATAATACTCAATAATTAAAAACACGCTAACACGAATTTTGACACAGCGTATTTTGAACGCCATTGTGTTCGACATATAAGTAATGTCAAGAATTTCACCGCATTTTTAAAGTACTATTATTGTATTATACACTTCTGGACACATCTTAAATGGCCACCTTAGAGTTTAAGTTCGATGGCCCCTACCGAAATATGATTGCTAGATTGAACAAAAACTGTTGATGCAGTTTTAAACCTGATACATTTTACCATCTTTTTCGATGGTATTGTTTTAAATTTGAATTCAGAATACCATACGACATGGAGCTACGCCTAACAAGTCGGATATGCGCCTCGTTAAAGGCAATTGATTTTTGAATAAAACACATGTTCTATCAAATAAAGGTTTAATTTAATAACGCGTGTTGCCTCCATGGGCATCTACCACAGCTCTCATACGATTAGGCATAGAGTTTATCAACCGCTCTATGAAATTTTGAGGGATCATCTCCCATTCCTCTTCTATGGCAGTTTTCAACTCCTGCATCGTCTGTGCAACTGGCTGACGAGCCCTAACACGTCTTTTTAGCTCGTCCCACATGTGCTCAATGGGGTTCATATCTGGGCTTCTGGCTGGCCAGTCCATAACTGTGATGTTCACACCCCAAAGATATCCCCTGACGATGCCGGCCGCATGGGCTCTTGCATTATCATGCATAAAAAGGAAATTTGGGCCCACATAGTCCGCGTATGGTATCACGTGAGGTTCTAAGCACTCACGAATGTACCTTTCAGCATTTAATGTTGGCAGCCGTGGTCCTGTAACAACCTTAAGTTGAGTTTTGTCACTCGCGGATATACCGTCCCAGACAGTCCACGAGCCACCGCCATAAGCAACCCTCTCTTCAAATCAGCATTGTGCGAAACGCTCTCCATTACGTCGGTAGACCTTCTTCCTTCCATCATTGCCATGTAACACAATTTTAGACTCATCAGAAAAGAGTGCACGGCTCCAATCTTGCTGTGTCCAATTTAAATGACTGCGTGCGAAATGAAGGCGCGCTGTTCGGTGGGCTCGCGTTAGTTTGGGCCCATTAGCTGACTTGTGTGGTACCATATCGCGTTCTTTTAACCTTTTTTTAAAAATTTCTCAAACTGGTCGTCACGATGAATTGATCCTGCCTTTCAGTTGTGACCCAAAATCGTGGCCTTCCTTGACGACGAACAAAGCCGCCAGTCTCTAGGTACCTCCGATAAACATTTCGGACCGCAGATCGACTTAAATTAAGTTGAGCACTCACGTTTCTTTGGCTGTGTTTGGCCTGAATAAGTGCCACAGCTTGGACGGCGACTTCAGGTGAAGTATCCATAGATTATTGATAGAAACTCACCTTAATGTTAAGAATAAAGTAATGTTTGTTGCAAAACCAAAGATATCAATCACTTTTTCAAGAATTAAATCCAAGTAAACCAATAAAACCAAGTTTTCTTAGTATTCGATTGTTTGATATCAACAAACAGGCTCCAAATTGTCTTTTGTTCCTTTAAATTCTGTGTTCGAAATTAAAAAAAGACTATTGAATGAAATTGTGAATGTGCCAGGTTCAAAACTGCATAAAAACTTTTTGCTCGACCTAATATAAAATTTTAGCTAGGACCAAACGAAACTGAAAATACAAGGTGGGCCAAAAGATGTGTCCAGAAGTGTATAACTCTTTAATATTCTTCCCTTTATCATTTACGTGATGGTGTGGTACGTAGCCAAATTTTTGACCTTTGATATGGCAAAAGTATTAGTTTATCATGTTTAATTTTCTTAGAAACGTTTGCCTTTGGCAATGTTATATTATTGATAATTGTAATATAACATGATAATGTACATTGTATACAATTTAATTAAGATACACATGGATGTGAAATTATATTAATCTTATATGTTACTAAAGCCTGAGCTGGAATTGTGTAAAGCAATCGTATTCATTTGTCAGATCATACCGTACGTTTGAGACTGTCAAATAATTACAATTGCTTTACACAATTCCACCTTTGATTTTTAGGGTTCCGTAGCCGAAAGGCAAAAAACGGAACCCTTATAGTTTCGTCAAGTCTGTCTGTCTGTCTGTCTGTCTGTATGTCTGTCTGTCTGTCTGTCTGTCTGTCCGTCCGTATGTCACACCCATTTTATTCTGTAACTATAAGCATTATCAAAATAATAAAAAATAATGACACTTAAGGGGTGGCTCTCATACATGAAAAAAAAAAAATTGTCAAACCTATGCGTGTGGGGATAGGTCTTTTAAAATAACATAGAGGTTTCTAAAACCACTTTCTTTTAAAGTCTAACGTTTCATAGCTAGACGCTTCCAAAGTGGTAAAATGGGCGCCCCCCCCCCCATCTAATTTCTAAACCAAGCAAGTGTAAATTTTGAAAAAAATATATGATGTAGATTTTAATAAATACTTTCAACGAAAATTGGTTTGGACGATATCGAACAAGTAGTTTTTGAGATATAGCACTTTTTCAACAACCGCAAACATAACTTTGTCCTTCATACAAACACTTTGAAAAACAAAGTTATATTTGTAGTCAACAAAATATTGTGGTATTTTACTAAGTAGAAGTAAATGGATTCCCTAATTCAGTTAAAGTTGGCACGGACTCGCGCACTGAGGGTTCTCAGTGCGCGAGTCCGACTCGCACTTGGCCGGTTTTTTGAAAACGTAACCTATTTTTCTGCAATATTTTATGTAAATTTAATTTTATAATCCGTTGTTTTATACTTATTTCGTCGGATAAGTCTTATCTAACGTTGTTTTTATCAGCTGTCAATCGTTTATAGAAACGATGGATCTAAGTGGCAATTCTCGCGGCAATCGAACTTTTTTCATGTAGTACCTAATTCGATTGCCAGTTTAACCGTTTTACCTAAAAAATCAAGAAAAATATCGACACGTTCAAACTATATCACACAAAAGAAATCGAAATTCATAGAAATCCTGACCCTGAGAAATAAATAAAAACTTTTTCTTCGACGAAAAAAATTCGATCGGTGAACTTTTTTCGTATACGAACGTAAAAAAAAACTCTCTGTTTTTTCTGGCAATTACAGCGAAACTTATTTTTCAATCTTTTATAAAAAGCCAAATTAACGTTTCGTTGCATTATAGAAACGAGTATAACCTGTATTAGATATCAGATCTTAAAATCTTGTTTCTATACGCAATAAATTTCATTTAATTTCAGGCAGGCTTTTCTTTTCTTAAAGAATTTAATTTTTCACGACAAAAGCTTAAATCTATAGAAATTGAGTATCATCAAGCAGAATATTGCCTGCGATTTGCGTATCAAAATCTTTTAAAAGCACCTATCTCCTTGTGAATCTAATAAAATACCCTAATAATTATTTCATCTCCGTATCTCGTTGGGGTCGCGTGTGAAGGGATTCTACTTGAGCAAAATAAGCAACTCACAGACGAAATAATAAACGCATTTGTTTTCACTAACGAATCATACTTTGTGTGTTTGTTGGGCCGTAATAAGCTTAGCTAATAAAATAAGAGAGATTCGACTTTGTAATTTTGTTTTCCGTGGAAATCTTTGCCGAATCTTGAGTTATGACGTCATCGTTATGGGATCGTTTAGGTAATTTCCGGGAATTTCTAATTTCGTAAGCTCAACCGAATAGTGTTCATCATGAAATGGAATTTGCTGCTGGCTGAAGTATTCTACGAAAAGCGGGACTAGGTTGTAGGTTGTGACTGGGGCTATATTTCTGAATCACTTGCTTGGATATGGCGAGTGATTTTCGGGAAAAAAAAACCAAGTAAAAATCAACGAAAACAGAGCACAATATAAACGTAGTAGTACTCCCAAAATTAAATCATCTTATTTCAATAACTACAGTGTGGAATCAAACTGGTTTTCAATGGAAAATCAGACCTTAGCCTTAAACAATGAATATTACACGACATTTTGATGCAAATGATTAAAGAATAAGGCTCCTGGGGCCCTAAAATATTACCTTACTTGCACATCATTTGATAAAAGTATCAGGCGATTTATTGCTCATGTAAATACTTTTATTCTTTTAAACTATTAAAAGCGGTCTGTACCGCTCGTTTCAAAACGTTTGACCTCGCTTCGAACGCCTCAAAGGAATCTGTATTAATTGTATTTGTAATTAGAAAGAACCTTTTAGTTGCTTGATCTCAGTAGAAGAAGATTATTTTTTTTTTGTGTGGGTAACTAAATATGATTAGAACTATAAAGTGATTATGGCATCTGAAATTGGTCGACCGATCATATTTCAAATATCTGATTTTGATCTGGAATTAGAATTAAAATTGGTCGTTTTATACTTATTCAGTCGGATAAGCTTAAGTTGACATTGATAAAGTCGGTTCTTAACGAAATAATTGACCCATTGGGTTAGTCTATCTCGTTTATTTAGAGTCGATTTTACCAATATCAGATAGGACTTATCCGACCGATTAATTATATAACGTCCGATTTTAAATGTAATTTTCATAAATGATTGCTGACTATTTCAAATAAGGCGTGTTTTGTTGTATTTGACGAATATTCCTTAGCTGACATGGTAACATCGAGACCAAAAAAATAAAGACGCATTTACTTTAGTTCTAAGCCGTAGTATCTACGCCCAAATAAAGCTCATAATGCAACGACTTAAAGCTCAGTTCTAATGCTTTTAAAGCCGGCAAAAGTACACAGGAGAAACCTAAAATAAATTTAAAATATCATAGATAAAGTGATTAATTAGGTAGGTGCATGCACGTAACAGCTGGCGCAGGCGGCTGCAATCTGCATAAAAGTTTTATGCACAAATTACAGTTCTGCTCACACGCCTGAGCGACAATCGCGGCCAGATGTGGATGAGCTAGGGCTGCCATGTTATTATTAATAAACAATAATAACTGACCTAAACTATTAATAATAATAGTATTATCATCATCATTATCAGATAAACGGTTTGTTTTTAATCGTATTAAAGTTATCTTTATCACTATTCTTTTCTCTTTTCTTGCCTCTATAACTTTATTTGCACCGCCTGTATATGTATTTTTCTCTGTTCTGACCTGTGGTTGACTGGTAAAGAATGCTTTTCGCATTAATTCCGGTATATGCACAATTTTATATTTGTGCGTGAGGTTTTTAAATAAATAAAAAAGTCCTCAGTTGAACAAAGGCATCCCCTAACGTTTCCCACAGCAAACTGTTTCAAACGGTATGCGTCCAGTGAAATATTACCTATGTAATGTACCGTTACCACGAGTTTACAGTGGTTTTACTTGCTAGCGACGACGTAAAAAATGTATATGGAAAATTGCAAAGCACCTCTAGCGGTCACTTGAAAAACTAAAATTTTCCATTCAAAATGTTACGTTGCTTCGTCTCTAGCGAGTAAAATCGCCCTAAACCCATGGTATCGGTGCTGGTATTAGTAAAGAACATTAGTTATAGAGTTATTAACATTAGTTATATATACAAATATTATATAGCTGAAGCGTTTGTTTGTTTGAACGCGATAATCTCAGGAACTACTGAACTGATTTGAAAAATATTTTAGTGTTGGATAGCTCATTTATTGAGGAAGGCTAAAAGCTTTACAATATCACGCTGCAACAGTAAAGGACTTGGGAGCAAACTCGAAATGCGCGAATAAAGTCGCGGAGGACTGCTTGTCTTATTATATCAGACATTCATACTAGTAGGAACTTGTAAAATAGACAAAATGACGCAACATACTTCTATGTCCAGATTCAAGTAAATACCTATTAAAAATAATAATTTGCATGATCCAACTGGATATCAAACACGGGGCCTCCCTCGATAATGTCAGAGATACGTCATTGGCATGCAAACCTTTTCAAGCTTCCTTTTCACTTATAAAGATATAATAATACATAGAAAAAATATAATCTGGTTTGGAGCGATTTGAGAGATGTATATTTTTCACCCCCCGCACGCCCATCCACCCCCCGGCAGTGGTAGGAGATCCCACACAAAACTAAGAAAAAATAAATCAAATTAAATACATTTATTGTGGTCAGTGCAGAAATGATCTTGGCACTGTTTGAGCACCCATAGTGCATAGTTAAATTAAGTAAAATCATACTTATATTATTTCTTCAAATAATTATATACTTTATAAATATTTATAGTAGGTTATTATATATATGGACGACGATGATTCTTTTTATTCTGCGCAGGATGTTTCCGAGTGTGATATAAGCAATGACGACTCATTTCATAATTTACTCACTCTTAATGATGTTTTGAAACAAACCTTTGACAAATCTAAAAGATTTTTTAATATCTGTCACATTAACGCACAAAGTATTCCCTGTCATTACTCGGAGCTGCTTGAGTCCTTTTCGCTTGATGCCTTAGACGCTCTCCTCATCTGCGAGAGTTTACTAAAGCCGGAACTTGATTCAGCTATGTTCGTACTTCCTGGGTACATATTGATCCGTAATGACCGCACGGGCAAGGGTGGCGGTGGCGTCGCTATATATTTACGTTCCCACATTCCCTTTAAGGTTTTGGCTGCGTCTCCTGCTCCCTACCATGCTTCAGCCGAATATCTATTTATAGAGGTAATTATCAAAGGTGTTAAGGCGGTTGTAGGCGTTGTTTACTGCCCTCCGGGAGTCAGCTACATCGAGGATCTTGAGTTTGCCCTGGAATCAATCAGTTCTGAATACACTCATCAAATAATCATGGGTGATTTTAATTCAAACCTTCTTGGTGATTCACCAACGGCTGCTAAGCTGCTTTCCCTCATTGACTCGCAGAATCTCACAAATCTCCCCCTTAAAGCCACTCATCATAACATTGATGTTTCCGATACCTGGCTCGATCTTATTCTCACGTCTTCTCCAACCAATGTAATCACGCACGGGCAGCACCCCGCACCTGGTTTTTCACGCCATGACCTTCTTTACCTTTCCTATAAGCTCCACACCACTAAACTCAAACCCACTGTGGTGCACATGCGCAATTTTTCTCGAATTGATGTGGAAGCTATCAGAGCGGACGCGGCTGCCCTCGACTGGGGGTCAGTTCTCGAAAGTGTCTCGATTGACGACAAAGTTGCTCTGTTCAATGCCAACGTACTGTCGCTTTTTAATAGCCACGCGCCAGTTCGACCAGTCAAACTTAAGCGACCTCCAGCCCCTTGGATCACTAAAGGAGTGCGCATGGCTATGTCTAGTCGCGACCGTGCTTTTCGGACGTTCAAGCGTGACCGCTCTGATTTGAACTGGAATAAATTCAAAACTGCAAGGAATCGCTGCAATCGAATGGTGAGATCAGCCAAACGGAAATATATACACGAAAATATTTCTGAGTCGTCACCAGCAGATGTCTGGAAGTTCCTCAACACCCTGGGAATTGGTAAGGGTAAAATTGACTTTCCCCTTCCTACATCTATTACGCCCGATGATTTAAATACTCATTTCTCCTCTGCTTCTGTTTTAGACACGGCAATCAGATCCAATACTATCTCCGAAATTTCTTGCAAGCCTCGCCTTGACCTCGATCCGTTTTCTTTTACCCTGGTATCAGTCGATTCCGTCAGGAAATCTATCCTTTCGATCAAATCTGGAGCTGTTGGACCCGACGATATCAGTAGGGCTATGATCATCATGATTTTGGATGTAGTTCTTCCTTACATTACCCACATAATTAATTACTCACTCGGATCTGGATCATACCCCACTGAATGGCGCAAAGCCTTTGTCATCCCTCTACCCAAACTTCCCAACCCTACTTTTTTAAATAATTTTAGACCAATTTCAATACTCCCTTTCCTCTCTAAAGTTCTCGAAGCTGTTGTCCATTCTCAAATTTCAAAATTTGTTTTTACTAATGATCTTTTGAGCCCATTCCAATCTGGCTTTCGCCCCGGCCATAGTACCAGCACCGCCTTACTTAAGGTAACTGAGGACATTCGGAAGGGCATGGAGCGTGGTGAAGTTACAGTGCTTGTCCTTATTGATTTCTCAAACGCTTTTAATTCTGTTGACCACGAAGTCCTACTCTCACTTTTAGCTTATCTTAATATATCTTCCGATGTTCTAAATTGGTTTGGCGCGTACCTACGGGGGCGGCAGCAAGCTGTTCGCGTGGATAAGACCACTTCCCGCTGGCGAGACCTTCTCACCGGAGTACCCCAGGGAGGCATTTTATCACCTTTACTTTTTTCTTTATTCATTGACTCTATAACACACGACATTGGCTCCACTTACCATTTGTATGCGGACGACCTGCAGCTTTACCAGCACTGCCGAGTTACCGATTTAAATCAGGCTGTTCAAAACCTTAATATTGATCTCCAGCATATACTGACCTGGTCTAATCGTTATGGTATTGCGGTAAATCCTTCCAAATGCCAAGCCATAATCATCGGCAGTAAGCGGCAAATGTCACTTATTAATATTGCCGATGTAGCGCCGGTCTGCTTCAACGGGGTTAATATCCAATACTGTACTTGTGTCAAAAACCTCGGTCTGTACATCGATCAAACGCTAAGCTGGAACGTCCACGTTTCTGAGGTGAGTCGAAAGGTTATGGGCACGCTGCGTTCGCTCTTCAGGTTTAAAAATTTCCTCCCTGTCAAAACAAAAACATCTTTAGTACAGTCTTTAGTTCTCCCCCTTATTGATTATGCTGATGTGTGCTATCCTGATTTAAATCAAGACCTTTTAAACAAGCTTGACCGCCTAATAAATTCTGGCATCCGCTTTATTTTCTGTCTGCGTAAATTTGATCACATCTCATCTTTTCGGTCACAACTTGTATGGCTACCCCTTCATGTTCGACGTAAAATCAGAGTCCTCTGCACGCTTTTCTCGGTATTAAATGACCTCAATTCTCCTAGCTACTTAAAATCCCAGTTCACCTTCCTCAGTGAGACGCACACGCGTCCACTGCGCTCTTCTCATAATCTTTCCCTCGCTACTCCTTCGCACCGCACAGGTTTTCTCTCAAACTCTTTTCTTGTCCAAGCCATTCGTCTTTGGAATGCCCTTCCGGCAAATATTCAACAAGCTCCCAGTAAGTTCACATTCAAGAGACTCGTCCGTGCACACTTCCTTCATATATCGGAATCATCTCCATAACATCTATCTGCAACGATCGTCATAATTATAGTATATATATATATGTATATATATATAGTATATGTTGGTATATGTATGTATTATTAATGTATTTATTTTATTGCTTATGTTATGTATGTGTAATATTATGTAAGTATTAATTGTATTTATTTGGGACTTTTTTTTTGTATATAATTAATTTCGTTTCTTTGTCGCACCGCCCACAATCATTTCTGCTTAGCCCAAAGGCATGACTGGTAGAGAACGCCATATGGCGTTAAGTCCACCTTTTGTACAAAATTTTATTATTGTGCAATAAAGTATAAATAAATAAATAAATAAAATTTATTGTGGAACACAGGTACATACGACCTAAATAAAAATGGCGTCTCGCTGTGACCTGCCTTATTAGACATACAATATTTTAGTACAATGAAATAATAATAGTCAATTTAAAATAGTATGCATCCAGTTTACAAATAAAAAACTGTGAAAGCACTCCGGGAGTGCCGGCAGAAGTGAAAACTTGAATATCAACGTTGTGCATTTTTGATTTTTTGGAATAGTTATTATCAATATAAAAGTACTATCATTTTTGTGATAGAATACAATAATAATAATAATAATAATAATAATAATAATAATACAATAATAATAATTATAATAATAATAATAATACAATAATAAAAATAATAATATAATAAATTGCTGTTTAGTAAAATTGCGCCAAAACTAAATTCTTTAACAGCCAATAATAAAGCTGGCTAGTTCCTAGCTCAAAGGATCAGCATAGTTATCCAACGCGGCAACGCAGCCAGCATCATAGCCTCCTTGCCGCAAGGAAATGGTTTCGTTTTTGAATAGGTAGATATTAAGTTATTTTTTTATGTTACATGTCTTAGTTCAATTTTTTCTTGTTTGTTATTAATAAAAATTTAATAGAAAAAAATATATATAATATTTTTATAGAATACAATATTTATTTATTGCGCTATCGTACACAAACATTACAATTTATATTATATTAAATTACATTAAAAAGTTTATTTCTCAGAATAATCAACTTACATCCATAATTTCGCCAACCGTCTTACGGTTTTTCGATCAGCCCACGTGTCCTGACGTGAGTTCCACATTTTTCCCCCATCCCACAAAAGTGCTCAACGCCGCTAAAGAAGTTTTCACTTCAAAAATTATGTAATATTTTTGGCACGACCCGGGATCGAACTCGGGACCTCTGGCGCACCCGTCGCTTTAAAGTCCGACCTTCTAACCGCTGCGCAACCGAGGCAATTAAACATTACATACCATTAGTCGGAGTAAAACCATATTTCTCTATATGCGTTATACACAAGCATCGATTCAATCAGTATTCGTCATGCAAACGGCCCATGCTCATCACACGAAGAAGAAAACTCCGACGTCCGTATCAAATCGAAATAAACCGAGAAATAGTATCATAAATCACTTAAGAAAACAATATTCATGGAGAAAAAACGGACAGTCCACACGCGCTTCACTTCGGGAAAACTATTCTAAAACCAGTCATACATTTATTCATGAATTGCCTCGATTGCTACTATTGTCATACACATCTGCCAACTTACAGAAACAAGCGTATTGGATCTTATCTTTTTCAAAATACGAATCGGATTGGAATATTTCGAGTTCAGTTTAGATTGGCAATTTATAAGCGAGTTTCAAACCGATTTGCAGTTAAAGAAATTCGTATTTCGAATAACAGAAAGGCCGATATCGTTTGTTATAAAGCTGGAAGTAATTTGGTAAGTTATGAAGTAGTCGTTATAAGTTCTTTTAGGGGATTTTGGGGTGTGCCCAGCGAACTATAGTTTGATAGCGGGATGTGTCCATAGCACCTTTACGGCTTTTTAAACATTTCGAACGGCCATGACTTTTTATTGCTTTTCTGAAGCGTCTTTGTGTCATTATTTGGTCAAGAAAGCTTTTGTTACTCCTTAGCCAAAAAGGAATGGTATTTTATAAAACAGTATAAAAGGTATTTTACTTTGCGTCTTTGCTCTTCAAACGATTAATTTGCCACAGCTTCCTAAGGATAAGTTTTAGGATGGAATATTTAATTTGATTAGCTCGATGACTTTTCATCTTCCTAATAATTCTTTTATCTTTAACATCAGAAGTAAGTGATAACTGATGAGTTTTATTTAATCGAAGCATTAAATGTGTGTTGTAAGATGGTCTACTTTATTGAAAAAAAGACCATTATATTTTTGACGATGAGACTATTGAAATATTGATGCCAAGTAAAGCTAGTATATTCATAAGGTCGACTGTATCCTCAGTTTTATGTTTTCTTTGTAGACTCACGTTCAAAGCTATGCATTCATTGTAAGTACTTACACAGTCACATTTAAAATCAAAATAAATACGAGTGACTAAAGTTTCCTGTGTAGTGATCCAATTATGCAACAATACTTCAGTTCAAAAATATCGATAATTCATTCACTGTGGTCGTTTTATGCAAATAAGGCACTTGCAAGTAAAGTGGCACCGCACCATTAAAAGCGTATCAGATTTTATAGATTCACATGTAGATGTGCCTATTATTTAAACAACACAGCTTAAACAGCCGGCAAATTTGGCAACATTAGGGAACATTACAAAGTTTGTCATCTAGCATTAAAATATTAATCATTAATATTCACATTTAAATCAAAGTAGGATAAAACTTGCAATGTTTCCATAAATTGCTATATTTGTCAGTCACTGGACGACCTCCGTGGTGTAGTGGCGAAGCACGCTGGTTTCAAGGCGTCGCAACTCCGAGGTCCCTGGTTCGATTCCCAGTCGGATCAATATAGAAATCAAAATTTTTCATATCGTCTGGTCTGGGTGTTGTGGTACCACCGTTGTGTCTGATTTCTATAACACAAGTGCATAAGCTATTTACTTTGGTATCAGAACAATGTATGTGATTGGTGTCCAATATTTTAATAATTATATATATAATTATAATATTTATTACTTTCACTGGAAAATTGCCGGCAACAGTTCTGTGCGGCACATCTATATGCACACTACACTACACACTGCTGCTTATAATAAGTAAACACTTATATCAAAGTGTTCTTAAACTGTCTTAATGATTTCGATCATCACAAACGATTAAGTTCAAATAAGGCAAAAAGCTCGGCAGACCGATTCGAAACTTTTTCCAACATCAATACAAGCCATACTGCAAATCAAAAGTATAAAACCTTCAATATCGATGCAAAGTTATCGATGCAACTTATCGTTTTTCAACAGCACTACCTTATGGCCAGTTTATTTAAAGCGCCTTGAGTTGGGAGCGAATAACAGCGCCATCTGTCTCTATTTATAGTGAAAGGGGTTTGGTCACTGGACTTTTATGTAGAGAGTTTGGACTCCATTTTCGGTTCGAAGAGGTTGCTTATTTTTAAGAATAGAAGTGTTGGGACTTCTTTATAATAGGTGCGTTGTTGAAATCTTAAAAATCATTGTCATTTCCTATTTTAGCGCGTGGAAAAACAACTACACTGAAACATTAACTGATAATTGAAAACGATAGTGTTCAATTGATTTTTGGTGCGAATAAATATTTTAGGCTCCAAAAGACCTGAGAATGTTTTTATAGACAGAAAACCCCTAAAAGGGAGCTTTATAATGTCCGATAATTGTGCAAGTGAAACCATGAGGATCTGCCACTTAATAAATAATAAATTGATTCAACTAAAACTCCAAAATATATAATCATCAAGTTTTAAAAGCCCCATTATGAGTCGGAATTGTTTATAATTAAGAAATAGGCCTAACAAGAATTTGTACTGCTAAATTAAGAATAAGATAAATCTTTACAGAAAATTAAAGTCCTACTGGTTGCATCCGACCACGGTGGTCAATCAATAAATGAGTAAATATTGGACACCAATCAAAATATTGCTCTAATCTCAAAGTAAATAGCTAATGCACTTGTGTTATGGAAGGCAGACAACGGTGGTACCACAACACCCAGAGCCGAGACAATATAGAACATTTAGATTTCTATATTGATCCGACCGGGATTCGAACCCGGAGCCTCAGAGCGGCAACGCCTTGAAACCCAGCGTGCTAGCCACTACACCACGAAGGTCATCGAACATTAACATAACATTGTTTCTAGCATTCAAGTGTGTGCGCAATATTTAATGATTCTCTCTTTTCTTTGCATCTCATAATTCGATGAGCCGTCTAATTCGACATGGTCGGTAAGAGATCAGGCGCAAGACCAACGGCTAATCGTGCTTTCCGAGGCACGGGAATGTCATCACCACTAACTTCCTAACTCCGAGTTGTTTCCGACTATTGTCAGAAAACCCCAGAAAAAAATTCGGGCCAGGATTCGAACCCAGGACCTCTTATGTTGCAATCATTGTTACTAACCACTAAAACAATGAGGCAGTCCTCCTCTTACTCGTATACATAAAGTCTTAACCTAGAAATAGTAGTCTAAAGTCATTGTAGTTAAGCTTTAAAATTCTGTTTTTTCGTCAGGAATTGCCTTACACATACCATGCCAGCGGCAGGGCCTCCAGTAGATCATGTGGGGCTCCCCCACCCAGATAGGGTGGGTAAGCTCACTGAAACCTGACAGTGTCGACCGGTGCCATTAGTGAAGAGAGAGCCAAGAGCTAGCATCCTGGGCATTTGCACTGGGCATTTTTCTGCCCTCTGGCTGTGGCTCGCTGTGCAGCGAGCTCCACCCGGCTTCAGGGGTGGAGGGATTAGCTTGTAAATTTAAATCTATGTATTCAACTTCATACAATACCCACCTTTTTATATTTTATATAAGTCACATTAATGTTTGTAACATTACCAACGCAAGTCTTGCAACCTACTAAAATAGTTTGCAGAATGTTATTAAGCTACTTCCGAAAGATCCGGGTCATCCGGTCTACTTTATTGGGTAAACCGGATGAAATGTTCGTGTGACGTTCCATCGAATTAGTTCGACTATGTCTGAGAATTGTGTATTCTCAGACATAGTCGAACTAATTCGTCGTGTTTCCTTCGTAAAAAACCGAGTGGTGTATTTTTTTTCGAGTGTTAACTTTTTTCGATCATGCGAGGATCGCCCTCCAGGGAGAAAGTATCTTAAGAAAAGTATAGTTGTAACTCGTATAACAGTATGTTATCCGACGACTTATTTTATTATGGCATTTTTAGGCTACCGTAGCTGAATGGCAAAAAACGGAATCATTAAAGATTCGACAATTCTATGTCTGTCTGTCCGTCCGTCCGTATGTCACAGCTACTTTATTCTGAAAATATTAGCATAACACATATGAAACTTGGAAGGTAGGTCCTGCTAACCACATTACGACTCCCATACAAAAAATAAAAAATAATGACATTTGAGGGAGGCCCCCTCATGTATTATAATTATACAAGAAACTAAAACAATTTATTTTTTGCTCAAATCTAGGCATGTGGGATGTCTATAGATAGGTCTCTTATAATGACATCGAGGTTCTTAAAACCATTTTATTTGAAAGTCAAATGTTTGTAAGGTAGACGCTTCCAAAGTAGTGATATTGGTCCCCCCACCCCATTCCCTCTAACTTTTGAACTAAGCTAGTAAAAATTTGAAACACTACACACTGTAGATCTGTATAAATATTTTATAAAAAACGAGGAGGATCGAACTAGTAATTTAGTTAAAGTAGGCACGGAACCCTCAGTGCGCGAGTCTGACTCGCACTTGGCCGGTTTTTTATTCTAACAAACAAAATAATAATTGTTACTTGTAAAATATTCAATTGTTAAAGTAAATGTTTGTTCGGCAGTGAGATTATTATCGTTAATTAATGGATTGGGATAATACTAAATAATAACCTTAAATCTCAGATTTAGTACTAGCTGAGCTCAAAATTTACATTGTTTGATTGACAGATAAGCATTCTAATTAACTTATAAGAGAGGGTCATGATTTTTTTAAATATTAACTTGAAAGAAAAGAAAGAGTTTGGGTGACAAAATGCTTTTGTGAATACCTATTGTTATTTCCTAAATTTGTATCATAAGGACTACCAATGCAGTACATGGTCAATGTACGACAGTGCAAGGCCACTATTTTTAAAACACGCGCATCAGAATATTGATACTAATTGATGTAGTATGTCCGATTTTGCAATGAAAATTAGTGTAATTCCACACCCGAGTTGCAGGACACTAACCAGCAACTTAGCTCTTGGCTAACTGGGCCAAACACTCTACAAATTGAGCTACCGTACTGTCGGTCTGACCGTGCGAAATTTCTAGTCCCAAGGACATGACTGTCAAAGTCACTCCCGGCTAGTGTGGACAAAGGGTGTTTAAAAGGTACTAATATTCGAATGAAATAAAGAAATCCGGGTGTAGCACTTGGCAACAAAAGTTTATTCAAATTAGCTATTACACATCTACCTTTTAACACCTTTAAAAAAATCAAATACAAAACTTAATAGCTCAGAATTCAGTAGAGACTAGGATAGGTTCTAATTTAGTTATCTATATCTATACTATTACAAATCTTTATGTGCACAAATTTCTAATTAAATAAAGATAAACCACCAGTTTAAGTTTTTCATTTCCTAATTGATTCCAAAATTTATCCTCAAAGGGATCCCTAAGTTATGCTTGAATTAATAGCTGAATTATCCCACTTTTCACTAAAATTAAAGTAAATACAAGGAAAACCAACCTTGGATTTCAACGAAGGTTAGTATTTCAAATCTTTGTTGCATCAAACTACAGACAACTCTGCAACGTTACCCCAAAATTTCACCGATACCGGTCCATCCTCAAAACAGCAGACAAGAAGAAAATCAATCCATCAGGAAAATCTGACTTCAAAAATAATCCAAATGAGGTCTAAGTAAGATCACCGAGGTTACAACATGATCATCAAATTGTGACTGTACAACTTACAGACACATATCAAAAGCGAAACCTGCGACAGCTGGCTCGCCATATAAATTTTGAATTGATTACTAAACAT
Organism: Pyrausta purpuralis; assembly: GCA_963924145.1. Classification (NCBI taxonomy): domain Eukaryota; kingdom Metazoa; phylum Arthropoda; class Insecta; order Lepidoptera; family Crambidae; genus Pyrausta; species Pyrausta purpuralis. Next base: position 22,087,020 of record OZ001657.1, read on the forward strand.
TTATGCTAATTAGTCTATTTGAGACCATTTTCCAGTCATATCAAATCATTTTCGAAATTAATTCATCCAAATTGACATGTTGGCGGTGTCAGAAATAACTATCAACTACAAAATAATTGGAGCGTGCCCCGTAATCAAAATTTTTACATTTTTACATTTTAACACAAGTTCCACTCCGACGCACGACCAACAGTTGCGGAACCGGAAAAAAACAGCAGCTGTCACACTTGACAAATGTCAGTGTCAGCATCCATCATATCTATGCCAAAATATGGACTGGAGTCCTACATCCATTTAGCTTTTCGTTTCACGCGAACTTAGACAAAAATATACAACGTTACATGACGTTACGCGTGACAATAGCGCCATCGACCTGTCTGTGTATGCAACAGTTGGCCAAGTAGTCATTTATTATAGAATAAATGCAACTTTAAAAGTAATAATGTTGCGCTATCCAAATGGTTTTTAGAATGTTCTCAACAATCTCAGTGTCATATTTTATATTTCTAAAGATTTTACTTAACCGCACTCTCTGTTCCTTTACTATCATTTATATGATGAGACTAAATGACCAAGCTATTTCCAAGTCTTTTCAAAACAAAAAAAAACTCAAAAACAAATTTCGTACATACCCGGGATTTGAACCCGGAACCTCTGGGGTGACCAGTGAATTGACCGCTATACCAACAAATTTCCCATATGAGTGTATGATAAAGGTAGACAAAGGGAATACTGTCTGTGCAAGGTAAGGCAAGGCTTGCGTTGAATATCATGAGTCATAAAAAGTAAAGTCATAAAAGTCATTTATTTATGCAAATAGGCCCACTGGGGACACTTTTACAAGTCCCAATATAAACCCTACCACAGCTTCGGGACAATTGTGGGCTAGTGCTGAAAAGAAGCTGCGCAAGAAACTCAGTTACTATTGTCAATGCCTCTTTTCAAAAGGTTTACAATGTTTGTAGTGATCATGCAAGTCCATACATTATTATCTTTTAAATAATCATCTACTTTATAATACCCTTTCGTCATAAGGGTTTCTTTAATAACAGTTTTAAATTTATTAACCGGTAAGTTTACAATGTGTTCTGGTAGTTTATTGAAAAATTTTATACCTTTCCCCATGAAAGAATTATCAACCTTTTGAAGCCTATATTGTGGAATAGCAAGCTTATCCTTATTCCTAGTATTATGTTTGTGTATGTCACTTTTTTTCGTGAATAAATGTAAATTTTTCCTTACATACATTAAATTTTCGTAAATATACTGAGAGTATGTACATTTACATTCTTTGGAATAAAAATTCATACAATTCATGAGCAGAATTTGGCTTAACGTATGACGACGAGGGCAAGTGATAATAAGACTAGAAATACAAATTGGCTACTTAGCGCCAGAAATGAGACGTATATTACGGAAACGCTCAGCAAGAAAAGTAATGGGAAGGTTATTATTAGCAAATTATCTATCATTTTTTCTTGTTGAAGGCTGTCTCTTGACCTCTGGCAATTTGTTAATGTTTTTCGAAAAATAAGTTGTACTAAACTTAAACACCAAATTGTTAAAGTGCTAAATAAAGTTTTTTTCTATTATTGTAAAAGGAGTTTTATTAATAACAAACAAGAAAAAATAATACTAAGACATGCAACATAAAAAATAACTTAAAATCTACCTATTCAAATACAAAACCATTTCCTTGCGGCAAGGAGGTTATGGTGCTGGCTGAATTACCGCGTTGGATAGCTATGCTAATACTTTGAGCTAGGAACCAGTCAGGGTTATTATTGGCTGTTACAGAATTTAATTTTGGCACAACATTTCTAAACAACAATATAGCAGAGGGTCCTCACGGCCCAAATAATTCAACGCCAAACAGCGCAAACACATTATCACTTGCAAGTGAGACGTACTTGCGACGCTTGGCGTTTTCAGCCAACTCTGCTGCTGCTCCAGGTTTAAGGACCGATTCTTTGAGATGGGAGGGGGCCAAAGTATCGACACAAGTTGCATCCGAAACTAAGGCCTACATAAGGACTATTATTTTAAATAACTCAAACTGGTATTCATACAAAATGTTCCTCTCTTATATTAGGTACACGTTTATTCCCGATCCTAGCCAGCCCCACATATTTAATTAGGTCTGTAAACTACATACTCAGTGTGTGACTTGCGTGATCCCTGTATATTAACTAAATCACAAATTTACTTTGTCTTATCGAGATAGGTGTATAAATTATAATTATACACCTATCTAGATAAAAGTTTGTTATTGAAATGCCGGAAGTGTCCACCATGTTGAATGTAATTCGGCAATAATATTAGAGTTATTTGGATTAATCTTAAGATGATTTATTTATTATAAGATTATTTTATTATTTGTAAGTAAATTGTTTAAATGTTATAGGGACACTTATTAGATTTTTATGTCTGCCCTAAAACAAATGTTAAAATATTGGCGCCAAAAGGAAGTTGACTTTGATTGGAAAGTGGAGGTAAGATTAACTTTTAATATTGTACCTATTTATATAATAATCTAAAAGGCTAACTAAGTTAGGAACATTTAAAAGTTTAATGAATTTACAAATTAAATTAGCAAATTGTTGATCCCTACAAATAAATATTTTAGTAAATGTTCAGGTACGGAAACGGATGTCGTCCCCACTGTATTTTTTAGTTGTTTCTCATATCTCAAAAACTATTAAACAGATTTTGATGAAAGTTACATTGTACCCTAAGTTAAACTATACCTGATTTAACTGACGATATCACATACATAAAGGTCAAACTGATTACCTTTTTTTTAATGTGGTAAAAAGTGGTATTTGGTACAGGTTTAGTCGGAGTTTTTTCAATAGCTATAGATTAAAAAACTTTTCAATACGCACTCCAAATTGTTACCTAACGTTCAGCTTGACTTTTGTATAATACAGGTGCCAGCACTTCAGATTACTCACTTTTTTTGCAAACTAGCCCTTATTACAACTGCATTAGATACCGTGGTGTACCTAGACATACTGTTGTCCGTACACGAGTAGGTGGTAACAAATTCTTTAGAGGATAACGTAACAATTGTATTGTTTCTCCTATTATTTCGTCGTTACCTCACAAAACGTTTGTCTTTGTTTCAACGGTGAGCGCTTTAATTAGCGCTAACGTGACGGATTGGCAAGAAACAAGGCTGACACGTTTGCTAAATATTGTTGGTATTATTTGCGTTTTTTATATGCGTACAGACTTATTACGTAATAAGATGTTGCACTTTCAAACCCGTAATCTTGACTACTAAAGTTAATATTACGGTTTTAAAACAAATACAGCGATAAAAATTTTGCTCCTTTTTATTTTTCATTTTCATCAGTGGAAGTCTCAACATCATTCTGTCAAACATCAGATGGCACTCAAAAATGCTGAGATAAAATTCGTGTTTTCGTAATTTTTTTTGTACCTGTAAGTTTATTTACAAGTATAAAATATTTGAGATTGTTTAAATTTTAATTATTTAAAACAAGAAAACACGTAATTTTATGCAGCGTGTTTTGAGCGCCATCGTGTTTGACGTATAAATGATGTCGAGAATTACACCGCAGGTTCAATTCTTGGTAATAATACATTCTGTAATATCATCCCTCTTTCATTTACGTGATGACATGGTACGTAGTTAAACTGTTTAATATGGTTAAAACAATAGTTTATCTTCTTGGAAACGTTTGCCTTTAGCAATATTAACGTGTTGGTAAATGTACAAGATATTTCTGAGAAACTTTATATGCATATTTTGTACACATTTTTTAAGAAACACACCGATGTAAAATAACATTTATCTTATATGTTACTAAAGCCTGATTTTTCTAACTTTTAGATATGGAAAATTTGTCGAATAAAATACAATACATATAATATAATAAATGACACCTACTTGTCCACTATAATTTATGTAAATGTTATTTTAAAATCGGTGGTTTTATACTTATTTCATCGGTTAAGTCTTATCTAACGTTAATTAAATTGGCTCCTAATCAATTAGTAGGAAGAATAAATATGGATTCATATTTTCAAGGTGATTGCTATATACGTAAAAAATATTTCTGTTTTTTTTCTGGAAATTACAGCGAAACTTTTTTTTAAGTATTTTATGAAACGCCAAATTAACATTTCGTTGCATTACAGAAACAAGTAAAATCTTTATTAAATATAAAATCTTTGTTAAATCTTGTTTTTATACGCAATAAATTTCATTTAATTTCAGATAGATTTTTCCTTTCCTAAAGAATTCAATTTATAAAGACAAAAGCTTAAATCTATAAAAATTTAGTATCATCAGCCAGAGTATTGCCTGTGATTTGCGTATCAAAGTCTCTTAAAAGCACCTATCTCTTTGTGAATCTAATAAAATACCCTAACAATTATTTCATCTCCGTATCTCGTTGGGGTCGCGTGTGAAGGGATGCTACGTGAGGAAAATAAGCAACTCGAAGACGAAATAATAAACGTAAATGGTAATAAACGTAACGAAATTTTCACTTACAAATCATACTTTGTGTATTTGTTGGGCCTAATAAGCTTAGCTAATAAAATAAGAGGGATTTGACCTTGTAATTTTGTTTTCCGTGGAAATTTTTGCCAATTCTAGAGTTGTGACGGTATCGTTATGGGATCGATTAGGTGATTTCCGGGAATTTCTAATTTCGTAAGCTCAACCGAATAGTGTTCATCATGAAATGGAATTTGCTGCTAGTTACAGTGTTCTACGAAAAGCGTGACGAGGTTGTGACTGGGGCCCTATTTTTGAATCACTCGCTCGGATATGGCGTGTGATTTTCGTTACAAAACTAATAAAAAAAACAACAAAAAAAGAGCACAATATAATAGTAGACTCACAAAATTAAGTCATCTTTTTTTATGTCTCCTGTGTGGAGTTAAACTGGTTTTCGTTGGAAATGATTCAAAAATATGGCCCCCTGGGGCCCTGTTTTAGAATCTCTCAAACTCGCTTGAATATGGCGTGTGAGTCTCGTTTGAAATCGAATTAAAACCAATGAAAATCATGCGAAATATAGACGTTAATACTCACAAAATTGGCACAAAAAAAATGGTGACTACGTTTGTCTCCAAAACCGGCCGTGTTGCGACTATTCCTTTTGAGGGATTCTCTACTTTTCATACCCCTTAGTTATAAGGGTTGTCCACTCTTAACTCTTTAAAAACGTGGCTGAGCGGGACGAGGCCAGGCAAGACGAGGGTGGGGGCGAAACAAAGTTTGCTGAGTCCGCTAGTGATTTCTGTAATTTCCCTAAAATTAAGAATAAATTGCTTGGTCAGAGATTTTCATCACCTTAAGAAGCTGTGGACGCCTACAAAACGGCCATTTTGGAGACCCAAACTTCCGAATGGAATGGTTGCTTCTATGATTAGTTCCGGCGTACGGAAAAATGTGTCAAATTTAGCAGAGAATAATTTGAAAAGCAATAAATGCATTTTTTTAAGGTATAGTTGTATCACTTCCTTGATTCCCGAAATTTTCAGTGCCGCCCTCGTATCAGGCAATTAATTGCTCATGCAAATACTTTCATCCTTTCAAACTATGTATTTAAAGCTGTCTGTACCGCTCGTTACAAAACGTTTGACCTCGCTTCGAACGCCTCAAAGGAATCGGTATTAATTGGATTTGTAATTAAAAAAGAACCTTTTAGTTGCTTGATCTCAGTAGAAGAAGATTAACTTTTTTTGTGTGGATAAACTTAATATAATGAGAACCAAAAAGTGATTATGGCATCTGAAATTGGTCGACCGATCATATTTCAAATATCTGATTTTGATCTAGAATTAGAATTAAAATTGGTCGTTTTATACTCATTCAGTCGGATAAGTTTAAGCTGACGTTAATAATGTAGACCCTTAAAGAAATAATTGACACATTGGGTTATTCTATCGCTTTTGTTTAGAGTCGATTTTACCAACATCAGATAGGACTTATCCGACCGAATAATTATAAAACGTTCGGTTTTAAAATGACATTTTTTATAAATGTAAAAGTAAAGAAAGTTAGCCTGTAACATCCCACTGCTGGGAAAAGACCTTACATCAACTATGAGGTAGTTTGAGCCATACTCCACCACACGAGCTCAGTGCGGGTTGGTGGAGGGGTGTTTGCAAGGCAAGCGACTAACCCTGCTGTCAGATGTTATCAAGCCGCCCATAAGACATGTGACTACGCTTTACGATTAATATCAACCGATATTAGCCGGGACCAACGTCTTAACGTGCCTTCCGAAGCACGGAGATGCTCGTGATGTACGTCACTTATATGGTCGGAATGGTCACCCATTCAAACAAGACCGCGCCGTAGGTTGCTTCACTTCGGTATCCCTACCAAAGCGCTGCTACCACTGCGCTTCGAGAACCCCATAAATAATTCATACATGATTGCTGACATTTTAAAATAGGGCGTGTTTTGTTGTATTCGACGAATATTCCGTAGCTGACGTTGCTAAAATCGACACTTAGAAAATGAAGACGCATTTTCTTTAGTTTTAGTTCAAGGGCGTAGTAAGCTCAAATAAAGCTCATAATGCAACGACTTAAAGCTCAGTTCTAATGCTTTAAAGCTGGCAAAAGCACACAGGAGTAGCCTTAAATAAAATTTAAAATATCATAGGTAAAGTTATTATACGTAGGTGTATGCACGTAACAGCTGGCGCAGGCGGCTGCAATCTGCATAAAAGTTTTATGCACAAATTACAGTTCTGCTCACACGCATGAGCGACAATCGCGGCCAGATGCGGATGAGCTAGGGCGCCATGCTATTGTTAATAAATCATAGTAACTGACCTGTACTATTTTTAATAATAGTATTATCATCATCATTATCAGATAAAAAAGTCCTCAGTTGAACAAAGGCATCCCCCTACGTTTCCCACAGCGAACGGTTGCAAACGGTCTGCGTACAGTGAAATATTACCTATGTAATGTAGGTACCATGTTTTTTCACCAATGTTTTTTACGTCATCGCTAGCAAGTAAAACCGCCGTAAACCCGTAGTATCTGTGCTGGTTTTAGTAAAGAACATTAGTTATAGAGTTATCTAAGATACAAATGTTATCTAGCTGAAGCGTTTGTTCGTTTGTTTGAACGCGCTAATCTCAGGAACTACTGAACTGATTTAAAAAATATTTTTGTCTTGGATAGCTTATTTATTGAGGAAGGCTAAAAGCTTTACAATATAACGCTGCAACGGGAGAGAAGGGAGCAAACTCGAAACGCGCGGATAAAGTCGCGCAGGACTGCTTGTCTTATTATATCAGACATTCAACACTAGTAGGAACTTGTACAATAGACATAATGACCCAACATACTTCTACGTCCAGATTCAAGGAAATACCTATTAAAAATAATGATTTGCATGTTCCAACTGGATATCAAACACGGGGCCTCCCTCGGTAATGTCAGAGATACGTCATTCGGCAAGCAAACCTTTTCAAGCTTCCTATTCACTTATATAGATGTAATAATACATATAAAAAAAAAAACTGTTTTGGAGCGATTCGAGAGATGTATAATTTTCAACCCCCCGCACGCCCATCCGCCCCCCGGCAGTGGTAGGAGATCCCACACAAAACTAAGAAAATATAAATCAAATTCATTTATTGTGGAACACAGGTACATACGACCTTAATAAAAATGACGTCTCACTGTGACCTGCCTTATTAGACATACAATATTTTAGTACAATGAAATAATAATAGTCAATTTAAAATAGTATGCATCCAGTTTACAAATAAAAAACAACGAAAAACATTGAATTAATTGTTAAATTTGCTAATGACGGAATATAATTCAAAAAATCTTTAACTGAATAATAACATTTTTCTATCAATAGCTGTTTTAATTTATTTTTGAAAGTCACTGAATCTTTTTTTAACATCCGGCAATTTATTGAATATAAAGGGAGCTATTCCAATTACACTCTTGTCCACCATAGAGATTTTGTGGCCTCCAGTTTCCAACTTTTGTATTTACTGGGTTCTTATATAAATTGACTCAATCCATTCATATATCCGCTACTTTTGTAAACAAGTGTATAATGTGGATATTTGTATGTTTAATATACTATATTGCTAATTACATAATTTGTCTTAATTTATTATGCACATAATACCCCTTTCTATAAGCTCATTATTCTTTACCCAAATATTGTCTGGAAGAGATCGCTTATAGCAATTAGACCGCCTAAATTGTACATTTTTTTTGGAATTAATTTGTTATTATCCTTTCTGGTGTGCAATAACTTAAGTGTGGATTACATATTTAACAAAAGCACAAAGTTCTAGTATATAAATACATGGAAGCGTTAACAGTTTATACGAGTATTTCTTAAAAATAGGAGCACAGCTGTCTCTATAATTTAAACCAAAAATTGACCTGATACAACTTTTTTGGACCTTAAAAACTTTATCCTTATCTTTATCTCTTATTGTGACTAGGCCATGATAAGCTGATAAAATAAACGTCAAAAAGTGCAGTTTATTTAAGACTTATTAGTGCATTTTGGTTTTGAAGTCGGTTTTTACTTTTTTTCAAAAGTAATTTCATTTCTTAATTTTAAGTTATTACAGGAGAGAGGGGGGGGGGGGAAAGTTGCACGTAATGACTTTGTTCATTAAGAAGCTACAAATTACATATCATAAGTTCTGTCATTATAATTACTGAACTCCTAAGCGTTAAGGAGTTTAACCATCAGATCAGCTCCGCGAGATGTTGACTATCAGACGAAACAATACGTCAACATTAAGATTCTAGAAAAAAAAACATATGTGCCTTTAAAATTTGAGGGTTTCCCTCGATTACACCAAGATCCCATCATCTGATCTTAAATTGGAAAAAATGGGACCAACTAGAAGGTATACTCTCTAGGTTGACGACAAAAATTTTCGATTCGGTCGACAAATGACTGAGATATATAGGTAACATAGATACAAAAAAAAAACACATACAGTCGAATTTATAACCTCCTCCTTTTTGGAAGTCGGTTAAAAACAACTTTAAATTCTGAACAAAGCATAGGCTGATTTGTTCAACTTCTTACAAACTTCTTCAACGTGAAGTGTCCAAGTTTTGTCATCAATAGTAATGCCAAGAAACTTTGTTGTGTGAACTTGTTCATTTTTTTATTTATTACTAGTGGACCCAGCGAACTTTGCTTCGCCCCTAGCAACGTCCCGCCCCGACCCTGTCTCGCCCAGCCTCGTAATTTTAAAAGTTAAGAAAAACACTATAATTGATCAGTTATCGAGCGGGCGATTACTAAAATGGCTATTGAAAAATAGATGTTGGTAATTAAAAGTAAAACTTTAGGGTTGTATGTATTTTTAATGCCACATCATAAAAAAATAAAAACAAAAAATTACGTCCAAAAATTAAAAAAAATAAATAAATAAGTGTGAACAAACCTTATCACTTAGGGGTATGAAAAATAGATAGTATCCGATTGTCAGACCTATTGAAAACGCATATAAAATTTGGTAAGAATCGGTATCGGAGGAGTACGGGAACGAAGAAAAGAAAGAAAATACATTTATTTGACTCAAATACAAGCATAATATACAAATATATTAGAAAAGCCGGCGACTTGAGTCAAAAAGGCACCCGCTCAGCATAAGTCGTGGCAGCGGGACGCATACCACGACGCTGATTTTCAGCGGGTGCCTTAGTGGGTAGTAATAATTCGACAATGAAATAAACACCAAAAGAAAAATATATACATTACAAAATTAACAATAATATATAAATAACACTACATTTGTTTATTAATAAAATTATCAATGTGTATTAAATACATAATATAAAATATATATATATATATATAAAAAAAAAGTTTGGTTTGGCTTTGTTGCGGCGGCCATAGACAAAGTTTTACTAATCTGTGGCGGTCGGCCATCATGCGCATTCCGACGAAATACGAGTGAAACCGATAATAAATGCCATGCCACCCAGCCACGTACAAGAATAGCAAACACGTTTTGTCGGACACGTTGGCACTGATTGATAGCAGTAATTGTGTTGTGTTAATGGCTAACAAACAAGTAAACAAAAGAAATGATCGTATCCAACGAAACTGATCAATGCAAAAGACTGCGATGGACTCCACGCGTCACCGCCACGCACGATAACTATGCATGCGTACACGGACAATTAAAGTACGAAGAAGAACCCTGAACGCATGGCGTATAATTACCTATGTCTGGGTTTGCGACCCCCTAGCTCGACGCGCATACCCCGTTGGTAAGTTAACCTGTGCTTTTCCTCTTCACATTGATTATGTAGTAAGTGCTGTTTAAGTTTTGATTTAAACGTTTATTTTACTTTCAGGGCGCGCAACGGCGGGGGCAGCGAGTTCCAGCACCGTGTCGCAGCGAATTTGAAGGAGCCGCGGAATGCAACTGTGCGATGTCTTAGGGTCAGAAACACGCTAGCACACACCCTCCTTCTATGCCCATTCCCACCCCGTGCCCATGGCAAGTTCTCATGTAAGTAGCGTGGTCTCTTTGTCTTAATGACTTCAAACATTAGGCTTGCTAAGTGCAGTTTCCTACGAGTCTCCATTCGCAGCATGTTCGCAGCACTAATGTATGGAGAGACGTGAGTTCGAGGCGGGATATGATACCAGAAGGGCACGCACGCATTTTGCACTCGCTGAATAAGCTTTTCCGATCTCGCCAGCAGACAGGCACCATACACTGTGTCGCAATAATTAAGCTTGGATAGCACAAGTGACTCGCAGAGTGCTTTCCTGATTGCCTCGCTCAGATATGGTCTTATTTTGTATAGAAGCTTGAATCGATAAAAACAGTTTCTCGTGCATTCAGTGATATGACTTTCAAATCTTAGATTACTCTCAAAAAGCAGGCCCAGGTTTCTTGCTCTGTCAACCCTTTCCACTGGATCTCCATCTATGGTTATATTTATTGTATTCATGTGTAATTTTTGGATGTTTTTCGGTGTTCCTATTATTAAAAATTTGGACTTTTTTGGGTTTAGCATGAGGCAGTTTCTGTTACTCCCCTCGCTTATCCTCTCCAGCTCATTGTTTACTGTAGTCACTGCGCTTCTACACTGCTCAGGGTCAAATGAGTAGTACAATTGCATATCATCTGCATAAAGATGGTAGCTACAGTAAGTGATTCATTCGATGATATCTGCACTGTACAGGATAAAGAGAATTGGGCCCAAGATTGAGCCCTGGGGGACCCCCCTACTCACCACTAGTGGTGTTGAATGCACTGTGACACCATTTGCTCCAGTTATCTCCACATACTGCTGTCGCTGATATAGGTAGCTATGGAACCACTTTATGGCTCCGGAATCAAGTCCATAGTAAGTTAGCTTTGAGAGCAATAGGGGGATACGGATAGAGTCGAACTCGCGTGAATAGTCTAGTAGGAGGAGGAATGTTACATCCCCCCGATCCTGTGTAGATAGCAAGTCATCCACCACCTTTGCGAGTGCAGTTCCCGTTCCATGGCCCCTACGGAATCCAGATTGATGTTGAGAACATTGTGACCCGAGAATTTTATATATTAGAAGAAGATACATGATTTTATAAATAATACAATACGCCTGATAAACACGAGTTATCTAGTTTCGAAGTAAGGAATTATCTTCCTTGTGTTAAGAAATTTAGCCGACGACGATTACGACGGAGGCATCTCCCATGCATATAAAAATTACAATATTTTTTTATTAATGATCATACTGAAAAAACACTAACCCTTTGCACACTGCGACTTTTAGCAGCGATTCAGTCGCGGTGCAGCATCGATGCAGTCGCAAACTGTCAACCTTTACACACTCTCACTACATAAAGCATTGATACAGTCGCGATGCCAACGCGTGTTAGTATCGACACAGTCGCGAATCCGAAGCTGGCCATTCACAAATGTATCGGTATATTAAATTTGCAATTTTTAGCAAGGATGCAAAATTTTCTTCATTGCTGGCATATGCGATGCTGACCAAGTTGCAATGTGAAAGTGGCCATTGTAAGATAAAATATTATTGTATCTCTCCTGCGGAATATCACGGCCGAAACCGGTCCTTTTGGAAGGTATACCTGGGGATATAATCCAACAGGAAGAGGCCCCTTTGAGATACCTTAATGTGTTAGGATATGTGCATCTGGCGGGTTCTATCTTTGCCTGCACTATTGAGGAGATACAGCTAAAGACAGCACCTGCTAGGTGCAAGGACTATTGCAGATAAGATGGAGACTATGCCGGGACTATGGTGAGGGAATTGCTGGACCGGTTGCGGGGATATTGATGAGACAACGGGACGCCTGCCATATCAAAGCCTTCTAAAAGAACCGGTTGCGGCCGTGAAATTCCGCTGCAGAGATACAATAATAATAATTATTATTTTATCTTATGTTGCAAAAACTGTGGTATGAAATATAACCAAACTAGGTCTTAAATTGGATGTACCTTGTACCGGCAGCGACTGTTAGTTGAATTTCACATTGTTGCCTGAAATTAATCATTAAATTAAAGGATATTGACCAAAGCCGGGCTCAGATTGCTCTTTATATTTCAAAAATCTTGTTTAAATTATAATTGCACTAGTATTTTAAGGGTAACTCAGTAAGTAAGTATGAATTACTTTAGTAAAATATAACAATTACCTTCCAAGTGTATCCAAATGAATATAGGTGAGGTGCAATAACTCTGCAATCACTAAACATAACCTCGAAATATTTATATATTTTATCCGAACATTTTGTAAAGACGCTTGCAGACGCAAAGTGGGCCGAGTTTCTATAGAGGTTAGGTCAAGATCCTTTAAATGTAAAAATTTATTATAGTACTCTGATATAATATCAATTTCTTAACAGATTATAAACCCGTCCAACATTCCGGCGATCTTCGCGAACGCTCTAGAAAGCGACGTCTTATCCGAAGTGCTGTCCATCCTTCACGCTTATCCGGACAAATTTAAGAGTTTTGGAATTGCCGCGTACCACCGCGCCATGTGTCGGGATTAACGGTTGGCAGCTCTCGCCATGTTCCTCACCGATAATGATAAGAAACGTGAGTAGTTTATTTATCTTTGACCCCTTACACACTGACTTTTAGCATCACAGTGTGAGAGGGCGACTCAATTCAATTCAATATCTTTATTGCATGACACATAGTGGTAAACTGTTTGTAATTATAAAATTAAAAGTAGCAGGTGACTCACGCATTGAGCAGATTCAATTTGGCGTCGATACTGCCGCAGGTTAGTAACGATGCCAATATACGCAGTCTGGCCAATTTTTACAATTAAAAATAAGAAAGATATTACATTTAAATTTGGAATCTGCCATTTTTATACGATTGCTCATTGTGTTTCCTAATTTTGGCGCCAATACATTTTATGATATTTTGCGATATAAAAATGGAGTGGGGTGATAAACAGAACCGAATCGCTGTGATTGCATTACACAAAGTTGGTATGGAGCCAAACGCAATTTTTAAAACTCTCCATACGCTTGGTATTAGTCAAATGTTTGTGTCCGGGCTATCAATAGGTACAATAAAACCTCCTCTGTTTGTGACAAAAAAAAATCTGGCCGTCCAAGTAGTGTTCGTACGAAAAAGGTGGTCAAAGCAGTAAGGGAAAGAATTCGCAAAAATCCTGTCCGAAAGCAAAAGATTTTATCTCGGGAGCTGAAGATTACACTCAGAACCATGTCGCGTATTTTTAAAGATGACTTAGGACTTGTAGCCTATAAGAGATGCACTGGTCATATTTTAACTGATAATTTAAAAATGAATATGGTAGAAAAATCGAAAAAACTACTGAAGCGGTACACGCAAAGGGACATCACAGAAAAAAAATGTTTACGGATAAGAAAATCTTTACAATTGTGCAACATTTTAGCAAACAAAATGACCGTATTTATGCTCAAACCTGTAAGGAAGCTTCCCAATTAGTCGGCAGAGTGCAACGTGGGCATTACCCGACTTCAGTGATGGTTTGGTGGGGTGGTAGCTATGAAGGAGTGACTGAGCCATATTTTTGTGAAAAAGGTATCAAAACATCGGCACAAGTGTATGAAGATACCATTCTTGAGAAGGTAGTTAAGCCCCTTAACAACACCATGTTCAATAACCAAGCATGGTCTTTCCAACTAGGCACAGCGCCGGGTCATAAAGCTCGGTCCACGCAGTCTTGGTTAGAAGCGAACGTTTCGGACTTCATCAGAGCTGAAGACTGGCCGTCGTGTAGTCTCGATCTTAAAATCCGCTGGATTACGATTTATGGTCAGTTTTAGAAAGTACGGCTTGTTCTAAACGCCATGATAATTTGGAGTCCCTAAAACAATCCATACGATTGGCAGTGAAGAATTTTCACATGGAAAGAGTGCGTGCATCTATTGATAACTGGCCTCAACGTTTAAAGGACTGTATTGCAGCCAATGAAGACCAATTCAAATAAGCTTTTTATATTTAAAAATATTTTATATTTATGTTTAAAACTAACACACTGTAAAAGTAATAAATATTATTTGCATTATTTTTTTTCTTTGTGTCAATATTTATGGCAAGACTGGTACATTACATTATTTGTCAATGTCCATTTTCTGCATCGCATCGCATCACATACGGTTATCTTGTAAAGAACGGTTGTTAAATCTGGCGTAGCCAAATTTCCCCGATCTTCATCATCATTTTTATCAACCAAATGACGTCCACTGCTGAACATAGGCCTCCCCCACGGCTTTCCACAGCGACCGATCGATCTTTACAAGGTCGCCTGTCCATCTTGTGGTGGTCGGTGGACGTCCTACACTGCGTCTTTAGTCGAAGGGCCTCAAATCTAGAACTTTTCTGCCCCAACGGCCATCAGTTCTTCGCGCTATGTGCGCTATGACCATTGCCACTTGAGCTTACTGATTCTCAAGTCTATGTCCGTTACCTTATTTATTCTACGTAACTCCTCATTTTTAATTCGATCCCGTAGAGAAACACCCAGCATAGCCCTCTCCATCCTGTGTGATTTTGAGCTTCTTTATAAGGCCCATAGTTAGAGACCATGTTTCAGAACCGTACGTCATCACCCCGATCTTCATCTTGATCTCCGATCAGGAGGAATCTCCAGAAATTTAAATTGAAATAAAAATATTATTTTGAAATACCATCTTTACTTATGCAAGGATCGTATTTGCTAATTCAAGAACTAAGGCTTTCACGTCCACAAATTAGCACTAGGGCGCAAAACATAATTTTATAAACATTGAAAACTGAACCTTGTCTCCATTGAAATAAGTTACTTTACGTGCATATTTTATATTTCATGTAATAATCTAGTTGGAAGATATAGTAGATTGTTATACAAGGAGAGAAAGTGACCCATCTCACTCGAGATGTTTTTGGCGCTCGAACGGAGTGAGAGCGCTAATAATTCGAGAGTGAAATGGGTGCGTTCACCCGAGCTAAACATACTATTTTCCATTTTGACAGTGAGGTAAAAAAAAAGAAAAAGTTTTGTGATTGTGATGCGATGATGAGATATGATGTTTGGCGGGAGATGAAACCTCAAGTTCTTACATCACATATTAGTTTATTTACTGTATAAACGATTAGAAGCCTCGACGTCTTTGCTAGCTCTTTAGCCATCTTCCGAAGGGAGGTCATAATTTTTCTGAATTGTCACTAGTTATGTTTCCAGTTGTTTGATTTTAAGGAAAACAGACATTTGGTCAAATACTCATCACTTATTCTTTTTATTGTAATATCTTACTAAATTTATTTACAACTTTACTAAGTAAATAATACTAAGCTTTTAACTTCTTTTTTCAAATATACTGTGCAGCTCATGTTTACCTATAATTGACTGTGCATTTGGCAAATACTGTAATTGTTATCTTTATTACCCAAGGTTAAATGTAACAGTTGTTGGTAATCTTAATAAATAAATAAATCAAGAAGACCAGTAACGGCACGAAAAGCAACAGAGTACATAGAACGCGGACGACATCAAATATTTCAAATAATTGTTAAAAATATTAATCGAATTTTTCTTACAGACAATAACAATAGTTGAAGAACGCAAAACTACTACAGGCTATGTAGAATTCCAGGTTAAATTTTGCCTCATGATCATGAGATAACGCTATGAGGGACAGCTAAAGGTGGGAGTGAGAAAGAAGATTGATGAACAACAAAATCGCGGCAAGTCGCCTCCGCCTGCTTAATAATCTGTGCAATAATCGACCAAACTAAAACAAAAAACCGGCCAAGTGCGAGTCAGACTCGCCCATTGCGGGTTCCGTACCAATTTCAACTGAATTAGGTAATTCACTTACTTTCACTTAGCTGAAATACCAATATATTTTGTTGACAGCAAATATAACTTTGTTTTTCATAGTATTTGTATGAAGAACCCCAACTGCTTTTAACTGCCTCGATGGCGCAGCGGTAGAAGGGTCGCACTTTAAAGTGACGGCTGCGCCAGAGGTCCTGGGTTCGATCCCCGGGTCGGGCCAAAAATATATATCTGAGTTTTTTTGTTCAGAAATTTTTAGGGTAGCCCGGAGTTTGGAAGTTGGCGGTGTTTCACCCCCGTGCCTCGGAAAAGCACGTAAAGCCGTTCCAGCGCCTGAACTCTCTCCGGTTGTGTCAGATTGCTGTCCCATCGGGTTATGAGTGTGAAAGGAATAGAGAGTGCACATGTGTTTGCGCACACACTTGTGCACTATAATATGTATGGCCCGCGCAATTGGTTAGTCGTTGTGACTGGCCACCGTAGTCGAAATCGGCTAGGGGGGCTATTACTATTACTGTTATGAAGAACAAAGTTAAGTTTGCGGTTGTTGAAAATGTGCTACATCTCCAAAACTACTTGTTCGATTCCGTCCAAACTAAATTTCGTTGAAAGTATTTGTTAAGATCTACATTATATATTTTTTCCAAAATTTACACTTGCTAAAGCGTCTATCTATGAAACGTTAGACTTTAGAAGAAAATCGTTTTAGGAGCCTCTTTGTCATTTTAAAAGACCTATCCATAGACACCCCATACGCATAGGTCTGACAAAAATATGTTTTTTAGATCTAAACAAATACTTTCAACTAAAAAAATGCTTTGAACTAGTAGTTTTTGAGATATAGCACATTTTCAAAAACCGTAAACATAACTTTGTTCTTTATACAAACACTACGAAAAACAAAGTTATGTTTGCCGTCAATAAATTATTATTGTGGTATTTTACTAGGTGGAAGTAAGTGGATTCCCTAATTCAGTTAAAGTTGGCACGAAACCCTCAGTGCTGGAGTCCGACTCGCACTTTGCAGTTTTTTTTATTAAATAAAACTTTCGTTAGTCTTATTCTAGCTTGCTCATAATATTAACTAAGTAAACTTAATTTCTGAGGATCATATTGCATTAAAAAATTGTCTTACCACCATAAAATGTGGAGGAATTATTGTTTGAATTATTTTTTTCTCAAATTCTCAAAATTTGCAAAAAAGAAACATCTCGTTAACAACGAAAATTCGGCTTATATACATAGGGTATATTTGGTTAGCCCTGGATTTTTGGACGTCACTGTTTGGGCAACCATGTGTGTTCTGGCTTGCTCTCGCTCTTTCTCCATATAACGGTGAGACAGAACGCTGTCGATCCGTTCAGGGGGCAAGGTAGAGCGTATCATGTTGCTTTTTTTTTTCGTTTAAAAACTTTACTGCACAAATAAAAGTGTACTTAATGCTAATAACATTCTCTCCCAGTCATACCTAGATCATGCAAAGAGATTGTTATGGGTGCAGGAGAATATTATAAATATATATTAAAATTGCAACAAATACTATTGTGTAAAATAATATTGCTTTTAGTGCCCGACACGTTCCCAGCACGACTGAGGCACGTTCTTGGTACGGTGCAGTGAGAAAAATACCTTAAATATTGTGTTTGTTTGTTTCAGTTCTTACCGATCTCCTCCAATATTGTAAAACCGTGGAGGAACTGAGCGATGAAGAAATCGCTGATCTGAAGAACAAATATGAAATCTAAAGACTTAAATCGTAGGGTAATGGTTAGTTTTTCAAATTCAAACCTTATTTCGTAGGTCAAAGGGGCATGCTGTATATCAAAAACAACGTCACAATATTTTAAACGGCTTCAAAAGTTACATAAATCGGTTTCGTATTAACAGAAACGATTAAAGTTTTGCGTATGAATTATGTTAGTTATATACTGAATTCTACTGTGTAGTGTAATTACTTTTAGATAGTTCTATTAACTTAACAAATCCTTTGTTTGTGTTCACAAAAAGCGACTGCCCTGTAAGCTTAAAGTTACAATCTCATTTGCGCTCGTCACCACAGTCAAGTTACGACATGTCCTTTTTATAATAAGGCTGGAATACACTTTTAAAAACTGGATTGTGACATTTCTAAAAAGTTAATAACCCGTACTGAAAAAATGCAATAGAAAAACTAGAAATGTTAATTAAAAGAGAAATCAAAGTAAAAAGTGTATTCCAGCTCTTTCAAAGATTTGGATTGTCTCTGCCACTATTTAATCAAGGGTTTTTAACTTCATATTGTAATCATTTATTTATTATTCATTAAACAATTCGTAACCAATAATATACAGGATATTGATTTTGTCAGTAACATCCAACTCAGGGATGATAATATGAGTTATGCTTATTCTAAAATAAATATTTTCTTAAATTATATGCAAGTTTTATAAAAGAAAACCTCTTAACAAAATTCAAAATAATAAATCAATACGAAATTGGAAACTCGCACCCTCCCGCGTATCTAAGAAATACTTCGCCGTAGCTAGTAATATACGAAAAGGCGACTTGGTGTCGGTAATTTTTACTCGCTCGTTAGTATCGCAATAATTAATTGTTTTTGGGGATTTTTCAATTAAAAAACATCTTTTTTTGGCATCAGTATCATTTGTACGACCACCCATAAATCGCTCGTCGCTGACCAAAATAACACCCTGTATGAGTAGCGATGCTATTTCAAAAATTAACATGATTTAATTAACCTTAGTAAATGTAATCTTGGAAAAAGATGAATCTTGGACAAGTGAATGTAATCAATCATATTTTAAACTGACTGACTTTTAATCTCAAAATACCATTTTCTATCTCTTACTTACCTTTAAAAAAGAAATAAACAATTATAATAAGATTAGTGGTACTGACTATCAAATCAAATAACCGATTTCCGTGGTATATCTACTGAAATGTTACTCTATAATTTAATAAATATTTCTGTATGATGACAGTATAAAATATTTCTTAACTTTTCATCTTGTTTATTGAAAATTTTGAATACATTTTTCTTTCATTTTTAGGTTTTTTTTGTTGTTGACTGTATTTTTTTTTTCATTTGCTCAATCATTGATTACTTAGTTAACTATTTCATGCTTTTTAAGTACCGTCATTTAGAATTCCTTAAAAAGATTAATAGCTCCACGATTGTTACAAATGGTGCTAAAAAAAATATATATTGTGTTCTTATAACAGTTACAACTAAAGAGATTGTAAGTCAACTTATACAGTTCAAGAGTTAGCATATTATGGTTTAAAATTCTTGCGACATTTTTTATCTGGTCGTCAGCGAAATTTAATGACATTGATTGATTAACTCTGGGTTAAAATAAACCTGATGTTTAATTGGACCTAATTTAAATATAAGAAAACAAATTAACGCAACATGTTTGATCCTGCGTATGAGATATTAAAGAAATTTATTTTTACAAAAGTAGATACATCACAGGAAATGGTAGTAAGTCAATTGTCTTTGGCAATGTTTTGTTTATAATTGGTGCAAGGATGTTTATAGTTCTGTGATTGTTTTGTTTAAGTTCTAATAAATATTGTACTGAAATAAGATGTAGTTTTTTTTTTATGAAATTAGATTTCAAATGTTGGAATAGTGTGGAAGTGAGAAACTACGTTGACGGGAAAGAGAAGAATGGTAGTTTTTTTTACACTGATTTTTGACACTGCATTTTAGATTTTTTGGAATAGTTAGGGAATAATTTTGAATGAATTGCTCTTATTATCAATATAAAAGTACTATCATTTTTGTGATAGAATACAATAATAATATTTTTTTTTTTAACCTACACCATCCCACTGCTGGGCAAAGGTCTCCCCCAAACTCCGCCATCTATCTCTATCCTTGGCCAACGACTCCCAATCCTTAGCAAAACTGACCAAATCGTCGCACCAGCGCTTTCTAGGTCTACCTCTGCGGCGATAACCATCTGCTGGTATCCAACGCGTGACGATTTGGCTCCATCTATCCGGGTGCATCCTACATATGTGTCCCGCCCACTCCCACTTTAGCCTCGCTGTCCTTTCGCCTACATCCACTATACCAGTTTTGGAGCGAATTGTGATATTACGGACCTTATCCATCCTGTTAATACCCAACACGCTCCTCTCCATGGCTCTTTGGCAAACCCTGAGCCTATAATAATAATAATAATAATAATATAATATTTTTATAGAATACAATATTTATTTATTGCGCTATCGTACACAAACATTACAATTTATATTATATTAAATTACATTAAAAAGTTTATCTCTCAGAAAAATCAACTTACATCCATAATTTCGCCAACCGTCTTACGGTTTTTCGATCAGCCCACATGTCCTGACGCGAGTTTCACATTTTTCCCCCATCCCACAAAAGTGCCCAACGCCGCTAAAGAAGTTTTCACTTCAAAAACTCTTATCATAGACAAAGCTATTCGTACTATCGAGGTCACCGTCTCCTACGAGTATCTACCTTAAAAGCCAAAATCGCTAGCACCTCTCGTTCTCTTGGTTAAACTGATGCCAGTTTTGTTGTAGTGTACTCGATGTGTGCAAGCAATTTTCGATTGAAAGTTGTAAGGCGCCAGATACCTCGCTATCTGATTCGAGTTAAGGATAGACTCTCACATTCTCACATAATATTCTGATTTCTATAGTGCCACCCATGATCAGTGTCAGATACAGTGCGACAAGGATCTTCTGGTCGATATATGACATTGACAGGGGGCGCTAGCATTCGATGAGGGTAGCCAGTGCAAAAAATCTTCCTTGATTCAGGGAGTCTATTTTACTAGGATCCTTTAAATTATTACCTAATATTGTTTGTCCGACCAAGACTAATGGGACCAATTGAAACGGTATAGTTATAATAGTACTATACTCGTACATGTATGATTATATCATTGTAAATCTGTATTATTAACAATAAAAACTACTGAAAATAATAACTTTATAAGAAAAAGGTTTGCTCTACTGTATTTAAAAAATATATATTATTTTTATAGTTGTCACAGAACACGAACGAAAATAAAACAAAAGGTAAAATCGGAAAATCTCCTTTAAGATTAGGAAGATTTCGCTAAACTGATCTGACAACTGCATTCTTAGGGTTCTGTAGCTGAATGGCAAAAAACGGAACCCTTATAGTTTCGTCAAGTCTGTCTGTCTGTCTGTCCGTCCGTACGTTCCAGTAGCCATTTTATTCTGTAACTGCAAGCGTCATACTGTTGAAATTTGGTAGAAAGATGTTTCCTATTAACCGCTTTACGATTATTATACAGAAAAATAAAAAATAATGATATGTAAGGGGGGCTCCCATATGTGAAACTTTAACCAAAAAAAATTTTTTTAGTCAAACCTATGCGTGTGGGGTAACATATTTGGATAGGTTTTTTTAAAAAATAAAATAGAGGTTTCTAAAACCATTTTCTCTAAAAGTCTAATGTTTGCGAGATATACGCTTCCAAAGTAGAAAAATAGGCGTCCCCCTGCCCCCCCCCCCCCCCTTCAACTTCTAAACTAAGCAGGTGTAAATTTTGAAAAAAAAAATATGTTATGTAGATCGTAACAAATTATTTTAAAGAAAATTGGTTTGGACGGGATCGAACTCGTAGTTTTTGAGATATAGCACATTTTCATCAACCGCAAACATAACTTTGTTTTCATACAAACACTATGAAAAACAAAGTTATATATGCTGTCAACAAAATATTGTGTTATTTTCGCTTAGTGAAAGTAAGTGGATCCCTAGTTCAGTTAAAGTTGTCACGGAACCCTCAGTGGGCGAGTCCGACTCGCACATAGCCGGTTTTTTGAATTTGACAGTGTTAGTTCTGATTTGTGCCGTTGGTCAAAAGATACATGTCATACTACTATTTTTAATGATTATACTATTATTGACCTGAAAAAAAAAAGAATAAAACATGATTTCCGTATTGGATAATCTGATATTGCCCTACATTCAGTTTGTGAATAAAATAGAAAAGAAGGCAAAATTCCACTGCCTATTTTAGAAAAAAATACTGGATTGATATCGCCAATCACCAATATCAGTCAGTGTCATCTTTTCATATTTGCTTTAATATTTGCGTCATAACTTTTTTACTGATACAATATTTTTTTCATACCCTTTACCTCCCAACGAGTCTCCCAACAAGTGGGTCTTAAAATGAACATGGAGAAGACGAAAATTATGTCAAGTTCCCTTGTTGTACCCACTCTAGTATCCATTGGGAACTCAACTCTCGAAGTTGTCGACGAGTACGTCTACCGGGGACAAGTGATCCAATTGGGTAGGTCCAACTTCGAGAAAGAGGTCAATCGACGAATCCAACTCGGCTGGGCAGCGTTCGGGAAATTACGCAAGAGTGTCTACTCGTCTCATTTACCTCAGTGTCTAAAGACGAAAGTCTTCAACCAGTGTGTGTTACCAGTGATGACATACGGATCCGAAACATGGTCTCTAACTATGGGCCTTATAAAGAAGCTCAAAGTTACGCAACGAGCGATGGAGAGGGCTATGCTGGGTGTTTCTCTACGTGATCAAATTAGAAATGAGGAGATACGTAGAAGAACTAAGGTAACGGACATAGCCTTGAGAATCAGTAAGCTCAAGTGGCAATGGGCAGGGCACATAGCGCGAAGAACTGATGGCCGTTGGGGCAGGAAAGTTCTAGATTGGAGACCCTTTGACCAAAGACGCAGCGTAGGACGTCCACCAACAAGATGGACAGACGACCTTATAAAGATTGCAGGATCAAACTGGATGCAGACCGCTAGTAATCGGTCGCTGTGGAAAGCCGTGGGGGAGGCCTATGTTCAGCAGTGGACGTCCTTTGGCTGATAATGATGATGATGATGATGATGACCCTTTACCTTTGGGACGTAAGGGAGCTTAACCAAGACCCAAAGCTCCAAGCCAACCTCACCTTCACGCGGTGCGTCCTGTTTCAACAGACGAGGCTCTGGCGACCGACCGATGGCGGGATAACCATCCAACAGTAAAATGTTGAGCTGTGATGGGCAGCAGCGTCACACTTAAAAGATACTGCGCCTCTGCACTCGCCAACCCGCCTGCCAAGCGTGGCGAGTACTGGCAAATACCCCCCTAAATGGTAGGACACAAAAAACCAGGCCCCCAGTCTCCGGCAGCCCCGCTATTCCTGATTCCGGTAGCGGTCACGGTAACGGCGGGGCAGGGGGTGCTAAGAATCCCCGGAGGCGATCTCGCTACCACCCCCAACGACAACTGGCCCTGGTAACTTATAACGCGTGCACACTGAGGACAGACGAGAAGTTGCTCGAGCTGGAGGAAGAATTGAGCAGGTTACACTGGGACAATGTGGGTTTATCAGAAGTCTGTAGAGAGGGCGAGGACACGATAACTCTGAAGTCTGGCAACCTGCTCTTCTACCGGGAGGGTGACCAAAAGTCCCAAGGTGGTGTTGAGTTTCTTGTCTACAGGTCCTTCGTAAACAACATCGTAACCATCGAGAGTGTGTCGAACAGGGTGATATACCTTATACTCAGAATAACCGAAAGGTATTCGCTGAAGGTCATACAGGTATATGCACCGACCTCGAACCACCCGGATGAAGAGGTGGAGAAAATGTATGAGGACGTAAGTAGAGCCATACACACTTCCAAAACCTATTTCACTGTTTTTATGGGGGACTTCAACGCAAAACTCGGCAAGCGAGGCGAGGATGAGTTGAAAGTGGGACCTTTTGGATATGGTCAAAGGAACGCCAGGGGAAATAGGCTGGCCGACTTTCTGGAGAAGGAGGGACTCTTTGCGATGAACTCTTTCTTCCAGAAGCCGCCTCAAAGGAAATGGACCTGGCTGAGTCCGGATGGCAAGACGAGAAATGAGATAGACTTCATCATGACCACCAAGAGACGGTTATTCAATGATGTCTCCGTGATCAACAGGGTAAAAACCGGTAGTGATCACCGTATGGTCCGAGGCATATTGAATATAAATGTCAAATTGGAAAGGTCCCGCTTGATGAAGTCCACCCTCCGACCTACTCGTGCCCATATCAAAAATCCCGAGAGCTTTCAACTCGAGTTGTCAAACCGCTTTGATTGCCTAGAGAATTGCGTATCAGTGGACGAAATAAACAACGGGTTTGTGGAAACTGTCCAAACGGTCGGATCTAAGTTTTTTAGACCTGGCCGTAAAAATAGACCTCAAAAACTCTCGGTCCACACTCTCGACCTTATGGCATAACGTCGATCTATGGCACTGCAGACCTCCGTTAATGCTCAAACCTACAGGCAGCTTAATAGACGAATATTGAAGTTTTTGCAACATGACATTCGTTCCTTTAACACGAATAGTGTTAAAGAAACAATAGAGCGGAACCAAGGCTCCAAAGTGTTTGCAAGGGACATGTCTATTGGGCAAAGCCTGTTGACGAAGCTTAAGACGGAGGACGGCAGTGTAGCGTCGACGAAAGCAGAGGTTTTGAGGGAGATCGAAAGGTTCTATGGGCAGTTGTACACCTCAGTGGCCAAACCCGTTGATAGCTCGATCGGAGACCCACGAGCTATCCTGACCCGACACTACACTGAAGACATCCCGGACATCAGCCTCTACGAGATTAGGATGGCCCTGAAACAGCTTAAAAACAATAAGGCACCTGGCGAGGACGGAATCACAGCAGAGCTCCTGAAAGCGGGTGGAACACCGGTACTTAAAGTCCTTCAGAGACTCTTAAATTCCGTTCTGCTAGAGGGCATCACGCCTGAGGCATGGAACAGGAGTGTGGTGGTGTTGTTTTTCAAAAAAGAAACAAAACTTTATTGAAGAACTATAGACCCATCTCACTCCTGAGCCATGTCTACAAGCTGTTCTCAAGGGTCATCACGAATCGTCTCGCACGTAGGTTTGATGACTTCCAGCCTCCCGAACAAGCCGGATTCCGAAAAGGCTACAGCACCATAGACCACATTCATACGCTAAGGCAAATTATACAGAAGTCCGAGGAGTATGATATGCTGTCTAGGACAGGAGGCGCCATCTAGTCTCAAACTACTTCATTACATAGCAGAGAGCATAGGTGGCGCCATCTTGCAATATATATTCCATAGACCTAGAATTAAGAACTCTTTGTAAGCGCCCTCTAGCGAGTATAATATTAACCTTTGATAAATCTTGCACGATCCGCCAGGGGGCGCGCAAGTATTTCGAGAACATTCATTTCCCTTTTCTTGTACGACACGGACGAAGAATTCTCTCTCCAATAAATAACTGCAAACATTGAATTTTTGGGTTTCTTTGGTATACGAAGGCGAGGAACCCAAACATATGCCTCTATGTTTAGCTTTTGTGGACTATGAGAAGGCCTTTGATTCGATCGAAACTTGGGCGGTGCTTCGGTCTCTTCAGCGGTGTCACATAGACTATAGGTATATAGAGGTGTTAAAGTGTCTATATAACAACGCCACCATGTCGGTCCGAGTACAGGAACAGAATACGAGGGCGATTCTATTGCGAAGAGGTGTAAGACAGGGCGATGTTATATCTCCGAAACTGTTTACAGCGGCATTGGAAGACGCCTTCAAGCTCCTGGAATGGGAAGGATTCGGCATCTCCGTCAATGGCGAATACATAACACACCTTCAGTTTGCCGATGATATAGTCGTTGTGGCAAAGACGCTGGATGATCTAGGCACTATGCTCGAAGACCTCGACCGAGTATCCCAACAAGTGGGTCTTAAAATGAACATGGAGAAGATGAAAATTATGTCGAGTTCCCTTGTTGTACCCACTCCAGTATCCATTGGGAACTCAACTCTCGAAGTTGTCGACGAGTACGTCTACCTGGGACAAGTGATCCAATTGGGTAGGTCCAACTTTGAGAAAGAGGTCAATCGACGAATCGAACTCGGCTGGGCAGCGTTCGGGAAACTGCGCAAGAGCGTCTTCTCGTCTCAATTACCTCAGTGTCTGAAGACGAAAGTCTTCAATCAGTGTGTGTTACCAGTGATGACATATGGATCCGAAACGAGGTCTCTTACTATGGGCCTTATAATGAAGCTCAAAATTACACAACGAGCGATGGAGCGGGCTATGCTCGGTGTTTCTCTACGAGATCGAATCAGAAACGAAGAGATACGTAGAAGAACCAAGGTAACGGACATAGCCTTGAGAATCAGTAAGCTTAAGTGGCAGTGGGCGGGGCACATAGCGCGAAGAACTGATGGCCGTTGGGGCAGGAAAGTTCTAGGTTAGAGACCCTTCGACCAAAGACGCAGCGTAGGACGTCCACCAACAAGATGGACAGACGACCTTAAAAAGATCGCAGGATCAAACTGGATGCAGACCGCTGGTGATCGGTCGCTGTGGAAAGCAGTGGGGGAGGCCTATGTTCAGCAGTGGACGTCCTTTGGCTGATTATGATGATGATGATGATGACCCTTTACCTACCTTTTTAATTTTAAACCTAATACTTATTCCATTATTACGAGATAAGTACTAAGTATTTAAGGTTAAATAATTTCCATGAAAAAGAATGCACACATATTGAAATCTCCAGATTTTCTTTCAAGAATCGCAGTGAGAGTGCTTAGCAAGTTATTCTTTAAACGAGTAAATAATGCCTTTCTTCTATGCCTCTGATAAATGGAAACTTCCAACAAACACGAAACATAAGTCATCCAAAAGATACAAAATACAAAAATTGAGAAGAAATTCAGGAGTTTACTGGTGCGCCATGCTTTTCTGGTTTTCTTCTCTAGTTGGCAAGTTTTGCAGCAGTATGCTATAAGGAAGAAGCGGGAAAGCATGATTGGTTTGCGGTAATAACGCAGCTTTTCTACCTAGATGAAGAATTTTATAAAGGACAGCTGAAAGACTATAATTAGTGGAGTTGTTAAACATTTTGTTATATGGTTTTATAAGAGCGAGTAATAAACGTTTACATAAGTGTATTGAAGTGTATTTTTCTACATCGCATTTTTTTACAATATTTGTGCAATAGTTTTAACACATTTACTGTCCATGCATTACATGTAATGCACTGACGAGTTTTCTCGGTACGTCAGTGCATAACATATAATACACTTATCACAAATAATAAAAGTGAAGTTTATATGTCTGGGCATTGCATATAATAATGCTCAACTGTTTTCACATTGCCTTGGGACAGTCAAAATGCTAAGAATCCACATACAGTAAATTATACAAGAAAATTATAAGTACTAGATATGCAGTAAATTATACTAAAAATCTTAATTGGAAAGTCTACAATTAAGGTCCATCTTGTACAAATACGCTTATCTCGTTTTCCACCACTTTTCAATGAAACCATTTTTCAACGAAATTCGCTTGCAAAATCAACACAAAAATTACCGTCGCTTCAATCAAATAATGACGCAAGGTGCAAAGGACAGAGACCTCGACAATTAATATTTTAGGGCCATTATTATATTCCATCCATGACAAAGTCAATTTATTGTTTTATTAATCTTTGCTGCATATTACAAGACAATGACCAACGCAATCGGGACAAATCAAAACGTAAGAACACGAGAGATATTCTTTCGTTAATTGATTTTCTCAAGGGTCATTATGTAAGGTGCGCGTTATTGCGAATGGCAGATTCATTATCAAAGATAGATAGGGAAGGGATGATATTGATGTTATGCTGTATTTATTTGTCTTTTCCTTTGTGATTGTGGTGATTTAATTGGTTTAGTGAGAGGGCACTAAAAAAAGGGAAATTTTATATCTACACTTTATATCCTAGCAAACCCAGGGAACTGTTATCGCTCATGGAATCAATGGAAATAAAAGTAGTATTCTTCTATAATTTGTATTAAATCACCACAAACAAAAGGTTTTTTCTCGTTTGTCGCGAGCTTACAACGACATTTTCAATTAAATTGATTAATTTACTTATAAATTTCTAGAGGCGTACACACACACACACACACACACACACACACACACACAAACATACATACACACATGCATAATGATAAGCGACATAATTGCAAGCCAAGCTAATGTAATGAAATTTAATATTATATCGCCGTTGATTTTCTGAATAAAAGAAAAGTAAACAAGGGAGCACACAAGCGTCTTCCACGTATGAAGTTCCAAGCGGCCCTGCATTTCTGCTGACTACGCAATTGCACTTTGCACGCTAACTTCCAGCCAGCGGTCGCAGGTTTGAATCTTTAAAGGGGCAATTGCTTATGTGATGAGCACGAACATTTGTACCTAAGTCATGGATGTATATTATGTATTTCAGTTTTTAAGGGTGACGCCCCCGTCATAATCGTTGTCTGGTATTCGTAGGAAATGGACCAAAATTCCTTACTCCGAAACCAGAAACAATTGTGTGTTGTTGGCGCCTATTTATTATTCACTTAGATACGTTAAGTACCAATGTTTTTTTACGATGAAGTGTAGTAGAAATACAATAACTCCTCATAATTTACAACGTAACCACAAAATATAGATACTCGTGATAACGTCCCAAACCCAGCACTATTATTGCTAACGAGCAGAGAGAAAATAATAATCTTTTACAGTCACAGGTAAAAATCAACGGCCTATTTCGTTCTTGTTTATTTTGTTGTTGTATTCGTTAATTAGCTACTATTTAAGTTATAATCACTTAACTGATTTCCTCATTAAAAAAAATGTACTCAGTAACTATTTTTGCAGAATTAGTTACTAGTTTAGTTTTCATTATTTGAGTGCAAACTTAAATATTACTACACACGACTATTTATTTCCAGACTAGAGTATTTCACCACAGATATTATACATTATTTATCAATCGGTACCGAATTTAAAAAATTCCGATCGTACCTACCTTGTACAAGAACGTAACTTAGAACCTGCCGTAAAGGCCTGAAGGTTTACTTTGAAATTTGCCGTACCGTAGATCAAGCGCAGGACTGCCAGTCACACCACTGTCATTTTCTGTCTCCAAACTGATTTTTAGTAATATAGAAACGGAAAAACCCAGATAGTCACCTATCTAAAACACGTTTCGGGCTTCGAATCAGGGTCATATATTGCAAAAACAACTCTTGTAAATCTTGGTTTATTTTCCCACTATCATAATGTATAGTGAGAATGTAAACACTACATATGTCTATGTAGTGAAAAATATTAAGGGTATTTTTTCTGCCATCATTTAACGTAATGTTTGTTTGACCATTTTTACTGTGAGACTAGCATAATGACGCTTTGGCCGACTGTAATTCAGTATGTTTACTGTTAAATAAATGAAATTGAAGGGTGAAAATACAGAGTTTCCTTAAAACACATAGTCACTAAACCAGAATCTCTGCCCTTAATTGCTTTCAGTCGCTTCGGACGCTTAAAGTCACAACCTTATCCATCCAACGTATGTTTTCGTGGAAGTTATCCAAATATATTTTCCTACTACTGATCGGATCAATACAAGCAAAGAAGCAAATAGGCCTCAGCAAGCACAATTATCCTTTATTTCTGTCAATCACATTGATGTTGAGGGCAATTATGTCGTTGTGTTGGCCAGAGCTAGAAAATATAGATTTTATTTTATTGTAAACAAATTAAAAGCGTGCTGTTCAAACAAATACCTTCAAAATACACATGTCAATAATATTTATCATTATAACACAACAACTGTTGACAAATAGTCGTTTGTCTAGTAAAGGGAAAGCCTCAAAATTTCGTCCTCACCAAGTTATACGGTTACCATGAAAAATGGGAAAAATTTCAAATACGTACCGAAAGATGCATACGCAACCTATAAATTTTCTTTTACGGCTGTTCTCTTTGACGACTCTTAGCCGCGAAAATAGGAAGTTGAAAATATCCTACTCATGGCCAACAAGGGTATTTATTGTCATTGCTATGGCACTGGTGTTCGTTGGCAAAGTCCTGAAATACTTAAACTACGCCAGCGATCATAAATTCAGCATCAAATTCACGGATGCTTTGCAGATCACCTACATTATTCAGTTCATTCATTATTGTGTTGACTTGAAATACGTTTTCGAATTCGGAGGATACACTAGCTTGAAATATTTCAAGCTATATAAGCAAATTGATGAGATCCTTGGAATGACTTACAACAGCATTGTCAAATCTAGTGTTAATTGCAACACTTTCTGTGTGCACACTTGTTATTGTTTCATCGATTTTGGATTTCGAAGCTTGGTCTATCTTCAATGGGACTGCTCAACATGTTTTATACTCGATCGACTATGTCTTTTTCTTCATGAACACCCTGACCATCATTGACATGTGTGCCAATGTAATCCAAGTTGAGTTTAGACTGAAGACAATTGCGGATATCTTGCAAGACCTCTATTCGGCTACTAACAACTCCTTGGCTGTCGTCAATGTTGTTGAAGATAAGAATTAGCTGTATTACTCCAAAGATAAAGTTTCTACTAGGAAAATCATGAGCTCATCCAAATTCTTAGAATTCAACCATTTGAATGATATTGTGTGGCTAAATAAGTGTTACTTGGTATTGAATGAGCAAACTGTTAGCCATGTAAGGCAAAATTAATTTGTAAATTAAAGTAAAAGCAAATATTGTTCCAATATTGTAGCATGTAACGATAAAATATGTCCTTGTGTTCTAGCTTTAAAAAACATTAATACGTTTTGTTCATTCTATCATTTTTTAAAAACTTGTACTGTATTGTTTTGAAAGGCTTAAATAAAATACATCTAACTCAGGCGCCGGAACCGAACGCAGGACGGCGGTGAGGAAGGGAGCGGCGAGGGGGCGGTAGGTCCGGCCGCGCTGGTCGGCTCCGCCATTTTTTGTTTTAGTAGACATACGCGACGGGAAATGTTCATACGTACGTTCCGCGCGCTCCCGCGGGTCAAACTCCCGCGCCTGGGCTAGGTTTTTTCTCAACCAAACTCTGCTGTTCTCATTTACGGCCACGGCCTGCGACCCTCACCCGTTACATGTGTGGTCTTCGAGCGGATCGGTGATGATACGCACCCCGCGTGGCAAAATGGTGAACACTCGGAGCACCTCACGGAGAAAAGGCAAAATGGCGGACGAAACCGCGTGTCTCGAAGAGAATAAAATAACAACCGGCATGGAATTGCCAGAACCTACCGGCATAGAATTACCTGGGCCAAATGACACGATGTTGCCTGGACCGAGTGATGTCAAGGAGGAAGGCACATTTCCAGTGCAACACAGCGTAAAATCAAATACGAGAACAAAAAAGACGACCTCGTCGACCGCAATGATTGCACAGAAAAAGAGACTCGAGCTGGAGGCAGCGCAAGAAAAAGCGCGTATTCAGATGAATTTAATCCAGAAGAAGCTAGAAGTCGATCTTGCCGCAGTCGAGGAACAGTATAGTCAAAATTCATCAAAGTGTGACAGTGACAGTCGTTATGATAGCCGAAGTATTGAAAAGTGGATGGAGCGCAGCCAGCATGAGCTGGAAAAGCTGAAGGCTAACCATGAAGAGAACAATGGGTACCTGTTTCCGCCGCCAAGAGTTGACGCCACGGAAGGTCCTGTTCAGCAGTTAGCGGACGCACTGAAGGGCTTGATCACTACGTCTTCATCTGCTACTCATAATGCAAATCTGCTCAGCAGAATAAGTACGCCCAAAGAATTACCCATATTTACTGGAGACGTTATGGAGTGGCTATCATTTAAGAATGCTTATGAAGAGTCTACACACTTATGCAATTTTACAGACAAAGAAAATTTATGGCGCCTAAGGAAATGCCTGCGCGGCCCAGCCAAGGAAGCGGTCACAGCCTTATTAATTAGCTCAACTACACCTGCAAAAATTATGACAACATTAGAACTACAGTTTGGAAACCCAGAACTAATTGCCTCAAAAATAAAACAAGATATCAAAAAACTTAACGCTTTACCGCAAGATTATTATAAGGATATAGTGCCATTTTCAATTAAAAAACAAAACTTTGTAGTGTCAGTAAAGGAACTTAAACGTGAGGAATATTTACATGGAACCGAAGTAGTAAACTCCATACTTTCTAAATTACCAAGTGTGTTATTGTCAAAGTGGACGGACTATAGTTATCCCATTCTAAGTGAATCTAAACAGTCAAAGCTGGACATCTTATCAGAATTTCTGAGTTTAGAAGCTGTCAAAACATCTACGTGTAGTGCGAACCTTATAAACAGTGTAAACACCTACCGCTGGGACAAACGTAAATATAGTGAAAGTCAGACTGTCATGTTGACAAAAAGTGCAAACAATGAATGTGACGAACCGCAGTGTGGTTTCTGCCGTGATCCCATGAAACACACATTACTATCCTGCCATAAATTCAAAAAAGCTATGCGCAGAGTGCGTTGGGCCTACGTGAAGCGTGGCAGGTTGTGCTATAAGTGCCTAAAATCTAGTAACCACAACAGTCACCAGTGCACCGCACCTGCCTGTGACGTCGACGGGTGTGGACTGCCCCATCATCAGCTCCTGCATTGGACGAGGGTTGGCGGTCAACGGTCGCCAGCAGCGCAAGCAGCGCTGACTTCAGCCGACGAAGAGACGGAGTCTAGCGAAGCCATCAACACCACCGTACTACATCAACGCCACGAAAAAACGCCCATAGTGTTGTTGAAAACAGTGCCCATCACAGTGCATGGGCCGAAAGGTAGCATGCATACACACGCCTTGCTAGACGACGGGTCCACAGTCACGTTGATATCAGCTGATTTCGCGAACAAGGTGGGGCTTCACGGCGAGCGTTTCACTATGCGAGCCGCCGGCGCATGGAACACGGAACTGGTATGTGAAACCGAAATAGTTAACTTTGATGTGTTTAATAACAATAATGAACGATTTAATTTATCTGCTAGAAAGATTAATAAACTTAATTTACCTATACAAACTGTAGTTGATATAAATGTAAGTAAATATAAACATGTAAATGTCGATTTGAATTTATGCAAGTGTAATTGCCAACCGATGTTATTAATTGGCCAGGATAATTATGATTTAATTGCTCCTGCTATGTGCATTAAAGGAAAAACGGGTGAACCATATATAACAAAAACTGTATTGGGTTGGTGTATACATGGCACTATTGGCAGTAACAATAACGCTTGTTGTAAAACCGTGTCATCTGGTTGCTTCAACATTAATTTAGCCCGCGCTATGTGTGACCCCAGCCTTACATGGCCTGACCGTGACCGTGAACGCAGCGAGTACAAACGCAGCTCGACTCCCGAGCCGGCCGTCATTCCCACTCTCGCTGGAGGTTGTTTGCCGTCTCGCTCGCCAGCCGAACAGGTTGCTATCGCGCCCTCTCCGTCGCACATACACGATTCGTTTCCTACAGGTGAGTTTGATAATCATGTTGTTAACAATACGTGTGATGCTATTTATAGTAATTCGATGCCGAGTAAGTACGAACGAGATCTATTGGAGTTAAGAGAATTAATCCGTGCGTATTTTTCTATCGAATCTTTAGGTATTTGTAGCAAGCCGCGTAAAAGCGCATCTGAGATACGGGCAATTGAGATCTTAGATAACAATAGTTACTTTAGTGACGGTAAGTGGGTTGTAGGCTTACCATGGAAAAGTTTTGATTCCGTTTTACCTGATTCTTATAACACTGCTTTGATCCGTTTAAAGTGCATAATACGTAAAATGTCTGCAAATGAATCTTTCGCGTCTCGGTACCAAGATAGAATAGATCACCTATTCGCGAATGATTACGCTAGGGTCTTGACTGTTGATGAAGAAAATAGTTACAGGGTAGGTATTTCGAGAGTTTGGTATTTGCCACATTTCGCCGTAGATAACCCAAATAAAAACAAGTTGCGGTTGGTTTTTGATGCCGCCGCCAAATCTGGAGGCTTTTCACTTAATGATTTTCTCCTGCAGGGTCCCGATTTGCTTAATTCACTATATGGAATTATGTTTAGGTTCAGAGAAAACCCCATCGCTGTGATAGGAGACATAAAATATATGTTCTTATGCATAAAAATTAAGACAGAGGACCAACATGCGTTGCGATTCTTGTGGTTAAATGAACAGAAAGAAATTAAAGCTTTCTTGATGTCGTCACTCAT
The DNA here is from genome assembly GCA_963924145.1 of Pyrausta purpuralis. Taxonomy (NCBI): domain Eukaryota; kingdom Metazoa; phylum Arthropoda; class Insecta; order Lepidoptera; family Crambidae; genus Pyrausta; species Pyrausta purpuralis. The sequence goes on from OZ001657.1 coordinate 22,121,396, forward strand.
CTTTGGGGCGAATTGTTCACCCTTTGTGGCCCAATTTATAAATAGAAAAAATGCGTTACGCTTTCAGGACTGCATGCCGAGTGCTGTTCACGCTATCCATCATAATCAATATATGGACGATTACATTGATAGCTTCGAGGATGTTGATAGCGCCAGGAAGACAGTACGAGACGTGTCAGACATCCATCAGCAGGGAGGCTTCCAAATGCGCAACTGGATGAGCAATTACACGCAAGTACTCGCAGATATTCCTAAGGAAAATGTAAGTCAGAACATTGAGAAAAATATTTTACATGATGACACACCAGAACGCACATTAAGATTGTTATGGTACCCCGCCACAGACATGCTGTCTTTTGATTTGTCTTTGAAGCGCATACCTAAAGAGATTCTAGATTTAACTAGAAAGCCCACGAAACGCGAAATACTTAAAATAGTTATGTCTATTTTCGATATCCATGGATTTCTTTGCCCCGTTACTATAAATGGAAAAATACTAATGCGTCAAACTTGGAAATTAAATATGAAATGGGACGAAGAAGTTAAAGATGATTTATTTATATGTTTTAAAAACTGGATAAATCAATTACAATCTGTAAAAAACTTACGCATTCCTCGCTGGTACTTTCAGACGGATAATAACCGCGAGCTACGAACCGCTACGGAGCCCGCTGCTACGACGGACTATGACTCCGCCCCTTTTGCTACGAGACGTGCTACGGAAACAGCCGCACCGGCGTGCGATAGAAGTGACGTGGGCGAATCCGCAAGCGCAAGCGAGATAGAAGAGCTAGAACTTCACGTTTTTTGCGATGCGTCACCACTCGCTTATGCAGCCGTAGCATACTGGCGAAAGAAATGCAGCGATAAACGGTTTGTTGTTTCTTGTATTGGCAGTAAAAGCAGAGTAACACCGCCATCGAAGCCTGTCACAATTCCTAAGTTAGAACTACAAGGCGCTGTGTTAGCTTGTCGTTTAGCAGAAAGCATTCGAAAGGAACATCGAATGACCCCAAGCGCTACTTATTATTGGACTGACTCGACAACGGTGCTGCATTGGATACGCAACGAAGAGAGGAATCATAAAGTGTTTATCGCAAACAGACTTGGAGAGATTGACGAACTTAGTAGAGTATGTGAGTGGCGTTATGTACCCTCGGAGTTGAACGCGGCTGACTTGGTGACGAAGAACAACACGAAGTATGACATCAGTGGATGCGACGTGTGGTTCACCGGTCCTAAGTTCCTGAAAGAAAAGAAGAGTTACTGGCCTGTAGAACCTGAAAGAAAAACAAAGATTAGTGACACAGTTATAGAAAAAGTACAAATCGTATATGAGCAAAATAAAACACAACACTTACCTGTTCCGGATCCCGAGCGCTTCTCCAGCTGGCTGCGATTGGTCCGTGCTACCGCCACCGTATTGATGTTCGTCGAGAAGTGTAGAGGCAGAGGTGCCGATGGAATCACGACCGCGCTGTTAGACAAGGCTGAAAAACTTTTGCTGCGTCATGCACAAGCTGAAAGTTTTGAAGAGGAAATAAAACAGCTGCGACAAAACAAAGACTTACGAGCTGACAGTAGACTGCGAGATTTGACGCCCGTGCTCGATGCTGAGGGCCTTTTGAGAGTGCGTGGTCGAATAGACGTAGCAAAGGACGTAAGTCAGCAAGTAAAGTCTCCGATTATACTCGATGGACGCCACCAAGTAGCAAGATTGATTGTGAAAGATTACCATTTACGGGCTGCGCACTCTTGTAATGAGCTCGTCGTAAATGAGCTACGCCAAAAGTACTGGTTGATTCGATTGAGACCTACTGTCCGCACAGTGGCATCACAATGCTCAGAATGCCGCATAAGAAAAGCGACGCCAAGGCCGGCGAGACTCGGAGACTTACCTGATGCAAGGCTGTTCCACCATCATCGCCCTTTCACTATGTGTGGCGTCGACTTATTTGGTCCGATAGAGGTCGCTGTCGGGAGACGTCATGAACGGCGATACGGCGTGCTTTTTACATGTTTGACAGTTAGAGCTGTCCATGTCGAGATAGTGTATTCCCTGACAGCTGATGCTTTGATAATGGCTTTGCGCAGAATGGCTTCGCGAAGAGGATGGCCGAAGATTATATATTCAGACAATGGCACGAATATGCGAGGTGCTGATACTGAACTCAAAAAAGCATTTCAAGAGTTAGATACAGATGCTATTGCACAGCAAGCTGTAAACCGAGGGGTAACTTGGAACTTCATAGCTCCCGTGAGCCCCCATATGGGTGGGGCGTGGGAACGATTAATACGTAGCGTTAAGAATACACTCAGAGTAGTCCTTAAAGAAAGATCACCGAAAGAAGAAGTTCTCATTACATTTATGGCTGAAGTCGAAAACCTCATAAATAGTCGTCCGCTTACTCATGTGTCGGTAGATCCGCGAAGTCAAGAGACGCTAACCCCCAATCATTTTTTGATAGGTTCGTCCTCAAACTTACCTTTACCTGGAGTTTTTAATGATCACGACTTACAGTTGAGGAAGCAGTGGCGGACAGCGCAACGCCTAACTGACCTTTTTTGGAGCCGTTGGATGAAGGAGGTGCTGCCTACTCTCATCCCGCGCCACAAATGGCATCGCGAAGGCGTTCAGTTTAAGGTAGGTGACGTAGTTATAGTAGTCGATCCAGCTTCTCCCAGAAATTGTTGGCCGAAAGGTATTGTGGTGACCGTGTACCCAGGGCGTGACGGCCGAGTTAGGGTCGTGGATATAAAGACTAAATCCGGAGTGATGAAGCGACCAGTGACACGCGTTGCTCTCTTATTCAGTGGTAATGAGTGTCGAGATTTCGACACTAGGGGGGAGGATGTTAGCCATGTAAGGCAAAATTAATTTGTAAATTAAAGTAAAAGCAAATATTGTTCCAATATTGTAGCATGTAACGATAAAATATGTCCTTGTGTTCTAGCTTTAAAAAACATTAATACGTTTTGTTCATTCTATCATTTTTTAAAAACTTGTACTGTATTGTTTTGAAAGGCTTAAATAAAATACATCTAACTCAGGCGCCGGAACCGAACGCAGGACGGCGGTGAGGAAGGGAGCGGCGAGGGGGCGGTAGGTCCGGCCGCGCTGGTCGGCTCCGCCATTTTTTGTTTTAGTAGACATACGCGACGGGAAAAGTTCATACGTACGTTCCGCGCGCTCCCGCGGGTCAAACTCCCGCGCCTGGGCTAGGTTTTTTCTCAACCAAACTCTGCTGTTCTCATTTACGGCCACGGCCTGCGACCCTCACCCGTTACACAAACGAATTACATCAATGAAATATTTGGAGCACGGGTAAGTACTTTTGAGATGGAAATATATTTTTTTGCTTCATAATCTATAATAACGCTATCTCTCTATTTTATAGATTCTGATAAACAACTCTGTCCAGCTTTTCAACATTGTCAACTTTATAAACCTGACCATCCGTGTTTTCACCGGAGTTCTCGTAAGTATTATTATAAAGTGTTACTTTGTCATCATGTGCATAACTATTTCTTTTATCTCTGAGAACATGAAAAATATTTTGTCTTTTTTTAAATGTTTTGTTTAGTTTCAAGGAGGTTCACCTGATATGTTGTTTTTCCTCACCATCACGTGTATTTTGAGGACAATCTGTAGTTCAGTCAACATCGCCTGGTTGGTCTACCGCTGCGAACAAAGCTACGAGCAGAGAGAGAATATCATAAGCATCGCAGATCACACCCTTGTCGATAAGAATATCAGTAAGTTTCTTACCAATTGTTAACAATTAAAAGATACAGATGTGGCTGTATATAAAATCTAGTGATGGTACATTATAGACCTATTAAAAAGGTGCGCGATCAATGAAGTTTGCTAATCAGTTGTGTTAAGTCTCTGCTGAGTTTTCTGAGGTAAATCAAATCAATCAGGAAAATCTCACCAAATATCAATTTAAAAAAAATAAATCAAAAATAAATAAATATTGGTCACCAATCACATACATTGCTCTGATTCCAAAATAAGTAGCTGATTGCACTTGTGTTATGGAAATCAGACAGAACGGTAGTACCACAACATCCAGAACCAAGACAATATATTTTGATTTTTATTTTAATCCGACCGGGATTCGGACCCGGGACCGCGGAGCGGCGACGCCTTGAAATTAGCGTCGTCGATACAATAAAATACATACTACAACCTCGTTTAATTCTTTCCAGGCGAATCAATGAGACGAACCCTCTCCGAGTTCCGCAACTTGGTAGACTTCAGACCCATTCAATTCACAGCTATGAACTTCTACCCCTTGGACTATGGCCTGGTAGTGTCTTCTGCTTCTGTCGTCACAACTCTCACCATCATCATGCTGCAGAGCTTGTCGTAAATATGGGCGAAGAGGACGTATCACAATATCCTTTTGGTCTTTAATCTTAGCACACTTTTGGGATATGATGTGAACAGGTTTTAGGCACGTGCTTTAAAACTGAATGTCATCTGAAAAATGATCATTATCAATTCATAGCACTTAGCATGATTAATTATTAATTATGCTTAGTAATTATTGTCAAGTATTTATGGCTACAAAAATTTACATGTTACAACATGTTATTTCATTTTTTTTTATAATGTTTTGACACTAATATATTTGGGGGTCAGCCGCAGCTATTCATGTGGATTCATTACAGAGGTGCCAAAACAAAATTATAAAAGTCCTACATCGCTATCCATTTCATACACCGACCGAACAGTTATATAAAAAAAAAAAAAACATAAGCCAATTATACCACTACAATACTTGCCCCTTAGTTTACAAAATTGTAAACAATGCCGTAAAATCTAATATAAAACTAGAAAAAAGTAATCACACTCGGAGCCTTCGGAATAAAAAAAAACTAAATATAGGGACTCCTAGGACTGGTTATGGAAGGAAGACTATTTTATTTGAAGGAGCAAAGCTTTATAACAATCTGCCATCTGACAAAAGGAATTGTAAGACTTTGAATTCCTTCAAAAATAAGCTTAAGCATCATATTGAAGTGGGTACTGGCCGCCAGTATATTTAGTATTTATTTATTTTTAAATCTTATTTTATCTCATTTTAAGTGAAACTTGTATTTCTTATGAGAATAAAATCTTTAAACCTATATAAAATTGCATTTGTAAAACCGGCCAAGTGCGAGGTAGACTCGCGCACGAATGGTTTCATACCTTCTATGCATGAAAGCACTTTTCTTGCCCCAATAATGTCCTTAAGATTATGATCACCTTAATAAAAATATCCGAAATTATAAGACAAAACCAGTAAAATGTAAACTTTAGATGGCATTGACATTGGCATGCAGGCTGAATACAATTACTACGTACTATTTTTAAGATCTGCAGTTTGTAACTCACAAATTCTTGTGTATTCTGGCAAATAAATGTTTTGATTTGATTTGATGTGACTCACAAGATTGATTTGAGATCAGCTAAAATAGTGTCAATCAAAATCAATATGACTACGGATTAAATTTCTGGAGGTAATTTTTTTTTAACGAAAATTTACATGAAAATTATTTTGCTTTTAGTTTATGAACTATAGCTGTGTTATTTATTCACTTATCATAGCCGTGATAGTTTTGCTTCTAAATTAATCATACTTATAGGCTACTGCTGTTTTTTTACGTAGGTATCCACCTACTACCGTTAAGTTGGGAGATGGTGGGAACATTAGACTCTAACTAAATCTTAAATTTTGTTTTACCACTTTGGTTAGGAGATTAGAATACATGCATGCCAAATTACAGTTCTTAAGCATCTCAGGCCTCTGCGCTGAACTGCGTACACACGGACAGACAGACTTGGCGAAACTATAAAGGTCTCTTGTTGTACTACGGAACCCTAAAAAGCAACTGTGTCGAACAAGAAATATAATCCTGTGTCTATCCTGGCGCATGCCATTATGAATACGAGTTGGATTCCTTGTCTACACCCTGCGTTACAAAGGGTCAATGACATTACCCCACACGAGTGCTTAGCCATGTAACACATAATATCAGATGTTTCGATAAAGTTGTCGTTCGAGCCACGATAAGGTTGCACTAGAGCAATTTTAATGACCTCTGATGATGATAGTGAGGGATTTAGGATAGGGTTGAGTCTCGAATAGTAAATTCCTAAGTGACTTGCAGTGTGAGTTAGGTCAATGTGTTTCCTCTGGAAAGTCTACGGTTTATTTGTATCTAACTTATGTAAATCTTGCTGATGTATTCAGTCGCAAGGGTTCAATGACACTATTTATATATGATTTAAGAATTACACGGCATTTTAAGTAGCACAATAAAGGTCATTGGGCGATCGCTAAGTGTTTTTAATCGCCTCCAAAAAAGGAGGAGGTTATCTATTCGACTGTATGTTGTATTTTTTAGTACCGTTTTGTAGACCAATATGTTTTTTTCCGCTATGTTACCATGTTGTTACACCTGATAGTCAACATTGTGTGGAACGGAGCTGATAGTGGAACTCCTAAACGCTTAGGAGTTCAGTGATTTTAATGACAGAACTAATAGGTAATTTGTAGCTTCTTGAAGAACGGAGGAATATGGTACAATCCTCTCCTTCCTTCCCCCTCCTGTAATCACAAAATAATAAGAAATTAAATTAACTTAAAAGAAATTAAAAACAGACTTCTAAACCAAAATGCACTAAAAAGTCATAAATAAACTGTAAGGGAAAGGATCCCTATAAGGCGAACAATTTCTTTATGTTAGTAGGTACCACATTTGGGGCTACTATACAATAGAACTGATGGCCGTTGGGCCAGAAAAATTCTAGATAGGAGACCCTTCGACCAAAGACGCAGCGTAGGACGTTCACCGACAAGATGGGAAAACGACCTTGTAAAGATCGCAGAAACAAACTGAATGCAGGCCGGTAGTGATCGGTCGCTGTGGAAAACCGTGGCGGAGGCCTATGTACAGCAGTGGACTATCTATGCCTGAAAATAATGATGATGATGATGTACAATAGAATGGGTATGTGGATTTGGATGTTCTAATAAAGCGTTGGTGCTGATTTTTTAGGATTTAATGATTTTCCAGAAATATAAGGTAGATATGTAGTGCTAGTTATAGTCATAGATAGATATGATCTATTCACGATAACTTTTTTTTAAATTTACCATCTAAATTCAATATAATAGCATTCTTGCATAGCTGGCAATATGCTGTTGCGATGCGGCATCGATGTAGTCGCAAATTCATCGTATCGTATGTAACGCATCGTAGTAGCAAATTGTCAACCTTTACACACTTACGCCACTTTTAGCATCGATACAGTTGCGATTCTGTCGCGCGATATTATCGATGCAGAAGCTGGAAATTAACAAATGTATCTGTATATAGGTGTCTATTTATAGTGGCATAAGTCTGTAAAGGTGACAATTTGCGACTGCATCGATCCTGCATCGTAACAGGATCGCGATAGCACAAATTAAACGGTTGTACTTCATCGATCTTTACACGTGACAGAATCGATGCTAAAATCTGTTCATTGCGTGAGTCGCGTGTGAAATGTGAGACTGTAAAAAAAAAAAACTTTTTCTCTCAAATTAGAAAGCATCAACTGGCTGAATCAAACAATGCAAACCTACATTCACAACGCTAGAAAGGTCTATTTACTTGTTCTAAAGTAGGTACATGCCATTCCTAACCATCACAAGACCCATCCCAGTATTGTACTGGGAAAAAAGTTATGTTGTACAAGGATAAGTAGACTCGAAAGATGATAACATGATTGATTCACACTCCTCTTTACAAGTCCGGCTTTATGTCGGACTCTTTCACTATCTCTGCGATTCGCCTTTGGAATTCTCTTCCCATGGAAATCAGAATGTCCTCAAACAAACTTTCTTTTAAGAATTCTCTCCGCACCCACTATCTTAACCTTGGCTCACTTCAGAATTAACCACAATTTCGCTCACTGCTGTCGGTAATATTTTAATAGATGTCATCAATATCGTCACTTCCCTATCTGTAGTTTATTTTTTATTTTTTATGAAAGATATGTATTCTATGTAAGTTTATTAATCCAATGCTTATATATTTACAAATAATTTTCTTTATCTATGTAATTTTTGTATGTATGTTTATGTTAATGCGTTTAAAATTTTTGTTCCTGTCAGTACATTTAAATATTCCGCCACTGATTTAACTCTCTGCATTTCCCAAGCGGTTGACTGGTAGAGAATGCCATAAGGCATTACGTCCGCCAATTGTACCATTAACAGTGCAATAAAGTTAAAATAAAATAAAATAAAAGTTTCTGTTACCATGTAATTTCCTGAATACAGAAGTCATCAACGTGTATTTTTATTGCTTTAAATATTGGTTTAAAACTCATACATTTGTATACTTTGAATTGGCTCGCAAAAAATGTGGAGGGCAATTTTGAAAATGGAACCTAACTATTTTTACTTATAAATAATCATATTTTCGAAAAAGATTCTAACCGGCCAGTCTGCCACATTGAAAAACTAATTTTCGCAATACTTTCTCAGTAGCCTGGTAAGAGAAAAACAAAGTAGTTGTTTCTTGGACTTCTTCATAGTTGAGTTGAGGCCGTTGCTCAGCAGTGGAAATATTTAGAGCCCATTTTACCACTTTGGAAGCGTCTATTTCTCAAACGTTAGACTTTTAGAGAAAATAGTTAAGGAACCTTGATGTCATTTTTAAAGACCCATCCATATACACACTACACGCATAAGTTTGTCAATTATTTTTTTGGTTTTACTTTTATGTATGGGAGCAATCCTTAAATACCATTTTTTTGTTTAAGAATCGTAAAGCGGTTAACAAGTTACATCTACCTACTAAGTTTCAACTGTGTTATACTAATAGTTTTAGAATAAAGTGGTTGTGACATACGTATAAACAGACAGACAGACAGACTTGACGAAACTATAAGGGTTCCATTCTGATACGGCACCCTAACTAGCAAAGCCAATACTCCGGCAATACACTGCAGTGCATGGAAAATGACACACACCACCGAGTTTCCGACAACAACAATTTTGGCACGTACAGTCGCCAGCACATCAGGTTACCCACTTTTGTTGCAATTTAGCCCTTATTATAACGGTATAAGACACCGCAGTGTTTACCTTGACGTGTTGTTGTCCATACATGGTCGACTACACGCAATCGAACCGTTGGAATTGAATAAAACCAGTGTGAGAGAGTGCTGCGATGTGGGAAGCGGTAAATGCTCAGAAAAAAACTGCTAGAAAGTTTTATCTAGGCAGTATTTTTGTGATGTCATGCCAAACTCTTAGATCAGTTGCATACTACGCCCGATTTGAATTATTAAAACCTGATGTTGAAAAATTTTCTATGTCTAGCCAACATTCAACCAATCGTATCTGTTTGTCTGACTGTCTTTATTATGATTGAATGAGTAAATCATTAATAAGACAACCCGGACTAACTTATGATTACCTTCGTCGCCCAATCTGACCATGTAAACAGTTGATTGGCGGTTAAAAATATGAGCATAGTGCTTAACGATTCAAATTTTTAATGTGACTGTGAAATGACCTCGCGCATTTTGTAGGGAATCTTTGTGATATGGTATTGTTTGCAGATGATACTTCACTTATATTTAAAATCCCAAGTGGTGAAGGAAATTTTGACGATATGAGTAATACTCTTTCACAAGTATTACATTAGTTTACAGTTGACAATCTCTTTCTTAATGGAATTATAACTAAATGTGTAAAGTTTACGATGCCTAATGTCTGACAGGCATAAACTCAGGTTAAGATAAAAGACAAATCGCTTGATATTATCGACTCTCCAACATTCTTAGGAATCACTTTAGAGTCCAAACTACAATGGGGTCCTCATATAGAGGCCTTGTCCGGAAATCTAAGCTCAGCTGCTTTCGCTGTAAGAAAGATTAGACGTTTGACTGATAGAGAAACAGCTAGGTTATTTTATTTGAGTTATCTCCAAAGCTTGATGTCCTACGGCATTTTACTGTGGGGCTCGGCTGCTGATATATACTGAATTTTTGTATTACAATAAAGAACCGTATGAGCTAATTATTATTTAAATCTCAAGATTCCCTACGAGCAGTGTTAAAAAAAAAATTGAATATTAACTGTAGCCCCTCAGTTTATTTATGAAAATTTAATGTATATACGCAAAAAATTACATTCATTCACAAAAAAAGTGATATACACAAGTATAATACTAGGAATAAGAATAAGCTTGCTATTCCACAATCAAGGCTTCGAAAGGTTGGTAATTCCTTCACAAGGAAATGTATAATTTTTTTCAATAAACTACCAGACACATTGTAAACTTACCGATCATTAAATATAAAACTGTCAGTAAAGAAGTATTATATTATTTAAAAGATAATAATGTATAGACTTGCATGATCACTACAAACATTACATTGTAAACCTTTTGAATTTTTTGTTTTTGAATTTTGAATTTTGAATTTTTGTAAAAACGAACTAAAATTTTATGCAAATACCTCATTCCACTTCACCACAGCGTATCGCGATTGAGTCGAGTTCGGAAGCCAATTTTAAAATGGAATCGCCAAAGTTAACCCACCGTTTTAACTAGCACAAAAATTAACGAAAACAAATAGATATAGGTACAAATTTTATACACTTTTATAGGAAACAACTTTTTGCTTTACCTTCCAGGCCCCTATTTTTGAATCACTCGCTTAAATAAAGCGTGTGATATTCGTTCGAAAATCAATTAAAAATCAACGTAAATCACGCGAGTTATTGACGTAAGTACTCACAAAATTAAGATATCTTTTTTTCAAATTCCACCCGTGTGTATTTCGACTGATTTTCAGCGATAAATAAACTGTATTAAATGAATTTCACTTGCCATTTCAACGCGAGTGATCCAAAAATAGGGCCGCTGGCAGATCTTAATTGCTCTATCCGCAGTGGTGTTGATGAAATAGTTTGGAAAAACTTCAGAACCAAATATAAATAGCAAATTGCACTTGTAAAAAGCAACTATGGCTGTTGTGACAGACGAGGAATCGAACCCCGTGTCTTACGCAATCCGGGCGTATGCCTATACCACTCGGCCACCGTCACATTAGCAAGCCTGTTGAATTTTGCAAGCGCTTTTTTTAACGCGTGGGCTGCGTGACGTCATCAATGTTGCGAGATTGCTCTCACAATATCCGAAGGAAATATTTTTACAAATATTTAACAATCGGTTAAGATGAACGGAGCCAATTTATATTAAATTTTTGTTTTTATAGTGCTTTGTCACTATACAAACTTAATAATATAAATAGCAAATGGCACTTGTAAAAAGCAACTATGGCTGTTGTACAAACTACAGCACTATAAAAACAAAAATTTAATATTCAGAACCAAATAGCTATAGGAGCTTTAAGCTTTATTGTTATTTTTCTGGTTAGGTTAAAATTAATTTTAAAGCCTCGAGTTAGGTAACTAATAAAATACGAATATTCAAGGCTTATGGCTAGTCAGGTTAAAATATTTGTGCAAGCTCTACTGTTGCACTAATATCATCATCGTTTATTTAAGATTTTCAACTGCAAGTAACAACAGAACAATATTGGGAAATCTTAAAGAGATCCCAGCTATAACTTTTTGTAGCAACCATTGACAACCATTGCTAAGTACAGTCACCAGCACATATCATGAACATTTTTGATAAAAACTAAATCTTATTACAACTGCATTAGCTTGACGTGCGTTGCCTGTACCTCAGTATATTGCCAATTTGTTTCTGGGGTTTTCTGTCTTTCAACTACATGGAAACAGCTCGGAGTCAGGAAGTCGGTGGTAATGACACCTCTGTGCCTCGGAAAGCACGTTAAGCCGTTGGTCCTGCGCCTGATCTCTCATCGGCCATGTTGGATCTGCCGTCTCAAGAGGAAATGAACAGAGAGTGCCTTTATGTGTTGCGAAAATATTTGAGCACTATATACAATGTCCCGCGCCAATGGCCAATCTCAGTTGAGATTTATTTATTCAAAACTTCATGCTCAAACATAATATTGTACAAATGGCGGATTGTATGCCAAAAGCATTATCTACCAGTCAACCATTGGTCAGAACAGAGAAAAATATAGATACAGGCAGTGCAAGTAAAGTTATAGAGGCAAGAAAACAGAAGAGAATAGCGATAAAGATAAGATTGACCGGCGATACGACCAAGAGCTCTATTTTTGAATCACTTGCTTTAATATTCCGAGTGATTTCAATCGAAAAGTAACATATTAATCTCTCTGGATGATCCAAAGGTATGACTGAGAGAGAATCATTTAGCTGTAAGCATTTTTTTGCAATATAGTTTTTAACAAATTTGTGCAATATAGTTTTTAAACAAATAAATAAAAGTCAACGAAAATATCATCGCAGTTTTGATTTTAACTGATTTCCATTCGAAAATCAAATACTTATCAAAGAAAATTGCACGCGATATTCAAGCAAGTGATTCAAAAATAGCCCTCCCCCCTCCCTAGGACGTTATTTTATGTTATGGATTTGACATGCCGCTAAATATCTTGACAAATGATCTACTACGCAATTTCCGTGTTAAAAGTATTTTATGAATGCACACAGATTCACGGAATCTGTCTCATCATCCTGCGTGTCCACAAATATGGGACCTTGCGTTTGGCAGGACAGAGTGACAGCCACCAGTATACACCTGCCCTTAATCGCCACAACAAAGGGCGGAGGAAAACAAGAGTCAATATTATTATTCACTCCTGACGCAAAAGAAAAAGAGACGGGTGTTATAAATATAACGCATCTGTCTGAGTAATCGTAGCTCTAATGAATTCATTTTGTTTAGATTTTTTTGTGTCAGATATTTTTTCCTGTGTGCTCAGCCATGTTTCATGAAAATCTGTTAACCTGTTTATAAATTGCGCCGTTTTTTTTATGTAATTGTGTTGTATTTCTTTCCTGCCATCTAATTATCTCATTGCCTTTCATAACTGTAATGTGGATAAATATAATAAAAAATACTTTAACCGTTTGATCCTGCGTGAGGAAATAAAAAGTGGCCTTGTGTATATCCCGCAGCCATCTGGTTAAATCAGCCAGCTAATTAATTGTCTGGGCAGTTAATTAATGCTGGCATTTAATGAAATGGCTGAATGTTAACGAGCCCAGTATTTTTTTGATTTTTGGTAAGGATAACTTTGTGTGTATAATTTACTAGCGGTCCCCCGCGACTTCGTCCGCACGTTTTCAGTTTGCTCCCTCCCCTCCCGTCGCAGCGTCATGTTTTATATCCTAAAGCCTTTCCCGATAAATAAGCTATCCAACAAAGAAATATTTTTTCAAATCGGTCCAGCAGTTTCTGAGGTAAGCGCGTTCAAACAAACAAACTCTTCAGCTTTATAATATATTAGTGCAAGCGCACGTTGTACTTAAGCTACGAACATTATTTTGGTGCGGAGTTATGTTAAAACTGTGATAGCTCCTAAGATATTTATTGAGATCAAATGATATAAATGGCAACTTGGTTCTAAATAAAATGCTCGTGATGACGAATGTATTTATTTTGATAAGAATAAATACCTGTGTGTATAATATACCTCTAAAAATAATTCATTATTTTTTTTTACAAATTTATTAACATAAAAAAGGTTGTAGTAAGTCAACCATAAAAGATAGACATATGCTGTCGCGGACTTTATTATAGAACTTTTAATGCTTAACAATCCTGTCATACATGATTTTTGTGTAACTTAAGCGGTTTCCGCAGCGTATGCAGCGGAAGCTCTCAAAAGGAATATCTTTCTCCCGTTTTCGCAACACTTTTCATTTCTGCTGTGGTCTTATGAGTCATATCTTTATGTTATATAGCCTAAAGCCTTCCTCGATAAATGGACTATCCAACGTAAAAATAATTTTTCAAATCAGGCCAGTAGTTTTTGAGATTAACGCGTTCAAACAAACAAACAAACAAACAAACAAACAAACTCTTCAGCTTTATAATATTAGTATAGATTTTATAGAACTACAACTTTTTACTCATTAATGCAAAATGCACCTAGCATTAATGTTATTCAATGATAACAGTAAATTAACCTTAATATTATTGATTGCATTTTAACAGTTTAGTATAAAACATCGGGAAAACTAATTTAACCTGCGTATTTAAAAACTATTTTTATAATATCACAGATTACTTTAACATAAATTTTCAAACAAGAAATTATGTCTTTCGTTATAGTTTGCGGCATTGACGTCATACTTGTTTGGTGGCGCTGCAGTGGAAAAATACTGAACTAAATTTTAATTATTTAGCTGGATCAAATCAGTCATCTTCAAAGGGCTTACTTTCAATACGTTAAACTTTGAGCGTTACTTTTTGAATTGATCATCGGCCTAGTTATTTGATTGGATGCCGGCGTTTAATTAACTGGCTGATTAAACCAGATAGCTGCGACATATACGCATACCTTTGTATCAATTGTGTACTTACTTGTGAAATATTTCTCTAACATCGCTAGTTTCGTGGCCCAAACAGCTATTGTTTCGAGGGTAATTAAGCTAAATCTTTCTCATTGTGCGCGAGGATCGCTTCGTCATCGCACACTGTTTGCATATCCGATATAGTTTATTAGTATGTATATTCAGAGAAGATTTTTTTTCGACGGTCCGGAATGTACTTCAGTACGAAATAGGGTCAAGACCTAGGTAAGAGAAATAAATATTATTACAACAACGTACTCTGATCTGACATTAACGCCGGTGAAGCAGCACAGAACCGCTAGTTAGACTTAAAGATTAACTCATAGTTCAAAATAATACGCTTTAGGAAAGAACCTAACCAAACCTTAATATGTATTATGGTCGATATAGTACAGCATTACAAGGATTTTCGTGTCAATTACCTCACTGTCTGAAAAGGAAAGTCTTCAACCAGTGTGTGTTACCAGTGATGACATACGGATCCGAAGCGCGGTCTCTGATTATGCGCCTCATAAAGAAGCTCAAAATCACACAACGAGCGATGGAGAGGGCGGTGTTTCTCTACAAGATCGAATCAGAAACGAGAAGATACGCAGAAAAACTAAGGTAACGGACATATCCCCACGAATTAGTAAGCTCAAGTGGCAGTGGGCAGGGCACAAAGCGCAAATAACTGATGGCCGTTGGGGCAGAAAAGTTCTAGATAGGAGAGCTTTCGACCAAAAGCGCAGAGTGGGACGTCTACCAACAAGATGGACGGACGACCTTGTTAAGATCACAGGATCACACTGGATGCAGACCGCTTGTGATCGATCGCTGTGGAAAACCGTGGGGGAAGCCTATATTCAGCAGTGGACGTCCTTTGGCTGATACTGATGATGATGATTACCTGGATTATCAATTTCCGTTAAAACTAAAGACTAAAGATATCGCATAAAGACAAAGCATATTTTCATTTCATTAGATGCCTTAGTATTAGTAGTGATATTATTTAGTTTTATTTCTTGTAAAACGGTAATTAAAACGTAAACGGACGACCCGTCTGGTGTAGTGGTCGAGAAATCGCCTACTACGCAGCGGGTGCGGGTTCGATCCCCGCACAATACAAACATTTGTGTGCATGAACATGTCTGTTTGTATTGGTCTGGGTGTTTTCTATGTATATCATGTATGTATTTACAAACAAAAAGTATTTAAGTATTATATCCGTTGTCTGGCACCCATAACACAAGCTTTGAGTAGCTTACTTTGGGGCTAGATAGCGATGTGTGGGAATGTCCAAAGGATATTTATTTATATTTAAGGATAAAGGAATTTGTAATTTTTAATGTTTAATAACATCGATAAAATCGATTTCATGATCGCATCCTTAAGACGGTAAGTATTCATTGTTCAAACTTTGTTAATTAATAATTTGTAATGTCCGTGCCGATGACATCTTAATGAATAATGTGAACCGGTCCACTGTTTTACGCAGTGAAAGGAACTCAATGAATTATTTTCGTTGTCTTTTATTTTATACTATCAATACCCCGCAGCGTCGCCCGCGTAAAATTTCGGATTCCCCGTTAAATATTTAAACGAAAAACATTTGGCATTGAAACGTTTGGGTTGTGTTGCTGTGTAGAAAAATTGCGCCAAAATTAAATTCAGTAACAGCTAATAATAAAGCTGGCTGGTTCCTAGCTCAAAGGATTAGCATAACTATCCAACGCGGCATCGCAGCCAGCATCATATCCTCCTTGCCGCATGCAAATGGTTACGTTTTTGATTGAGTTTTAATATTTCATGTCTTATTTTTGTTTTTTTTTCTTATTTGTTATTAATAAAGTTATTTACGAAAAACACATATTTCCATTGTAAGTAACAGCCTAGCAACCATAGCAGTTAGCAAGCCTAAGCGCACGTTGTACTTAAGTTGCTACAGATAGTTCAACTCAGTTGTGCGCGCGGCCTTATGTGTGGGTAAACCTTGTACATATACAGTGACTTTGTGTGCGTGACAAGAGGTACAGTCGGGTACAAATACAAATACTGTTATTTACGGGTTATAATATACGGGTTTAAAAAAAACAGTTATTTCGTAATTTAATGTTTATTTATTGAACATTATTCTGCATCGCTACTTGAAAAATCTAATGATGAATTTTCGGATTCGCTGCTCTCACCAAGGTTAATTATGATATCTGACTCCATGTCAAAATGTCTATAGTATTCTTCTTCTTTCTTTTGTACATGTCGACAAGTATTACCCCACATCCCTTCATCAATTTGACTTAAACGTTCATTTATGAGTTTCATTATTTCCGTCACATTTTGATCGACATTATGTGAAGCAATATAATTTTTTAAAATTCCCCACACATTTTCTATGGGGTTTAGTTCAGGATGATATGGTGGCAATCGAAGAACTTTTATGCCATATGGCTGAAGTATGTCGTCAATCTTGTAAGAAATATATTTTTCTTTATTTTTTTTAATCAAATCATATAGTTCAATTTTTTTCATTTCTTGATTAAAAGCTATATTTTTTTCTGTCATCCATCTCTGCATTTCTATTTTTTTTGAATTAGAATTTGGGGCTCTGTCATTTTGAACGTTATGGTATGAGGCATTATCAAGCACAACCACAGAGTTAGGTGGAAGATTCGGTACTAGACGTTCTTTCAGCCACTTTTCATAGTTTTCTGCATTCATGTTAGAGTGGTAATCACCAGAAACACTATTTGCTTTGTATGTCAATAGTGCGTTAGGTACGAAACCTTGTTCTGAACCAGCATGCACAATGATAATTCTTTGTCCTTTCGACAGGTTTCTCTTTAAAGGTGGTCCATCTTTATTACCCCATCCTTTGTTTTGCACATGGCTAGTTAAGATGTAGCTCTCATCTGTATATACGATACACCTATTTTCTTGACGGTATCTGAGTAATTTTTTTAGGTAGGAAAATCGTAGTTTTTGGATGTCATGCCGCTCTATAATAACACGTCTGTTATCCACAGTTTTTCGCCATTTGTATCCCAACTTTAACAAAGCTGTACGCAGAGTCGAAATACTTCCATCATAGTTAAGTTTATCTTGAAATATTCTTTTCAACTTTAGCAACGTAGGTAATTCACGATGTTCTAAATGGTAATTTTGAATAGTGGAACGTATAACATCAACGTTAAAGTTGTCTAATTCTAACTTCTTTAAACGTTTTTTACGGTCTTTATGCGGAGATTTAAATTTAGAGTCAGATTCTTTTCCTTCAGCCAATATATTAGTAATTGTTCTCTCTGATACCCCCACTGCCATTGCTGTTCTTTTCCGTACGCTATTTAAATGTTCACTTAATTTCGATATTAAAATTGGACTTGCGCTGCAAACTGGATCACTTACTAGTTCCAATATATCTCTCGCATCTATTTTCAGAAATTCGTATACCTTAGCAATGGTTTCTCGAGTCTAAAACAATAATACGTAAACGTCAACAAGGAAATTTTTTTTTTTATAAAATCATAATCAGAGATCGGAATTAGGTGTGTGAAAATACAAAATATCGAGAATATAACACGTGCTCCATATTATGTCCCGCTGCAAACTTTAGGTATTTTCACACACCCAATTCCGATCTCTGAATAATAAATATTAATTA
Organism: Pyrausta purpuralis; assembly: GCA_963924145.1. NCBI lineage: Eukaryota > Metazoa > Arthropoda > Insecta > Lepidoptera > Crambidae > Pyrausta > Pyrausta purpuralis. The sequence goes on from OZ001657.1 coordinate 22,139,510, forward strand.
CATCTAAATTAAAAAAATAAATAAATAAAATAAAAATCTTTTAATATTTACCTGACTCCTTAAACATTTTCTCCGTGAAGAACTAGACATTTTCGTAAACGACTGTACCCGTAAGAAAAAGCGATAAGGACACGTCTTGCTCGGACGACGACTGCCGCGTCACTGCCACACGAATGAAAGTTGTATATTTACAAGCCCACGCACACATAGGGCCGCGCGCACAACTGATTTAAACTATCTGTAGTACCTATTAATTTGGTGCGGAGTTATTTAAAACTGTGATAGCTTCTGAGATATTTCATGAAATTATTTGACGTAAAGGGGGAATTTCGTTCGAAATGAAATGTTTGTGATGGTAAAAAATATTATTTTAATAAGAATCAATACCTGTGTCCATTAAAATACCTTTGAAAATAGTACATTATTTATTATCTAGTTTATGAACTTATCGAAGTTTGTAGTGAGTTAACCATATAAGATAAACATAATATGCTGTCGCGGACTTTATTGAAGAACTTTTAAAGTGTGTACGCGTCTGAGCCAGGCTTCTAGAGAGATTTAGCATAACTATGCTGATAAAGAATCGTAAGTGACGCTGATATATCCAGGTTTCATCGTATGTGACGTAATAGTTTTCTTGAAAAATCAAAAAACTAGGCTCAGACAGCCAGAATTTCGCATTTTCTGACTTTCCAGATCTCAACTATCTGTGGGTTTCAGGGCGCTGTTTCTAATAAAATGTGATGTGACGCATAAGTGACGGTCACGCGAAGTGGTTTCATCCATTTTAATCCAGTTCTTTTTGAGAAATCGTGATAAACGTATGACAGACAGCCTGATATCCGGTCGTCTGAGCCAACTTGTTTTTCTCTATATTTCACGAAATGTTATGTTTCGAACAAATGTTTTTAGGATTTACTGATGTGACGACGTCAACGACAGCTCTCGACCAGATTTGAACCTGACGCACGAGTTTTGGAGAAATTGAGAAAAAGCTGCTGGCTCAGACAGATGGATGCTGGCTGTCTGAGCCACCCTGTTCTACCACAATCAGGTGGTGTACAAAGCTGAAAACTCATCTAATCTGATATGAGGCGGCCTCTAAGTACAAAAAATCGTAAGTGACGGCTCTAAACGCCGCTTATCTATAGTTATAAGCATTTTAAATGTTTCTCATACATTGATGCATTTGGGTGGCACACTTCGCACTTTTTATGGGAACGGAGAGACAATTTAGTAGATGTAGGCTCATATCAAGGCAGATGCTTGCTCCTGCTACTTAAATATTTAATTACGTAGTCAATAACTACGCCGATGAAGGAAAAAATGTTAATTATGTATGGGGTATTCTAGGTTTTTTTTTGATTACTCTTTATTTGAAAATAACCGCTAGTTCCAGCTGGTTACTACAATGTAAGACTATTTCCTAAATACTATTTTTGCCCTGATAAAATGCGTCATCAGACTTTTAGGGTCAGTTACAGAAAATAAACCCCAGTTCACAATAGCATTATTTGGCCTCATTTTATTGTTTAATTTCCTAGGCATTTTTTGACACTACTTGGAATCCACAGTTTCCCTTTAAACATTTGTTTGACATATCAAACATGTGCATTGTTACATAGTAAAAATGGAACCTTTCTTTTAACTTACCTCCTGCGATAGTTTAGGGTTTTTATTGCATTCTTTCGTCTCATTCCTGCACTGCAATTCGTTTTATCATTAAATAGATTAATTTATTTACTACATTAATTAGATTATTTCATTAATCTTGAGATTGATTTGTAGCTAGCTTCCAAAACAAATATTTCATCAAGTTTGACACTGGCGTTGACAGCTTAGATAATACTTCTACGTTTACATTTCCCGTTGCTACAGATTATGTAGCGATTCGGTTTGTTGAGCTCGTTAGCTCAGCAATTTCATCTTTCCAATTATTTTTGTTTTGATTCTTAATTTGTTTAATTTGCTTCCAATTAATTCAGAGTACAAATATTATCCCTTTTAAATATTTATTTAAAATTCAATAAGATTGTAATAGTTTTTATTCTACGTGTCTATGGTCGTTTGGTCAAATGCAGTGACAGTGACAGTTGTTGATATAAAAGTACTGGTCAGCAGATTCCGGGTCTTTTTTCTTGGATTTTGCGTCGTGAAGTTCACATCAACCTTTCCACCGCCCAACAGTGCCACCAGCTTCATAGATCAGTCCCCGAGACCGTTACTCAATTTCAAATCTTTTAATTGTAAGTATTCTCGCATTTTGTGCGATTTTCCAATTTACTTTGAGTTCTTTGAGGTTGTGTTGTTTCGAAAACCAACTTTTGTGGTATTTCCCTCGTCCTCGCAGAATTCTTGGAGGTCACAGGAGACGGCGTGGCAGGCGTGATCCAGCAGAAGACTCGGCGCTGAAATCCGTCATTCCAACCCCTTTTGAGGTAAATTTTTCATTTTTATTCTTGCTGGAGGGTAGATAAAAAGGTCGCGCCCTATTGTTACAAATTTAGGTTTTCCATTCCAAATTCACTTTATTTAAGATTTCCCATAGCATTATCGAAGTAAATTCACATTTGAAAAGCCTTTATTTGAGATAATTTCCCCCCTTTTTGAATATTTTTAGTACTGGTTGTGACATGTTGGTGTATATCAATATAATACTTTGGCAACACTATTTTCTTTTTAGCTTTGATCTATGGTTTATTCTGTCTTATCTCTGCTGCGTTGTATACTTGTGCTAAGTGGAAGTTTCTTATATAAATAAAACTGCAAGTCATTATAAAACTTAGTTTTACTTAATAATCGTACAGGTTATGGGCCCAGCGCCATAATCCTGAAATTAAGTAAAACGGAAAAGGAGAAATACTGTCGGCGGTGTCGACACGGTTTCATACGCCGGTTTTGAGGTTAGGCTGCCAGCGCGACGTGGCCTCGGCGGGACGAAAAAATACTTGTATTACAAGGACGGGACGAGCAGGAAGGAAAATACTTAAACTATGGAAGAAAATAAGACTTTCGGAACACACATCAAACTAAAAGGTGCATCAAACTGGAATGTTTGGAAATTCCAATCAATCATTATGCTGCGAAGTCAGGATTTACTAGACGTTGTTCAAGGTATCAAGGTGAAGCCGGAAGAAGCGACTGAAAAGGCAAAATGGGAAAAACTGGATGCAAAAGCCCAAACATGGCTGGTGACAAGAATGTCAGAAAGTGCAATGATGCATATTTTAACATGTACTACGTCAGCGGAAATGTGGAGAAAACTATCGTGTGTCTACGAGCAAACATCGGAAACGAGCATACACATCGTTCAACAACGATTCTTTCAATACAAATATGAAGATGGCAAATCAATGTCAACATTTTTATCTAAAATCGAAGAGATAAGGAATCAGCTAAAACAGATGGGAGAAAGCCTTTCCGAAAAATTTGTGATAACAAAGGTATTGATGTCGCTTCCAGCCGATTATAAGCATTTTGTATCTGCCTGGGAATCTGCACCGGAGGAGAAACAAACTTATGATAACCTCGTTGCTCGGCTTCTAATAGAAGAGGAACGTTTAAAAGATAAAGAGGACGTGTCTCAGCAATCGACGGCTTCAGCAGCGGCTTTCGTTGCAAAGAAAGTAGGAAAGAAAAACGTCAAGTGTTATAAGTGCAATAAACTTGGACATTTCCAGAGTGAGTGTAGAAGTAATCGCATAAACAATAACAACTCGAACAGTGATGAGAGGCCGGTCAAAAAGTGTTATTACTGCAAAAAGGTGGGACATTTAAAAAACGAGTGCTGGTTCAAGAAAAATAAAGAAAAGGACAGTAACGTTAGTAATGCATTCGTGATTTCAAGTGGACATTTCCATAAATCGCAGTGGTTAGTGGACTCAGGTGCAAGTCAGCATATGTGCCACGATCGTAATCTTTTCACGACTTATTTCTCATCACTACATAGTATAAAACAAAGTCGCTTTCTCTGTCCCTATGTCCCTTTGTATGCTTAAATCTTTGAAACTACGCAACGGATTTTGATGCGTTTTTTTTAATAGATAGAGTGATTCAAGAGGAAGGTTTATATGCATAATAACATCCATCAAATAGTGGAAAAGTACTGTTATTTTTGGAGGTTTCTAATGTGATGTCGTAAATAATTACATTTTCTCCGCTTACATTGCAAACGCAGGCTGAACCCTACGAGTTTTATCAAAATAATGTACTAAGTTTTGTACACATTAAAAAGGTCTATAGAAAAGTCTGTGATGGTATATGTCTATCTCTTATGGATAACCCACAATAACTTTTTTCGTCATTTACTTTTTACGACTAATAATGGATAATTTTCGAAGCTTTTTTAACCAATACAGCATTAATCCTTAACCAATTTAATACCTTGAATACATTGTTCATTTAATATAGATCTATATGGCCTTTTACACCGTATGATTTTAGTGAATATTTTCTAAGATATTACAGATTTAAAAATTGCGGGACGTAGCGTTTACGTCTGAGGCCGCGGTTTTCCCTATAGCACCTTGAATTTAGCAGCGATTTAGTATCAGCATTGCACCCGTGCGAAGCCGGGGCGGGTCGCTAGTATATTATAAAGCTGAAGAGTTTGTTTGTTTGAACGCGCTTATCTCAGGAACTGCTGGACCGATTTGGAAAATACTTCTGTGTTTGATAGCTTATTTATCGAGAAAGGCTTTAGGATATAACACATGACGCTGTGACGGGAGGGGAAGAACCAAACTCAAAACGCGCGGACGAAGTCGCGGGGGACCGCTAGTTGTCTAATAAAACTGTCATCGTCGGAAACGGAAATTCGATTAGTGCACATGGTTGCGGAAAGGTGGCGCTGCAAGTATACGATGGAAAGCAATGGATAGCCACTACCATAGATAATGTATTGTACGTGCCAGAACTGAAGACAAACTTGTTTTCTGTCAATTGTGTGACTGATAGAGGTTATGTTATGATCACAAATGATAACTTGTGCAAATTCTATAAACAGAACAAGCTATGTGCGGTGGCTAATCGTATCGGCGATATGTATTATTTGGACGTTCGTTACAAGTACGAAGGAGCAAATGTGGCTCAAGTGCAATCAAGTCTCAAAGACTGGCATGAAAGACTTGCTCACCAAAATCTGCATCACGTAAAGGCTGTGCTTAGAAACAACAACATTTCTGTGAAAGACTATACCGAAGCAAAATGTGAGAGCTGCATGCAGGGAAAAATAAGTCGTTTGCCCTTCCATACTAGTGAAACAAAAACAACTAGGCTATGTGAACTTATACATGCTGACACATGTGGACCCATGGAGGTGCCTTCCGTGGGAGGTTCCCGATACTTCGTTATTATGAAGGATGACTACTCCAATTATAGATCTGTGTACTTCGTTAAAGGGAAGGATGAAGTGAAGAAGTGTATTGAAAACTTCTTAAATAGAGCTGAGAATACTACAAACAATAGAATACACTTTTTTCGAAGTGACAATGGATTAGAATTTGTTAACAAGGGAGTGCAGGAACTGTTTGCTGAACGTGGTATCATACATCAAACCACGGTGCCATATACTCCTGAACAAAATGGAAAATCAGAACGGGAAAATAGAACACTAGTTGAGGCTGCGAGAACTATGTTGTTTGCAAAAGGTTTACCGAAGAAGTTATGGGCAGAAGCTGTTCAGACTGCGGCATATGTATTAAACAGGACAAGTAAAAGTAAAGAACCAGGAAAAACACCATTCGAGGTATGGACCAACAAGCATTTTGATATAAATAATTTGAAAATATTTGGAACCCCTGTTTTTGTCCATATCCCAAAAGAAAAGAGAAGAAAGTGGGATGCTAAAGGAGAGAAAGCAATAATGGTGGGTTATGGAGAGGATGTCAAGGGCTATAGGGTATTTTTTGAAAAGAAAAACTGTGTGGAAATAAAGAGAGACATAGTTTTCTTAGAACAACCTAAAACAGAGACAGAGCAGATGGTGTTACTGGAGCATGAATCGAATATACTCGAAGAGACTGATCAGGATGAAGCGTCTAGAAAACAGAAAGCTGGAAAGGAAAATAAACAGTCAAATGAAAGTGAAGAACAAGTGGAATCCAAAGAGGGCGATCAACAGTCTACGCAGTTAGAAGAAACTTTGGAATTATCTACAGAAAGTGACAAAAGTATGTATGTTCCATGTTTCAGTGATCAGAGCTCCGATGATGAAGAAGATGAAACATTACCACGCTCAAGAAGTAACAGGATCAGGAAGCAAACCTCATTTTATACATGTCATTATGTTTCTACTGAAGAAAATGAGCCCAAGACGTATCAAGAAGCCATGCAAAGGCAAGATGCCAGAAAATGGCAAGAAGCCATAGAGAGAGAGCTGCAAACCCTAAATGAAAACAATACTTGGGACTTCTGTGAAAAACCTGCAAGTGAAAAGACTGTAAGTAGCAAGTGGGTATTTAAAATTAAAAACTCAAATGGTAATGTTCAATATAAAGCTAGGCTTGTTGCTAGGGGCTTTGAACAAAATGATTTGTTAGATTTATATGATGTTTATGCTCCAGTGGCAAATTTGGCTACTTTTAGGTTATTTGTGTCTATTGCAACAAAGTTAAATTTACCCATCTATCATATGGATGTCACGGGAGCCTTTTTATATGGGAATATTGATGTAGTTGTTTATTTACAATTACCTGAGGGTGCCTATAGTGGGGATAACAATATAGTTAAACTGAATAAATCATTATATGGTTTAAAGAAATCACCCAAATACTGGAATGATAAATTCAACTCAGTAATAATGAGGCAAGGTTTTGTAAGATCTCAAAGTGATACCTGCTTATATATGAAACATACAAATAGTGGTAATACCTTTGTTTTACTGTATGTCGACGACCTATTGATTTTTGGTACCAGTAAAAATGATATATCTGACTTAAAATCATTGTTAAACTCTGAATTTAATATGAAAGATTTGGGGTTAGTGTCAAACTTTCTAGGCATACGGGTAGAACAGGATTTTAAAAATAAAGCCACCAAATTGAGTCAAAAACAATATTTAGAATCTATATTACTCAAATTTGAAATGTATGATTGTAAACATATGTCTACCCCTATGGACTTTAATTTTAATGTTTAATGATAAAAATATTGAAAACAAATGTAGGAAAATTATCGGCATGCTGTCCTATGCAGCATTAGGAACGAGACCAGACATCTGTGTAGCAGTGTCCATTCTAAGCAGATATCAAAATAAAGCAAACAACATGCTATTAACAGCTTTAAAAAGAGTTTTGAGATATATTAAAAGTACTATTCAATACAGTTTGATATACAAGTGTAATAATGATATGTTAATTGGATATTGTGATGCTAACTGGGGGGGAGATTTAAAAAATAGAAGGTCTACAAATGGTTATTGTTTTATGTTTGCAAATTGTTTGATTTCATGGTGCTCAAAAAGGCAAGCTAGTGTTAGTCTGTCTTCCACAGAGTCTGAGTATGTGGCAATCAGTATGGCTGCGGCTGATGCCTGTTGGCTTATAAATTTATTATATGATTTTAAACTAGAGAAAGTTTGCCCTGTAGTCATGTTTAGTGACAATCAGAGTGCCATAATGGTTGCTAACACTGACTGTGTTAAGCGTCTTAAACATATAGATATAAGGTTCCATTATATTAAGGAGTTGATTAGACGAGGTAAATTAGTTTTAAAATATATAAAAACAGAGGACCAGATTGCTGATATGTTCACAAAAGCATTAAATAAAAATTTGTTGTGTAAATTCATAAATATGTGTAACATGTTATAGGTTTGAGTTTGTTCTGTTAACTTTTCTAGTAACTAGTTAAGCTTAGTTACTTATATTGTTTTAAAATATAGGGTATTATATTGAGGGGGGGTGTTGATGTATATCAATATAATACTTTGGCAACACTATTTTCTTTTTAGCTTTGATCTATGGTTTATTCTGTCTTATCTCTGCTGCGTTGTATACTTGTGCTAAGTGGAAGTTTCTTATATAAATAAAACTGCAAGTCATTATAAAACTTAGTTTTACTTAATAATCGTACATTTCAAACCATAAAATAGGTCTTTTGTCACTTTCCAGGGTTTTTTTTGGTTTTGCTTTGATTGTATTCCATTACCTCATCTTCGGGTGCCTTCGGGATCTACGTTTGCGGAGAACCCCGGCCTGCCAAATCCGCTCCAGGGTCTCCGATTTCTCTCCGGCCCGAGGCATCTACCCCGGTAACCCGTGTAGGGATCTTTACTCTTTCTTATAATACGGTGCTGCACCCAGCAGTGTCTGGCGCCCACACCTTCATTTTTATTTAATTTTTACATTACTCAAAGTTAACATTGTGATTGCTCCCTAAATCATTTTATACGTATCGGCTCCGGTCTCACCCCAAAGTCTACCCACAACTCCCATTGTGTTCTGCCATAGGCTAGACCGGCTCTTTTTTTTAATATTGTTTAGTTAAGCGATTTAATTAATTGTTTAAGTAATTTTGTAATTTAAATTAATTATTCAATAAATCAGATATTTGAAGATTTTTTTTTTATTATTTAACAGCATGCACCAAGTTTGGACGGTAATTTTGGACTTGCTAATAAAATTTAAGCAAGTTCCGCAATATCCAGACAGATTGTAGTTTTTAGGGTAGTACTTGTAAGTATAATTATCACTAAAAAACGAACAAAAATTACTCGCCAGAATGAGAAAAAATAATAAAAACCAATAATAGGTGAAAATTAAGGAAAACATCATAAAAATAATTCTATCTCCTAAACTAAGCAAAATCGTAGAACTTACATGGGGGTGATTTGGATGCACCTGAACATCAACTCCCCGGTCACCCTGTATATATACATATTTATATACACAGTCTGGCCATAAATACTGTACCAATTTAAAAATAAGAAAGTTTCACATTTGAATTTGGAATCTGTGTAACAAACTAACAATTTAAATAAATATAATAGTTCTGCTACCAGGCTCTAGATGGCGCTTTTCAATATTAGCCCCCGCTAGTTAAGTTTTTAATCAATATCATAAGTAAGCCCATATATTAGTCCCACTACCTGACAATAGATGGCGCTGATTATATGTAACTCGCACTGAACATGTTTTTGTACCCTAGCCAGTACTCCTGAGCTTTGTATGTAAAATCAATCCAATCCATTCCTTGGGTCTCTAGAAAGCACCTTATTGGTTTTTACCATCTGGGGCGTCTAGTCTCTCCAATACCTTAGTGGATATTTTGGGTTCCTAGAACGCACCTTATTGGTTTTTACCATCTTGGGCATCAAGTAATCCCATTTTTTTAATCTGTAAGGCACTGAGCTCGAATCTTTTCGCTGCTCGGTCCGCACCCTATTTTGTACCTCAAGATTGTGGAATAAACTCCTATCTTCGCACTTTGGACTTTTACTGACTGAGACGTCATGCCGTGCCCTTCCGCCCGTACTTCGAGCAACAGTGACAACAAATCTGGCGCCCAACGTGTGGCCAACAACGACCCGAAGTACGTAGTCACAAGATACGGATGGAAATACTAACAGATGACCAATTTAACCGCCTTATTGCATCGCTTAACAACCGTCGCAGCACGCTGACTTCATGCAAAAATACTTACGATGGCGTGAAAAACTCGGATACTGTTGAGGCATTTCTAGCTGCTGTCCGAGTTTACAAGAAGGTAGAAGGAATTTACGATACGGACGCCTTAGATGGAATCCCGTTACTACTGCACGATGAAGCAGCAATCTGGTGGCAGGGAGTGAAGGAGACGATTATTACTTGGGGGCAATTCGAGGAACAGCTTCGCGCTAATTTTGCCCCAAACAAAACCTGAATACCTAATCTACCACGAGATCATCAGTGAACGGCAGACGAAAAATCAGGAGACCGCTACCTTTATCGCAAAGAAAAGGATGCTCTTCTCTCAGCTACCTTAAACTGAGCAACTTAAAGAGAAACAACAACTCGATCTCATTTGTAGTTTACTGAGCTTGACAATACGTGACAAAGTACCTCGGGGAAGCGTAGCAAGTATCGACGAATTATTGCGTAGTGCTCAAGGCGTAGAGCAGGTACTTTATAAAAGAGGCGAACCAATCTCTGTTGTATCAAAGAAGAAATTTGTGAACAACAAGATCCGCTGCAATTACTGCAAATTGATCGGCCATGAGTACGAGAAATGCCGCAAGCGGAAGCTGTCGTCGAATGAACCAATAAAAGCACAAACTACAGAAAGCACTGCCAGTACCAGCCGTGATTCGACTACTTCAAACAAGCTTGCGTGTTATGGATGTGGAGCACCCGGAGTTTATCGTAGCAACTGTACTATATGCAGTGGGACAAAATCAGACCCGGACACGAAGCTCAGTTTTTGCTCTGTTAAAGTTGCAGTTGACATACACGCTCGACCTACAGTATTTTTAAAGGTAAATGGAATGGACGGCACAGCTTTTATTGATACATGCGCTAAGGCTAGCGTAGCTTCATTTTAACTCTATGAGACACTCAAAAAGCGCGGACAGACCTTCAACCATCAAAACGTGAACATCACTCTGGCAGATGGAGTCCCACATCAGAAACAAGTCCTTACGTTCGATGCGGATGTGGAGCTATGTGGGAGAAATTTCCGTACGAACTTTATTGTTATGCCCGATTCTCCTGATAACCGAACTTTACTAGGAGTGGGATTTCTGAAACAGGCTGGCATACTATTGAACTTGGCTCAATTCACGTGGCATTTTGTTGATACACCACAGAAGGTATACGAGCTATTTTCTGAGGATTTTATCACTTTCAACGACCCCAAGAATCCACCTAAGATGATAGACTTGGCGTTTGTCTCTTCAAACATTACGAATAATACAGCTGCACCAAGATCATTGATCACTGCCACACGGGCCTATATACACAAACCACCAATGATCCCACCTGAAGAGAATACAGCAGAACTGCCTGTTAAAGCCGCTGGTACTGGATACAAACTGATCCCTCTGGATATTTGTATGACTCCACCACCCCTCAAGCAAATGAGAACCACTATTTTCGACGGCTACTCTCCTCCACTCGAGTACATCATGGAAGATGCTGTCAACAATATCAACGAGTTTGATTTAAATAATATGTCCCCTAATTCAATAGATCTGTTTCCTGATGTTCACATTGGTCTTAACTCCTTATCTGTAAATATTTTATATTCCCATATCATAATATTATCCACAACAGGCAAAAAAATTAAGAACTAGTAAGTCCGATGTATGTACTGGCATGCCACACGCTGTTTTAAATGATTTCAAATTTCAAAAAGTCATAAAAGTCAGTTATTATTGCAAATAGACCCACTTTTATACATATGTATGTATAAAACGGGTTAAAGTATAAATTTATTATGTATTGCATGTAGTTATATAATATTATTTTGTATTTATCCGTACTTTGTATTTGTAATCAATGTAAAAAATATAAGGCAATACTGGTTCAATTGCAAAGAAATCATGTAACATTGCCACATTATATATTTTATCTTATTTGCTTACCCATATCCATACAAATAAGTGTAAACATTTTGCGAAGTAGACATTCTGCGAAAAGGAAGTTTTGCGACCGGTGGACATTTTGAAAAGTGGACATTCTGCGCCTGAGCCCAATAAAGTCCGCGACAGCATATGTCTATCTCATAAGTATAGTTTACTCACTACAACCTTTTTTTGGGTTCCGTAGCCCTATGCCAAAAACGGAACCCTTATAGTTTCGTGAAGTCTGTCCGTCTGTCTGTCTGTTTGTCTTTTCGTCCATCTGTATGTCACAGCCACTTTATTCTGTGACTATAAGCAACACACTGCTGAAATTTAGTAGGAAGATGTATCCTGTAATCCGCCTTACGATACTTATACAAAAAACGAATGATATTTAAGGGGGTTCTCATCCTTGAAACTAAAACCGAAATATTTTTTTAAGTCAAACCTATGCGTGTACGGTGTATGTGGATAGGTCTTTCAAAATGACATAAAGGTTTTTATAACCATTTTTATTTAAAGTCTAACGTTTGATAGATAGACGCTTCCAAAATGGTAAAATAGGCGTCCTCTCACCTAACTTCTAAACTAAGCGAGTGTTAATTTCTTTCTTTCTTTCTTGACTTTCCAGGTCTCAACTATCTGTGGGTTTCAGGGCGCTGTTTCTTTTAAAATGTGAGGTGACGCGTAAGTGCTGGTCATGCGAAGTGGTTTTATCCATTTTAATCCAGTTCTTTTTGAAAAATCGTGATAAACGTGTGGCTCGGACGACCTGATATCCGGTCGTCTGAGCCAACTTGTTTTTCTCTACATTTCACAAAATGTTATGTTTCGAACAATTTTTTTTAGGATTTACTGATGTGACGACGTCAACGACAGCTCTCGACCAGATTTAAACCTTCGTGACGCACGAGTTTTGGAGAAATTGAGAAAAAGCTGTTGGCTCAGACAGGTGGATGCTGGCCGTCTGAGCCACCCTTTTCTACCACTAACAGGTTTGTACAAAGCTGAAAACTCATCTACTCTTATATTAGGTGGCCTCTAAGTACAAAAAATAATAAGTGACGGCTCTATATGCCGCCAATCAAAAGTTATAAGCATTCCAAATGTTTTTCATACATTGATGCATTTGGGTGACCAAACTTCGCACTTTTTATGGGAACGGAAAGACAATTTAGTAGAAAATGTAAGCTGGAGCCCCTTATATCAAGGCCGATGCTTTCTCCTGCTATTTTAATATTTCATTTCGTAGTCAATAACTACGCTGATGAAGGAAAATATGTTAATTATTTATGATAAGTCGTTTGATTATTAACTATTTATTTGAAAACAATCACTAATTTCAGTAAGGTACTCCATTATAAGAGAGTTTTGGTAAGGTACATACTACGTAGTCATTCCTCAACTCGTCCCATGTTATTAAGGCCCACTTGAAACAAGATGCAAAAAAACAATATAAGTTCATTCTGCCAGTCGTTTTCTTTTTTGTTTGGGTGGAAAATTTGGTAATTCATCAACTCGTTTCACCATGCCTATAATATATTTGAGATGAAATGCAGAATATCAAAGACTAGCGGTCCCCCGCGACTTCGTCCGCGCGTTTTGAGTTTGCTCCCTCCCCTCCCGTCGCAGCGTGATGTTTTATATCCTAAAGCCTTTTTCAATAAATAAGCTATCTAACACAGAAATATTTTTTCAAATCGGTTAAGCAGTTCCTGAGATGAGCGCGTTCAAACCAACAAACTCTTCAGCTTTATAATATAATTAGCGCAAGCGCACGTTGTACTTGAGCTGCGAACATTATTTTGGTGCGGAGTTATGTTAAAACTGTGATAGCTCCTAAGATATTTATTGGAATCAAATGATATAAAGGGCAACTTTGTTCTAAATGAAATGTTCGTGATGATGAATCTATTTATTTTGATAAGAATAAATAACTGTGTGTATAATACACCTCTAAAAATGATGCATTATTTTTTTACAAATTTATTAACATAAAAAAGGTTGTAGTAAGTCAACCATAAAAGATAGACATATGCTGTCGCGGACTTTATTATAGAACTCTTAATGCTGAACAATCTTGTCATACATGGTTTTTGTGTAACTTTAGCGATTTCCGCAGCGTACGCAGCGGAAGCTCTCAAAAGGAATATCTTTCTCCCGTTTTCGCAACATTTTTCATTGCTGCTGTGGTCTTGTGAGTCGTATCTTTATGTAATATAGCTTATAGCCTTCCTCGATAAATGGACTATCTAACATAAAAATAATTTTTCAAATCGGGCCAGTAGTTTCTGAGATTAGCGCGTTCAAACAAACAAACAAACAAACAAACAAACAAACTCTTTAGCTTTATAATATTAGTATAGATATATTTACATTCCGCAGCACGTCCTCAGTAGTGCTTTAACTTTCTCAGCGTTTAAAAGGAGGCTTTTATTTTTAATTTCTAGTTTAAAGGAGATGTACATACCACGATCATATTTTATCAGACCATGTACAGTCTCATACTTTATTCACCACTAAAAAAGATCAGGAATACGCTATCAAGTTAAAGAAAATATGTTAAATGAGAACTTTAAAACGCTTTTTAGTTACTGTTAGATCGACATGCAAGATAGCGTCAGACGAAAAAGTTGACATTTACAGTGATGACAGTTGCTGAAAAAAATCGACCCTGATTAGTGATTGAATTACTGACAAGGTAACCTGCACTTTCGAAATTAATCATTAAAAATAGCAATTAAAGAAATTTATCGTAATGATAATAATAAGGCATGCTTTCACGTAAGCTCCAAACTCAGAACTCAGTCAGCAGATCAGTATTTAGTTAGACTACATAATACTTTTACTTGGCGTAGTAAGCGTTATCTTGAAAAAAGCTAGGCTCCGGGCTGACTGGGCATACTCAGCGCTTTGCACTTACTTGTTTACTTGGAGTTAAAATAGCTGTTTACTGATAATTCTGATCACACCCAATGTCTAAGCATTACGATGAGGAAGTCTCCTGTTGTTGATGTTTTAGTAAATAAAAAAAAAATAGAAATTCTTTCTGGTGTAGCATTTATACAAATAGTAGCTCATCAATTCATTCCATATATGTCTACGGCTTATTTTGGACGAGATGCAGATAATTTAATCAAATGATTTATTTAACGTGATTTAAAGTAACCAATAAGTCAAAACTGATTGAAACTCTTTTATTGATTACAAAGTAAAATATAATATACAGGGTGTTGTTTTGGTCAGTGACGAGCGACTCAGGGGTGGCTGTACAAACGATACTGATGCCAAAATTTTTTTTTTTAAATAGAAAAATCCCAAATTTTTTTTTTATGCGGTACAGCAATCAAGTCAAAAATACCAACACCAGGTAGCCTCTTCGTAGCTTACTAGCTACGGAGTAGTATTTTGTAGATAAGCGCTAGCTACGGGCTAGGGTGTGAATTTTCCCATTCGTTTTTTTTTTATGTTGTGAAGAGGTTTTCTTGTATAAAACTTGCTCCGAATTTTAAGAAGACATTTTTTTTTAGCATAAGCTTTACTCATATTATCATCCCGGAGTTGGATATCACTGACCAAAACAACACCCTGTATAACACATCTGATTAAACTACTTTAATTTAATGTGAATACTCGTATTATACTCGTCATAAAATCAATGAACTCTACGAACTAAGTAAAAATCGTTGAGCACAAAACTAATGTCATTGCTTTATTGAAACAAAATAAATGTTTCCTGTCCTGTGAACATAAACTTTAAAAGGCCCTAAACACCACAACCTGTGGTAATAAACATGACAGGTCCAAAACAAAACATTTCACGTCATTGTTTTCGTAAGTTGGTCCCTACGCACCTCTCTAACCGCCATATCTATTGTTACTTACTTACATTTTGTAACATACATATTATTTAAACTTTCTTGTTAAATTCAACAAAAATTTTTTGAGCTATAATTGTCCTCCCTCCCACGCTTCACAGCACTGCCAGCCGCCTGTCGCTCATTCGTGTCCGTGCGCGCGCGCCGTTCTAACGCACGCAGTAACCACAGTATATAACCGTTAAGTTTTTATTTCGTGCTAAACGAAATTTATCTTAAAATGATATGTTAGTTCAAAAATGTTTTGTTTATTTAACAAGTGAATGTGAAGTAAAACGCACTACCCAGCGTGGCTGCACCATGCATGCTTTACGCTTCGCGGCCGAGCTAGCACGCGATGCTAGCCAGTCCGCATTTTCCGCTCCGAATCAATACGCGATATTGATCTGTGGCAAATACTGGCAGAGCTGACAAGCGAGGTCAGCCAGTCCTAATCATCTAGATTATTCTAGATCTTATCTGAGACTTTTGGTATGCGTTGCTTCCAATATCCTATCCTCATTTTCATTGCGAAAAAAGAGAAACAAGTTAGCTGAAGTTACAGCCAATTGAGCTTTAATGCTATAATAATATATTACAGCCAAAGAAATTCATGAATAATATTGAGCAGCGCTGACGATGCGCCACTATGGCCTCTAAGCATGAATCAGCGGCCCTCGCCCGCACTCATCCGGCCATACCTTTTTTTTTAACGTCAGGAAATGCAGATTACGCACCGTACCCCTCCGTTGGGGAACGAAGGGGCGTGTGTGGGACTCCCCCGGATTCACCCCTGGGTATACCCACTAAAACCTGACGACGCCCGCCGTGTTTGTTGGCTGTGAAAGCAGGGGTCGCGGTGTCTCAACAGTCCCACGACCCTTGCCAGCAGCAACGTCGACCCTCTAGCAGGAGGGCGAATCTCCACGGAGTGGGGTGATCCCACTCCAGTCGCACACTGGCGCCTCAGGGGGATCCCTGGTGATTGGACAGAGGTGTCCTCACAGCGTCTGTCCGAGACTCCCGACGAGGCGATCCACGCCCGACGGCAAAAGCACGCCGAGCTCGCCGAGAGGACCAAAGTCCTCAGGACATCCCCTGCCTCCTCTGATAAACCAGAGGGGTGCCGGGAGTCCAACGACTTTTAGTGAGCCGCCGCTCGATGCGAGACAGACGCGACTCACTATGGCCACTGCCGCCCGATACGGGAACAGACGCAGCGGCACTCTCCACGGAGCATCTTGGCTTCACCTGCCGCTGGATTGCGACAGGCTACTGAGCCCCCTCGCCACGACATGGCGTGCTCCATTCGAGGGGGATCCGGCCATACTTGTGCCAACGCGCCGGCCCATGACGCGCCGCGAATTGTTTTTTGTGAGGAAGGTCTCAATAAAAAAACGTTTCATAAAAATACATGAATCACATTTACTATTATTATATATATATACTATTTATTTTTATTTCAATCATCATAACTTGCGTAATCAAAATTCTGGTAACAGATCACAATGTATGTAACAGACGATGACAAAATAGATACTAATAATTTGTTACCAAATGTGATGAAATGCACGGAATGGTATCGTACTGGTCTTGATTGAATTGTAGCGCGTAACTCTGCTAAGCATGGTTTTAACTCCACAGCTGAAAATTAATAAAAAATATACAGGTGTAAAAAAGTACGATTAAAATTCAAGGAGGTGGTTTTCAATCGAGTTTAAAATCAAGAAAAAAAAGATATTTAAAAATATTAAACGAATTATTCAAGACTTTCTATAAATATTTTTCATGTCCTGTAGACTTGACTCTTAACCAGCCCTTGTTTATATCCTGTATAAGACGTAATTTTCTTATATGTATATAAGAAAATTTCTTATATGTATATAAGAAAAAAAAACGTTGTAAAAAAAGTGCGAGCTTAACTCTGGGGTGGTTTGAAGTCGAGTTTAAAATACAGAAAAGTTAAAATGAAACCCTTGGAATGAAAGTTGTTCGATTTTCATACAATAAAATATTTTTCCTGTATTCGTAGCTCGATTGACAAGCACCTCATGAATTTGGCTGGTACATTTTTGTACACCCTGTTTAGATTACATAATGATAGAATTATAATAAGATCGATTTTATAATCCCAATCACAATCTTACGTATAATCTTGTTCGTGACTATTAAGTCCACAAATTTGACGATCCTTTCGCTTTGTCTGTAGGTGGTTTCAGAACAAGTCATGGTGTATACCAACGTGCTTACATAGTACGCACATTGTACTACGTTTGAGAATAATACCATATCGTGACTCTCGTTGGTTTTTACCTGAAAGTTATATAAACGAATCGTGTACACATTGAAATAATACGAAATTTGACGACGCGGATAAGTAGTCAGCACTCCTGGCGGTAGTCGTCGGTTCGAATCCCGGAAGTGGCATGTTTTTTTTTTTGTAATAAGCACGAACTTTTGTACGTAAGGGCCGATTTTTCCAAAGACAGATAAGACTTATCAGACTAAATAAGTATACAACGACCGATAAAAAATGACATTAACATGATTGCTGTCAAATAGGTGACGTTTTCAAATTAAGCATGTTGTATTTTATTCAACGAATATTCTTTACGCTTAAGTCCTGGATGTATATATGTATTTAAGTATGAATGCCCCAGTCATAATCGTTCCTTTGGACATTCCCACACATCGCCATCTACTCCCAAAGTAAGCTACTCAAAGCTTGTGCTATGTGTCCAAAGGAAAGGATAATCGTTGTCAGGTATTCTTAGCTCAAGAAAGTGAATTCCTTAATTCGAAACCAAGACAATTCGTGTTTTGTCTGGCGCACAATTATTTATTAAAATAATGTTGAACTTTTTTTTAATAAACTTAAGTAAGGGTTAGTCTCAAGTCTTGCGGCTTTAGAATACCTCTACTTACGCGTTTAAAATTTCTGGCGAAGAATTTATTAAAAAGTCCTACAATATAGGACAAGATCATCACAATGTTGAGCACTCCCTGTAAATACAAACACAATAGAAAATCATAATTTTCAATCTCATTTTTCAGCTGAGTTATAAAAACAAGATAATAAGTTGAGTCTGTTAATTTTTCACTTTAGCAATACGATCTATTAAAAGTCAGTAAATATATATCTAAAGTAAGTTTGTCATCGCTTGGCGAGTATTGTAAACAATCTTTTTATATTTATCAAAATTAAATCAGTAATTTAAAAAAAGTTTGTTCAACGTTAACTATCTATCTATATATATATAAAAATGAATTTCTGTTCGTTAGTCTCACTAAAACTCGAGAACGGCTGAACAGATTTATCTTATCTTAGTTTAGAAATGTTCGTGGAGGTCTAGAGAAGGTTTAACAGGCGAGGACGAAGTCGCGGGGGACCACTAGTTTACTACTACACTAGACCACTATTATAAAAAGGAATCCTTAAAGATTAAATAAGAAACCAGAAATTTCGCACGGTCGGACCGACAGCACGGTAACTAAATTGGAAAAGCGTTTGGCCCGGTTAGCCAGAAAGTTGCTAGTTTAAATCCCGCCCGTGCGCAATTTTTGGTTTCTTATTTTATCTTTATAAATATAAAATATGACACTGTGAGTATTAAAAACATTATAAACCATAAAAAGGGATCAGATTCAAATTAGGTATCGTATTCGTATATGATCGTTACTTATTCGAAGGGGTCAAGATTGTTAACAATATTTCTTAATCAAAATAAACGGACTTTACCTTAAATCCAAATAAATTGTTTATAAACTCCACTTGCTCCAACATCATCAGGTAGCAATTTCTGAACTGTAAAATTTTGCTAAAATTACTTCTGTCTAATTTCATCAAATATTTTTTCAATAGTTTTTTGCTCATAAATTCGTGTTTTCTGTATGGGATAGCTTCTTCAAAAACTCCTGGTTGAGAATCTTTACAATTATAATATTCCTTTAAAACATCTCCCATATGTTTCAATCTAGATTTTACTTGAATGATGCTTGAAGTCTTGTAAAGCAAACCAGTTATAATGAAAAGTGGGTCGACTATATCCACGACATTGAAAATAGCTACCACAAAACCGTCATTTGTATACACAACTTTAACAATATAATTGTAAACGTAAGAAAATAAGCAAACACCATAAAAAGCGATGCAAATTTTTGTAATTTCGCTCCTGGTGGCACTGTAGAAATTTCTGCCGATAATGTCGTCCACGTAATCAAAGATTCTATAGTACCTGATACGGCTTTTTCCTCTTTGAAACAGAATTATCAAATCTATTAAATAATACAAATAACCGATCAAAAAGAGCAAGTGTCCTAAATCACTGAAATGAAAATTTTTATGTAATACACCGTACGACCACAATTTCCCGTATGCAAATAATGAGTTGAACAAAGTTATTGCAACTATTTTGAGTACCCATTTTTTCTTTGACAATTTCCATTTTAATTCGTCGTTTTCCCGAACGATTGCACATAAGCCTACTAAGTGTAGTATGCTATTTATTTGTTTTGAAATATCATATGCATCAATTATCATTTTAGTCATTTTTCGACTAATACATCAAAAAAGGAAAATTTTGAGGTAATAAATGTAGGTAAGGTTCTCGTAAGTTCGCAAGACTTCGTAACGAAATGAGTAAAAACCAAAATTAGCCACTTCGAGTGAATAATGATTTTCATTTAAAGGTACAGCATGTTTTTTAGGATTCCGTAGCCGAATGGCAAAAAACGGAACTCTTGTAGTTTCGTCAAGTCTGTCTGTCTGTCTGTCCGTCCGTATGTCACATTCATTTTATTCTGAAACTATAAGCATCACAATGTTGAAATTAAGTAGGAAGATATATCCGGTTAACTGCTTTACGATTCTTATACGAAAAATGAAAAATAATGACATTTAAGGGGGGCTCCCATACATAAAACTAACATCAAAAATATTTTTTAGTCCAACCTATGCGTCTATGGATAGGTCTTTTAAATTGCCGTAGAGGTTTCGTCGCTCCCCATCTAACTTCTAAACTAAGCAAGTGTAAATTTTGAAAAAAATGTATGATGTAGATCTTAACAAATACTTTTAACGAAAATTGGTTTGGACGGGATCGAACGAGAAGTTTTTAAGATATACCACATTTTCAACAACCGCAAACATAACTTTGTACTTCATACAAACACTATGAAAAACAAAGTTATATTTGCTGTTCACAAAATATTGTGGTATTTACTAAGTGGAAGTAAGTGGATTCCCTAATGCAGTTAAAGTTGGCACGGAACCCTCAGTGCGCGAGTCCGACACGCACTTGGCCGGTTGTTATTTTATCTAAGAAACTATTCAGATCACTGTGGAAAACCGTAAGGGAGGTGTTCAGAATTAGACGTAATTTAAAATAAAATGGTAATAATAATGATGCGATACTTTGGATATGGACTCATTATTTTAATAGCTATTTCTTTTAAATTATCTTTTTTATTTTGGTTGCTGATGTACTTGTATATGAGGTTTTTTCCACAAAGTAATGCTTACAGAAACTACCGTTGAAAAAAATAGGCTGGGTGTTGTTTTGGTCAGTAAAATCTAAGTCAGGAATGATAATTTAATTTATGATTATTATTATTTTTAAATTTAAGTTTTATAAAATAAAACTTCTTCGCAATATTCTAAAAAAGGTCAATACGTTTTACGTATCTACGAAATACTACGCGGTAGCTATTAAGCTACGAAGAAGCGACCCGGTAGTTTCGACTCGCTCACTAGTATCGCAATAAGAAATTGATTTTGTGGTTTTATTTTCATTAAAAACATACTTTTTGGCATTAGTATCGTTTGTACAACCACTTTTGAGTCTCTCGTCGTTGACTAAAACAACTCGCTGTATACAGCAACTGTTTACATAAAATATTCCATAACTTGAAATAGGGTGAGAACCACAACGAAAAAATTTGACATTCACTCAACTTAAGCAAATTGCACCATTTCATAAATAACTAGGTAATTCCACTCATTGCTTTTATTGCCGTCCAGATTATATTTATATGTTCTAACATTATCCACTAATAAAATATTTTACAACTAGTTAATTAAGCTAATCACTTAACCGATATAAATATATAATACATTAATTTTAAAGCAATAATGAAAATGGTCCTCCATTGATTTTCCTCTTACTTGTTTTTGCGTGTATGAAAACTTTTAGAGTTTTACCTACAGAACATAAATGAACTTTAGCAGTTGCATTTTTTGTTATGAATGCTTCAAATGTAAAGCTAAAATTCTAAGAATTTGTATGAAGGCTATTCGTAATCATATCCCACTCAGATGGTAAAACCACCTATTTTCCTAGCCGTTTCATGGGGCAAAAAGCCTACGCTAACGCTGGTCATTATTGAGGAAAGAGCAAAAACCGGACCAGAATAATATGGGCGTGGAAGACCTTTTTCAGACTCATCACTGAAGTCCAAATCGTTTGCTAATGATTTGCTCAAGTTATAAGAAAGAACCGCATTATCTTGAAGTGTTTTTTTTACTTTAATTTATAAAGTCTGTTTTTACCGACTTCAAAATAAGGAGGTAATCCATTCAATGTGTATGTATGCGAAATTGTTGGAATAGAAAGACTTCCAAACACGTGTTCTAAATTTCTTAAATGAATGTATATTTATATATTTGTATGTGAGTATGTCTGTTCACGGATTTCTCGAAAACAAGAAGTTAAAATCATGAACACAACAACAACTTAAACTTTTGAAATGAAAACATAATTTAAAAAAATAACCACCTTCAAAAAACTGAAAGCTTTAAGTTTATTTATGGTTGCAGTATATCAATTATAATTAACTTTAGTGACTTTTCATGAAAATAGTAGGCAGTGATAATTTTCGACTCAGAGCCAACCGCCATATTTACATAGCAATATATATTAATTTTACGAGTACATACACAAATTTGGATGGAGCCCACTATTTCCATTATACAGGGTGTTGTTTCGGTTAGCGACGAGCGACTCAGGGGTGGCTGTAGAAACGATCAAATCAGGTTAAATTTAAATTTGATGAATGGGCTACAGTTGGTATTTATAAAAGTAGGAATAAATTAAACGAACTATAAAATATTAAAGAACAGACCCAGGACCCACACATTATAGAATATGAAAAGAACTACTGAAAAATCTTTAAAAAAGTATGTGCACAGGCTAAGTCTAACCATATTCGAAGAATAGTTACCGGTTCCAAGAATAAGGCGAAAGCTACGTGTAACATTATAAACAAGGAAACGTGTGAAAACAAAACAAAAGATCATTCATTTTCCTTAAGAGTTGGAAGTAAGACAGTTAATTCTAATTAAGAGGTTGCAAATGTCTTTGAAAATTTCTTTACTAATATTGTAACATTAACAACCAAAGATCTTGCATCATCTCCAGAACAAGCCCAATCCATTCTTAGATCTAATATTGATGAATGTCATTCTTTACTGAACTTTAGGCATGTATCCTCTGAGGTTATTATAAAACATTCAATGAACTTAATTTTAAAAAAAGAGGACTTATGGGGATCTGTTTATATAATCAATAACAAATCATTGTATCGTATTAATATCAATTGCATTTCCAAAAGCAAGGTTAGCGCTTTTATAGTACTTGTTTACACATGTATTTATTTGTCTTTTTTTTAAATTCTTTATTGCACAAACAAAATTAAGTACAAATAGCAGACTTAATGCTTTTAAGCATTCTTTACCAGTCAACCATTGGGCGAGGTAGAATCAGTTAAGGCGGCGTAAAAGAACAACAAAACTAACATAATTTAGAATGAACTACATATACTTACATAAATACTCCTCATAAAATTAATATTCCTATCGGAATAGAAGGACAAGTAAAAGCTGTCAAACGAAACCGATTTAAGATGTCAGTAACTAACATAAGTAAGTAATATTTGTAGCTTTACATGAGATAACCTTTCGATCAGGCGATTTATAACAATGTTCCTATGTTCCAAAGTTAAATATAGTAGTTTACTGCATGATAAACAGTCGACACAAAATATTGAACATGCAGCTCTAGTGTAAAACTAAATGTTATTTCATTATACAAAATATTCGTCGATATACATTCCCTGTGTTATTCTGTCTTTATTTTTTACGTAAATTAACGTTTGTAGAATAGAATAATCAAACTGCGTACTTCAAATTTGAAGCGCACTGGTAAATATAAGTCGTATATTAAGAGGCTTCGATTTGGACTAATCTACCTGGTTAATGATTATTTGTTGGGGTAATGCCGCTGTAATTCATAACAATCAATCACCGATCAAGTCACCATGTTTCAGACGAATTATTTCTCCAAAATATACACAATTTCACTTTTAAATATAAAAAATCAAAAGCACGTCATTTTCAGCGAACTTCTGCAGGATGGTCAACTGTTTGACATCTGACGAAAATGGTTCTGCTACCCATCTCTTTTTATCACACAGTTTGCTGCTAGTGACATCTCGCTTTTGTCGTTCTATTCCAAAGGGATAATAATTTTATGATACTCCTTAAATAAACCTACTCACATAAATACAATGAATTCCATATTACTTCACGCTGAACTGATATTATGTTTTTATTCTTATTGAGATTGTGTATAGACTTATTGTACACATAAAGGGAGGGAATTCCAAAGTCTGATGGTGCTGAAGGTGAAAGAGTTGGAGGCATAAGCTGTCTTATGCAAAGGTGTGAACAACTGCAGGGCATTGCTAGTACGGAGGGCCCGGAAACAGACATCTGTAAGTGACATCACTTACACTGTATAATATCATCAAACTGGCTCGGTGGCGCAGCGGTTAGAGGGTCGCACTTTAAAGCGACGGCCGCGCCAGAGGTTTCGGGTTCGAACCCCATGTCGGGCCAAAAAATATGTACCTGAGTTTTTCTTTTCAGAAATTCACAAGAAAGCTGTTTGGAAGTTGGCGGTGTTTCACCACCATGCCTCTGAAAGCACGTAAAGCCGTTGGTCCTGCGCCTGATCTCTCTTCGGTCGTGTCAGATTGCTGTCCCATCGGGTTATGAGAGTGAAAGTAATAGAGAGTGCACTTGTGTTTGCGCACATACTTGTGCACTATAATATGTCCCGCACTTGAACGAAGTCCCGCACAGTCGGTTAGTTGTTTGAGACTGGCCACCGTAGTCAAAATCGGCTAAGGGGACTATTATGATATCATCGATATAAAGCCGTTACTTTTTATGACACCACATATCGAGAACGCGCGCAGGCATCTCTCCTAAGAACCGCTATAAAATAGTACGACTTTCAACCTATTTGATAGCGTGTGATCCAGATGCAATGTGACGTAGGGCGCCGCCCGCCCAGCCCCACAGGGCGAATATGTAACTTGCGGGCTGTATAGGAACGGGATTGCAATTTAGGTTTGGCGTAGACTTCTGTGCTAGTAACTTATATATGACTAGTGATTTATATAGCAAATATAATCTTTCAGCCGCAGCATGCACATGTATCAAATAAATAGCGCGTTGCTGCGATTGTCTAGCTTAAAAACTCAACGTAAGAGCATATTTTTATGTTTCGTAGCCGAATGGCTAAAAACGGAACTCTTCGAGTTTCGTCAAGTTTGTCTTTCCATATGTCACAGCCACTTTATTCTGTTACTGTAAGCATCACACTGTTGAAATTTGGCAGAAAGATGTATCCTGTGTACCGCTTTATGATTCTTATACAAAAGATAAAAATACATATATATTTAAGGGGGGTTCCCATACATGAAACTAAAACCGAAAATTTTATTTTTGTCAAACCTATGCGTTTGGGAGTGTCTATGAATAGGTCTTTGAAAATGACACCAAGGTTCCTATAATCATTTTCTCCCAGATATTCAGATATAGGATAAATGATTATATGATCGATAACAATGTATGGTCTAGCTTGTAAGAACATTTATATTGTAATATTTTTAAAAGAGGCATTGACAATAGTGACTGAGTTTGTTGCGCAGCTTCTTCTCAGCACTAGCCCACAATTGTCCCGAAGCTGTGGTAGGGCCAATGTTGGGACGTGTATAAGTGCTAGCAATAGCCTATGTACAAAATAAACTAATTTTGATTTTTTTTAATTTTGATACTGCCGAAGCGATATGTCAATAAATTTTGGGTCAAATGTAAGTGTAAATATTTTTTTTGAAATGGAAAAAAAAACACAAAATCATTTATTTTATGCGGTACAGCGATCGAGTCAAAACTACTAACACCAGGTAGCCTCTTCGTAGCTTACTAGCTATGGCGTAGTATTTCATAGAAAAGCGCTAGCTACGCGCTAGGGTGCGAGTATTCCCTTTTGTTTTGTATTTTTTTTAATGTTGCGAAGAGGTTTTCTTGTATAAAACTTACTAAAAATTTAAATAAATCATTTTTTTTTAGAATAAGCATAACTCATATTATTATCCCTGAGTTGCATGTCACTGACCAAAACAACACCCTGTATATTTCCATTGATTCCGTTGCGGGTGGCGGCGGCAAAAAACGCTATATCACCTGACGTTTATTTTCAATTCATTTTATTAGTCAGAAATTGATCAGGATCAGGATAATGATCAATGTTAATTTGAAAACAGATTCTCAAATAACACCAGTTGTGTTATTTGAGAATCTGTTTTCAAATTAACATTTTCCAATTAACGTTTTTTCGACGCAAGTGAAATAATGGAGTATAATTATTTAAAAATCATTAGTCCCATTTTTTCCATTTTGTATTTCCATGGGATTAGTAGGATTCACCCACAAATTTTAATTTTTCTAATAGTATTATCTCATTTTCACCGTATTCAAAGATTAAAAAGGTGTTTTTAAGGTTTCGTAGCCGAACGGCAACTTTTATTGTTTCGTCAAGTCTGTCAGTCTATTTGTTGGTCGATGTCACAGCCACTTTAATCTGAAACTATAGCATTACACAGTTGAATCTTGTAAAGTAGGTAGGTATCCTTTTGACCGCTGTACGACTCTATTACGATGCGTTTGGTGTATTGATTACAGCTCCTGACTATTACGCCGGCCGTCGCAGTATTGAATCCCGCAAGGGCCAAATGTTTGTGTGATGAGCACGAATATTTGTACCTGAGTCATGGATATTTAAAACGCATTTATTTTTTATCGAATCGAACAAGTTGTTCTTGAGATATACCACATTTTCCAAATCCGCACATATAACTTTGTCCTTCATACAAACACTATGCAAAACAAAATTATTTTTGCAGTCAACAAAATTTTGTGATATTTTGGCTGGGTGGAAGTAAGCGGACCCCTATTTATTTAAAGTAACTCGAAACAAAGGTACAGGAACCTTAGTGAACGAGTCCGACTCGCACTGGGCCAGATTTTTTCTAACTTATGAGTCACACAAAAGAAACACTTTTACCTTATCCTTGTTATACAATATTCAACCGAATGTTATTCTCTCACTTACTCTGTCATCAACCTATTGAACTTTCAATAATAATTATTCAAATTATAAAGTTGATGCGACTTTCAAGACTGTTATTATTAATAGCTCATTTATCCATTTACATTCAAGTACCTAGTAATTTCCAAAAAGCTTTTTCTAGATATTTATTTTTTTAGTTACATTCTACCTTTTTTGCAAATGAGTTTTTCCCTTTTATATATTTTGAGCTCCATCTAATCTAATATATAAAATTCTCGTGTTTCATTTTCGTCGGCTTTACCGATTCTTACCAAATTTTATATGCGTATTCAATTGGTCTGAGAATCGGCTACTTTCTATTTTTCATACCTTTAAGTGATAAGGGTTTTTCATCCTTTTTTTTTAATTTTTGGACGAAATTTTATATATTCATATTTTTAATAATGTGGCATTAAAAATACATACAACCCTAAATTTCTACTTTTTTATCAACAACCCTTCTTGTGTATGCCACACACTACTTGAGTGAGGCCATAGATAAGCACGGCGAGGCTATGGCCGTGTCTCTTGATATCTCCAAGGCTTTTGATAAGGTTTGGCACGCAAGCCTGGTAAGCAAGCTTCCCTCCTTTGGTATTCCTGCTGGTTTCTGCAAGTGGATATCTGACTTCTTGAGTGAGCGATCGATACGAGTAGTCCTTGAAGGTTACTCGTCAGATGTTCAGGCTATCGATGCCGGAGTTCCTCAAGGGTCAGTTCTATCGGCAACCCTCTTCCTGTTGCATATCAATGATCTGCTTCTGCCCGGTATAGTTGGGTATGCAGATGATAGCACAGTTGTCGATAGATACTTTCCCGGGGCGGGAGCCACCAGGCATGAGATCCAGTCTTGTCGAGAATCCATGGTGGAACGCTTGGACAGCGTCCTCAAGACTATCTCCGATTGGGGTGATGCCAATCTGGTGACGTTTAATGCCACCAAAACACAGGCGTGTTTATTTTCCACAAAGCGGACAATTTTCAATCTCCGTCCTACTTTTCGAAATGTGCCTGTCTCCGTAACGGACAGCTTACAACTCCTGGGCATACAGCTATCATCAAACCTAAACTTCGGCCGGTACATCGAGTCTGTGGCACAAACTGCAGCCAGAAAGCTAGGCGTACTCTCTAAGGTCAGGCGATACTTCACCGCGGAGCAGCTTCTTCAACTCTATCAAGCTCAGGTCCGGTCATGTATGGAGTATTGCTGCCACCTTTGGGATGGTTCTGCCAAATACCAACTGGCTGCCTTAGACTCGATTGAAAAGCGAGCCAAAAGGATAATTGGAGACAATGCACTTTTTGAGCGTAAGCTTCTAAGCCTAGAGCATAGACGTAAAGTCGCGTGTCTCTCTGTCTACTACAGGCTGCATTTCGGAGAGTGTGCGAGAGAATTGCACGACCTGATTCCACCAGCCCCCTTTCACCAGAGAAACACAAGACGCGGGCGCGGTTTCCACCCTTACGTCGTAGACATACCAGCAGCACGCACTAATAGATTTCGATCTACGTTTCTCATGCGCACGGCTAGGGAGTGGAATGCGCTGCCGGCAGAAGTGTTTCCTAGCCACTATGATCTGGACGAGTTTAAGAAGAGAGTGAATAGGCTATTACTAGTCAGACATGATCCATCCTAGGCCACATCATCGCTTACCACCAGGTGAGATTGTGGCCAAATATCTGCCTATATGAATAAAAAAAAAAAAAAAAAAAAACCCCTATTTTCTTATAGTCATTTTAGTAATTTGATTATTTTTCATACCGCTCGATAACTAACCAATTATCGTGTATTTCTTAACTTTTAAAATTACGAGGCTGGGCGAGACGGGGACGGGGCGGGACGGTGCTAGGTGCTAGGGGAGAAGCAAAATTCGCTGGGTCCGCTAGTCCTGATATAATAAATGCGGAAGAATTTCTGTCTGATCGTTTGTGACGTTTTGCCACAGAAACCAACGGGGTTTGATTTTAGATAAAATTAATGTGCTCTGGATTGATTTAAAATAATAAAATTAAATAAAATGATACATTCTAAATTTCCGCGGACCAATTTAGGGTTATTACCAAAAGTTACACCCAAGACGTAAACTAATACGCAAGCACGCAAGACGCAAGCACGAATATTTGTACCTGAGTCATGGATATTTAAAATGCATTTATGTTTTATGAATTGAACTAGTTGTTTTTGAAATAAACCACATTTACCAAATCCGCACATATAACTTTGTCAAAATTAATGTGCTCTGGATTGATCTAAAATAATAAAATGATACATTCCAATGATAAAATGATAAATTCAAATTCGATGACCAATTTGTTTTACCAAAAGTTTATAGGCTTTTGTATTACCAAAAGTTACACCCAAGACGCAAACTAATAAACTTAATACCAACTACGACAAAAAGCGACGCTGAAAAAGTAAAAAACAAGATTTTCAGAGTACTAAACTGAACAAAGTTGCTAATGTACTTAGTTGTAAGTAAATTGACACAGTACACTCTACCAAGATGCCTTCGTTGTAAATTGACAATATTGTAATACCATACTATTCTGAAGTATGCAATATTCACTATGAAGAGATAAATTTTCATGTTTGCAAAACCGCAGTCACACGTTGTCAAAGTGCTACGTTAGGTAGGTATATGTAACGAGTGACTATGCCTTTCCAAACATGAAAATTGATCTCTACATAGTGAATATTACATACTTCTGAATAGTATTGTATGACATTATTGTTTATTTATAACGATGGTATCTTGGTAGATTCTATTGTTTCCAGATACTTGCAACTAAGTACATTAGCAACTTTGTTAAGTTTAGTATTCTGAAAATCTTGTTTTATACTTTTTCAGCGTCGTTTTTTGACGTAGTTGTTTTTTTTTTATTTTAATTTTTATTTGTACTATTTTGGTGTTAAAGTGTATTTGTGGCGAATAATAATTACAAAATTAAACTTACCAACTATCTGTTCTCATTAAATTATAATGCAACCGAGGATCTACTTTCAATCCAAGAGTAAAATTTAATCGTATCGGCTTAAGATCTCTTGACACTTAATTTCCCTTGCTTTTCTTTATATCACTTCTGTCGACGAAATGGTGCACCCATCATGACTCACAAACTTCAACACATAACACACACACTCACACACACTCACACACACTCACTCACACACACACACACTTACACACACACACACACACACACACACACTCACACACTCACACACACACACACACAACGCGTTCACTTTGTACGTACGATATAATTTGCTACCAATCAATATTGTAATCATATCATGTGGGTGGGCCTGGTGACCTGTGTAACAGGTTTCTCCAAAACCTAATTCAGGCACCAGTCTCTCACAAATGACAGGATACTTTGTAGCACCAATTGTGATTCCTTATGATTGTCATTTCATGTCCTACTAGCGGTCCCCCGCGACTTCGTCCGCGCGTTTTGAGTTTGTTCCCTCCCCTCTCGTCGCAGCGTCATGTTTTATATCTTAAAGCCTTTCTCGATAAATAAGCTATCTAACACAGAAATATTTTTTCAAATCGGTTCAGCAGTTTCTGAGATAAGCGCGTTCAAACCAACAAACTCTTCAGCTTTATAATATAATAAGCGCAAGCGCACGTTGTACTTAAGCTGCGAACATTATTTTGGTGCGGAGTTATGTTAAAACTGTGATAGCTCCTAAGATATTTATTGGAATCAAATGATATAAAAAGCAACTTTGTTCTTAATAAAATGCTCGTGATGATGAATGTATTTATTTTGATAAGAATAAATACCTGTGTGTATAATACACTTCTAAAAATGATGCATTATTTTTTTACAAATTTAGTAACATAAAAAAGGTTGTAGTAAGTCAATCATAAAACATAGACTTATGCTGTTGCGGACTTTATTATAGAACTCTTAATGTTGAACAATCTTGTCATACATGATTTTTGTGTAACTTTAACGGTTTACGCAGCGGAAGCTCTCAAAAGGAATATCTTTCTCCCGTTTTCGCAACATTTCTCATTGCTGCTGTGGTTTTGTGAGTCGTATCTTTAAGTTATATAGCTTAAAGCCTTCCTCGATAAATGGAATATCCAACATAAAAATAATTTTTCAAATCGGGCCAGTAGTTTCTGAAATTAGCGCGTTCAAACAAACAAACAAACAAACCCTTCAGTTTTATAATACTAGTATAGATTTTGTGAAGAGAAAATAAATAAATTTATTAATATTATTATTATTTTTAAAAAGTTAAATTGATGAACTAAAAACTAGTTAGTCATCGCGTGGAGGTAGCTTATGTCGTTTTCATTTGTGCATTATATAATCTATTAACGTTCGCACTGCTCTACATTGCATAAAGCGATTCACAGTTCCCGTGATCCGGGCTTTACTCTTATCGCTCATATTAAAGAATTCTTGTAATTATGTACAAGCATAAAGTACTCGTGAAGCTCTTTAAAGTGATACCAAACACGGTATATTTATTGCAATTTTATATTAACATAGAACTTTTTGTCCGCTAGAGGGCGCAATTCTAAATTTGGTGACGAGCTTTATAGCTCATGACCAACAAAATATCAAGGCCCATCTAATGGTACTGCAGTGGTCTTATTCTGATTAGTAGTAAAGATGTGATGTGAATTATATGCAATCAGCCCATGAATACAGGTAAAGGCACAAGCAAATGCTAGTAATATATATATTTATATTCAAAATGTACACGTAAAGTGCTTTTAAATTATACAAAACACGGCATATTTATCTTAACTTTATTTTTTTACTCTGTATGTTTTGTCCGCTAGAGGGCGCCACATTAGATTTTGTGAAACCCCATATAGCCTTTGACCAGCGGACAATTAAGTCGCTTCTAATGATATGTCATTTATCGTATTCTGATAAGTAGTTTAGAAGTTAGGAGGGAACAGATGAACATACATACATACATAGCCTGTCAAAATCATAACCCTGCTTTTGCTTTGCCGTAGTCGGGTAAAAATACACGTTAATAACGCAACCAAGGAATGCCTGAGTTCATTTCCACCTGGGACTTATCGTGATTAATTATCTGTTACCATATGTTATCAAATTAATTGCAATTACATTACCCTTCACTTCAGCCAGTCAACAAACAAGGTAACTAATTGATGTTTTTTCGATCAATTTCCCGTTCATAGGATGTTTCAAAGTTACCAGTTATTTAAAGGGATAAGGTATTAAAGATATAATGTATGGACCACAGAACGTTAAGGTAACCCCTGTGGCATTTTATACAGTTGTAATAAAGGCTAGTTTTCAACAAAAATGTGTAAATAATATGCTGAAAACTTTACAAACTTTATAAGATTACTTGTTACGATATTGTTTGATTGAAAGTGTTTTATTAATATTAAAATTGCAAACTCATTAAAGTGATATTTTGTATTTGCTTTTAACAACTTGTACTTACTTAAAATTCGAGAAAAATTTCGGTTTTGGACAACATTATTTAAGAAAAAATGATATTTCAAAACAACAATTGTATGGTTGATCAAAAGTGAAAAGAATCCATACTATATATGATAAGTAACCACCCCTAATGTAATAGTCAATTAAGGTAGGGAATATCAAACGCACTGTTACGGGGTGGGTCAGGATAGGCTTTTTAAAAAACACTTTTATTTAAACCCGAATTAATTTAATAAAAAAAAAACCCACGAAAATAATGTTACATTAACTGAGTAACAGAATAACGGCGTTTCAAGCGACGGTCCAATCTCAACTGACTAATCGATCGCCCCGAATAAAAAATGAAAACTGAGGTTTCTATTGCATTGACGTCAATGCAATAGAAATGCAACTTTAGCGAATTTACGCTCATGATATTACTACGTTAATTCCGATATAACAACCCCCCCGTTAAGATCTCTCATCACATCTCAAGAGATGAGAGATTAAGAGTTTAGACCATCATTGATTAGCACGTGTGTAGCTGTAGCACCGGGTATTATTATTTTTACGTTACACAAAAGAGTAATATTAATAATGGAGAAAGAATAAGTGATTGGACTTATTACCTGGTGCTATTTCTACCAATCTTATTATCTTATAATTACTTATGAACTATCTAGATGGATGCAGATTTGAGTAATGACTCTAATTTGAAATTATAATGTTTCTCCTTAAGGGAGTTGGTGTGCATTTCATCTCCGGTTCAACATCTGAAGATGAGGATGGTGACTCGTTTTCAACATCTCGTATACATTGAGAGTTTCTCACAGATTTTTTGTTATTACACTGGTTAAAGATTTGTATACAACATGAGTTCTGCCTTCTCTTACAAAACATTTTCCTGTTTTTATAAATTATATAAATAAGCAAAATTCCACAAACAAAATAACTAGTTGAAAGATAATGAACTCCAAATTTTTCAAAATGAGAAGGACTTTTGAGGTGGTTTAGTTCTCGTTCGAGACTGTCGAGATGAATGCTGGCTTGCAGTAATGAGTCTAGACTATTAAGATTATCTAATTTGGAAAATGGTAAATTTGTAATAGATTTATTGTGCTTAGTTTTTTCGCAACAGTCGTCAAGTACAATATTAAAATCTGAAATAATATTCGATACATTTCTTTTGATAGTTATACCATCGGGGATAAACTGCAAGGTTTTATAGAATGCTGTACATTCTTTTGGAAGTGTCAAGATACCAGTTCCAAACAAAATTACATCCGAACTTTCAATTTGATTATTACACGTTATGTGACACTTGCTAGGGTCTGATTGAACAAATATCCATCTATTATTACTTAACCTATGAAAAACGTCTACTGATCCATGTAGTAACTTAACATTACAACTATCTGGTAACTTATTAACTACTTCCGTTAAAATAATCGTCTCACACGCGGGACTCGCTATTGTCGAGTAAACGTTCATCAATTTGCAGACGTAACACTTCTCACTGATCACTTTACACTCACTTAGCGTTTTGATCTGTGAGTAAAACATATGATCAACAGTTATCGCTAAATAGTTGGTATTTGGCTCGATAAGTGCAAAAGTGTCTGGTTTCGATATATCATACGGTACAGGTAGCGGTATTATGTTATACAAATTATATGTTTGTGGCAAAACTAATGGGATGCTGACAATAATGATGATTTTATTGAGATGGTAGTAACAGACTAATTCTGATATGTCTATCAGTTCATGGACATTTTGCAAAGTCAATGACACTGGGAGCTCAGAATGCTTTGGCTGGCTATACCTGTGTTTATCTAATTCGCTATACAGCTGATACGGATTGAGTACTGTCGGGTGCAGAATATTCATTTTCGCAAATAGAATAGCGTTATTAACATCGTCAATATCAAAGGACAAAGTTAAGATTATTGACTGTAATGAATTGAGTAAGGAGTTTATTTGTGTTTTTATTTCTGTTTTATCACTTGTCTTTGAAATGCTATCTAAGATATTATGAATTATCTCAATATTTTCTATGAGGTGATGTTGATTTTCGTTAACTTTCGAAATGGAGTTGTTAAAAGATTTTATGGTTGATTTTATTACATGGATATTATCTTTCATGAGATGTGCTAATTTATTTTCATCCGACTGTACTTCATCTATTGCTTGGGAGAATTTAATTGCATCTTCCGAATCTAATGTACCGAAAAAGGTCTTAAGAATTGATCCGCCAAAATCGATTAGACCCCTTTTTACACGTGTTTTGGGCTTATCATCGGAGATCAAATATGATACAGATGAGAATTTATTCACATTGTTAAGGTGTTGATTTTTTAAGGCTGATAGTGATTTACCGCAATCAGATGAAATCTTGGAAGATTTAAAGGAGTTACAAAATGAATTGATTCTCTCAAATAAAAATTCTACTTTATCTAGGTTAGGGCTAATGTGACCTATGTCAATGTATGTTACTATTTTCCAGTCGCTGTTCGTAAACTTAGCATCTAAAAGTCTGTCGTAGTGCAAGCCTGGACTGGATACGATAGTTGTGACATAGTCGCATGTGGCCAACGGCTGTACTGACCTGCAAGAGAACGATATTGTTGAGGTAGGTCGATTGTTTACTAACTAACTATGACGAGGTGTGATCTGCGGCGAGCTTTATCTCGTCATAATGGTGACGTATGTGCTTACGATTAACTAAAACGGTGACGGTATGATTACCGTTCAACTTAGCTATCTTAAATGGCCCTTTCCATACGGGAGATAAGGCTTTATTTTGCTTGTGGTGACAACGAATATACACCATGTCGCCAATATTGTATTTAATAGGTTTAGTTCGCGCATCGTAATACGTCTTAGATTTCTCTTTAGACGATTGAATGTTTTCGAGAGCCCTAAGACGGCAATAATAAAGTCGATGATTGAGAGCGCGAATATAATCAGTATAGGTATTATTATCCAGAGCGTCTATACTACTAGGGATGTATGGTTTATAACCAAATAGTAGTTCTAAGGGTGAAAACCCTGTTGTGTTGTGCACATTAGAATTGTAAGCGATCATCGCACTTGGGATGTAGAGATCCCAAGTATGTTGGTTTTCTCCTATGTATGATCTTAAGTACTCTTTGAGGGTAGAGTGGCTCCGCTCCAGGGCGCCACAGGTTTGGGGGTGATAGGGAGATGCAAATATGTGTTTAATGCCGAATAATTTTTCTAACTGTGTAAACACTTCTGAACAAAAATTGGTTCCCTGATCAGTTACTATCATTTTAGGGATACCTATGTGTGAAATATAATTAACAAATGATCTAGCTGTTTCTTCTGCGGAACACGTTTGCATCGGATAGGCCTGTGAGTATTTGGTTAAATCATCTTGTAAGGTAAGTATAAATTTATATTTATGTTCATATGTTTCAGGTAGAGGACCGACGAGATCTAAAAATAACTTTTCATTGGGATGAGTAGCGGTAGAAGTTACTATCATTGGAGCTCGGTTTGTTAATCTTAAAGGTTTGTTAATTTGACAAGACCGGCAGTTCTTAACGTAATCTTCAATGTCTTGTCGCATATTCTTCCACCAGAACTGAGACCTGATCCTATCTAACATACGGGAGATACCGGGATGACCAGCTGAAGGGGAGTCATGATTATCTTTAAGGATTTGCTTGATTTCGTCTGGAGTAGGATATTTAATAGAATTGTGGTAAATATTGACTTTAATTCCAGTATTGTGAAAGAGAAAGGATATGATGTTATAAATTTTAGAAAAGGATAATTTACTGAAAGGATCATTAAAATCTGATATGGCAAATTCCTTTTCTTCCATGTACCAATATTTAATCATGTCTCGATATTCTCGGAGTATGTTAAAAATATCTGTGTACGTCATTTCATCAAAATGATTTGCTCTCAGAAACAAATGAGTATAGACGTGTTTATCGTTAGAGGTTGAATAGTAAGTGTGTAGTTCGCGTTCTAGCTCGCGAATGTCTGGATTGCTTGTAGACAAGTTTATGATGTCTAAGCAATAGGGGACTGACTCATCAAGGTCTACCGACGTAGGGTATGCGATAAGGCGACATTTGGCCTTGAGTAAGGATTCATTGTGCTCTTGAATTACAGTGTCGTAGGAAGCACCTGTTTGTTTAGATACTTTTAGGTATTGCTCGTATGTCTCAGATAATGAACGTGAGTTGTCTGAGTCATTATTATGAATGGTTTGTGTTGGGTTACATAATAATGAATCTGAATCTAAAGCATTAATAGGGAAACGAGATAGCGCATCGGCGTTGGAATTCAGTTTGCCTTGTTTGTATACTATCTCATAATCGTATTCTTCTAATTTGAGACGCCATCTGATGAGTCGGGATCCAGGATCTTTGACATTGAATAACCATACTAGAGGCCTATGATCAGTAACAATGCGGAATTTGCGACCGTAAAGGTAAGGACGGAAGGTTTTTACTCCAAACAAGATAGCTAGAAGCTCTTTCTCGATTGTGGAGTAATTACCTTCGGCCCTGTTAAGAGTGCGTGATGCGTATGCTATAGGTTTATCTTTACCTATTTCACCCTGGGACAAAATAGCGCCTACTGCATAATTTGAGGCATCAGTTGTTAAAGGAAAGGTTGGCTAAAATCCGGATATTGCAGAAGAGGAGCAGAAGTTAATTTCTCCTTTAACAGATTGAAAGATTGCTCTTGATCATGGGACCATTGGAAAACAGCATCCTTTTTAAGGAGTGAAGTTAAAGGTTTCGTTAGTTTAGAGAAGTTTTCTATGAAACGTCGATAGTATCCGACTAGTCCTAGGAATGATTTTATGTCCTTTGGGTTTTTAGGAGTTGGAAATTCGGTCACTGCTCTGATCTTTTCAGGATTAGGGGACACACCTTTATCAGTTATGATGTGCCCTAAGTAGGCGACCTCACGTCGTAAGAACTCGCATTTGTCTGGCTGTAATTTGAGGTTGAATTTACGAAGTCTGTCGAAAACAAGGTTGAGTTTATTGATCATAGAACTCAGATCAGGACTATACAGGATACAGTCATCAAGGTACACATAGCAATGAAGACCTTGAAGGCCAGATAGCACTGTGTTCATCAATTTTTGGAAGGTGGATGGTGCGTTTTTAAGACCAAAAGGCATTCTAGTAAATTCGTAGTGGCCTGACGCATCACCATTGGTGATCACGGTGAAACCTGTCTTTGGGGCGTCTTCGGCCTTGAGTTTTAATTGATGAAACCCCGATGCTAAATCAAGAGTAGTGAAGTATTTGGAGTGTCCTAGTTGATCTAGGATGTCGGTTATTAGAGGAAGAGGGTAAATCTCTGTAACTGTTGCGTCGTTAAGCTTCCGATAGTCTATGACTATCCTCCACTTTTGTTTACCAGATGCATCCAGCTTTTTCGGGACTACCCATACTGGGGCGCTCCAAGGTGAAATTGAGGGACGAATTATTTTTTGGTCGAGCATCTGTTTGATCTGGGTTTCGACTTCGTTTTTGTGACATTCTGGGAATCGGTATGATTTGACATGTACAGGAGCAGCATCTTTTGTATTGATTGAATGCTCGATAGCGTTAGTACATGATAGCGGTTCGCCTTCGAGATGAAATATATCTGTGTATTTAGAACAACAGTCTAAAAGTGCATCTTTTTCCTCATTATTGAGATGTGAAGTTCGTATAAGATCAAGGACTTCTCGGTTCCTATTAACAGATGTATACTGTTGTTGAATATTGTGAGAATGTTCGAGAGGCATTGATGGCTGACTGTCAAAAGGATCTAGATGGACAAAATAATCTCTGATAAGAACTTCAGAGTCTGTAGTGTTAAGAACTGAGATATTTACTCGTTTATTGGGTTTAACTGATACTATGCAGTTTGCTAAGATAACTCCATCTGAGATAGTGTGATCGAGAATTAAACCCTCAGTAATATTTAATAATTCTGATGACGGATTAGATAGTGGGCATTCAATGATTGCCTCTGAACGTGCAGGAATAGTGTAAGCAGGCTGATTAAAGTGAAACGGAAGTGAATGGCCTTGAATGATTAGGCAATTTTGGGAATACTGGATGTCGGCGTCCAGTTCTTTTAGAAGATCGCTCCCCAAAATTCCGTCGTATCTAAGGTTAACATTCTCATCAATAGTATGGAATTTAAATGTGAGTTTAGCAGGGTTGAGTGAGTTGTTTGTTTGGCATTGAAGTTCTAACTGTAAAGAGCCTAGGGTTTCGCAAGATGAATCATTATTACTTAAACCCCTTAGAATTATTTTCTCACTTGATAAGGATGGTCTAATATCAAGGTTGGTCAGTTTAAGAATACTGACAGTTGAACCTGTATCTATCAAAAAACAAAGTGGCTTTTGAGCGTATTTAGTCCTTAAGAAGATATGAGGTAAAGAAATCTTATTCAGGGACGAATTAACTTCATGTATCGGTGTACTATCAGAGTTTTCTTTTTCGAGACTCAATGGCTTAGAAATTCCCGAAGGAATTGATTGAGATTTCTCATTAAGGGGAATCGGCGAGTTATCAGATCCCAGAGGGGTCGACCGAGGTTTATTGGAGCTTAGTGACGTAGAGAATCCCGTTGGGGTCGACTGAGGTTTATTAGGACTCAGTGACTTAGAAGATCCCAACAGGGTCGACTTAGCTCGATTGTTTGAAAGACCCAGTGACTTGGCAGATCCCTTAGGGGTCGACTGAGTTTGTTCGCTAGAGGGTCTCAGTGACTTGGAGGATCCCGAAGGGGTCGACTGAGGTTTATTATTTACGCTAATGCTCAATGACTTATTAGATCCCTGAGGGGTCGATTGAGTTGCGTTTGAACGATTACGATCAATAATAAATGTAGTTTTATTAGGTGTTTTTTTGTTAAAAATAGAATGGCATTCATGCATGTTTCTAAGAAATGGCTTAGTGCCTAAGTTTATCGGAATACGACGGCACTGACTCGTAACCCGACCACCTAGTTTAAATCACAATCGGATTCGCCGTCATATTCACACAGAATTTGATCCGGCGTTGGCGATGATGCCGACGACGGCGGCGGTTCATCATAAGAAACGTGAACCGGCTTGGAATTACTTTGATTTTTAGATTCATTATATTGTCGTTTTCGACATTGTGAAATATCGTGACCTTTAATTTTGCAGTATCTACAGTAAGTTGAGCTCGATATTTGTTGCGAGTTCGAAGGTCGATTTGAAGTTTGAAAAGAAGCACTTGGCTGGCCCATACGTTTATCATTTCGGCAATCAGATTCGGAATGACCTGACCTTCCACAAATTCTACATTTGGGCTTAATATTTGAAGTTTTGGATAAGAGGTTTTGAATTTTCTCCTCTTCTAATGCAATGTTAATAGCGTCATTCAAGTTTTTGGGGCTTCTGCACCTAACATTGTTACTCAGACGCGGATGTAAGCCTAAGCTAAAGGTAAACAGCGCGAGATCTTCGGTCATAGCTATTCGACCTGAAAGATCTTTCTTAAGGGAGTCTGAATTATGAATTTCTGACTGAAGGTCAGTTAAGCAACTTTCTATGCGTAAGGCAAAATCAGCTACCGTCTCGTTGGACTGCTGTTTGCATGATTGAAGATCAAGTAAAAGATGATTATAATGTTTTCTTTCTCCGAAATTTTGTTTGAGGAAACTTTTCAAGGAATCAAAATTGTCGAAAATTTTATTTGAACAGGCTATTTGTGCCTTGCCTTCTTATTTGGCAATAATATATTTAAATAAGATAACCCTTTGGTTAGGTGTCGCCAGGTCCAAGGCATTCTGGCAATTCGTTAAAAAGGCTGTGAGGGTTTCACGCTCACCCTTGTAGGGATTTATAAAGTTGCATAAAACTTGAATCGGAAAAGGTTCTATAGTGAGGACTTCTGTAACAGCGTTCCTTTTGGAATCAGCTGGCTTACTGTCAGTCATTTTGGAGTTTTCTAAGATAATTCACGTAAGAAAATAAACAAGTAAGTTAAGGAAATAGATTTAGCGATTTATGTTTGTAAAAATTAGGTGAAGTTAGAGTTAATATAGTAAGGTAAGTACCGATGATATTACGGACACAATTATGTAGGACTTAAAGAAATAGCGATAACAGTTAATAAAATGTTTCACTTACAGGGTAAACAGGATCGCGAACAAGAAGGACATCATTGGCACCGGGCTACGCAGACTGGACGAGCGGCTATCAGGAACAGCGTAGACAGAGACGCGGAGTGGCGCGCTGATGGTGAAAACTGCAGTTACGGGGCCAAGTAACAGACCCACGGAAGCAGCGGCGATCAGGACGTCACTCTCCTGGTGACGATGGCGATGAGGCGGCACGCACTGGGCGGGCGGCAAGAACTGGATAGGGCGGCTCGGACGGCTCGCCTGGATGGTCGTCTTTGGGCGGCCCGTCAGCAGGCTTCGATTGGAAGGCTTACTGTCGTGACGATGACCACACGGACAGAGTTTGTCGGCGTGCTGCACTGAGCTACACCGGAGTTGGGTTGGCTGGAACTTCTTCAGAGTTTCGTCGCAACGCGCGTTTGAGATACCAGCGAAACGAGACGATTTATTTGCTGGTATCCCACTTCTGACACCACTGTTACGGGGTGGGTCAGGATAGGCTTTTTAAAAAACACTTTTATTTAAACCCGAATTAATTTCATAAAGATGAAATAAGAAACCAAAAATTTGCGCACGGGCGGGACTTGAACCAGCAACCTTTTTGGCAAACCGGGCCAAACGCTCTTACCAATTGAGCTACCGTGCTGTTAGTCCGACCCTGCGAAATTTGTGGTCTCTTATGTAAACGTCAATTGCGTGACGCTTAGCGCCATCTAGCCGTCTGTTTATGAAACAGATGGCCCAAGCAGTTATTCTTTACAGAATAAATTCAACTTGGAAATTGATGTCGCTTCGCTATCTAATGCTTTTTTAGAATATTTTTAACACTCACAGTGTCA
This sequence comes from Pyrausta purpuralis, assembly GCA_963924145.1. Classification (NCBI taxonomy): domain Eukaryota; kingdom Metazoa; phylum Arthropoda; class Insecta; order Lepidoptera; family Crambidae; genus Pyrausta; species Pyrausta purpuralis. Next base: position 22,180,778 of record OZ001657.1, read on the forward strand.
TATTTTATATTCATAAAGATGAAATAAGAAACCAAAAATTTGCGCACGGGCGGGACTTGAACCAGCAACCTTTTTGGCAAACCGGGCCAAACGCTCTTACCAATTGAGCTACCGTGCTGTTAGTCCGACCCTGCGAAATTTGTGGTCTCTTATGTAAACGTCAATTGCGTGACGCTTAGCGCCATCTAGCCGTCTGTTTATGAAACAGATGGCCCAAGCAGTTATTCTTTACAGAATAAATTCAACTTGGAAATTGATGTCGCTTCGCTATCTAATGCTTTTTTAGAATATTTTTAACACTCACAGTGTCATATTTTATATTCATAAAGATGAAATAAGAAACCAAAAATTTGCGCACGGGCGGGACTTGAACCAGCAACCTTTTTGGCAAACCGGGCCAAACGCTCTTACCAATTGAGCTACCGTGCTGTTAGTCCGACCCTGCGAAATTTGTGGTCTCTTATGTAAACGTCAATTGCGTGACGCTTAGCGCCATCTAGCCGTCTGTTTATGAAACAGATGGCCCAAGCAGTTATTCTTTACAGAATAAATTCAACTTGGAAATTGATGTCGCTTCGCTATCTAATGCTTTTTTAGAATATTTTTAACACTCACAGTGTCATATTTTATATTCATAAAGATGAAATAAGAAACCAAAAATTTGCGCACGGGCGGGACTTGAACCAGCAACCTTTTTGGCAAACCGGGCCAAACGCTCTTACCAATTGAGCTACCGTGCTGTTAGTCCGACCCTGCGAAATTTGTGGTCTCTTATGTAAACGTCAATTGCGTGACGCTTAGCGCCATCTAGCCGTCTGTTTATGAAACAGATGGCCCAAGCAGTTATTCTTTACAGAATAAATTCAACTTGGAAATTGATGTCGCTTCGCTATCTAATGCTTTTTTAGAATATTTTTAACACTCACAGTGTCATATTTTATATTCATAAAGATGAAATAAGAAACCAAAAATTTGCGCACGGGCGGGACTTGAACCAGCAACCTTTTTGGCAAACCGGGCCAAACGCTCTTACCAATTGAGCTACCGTGCTGTTAGTCCGACCCTGCGAAATTTGTGGTCTCTTATGTAAACGTCAATTGCGTGACGCTTAGCGCCATCTAGCCGTCTGTTTATGAAACAGATGGCCCAAGCAGTTATTCTTTACAGAATAAATTCAACTTGGAAATTGATGTCGCTTCGCTATCTAATGCTTTTTTAGAATATTTTTAACACTCACAGTGTCATATTTTATATTCATAAAGATGAAATAAGAAACCAAAAATTTGCGCACGGGCGGGACTTGAACCAGCAACCTTTTTGGCAAACCGGGCCAAACGCTCTTACCAATTGAGCTACCGTGCTGTTAGTCCGACCCTGCGAAATTTGTGGTCTCTTATGTAAACGTCAATTGCGTGACGCTTAGCGCCATCTAGCCGTCTGTTTATGAAACAGATGGCCCAAGCAGTTATTCTTTACAGAATAAATTCAACTTGGAAATTGATGTCGCTTCGCTATCTAATGCTTTTTTAGAATATTTTTAACACTCACAGTGTCATATTTTATATTCATAAAGATGAAATAAGAAACCAAAAATTTGCGCACGGGCGGGACTTGAACCAGCAACCTTTTTGGCAAACCGGGCCAAACGCTCTTACCAATTGAGCTACCGTGCTGTTAGTCCGACCCTGCGAAATTTGTGGTCTCTTATGTAAACGTCAATTGCGTGACGCTTAGCGCCATCTAGCCGTCTGTTTATGAAACAGATGGCCCAAGCAGTTATTCTTTACAGAATAAATTCAACTTGGAAATTGATGTCGCTTCGCTATCTAATGCTTTTTTAGAATATTTTTAACACTCACAGTGTCATATTTTATATTCATAAAGATGAAATAAGAAACCAAAAATTTGCGCACGGGCGGGACTTGAACCAGCAACCTTTTTGGCAAACCGGGCCAAACGCTCTTACCAATTGAGCTACCGTGCTGTTAGTCCGACCCTGCGAAATTTGTGGTCTCTTATGTAAACGTCAATTGCGTGACGCTTAGCGCCATCTAGCCGTCTGTTTATGAAACAGATGGCCCAAGCAGTTATTCTTTACAGAATAAATTCAACTTGGAAATTGATGTCGCTTCGCTATCTAATGCTTTTTTAGAATATTTTTAACACTCACAGTGTCATATTTTATATTCATAAAGATGAAATAAGAAACAGGGTCGAACCAGAAGTTCGCAGGGTCGGACTAACAGCACGGTAGCTCAATTGGTAAGAGCGTTTGGCCCGGTTTGCCAAAAAGGTTGCTGGTTCAAGTCCCGCCCGTGCGCAAATTTTTGGTTTCTTATTTCATCTTTATGAATATAAAATATGACACTGTGAGTGTTAAAAATATTCTAAAAAAGCATTAGATAGCGAAGCGACATCAATTTCCAAGTTGAATTTATTCTGTAAAGAATAACTGCTTGGGCCATCTGTTTCATAAACAGACGGCTAGATGGCGCTAAGCGTCACGCAATTGACGTTTACATAAGAGACCACAAATTTCACAGGGTCGGACTAACAGCACGGTAGCTCAATTGGTAAGAGCGTTTGGCCCGGTTTGCCAAAAAGGTTGCTGGTTCAAGTCCCGCCCGTGCGCAAATTTTTGGTTTCTTATTTCATCTTTATGAATATAAAATATGACACTGTGAGTGTTAAAAATATTCTAAAAAAGCATTAGATAGCGAAGCGACATCAATTTCCAAGTTGAATTTATTCTGTAAAGAATAACTGCTTGGGCCATCTGTTTCATAAACAGACGGCTAGATGGCGCTAAGCGTCACGCAATTGACGTTTACATAAGAGACCACAAATTTCGCAGGGTCGGACTAACAGCACGGTAGCTCAATTGGTAAGAGCGTTTGGCCCGGTTTGCCAAAAAGGTTGCTGGTTCAAGTCCCGCCCGTGCGCAAATTTTTGGTTTCTTATTTCATCTTTATGAATATAAAATATGACACTGTGAGTGTTAAAAATATTCTAAAAAAGCATCCGAATTAATTTAATAAAAAAAAACCCACGAAAATAATGTTACATTAACTGAGTAACAGAATAACGGCGTTTCAAGCGACGGTCCAATCTCAACTGACTTATCGATCGCCCCGAATAAAAAATGAAAACTGAGGTTTCTATTGCATTGACGTCAATGCAATAGAAATGCAACTTTAGCGAATTTACGCTCATGATATTACTACGTTAATTCCGATATAACAGCACCACTACCCTTCTGTCACTCATTCAATAAAGTCATTTAGGCTTTGCCGCAAAATGAAAACAGTGCGACCAATCGGTGATGTGCAAAAAACTGAAAATCTACCAAATAAGGCATTCGACACGTTGACTCCTATAAATCGCCTGCTAAATATATTTTCTTTGCTTAGTATTGAGCGCGACAACCAACGCATAAAAATACCCAGTACCGTTCCAAGAAGGATTGCAGTTTTTGTTATTATGATATTGCTTACAATAATAACTACGATTTGGAAAATTATAAACTTCATTCGCCTCTATGTTCCTGTACCAAACAAGATCAATATTAGGTTCACGGATTCTATTCAGGGGACGTATATGATAGGGTTTATTCAATATATTATTGATGTTAGTCTAGTTTTCAAGTTTGGTGTCAGAAGCCTTAAATATTTCGAACTGTACGAGCAAATTGATAATATCCTTGGGATGACTTACAATTCCATTATCAAAGCAAAAGTGATGAAAGTGACTGTGTTTTTGTGTATTTTTTGTGTCATAACCTCAATCTCTGATTACATCGCTTGGATCCTTGCATTTGACTATAATATTGTCGTCCCTACAACTTACGCTATTGAATATTTCTTCTTTTTCATAAATACTCCTTCTATGATAGAGGTATTTGCAAACGTAATACAAATTGAATATAGATTGAAAACAGTAAGAAATGTACTTCTAAGAATCGACTCTTCAACAGAAAATATGTTCTTTAATATGTTAGATGTCGTCGGGGACAAAAATTGGTTGTATCTTTCAAAAGACAAAGAAAATGATATGAGAAATCGTTCGTCGTTTATGAACTGTAATAAATATCACGATGTTGTATGGCTGAAGAAGTGTTATTTGTGGCTAACTGAGCAAAACAATTTTATTAATGAATCATTTGGCTTACGAGTGAGTTAATGTTTTAGTTTAATAAATTAGTGCATGTAGAGCAGGTAAGTATAATTTAACAAAGCTACATTTGGTGCTCTTTTTTAGGTCCTCATAAACACTACATATCAAATTGTGAATATGGTGACTTCAATTAATTTAACGGTGCGAATTATTACGGGGGATTTGGTAAGTTTAACTAACATTATTTTATAACTTATCAGATGTAATAAAGTCGTATCAAAATTAGAAGTTGAAATATTTAAATTTATGACTGCAAACACTTATATGTTCCGCATCATGCAATTATCATGCCACATAATATAGGCTCAAAATAGTTTTTTTCAACCCTAGGGCTGTAACGTTGTTAGAGGCTAGGCAATTAAGTTGCATGGCCACGCATCAGCAAATAGCAAACAGGCGATGTAACTGGCCAACACATGAAACAAATTAATTTTTTTTTTCTTTTTCACAGGACTCACAAAAAGAACTTTACTACGCAGCGTTTACAAGCGCCTTGAGAACATTAAACAGTATTGTTTTGTTTTTCGGGTTGATTTACTTTTGCGAAAGAAGCTACAAACAGCGGGATAAAATCATTTGTTTAGTAGATCATATCCTACTTGACAAGAAAATCAGTAAGTTGAATCATTTGGGGTAATTTTATCTATGTCATTTATTATATTCAATGGAAACCAAAAACTTAAATTCGGGAACCTTTCGAATCCACGTCCTTTGGCTACATGGAGCCTTAGCTCATACCTTGTGTCAAAAATAATTAATTATTTATTTTATGAGTCGTATTTTTGTGGTTGCAATATTTTCTGATTAGTCTGTGGATGATCCCGTAAATACGAAAGGAAGATGAAGAAAACATTTTTCCTTTCTAATAAATATGAAATGGTACCCTCTGAAGAATAAAAAATAACCAAAATACATACAAATCTAAAACTCTTAGTTATTATTTTTGAAGTAAACAACGCACGTTATAACTAACGTAGTAGTTCTTACTTGTATTTTTACCGACTTCAAAATAAGGAGGTCATCAATTTAATGTGTATGTATCTGATATTGATGGAATTTTATAATATTTGAATATGTCATTCCTGTAGGACTTGCAAACACGTTTGCAAAATTTTGTAAGTGTATGTATGTTTATCCACAGATTTCTCAAAAACGAGAAGTCATAGCGAGATGATTCTTTTTTAGTTAAATCAGATGCAATTTAGCTTACGGTGTAAGTTTGGACAAAATCGGTAAAGTAGTTTAAGAGTTAAGAGCGATAACTTTATGAAATAAAAAAGCGTTTTTTAACCTCAGTATCTTTGTTTTTTTTAGATGAACAAATGCGGAGCGGTTTCCAAGAGTTTCGTAGCTTGGTTCATACTAGGCCCGTACATTTTACCGCTTTGAACTTCTACAGACTGGATTACGCTTTGATCGTCTCAGCTAATTCTGCTGTGACCACTGTGACTATTATTTTGTTGCAGAATCTACAATAATAATTCTTTGTAAAGTTTTGTAACAAGTTAAATTAAATTCAATTAATATTTATCATAATCGACTTTTATTGATGTGCTTACATGACTGGGTGATATTTTTCACCCCCGACGAAACAAGTCATAGGAATTTAGAAAACTCAAATGCACAGCCATTTGGCTCTTGATTCACAAAATCTGAATAACGCTTAAAATCAAACTGACCTACACCTGTCTACACACATCATGCACTAACTCCAAAAGAAATTTAAAAAGAAGACAAATGGTTTATTTTATAATTTTTTATTTTTGTTTTTATAGTGTTTTGTCACTATACAAACTTAATAATATAAATATCAAATTGCACTTGTAAAAAGCAACTTTGGCTGTTGTGACAGACGAGGAATCGAACCCCGTGTCTTACGCAATCCGGGCGTATGCCTATACCACTCGGCCACCGTCACATTAGCAAGCCTGTTGAAATTTGCAAGCGCTTTCTTTAACGCGTAGGCTGCGTGGCGTCATCAATGTTGCGAGATTGCTCTCACAATATCCGAAGGAAATATTTTTACAAATATTTTAACAATCGGTTAAGATGAATGAAGCCAATTTATAATTTTTTATTTTTGTTTTTATAGTGTTTTGTCACTATACAAACTTAATAATATAAATATCAAATTGCACTTGTAAAAAGCAACTTTGGCTGTTGTGACAGACGAGGAATCGAACCCTGTGTCTTACGCAATCCGGGCGTATGCCTATACCACTCGGCCACCGTCACATTAGCAAGCCTGTTGAAATTTGCAAGCGCTTTCTTTAACGCGTAGGCTGCGTGGCGTCATCAATGTTGCGAGATTGCTCTCACAATATCCGAAGGAAATATTTTTACAAATATTTTAACAATCGGTTAAGATGAACGAAGCCAATTTATAATGTGTTGTCTGTCACAACACCCTCGTGTTGTGACAGACGAGGAATCGAACCCCGTGTCTTACGCAATCCGGGCGTATGCCTATACCACTCGATTCCTCGTCTGTCACAACAGCCAAAGTTGCTTTTTACAAGTGCAATTTGATATTTATATTATTAAGTTTGTATAGTGACAAAACACTATAAAAACAAAAATAAAAAATTATAAATTGGCTTCGTTCATCTTAACCGATTGTTAAAATATTTGTAAAAATATTTCCTTCGGATATTGTGAGAGCAATCTCGCAACATTGATGACGCCACGCAGCCTACGCGTTAAAGAAAGCGCTTGCAAATTTCAACAGGCTTGCTAATGTGACGGTGGCCGAGTGGTATAGGCATACGCCCGGATTGCGTAAGACACGGGGTTCGATTCCTCGTCTGTCACAACAGCCAAAGTTGCTTTTTACAAGTGCAATTTGATATTTATATTATTAAGTTTGTATAGTGACAAAACACTATAAAAACAAAAATAAAAAATTATAAATTGGCTTCGTTCATCTTAACCGATTGTTAAAATATTTGTAAAAATATTTCCTTCGGATATTGTGAGAGCAATCTCGCAACATTGATGACGCCACGCAGCCTACGCGTTAAAGAAAGCGCTTGCAAATTTCAACAGGCTTGCTAATGTGACGGTGGCCGAGTGGTATAGGCATACGCCCGGATTGCGTAAGACACGGGGTTCGATTCCTCGTCTGTCACAACAGCCAAAGTTGCTTTTTACAAGTGCAATTTGATATTTATATTATTAGGTTTATTTTAAGTTCCCATTAATAATAAATTTCCATCTCTTTACAGGAATGATGTACTATATTATGATTTCGAATGACGTTGCCTAAAAGAATATTAAATCCAAAACTTTAAAAAAAAGTAAAAACCGACTTCAAAACCAAAATGCACTAAAAAGTCTTAAATAAACTCTTCACCATTGAAAGGAAAGGAATCCGTTTTAGGCAAACAATTTCTTTTTGGAGTCGGTGCTGTGATAGTTGATGCTTGATGGTCAAAGTGATGGCACCGACTCCAAAAAGAAATTGTTTGCCTAAAACGGATTCCTTTCCTTTCAATGGTGAAGAGTTTATTTAAGACTTTTTAGTGCATTTTGGTTTTGAAGTCGGTTTTTACTTTTTTTTTAAGTTTATTTTATTTCTTCATTTTTAGTGATTACATAAGAGGGGGGGGGGGGAGGGAGTTGCACCTTATGGTTCTATTTTTTAAGAAGCTACAAATTACCTATCATAAGTTTCGTCATTACAATAACTGAACTCCTAAGCGTTAAGGAGTTCCACCATCAGCTCAGCGCCACAAGATGTTGACTATCAGACGTTACAACACGTCAACATTAAGATTCTAGTAAAGAAATACTATACGTGCCTTTAAAATTTGAGGGTTTCCCTCGATTACACCAAGATCCCATCATCAGATCCCAAAATGGAAAAAATGGGACCAACTAGAAAGTACACCCTCTAAGTAAACGAAAAAAAATTTCGATTCGGTCGACAAACGACTGAGATATGAGGTAAAATACATACAAAAAAAAAATAATGATAAAAAAAAACATACAGTCGAATTGATAACCTCCTCCTTTTTTGAAGTCGGTTAAAAATGCATTGTATTTTAGCTTTGTTATTACGAAGCATTCATTACGAAAAATGAAAATGTTAAAGATTAAATATTAAGATTGGGTGAAACTCCAAAAGTTTTTTTACACGCAAAAACAAAAAAGAGGAAAATCAATGGAGGCCAATTTTCATTATTGCTTTTAAATAAATGTATAATGTATATCGGTAACGTGATAAGCATAATTAACTAGTTGTAAAATATTTTAGTAGTGGATAATGTTAGGACATATACATATAATCTGGGCAGCAATAAAATCAAAGAGTACAATTACTAAGTTATCCATGAAATTGAGCAATTTGCTTAAGTTGAGTTGAGGTCCAATTTTTTCTGTTGTGGATCTCGATCGATTTTAAGTTTTGGAGTGTTTTGTGTAAACTGTATCTGTATACAGCGAGTTCTTTTGGTCAACGCCGAGAGACCCAAAGGTTATCGATACGTTACAAACGTTATCGATGCCAAAAATTTATTTTTTTAAATAAAACCACAAAATAAATTTCTTATTGCGATACAAAACAAGCGAGTTAAAACTACCAACACCAGGTCGCTTCTTCGTAGCTTTCTAGCTACGGCGTAGTATTTCGTAGATACTATACGTTTTGATTTTTTTCAGAATATTGTGGAGCCGTTTTCTTTTGTAAAACTTTATATATTAATATTATATATTAAGCATAATACTAATATTATCATTCCTTACTTTGATGTGACTGACATCTGTTTCATAAACAGACGGCTAGATGGCGCTTAGCGTCACGCAATTGACGTTTTCGTAAGAAACCACAAATTTCGCAGGGTCGGACTACCAGCACGGTAGCTTAATTGGTAAGAGCGTTTGGCCCGGTTTGCCAAAAGGTTGCTGGTTCAAGTCCCGCCTGTGCGCAAAAATTTTTGGTTTCTTATTTCATCTTTATGAATATAAAATATGACACTGTGAGTGTTAAAAACATTCTAAAGCATTAGATAGCGAAGCGACATCAATTTCCAAGTTGAATATATTCTGTAAAGAATAACTGCTTGGGCCATCTGTTTCATAAACAGACGGCTAGATGGCGCTAAGCGTCACGAAATTGACGTTTTCGGAAGAAACCATTAATTTCGCAGGGTCGGACTACCAGCACGGTAGCTCAATTGGTAAGAGCGTTTGGCCCGGTTTGCCAAAAGGTTGCTGGTTCAAGTCCCGCCCGTGCGCAAAAATTTTTGGTTTCTTATTTCATCTTTATGAATATAAAATATGACACTGTGAGTGTTAAAAACATTCTAAAGCATAAGATTGGGAAGAATTTTAAACGCGTAAGTAGATATATTTTATGGCCGCAAGACTTGTGACTAACACTTAAGTTTATTTAAGAAAGTTCAACATTATTTAAATATATAAATATATAAATATGCGCCAGACAAAACACGAATGGATGAATTAGAAACCAAGAGGTTTCGAATTAAGGAATATTCTTTCTTGTGCTTCAAATACCACGCAACGATTATGACGGGGACTATATAAATATATACGGGGGATATATAAATGTTAAAATTCATATAAACATCCAGGATTTAAGTCTAATTTTTCCTACATCAGATATGGAATATTCGTCGAATAAAATACAACATGCCTAATTGGACGTCACCTATTTAACAGCAATCATTTATATAAATGTCATTTTTAAATCGGTCGTTGTATACTTATTCAGTCTGATAAGTCTTATCTGACGTTGCAACAATCGGCCCTTAAAAGTACAAAAGTTCATGCTCATTACAAAAACATTTGCCACTAGCGGGATTCGAACACACGAACACCGTCAGGAGAACTAACTACTTAACCAAACATGTCGTCAATTTTAGGATTATTGCAATGTGTACATAATTTTTATTACTTTAAGAATCATATTTCGGATTCCAAATAATTCACGTTTTTTATAACTTTTAGCTAACCTTTCAAAGACACGATATGATATTACACACATAAAAAGTGTCTAGGGATCAAGCATTCTTATGCGGATTTCTTGAGATTGAGATGTGGCTTTGTAATAAATTTATGATTTTATAAATTTATATGGATCCTTTTTGGTGCATTTCATTATTTGAAACAGGAACTGTCAATCAAATTTGAGTAAAAGATGAAAATCAGCTGTCAATATTTTCCCTATAAAAACATACAACGCATTGAAGACATTATTAGTGCTACTGTTACCCTACTACTGATTAAAACCAACGTTACTATGGAGTGGCGACGTCATTTAAGCAGGGAAGAAATGCTCAGAGCCGTGGGGATGATAGAAGCTGGTTCCCGGCAACGTACTGTGACTTTAGCTCTGAATACAAATCAGAGTGTTATCAGTCGACTTTGGACACGTTACCAAAGCACTAGTACCGTGGCTGAGCGCCATGGAGGACGGTATCGCTGCACCACACGGAGACAAGACCGATACATTCAAATCACAGCTCGAAGAGCTCCAACAATAACCGCCATGATGTTAGCCGTGAGGCTTCATTACTCTTCAGGGAACTTAATTAGCGACCAAACAGTCAGAAACCGCTTGCATGAAGTGAACCTTTATTCCCGAAGACCGCTACGGGTACCAACTATAGCAATGCACAATCGTAGGATTCGATATCAATGGGCTCTTGAACACAGAAATTGGGCAGAAGACAAGACGTATACGACACTGGAGAACCCCTGGACGCCAACAGCGATTAAAATCCTGCCAGAGAGTCCATCCTTATAGTGGTGGAACCATCGTGGTATGGGCGGGTATTTGGATCGGCGGAAGAACTGTTTTGATTCGGATCTAAGGCAACTCAACGCTCAAATTTATGCTGAGGCGATTGTATCAGACGTCATCGTTCCTCTACAAGTGCAAATCGGTCCCTTATTTCAGTTAATGCATGATAATGCACGACCGCACACCGCAAGAGTTGTAAGACAGACCCTCGCCACAGCTAACTTCAATGTCCTGTCCTGGCCTGCTCAGTCGCCAGACTTGAACCCGATTGAGCATGCATGGCATATGCTACAGAGAAGAGCTCTGCCAAATATGGAGGGTATCCAGTCGCAAGAAGACCTTTTTTTGTTGTGGCAACGAACATGGGCGGCCATTCCACAGCGTGATTAGGATGAACTCATTTTGAGAATGCCAAACCGATGTTCTTGTGTTGTTAGTGTTCGCGGTAGAAATACGGATCATTAATTGTTTAAGTTACCCAATAAATTAAAAAAAAACCTGTTATTTCAGTCTTTTTTTCGAACTTTAATGTTAGTGGTTCAAATGTCAAAAATGCCTTTATTAGGAAAATGGCAAATTTCTTTATTAATGCAAAGGTGACTTGGTTTATCGTTACTGTAGACAAACGAAAACACTTTATTTGATGAATCCTTAAAGAAAATTTTAATTAATATCAATCACAAGAAAAGTTATTGCAAAAATATATGTTGATCCCTAGACACTTTTGATGTGTGTATTTTTAAACGTAGTAAAATGTGCGTACACCGTAAGCACGTTAGTATACACCATGATTTGTTCTGAAACCACCTACAGACAGAGCGAAAGGATCGTCAAAATAGTGGACTTGATAGTCACGAACAACATTATACGTAAGATTGTGATTGGGATTATAAAATGTATCTATCTTATTATAATTCTATGATTAATCTATCTATACAAGGTGTTAAAAATGTACGAGCCAAATTCATGAAGTGCTTGTCAATCGAGTTACGAATACAGTTTTTTTTTTTTTAAGAAATAGAAAAACTTTTTGTCTTAGGGTTTTATTTTAACTATTCTGTATTTAAAACTCGACTTCAAACCACAGTGGTATTTTGGCTTAGGGCCGATTTTTCAATGGTCAGATAAATCTTATCAGACTGATAATATAAAAAGCGACAGGTTTTCAAAAATGACAGGTCCCAATGATTGCTTACAATTAGGTGACGTCTTCAAATTAGCCATATTGTATTTTGTTCGACGAATATTTCTTATCTGACTATTGAAAAATCAGCCCTTAGTGGAAGTACTTTAATTCAGTTAAAGTTGGCACGGAACCCTTACTTGGCCGGTTTTTTTTCATTTCTAATATAGGATGCAAACAAAGGCTGGTTGAGAGTCATGTCTTCATTAATAGAAAATTTTAAATATTTTATTTTTCTTAATTTTATTAAATATTTTTTTCATTTTCCGTATTCTTAACTCGATTGAAAACCACCTTCTTGAATTTTGGTCGTATTTTTTTTTTTTATCTTTATTAAGGAATAAAACATCTGTCTTATAGTACATCTTAATAGATAATTAATAAGCTTATACACTAGCATTTAAAAGTTTCCAATGCTAACTTTTACAATGAGTGCCAAGAAGACATAATGCGAACAGTTTTTATGTCCCATACATGAAAACTTTTACATAAAAAGAGGGTTTACCTAAACCTAACTACAATTTTATTATAATAATATACCTACATCGAGATTTGCTTGTATTTATGCAGATCTTAAAAGACGACGAAAACTTGTCAATCGCTCATGAAAAATATCTATATGACTAAAAGATGCATTGTATTTGCTTGCGGCTCTTATAATAAAACTATTTTTACGGTAATTAGTCCTACAAATGGGTATGTCAAAGGTGCTTTTTTGTCAAGTTCGATACTTTTTACAGTTGAAGGCTAGTCTGCTCAACAGGTAAGGGCTATCAACTGCATGGTTAATAATTTTATATAAAAATATTTGATCCCTATACTCACGTCGGAATTCTAAAGATAGAAGTTTGTCAGTGTTGCAATATTTAAATCTGTACCTTAGACGCCTAATAAATTTATCCTGAATACCCTCAACAAGGTCAATATATTTTGAATATTGTGGATTCCATACAACTGAAGCATATTCAAAATGAGATTTAACATAAGCATTATACATTAATATAAGAGTGTTCACGTTGCTAAAATCAACGCTTTGGCGATAAACAAAACCGAGTAGTCTGTATGCTTTTGAAGTGATCATATTAATGTGCGAATCAAAATACAATTAACAGTCCAATTGAACTCCCAGATCTCTTACTTCTTTTAGACCCTGTATATTTTGTTCTAATTTTCAGCTGAGGAGTTAGAACTATGCTTGGCAGAGCTATGCGCTACAATTCAATCAAGACCGATAGGATACCATTCCGTGCATTTCATCACATTTAGTAACAAATTATTAGTATCTACTATTTAATCAGCGTCTGTCACATACATTGTATCACATAATTTCGATTACGGAAATGATGATGATTGAAATTTAATTTAAATTTAAAACTAATAAATGTGATTCATGTATTTTTATGAAACGTTTTTTATTGAGACCTACCTCACAAAAATATTCCCATTCGTAATAAAATAAAGTTATACATGTTTTATTAAGTACCACATTATATCATCAACAACAGGCAATAAAATAAAGTTAACTAGTAAGTTAGATGTATGCACCTGCGTTCCACACGCTGTATCAAATCATTTCTACAAAATAAATGTACACATTAACTAACTTTCAAAAAATCATAAAAGTCATTTATTTTTATAAACAGACCTACTTTTATAAATAATGCCATCCGCGCGCCTCACCCTTATTGATTGAGGAAGGCGCGGGGGGTCTTTCCAAAAAAATTACTTCGCATAGGTAAAATAGATATTAGTCGAGAGTTGGAATGGTCTTTTTTTTCTAATTTAAATAGAGAGACGATTTTGCTAAATTATATGAAACTAGGAAACTAGCCTTCATCGAAACATTTATTAATTATGATCGTTAAATGCGGTGCTATAAAGTCAAGAATAGTTTTATTAATATAAAAATAATCCTCATAAGTCCCTAGGTTTATTTGAAATCTAATTCATTCAATGTTATTATAAAATAACTTTAGAGGACACATACCTAGAGTATAAAAAAGGTACATATTATATAAAAGTCAGTAGTGCAATGCACAGAAAACCTTGTATACAGAGGAACGAGCGTTTGATTGTACGTCTCATTTTTTTGTAATTTTACTGCCTTAAAAGTAATGACCAAAACAGATAATTTTCGAACAAAATATAGAGTACCTAGTTTCAACAGTGAATTTCATGCTGCCCTGATGCTATCCTATCCTTCCTTTCGGGAGCTACATTTGAAAATCTTTGGAATAGTGTCATTCGCTTAGAGAAAGTACAAATTACAACACAAAGCTAGATAGGTAATCGATAATAATCAGTAAAGTGGAATGAAATTATGGAAACGCGAACTTTATAGGTCGTTCAACACTATTGATCGATTTTATTATTTCCAAGGTGTTTGTTTTTTGTTTAAAGAGTTGGTTTATGATACCAAAAACTTCTGTAAAGCATTGGTTATATTTTTATAACTACCGAGTCGTATTTTAATAACTCTTCAATGTCTTTCATAAATTGAATCTGTCCTCTTAGTATACCTATACATATATTTTCAAAAGGCAATATTTATTTTGAATAAATTGAACGAACACGCTGTACTACTGAAATTCTTTCATTAGCTCTAATATGGATATAAGTACTAAATTTGCTGTTGGTCATTCTGTGTCTAAAAATGGTGCAATCGAGACAGTTTTTAAATATAAAAAAATCCAAAAAACCAATTGACGCGTACGACATTTCAAGACCTAACAACCTGATGCTCAAAATATTCGGTCTCTCTGCTATCGTTAAAGAAAATAATAAACTAAAATGGAAATTTTCGAAACTGGAATGGGCGTGTCGGATAATCATATGTACTGCAGTGAATTCCATGATCGCGTATGGAAAATTTCAATTATCTAATATATTTGTTAACAATTTCCAATTTACCGACTTGGAGAACATGTTTTTTCTGGGCGAATATGTTCATTACATGATCGATTTAGTAATTACAAACACAATTGGCAGTAAGCGTTTGAGGTACTTTGAAGTTTACAATTACATTGACGATATTATTGGCAGGGGGTTTTATGTTGAAACTGAGACTAAAATTACAAGGGTATTTGTTAGTATCTTAATACTGTCTCTATTTTCTGATATTAAAAATTATGCAACCAAAGCTTACTTCAGTAATAAGAGTATTGTGTCGCTTGTTTTGAATATTACAAACATTTTCAACCCTCTTTTCATCTTAGCTAGTACGTTAGACCAGATATCTAGCGTTATTCAATTGAAAAATAGATTGGGACATATGGCTGATATATTGGAAGAGTATTACAGCTTGAAAAAGTCACTACCTGGAACTTATGATGATGTTCTAGTCCGCAAGAACGGCAGTCTTCAAAAGCAAACAAACATTAAATTGAATTCTCTAAAAATGATCGACTTGGGCAGTTATTATAAAATAATATTGTTCAAAAAGTGTTATTTAATGATGTTGGAGCAAGTAGAGTTTGTCAACATGTTGTTTGGAATTAAGGTAGGACACTTATTTTCCTATAACTAATAGCTTACGTTTGTTACTTGAACCTCATTTAGAAGACAATTTTAGTATCATTTTTTTTAAACTATCAATAATTTGATTTGTTGTGAACCATTTTTCTTATTTTACTTTAAAAAATGCGGTTAATATTTAAACACGTCATTCATTACCGATTGTTTGTAAATTTTGAGCCATTTTTAAATTAGGTATTCTTTCACAGAGTTCACTTTGGGTAGTAACGATTTTGGTTTTGATCGTTTGCGCATTCAACAGCATTATACAAATCGCTTATAAAGAAACAGTAAGTAAAACGCACTTGGACTTTTGAATGTAGGCTTTAATCACTCGGTAGGTAAAATGTGTTTTGGGCAAGTAGGCACCTTTCGTATTTGCTGGTTAGCGTAAGAGTGAACCTGTTACTGTGCGATGTCACAAGGTGTGTGCAAGAATGAACTGTAGATGAAGGCGGGTGGGTGAGCGGGGAAGCGGGAGGGACATGTCCTGTATGAGAGATTTTTACGATAGCTGGGTAGTAGTATAAAAATAAATTTATCATACTCTGATTTTGAATAAGGTAGACCAGAAAGAAAAATGCTAATAGTGTTGTAACCATTTAATTGAACTCGTGATATGAGTTTTCAATAACATGACTTTACTCATTAGAATAAAGAATATATGTAGAACATAACCTAGAGCTGTAAATAAACGTAATACCTACGTAAAAAATTTCTTGTTTGAGTAAAAAATCTGATGATTTTCCCTTGTAATAGCAAATTTTCTTGTTTGATTATTATTATTACTTTTGGAAATAAAGAAAGTACTTGTAGGTAACATTATCCTCAAAACACATGAACAATCTATGCCTTATGTATGATGCCTTTACACTTCTTTACAAAACTAATTCAAACTAGAACTATTAAAATTATACCGTCATCTATACTAATATTATAAAGCTGAAGAGTTTGTTTGTTTGTTTGTTTGTTTGAACGCGCTAATCTCAAAAACTACTGGCCCGATTTGAAAAATTATTTTTACGTTGGATAGTCCATTTATCGAGGAAGGCTTTAGGCTATATAACATAAAGATACGACTCATAAGACCACAGCAGAAATAAAAAATGTTGCGAAAACGGGAGAAAGATATTCCTTTTAAAAGCTTCCGCTGCATACGCTGCGGAAACCGCTTAAGTTACACAAAAATCATGTATGACAGGATTGTTCAGCATTAAGAGTACTATAATAAAGTCCGCAACAGCATATGTCTATCTTTTATGGTTGACTTACTACAACCTTTTTTATGTTAATAAATTTGTAAAATAGAATGCATTATTTTTAGAGTTGTATTATACACACAGGTATTTATTCTTATCAAAATAAATACATTCATCATCACGAGCATTTCATTTAGAACCAAGTTGCCCTGTATATCATTTGATTTCAATAAATATCTTAGGAGCTATCACAGTTTTAACATAACTCCGCACCAAAATAATGTTCGCAGCTTAAGTACAACGTGCGCTTGCGCTAATCTATACTAATATTATAAAGCTGAAGAGTTTGTTTGTTAGAACGCGCTTATCTCAAGAACTGCTGGACCGATTTGAAAAAATATTTCTGTGTTGGATAGCTTATTTATCGAGAAAGGCTTTAGGATATAAAACATGACGCTGCGACGGGAGGGGAGGGAGCAAACTCAAAACGCGCGGACGAAGTCGCGGGGGACCGCTAGTTAAATTATAAACGCAAATGAATAACGATGAAGTTTTTCGATTAATTAAATACATCACTATCTTAGAATTAATAAAAAAAAGTAAAAACCGACTTCAAAACCAAAATGCACTAAAAAGTCTTAAATAAACCCTTCACCATTGAAAGGAAAGGAATCCGTTTTAGGCAAACAATTTCTTTTTGGAGTCGGTGCTGTGATAGTTGATGCTTGATGGTCAAAGTGATGGCACCGACTCCAAAAAGAAATTGTTTGCCTAAAACGGATTCCTTTCCTTTCAATGGTGAAGGGTTTATTTCAGACTTTTTAGTGCATTTTGGTTTTGAAGTCGGTTTTTACTTTTTTTTAAAAGTTTATTTTATTTCTTCATTTTTAGTGATTATATAAGAGGGGGGGGGGGGGGGTTTCACCTTATGATTCTATTTTTAAGAAGCTACAAATTACTTATCATAAGTTTCGTCACTATAATTACTGAACTCCTAAGTATATGGTAAAGGGCACGAATACAAATCTTTAATGAGCAGTTTTCTCTCAACATTTTATATCTGTCCTTAGGTGACGTTAAAGTAGAATATATTCACTTATTTTAAATTTATGTTGGTTTGAAAAGTAAAATAAAGTCCTACCTAAATGAAGTCTAAAAAGTTTTTTTCCAAACATCTAACTACAATAAAACTGCTCATTGGATGCATTTACATAAAAGGGATGCCCCATTAAATTATGTGAGTAGAGAGCACTAGATTTTGATGCACATCACATTTAAACTTTTTATGTTTAAATTTTTTGTAACGAGTTTTTTTTTGAGACTACAATACTATTATTATAAGTATAATGTTTTTTTTTCAGCAGAGGAACTAAAATTAAGTCTGACTGAGCTACGAGATGCAGTGCTGTCAAGACCAATATCATTTCACGCCATGCACCTTTTTCGACTCGACAATCGATTGCTAGTTTCCGTTATATCTGCCACAGTGACATACGTTGTTGTTGGCTACCAGACATTTTAATGACTTCATTAACTATTTAGACAAAGAAAACATGCTCAGTCTGGCATTGGGTGTTGGGACGTTTCACACAACGAGGTCTTCGGACTTAAGTGCTGGTGCAGAATTGCACCACATTCGCACCACAGTGTGCGATGAATAGGTCACTGATGACTATTGTCCGGAAACTTTGCGGTGCGAAACGTCCCAATACTTCTAGTATCAGTCCGACATCATAATGATTTTCACGGTTCATTTTTAATCGGCCTGTCTGTCCGTGTAAGTTTCAACAATCTTCTAAGGGATGGTCCCTTAGAAGATTGTTGAAACTGGACGTCAGACTGAGATGTAACCGTTGTAGTTAGTAAGAAACAGTAAGGATAAATCTATTTTTGCTTTCAAAACAATGTAACTTAGATTTTTTAGAAGCTATAAAGAAACAGGGGCCCTATACACAAATTTGGGGATAATTCTTCGCTATATAATTTATTTTTGTTTTCATAGTGTTTTGTATACAAACTTAACCATATCAATAGCACTTGCAAAAAGCATTTGTGACAGTCACGAACCCCGTGACTTACGCTATCCGGGCGCATGCCTAAACCATTCCTCCAACATATTTAAGACACACTTTAACAGGCAGGTATGGGCATGCGTCCGAAAAGGGTTCGATTCCTTTGTCTGATACAGTTGCTCTCTAAACATATCCACCTATTTGCTTAGTCGTATTCGGATAAAGTCAATGTGTAACTTTTATTAAAAACAAAAAATAAGAAATGACAAAGTGTTTATCATTATTAATTTAATTTAAGTTTTTTGTCTGTTTGATATTTCCCTTGCTACGTGTGCGTCTTTCATCTTCATGTTCATGATAAAAATTGGGTTTCTAAAAGTAAAATGCGTTGGCAATTTATGTTAACTCAACTTTGAAAGAAGGGGGGGGGGAGAGATGTATATTTCTATTACCAAAGAGTAACCGTCTCTTTATAGCAAACACGAGGAGATATAGCGTAAATACCGGGAAATTTCCTATTTTATTTACTTGTAGGGTGACCTCTCATTGTCTCTTAGGACGAGGTATTATAAATATTGACGCTGAAAATAGAAGATATTTACTTTAGGTAACTTATAATATTTATCAATTTTTTGAAAGTTATCGAAACAATCGATGCTTATTTGGCTAAAAACAAATACATGTTTAAAGTAATTGACTCATAACAAATGAGAACCTTTATTTCCGAACAAAAAAAAAAAGATTCACACTAATACTAAAGTAGGCAAGTCATACTTTAAAAAATCTATTCAATATCCAATATGGATTCTTGAATGTTTTTATGTTTAATGAATGGTCGGACTGACAGCACGGTAGCTCAATTGGTAAGAGCGTTTGGTCCGGTAAGCCAAAAGGTTGCTGGTTAAGTCCCGCCCGTGCGCAAATTTTTGGTTTCTTATTTCATCTTTATGAATATAAAATATAACACTGTGAGTGTTAAAAACATTCTAAAGCATTAGATAGCGAAGCGACATCAATTTCCAAGTTGAATTTATTCTGTAAAGTATAACTGCTTGGGCCATCTGTTTCATAAACAGGCGGCTAGATGGCGCTAAGCGTCACTCAATTGACGTTTTCGTAAGAGACCACAAATTTCGCAGGGTCGGACTGACAGCACGGTAGCTCAATTGGTAAGAGCGTTTGGCCCGGTTAGCCAAAAGGATGCTGGTTCAAGTCCCGCCCGTGCGCAAAAATTTTTGGTCCCTTATTTCATCTTTATGAATATAAAATATAACACTGTGAGTGTTAAAAACATTCTAAAGCAATAAAAATACACTACCTGTTCTTAAAAACTTTGTTAGTAAGGCAGCAAGGTAGAATATTTTTAAATTCAATCAAGAAAATATCTTAAAAACAAATTGATTCCTTTCCTTTAAAAGGTCAAGAGTTTTTTTGAAACTTTTTGTGCATTTCGGTTTTAAAGACGGTTTTTACTTTTTTCTACATACATAAGTTACATATCATAGACTTTTACTTTTTGTTACGCGCTGTATGGTTTCTTAATAATAATTAAAAAAATAAGTGATGTCCAAGAGGGGCTTGGTGTTGTTATTAATTTAATGACGTTGAAGAAAAGCACTAAATAAAATGGTCCCAAAAATTGTATTAAAATGGTTAATGCCGTGTTACTAACTTAAGTGCTATTCAGTGGGAATGGTGACCATAAACTTAATAATTTAGCGCTAACACGACCCTTCAAGTAGGGTGCAGTTTCATCAATGAGATTTTAAAGTGAAATACAGGATGTTGTTTTGGTAAGCGACGAGTGACTCAGGGGTGAATATACAAACGATACTGATGCCATTTTTTATTATTTAGAATGAGTATAACTCATATTATTATCCCTGGATGTCACTGACCCAAACAACACCCTGTAAAGTAGTATCAGGGTGTAAAAAATGAGAAGTTATTTGAAAATTTCAGTATCGAAGTTTACTGCAAACAGACACATTATACATCGTCCATCACTGTTAAACACAGCCTTTGCCTTTAATTTGAAATAAAAGCTTATCACAAAAATAATAAAGATAATAATTTTAATTCAAACTATTAAGACTTCAGACTCGAACACACAGCGGTTGTTCAGATGAACATTGAACTCTTCGTCAGCGACCCACATGAAGCAACTGCAAGAAAGTGCAATGTTATGCATCTCGCGACGAAACACTAGTTAGGTATTATAAATGTGTGTGTAAAATAAAACAGTATAAATAGATTGTAAATTTGTAAATAAAGGGCTTTTTGACTCTGACAGCATTGATTTATCATTGCTACCTGGTAACGTATTTCTCCTCACTGTGGCCAAGACACCTTTAGCCATCAACCTTGATCAGTCTGGTGAGTCTGCTGGACTGGCAGTGAGATATCAAACCCCTCACCTTGTTCCTCACCACCTTCCGTCTGCCATCTTAGGTCTCATGGTGCAGACTTCCTGTACTTATCTATACTAATATTATAAAGCTGAAGAGTTTGTTTGTTTGTTTGTTTGTTTGAACGCGCTAATCTCAAAAACTACTGGCCTGATTTGAAAAATTTTTTTTACGTTAGATAGTCCATTTATCGAGGAAGGCTTTAGGCTATATAACATAAAGATACGACTCACAAGACCACAGCAGCAATGAAAAATGTTGCGAAAACGGGAGAAAGATATTCCTTTTGAGAGCTTCCGCTGCGTACGCTGCGGAAACCGCTTAAGTTACACAAAAATTATGTATGACAGGATTGTTCAGCATAAAGAGTTCTATAATAAAGTCCGCGACAGCATATGTCTATCTTTTATGGTTGACTTACTACAACCTTTTTTATGTTAATAAATTTGTAAAAAAATAATGCATTATTTTTAGAGGTGTATTATACACACAAGTATTTATTCTTATCAAAATAAATACATTCATCATCACGAGCATTTCATTTAGAACCAAGTTGCCCTTTTTATCATTTGATTTCAATAAATATCTTAGGAGCTATCACAGTTATAACATAACTCCGCACCAAAATAATGTTCGCAGCTTAAGTACAACGTGCGCTTGCGCTAATATATTATAAAGCTGAAGAGTTTGTTTGTTTGAACGCGCTTATCTCAGGAACTGCTGGACCGATTTTAAAAATAAAAAAATATTTCTGTGTTGGATAGCTTATTTATCGAGAAAGGCTTTAGGATATAAAACATGACGCTGCGACGGGAGGGGAGGGAGCAAACTCAAAACGCGCGGACGAAGTCGCGGGGGACCGCTAGTCTATATATATTTATTTATTACACGTTTATACTGTAGGTTAGGGCTTTAGGGACGTAGGGACGTAGGGAATGAATGAATGAATGAATTTTTATTTATTTGACACACAAATAAAATTACATTATATAAATTAAAAACATAAATAAATTACATTATATAATTAAAAACAACTAAAATTAAATTAATACAAAAAAAAAACAGAAACAAAGCGCCCAGGTGTGCCAAAAAGGTCCCCGCTCAGTATATATCGTGACAGCAGATGGTTAGCATGCCACGACACTGATTTTCAGCGGGAACCCCTGTTAGGCGCTGGGTGTAAACACACACTTGAAAAAAAAAAAGAAAAAAAAGAAAAAAAAAACAACAAAACACAAAAAGATTACATTAATTATAATTAAATAAGATAAATAAATTATTCATTATCATTTTACATTCAAATTATCAGATTCTTCTTAGGTACTAGCTGCGCTTGCAGCGCCCTCATCTCACCGGTCTCGTACCGGTCGCGCGGGCGTGCGTTCCCACCCTAGAATCTGTCATCTGTCAAATAAATAGACCCGCTCTGTAACCCACACCTAACCAAAAAAAAGTAAAAGAAATTCGCCACGTTTCGCTTTGTTAAAAACCACACCCCAGATTCAAAATTAATTTCAGTTTGTAGCCGGGTTTAAATTAGAAGCACGGCTGAACGAGGAAACAGAAAGCGATCTAGCCTCCTGTTTGGTGCGTGGATCTTGCCGCGCCCCCACGTACGACGCGCATACTACATTGGTAAGTTGATGGAACTGAAATCACATGATTTTTTGCCTCTTCTTGTTGGCTTGAGAGAAAGGCTTTTTTACATTGTAACTGAAAGGTTTTTTTCCCTTTCAGGGCGCGCACTGGAGGGGGCAAGGAGTTCCAGCACCGCGTGGCGGCGAATCGGAAAGATCCCCGGAAGGTCACTGTGCGATGTCGGGGAGTCAGAAATACAGGCGTGCACGCTCTTCTCCCCCGCCCGTTCCCACCCCATGCCCAAAGCAGCTTTTCCTCCAAATATGCAGGTTTATGGGTTTTTATTACTCCAAATAGCAAAGTTGCTAGGTGTAGTTTTCGGCGTGCTTCCATTTTTAATATATTTGCTGCATTAAGATATGGCGTCACATGAGTCCGTGGTGGAATGTGAAAGCAAAACCTTGCACATGCATTTTGCACCCGCTGGATGAGCTTTGCAGACCTTGCGAGTAAGCATGGACCATATACTGTGTCGCAGTAATTGAGTTTCGAAAGAATCAGCGATTCGCACAATGCTATTCTCAGTTTTACACATAAATAAGGTCTGATTTTATACAGCAGCCTCAGTCTGTAGAAACAATTCTTTACACATTCTGCAACATGGCTCTCGAATCTGAGGTTGCTGTCAAAAATCAAGCCCAGGTTCCTTGCCCTGTCCACTCTTTCAATTGGTTCAGCGTTTATTGTTATTTGAATTGCAGCATTATCAAGTTTAGCCAAATTCTTAGCCGTTCCAACAACCATAACCTTTGTCTTCCTTGCGTTTAATGTAAGTGAGTTTGCAGAGCACCAGTTCACTATTCGCTGCAGCTCATCATTGATCCTGGTAACAGCGTCTTCACATTCTGCAGGGACAAATGGCAAGTACAGTTGTATGTCATCAGCGTACATGTGGTACCTGCAATATCTGATACATTTTGTGATGTCTGCGCTGTAGATAATGTACAGGATAGGCCCCAGAATTGATCCTTGTGGCACTCCTCTGTTAACAGTTCTCTGTTTAGATTGCAGTATAGTGCCGTCAGGTCCTTTCAGCTCCACATATTGTTGTCTATCAGTCAAGTAACTGTGGAACCATTTTACTGTGCTAGTGTCCAAGCCAAAGTACCTCAGCTTAGATAGGAGCAGGGGTATGCTTATGGAGTCAAACGCCCGTGAAAAATCAAGAAGCAGCAGGATTGTCACCAGTCCCTGGTCTTGGGCTGTCAGAAGGCCGTCCACAACATCTGCCAGGGCCGTGGCCGTCCCAAATCCCTTGCGAAAGCCTGACTGCAGAGATGGAAGCAAATTATTTTTCTCTAGGTAGCTGGTCAGCTGGTCGCATACTATTCTCTCCAACACTTTAGAGGCACATGGCAGAAGACTTATTGGCCGAAGCTCCTGCAGGGATGTTGGGTGGCTGGACTCAGGCAGAGGCTTGACAATGGCCACTTTCCATTCATTGGGGAATTGACTCTCCATTATAGAGCGATTGACTATGGCTGTGATTGTAGCCAGTGAGTGAGGGAGGGTCAGCAGCAACATATCCAACGATACTCCGTCACTCCCCAGAGCATTTGATTTCAGTCCTTTTATTGTCTTCATAACTGTTTCCTGCCCCACCGTTTGCAAAGAGAAGGTAGCAGAGCCATCAATTCTATGGTACTCAAAATAAGTCAGCTGTGAGATGGTGACCTCACAAGCACTGGGAACATTAAGGAAGAATGAATTGATTGTATCAGGGTCATTGAATATTATCGGTAGTTCAGTGTTGGATTTTTTGTTTGGAAGTACCGAGTCCTTAAGGTTTTTCCATAACCTTTTTGGATCACTGAGTTTATTATTGATATTATAGGTAAAGAAGCAGGACTTTTCATGTTCGATTGCTCTTATCACAACTTGCTTCATTTCCCTGTAGCTGTCTCTGAGCAATGGAGTCCCCTGCAGTCTATATTGTTTATGATACTTATCCCTGAGCCTCATCATTTCTTTAATAGTATCTGTTATCCATGGGTGAGGTGGATGCTTGAATTTTTTTGTCTTCAGTGGTGCATGCAGGTCCATGAGGCCACGAACACAGAGAGTAAAAGCTTTTGTTAGGCAGTTCACATCCTCAATGCTATTGAGACCCTCCCACTGGATAACATCAAGGTCTGCAACCAGTCTCTCGGGCAGTATGCTCTTCAGTGGCCTATATGATACCCAGCAGGGGCTGGCCTTTTCCTTTTTTAGTTTCAGCTCTGCCAAAAGCATCGCATGTGCTCCTAAATCAGGTGAATATCTTACCTTCACTTGCACTGCTGGTATATCAGTACAAACCACATCTATTAAGGTGCTGCTGTGGCTAGTAAAGTGTGTAGGCTCTGTAATTAGCTGCTTTAGGTTTAGGCATTGTGTAAATTGATTTAAAAGCCTGTACTTATTACTGCCTACGTCCAGCTGGTCCATGTTAAAATCTCCCACCAGCACTATGCCGTCTACTCCCGAGAAGGCGGCTACAGATTCAGTAACACCGTCAAGAAATAGGTCCACGCTTTGCCACGGGGGTCTGTAAGCTGTTCCAACAATGATTTCATGATTCATCAGGCGCACTGATAGCCACATCTGCTGTATGGCAGACTCAGGATTAGGATGCTGGCGCAGCCTAGCATTAAGACCTCGACGAATATAAAACCCCACCCCTCCACCACAATCTTTTGAAATGCAGTTCGGCCTTGGCACATGTCTCAGCTGGTAGCCTGGCAATTTGGGTGCCCTGCAGTCATCCTCACTTTCCATCCATGTTTCGTTTATGGCCATGATGTCCGGATTCTCCTCCCCCATCGCCACTATAAACTCCTCGTGTTTAGTGCCTAAAGACCCGGCATTAAATAAACCAACTATCAAATTTTTCAGCCCAAGGCCTGGGACAGAGGTAAGTTTATTAAAACCCAGTGTGCAGATGGTATGATTGTAGTTTTCTTTGTTGTAAAAATTGTTATCTTGTGAATATTAATGTCAATGTGTGCAATTAAACAACTGTGTGAGTAAATTGAATTGATATGATTAATTATGTCAAATATAAAAATATAAATTGTATCTAATAAAATATAAATAATTAGTAGCATTAAATCGAAATAATAATTGTTAATAATATAGAATTGGAAAATATTATGATAAAATATACCTTGTTTCAGCTTGGCGGGGTCAGAACGGATCATACAGATGCAGTGACACAGAATTACATCATTGACAAGTGCACAGCATGACAGTGAAAAAATCAATAGTAATACAGTTAAACTGTTGTACAAGAGCACAGGTAAATCATTAAACATTATGCACAAGTGAATATGAAAAAAACTTTTAAAATCCAACACAGCATTATTAAAACTACAATTTGTTTTAGGATCCGGGTTGGCAGGCAGTAGAAGAGGGAGAGAACACTCTTTCGATGTCACCCATCCCTCGAAAATGACATACCGGCGCTCCGTCAGACCTGCGAGCATAGATGTGTCCCCGTCTGGTCCAAGAATAACGCCACTGCAACCGGCGGCACTCCTCGCGCACCCGGTGAAAAAGCTGGCGGTTGGAGCGCGTCAGGCGCTCGTTGACGAACACCCGGCCGCCGCCCTCGGCCACCAGGCCCCGGCGCACGCGCGCGGCGCGCAGCAGCTTGTCGCGCAGGTGGCGGCGCGCCAGGCGCACCACGACGCGGCGGGACTCTTAGGCTTATAGGGTTTGAATAGGAAACTCTTACTCTATCTCTTACAGTATAATTTAAATGTGTAGTCAGCCGGTGCCTTTACAAGAGACCACACTTACATTCACTTACATAAATACACTTTACAACAATACTAGTCGGCGGCTGCACAGCGGTCAAATGTCTTAAAAGGTTATAGGTCGACGAACAGAACACATAAACAAAATTAAAATAAAAGTACACATACATTTTAAGAGGCCTTATAAAAACACCGTAAAATAATTACAGAAGTGGTAATAAACCAAAATAATCTCGGGCTAAACACGCTGGAGATAAGCCGTGGTTCCACCGTTGCGTTTGTTTTCACTAAATTTGTTTCGGTATCATTCACTGTACACTTTTGATTAAAACCTTTTTTCGACAGGCTATGAAGAAAAGTAAAAATACTAAAAAATACACGTCTTCAAATAATCAGATTCTATCCAAACACACACATTCGTTTTCACTTCTGAGATACTATTAGTTCGTAGACGCGTGAAGCTCGCCATCCTAACATATTCCTTTTGAACGTTGTATTCGCAAAATAAATTAGAAATAATTGCAATATTCGTTTGTACACATCTATTTTCCTTGTTCAAAAATAAAAACTCGTTATTAAGTATATTTTCTGAGGTGTCAAAAAACAAGGGATGCTAACTTCCATCAAAGAAGCGATCGCAAAGAAAAAACACGGCACACCAAGTGGAACGCAGCGTTTTGCAAACTTAATAATTAGCAGAGTTGGAGGAAATCTCCTAATGTAATTATTCATGAAATTCTGTAATTATCCTGACTCAGCCAAAAGAGAAAGTGCTGATAAGCTCCCTGAGGTACAACTCTGTTAGTTTCTCTCTTTGTTTATACCTATAGACCTCTTCTTCGCTCATTCTGCGATGTAGGCTTGAGTGAGTAGGAGAGTAGACATTAACAATTTAAAGTCAGTGTTACTGAGTAAGACTCTATCGAGCAATACTTGCAAACGGTTAAAACCATTGCACGACCTATTTGTTGTTTTTTCTGTTGGAAAATAATTGGATATTGCTTCGAGAGAAACTGATTTCAAGTTCTGCATTTCCGAGTACCTCTGCATAGTTTTCAGGGTTCCGTTTGAAAGGATCGCTAAGTTTAAAAGGATTATTAAAAAACTTTGAACCAAACCCTTGAATCTACTTTTTTGTTGTGCTTTACATAAGTAATTAAACTTATTTAATTTTAAAACCGTTTCAATTAAAATACAGCAGATAATAATAAATTCCTTTCAAGCTCGGTAACTTTGTTATCGGATACGTTTGGTTGCATTATCTTAATATTAAAACTTTATTCGTCCCCCATGTTTTAATCAAATCATTGGATCCACGCGTCCACATTCGCGGTTTCGTTCAATTTCCCAAAGTTTTATTTTCAATTCTAACATAAAATAAAGATTCCTATTTTTAGAATTAAAAGGAACAAGATTATTGAAAAACATAATATCAAAATCCACACTACCTATATTAGTAACGCCTTTAAAAAGACGAAACATGCAACTCCCACTCCGTTGTTTTTCCCGGTACAGTATAAGAGTTGGATACTAATTGAGTAGCGAGAGTATTTAAAAGGCTGCTACTGTATAGCACGCAGGCATGTCTAGATTAAATGGGCCAATGTAACAGCAATTTCATTACGAGAAGCCGGAATGAGGTTTGTATTCGCGGAAGAGTCGTCGCTTTCAACACCTGTTTTACCGCTTATTAATTCACAGAAGTTTACTGCGCATACAAATATTGATCGATAAAATTGCAGATGATTATAGATACTTATACATACACACATAAACAAAAAGTTTGGGTATACTAGCATAAGCTGTTTTTTTTTTTAATTAAACTTTACCAAGAAATCATTTTTGCGATGTGTGTGTTTTTAATATAAAAACCATGTTATGAATAATAAAAAAGAATGATAAGAATATATAATGATATCATAAACCAAATAGGTTTTGATTTTTTAAAGTGACCGCAAACTTTTTTGATGCGGATAATTAACGTACAGAAATATATTAATCATATCATGATCCACCATGTTAAGCATTCTTAAAACAACAGTCAACAAACCACTTCTGGACAAAGGCCTCACCTTAAGTATGAGATGAAATGAACAGTTTTAGGGACTATGCTATTCGTTTTACCGCGCTAAAACGCTACAGATCGATGGTGCTGCAGGTACAACAGCTTGCAGGAGGGAAAGTGACCCCTCAGTTTTTTCAAATTTTTCCTAATTACTAAAAACCTAGTTTAATAGGACCCTGGAAATGAACGAAATATAAAACAAACCGAATATAGATCTCCGGCTGAAAAGGTTAAAAATTGAATCGAATTAATTATTTGTAAAATGAATTCGGTGCAGCCATAAATTAATATTTATCTCATGAGAATAAATTCCAGAAAATATCAGTGTCAAATGAAGTGCCCTAAACAAAAGTATCCGAAACGCAAAGAAGACAGTACCTTATCTGAACAATAAAGACAATTCCACAGTCAAGCTACCAGCTGAATGCAAATTACCAATCCGATGTTACTGAGACGTCTCCATTCAAGGAAGAATTACAATCTACCCTCCTTTTCTTTTTCCAGTAAATGATAATATTTGTATCTCTGTTGCAACTCAGTTTTGGCAGCGAATAAATATCTAAGGCATTTGTGAATCTGATTTTATTTGTACTTTTTATTTTCTACTCACATGTTGCGAGTAGAAAAATAAAAAAATGTTTTAAAAATACGAATACTAGTGCAGCGCTACACTTTAACATAAAAAATAAACATTAAACCTACCTATTCAAAAACATAACCCAGTCCTTGCGTCAAGGCTCTGAAGCAGGCTGCGTGGCCGCGTTGGATAGCTATGCTAATCTTTTGAGATAGAAACCAGCCCGCTTTATTATTGGCTGTTTCAGAATTTAGATTCGATACGATTTTTAAAAACAGCTATTAAAGGTCCCCACGACTCAAATGTCTCAACGCCAAACGGCGCAAACACATAATCACTTGCAAGTGAGACATACTTGCGATGCTTGGCGTTTTCAGTCAACTCTGCTGCTGCTCCAGCTTCAGGGCTGATCTCTGAGATGGGAGGGGCCAAGTATCAACACAAGTTGCATCTTAAACTGAAGCCCGACGCCGTTCCCAGGGAATAATTGTGAGCCCATCGGTTCTCTTGACATTATTACAGACCATACCATGTGGTTCCAACGTGGAAGGAACATTAAGTAGGAAGAGCTCTTCTAATAGTGTCATTAAGGGTGGCGTGACGGGCGAGGAATCCAGCGCTTTGCCGGCAACAAAGACAGTGGAGACCAAATTTTTTAACCACCTTGCCACAGGGACACGTTAATATTTCACATATAGCGAAGGCCCACAGACACCTGGAAAGACTCATTATCGAAAATAGTGAAGAATATTTATACGAAGGTAAAGCATGAAGCCAGTGGCCAGAATATTTGCAGGAAACTGCCAAAAGCCTAGCGTGACTACTATCACTGATGGAATTTTGAAGTAAAAAATTTAAGGTCTATCTCGCAAAAGGGACATCCAAAAGTGTATGCTAATAACGTTCTTTTAGGATGTGTTCTTTAGAACAGAGACCTTGCCAAAACTCCTTCGCCTCTCTCACCTCAGAAAGCTGGCAGGCCTGCTCAAAGATTTTTCCGGCTAAATCGGAAGTATTACGCAAAGAGGAGATGAAAACGTGGAGATCTGCATTAGAAATTAGGCGAAATCCGATTGGCAAAGCGAAGGCTGAGCCCAATAATTATTATCGAAATGTTTTTTTTTATAATTTATTCCTAAGAGTAATCAACGAAAAGTTTATTTTCTTAACTGTAATAGACACATGAGAATAAGCCAATGGATTTTTTAAATATGGAACATAATTTTTATGAAATATTGGTCAGATAACAAAAATGGGAACTAATTTAGATACTGTGAAACAAGAACTCTCTGATATTTGTTAGTAATATATGTTGAGATATAAGCAAAAATAGAGGCGGCCAAAATTATCTCACAAACTTGACATCTTTGCCAAACAAAACCTCACAAAGTTTCCATTGCTATTATAAGATTTCCATTGGCAGATTTAGATAATTTCCGTATTTAGGCAAAGTTGTCTCCCATGGGCGAAGTTGTCCGTTTTCAAAGTAGTAGTTCTCGAAGTAACAAGCATCCATCCTTACAAACTTTCGTGTGTAATAAAATAAAATGTAGTCAAAGAAAGAGACGAATTAGCGAAACGATGTATTGTAACTT
The DNA here is from genome assembly GCA_963924145.1 of Pyrausta purpuralis. Taxonomy (NCBI): domain Eukaryota; kingdom Metazoa; phylum Arthropoda; class Insecta; order Lepidoptera; family Crambidae; genus Pyrausta; species Pyrausta purpuralis. The sequence continues at coordinate 22,211,641 of OZ001657.1, forward strand.
ATTCTTACGTAAACTTGTCTGGCATGTGTTTTGACTTAAACTTTAGTATATTACTATTTTTTATCTTTAATATAAAAATGAATACATATTTTCCGTGGTCACGGCATCACTGATGATTATTTTTTGTTGTGTTTTTTATTGTCAGGAGAAGATTCTTATAAAAGGAAAAAAAACAGCTGCACCGGTTTTATGTATAACATTACGTGGTCGGGGTAGAACGGGTCTGGGAGCGAAACAAGGTTCGCTGGGTCCGCTAGTTATGTATAAAAGGTGTATCACTTCAACTGTGAACTGTTTCATGATTATATGCAAATAGAATACGATGCCTATACTCAAAGTACCTCAAAATACCTGCAGTGATGACGAATTTCCAGTTGAGTGAATTAAGCTAATTAATCTTATAAAACTGTCAATTAGTTATATCTCGTTTAGGCGCTCTTTCTGAGCATTTTCCGTCTCAAATCTTGCCGAATGAAAGACAAGACTTATCGAGCATAATAGGGTCACATTTTTAATTTTGGATTGTTACGCGTAGTTTTAGTTTCCTTGAGAATGATGTCAAAGTTTCGAAGATTTACCTATACATTTTGTTTTTAATAAGTATTAAATGCGCAGCAATCAAACAGATCTATTACAGAATTGTTATGTACCAATATCTACAATATAGGTGGTCTCACAACAATTTGCACGAAAAAGGATATGAGAAAAATACAAATAACAATAATATTTGAACCCGCACGCTGTTCGTACGTTTGTTCCAATTAAAAAAAGTTAAGCCCGCAACAAACATTACCATTCGTGAATTGCATTAAATGATATGTACAAAGGCTGTCCCATATCGGGGGCACTTAACCCTTTAGATGCCTTCGTAAAAAATATTTTTACTCAGCCGTGATCTGTACTTATCTGGTTATTTAATTAATATGTTATTCTTAAATGAAATAATATCAATGTAAATATCGCAGCAGAATGACCAACAAATCGTCCAAGTCATTAGATTTGAAATTTGCATGATTAAAACGCTAGTAAAATAAAATAAACAGATAATTTTTCTATCGTTTGTTTTAAAGTAATATTCAATATTTTTTTCATCTTTCAAATTCAATTACAATTAAGTGTTGTTTATATTTTATTGATCGTAAACCAATCATAGAAAAAGCTTTTAAATTTAAATACCCCTTTTAAAGAACTACAGTTCTACTAGAACGTAATTTTCTACTCATTAATTTGGTGCTGTGTCATAGCATACACATACCCGTATTACAAATCATATATAGGGTAAAACAAAATTAACTGCATTCATTCTAGGGGCCAATACTGACCCTCAAATACAACAACTTTTTGTTTGGGACCAACATCGTAATCCCAAAAAAAATCACTTTTCCATACTACAGTGCCGCTCAGCTGATTCTAATTTGTATGGAGAAGTTAAAAAAATTCTTGGGAATTCGATATTGGTCCTTACCAAAAAGTTGCTGTATTTTAGCAACGGTATCACCACCGAGAAGGAATGCAGTTGATTTTGTTAAACCCTGTATACTATTATTATTATAAAGCTGAAGAATTTGTTTTTTTTTGACCGCGCCAATTTCAGGAACAACTTGTCCGATTTGAAAAAATATTTTTGTGTTGGATAGCTTATTTATCGAGGAAGACTTCAAGCTACAAAACATCACACTGCAACTGGAGGAGAGGGAGCAAACTCAAAACGCGCATTGATATTTGAGCATTTGAGATTGATAATTTAACGTTTGAACCTAAAAATGTAAGGAAAATAAATATTGGACACCAATCACATACATTGCTCTGATCCCAAAGTAAGTGGCTAATGCACTTGTGATATGGAAATCAGACACAACGGTGGTATCACAACATCCAGACCCAAAACAATAGATATTGACCTGACCGGGAATCGAACCAGGCACCTCGGAGCGGTGACGACTTGAAACCCATATATATAGCGAGCTTAGCCACAACATCACGGAGGTCGTCATCAAGGATCATCAAGGTCCTCAAGGATGTTGTTTGTTAACCTTAGCATAATAATAAAATACAATAAACAATAATACAATGAATGTAAGTTTTTCTCACTCATGGTCACTTCGACCGAGCCTGCCATTTACATGTTAAAGGCCGGGAAAAAAGGCATATGAAAACAATAGTCGGGCAAGCGCCATAACAGTAAAGGGTGCACATAACAATAAAGGTGCCGCCGCGGACGTTCGCGCGCTAGTTCTTGTATGATTGCTCCGAAATGGGACGCGCGGGCGTTTTTCGGACAGTATTCGTTTAGTCGTTTACATAGAAACGTTTGGTTTTTATGTTTATGTTTTTATTATTTCTGGAATGAGCGGTTGGTCTCGGGCTTTTGTCTTGAAGCGGGAGTCCAGCGGCCCTATTTTTAAATCACTCGTGAAATGGCGTGTGATATTCATTGATTTATGTTCGACTTTTGACCGATCTCAAAAAAAGGAGGTTCTCAGTTTGACGTCTATGTATTTTTGTTTGTCCGCTAATATCTCGCTTTTGACAGAACCAACTTTGATACGGTTTCTTATGTATTTGGAACACTAAGGAGAAGGTTTTAATAACTATTTTAGTTCAATCAAGTACATTGTGACTTGAACAATAAATAAAGACGACAATTACTTTTCCATAAAAATTTAACCACCTTCAAAAACAAATTCTATCCCAACAAAAACAATACTTGTCAAAAAAACAAAGTCTCGCAACTCAGTTGTTCTGCGGTAAAAAGTTGTGAGATCCATGTAATACCAAGTCGGTTATTAATTTATTCAGTCTCTACTTAAGCGACTTTCTGTCTTAATACGTCCAGTTTCTAAGACCACGATCGTGGTCCATAACAATTGAAAATCAATTGTGTCTGGAATCTCCGTACTCGAAGCATTAAGTTGTTACGTAATAATTAACAGCATCTTATACTCGTAGTGACGCATATCAATATTTAAATTCTTTAATGTTTTATATAAATATATTGAGACTTGGCCATCGCACTAAATAATTGAATTTACATGTGTTTTCAGGCGATTGAATTTACACGTGTTTTTAGGCGATGGCCAAGTCTCAATATATTTATATAAAACATTAAAGAATTTAAATATTGATATGCGTCACTATAAGATGCTGTTAATTATTACGTAACAACTTAATGCTTCGAGTACGGAGATTCCAGACACAATGGATTTTCAATTGTTATGGACCACAATCGTGGTCTTAGAGACTGGACGTATTAAGACAGAAAGTCGCTTAAGTAGAGACTGAATAAATTAATAACCGACTTGGTATTACATGGATCTCACAACTTTTTACCGCAGAACAACTGAGTTGCGAGACTTGGTTTTTTTGACAAGTATTGTTTTTGATGGGATCTCATTTCTTTTTGTATTTTGTAGACAGTTCTACTTTTTTTCTTTTCGGTACCTTCCCGAACAACGTCCAAATAGTAATCAAATAATATCAGTAAACCAATGAGAGTAGCCTTTAGTCGTCAAACTAATATAGCAATCGAAATTATCAATGAAAATTGCAAACTTATAGGTAAGAATTCTGGGCACATCCGAACATCATTGGGTCGCTCGCGCGTATGAGCGCGGTTGCTGCTTGCTCGGCGACATTCTCCTTTCCGCGCGCCCCGCCACTGTCCCCGCCTTGCGCCCTCGCGCTAGAACCGCGCAGCGCGTAGTAACGGCCCGCGCTCATTTGCTGCATCGCAGCGCGTGGTATAATAATTAATTTACCACCTTACGCACTCGTAATAAGTACGAATACGCACGTAGGTACGTTTTTTGCATTAAATAATTTAATTTACACGTGTTTTCATGACGGGAATACCCTTTTTTTGCTCGATTTGGCAGGGGCACTACCATGCGCCTATATTTATATGGGACTAGTTTAAACACGCTGCTTTGCACGCAATAATAATAACTGCCGTAAAACATCGTTACGAATAAAGCCAGTATTGAAAATATTACTGAAGACTTGGCTGAATGGGATTATTTTCTTTGCGCTCTTTTCTAGATTTTTTAGTTTTTCCTTGATTCATACACCAAATACTACTTATATTCCAAATTTGAAGCTTCTAGGTCTGCTAGAAGTGCCTTAGCATTTTGATGATCGGTGAGTCAGTGAGTGACAAAATTAAGAAATTTGACCCGTTATAATTCTTAAAATACTGGTTCAAATTGAATGAAATTTGAAATATACCGTGTCTTTACAATGCCTAATCGTCACTGAAAATTTCAGTCTTCTAGTTTTATCCACAACGAAGTTACAGGGGGTCGAAAATGGCCTGAATTGCTTCGAGAAAAGGATGGTACGGCCGTGACGCTCGACTTGGTGGGGGCACTGCCGTGCCCCCAGAAAAGGACTAAAATAACGCTAAAAGGTAAAACAAACTCATTTGAAGTCAATGCATGATGGTTTAGAATATTTTTAACACTCACAGTGTCTTTTTTATGTTCATAAAGATGAAATATGAAACCAACTTGTTTTTTGCTTACGGTGCATGATGTCACCTAACGGGCAGCAGTCTACTTACGCACATTATGCACCGACTTCAAATGAATTTTGTTTTTGAAGGCCGTTAAATTTTCTTGATAATTTGTTTTAATAAAAACAGTTTCATTCCACACAAAAGTGATTGAAAAAAATATAACCCAATTTTGTGAGTACTTATTCACTTATTAATTTTGCTCGGTTTTCGTTGATTTTTATTTTTCTTTTGAATGACAATCACACGCTATATCCAAGCGAGAGATTCAAGAACAGGCCTCTGAAAAGTACAGATGATCTGCAAACGTTGTTAACAGATGCGCTTTATAATCACGTACGTAACGTAAATAAGCTTGAGGCACTACTATCCTAGCTTATTTCTTAATTAGTATAACGACAATCAACGGCAGATTATGAACCGCTTGTAACAAGCCTAAAAAACTACTCTGCGTTTATTGGAAGTCTCGAGAAACCATGCATGATATACTTATTAGTAATAATTATGATAGATAACAAGTACCCAGTTAAACTAAGTAGTTTTTATACTGGCTGTTTAAAAGCTACAAACAATTAAGTAAATTAAATTTTTAGCATTTGATTAAAAGTATTTAAGGCTTATTTATCTACTTCTACAAACAGACAAAACGAGTTTTGTTTGTATCAGAACGATCACCGTTATAGGTGTCCTACCGTTTGCCAACGATTGTATGGCTCCAAATTGCATTCGCAACAACCACTCGGCTGTCGACGATTCTAATTCCGTATCGATGTTACAGGAAATGTACGAGTATTTAAGATTCATTTATTCACATTATAGTTAGTAAGTATATGTTTCGAGTATTTTCAAAACAAGTAAACCCAAAAACAAATTTTGGCCCGACTCAAAATTCGAACCCAGAATCTTAGCAGTTTCTGTTACTTAAAACTACACTAACGAGGCAGTCTAAATTAATACAGTCTTTACTGTCTGTGTGATATTAAATTTGAACTATAAAGTCTGATGCATAATTCAACAAACTTGCTTTGTGACGGTGGATGAGTGGTATAGGCATACGCCCGTTAAGCGTAACACACGGGGTTCGATTCCTCGTCTGTCACAGCCAAAGTTGCTTTTTACAAGTGCAATTCATATAACGTTTGAATCGCGATCTCTCTCTGCTTTTGTGGTTCCATCTTTCCACTGTGCTGACAGTGGAATTTGTCATATAAATCTATAGTAACTATTCAAATCATCACCGCGTAAATACTAAACAAGGCCCAATACTTGACTTAATTGAAAACATTAGTTTTTCAAGTGTCAGTTTTGTGTTAACGTAGTACCTACTACGTTAACACAAAGCGGACATTTAGGACGAACGACCGCAAACTGCACTAGAATTAGTTGCTAATTTAAATTTAAACGGATCACTTGAAAAGGTCCTCACAGTTCAGCGGTGCTTGAATTGGCCAAAATTATGAGGCATTGTTCACACGATTCGATCTACCTATTAAAAAAAAATGTGTTAGCTACCACTTAAAGCGATTTGATGTTTTTTTGTCCCAAAATGGATTAAACCATAAAATAGTGCCGGGACGGGAAAAAGCTAGACGTAGTAAAATTTATAAATATTTAATTTAATCGGACAAAATATTCACTCATCATCACACATCATCATCATAATCATTCAAAGGATGTCCACTGCTGAACATAGGCCTCCCCCACGTCTTTCTGCATCCATTCGTCTGCGTCCAATTTGATCCTGCAATCTTTACAAGGTCGTCTGTCCATCTCTTCGGTGGATGTCTTATGCTGCGTCTTTGATCGAAGGGTCGCTATTCTAGAACTTTCCACACACTTAGTTTTAAAACCCCAAGATATGACTGGTAGTAAATGCCAGATGTCGTAAAGTCCACTTTTATTACAGAAAAAAAAAAAAAAAATTGAGACGCACATAAATGATTTTTTTTTCAAAATATCAAATGCAATAAAAATACTGATACTGATAACGTTTACTTATTCTCATTTCTATCTTAATGTAACACTCATAAGCAGAAATTGATTCAGAGGTTTAGTCTTTCATGAGGTGTCTGATCAAATAGAGGCCATCAAAATCTGCTCAGTCTTCTCAATAGACTATGTGCTACGTCATACAATAGTTACAAAGTAACGATAAGCTTAAAAAGATAAGTTACAAATACAATATTAGCAATATGGCTGGGAGCAATTTCTTTCAGACAACCATCAAGTTAATCATACATACGTAAGAATCTACTGGTTTATCTTAGCAAAGTAAGGAAGGTAAAATTTTAAACAAATATAATGGTTAAAAGTATCTGTAGAGGATCTATATTAACCCTTGTTGGCGTCCACTGAAAATAACGAAACAGCATCATATACAGGGAACTATAATTAATTGAGTCGTAATTCGAAAGCGATGAGTGCCTACTAGCGACTGGAAAATTAATTAATCACTTGACTGAATGGTGGGTTCCATTTTGCACTTTCATCACTACTTTTTTGCCAAATGCTTTGGAACGAAGTCAAATTTAGGGCCGATTTAACCAACGTCAGATGATACTTTTAGACTGAATAAGTATAAAATGACCGATTTTAAATGACATTTACACATAGTAGACAAATAGTTGACGTTTTGTCGAATTGTTTTTTATTTGACAAATATTCCATATATGACGTTGGAAAAATCGGGCTTTAAATGAGGGTACTTAGAATAAGAGAAACATACACTTGGATTCTGGAAAGTATTGTAGAGCATGGTCTAGTTTAGAGGTTGATAGGTGACCAAAAAATAAAAGAGATTAAATTAAGTAATATATATGCTAGTTTGAATGTAAGGCAGCATAATATCAAGCCTTGACTTTCTATGTTGGGTTATAAGTGTCATGTGTCAATGAATTTGGTTATAATCCGCATTTTCAATATATCCGCAAACACTGTTAAACGGGATGTAATTCACAAGAAGAACTGTCATAAGCAAACACGATCAGGGGCGAGGCGTTAGTGTTCCCTTTACGTAACATGCTTCCGTAGACGCCTGGTTAACGCCTGGTTGTTGCTGTTCCTATTACAGTTTGATAAATGTGCTTTTTTTTAAATTTTAGTAATTACGTAGTTGTTCTGACTAAATACCAAGAAATTGTGAGTCTGTACATTACAGTGATTGTATCGTTTCAAAGTGCCAGGAAGAACAAACCACTCTGAAAGCTACAAGGCCAAATCAATATGAAGAGACAAGTGGTACTGCTCAGTTGTGAGTAGTACGAACGCTGCTGAAATAATTGGATGTGAACTCGCTTTATAATGTTAGATGTGAAATACATACACGTTGTTGTTTTGTTTAGCGAAGAGCGACTCAGCGGTGGTTTTACAATCTATACTGATGCCAAAAAAAAATCTTTAAAAATATAGATTTTTTCAATGGAAAAAATACCCTGAACATCAATTTATTGTAATTTCGATACTAGCGAGCGAGGTTATACTTCCAATACGAGATCGCATCTCCGTAGCTTACTAGCTACGGCGTAGTATTTCATAGATACTCGCGAGCTACGTGTGAGGGTGCTAGTTTCCCTATTCTTTTTTTAATATTTTGTGAAGAAGAATTGTTTTAAAAAACTTCCTTAAAGTTTAAAGTTTTTTAGCATAAGCGTAACTCATACTATCATCCCTGAGTTGGCTGTCAATGACCAAAACAACAGCCTGTGTAAAGTTTACACATTGCATTGCATTTAGAGAACTCTTGTGCCAATATATAAAGAACTTTAATAGTATGAGCATCAATATATTGAAGTAATCATCTTGTAATCAGGATTTTAACAAAGGAAATCGATTTTTTGACTTACTATATAATAAAAGTTTCCATTCTTGATCATGTTATAAAGATATTGATAAGACAATATAAGACTCTACAATCGCGAATATTTATCAGAACCTTGTTTGCTTTCCGAATAGCAACTCACCAAAAGATAAACATACAAATACTTAATAACTTACAAAGTTAACATACAAAACGCGAGACTCGCCCGTTCTAAATGATGGACCGCGAATGAGCGCTTAGCATATTTTTTCATGTTCCAAAAATGGCAGACACAGAGGTTGGGGTCGGGTTGACCCCTATAAATCATCTTGTTTCGCTTTCTTGTATCTAAATAGAAATTGCGTAATGACTCGGTTATACGGCCACTGAAAAACTCGAGTCAAAAGTGTGGATAAATAAACGAAACATAAAATATATATTTTTATTAGACACTCGTATAGAATACTCGTATAGAATTTGTAATGCAGTAATGCGTAGAAAATAACTTTTTTCAGCAAAAGTCTTTTTTTTTCACCCCGAATATTTATTTGGGGTAACAGTAAATGTCATTTGACTGAAAGAGCAGGAAATGAAAAATGTATTACCGTACATATTGACAGTCTACGGCTAAATTATCACACTATGGTATTGAGGAGCATCTTTTACTACGAGCTACGATTGCTTACGCCATTGCATTGCATTGCTATCTAAGACTACGAGGTTACTACTAGGTTACGATCGATTGTGGCTATAACTGAGCAAAACAGAGGACTATATCATTATCAATAATAATAAATAAATAAAAGTTTACTTCAGGCCCAAATCAGTTAGTAACAGAAATCTTATAGCTAGTATTAGTAATAATTATATTTACATTTATTATATCGGAGATTTAAAAATCAATATTGATTAATAATATTATTAGTTTTTTTTTCAATAATCTGAAATTTTATATTATTAATTACAATTCGATATTCAAAATACTAATATATTAATAAGTTGATTTAAATTCTAAAAACGAAATAAATATCTGGCTAAGAAGTCAGGGCACAGGAAGATGTAACCTGGACATATGAGCTAACATGAGCACTGGCTCAGGCTGGCTGGGACTGCCAGCGGTGATTTTGATCAGAATATAATGTATGTACTTACTATCGCATGTTTGGTCCTACTGCCTAAGCGCAATAGACTGCTCAGCGATGATGACTCAGTCACAGATTCAGCATTCTACTCCGAATAAATAGTTCTCGCGATAAAAGATTTCTCACCGAAAATCACAAAGGCAACTTGCTTATAATTCCTCTACAATGTCTCGCTCGTTTAGCGCTTATCACCGGTTTCCGGTACGCCGGCTCCGCTGCAATTACCATGGTAATTATAAGCGGGGAATATTTCACCGGTGGTGATACAAAAAACGCCGCTCTGAAGGAAAAAATGTTAATGCTGGAATAAACTCGGTGGAGATGCGTATTTTATAGCAAAATGTATAGGATAAAGATTAGGAGCCTATTTTTTTAGGATTCCGTAGCCGAATGGTAAACGGAACCCTTATAGTTTCGTCAAGTCTGTCTGTCTGTCTGTCCATCCGTCACAGCCATTTTATTCTGAAACTATAAGTATCACACTGTTGAAATTTCGTAGGAACATGTATCCTGTTATCCACTTGACGATTCTTATATACAAAATAAAAAACAATGAAAGATATGTAAGGGTGGGCTCCCATACATGAGACTAAAACCGTTTTTTTTTTAGTCGAACCTATGCGTGTGGGTGTCTATGGATAGGTCTTTTATAGTGACATAGAGGTACCTTAAACCATTTTCCTTTAAAGTGTAACGTTTCATGGCTAGATGCTTTAAAAGTTTCAAAATGGGCGCCCTCCCCCCCCCCCCTTCATCTAACATCTAAACTAAGCGAGTGTAAATTAAAAAAAACGTTCTGTAGATCTTAATAAATACTTTCAACGAAAATAAAATTGGACGGGGTCAAGAAGTTTTTGAGATATATGTAGCACATTTTTAACAACCGCAAACATAACTTTGTTCTTCATATAAACACTATCAAAAACAAAGTGTGCACAAGGGGAACGGGAGATGTGAAATGATACGAAGAAAGTAACGAGTTATAGATTTTATGCAGTTACTAACAGAAATGGATCAATAAATATTAGTGGGCGCGCGTGTGTCGTGCGTGGCTGCGAGAGCCGAATAGGCCGACCGCTGTTCTGGAGCCGGCGCTCGCGGTGAGGTCCCTCCCCGCGCGTCTCGCCCCGCAGAAACTGGTCCAGGCGCGTACATATTGGGCCCCCTTGAAAGCTCAGGTTTCAAGAGAGGTTTCTTGAAGTAGACAGATTCGGTTGAGTGCGCGCCTGATGGTTCCTCTTGAGGTCTCTATGTCTGCGACACGGGGTACTCCGTCCGTGCCAGGATGCAAGGCCTTGACTCGCCCCTCCTCCTTCGTGAATGATTGTCTTTGTGAAATCTTGACTAAAGTTCTCAATGAGGATTCGAGTTCGACTACATTTAATGGACCTGATATCAATGAAACGATGCACATAAGCAACAATGCGTTGAAGTTTTTTGAAACTAGAGTATCGTTCAAAGTCTATGATGTTTTCAGATGAATCAGTTGGTGATATATTAGTAAGAAGCAATGTGGTCGGTTTAAGTTCAGAAAGGTCTTGTATTTTAGTATCAATATTAAGAGTGGGCCATTTATCTTCAGGCTGTAGTAGGAATGTGGGCCCATGCCACCATAAACTTGCTGTCTGAATGTACTGCGGGTCTATGCCTCGTGAAGCGAGGTCAGCTGGGTTGAGAGCTGTGGGTAAGTGACGCCATGAAGCACTGTCCGTAAGCTCTCGTATTACTGCGACTCTATTTGCTACAAAAGTTTTAAGCTTGGATGGGCAAGTGTTTATCCACGCTAAGGCCACACTTGAATCAGTCCAGTAAATACAACGAGCTATAGGTTTTCGAAAGGCTGAGTTCACGGTGGATGCAAGGCGGCTTGCTAAAAGTGCCGCTAATAACTCTAGGCGCGGCATAGTGGTGGATTTGGTGGGGACAACACGTGACTTTGCACAAAGAAGATTAACAGTTGGCTTACCAAATAATGAAATGGACTTGATATAGATGCAGGCGCCATAGGCGGCTTGTGAAGCGTCACAGAAGCTGTGAAGTTCTATGTATGAAGCTACGTCATCAAAAATATTCCTAGGTACATTAAGAAGCTTTAAGTATATGAGGTTCTCAATGAACCTTCTCCAAGTATGCTCAATCTCATTGGGAACTGGCTCGTCCCAGTTCACCTTTAGTGCCCATAACCTTTGCAAGAGGATTTTAGGCTTAACGGTGCACAAAGTAAAAAATCCTAAAGGGTCAAAAATTTTAAATGCGGCAGATAATATCGAGCGTTTTGTTTTACTATCGGAAGGGCAATTATCATCGATATCAAAATGAAGTGTGTCTTCGCTAGGATTCCAAACTAAACCTAATGTATTCAGGGACTGACTTAAAGTCAAGTTGCTGATATCGTTATTTTCAGCTACTGTTTCAATTATCGCAAGGGAATTAGATCTATACTTTCGAAGCCTAAAGCCGCCAGATATAAGCGACTGTGACACTTTCTCCTTTATGTGTAGTAGCTCAGTTTCAGTGTCAGCCCCGGTCAGAAGGTCATCACAGTAAAAATCATTCTGAATTATTTTTTTATATTGTTATCAGATGATTCTTCCCCAAGTTGCCACAAACATCTGGCCGCAAGAAAACTAGCACTAGAGAAACCATATGTAACGGTGTTTAGTCTAAGTGTTTTTATAGGAAGAGACTCGTCTTTGCGCCAGAGTATTAATTGCAAGTCACGATCTAATTCGCTCATAACTATTTGTCTGTACTGTTTCTCTATGTCGCCGGATAAGACATGTTTATAATGACGAAACCGTAACAATGTGTTAAATAAAGAGTCTTGTATGTTAGGGCCTACCATTTGTAGGTCGTTAATAGAAAAACCAGAGGAAGTGCGAGCCGATGCGTCAAATACAACACGCAACCTTGTCGACTCACTATTTTCTTTAAACACAGCATGATGCGGAAGAAAATAGGATACATTGGGTGGCATTAATACAGCTTCAGAAAGATGTCCTAAATCACGATATTCCTTAATGAAATCAGAGTACATTCGTTTCAATTCATGATTCTGGGAAAGACGTTTTTCTAAACTGAGAAATCGTTTCTTTGCTGAGAAGTAGGAGTCCCCAAGACAATCTGGGGTATCTATAAGCGGTAACCTGACGCAAAATCTACCATTATCTAAACGTATAGTATTTTCAGTAAAGTGTTTTTCACTTTCTGTTATGAATGGTTTAGGTTGGTTATGAAGAGAGAAGTCTTCGTACTCCCAGAATTTAGAAAGTTGCATATCTAGGTTGTCATCACTAGTTGCAAAATTACAAAATGTTTGACTTGAATTCGTTTTTAAGGTATAACCACCTATGGGTCCTGATATTAATCAACCTAATTGTGAACTATGTAAAACAGGTAATCTATGACCTAAATGATGTTGTTCTGAGCCTATGAGTTGCCATAATATGTCGGCTCCTAATAAGATATCTATCTGCGAAGGTTGATTAAAGGAAGGATCAGCTAATTTTATAAAGGATGGTACTTTAAGATGATCTATCATGATGCTTGTCTTAGGAAGTTTTTCTGTAATATGAGGAAGTACTAGAAAATCATGGTCGCGAACGAATGTACTCTGCCTTGATCTTATGACTGCAGAGCAGCGCTCTGGAACGATGTTCACTGATGTGTCCCCTATGCCTATGACGTTAGATGTATTGGAGGGCTTGGAAGTCAGCTGAAGACGTAATTTTAAGCTATTCGTTATAAAAGAAGCTTGACTTCCACTATCTAAGAGGGCGCGGACGGTTTCCACCTTATTATTTTGAGGATTAAATATTTCAATCAAAGCAGTGGATAGCAATACTTCAGATGAAGATAGTGCTGACATGACGTTAGGGGAATTGGAAGCTAAAACCACACTACCCTTTTCGACAGGAGGCAAATCATTGGAATATGAGAGTGCAGATGCGTTTACGAGAGGTGTGTGCGTTTGGTGTGTACCTAAAGAAGTCATGGGGGCTGTAGTGTGTTTGTGTAAGATTGTGTTATGACGCCTCTTACATACGCGACAACCTCCCAGGCGGCAGCGGCTTGCGTCGTAATCCTGACGCAAGCAGTTGAAGCAGAGCTTGAGTTTTACAGTTTGGGCCCATTTTTCATCGGTTGATAGACTGTTGAAAACCTTGCAGTCAAAGATGCGATGTTTGCCCTGGCACACGACGCACGGTCGCTGATCGTCCTTGTTAGCTGAAATGACGAATGATTTGGTATGATTATTTTCAAACTTAGGCTGAGGTTTCGAAATTTTATCCCTTTTAGCTCTAAATAATGTTTCTAAAACGTCTGCACGTGCTTTTAAGAAGGCTTTAAAATCATTTAAAGTTGGAAGCTCCTTAAGACCATTACGATATTTCTCCCATTTGGTACTGGTAACTTGATCTAATTTAGTTGTAACCATATGAATGATGATCGTATCCCATTGGTCAGTGGGTTGACCAAGCGTTTTTAATGCCCGTAAGTTTTTGGTGACATGATTACTAAGGTATCTTAGGGATTTATCGGATTCACGCTGTAAAGGTTCAATATTAAATAAACTATTAAGATGGTTAGTAATTAGTTGACGATCATTATTGTATCTTTCGCATAGAAGTTCCCAAGCTTGAGTGTAGTTTTGACCTGATACTTCTAGGTTAGAAATAACGCGTGCAGCTTCACCCTCAAGATATGAACAAAGATAGTGAAACTTGTGTATGGGTTGAATACTCTCATTTTTATGAATGAGAGATTCATAGGTGTCGCGGAATTCGAACCACTTGTAATAAGCTCCATCAAATTTGTGAATCTGAATCATAGGTAATTTGAAACCCATTGACCCTCGACAATGATGACTATGGCTGCAAGAAGGAGCACTTTGAGCTGCGTCATGGAAGTCCTCTTTAGGCTTTGACGCTTCAATAATGTTCTGAGCTATAGCAATTACACGATGAAGGTTTTCTTCTATACTGTTCCTTTCGGAAAGTTCATTTACTAAATCAGCACCATTCAGAACTTCGATGCGAGATTGCATGGTCTCAAATTTATCGACCGTTAACATGAATTTATCTAGCTTAAGTGTCAGCTCGTTAATTTGAATTGAGGTTATTTTTTCCCTTTCTAGTGTCTTTAAAAGATTGTAAAACTTTGTTATCTGTCCCTTAATTGAGCTACGTTTGATCTTAAGCTCAGATAATTCGTCTAAAAACTTGACGGGATCGGAAGAAGCTGACGATTGATTATCTGTATTCGTCATTGTTATGTATGTATTTTAATCAAATGTGAAAATTCAAAATAAAATTTTAATTATTAATAAATTTTTTCGTGTGGTAATTCGATTGCGAGTTGAACCGTTTAATCTAAAAAATTAAGTTAAATATCTAAACACAAAAAAACGATCGCACGAACAAAATCTGAATACATAGAAATCGTGACGCTGAGAAATCCAAAAATATTTTTCCTTCGACAGCGAAAATTCGATCGGTGAACCTTTTTTGTATACGATTTGCACGAGAATTGTCCTCCTGGTGACGTTTTCAAATAAGGCGTTTTGTTCTTTATTCCATGAATATTCCTCATCTGACGTTGGTAATTATAACAGATAATTATGAGCTATAGTTAAGTCACGTCTAAATTACAGCTAAAGTAAAGTTACAGTTTACTACTGATTCTGTTATGGCCTATTTCACAATGTCAGATTTAGTTCAAATTTTAAGTGATCTGTGCACTACTTCATACAATTACCTTCCAAGTTTTTGCTTCTTTGTCGATCGTGAAACATGGCCAGATAGGTTTTAAAAAAGTAAGGTTCACAGTTAAGTTGAAGTTCTAGTTAAGTTTACCGGTTAGAATGCCCATAAGTTAGGTTGGTGCAACCCACTCTTAGTGTGCCATTAATTTAGCAAGCGTTGACCCGACTGTTCATAGAAGGAACAGACTAACTTGCGTATTCGTGGGTCATTGAATCTGTCTAGTGATGTGATACATGGATTTTTATTCAATTGGTAGGCAAGTTAACAAGACGTAGTTTCAAAATGAAGAATAAAGAAACTTAATTAAATCTCTGAACACTATTAATGGCAAAAAATCCGACTTCAAAACCACATGCACTAAAAAGTCTCAAATTAAAAACTGCGTCTTGTCAATTTGCTTACCAATTGAATATATATCCATAAATCACATCACTAGAAAGATTCAATGACCCACAAAAACGCAAGTATGTCTGTTCCTTCTATGACCAGCCGGGTCAATGCTTGCTAGATTAAAGACAGGCTAAGAGTGGGTTGCATCAACCTAACTTATGGGTATTCTAACCGGTTAACTTAACTTAAACTTCACTTAACTGTGAACCTTATTTTATTAAAACCTATCTGGTCATGTTTCACGATTGACGAAGAAGCAAAAACTTGGAAGGTAATTGTATGAAGTAGTGCACAGATAACTTAAAATTTTAACTTAATCAGACATTGTGAAATAGGCCATAACAATATCATTAGTAAGTAAACCTTTTCTTTACTTTAACTGTAATTTAGCTGTTACTTAATTATAGCTCATAATTCACTTTTATTATCAACGTTAGATAAGGAATATACGTGAAATAAATAACAAAACGCCTTCTTTGAAAAAGTCACCTATTTATCAGCAATCATTAATGTACTCAAATGTCATTTTTTATCGTTAATTTTATACTTATTTCTTCGGATAATTCTTCGGACATTTCATTTCAAATAAAAATAAAGCAAAAATACCGATGTTTTTCGATAAAATGTAATACATCTCTAGACCAAACTTACTTGATTATACCGCCCTCGTAAATAACGCAGTAAAATAAAACTCCATATACATCTGGTTTGGCACAACAGACATGAAGTGACATTGCGAAAAATATAGTCCGACTTATAGAAATACTTTCTTAAATACCAATGGGAACACATACTAATGATTTTAACTGAAGCATGTCTAAGTACAATTAAATTGACGACTTTATAGAATTTTACATTAATTTTCGGAGCTACTTGTTTGGTGTTCCATTGCATTTATTTCACGTATTGTAAATAAAATAGTAAAATTTTTATTCAATTGAAAAAACTCAATAAAAAATTAAGATATCATAACTTATTGATTGTAGAATACAGGCCAAGAAATGGCTGCCAGAATAAAACTTAATATTGTCTGAGTATTAAGCACACTCTATCTTAATAAAATTCGCCATCACTTACTATCATACCGATTATGATTGAGGCAGACTCGTATCTGAATCGCGTAAAAACACAAGGTTTTCTATTGCATTTGGATCTTGTCAAACCAATTTCATCTCTGGACCGATAACTTGTTTTTAGAGCCATCCTGTATTTTCCTTAGTTCGTTGACGTCGCTTTTATTATGTCATTTGCATACACTTTCATTTATTTATTTACAAGACTGTTTAAATAAAATAAAAACTAATTCTTTTGCAAATATTGAGCTTGATTCTTTTCTCTTGAAAAAGAGACTTATGTTTAAGTTTTAGTCAGTATATCATTAGGATCAGGCTCATTATCAGTAAAATCTTTCATTTATCTCAATGTTACTGAAAAAGAAAGAAAAGGTCCTTAAGAGCGCTTTCACACTTAGGCGACTTTAGCAGCGCGGCTGTCGCGCGACCGTTACGCGTCACGCTCTCTCTCTGTTCCTTTCACTCTCGCAACCAGATGGGACAGCAATCTGACACGACCGAAATGAAATCAGGCACAGGCACTACGGCTTTAAGTATTTTCCGAGGCACGGGGGTGAAACACCGCCGACTCCAAACTCCGGGCTGCCCTGAGAATTTCTAATCTGAAAATTCCAGGGACATATTTTTTTGGGATCGAACCCGAAACCTCTGGTGCAGCCATCGCTTTAAAGTGAGACCCCCTAAACGCTGCACCACCGAGGCAGTTAAATGTGTCTCTTAAAGTATGTTGTAATATGCAAGTGTGCGCGGAATCGGCAACATACGCGGTGTCTATGAGGGCATCAAACGAGTTCTTGGTCTTACTGCTAAGAAAACATCGCTAACAGGTTAGTAGTGAGGGCTTGTATACCGCGCTCGAGTGCATAGGGTGCTCGCCAAAACTCCAGAGCCTCGTAAACCTTTTCACGAGGACATGAAAGGCACAGCAGTGTTTAATGACAGCTCATCAGCTCCTTTTAGTGTCTCCAGAGGAGTGCGACAAGGCTGCGTCTTAGCTCCTACCCTGTTTGGTACATACTTTTCGCTTATATTACAAACTGCTTTCGGCGATAACAAACAGGGTATCCATTTACACACGAGGGTCGACGGAAAGTTGTTTAACACCAAACACCTCAAATCTAAATGTAATCGTGAGGATCTTTTTGTGGACAGTTCCCTTTACGCTGATGACGCAGCTTTCGTGGTTAACTCCAAGGGAGATCTTCAGTTAATGGTGGAGAGATTTTCGCAGGCCTGCTCAATTTTTGCTCTGTCTGTCAACACCAAGAAGACAGTTATACTAGCTCAAGGCACATCTGTTGCTCCAGCTATTCAGCTTAATGGCGCGGTGTTGGAAGGTGTTGATACTTTTTGCTACTTCGATCATTACCAACAATCGCTGGCTTGACGCAGAGGTTGACATCCGCATCTGCAAGGCGGCAACGATGTTCGAGAGGCTAGTGCTCGAGTGTGACAAAACTGGCATCTGGCAAATAAGACAAAGATGCAGGTCTTTCAGGCGTCTGTTTTGAGTATACTCTTGTACGTAGCCGAAACTTGGACAACATATGCAAGGGTCGAGCGCCACGTGAACTCCTTCTACATGCGCTGCCTTCGTAAGATCTTAGGAGCTAGATCTAACGAGAGAGTCTTTGAAATCGCACAGCTGCCTAGCTTGACCGCGCTTCTCAAACAAAGGTGACTGTGCTGGCTAGGGCATATGCATAGAATGGCACCCTTTCGGTTGCCACGACGCGTCTTTTTGGGCGCTTTAGCGAGTGCAAAAAGAGATGTTGGGAGGCCATTGCTTCGCTTCAAAGACGGCGTCAAGTGGGACATGGCTGCGTTTCACATTTGCCCCCAAAACTGGGAAAAGCTGAGACACGTCCAGAATGGCAAAATCGCGTTGCGGAGGGTCGCAAGCATTGCGATGAGTCCTGGTTCGCGACACTTGCTGACAAGAAACAGAGAAAACATCGAAGTGACGTGCCTCCATTGGTCGCCAACTTCTCTTGTCGAACTTGTGGCAGACTTTGCCGCTCTCGCATTGGTCTATTGAGCCATGAAAAGAGATGTATTTTAAACACTACACCATAAACCGTCTGAAATAGGTGAATAGGCGGACATTGAGGTTTTTAACTCTGTATGTTCATACGTATGTCACAGCCACTTTATTCTGAAACAATTAGTATAACACAGTTTAAGGTGAATGTATCCTGTTAACCGCTTTACGATTCTCGTACAAAAAATAAATAAATAAATGATATAAGGGATCTCCCATACATCTAACTAAAACCGAAATATTTTTTATGTCAAACCTTTGCGTGTACGGTGTCTATGTTTATGTTAATCTACACCATCCTACTGCTGGGCAAAGGTCTCCCCCAAACTTCTCCATTTATCTCTAACCATTGCCAACGACTGCAATCCTTAGCAAAACTGACCAAATCTTCACATCAGCGCTTTCTGGGTCTGCTACTGCGGCGATAGCCATCTGCTGGTATCCATCGCGTGACGATTTGGGTCCATCTGTCCGGGTGCATCCTTCACGTGTCCCGCCCACTCCCACTTTATCCTTGCTGTCTTCTCGCCTACTTCCACTATACTCGATTTGGAGCGTATGTGGTATTGCGTACCTTATCCATCCTGTTATCACTGCAATCATTGTTAATTAGAATAAGTCTTGATTTTTGTAACAATAAATAAAACACTCTTTATAAAACGTACATCTTGTGTTCCGCTAACATTTCCTAATGTGCCACAGCCGATCGTCCTCAGTCCAAGAGATGAAAAAATAAACGAAATGGCCGACATAATGCGTGCAAAGTGCAGTCTAGTACGTTGCATTAGATGCCATATTGAGTGCAGAGAAAACTTGGCTTTGGGGTAGTAGTGTGAACTAGAGTTTATGGAGTAAGTAACAAGTGAAGAGTTAAAAACACACAATTGAAGATTTAGTAAATTTTTAATTTTTGGATTCTTAGAATTCACCCTGTTATTTTTAACATTGAAAACACTCAGAAAATTTTTGAAGTCAGAAGAAAAGCGGTTTCACACTTAGGCGACTTTACCAGTGCGACGGTCGCGCGGCAGTGGCGCTGCTGTCAATTTCATAAATAATATGACAGCAGTAAGCCCTTTACATTAGAGAAACGCGCTGCTGTCGCTCTAATGTGAAGGCGCACTTAAATATGCACCATCTTATTTGGACTGAAAAAAATGACAAAGATCTGGCATACAAACTGTGAATTAATAAATTTTATTAGAAGCATATTATTATTTATTATAATAAATAATAATTAATACTTGCATGATATTTGTCAATGACTAAATGGGCCGGATGTTAAATTAATTGCAAACCTTCTGTGTACCCCGTTAAAAAGCAAATAAATAAATCTGAATCTGAAAGTAAGGAAAAATAGAATGCATTGTACACCCCAGAGTAGGTACTTTGGCTTACTTTCATGTTCATATATTTATTTATTTTATTCTTAATTGCACTGACAAAAATAAAGTACAAATGGCGGACTTAATGTTTAAAGCATTCTCTACCAGTCAACCATTGGGTGAAACAACTTTTCTGATATTTTATTTTACCTCGCCTTTTCATCTCGTTATTAATGTAATTCTTTCTTATAATTATAATGCTCTGCTCATTTTTTTTCAACTAGTTAATACTCTACGTATACCCTCTGATCCCGGGAGAGACCAGGGGTTATGTGGACTCCCTCATCAAATGAGGTTGGTTATAACCACTTAAAACCAAATCCTCTTGTGCCAATGAATGCTGATGCTGCTTTGCCTTGGGCTTGTCAGAAATGTTTGCAAAAATGCAGACCGATGGGTTCCATGCCATCATTAGAAAGCGGGTGACGTCATTGCAAAGACCCTTTACACACTACGACATTTATCTGCGATACAGTCGTGATGCTAACGCGCGTTAGCATCGATACAATCGCGATGCAGAAGCTGGAAATCGTCAAATTATGTACTGAAATTTGGCGATTGCATCGATGCTAAATAAAATCTGTTCATTGCGTGAGTCGCGATGCTGAAGCGCGGTTTCAAAACGCGCAACTTCATTGATGCTAAGAGTCGCAGTGTATAAGGAGTCTAAAACGTTTGTGGGCAGCGCTAAAAGCATCCTTAGCACAATGGCAGATAGGTGGGACTCGCCACTACTTGGACGCTGGTTACAGCTGTATGCTACGGCATTGAACATGCATCTTGGGCCCTATCTTTGAATATCTCTATGGCGTATGACTTTCGTCGACTAATGTTAGATTTTCGAATAAAACCGGATAAAATCCACACTTAGAGTGATTGCAAACACTGTAGCTCGATTATGTAAGTAGTCATTTCAAGAGATTTTCGTAGATTTTTTATTGACGTTTTGATTGATAATCAAGCGTTAATTGAAGCGACTAATTCAAAAACAGACTTCCTGGGCGCTCGTCCATTATATCGCTATTTATTTTTATTGTTTCAGGTTTTTTTTCTTCACATTATTTTATAATATTTTTCAGTTATATTATTTTTAATGTCAATTATGAGTATTTCTGGGTTCCTATACCTTCCAGAAATAAATTATTATTATTTTCATTTTTCAATAAAAGGGAGGTACTGCGGGGTTGGCCCCCCCAGGTATTTCCCGGGTATAATTCCGTAGTCCTTCGTACCTTGCACCACCGCCAACTAGAGGCAGATTCGTCCGCGCGAGCGACTCCACTCACAATCCATTAGACACGACACCGGCGGACGAGTGAACTGAAACGATTTGGAGACTTGGCAAAAATAAAGCCGCACTCATATTAACTGTATGTAGGATCTAGTAAAAGGTCCGTTGTTTTGCTGTATCGCTGCTAGGACCAGATACCTGATGTGCTTAAACCCATTTAGCGATGATTTTTAAAGAAAATTAGGTGCTTCAACTAATTGAGCTACGTTTTTTAAAGAAAATTAAGTGGTCATGGAGAAACTTATTTAGAACAATTTCTTTAGCTTCTCCATAATGTGTGATGTTGATCTTCACCATTAAATACTTTTTAAAACATCTAAAACCTATATTTTTTAAAGAGCCTATTCTTTGTCCAATAATTGGTAAGTTATAACAAGTTAAGTGTGATAGAATTTACAGTTTAGCTGCTCAGACAATGTTAGTTTGAAGTTTTAAATTTTGACTATTAGATAAAATATGTGTGGGAAGAATTGCAAACTTCCGGATTTTGTCATGTTTACTTTATATAGTTTTTGTTAAAATTGCATACGTCAAAAACCACTCTCTGAGCGGATAAATTAATATAAGAAGTTAAATAGGTGGCTGTATTATAAATTGATCAAATGTTCAGAATGTTAAACTAAGGATTTTACTTACGGGTTCAAACCCCCAACCGCAACGTAGATACTCTCTCGAATGAGTAAAAACAAAACAGTAATTTTATAGCATCTTAAGTGCTTTCCCAGTAATGACTGGAGAAGTTAATAAATCTTCTTGTATCTTAATGTCTTTTTTAAATCCGCGAAATTAGGTCAGCGGTATCTCCGTTCCGTTTTTTGGGGGACACTTGGATTTGTTTCAATTCCATCTTTTGTCTACATTGTTAAGCCCGGAGCTGGGAACAGGCCTGATTTTGTACAGCATTTTCTTAGAAAAGTACTCACTCTTTTTTTACAGTAAAATAAATTTCCTTCGTAAGAAATTTGTTAAGAAGTTTGTAAATAAATAGCTGTCAGTTGCTAAGGCTCCAAACTCACTTTTTTTCTTGAACAAGAAAAATATATTGCATTTTGTAGAAATTGCAAAGTTAATAGCCGTCAGTTGCTTAGGTTCTCTTGCGCATGTTAAGATTTATAAACTAGAATTACGCTAATCCTGGTTTAAATCATCATTCTGACTCGGTCAAATTATTTGACGTCGACAGAGACAAAATGAAAATTAAATCCATGACAAGCATATTCCTGTAAATCATCACACGCAAGTTCACCTCAGTAGACTAAGAGTTGATTTTATCAACATAGGACTTATCCTACCTAATAAGTATAAACGACTGACTTTGACAAATGGCATTTACAGAAATGGTTGCTGACGAATATGTGACATTTTCAAATGAGGCGTTTTGTATTGTATTCGGCGAAAGTTCCTTATTTGACTTTGTTAAATCAACTCTAAGACATACACAGTTGACTTGGTAGAGATAATAACATGGTTACGACACGGCTAAAAGTAGTAAGTAAAGTAAAGTTAGCCTGTAACATCCCACTGCTGGGCAAAGGCCCTTATATGAGGTTGTTTGAGCAATACTACACCACGCTGGCTCAGTGCGGGTTGGTGGAGGGGTGTTTGCAAGGCAATGGACTAACCCTGCTGTCAGATTTTATCAAGCCGCTCATAAGGCCTCTGACTTGGCTTAACGACTAATATCAACCGATATTAGCCGGGACCAACGGCTTAACAAGCCTTTCGAAGCACGGAGATGCTCGTGATGTACGTCACTTATATGCTACGGCTAAACGTACTAAGAAGTCATTAAAATTATACAAATATTTTTAGGAAAATGATTTGTCATTTCTTAAATGTTGTGTTTTCACGTTTCTTTCATTCATCAGCAAAGGATGAAATAGATTAACTTAGTCTTAGAGTCTGTTGGGAATCGGGCCTATTGTTAAGTTTGGAATTAGGAATGTCTCAATTTGGTTCAAGCGCGTATATCGCCCCGGTCTGAGTGCGGACAATCGTGGGATCTTACTTTTTACTGCCCAACATTTCATTTTTATTCTGTAGACCTTCGGTTTGACGGGTGGTATAAGACGCAAGCTGTGTTAAAAAACTTTCTTAATTTTTTCAGTTTATTCAACCCTTTGTGTTTTGGAAAAGTGTCATCAGATAAGACAAGGAAATACTCTAGTTCCTGGTTGAAGTAACTAGAATTTGATACTTATTTTTAAAGTTTATGCGAACACTACTTATTGATTAAAACACAATTAACAGAAATTTTATGCAGAGATCTACACGCAATTATAAATATAAATAAAGACAAAAAAGTGTTTATTCAATAACTAGAATTTGATCCAAAGAAGCATGAAATGACAATATCTATTGCTGAAACATGCGTTAAGATTGTTGTTAGCGTTCAACAGTAGGCTAGATGGCGCTGTATCCGTAATGAAGAAACTAAACGTCGGTATTTATAAAATCAAATCGTAACTCAATTTTGCAGATAATCTGAGTGATTCAATGAACATTCTGTAGTGCAGAGTTACATAATAATATGCATTGAAGAGGTCTTTATGAAAAAATGCAAAGCGTGAGTCTCTGAAAGAAAATTCAAATCGCTAACGCCGTCCCTCCACACTTGGTCCCCTCCATAATTTCTGGATTCCAGAATGTGCGTAATGTGACTCGTTCCTTAAATTGGATTGATGTAATTCCTTCTTATATCCCTCTTTTTTGTTCGCCGGATATCGTAGGGGTCATTCGATATGATAGATGTATTTTCTTTGGCCATAAAGTAAAGTGTTCTCTGTGTTGTTTGATTTTTATTTATTTATTTCGGATACTCGGTCGAAATGCTGGCCCCGAATTCTCTCGGATTTCTTTTAACGACTGGGCAAGGAGAAAACACTCACCGTAATAAAGGGAAAACAAAGAAGGGAGAAATTTTGCTTTACTTATTATTATTTATTTGTATTACGAATGGAAGTAGGTTTCGGGTGCTTTTTGTTTGATTGTGTTATTTTTCAACACAGTTTCACGTTAGGATATGACGTTTATTGATAGCGGAGTATCCCTTCCAGGTATTTGGTGCACAAGTTTTTTTTTTAACCTCCATGATATGAAATTTTAAATAGAAAATCATTAGATTTGCTACACAAAGTCACTTTAGATTATGTACCAAAGAGCGTTCCTTTTTAGAGTTCCGTATCCGAATGGCAATAAACGGAACCCTTATAGTTTCGTCAAGTCTGTCTGTCTGTCTGTCTGTCCGTCCGTATGTCACAGCCATTTTATTCTGTAACTATAAGCATCACACTGTTGAAATTTGGTAGGAGTATGTATCCTGTTAACCGCTCTACGATTCTCATACAAAAAATAAAAAAAATATGTCATTTAAGGGGGGGTTCCCATACATGAAACTAAAGCCAAAAAAAATTTTTTTTGTCAAACGTAAACGTGTAGGGATCGTATTAGGGGTCGGGACGTCTATGGATAGGTATTTTAAAATGACACCGAGGTTCCTAAAACCATTTTCGTTTAAAGTCTAACGTTTCATAGCTACACAAGCGTCTAGCTATGAAACCAAAGTGGTAAAATGGGCGTCCCCCCCATCTAACTTCTAAACTAAGCGAGTGTAAACTTTGAAAAAATATAAAATGTAGATCTTAACAAATACTTTCAATGAAAATTGGTTTGGACGGAATCGAACAAGAAGTTTTTGAGATATAGCACATTTTCAACAACCGCAATCATAACTTTGTGCTTTATACAAACACTATGAAAAACAAAGTTATATTTGCTGTCAACAAAATATTGTGGTGTTTTAGCTTAGTGAATTCCCTAATTCAGTTAAAGTTGGCACGGAACCCTGCCTGAAAGTGCGTTAAGCGGGGACCGGCTTCATATAAAAGTGACCCGTCGCGGGAGATAGGCTTGTGTAGTACATGTACTATGTACTATTAGGAACTAGTTCATGCTTGTGAACGAGTACGAACTATTCACTTCTGGTCGTTCAAATCGGTCTTTAGTTCATTTCATTTATGCAAATCTCCTATGTCTATAGTTCAGTTTAGCTCGCGCGAGCCGAGTAAGAACGAATAATTCCAAGTGTCAGAGTGAGTTGGAAGATTACAATCGCGCGGGCGTGAACGTGATGGAAGATGTACTAGATTGAGCGAGGACGAGACAGACGCATGTGCGTGAGTGTGATGGAAAATGAACTAATAAAGCGAAAACGAAACAGACGCGTATGCCAAATCGTAATAGAAGATGTACTAAATTGAACGACTTGGACGTACGACCATGTTCGCTGTGCATGACGGGCGACTGATGTCAGAGTAATCGGTGAACTATTGAACTAATAGTACTAATAGACCGAACTAGTTCTTTTGATCGATTGTACTAGTTCGGAGCGCTCTGATCAGTGTCCGAGTAAGAACAACTTGCGGGAGACCGTCGCGGGGAGGCGGGCCCCGCGCTCGCGCGACAGGGCCCGTCTTCCCGCGCGGAGTTTGCCGACAGGAGCACGCGCGGGCTAGTTTAGTTCATGGCGCTATGTGTTACGGGCCGTACGCGCTCACAAAATGACTTTCGATACTGATAGGGTAATTATTGAAGTTACTAGGTAATACAGGTTGTAGTTTTGGTCAGTGACATCCAACTCAGGGATGATAATATGAGTTATTCTTATTAAAATAAAAAATTTTGCTTTAAATTCTGAGCAAGTTTTATACAAGAAAACCTCTTCCCAACATTAAAACAAAATACAAAACTAATGGGAAAACTCGCTCCCTAGCGCGTAGCTAGCGCTTATCTACGAAATACTACGCCGTAGCTAGTAAGCTACGAAGAGGCTACCTGGTGTTGATAGTTTTAACTCGATTGCTGTACCGCATAAAAAATATTTTTTTGTTTTTTTTTCTATTTAAAAAAATATATTTTTTTGGCATCAATATCGTTTGTACAGCCACCCCTGAGTCGGTCGTCCCTGACCAAAACAACACCCTGTATATTAAGTTATCCATTGCCACGACTGTACAAGCACACAGTTTAAATTGTACTGGCGACACTGCGTAAGTCGAGTCTCCGCGACGGGCCCCGCGACAGGAACAGAGGCGTGCGCCCGCGCGGGCACCCGTTTAACACAGTTTCAGGCCTCAGTGCGCGAGTCCGACTCGCAACGCGCTTGGCCGGTTTTTTTAGATAAAAAGTTGGGCCTTGTAATAAGTTTGAATTCTTGGTTTGACTTAGAAGTGTCATGAAATGAAAATTGAGGTAGCTGTGTTTAAATTTTAGCTAACGTTAATAGTCATAAAGATGAAATAAGAAACCAAAAACTTGCGCACGGGCAGGACTTGAACCAGCAACCTCTTGGCTGACCGGGCCAAACGCTCTTACCAATTGAGCCACCGTGCTGTCAGTCCAATCCTGCGAAATTTGTGGTCCTATCCTAGAGGTAGCTGGTTCAAGTCCCGCCGGTGCGCAAGTTTTTGGTTTCTTATTTCATCTTTATGAATATAAAATATGACACTGTGAGTGTTAAAAACATTCTAAACCATAACGTTAATAGAACAGCTATTTAGACTTACAATGCAAGAAAAAAAACTTAAATAAACCAGTTCGTTGACATCCGTCTAGCGATTTACTTGTTTGCTGTTTCTACCTACCTAACACAAATCATTAATAAAAAAATAAATAAGAAGAGGATTCAACATTTTTAGGGTTCCGTACCTCAAAAGGAAAAAAACGGAACCCTTATAGGATCACTTTGTTGTCCGTCTGTCCGTCCGTCTGTCAAGACCCTTTTTCTCAGGAACGCGTGGAGGTATGAAGCTGAAATTTATATCAATTACTCAGGTCTACTGTCCCTTGAAGCTGTGAAAAAATCAAACTTCTAAGCCAACGCAATCAAAAGATACAGCCGTTTATGCCGCAAATTTTCGACACTTGCAAGGGAATCAAAACCTACAGGGTGCTTTCCGTGAACTCAGAATCTTGAAATTTGGTACGAAGCAACGTCTTATAGCATAGATAAAGGAAAAATTACGAAAACCATAAATTTTTAGTTACATCACATAATATATTTTTTTTTAATAATTTTAAACTTACTACCCATTTCTTCATAAACGCGTAGAGGTATTAAATTGAAATTCATACCAAATACTCAGGTCTATAATACCTTTAAGCTGTAACAAAATCAAACTTCTATGTCAACGCAATCAAAGGAAACAGCAATTTAAGCTGCATATTTTGAAACTCGCAAGTACTCGCAAGGGAATCAAAACCTAAAGGGTACTTCCAGTCGACCTAGAATCTTGAAATTTGGCATGAAGCAACGTTTTATAGCACACATAAAGGAAAAATTCCGAAAACCTTAAATTTTTAGTTACATTACAAAATATATATTTTTTAATAAATATAAACTTATTACTTTTTTCCTCATGAACGCGTAGAGCTATCAAGTTGAAATTCATATCAAATACTTAGATCTAATTGCCTTTAACCCGTGAAAAAAAAATTCTAAGTCAACGCAAAAACGCAAAACGCAAAAGTACAACCATTGATACCGATTGTCGTAATGAACGAACTTTGTAAACCTTGCAGGTTTGTACGGAACCCTCGGTGCGCGAGTCCGACTCGCACTTGGCCGGTTTTTTAGATTAATTTAAAAAGGATACCAAAGAATAAAGCTATTCTCACAGGTACGTCTTGCAAAGTTTATTTCACTTAGGAATAAATTCTACGACTCTAATAAAAATACTAATTTTAAAAGCATGTACGGAATCCTTGGCTACGAATTCCACTTACACTTAACCGGTTTTTACCTACTTATAAATGGCGGTTTCGAAATATATGTAACACAAACTATTATATAGCGTCTGCGATAACAAAGGAAATTGAACTATAAACATCGACCCAGTTTATTTGTGTTATTTTATTTATTTATAAGCCTCTTGTTTTGGTACGTAACTCCACTGCTTCGGCCAATATATTAAATATACTCGTCGGGTTACTAAAAATAAAGACATTATTCAACATCGTTATTCTGATGTGTTGACAATTGCCAGTGAACAGACTAAGTTGCGCGTTCTGCATGGAATCGGAGATGTACACAATGAGTTTCCTTACGTGGTGAGCTTGCTCACTGCTCAGATTAAAGGCGATCAAATCGTATACAAACCCATCCGTAGAAGTTGCACAGGCAGTCTCATCGCGTCCACGTGGGTCCTCACAGCTTGCCACTGCCTATAACCTCAATTGAAGCTCGTGAGATACGGGAATATAACTGGTCCACTTGAGGAAACCAAATGTCTTAGCAAAATTCTGGAGCAAATATATTACCCCACGTATATTACTAAGCAAAATGATATTGGTCTGATCCATGTTTAGACCATCAGCAAAACTCCAGGAAAATTATCTGCAGTAGAATATAAGACGTTGGTTGGTATGAAAGTGAGGTACGCTGGTTTTGGTAGCACGTTTGACATACATTCGACTCGTGGTAACATATCTCACCTCTATTATTTGGATGACTTAAAACCTTTACAGATAGGCGAGGGAGTTGTGGTTAAGTGCTCACACGACGAGA
Organism: Pyrausta purpuralis; assembly: GCA_963924145.1. Classification (NCBI taxonomy): domain Eukaryota; kingdom Metazoa; phylum Arthropoda; class Insecta; order Lepidoptera; family Crambidae; genus Pyrausta; species Pyrausta purpuralis. The sequence goes on from OZ001657.1 coordinate 22,240,598, forward strand.
AAGAGTGGGGTCCAGCAGTTTGCGTATCTCCTCCTTGTTCCAACAGGGCGGCGGATTCAGCGTATGGAGATTCAGGAGGACCATTGTTTTTCAACGGCAGGATAGTAGCTGTCGTCAGTGGTAGCTTCCTACAACTTCGACCTGAGGCCATTTTTACTCCAGTCAGCCCTTACCTAAATTGGATGAGAACAGTCATGTCCCAGCGAGAGAATGCAAGGAGAAAAAAAAATACCCGTAAGAAGCTAACTTTTCCGAAAATGAGAAGGAATCGCATAAAGGCAATTGACTTTAATAGATTTGGCTAATATTGAGCAGCGTCGATATAACCTATTTTCAGTTTAGCCTTAAATAAACGAAGTATAATTCATGCGAAACTTCTCCAAGAAAAGTTATACCTATAATTATATTTTTGTTTTAGTAATGCACTTGAAAACAGCACCTGTGTCGGACGAGGAAACGTATTTTATATTGCATTTTATATGTACAAGTTATAGTTTAATACAAAATAGGTAAAATCATACTTGAGCAAACCGTTGTCTACATCGCATTAGTTCATATGACCGCTAAGAGATGGCGCTGCATGCTACTTACCTTGCGCGCCGGCTTGTTTTCTTCGGATTGACATAAACTAAGGGCCGCAGTTTCTAGAAGATATCAAGAGATAGCGTCATGTTACATACCTCTTTCTAAGTTTTGGATTCCAGATCTACAAAGAGCTCATTGTTTTCTTGTAAATTTAAATTGTTTTCTTGTAATTCACCCAATATTCGTTCGAAGGATGCAAGTTGCTAACTACATACTTTCACCGTGTTGGGATAACTATAGTAATACGAAAGAATCCCTCCCTAACGGTCTTAGTCGGCACTGAGCGCGTGCAATAATCACTGTTAGTCACGTTGCTTAGTCTAAATACTTGTGTACTCCATCACCGAGAAAAATGCTCTCCGTGTCAACTACGTGATTTGCATGTCTTCACGTCTCTTCGGCACCTTAAACTGAATAAATTCATTACAGTACTAGAATACTGTTTTTTATTACTTTTACAAAAACTGTTTTATGTTAGATTTTTATATAAAACTTTACGCAACGCTTTACATAATATTACTTATCCTTATGAGTGAAGCCATATTATTGAATAATCCTATCACAAGATCAGTTAATCGCGTACAATTGAATAGTTACATTACTATTACAGCGTGGTACACTCTTGCAATATGAAATAAAATTAACTTTAAAAAAGGTAAAAACCGACTTCAAAACCAAAATACACAAAAAAGGCTCAAATAAACTCTTCACTCTTTTAAGGAAAGGACTCCATTTTAGGCAAACAATTTCTCTTTGCAGGCATTGCCTTGATAGATTATCCTTGGAATGGCCAAAGTGATGGAGTATTTTACTTTTAAGATTGAAGAGTTAATTTAGTGAATTTTGGTTTTGAAGTCAGTTTTTACTTTTTTGATAGTTATTATTTTTTAGTGATTACAGAAGGGGTTGCACCTTTTGACTCTGTTCTTTAATAAGCTATAAATTACCTTTCAAAAGTTCGATTGAAGCTCTCATTCTGGTCTACCCAATTAAAAATCAGAGTATAGTATGTGTGGTGTTAATATTCAATGCATGTATACATGTAATCCTATATGTAGCAAGTTTAGAAATCATTTGTAGACGACCATTATTATCATCAGATGTGAACTTGTACTTATTGATCCAGTTCGTTACGATTTTCATCGAAGTTAACAAGTAACACACTAAAAGAATATTTATAGTGCGTCAAAGCGAAAAATGAATATATGAAAACAATTTAAAGATTATGTATTTATTTTAAAACAAATATGCATGACAATGATGTTACAAAGCAGCAAAGCAGATACGATTTTTATTTTTCTATGGTCTTAAAAATTGGTTTTATTTAGGTTATAAGAATCGAAATCAATCGATTTTATCGCTTTATATCATCTTTGAATTGTAATATTCAAATAGATCGTCAATCGGGTTATTAATACTCATTAACATGATTATAATTCATGACTATGTAATTATCAATACGAGCTTGTATTTTCAATCAAATGATGAGGTAAAATATATAAATAAAACAACATACAGTCGAATTATATACTCCTCCTTTTTTGAAGTCGGTTAAAAAAGGGCTCCTACTTATTTAAATCATTAGTACCAAAATCGTTGGGGTTTCAGTAGTTACCGTAAAATTATGTGCAACGGGCAAAAGATAGAAACAGATGAATATTTTTTGGAATTACTAATTTGTATAACAGAATGTGTATTTTAGTGATCATTTTTATTATACTTATAGGTTATGTATTTATTTGTATATTTATCTCAATAGACAACTCCAACTCATCAATAGGATACGAAAAGCCTTAAATGAGTCAACTGATAATAAACACACAGACACATTTACTGCTCATAATGAGAATTGGTAATGGCCGCTATAAACAGCGAAATTACTCTATCTTATGTTGAAGTAAAAGAAATGTACTCAGAAGGTATAACTTATTTAAATAAATATGAATATAAAAACACTGGTGGTCAACAGGTCTCCAATCTAGAACTATTCTACCCCAATGGCCGTAAGTTTTGCTATGTGCCCTCCCCATTGAGGAGCATGCAAAATAGACATAACCCAACATCCTTAAATGCTAGACAATAACACTACCGAAGACTCACTTACTATACCGGTTTCGTAAGGTCACTTATTTAAAGAATTACAGGTTTTTTCATTTTCTTTCTTCTTGCTTCACCTTCTCAATACCTCTTCATTCATGAACTAGCTCAAACTCGCTATCTCTCTGACACACAGTAAGTAATAGAAATAGACTCAGTAGGTATATCTTTGTTAATTTAATATAAAAACATCGTCTGTATTAATGCAATCTTAACAAGGCCGTTTTTGTTAACATCTCAGAATAACCTTACATGAAGACCGCTTATAACTGGTTTCCAAATAATAAACAACAACGGCTAAACATAGGCCTCCTCCACGGTTTTTCACAGTGACTGATCACAATCGTCCATCTTGTCGGTGAACGTCCTACGCTGCGTCTTTGGTCGAAGGGTCTCCAATATAGAACTATTCTTCTCTAACGGCTTAGTTTAGGCCGTAGGTTTTTAGTGTTCTGCCCATTGCCACTTGAGCTTACTGATCAAGGCTATGTCCGTTACCTAAGATTTTCTACGCATCTCCTCATTTCTGATTCGATCTCGTAGAGATACACCGAGCATAGCCTCCATCGCTCGCTGAATAAATTTGAGCTGCTTTATATGGCCCATAGTTAGAGACTATGTTTAGGATCCGTATGTCATCACTGGTAATACACACTGGTTAAAGACTTTCGTCTTCAGATACTAAAGAAACTAATTGCGACGAGAAAACTATCTTGCGAAATTTTCCGAACACTGCCCAGCCGAGTTGAATTCGTCGATTGATCTCTTTCTTAAAGGTAATAAGATAATTGGATTACTTGTCCCAGGTAGATGTAATCGTCGACAATTTCGAGAATTGAGTTTCCAACTTAAACTGGAGTAAGATATGATTTTCGTCTCTTCCATGTTCATTTGAGGACCCACGTGTTAGGAAACTTAGTCAAGGTTTTTGAGCTTAGTACCAAAGTTGTATAGCATCTGTGCCACACACAACCGAGGTGTGTGATGTATTCGCCATTGATTTTGAAGCAGAATCCTTCCCATCCCAAAAGCTTGAAGGCGTCTCCTAATACCACTGTAAACAGTTTCAAAGATATTACGCCACCATGGTTCACACCTCTTCGCAGTGAAATCGTCCATCGTTATTTATACAGACACTTTGAGACCTCATACCTATAGTCATCGTGGCACCACTGAAAGACCGAAGAACCGCCCTCGCTTTGATCAAATCGGAGGCCTTCACATAGGACAAACCCTAAGCATAGAGGCATTTTATACTCCTCAGACTTGTGTATAATTTAGGATGTGGTACGTGGTACTAAAGCTTTTTCGAAATTCGGCTTGTTTGCGAGGCTGTAAGGTAATCAAACCTACGTGAAAGACGATTCGTAAATTTAAGTTACATGTAAAAACTACCCTAATATCGAAGGGGTATTATAAAATTCAAGATTATCTTAATGACGAGAATGTATGGACATTCCAGCCTGCACCAAACTGATGTACCTACCTGTTTTTTTTTATTTGTATAATTTTTGAGGCAGCTAGTGGTGACTGAGTCTGTTCCGGCGTTTCTTCTCAGCACTTGCCAAATTGTCTATGTTTTGTCTCGAAGCGCTAGTAGGGCCCAAAAGATAAGGAGATATGTTCTAGCCCCATACGGGCATAAATTGATTGATATTACGTTAATTATTGACGTTCATAAGTGGCATCTTGTGTCCTAAATTGAATAAATTATTTTTGACTTTTTGACTTTTTATGGGTCTATATATCTTCAATAATTATGATGAACATAAAATATAAAACGAAAAGTCAACAAAAACCACGCTGAATATTGACCCTGCTGTGTGGATTTCAAGTAATTCAACTAATTCTCATTCGAAAATCGGACATAAATTAACGAAAATTAATCGCCATATGATGATGGCAAGAGACCCGATGGCCTAACGCTTATTCCCTGGGAACGGGGTCGGGCCTTAGTTTGGGATGCAACTTGTGTCGATACTTTGGCCCCTTCCCATCTCAGAGAATCTTAGCCTAAGCCCTTAAAGCTGGAGCAGCAGCGGAGTTGGCTGAAAACGCCAAGCGTCGCAAGTACGTTTCACGTGCAAGTGATTATGTGTTTGCGCCGTTTGGCGTTGAAACATTTGGGCCGTGGGGATCCTCTGTTAAATTGCTGTTTAGAAAAATTGCGCAAAAATTTAATTATTTAACAGCCAATAATAAAGCTGGCTGGTTCCTAGCTCAAAGGATCAGCATAACTCCTTGCCGCAAGGAAATGGGTTTGTTTTTGAATAGGTAGATATTAAGTCATTTTATTATGTTGCATGTCTTAGTTTAATTTTTTCTTGATCGCAATATTGATGCGACATTAAAATAGAGCTCTTGTTACCAAGTATTCCAAGTATTATGTTATAGGTAGGTAAATAACATCTTACATATTTGAGTGAGTGTGTGTGTGTATGTGTGTGTGTGTGTGTGTGTGTGTGTGTGTGTGTGTGTGTGTGTGTGTTTTTGTGTGTGTGTGTTTGTGTGTGTGTTACTTACTTATACATAGTGCAAGTGTAAGTAAGTGAATGTGTGTACGTAAGCTTGGGGTTTCGTCATAAAATCCGGATATTTTACGACATTTCCTCCGATGTCTCCGAAAGGAAGATGGATTGTAACAGAACTACTATCGCATATCTTATGAATTTATCTATAATTTAACCTATTGAATGTTCTGAATACACTAAATAGTTCTTAAGATCTTAACAAGGTTACCTTACCATACCCTTTACATATCTGTAGTTTGTACTGCATATTATGGCAGACGAATTTACTGGAATTATGCGAACTGATTTGACATTCAATATAAATTTCAGTTAAAATATGAGTTTTTCTTGATAAAGACTGTTTAAGTAGAGATTTGAATATAACTTCAATTTCTTTTAACGAATAATACCTAAATTAAACATTGGTAAGTAAATCAAAAGATCAGACATTTCAAACCGCTAAAGTTACACAAAAATCATGTATGACAAGATTGTTCAGCATTAAGAGTTCTATACTAAAGTCCGCAACAGCATACGTCTATCTTTTATGGTTGACTTACTACAACCTTTTTTATGTTAATAAATTTGTAAAAAAATAATGCATCATTTTTAGAGGTGTATTATACACACAGGTATTTATTCTTATCAAAATAAATACATTCATCATCACGAACATTTCATTTAGAACAAAGTTGCCCTTGATATCATTTGATTCCAATAAATATCTTAGGAGCTATCACAGTTTTAACATAACTTCGCACCAAAATAATGTTCGCAGCTTAAGTACAACGTGCGCTTGCGCTAATTTATATCATAAAGCTGAAGAGTTTGTTGGTTTGAACGCGCTTATCTCAGGAACTGCTGAACCGATTTGAAAAAATATTTCTGTGTTAGATAGCTTATTTATTGAGAAAGGCTTTAGGATATAAAACATCAGGCTGCGACGGGAAGGGAGGGAGCAAACTCAGAACGCGCGGACGAAGTCGCGGGGGACCGCTATATATTATAAATCTGAAGAATTTGTTTGTTTGAAAGCGCTTATCTCAGAAACTGCTGGACCGATTTGAAAAACTATTTCTGTGTTAGATAGCTTATTTATCGAGAAAGGCTTTAGGATATAAAACATGACGCTGCGACGGGAAGGGAGGGAGCAAACTCAAAACGCGCGGACGAAGTCGCGGGGGACCGCTATTTGATACTAAAATCAATGAAGTCAAATCCTTAGTAAAATATGTAAAAATGTGCATTAAATGTCTTCCGGAGATCCTTAAAATCTGATATTTTGTCACTCTGACGATTTAACTATAAATATAAAACGTCTTTTTATCATGTTAAAATGGGTTGTACTAACTTTATTTGTCTTTTACCCGATAAAGATAGCCTTGCCAGTGCCGTAAATGACTGTGGAAAACCACATCGCCTAGAAAATTGGATTACTGAATCGACGCGATAAACAGTACAGAGGCGTGCATGTTATGCGTACTGATAACCAAATAGTAAGATTGTTGAAGCCAACTATGCCTCAAAAACTTATTATCACCCTAACATCATCATTTTCAGCCATAGGACGTCCACTGCTGAACATAAGACCTCCCCCTTGGCTTTCCAACTGTTTGTAAGCGATTATAAACATAGCTCGTTCGTATAAAATAAAATAAAACTTGTTTAAAATAGCAATCTTAACTTAAAAATAAACTGAAATTATTCATATGGTTAACAATTTGCGCATTTTCTTATAAATTAACGGACAAAAATAGTATTTTCTAAAATTTTCTAAAGCTTTCGGTTTTATTTCCCACCTCAGGTCCCGAAGGGGCGATTCATTTCTCGAACGCTCGTTACGGACGCGTCTGCGCTGATCTATAGTTTGAGTTATTCTGTACTTAATTGCAAAATTATTAGAACTATCATAAAAAAAATGTAAGGTCAGACAACGGTTTGCTATCTTACTACTTTGACGACGTTCGTAATTTCTTAAAAATATTCAATTAATAATGTGAGAAAGAAAATTCTGAGTGACAACATCCTTAAACAAATAGCAAGGGTTTTAATTCAAGAATAAAAATATGCGCTAGACAACACACTTATTGTCGTGGTTAACTTCATTATGTCATGAATATCAGACAAAGATTACGACGGAGCGTCTTCCATAAATATTTTGAAATACATATTAACATCTATTACATAGGAATAAACCTTGTACACGTGCAGTCTGTGGGTCAACTACACGCAGCGGGCCATCAACGCCCTGCGAGTGCAATATAATAATGCATTCAGGGTGCTGGTGGGGCTTCCGCGTCACTGTAGTGCGTCAGCGATGTTTGCTCACGCGCACACGGACGGCTTCCACACCGTGCTGCGGCGCCGAATGGCCTCGCTGATGTTCCGCACGCGCGGGAGTCCCAACAGTATCCTGAGTATCCTGAGCGACAAGCCGGACTGCCCCCTTCTGCGGCACTGGGTACAAACACAAGTGGTTGTGCCCGGTGCCCCAGAACGTGGCAGATATCTTAATTAAAACTGTTTGAAAAAAAAAATTGTGTACATATATTTTTGATTGAATCTCATTTTGTGTCATATTGTAGGTATTTTAATTAGAATTTGTGTTTAACTTTATTTAATTGATTTGAAATTTATTGTCATGTTTATTTTATTATTATTGAATTGAATTTAATTTTTAATTTTAATTTAATTTTTAATTTTGATTTTATGTTAACAGTTTCTTATATGGACCACGTCTGAAATAAAAGTATTTTTTTTTTTTTTTTTTTTTTTTTTTTTATAAATGTTTGGGTTCATCACACAAACCTTTCCCCTTGCGGGATCTGAACCCGCGACGGCAAAAATAGCAGTCAGGAGCGCTAGCCACTACCTCTATGAATAATCCATCAGTTACCGAGTTTTACAATAGTTAATTAATTTTTATCAGGCCACTATCGGGCAGCTGTTTCTTGATTCTTTAACTAATATTGTTTTTTTATACCACCACTTTTCCTGATTTTAATGGAGATAATAACCCAAAATTTCACGAGTTTCTAATAAATTTGCACTGAAGTGTAAAATAACGGCTTTGAGTTAGGTGCCTCTGAGTGCCTCACTAGCAATGTTAGAACGTATTTTTATTGGATAACTAAACTTACGTTTATTTGAGGCCCAATATGTGTATCGTCTTTATTTTTTCAGGTACTAATAAAATTTTATTTAACTAGTTGCTTATGCTTCGCATGAAATAATAAATCTAGTGAAGAAAAAAAATCACAAATTATTGGATAAACAATGGTGTTTAACGAAGAAAAAAACTTTACAAATAATATGACAAAAATGAAATGTGCAATCTGGTGCAGTCATGTGGCTGCTATGCACTGAAAAATTTACTTGTCTTTTTATAAAAAGTTTTAGTTAGCATTATCTGCCAGATACTTCGGAACAAAATCCTATTGCAATTATTTCTTTGTTGGTGCTTATTTGTCGATGGTGGAACAGGCCGTTTGTTTTTAGAATAATGCAAAATAATAAGTAAAGAAGTATTTGAAAATTCTTTAAAAATAATTTCCAGTTTAGAACTTCATTTTCTCATTCTCTGCCTAAACCACAGACCTGTTTATATAATACACTCTGTGATCGTACTATTCGTGAAAATCATTAAGTATTTGTAATAAAATGAAAATGTATACCAAAACCATGTACCAACAACGTTGTAGGTATAAAATATATCAGTGATTCCAATCTGTTCAAACACACTTGCACATCCAGAATATTAATTAACTTTTTTAATTAATTCCATTGCAGATGTTAATTAACCCACTATGACATGCAAATATAGTTGGCAAACTTTAATTAAATTCCCAACTATAAATAGAAATCAGTTTGTGGAATATTACATAAACGACAGCAATTTCTTATTTACATATAAACTAACTCAACAATTATTATAATACTTCATTATAGACAAATAAAAAAAGAATTAAATGTAGTTTTAGCATTTCACAAATCATTATCAATATTATAATTATTATATTGTTTACAAAAAAATACACTTGCATTTTAAAAAATTACAAATTGCATTGCATTTTTTATTTTTAATTTGAATTAAAATGGGTAAGTACTGATATTATCAAACACTAGCTGTGCCCGCGACTTCGTCCGCGTGGAATAGCGACTTTGGGTAGATTTTTTAATTATTTAGGTTAATTATTTTACAAATAAGATATACCGCGAATATGTTGCAGCAATTTTCTCAAATAATAGCATTCAGTTTGAGACGGATGGACGTTGTAGACGTGGCAGACTGCCGAGAAAGCTGAGTCATTTTTCTAGGCATTCTACTTATTAATTCAGTAGGCACTTTTTTATTAAAAATTATAATTTGGTAGGTAATTAAAAATGGTGAGAATATAAAAAAAACTTAACAATTTTGTCATAAAAAATGTCCAAAACGTCAAAGCTTTGTAGAGATACAACAAAACAATACCTAATTACAATGAATCAAACTTTGCATTAAGATTGGTAAATATAAATTAAGTCAACCAACCTATTAATTAAGCATTAACGTAATGTAATCAATCACTTTACAGAGAATAAGAGGAACAATATCAAATCAAATTACCTACTACAAAATCGAATTATAAATGCACATTTAGATTTAATACCTACCTCCTACCTAAATAAAATGGTACTTATTACTAAGTCAGAAAAAACCTTTATTACATGCTGAGATGAGCTATCGCAGTTTCTCATACCTGCAAAAATCAGAAGAAAAAATAACAAAAGTAATTACCTACTAAATCTATTAAACTTAATAATTAATAGATGCATTCAAAATTAAAACCTACTCAGTGGCGAAAAGGAAACTTTTACCTGCATAAATCAGAAGAAATAATTTTAACCAAAAGTATTACTGAATCTACCTAATAGGAAATATCTGAAATCAAAATAATGAGCTCAAGTCCTTTACTACTCAGTAGCGAAAGGAAAACTATGTATTACGCGCTGAAATCACTTGAAGTATCGCAAAAAAAGCAGTTGCGCGGGACAACCGTTCCGTAGGGAGCCAACTAAATTAATCTAATAGGTATGTATACGGAAAATATTTCAACTCAAAACACATATTTTAATGTAAGTGAGAAGCCACCAACCATATTTAGCGCAAGCTCGCGTTGTAAGTACTTAAGCTGCGAGTATTATTTTGACGTGGAGTTATTTCAAAACTGTGATAGCTTCTAAGATGATGAATCTTCTGAATGATGTAAACTTTGTTCAAAATGAAAAACTCGTGATAATGAATGTATTTATTTTGATAAAAATCAATACCCGCGTGTATAAAACACCTTCAAAAATAATGTTCGAATAAAAATAGTAAAATATTTCAACGCAAAACATACGTAGTTTTATTGTAACTAAGAAGCCAGCAACCATAGCAATTAGCGCAAGCGCACGTTGTACTTAAGCTGCGAACATTATTTTGGTGCGGAGTTATGTTAAAACTGTGATAGCTCCTAAGATATTTATTGAAATCAAATGATATAAAGGGCAACTTTGTTCTAAATGAAATGGTCGTGATGATGAATCTATTTAATTTGATAAGAATAAATACCTGTGTGTATAATACACCTCTAAAAAATAAACTTTAAAAAAAAGTAAAAACCGACTTCAAAACCAAAATGCACTAAAAAGTCTTAAATAAACTCTTCACCATTGAAAGGAAAGGAATCCGTTTTAGGCAAACAATTTCTTTTTGGAGTCGGTGCTATGATAGTTGATGCTTGATGGTCAAAGTGATGGCACCGACTCCAAAAAGAAATTGTTTGCCTAAAACGGATTCCTTTCCTTTCAATGGTGAAGAGTTTATTTAAGACTTTTTAGTGCATTTTGGTTTTGAAGTCGGTTTTTACTTTTTTTTAAAGTTAATTTTATTTCTTTATATTTAGTGATTACGTAAGAGGGGGGGGGGGGAGTTGCACCTTATGATTCTATTTTTTACGAAGCTACAAATTACCTATCATAAGTTTAATCATTATAATTACTGAACTCCTAGGCGTTAAGGAGTTCCACCATCAGCTCAGCCCCACAAAATGTTAACTACCAGACGTAAAAACACGTCAACATTAAGATTCTAGTAAAGAAACACTATACGTGCCTTTAAAATTTGAGGGTTTCTCTCGAATACACCAAGATCCCATCATCAGATCCCAAAATGGAAAAAATGGGACCAACTAGAAGGTATACCATCTAAGTAGGTGAAAAAATTTTTCGTTTCGGTCGACAAACCACTGAGATATGAGGTAACATACATACAAAAAAAATATGATAAAAAAAAAACATACAGTCGAATTGATAACCTCCTCCTTTTTTGAAGTCGGTTAAAAATATTGCATTATATTTTTACAAATTTATTAACATAAAAAATGTTGTAGTAAGTCAACCATAACAGATAGACATATGCTGTTGCACACTTTATTATAGAACTCTTAATGCTGAACAATCCTGTCATACATGATTTTTGTGTAACTTAAGCGGTTTCCGCAGCGTACGCAGCGGAAGCTCTCAAAAGCAACAACTTTCTCCCGTTTTCGCAACATTTTTCATTGCTGCTGTGGTCTTATGAGTCGTTTCTTTATGTTCTATAGTCTAAAGCCTTTCTCGATAAATGGACTATCCAACGTAAAAATAATTTTTAAATTGGGCCAGTAGTTTCTGAGATTAGCAGGTTCAAACAAACAAACAAACTCTTCAGCTTTATAATATATTATCAAACATATGGACAAAACTGATTTTTTTTTCAATGACAAATTATCCATGAACCATTAAGAGTCGATTTTACTAAAGTCAGATAATGAATATTCTTCAAATATGATACGAACGCCTAATTTGTAAGCGTCACGTATTTGACAGCAATTTCTTTTAAAAATTACATTTTAACATCAGACGTTTTATACTTATTCGGTTGGATAGGTCTTATCTGACGAAAAACATTTGATATTTCAATCAACGTACTATCAATATCACTATGGTCAATATGGTTACCACTTAAAGGCATTCCATTATACAATGTGTCCCGGGGATAAGTGACCGCCCTATTTTTTTAAATATTTGTACAAAATTAAGGATAATGCCTTTATATATTTGGGACTTACCGCCTTTGGTTTTTTTAATGTTTTTTTTTAAAAATTTTTTTCAACACACTTGCTCAAAATGACGTTTTTATTCCACCGATTTTTGGCACATAATCCTAGATATTAAACACGCGTGCTTTTTCGTTATATTATTGCACTAGTGCCTTTAGTTTATTAACCCGACCAATTTAGGTTACCCTAGTACCAAGTCGTAAGTGAGAAGAAGAAGCGATGTAATTTATATCCTTATAAATATATCCTTTGGACATTCCCACACATCGCCATCTAGCCCCAAAGTAAGCTACTCAAAGCTTGTGTTATGGGTGCCAGACAACGGATATAATACTTAAATACTTTTTTGTTTATAAATACATACATGATTTACATAGAAAACAACCAGACCAATACAAACAGACATGTTCATGCACACAAATGTTTGTATTGTGCGGGGATCGAACCCGCACCCGCTGCGTAGTAGGCGATTTCTCGACCACTACACCAGACGGGTTGTCAAATTAAATAATAAAATTTAATTTAATAATAAAATTTAGTCGGGTTATAACTTTTATTTTAGCAACAAACATTATTTATGCAAAAATAACAGTATTCTACATAGGTATTTATTTCAATAAATGGCAAATCCAGATTTTTCATTTAATTTTTCTGTACTTTGTGTTTTTCACACGAATTATTAGATTTTTAATCTTGGCTGTTGGCCGATCAAGTTCGCCCTTAGCCTTGCGCGCGCATCGGTATCGCGGCAAAAAAAAAACAATGCGCCATTTTTCGTAAATAGGTAATTGTCGGCTGTGACGAAGTTTGGATTAATTGTGAAGTTTAATATTAACGAAAATGTCTACTTCAAGTAAAGAAAATGAAGAAAACCTATTATTAACTCTGGCGGTCATACGTAACGAGACGAAAAACGCGTGCGATAGTCTTTTGCCATCAAAGTCGAGTGAAAGGTATTATTACTACGAGTAAATGTTTTAATAATTAAAAACTTAGTAAATGAAGAGTCTTGTTTTTTCCTCGCAAGTGTGTTGAAAAACGTCGTATGATACGCGTGTGCCCGTGACCATTATATACGCGGCGTTCTTATATCGCCTTGTATATAATGGTCAACTTAGCACACTTGTATCATAATGTACTATTAGTAAATACGCGTGACGTGCTGCAGTTTTTTTAAGATATTTCCTAAGTTTTTACATCTTTTTTCATTCTTTTTTCTTTATTGACTAGCCGATATCATAGTTTATCAATAAAAATCAAACATAACTAAAATGTAATAAAACATTTATTAAAAAAATAAATTAAAAAAATCAAAGTAAATAACGCCTTTTTTTCAGTTTTTTTCAAAATAAGTCTAATAAATGCCCCTTTTATATCACTTTTTTTAATTTATTAATAAACAACATGATATTTTCGATTAATAACAGGCCTGACAGTGTCAACAGCGGGTTTAGTTAGCTATGAAGACTTTGCTCTTTTTTACCGAGTAGGAGTCAAATTTCATCTGACTGTACTTTTGCATTTGTTTGAAATAGCAGAAAACATTGTTCTGAGCTATTGTAGGAAATATCATGTAGTTCATTACTAAATTAAAAAAAAATGATATTTATGGGGCATTTATTAGACTTATTTTGAAAAAAACTGAAAAAAAGGCGTTATTTTCTTTAAATTTTTATTTTCTTTTTTTAAATAAATGTTTTATTACATTTTAGTTATATTTGATAATTTTAATTGATAAACTATGATGTCAGCTAGTCAATAAAGAAAAAAGAATGAAAAAAAATGTAAAAACTTAGGAAATATTTTAAAAAAACTGCAGCACGTCACGCGTTTTTACTAAAAAAAATAAAAAAAATCGTTAAAAAAAAACCAAAGGCGGTAAGTCCCAAATATAAAAGAAATTATCCTTAATTTTATACAAATATTTAAAAAAAATCAGGCGGTCTCTTATTCCCGGGACACATTGTATACATACATAGATACAACCCAAGCTAATAAAAGCGTGGTAAAAAAAGAAGAGCAGGACAAATAAAAGCTGTCAAACGAAACCGATTTAAGATATCAGTAACTAACTTAAGTAAGTAACATTTGTAGCTTAAAATGAGAATACCTTTCGTTCAGGGGATTTAAACCAATCTTTTTAAGTTAAACATATTAGCATATCTACTAGCATGCAGGTCTAGTGTAAAAGTAATTATTATTACTTTATACAAAACATACGTAGATATGCAATACCTGTGTTATTTTTTCTTTACTTTTTACGTAAATTAAAGTTTATAGAATAGAATAATAAAACTGCGTACTTTAAACGTGAAGCGCATTGGTAAATGTACGTCGCATTTTAAAGGCTTCGTTATGGACTAATTTACCTATTGAATGATTATTCGTTGGGGTTATTTAGCTGTATTGATCAACAATCAATCATGGGCTTCCAAACTGACTGATAGCCGCCAAAAACGGTTTAGCTACATCGCATCTCGCATCTCTTTTTATCACACGGTTTGCCATCAGTGAAATTTAGTTCTTATCGTTCTATTCCAAAGGAATAATAAATTAATGGTTTAAAGTGACGCTCGCATTTTTCGTGTGTGCAAACGATGGTCGCTTGAATGTCGTTAGGCGCCAAAGAAATCATGATTAACGTAGGCATCCAAATATGGTTTATGAATCTCTCAGAGCATCCTTCACAAATATTCCCTTATCTGGTTTTACAATCTTTATGAGGTTGCCACATCATTTATGGGCATAATACGTATCTAGACACCATTCACCCAAATCTCGGGGGTTTGAGTAATTACCGGCCCTAACCGCTGGTTTGGGGCAATTTCGTCATCGATGGTCAAAGATCGTAAAAGAGCAGCCAGCATTTTCTGTCCAGTCGTTCTATTTATGAATAAATGACATGTCATTTCGACAGTTATTGGGCTATGGAATAAAATAATGAATGGAATCTCTACTTCTATACCTATTATGTATACTAATATTATAGAGCTGAAGAGTTTATTTATCAAAAAAGGCTTAAGGTCATAAAAAATCACGATACCAAATATAAGAGCAGAACAACAATGAAAAATGTTACATAACGTATGAAAAATATCCTTTCTTAAAGTTTCCGTGACTCTTCAGATTTGTGATGCTATAGTAAAAAATCATAGGTTCTTACGATATTCAAGTCTGAATTTGGACAGGATTTAAATACCAGATTTTTGGTTTAAACAGACTGTTGTTGATGAATATGAGAAAATAAAAAATATTGTGTCTTGTAAAGAGCACCTGAAAACACCGTTTACTAACGAGTAAATGACTTTTCAGAATAAAAATATACAGGACTAAAATATCGACAAGCTGTTTTATTTTCAACATGGCCAAGATAACGTTTGGATTATAAAATTAATTACTCCGCCTTTGATTACGATGAAAGGATTCCGCTTGAATGAGGTATATTTTTTGGGTTATTTATCGTCTGAAAAACGCTTTATTAAAGCGTACTTTTGACGATAGGGTGAGGTTACAAATTCAAGATGGTGTGTAATACTTTCAGAAAATAAGAAGTATAATCTTTCGGTTTAAATATGTTGTTTTAAACTTTTATTGTACTACCATTGGAATAGTTAGATAAATGAATGAATTTAACAATCCCGTATCTAACTATTTAAATAATATTTTGTGTTTTAGAGAGGATATTTTAATCATTTAAGACCTAAGTAGACGTTTGATATATGATGTGGAGTAGCAAAATCACTTATTTAAATATTCAGATCCAATGTGGGCTGCCCGTCAAGCACAAGGAACCAGTCTGAAGATTAAAAGTAATATTTTATATTTTATTAAGATTGTCTGGAACAGATCGCTTATAGCGATAAAACACCTTAATTGGTTCATTATTTTCCTTTAAACTTTGTAATTCTCGTGCAGTTCAGTCCGCATCCGGAAATAGTCCACCGATCGAATTTTCTTTGTCAAATTAAAAATAAGTTTTCATTTCTCAGACGCCCGATTTCTAAAGAGTATTTCGATTGCTTCCATACAGTATTTTTACGTTTCTATATTACTTGTTTTTTTAGATAAAATGGTTAATCTCGCAATCAAGTTACCACACCAAAAAAAGTTCGTTTAGCTCTAGAATCGCCGCCCAGGGCCTCTATTTTTGAATCACTTACGTCAAAATGGTGTGTGATATTATCTAATAAAAATATCCTATAATAATGAAAAAAAAAATTGAGAGTTCTAACGTCTGTATTTCGCGTGTTTTCCATTGATTTTTACACGCCATATTCAAGCGAATTATTAACAAAGTTATGACTCCGTTCTTTGAGAAGGTAAAAATTACCTTACATAAGTTCTGTCATTACAATAACTGAACAATTTTCAACATCAGCTCAGCTCTACACAATGTTCACTATCGATTGCACCAAGATTTCATTATCAGATCCCGATTTGGCAACATGGGACCAACTAGAAGGTACATAACTTCTAGGTAGGCGAAATTTTTTTTTCAAATCGGATTACACAAACAACAGAAAAAAATCAATCAGTCGAATTGAAATCGCGCTTCAGGTTTCTTGAAATAAAACACGAACATAGTATTTAACAGTGCCGTCTACTTACTTTGAGATCATTACACAACTTAACAGGGTGCTTACACTTAAATAAACTTTTTTTTAAAATAAATGATCTGCCATTTGACCACAATCACACCGGGTGGATGTGGTTGAGGATGGAGCATGTCTGACTGGGAACAGCTTATTTACTCTTGAAAATACGAATAATTGTTTAATTTAAAATACTTCATATTATTTAAACTAATGTAATTTATTCAAGATTATTTAATTGACATCAATATTATGAATCGTTATGTTAACTATAACTATAATTAAGTTTTTGCACGTCTGCGAGCAGACTGAACACACATGCTACTTACTTACTTTAATTTTCATCTTTGTTAACTGTGTTCTTGGCAAATAAAATTTTGAGTTTGAGTTTCAGTTTGAGTTTGAAAATGCCCGAATTCATTCAGTTTTGGGAACACTTCAGCCAGTAGCGCATTCCATTCCTTAGCCGTCCGCATCAGAAATGTTGATCAGAACCGTTTGGTGCGCATTGATGTTAAAAATAAATAAAATAAATAATTAAAAATATCGGACACCAATCACACACATTGCTCTGATCCCTAAATAAGTAGCCAATGCACTTGTGTTATGAAAATCAGACACAACGGTGGTACCACAATACCCAGACCCGGGACAATATAGAAAATATCGTTTTCTACATTGTCCCGACCGGGAATCGAACCCGGAACCTCACGAGATGGCGACGCCTGTCGTTATGTCATGTCATGATGTCATGATGGCGCCCGCGTCTAGTGTTCCGAAGGTGTAATGTGGTCAAATAAACTTAAACGCAACCGTATTATGTACAACAAAACTGAGTACCCTCTCCAAACTAAACTGTAAGGCAAATCAGTTTCCTTGTAACTTGCGATGTTTCAGATTATCACATGATACAGTATGTGGGTTTACTCTGGAAAATGTTAGTATTTTCGACTCTAGCGGTCTTTTTTGCTTACCAGAGTGACAATGCGAGTGAGTGCAACGGACTTCATTTATTTTTTGTATACCTAAGTTTTAAAATAGTTTCTTGTCAAAATAGATGTGACAAAAGTGACGTCACGGTTTAAGTTTAGCCTCAGCGATCCCACGTGATTTTGTTCACACGTTTTAATATTACACCCTTCCCGTGCATAATATTTTAAAGGTATTTGCTTTTATCTATTAATTGAGCTATCTAACATTTTTCTGTTCAAATCAGACCAATTGTTCCAGAGATTTGCGAGTTTCATTAAACAAACTCTTCAGCACAAAAATATTAATATAAATGAAGGAAATAATGAAAATAATAATTTATTCTCTTATCAGTATAACATGCCGATATAACAATACCTAATTACGTCTCGAGACCACTCTCTTCATTAGGTACGAGGTTGAATTAATTGAAGCCTAACGAAACGCCTTTTCTCAATCACCAAGGGGTTTTAGCTCGTTAGCAACTGATTCTAGAATCAATTAACATTTGGCAAATCTTTACTGCGTATTCATTGTAGATGCGAGTACAATGAATTGTCTCATCATCATCTAATTTAAGAGCTAGGCTCTTGTCAGTGGAGTTTTTTCTATTGCAAATGAATGATTCCAATTAATTGCCTATTTCTTTGGGAAAGTTCTTATTGAAATTGTAATATCTGCTCTGCTTCATGAGTTTAGTAAAGTAAAGTAAATAAATAAGTAGTCATCTTTATAATCTAAATACTAACAAAGCTAATATAAATTATCATATTTACTTATCAAAATTATCGTGAAGTTCATACTTCCGTGATTGAGTTGCTTGTACGCTGGTTTTTAAGAGTCACCATCTCTAAGGACCCGAATTTATTATCTAGTGGCAATGTGACATGTCTGTCTACTACTTACAAAAAGGTGGATAAGTGGTGCTTTTACATGAGCCCGAAAAGCGTAAGACCTCTAACACACCACCACTTTTAGGCAGTGTGTAAGGGGTCTTCGATCGCATCGATGCAGCATCCCGACTCACACAATGAACAGATTTAATTTAGTATTAATGCAGAAGCGCAACTGCATCGATGCTAACGCGCGTTAGTATTGATGCAGTCGCCATGATACAGTCATAAAAGTCATTAATTAATGCAAATAGGCCCACTGGGGCACTTTTACAGTCCCGATATAAACCCTACCACAGCTTCGGAACAATTATTGTGGGACAAGAAGCTGCGCGACAAACTCAGTCACTATTGTCAATGCCTCTTTTCAAAAGGTTTACAATATTTGTAGTGATTATGCAAGTCCGTACATTATTATCTTTTAAATAATCATCTACTTTATAATACCCTTTCGTCATAAGGGTTTCTTTAATAACAGTTTTTAATTCATGAAGCGGTAAGTTATCAATGTGTTTTGGTAATTTACTGAAAAGATTTATCCCTTACAGTACATAATTATAGAATTAGTACATAAACATAGTACATAATTCGTCATTGTCCAGCTTCTGCGTCGCGACTGCATCAATACTAATAGTAGCGCAAGTATCTAAAGGTTGACATTTTGCGACTGCATCGATGCTGCATCGTTGATAAAAGTTGCAGTGTGCAAAGAGTCTTCGCTCCCACAGGGACGAGTTCTTCTGTCAGTAGCCTATATTTTGTTTTTGAATTTTTAACTTGAACTAGGGTTTCTGACTGTACTTAAGCGTTCTAAGCCATTGTTATTGTGGTCTTTTTGAATCACCGTCACAGCTGACGCAAATATGTTTTCTTCTATTATGCGGCCTCGCTGTGTTTTTACTTTGGGTTTATGTTACAGTTTGCAAGCGGTATTGAAAAAATAATACTAAATAATGGACACTAATCACTCGCATTGCTCTGATTCCAAAGAAAAGGGCTAGCACATTTGTGAAATAAAAATCAAAAGCAACGATGGTAAAACAACACCCAGACCCGATAAAATATAGAAAAATATAATTTCTACATTGATCCGACCGGACATCGAATCCGAGACCCAAGAGCGGCCACGCTTTGAACCAAGCGTGCTTAGCTACTGTACCACGAAGATCGTCGATATAAATACGACGCAAAATAATTCATCATTTTGGATAGTTATGAATAATTATAAAAAATTGTTTTTCATGATCTAATCAAATCAAATCATTTATTTCGGAACGCGATCCATATGGTGTGAGTATCAATATTCCTTTTCAACTATGTTAGTATTATTACATCTAAGTTCAAATTTATTCTATTTTAAAAAAGTGACGAACCGGCATGCAGCTTCATCCACCTGTTCATAATCGGGGAAACCAACCGCTCGGCCAACGCGCTCAGGGGGGCAATTCTTTTGTCAAAATACAACTAAACGTCAACTGCATTGGTGACGATTATCAATTTTTTCGGTTTTTCCCATCCAAATGGTTGCGTTGCAGCTGTGGTTTAGTTCAACTTTATCGTTCGATCGAAGATTAGCCGATTCGTATTCTACTAATGTTTTGACGTTGACGTCGACCAAATCGCAGCCATAGATATATGACAGATAGATTGGAAAGTTCTTGGAGCGTTTAGGATCCATATTGAGTTTGGGGCTGCAACTGCAATCTATTAAGACAGACAAAATGAGTTATCTCGACTTAGCGATATTTCACTTGATGACGGAATACTTGGTAGCTTTATTTTGGGCACTTATACAACAGTATATATATCCTAAATCTTGTGGCTAAAATATTATTTTATTTAGTATTACATAACAAATAATGCACACTACGCGATTTTGCTAAGATTCGTTACTCATTGTTTATAAGTCTACCGCAAACTCGTCATTGGTCGAGAAATTGTTAAAAAATAGTTACTACAAAGACTATGCGTAGTGACATTTCATACAAAACAAACAGGTATAGCAAACGGCGCTGGCGCTTTGCACGTGGCAAACCCAAAAGATAACGGGAAGGAGTGGAAAGGTATTGTTTTTTTTGCAAACACAGTACATACCTGCATGTAGGCAATCCCAGAGGGTAAGAGCGAGACTGTGTAAAGTTTTACACTACAACTTTTTTTTAAAAACAGTACATTGTGCGTACTTGTGGATCTTAGAAATAAGTACGAACCTACAGACATTTAAAATTTTATGAAGAGTTGTCTCAATTATAATGTAAATTATATATTGTAGTTGAAGTTTAAGAAACCTTTTTGACACATTAACTACTAAATAGTGCCACCTAGAGTAGGTACTCGACGTGTACCTAAACCAATATAATATCATTGTGTAAACCTTAGAGCATTTTACGAAACGTCACGTTAACGAGATATTCTGTGAATACCACGAAAGTATTTTACAAATTAGAAAGATAATAAACAAAACAAGTAATAAATAATAAATACTTCTTTTTTCTCTCCAAGTGACTATCTGATCCGCTGGTCGCAACCGATAACGCTTTTATTTTTTACCTGTTTATTTAGAATAATATGTCTTGCCCTTTATCTTTAAATCTACCTGGAATTACCACGTGCGCAGATATGTCGCTGCGCTAAGTCTGTAACATTTTTTTACACTTTCTTGAACAACAACGGACTAGACTATCAAACATTGAGTAACGAATCTTACGAAAATCTCGTATTATGCATTTATCGATATGTAATACTAAAACTCAAAAATTTAATGAGACACAAATGTTTAGCTATAAGATTTAGAATTCGTATATAAAGTGCCCAAAAAACATAAAACACAAATTTATTAATACAACCATGAATATTCAGCGTTTCTTGTTTTTAAACGATTCTAACTACCACTATTATGGTGTGGATACACCATAATGGGTGGTTAGGTAACCACCCATTATGGTATATCCACACCACCCGGCTGCTTTGCCGGTGGCACACATTAATTAACTGTCAGATAATATGGAAAATGTCACTGCGGCATGAGCGGCATGGCCGGCACGGCTGCCGACACATACCGCCGGACGGTGTGATATACGAGTACCTATGAAACAAAATACTACACATATTTTTTTTAAACATCTCTTCTTGTTACAAGCTTGTGACATTAGTTAAATCGACCCTCGGACCCTCCTCTCGGTCGTCACATCGATAATCGAGTTACACAGATAAAAAATAATATCCCGAGTTTCCACCAAGTTGTGTACTAGAAGCACAGGAGCGTAATTTTTTGTCTATGGTAACATGTCCCTTCCTTCCTTGTCTTTAAACATACTCTTATTAATCTGTGCTTCCTTGCCTGTTTGTTTACGTTGTGTTTCAGCTTAAGTTTGGTAAAATGAATATCAGAATACCGTTTAGTGTCATATTTTCAAGTATAACTACAAACGCACCACTGCTAAAGCTAAAAACGAACGACTCATGTTGTAAATTGCTGAATCGGGGGGCAGTATGCTGTTGGTACTGGAAACCGGAACCACCGGAAAAAAAATAGGTTGCGGAGACAATCCTTAGGGCCCGCTCTCATATTCGAAACTCGACGTTTTAGGGCCACTACCCCTTTTTAAGGTTCCGTAGTCGAATGGCAAAAAACAGAACTTTCGTCATGTCTGTCAGTCTGTCTGTCCGTATGTCACAGACATTTTATTTTGTAACAATAAGCATCACACTGAAATTTGGTAGAAAGATGTATCCTGTTAATTACTTTATGATTCTCATACAAAAAAAAATAATGACATTTAAGGAGGGGTTTCCATACATGAAAGTAAAACCAAAAAAATTTTTTTAGTCAAACCTATGCGTGTCTATGGATAGGTTTTAAAATGACATCGAGGTTTCAAAAACCATTTTCTTTTAAGGTCTTACGTTTCATAGCAGACGCTTCCAAAGTGGTAAAATGTGTGTCTAACTTCTAAACTAAGCCAGTGTAAATTTAAAAAATATAAATAATGTAGATCTCAATAAATACTTTTAATGAAAATTTGTTTGAACGAGATCGAAAGAAAAGTTTTTAAGATATAGCAAATTTTCAACAACAGCAAACATAACTTAGTTCTTCATACAAACACTATGAAAAACAAAATTATATTTGCTGTCAACAAAATATTATGGTATTTTACTAAGTGGAATTAAGTGGATTCCCTTATTCAGTTAAAGTTGGTCCTTAATTCAGTTATCGTCAGATGCGCGTTTTGAAAAGGATTTAATTTAGCATCTACGCAGAAAGAAGCGCGACTGCAACGATGCTAACGTGCGTTAGCATCGATGCAGATGCCAATATTCAGTACATAATTTGACAATTTCCAGCTTCTGCATTGCAACTGTATCGATGCTAACGCGCGTTAGCATCGCGACTGTATCGATGCTAAAAGTAGTGCAGTGTGTGAAGATTAATTGGGAGGAAAATGTCCAGCTGTGTGCGTAAAAGGTAGTCTGTGTGTAACTTCACGAAAACGGGAACTAGGTCTTAAGCCCTTGTTGTGTTTTAAAAGTACATAAGTACTAATAATATGTATGTATAATATTTGACTTTAGTTTAGAATGAT
This sequence comes from Pyrausta purpuralis, assembly GCA_963924145.1. NCBI lineage: Eukaryota > Metazoa > Arthropoda > Insecta > Lepidoptera > Crambidae > Pyrausta > Pyrausta purpuralis. Next base: position 22,263,954 of record OZ001657.1, read on the forward strand.
TTTAACACTCACAGTATCATATTTATGTTCACAAAGATGAGTAAAGATTAGAACCAGCAATTTTCTGGCTAAACGGGCCAAACGCTTTTCCAATTGATCTACCGTGCTGTTAGTCCGACCGTGCGTAATTTCTGGTCTCATAGGATACGTCATTACGCGTGACGTCTGCGCTATCTACCCCAACTGTTTTAAAACAGCAGACGTCACGTATAATTACGTATCCATAAGAGACCAGAAATTTCGCACGGACGGACCGACGGCACGGTAGCTCAATTGGAAGAGCGTTTGGCTAACCGCCAGAAAGTTGCCGGTTCGAGTCCCAAACGTGCGCATTTTTTAGGGTTCCGTAGCCGAATGACAAAAACGGAACGATTCTTATACAAAAATAAATACTAATTATGTTTAAGGCTCCCATACATGAAATTAAAACCAAAACATTTTTTTGTCAAACCTATGCGTGTGTGTATGGATAGGTCTTTTGAAATGACATAGAGTTTTTCAAAACCTTGATAGACCTATCGACAGTTGCGCAAAAGCCATAGTACAGTAATATCTAAAGACCGTATAATAACATCTGATCTATCAATACTATCCATATTTGACTGCCCCGGATCGGCCGACCCGCCGAGGTCTCGGGTTCGAATCCCGGTCGGACCAAAATTTGTTTCTGAGTTTTCTGTCTTAAAAATACTTCTTGGAGTTGGTGGTAATGACTCCCTTGTGCCTCGAAAATCACATCAAGCCGTTGGTCTTGCGCCTGATCTGTCAACGGTTATGTCGGACTGCCTCACAGAATTTGTGAAAGTGAAGGTTCAGAGTTCACTTATGTATTACGCACACTCTGGGCACTATAATTATCGTGTGTAACTGCGGCTTATCTCTGTTGAGGGGGGCCGCCATTGTCTAGAATCAGTAGGAAAATATTATGGCTATCGAAAGACCCGTAAGCGTTAATGCTATCGACACAAAGCTTTGATTATAGCTTTATATTTTAATTTAGAAGCTGGATATCGAATGCACTATCGATAGTCAAAGCCGATCCTTTTCTGGGTTCCGTAGCCGAATGGCTAAAAACGGAACCCTTATAGTTTCGTCAAGTCTGTCTGTCTGTCTGTCTGCCTGTCTGTCTGTCCGTCCGTATGTCACAGTCACTTTATTCTATAACTATAAGCATCACACTGCTGAAGCGAGTCGGACTCGCGCACTGAGGGTTCCGTGCCAACTTTAACTGAATTAGGCAATCCATCTACTTCTACTTAGTAATATACAACAATATTTTGTTGACTCCAAATATAAATTTGTTTTTCATAGTGTTTGTATATATAGTTACAGAATAAAATGGCTGTGACATACGGACGGACAGACAGAGAGACAGACAGACAGACAGACAGACTTGACGAAGCTATAAGGGTTCCGTTTTTTGCCATTCGGCTACGGAACCCTAAAAATTGGTTTGGACGAAATTGATTCAGAATTTTCGAGGTTCGGCAATGCTACAGACCGTCCTTATAAAGAATACAGGATCACACTGAATTCAGACTGGTTTCAACCGGTCGCTGTGCAAGACTGGGGGCGTCCTTAGGATGATAGTAATAATTAATAATTACGAATATTTGGTTATTTGATCAAAGACGGAGCGTATTATGTCCACCGACAAGACGACCTTTTAAAAAATTGCAGGATCCAACTGGATGCAGACCGCTTGTGATCGGTCGCCATGGGAAGCTGTGGATAAGGCCTAAGTTCAGCACTGGACGTCCTTTACCTGATAATGATGATCATGAGTTAGTTCCGTATCTAAACTAATATTAGGCTAAGCTGAAGCCTCAACCCAGTTAATACGTTGGCTGTGTGACAGACACACATTCCTCGTCTGTTACACAGCCAAAGTTGCTTTTTACAAATGCAATATGCAATTTATATTATTAAGTTTGTATAGTGACAAAACACTATAAAAACAAAAAAATGATTACCAGTTAATACGGACAAGATCCGCCTTAGAAACATAAGGTCCTATGTACAAACAGGAACAAAACTTGATTGTTAACAACGGTTATTACTTTATCCATTTATATTTTTCAAAACTACGTTTAGTTTAACTGAAAAATAGGTAAATATGAGTTTTAGGTTCACAAAAAAGTTTTTTTTCTACTAGTTTGAATTTTAAATAAATGTAAACTGATAAAAAGTTATCTATACTATAATATTATAAAGCTGAAGAGTTTGTTTGTTTGTTTGTTTGTTTGTTTGTTTGTTTGAACGCGCTAATCTCAAAAACTACTGGCCCGATTTGAAAAAATTTTTTTACGTTAGATAGTCCATTTATCGAGGAAGGCTTTAGGCTATATAACATAAAGATACGACTCATAAGACCACAGCAGAAATGAAAAATGTTGCGAAAACGGGAGAAAGATATTCCTTTTGAGAGCTTCCGCTGCATACGCTGCGGAAACCGCTTAAGTTACACAAAAATCATGTATGACAGGATTGTTCAGCATTAAAAGTTCTATAATAAAGTCCGCGACAGCATATGTCTATCTTTTATGGTTGACTTACTACAACCTTTTTTATGTTAATAAATTTGTAAAAAAATAATGCATTATTTTTAGAGGTGTATTATACACACAGTTATTTATTCTTATCAAAATAAATACATTCATCATCACGAGCATTTCATTTAGAACCAAGTTGCCCTTTATATCATTTGATTTCAATAAATATCTTAGGAGCTATCACAGTTTTAACATAACTCCGCACCAAAATAATGTTCGCAGCTTAAGTACAACGTGCGCTTTCGCTAATATATTATAAAGCTGAAGAGTTTATTTGAACGCGCTTATCTCAGGAACTGCTGGACCGATTTGAAAAAATATTTCTGTGTTGGATAGCTTATTTATCGAGAAAGGCTTTAGGGTATAAAACATGACGCTGCGACGGGAGGGGAGGGAGCAAACTCAAAACGCGCGGACGAAGTCGCGGGGGACCGCTAGTACTTAATATAACTACACGTCCTTTCTAATAACTAAGGTGTCCTTTTAAAAGGCCAGTAGTATAATCTGGGTCAAAGCTGAAGAGTTTGTTGGTTTGAAAGCGCTAATCTCAGTAACTCCTTAACCGATTTGGTAAAATATTTTTGTGTTAAATAGTAAATTTATCGAAGAAGGCTTTAAAATATCGCGCTACGACTGAAGGCAAGGTAAAACGCGCGGACGCAGTCGCGGGAGACCGCTAGTTTATTCATAAAGATGCTTAAAATATCACGAATGTTATTATCCCGGAAATTGGCACAAAATGCCAATAATCTTTTATCCCATCTTCATTATCTTTGTGAGTGTTGTCCTACTATAAAAGCCGACCTACAATCCTCCATCACAAGTAATAATGACACTTAAATACTTTTATCTGGCAACACAATAATACCCTGTCCCAACATTTTATGGGTAATGTAAAGATTAGGGGCGGCCATAGTTTTACGGTACACTTATGACAGTGTCCGTAGTAACGTCCTGCAAAAACGTTGGAGGATTTTTAAATTTTTGGACATTTTAGGGCTCCGTAGCCGAATGTCAAAAAACGGGACCCTTATAGTTTCGTCAAGTCTGTCTGTCGGGTATCTATCATAACACAGAATTTTTCGATATCTATTCAATGAATGTTGATATCTTTTTTTTTGATTCATCGAATAGTTGATAATCGTCGTTTCATAACATCGAATAACAGTTCACCAAAAAAATTTTTGGCAACTGTTTTGTTAAGCAGAATAACGATATATCAGTCTACTACTTACAAAAAGGTGGATAAGTGGTGCTTTAAAAGCGTACGACCCCTAACACACCGCCACATTTAGGCAGTGTGTAAGGGGTCTTCGATCGCATAGATGCGCTCAGATGTCTAAAGGTTGACATTTTGCGACTGCATCGATGCTGCATCGCGACTGCATCGTTGATAAAAGTCGCAGTGTGCAAAGAGTCTTAGCTGCCTCAGGGACGAGTTCTACTGTCTGTTTCTGACTGTATCTAAGCGTTCTAAGCCACTGTTATTGTGGTCTTTTTGTATTATCACCGTCACAGCTGACGCGAATCTGTTCTCTTCCAGTACAACTCATTTCAGATGCTCTTTGTTGAGTAAACTATGCGGCCTCGCTATGTTGTTACTTTGGGTTTAAGTTACAGTTTGAAAGCGGGATTGAGAAAATAATAATAAATAATGGACACTTATCACTTGCATTGCTCTGATTCCAAATAAAAGGGCTAGCATACTTGTGAAATGAAAATCAAAAGCAACGATAGTAAAACAAAATTCAGACCCGAAAATATAGAAAAGTATAATTTCTTAAGTATAATAAAAAACGAATCCGGGACCTCAGAGCAGCCACGCTCTTAACCAAGCGTGCTTAGCCGCTATACCACGGAGATCGTCGATATTAATACGACGCGGAATAAGCCATCATTTCGAACAGTTATAAATATTTTTAATAAATTGTTCATACTAATAACAAGATCATTACATATGTATTATGTCTGAATTGATTCCAAATTACATGTAACCAACTTAGTTGGATCCAGGCAATTCAGTTTTAACATAATAATTACTTTAACAAAATTAAATAAAAAAGAAAACATAACATGCAAGTAAAGCTTGTCTGTAGTAAAACGTTCAGTAAATATTAAGTCTTCATTCAAGCTACTTATTAATTAAAATGTAAACACTATGTACTTGTCCAGAAAGGACGAATTCGCCGCGAATCGTATCTCGCGAATTAATACGCGCGTTGTCGAGGTACTAGACATCAATACATCGCGTCCACAAGCATCGCGCGAATTCAAAATACGCGCGTAAATCGCGTGCACTAGGTACGCCAGACTCTCGACTCGCGCTTGATTCGCGCGTATTGCGTGCGAGTCGAGATACTAGGGACGCCTTGCTGCGTCCAGTTAACGCGCGAACTCTAGAGCGAGTGCACGTATCGAGGGAAATGAAGCGCCAAAATTTTGACACGGAATTGTTTATAGACGAAATAGAAAAAAAACCGGCGATATGGGATTTGGAATCACCTGATTGATTATGCTAATAGGATTAATTTAAAACGTGGGAAGAATTGGTATTAATATTTTCTGATAAAGAAGACTCTCCTATTATTTTATTAATTAGTAACAAACAAAGAAAATTAGATCATTTTGTCTTGCCACGGCAGTCGACCACAACGTGACCGCTTCGTTCAACTCCATATTTCGTACTGAATTCCTCCCCAAATGCTCGCGCGTTGGTACGCGAATAATTACTTTAACAAAATTAAATAAAAAAGAAAACATAAAATGCAAGTAAAGCTTGTCTGTAGTAAAACGTTCAACAAATATTCAGTCTTCATTCAAGCTACTTATTAATTAAAATGTAAACACTGCGAGCTTTAAAAGTTAGAAAAAAAAATGTTCTTCTGTTTTCATAACGTTTTCTTAATACTTAGGTTTTGGGGCCGTGCGCGAAGACTGCATCACAATCTATTCGCGGACGTTGAAATGTTAATCTTTAGTGTAGATTTTTATTTATTGCTAAAATATTACTTAGGACGACCTAAATGTACTAAAATTGCTATTGAGAAATGGAGACAGACGTCAGAGGTCCTCCAACAATGTCTTTTTTGGCCACTGTGAGCGCTATAATCGATTTAGATTCCCCCACCACCTACTTCGTAAACAGCGAATACAAACTTTAAAAAATGCACTCTTAAAAAGCAATTAATAGCAAAAGTGACCGTAAAGGCTTAAAAATAAAAATAAAAATTCTACATCTTCTCACATGGGTCGTTAAAAAATCTGAAAAGCGAACTCGGTGCGCACTGATAAACGGATAGTTCCGTAGCTCCCGCATACTTTCCGCATTCGCTATCTAAAGTTTTGAGCGGCTTGTTTTAAATTCTTATTCATTTACATAATTAAATATCTATGGAATAAGGAACCGAGATAAATTGGGAGGAAAATATTCAGCTTTGTGCGTAAAAGGTAGTCTGTGTGTAACTTCACGAAAACGGGAACTGGGTCTTAAACTCTTGTTGTGTATTAAAAGTACATAAACTGATAATAATATGTATGTATAATATTTGGCTTTAGTTTAGAATATTTAACACTTACAGTGTCATATTTACATTCTCAAATATGAAATCAGAAACAAAAAATTGCGCACGGGTGGGACTAGAACCAGCAACTTTCTGGCTAAACGGGCCAAACGCTGTTCCAGTTGAGCTACTGTGCTTTCGGTCCGACCTTGCGAAATTTCTGGTCTCATAGGATACGTCATTACGCGTGGCGTGACGTCTGCGCTATCTAAGAGCGTTTGGCCTGGTTAGCCAGAAAGTTGCCGAAAGTTGGTTAGAGTCCCACACGTGCGCATTTTTTGGTTTTTTATTTCATCTTTATGAATAGTTGACTTTAAATTACGAGACAAACAGATAGTGTTGCTTATCGATATTCTCTTGATAGACCTATCGACAGTTGCGTAAAAGCCATACTGTAGCAATAATATCTAAAGGCTTATTGATATATTAATACTATCCATACCGCCACCTTCCAAACTCCGGGCTACCCTAAGAATTTCTTAACAGAAAAACTCAGGTATATATTTTTGGCCCGACCCGGGGATCGACCCGGGACCTCTGGCGCAGCCGTCGCTTTAAAGTTAGACCCTTCTACCGCTGCGCCACCGAGACAGTTAAAATCGGAAAAGCACGTAAAGCCGTTGGTCCTGCGCCTAAACTCTCTCCGGTCGTGTCAGATTGCTATCCCATCGGGCTATGAGAGTGAAAGGAATAGAGAGTGCACCTGTGTTTGCACACACACTTGTGCACTATAATATGTGCCGCGCAGTCGGTTAGTCGTTGTAACTGGCCACCGTAGTCGAAATCGGCTAGGGGGACTATTACTATCCATATTTGACTTTCCCGTTCGTGTAGCGGTTGACTCGCCGGATGCTACCAAAGAGGTCTCGGGTTTGAATACCGGGTCGGACCAAAATTTATTTTCTGAGTTTTTCTGTCTTGAAAATACTTCTTGGAGTTGGTGGTAATGACAACCTTGTGCCTCGAAAAACACGTCAAGCCGTTGGTCTTGTGCTTGATCTGTCATAGGTCATGTCGGACTGCCGCCTCACAGAATTTGTGAGAGTGAAGACACAAGGTTCACCTATGTGTTGCGCACACATCTGGGCACTATAATTCTCCTGCGTACCAGCGGCTTATCTCTGTTGAGGGGGGCCGCTATTGACTGAAATCGGTAGACAAATATTATGGCTATCGAATGCCCCGTAAGCGTTAATGCTATCGACACAAAGCTACAGTCAATAGTGTTGAAGATGATTATCGAATGCACTATTGATAGTCAAAGCCGATCCTTTTTAAGGTTCCGTAGCCGAATGGCAACTGTCTGTCTGTCTGTCCGTCGGTCAGTCACAGCCACTTTATTCTGTAACTATAAGCATCACACTGTTGAAATTTGGTAGATAGATGTACCAAATTTCAACATACAATATATTTTTTGCCAAACCTATGCGTGGGGTGTCTATAGATAAGTCTTTTTGAATGACATAGAGGTTCTTACCATTAATTACCATTTTCTTTTAAAGTCTACCGTTTTATAGCTAGACGCTTCCAAAGTGGTAAAATGGGCATCCCCTCCTTTTTAATTTCTAAACTAAGCTTATGTAAATTTCGAAAAATATATAGGAGTTAGATCTTAACGAATACTTTCAACAAAAATTGGTTTGGACGGGATCGTATAGTAGTTTTTCAGATATAAGACATTTTCAACAACCGCAAACATAACTTCGATCTTCGTACAAAAACTATGAAAAACAAAGTTATTTTTGCTGTCAACAAAATATTGTGGTGTTTTACTAAGTGGAAGTAAGTGGATTCCCTAATTTAGTCAAAGTTGGCATGGAACCTTCTTTGCGCGAGTCCGACTCACACTTGGCCGGTTTTCAATTGCTACCTACTACTATCGGTAGAACATTCATTATTAAGCTTAAATATTAACATTAGTACTCTACTGTCGATAGATTTTAGCAAACTAAGCTTTGAATACTATCCATAGGTCTCTCGATATTTATGATTTTCGAGGTCAACTTTAGTTCGGCAATGCTACAGACCGTCTTTATAAAGAATACAGGGTCACACTGGATGCAGACTGGTTTCAACCGATGGCTATGCAAGACTGGGGGGACGTTCTTGGGATGACAGCTTCTTCTCAGCACTAGCCCACAATTGTCCCGAACCTGTGGTAGGGCCAATGTCAGGACGTATTTAATTTAAAAAAAAATGTACGTAGACTAATGCTAGTTGCCTATGTACATTTTTTTGATAATGATAATTAATAATTACGAGTAATGATATTTATTAATGATAATTTGTAAGTTGACCAAAAACGTAGCGTACTACGTCCACAGACAAGATTGGGAGACGACCTTTTAAAAATCGCAGGATCAAACTGGATGCAGATTGCTTCTGATCGGTCGCTGTGATTAGCTGTGGAGGAGGCCTTAGTTCAGCAGTGGACGTCCTTTACCTGATAATAATGATCATGAGTTAGTTCTTTACCTATACTAATATTTTAAAGCTGAAGAGTTTTTTTGTTTAAACACCCTTATCTCAGGTACTTCTGGACCGATTTGAAATATTATTTCCGTGTTGGTTAACTTATTTATCGAAGAAGGCTTTAAGCTATAAAACATCACGCTGCGACGGGAGGGGAGAAAGCAAAATTAAAGATGCGCGGTCGCAGTCGCGGGGGACCGCTAGCTTATTCATAAAGATGCTTAAAATATCACGAATGTTATTGCCATGGAAGCTGGCACAAAATGCCAGTAATCTTTAATTCCACCTTCATTATCTTTGTAAGTGTTTGTCCTACTATAAAAGACGACCTACAATCCTCCATCAGAAGTGATAATGACCCTTAAATACTTTTATCTGGCAACACAATAATACCCTGTCCCAACATTTTATGGGTAATATAAAGATAAGGGGCGGTCATAGTTTTACAGTACACTCTGGACAGTGTCCGTAGTAACGTCCTGCAAAAAACGTTGAAGGATTTCTAAATTTTTCGACTTTTTAGGGTTCCGTAGCCGAATGTCAAAAAATTGGATCCATATAGTTTTGTCAAGTCTGTCTGTCTGCCTGTCTGTCCGTATGTATATCAAAGCCACTTTATACTGTAGCTTTAAGCATCACACTGTTGGAATTTAGTAAGAAGATGTATCATGTTAACCGCTTTACAATTTTACTAAAAACAGACTAAAACCGATAAAAAAAGGGAGTCGTTTATGGATAGGCCTTTTAAAATGACATAGAGGTTCCTCAAACCATTTTCTTCTAAAGTCTAACGTTTGATGGATAGACGCTTCCAAAGTAGTAAAATGGGCGTCAATCCCCCCTCTTCTTAACTAAGCGAGTGTTAATTTTGAAAAAAAAAATCTAGATCATAACAAATACTTTCAACGAAAATTGGTTAAGACGGGATCGATAGTAGTTTTTGAGATATAGCACATTTTTAACAACCGCAAACATAATTTTCTTTTTCATCTAAAAACTGTAAAAAAACAAAGTTGAATTTGCTGTCAACAAAATATTGTGGTATTTTAGTTAAGTGGAAGGAAGTGGATTCCCTAATTTTAGATAAAGTTGGCACGGAACCCTCAGTGCGCGAGTCTGTCTGTGTTATGAAATGGTTAATTTAGATAACAACTGCATTTACGTCACATAAACTCTTCACACACCAAAAAGACATCCAAGCGTAAAGTTTTCGCGATTCGATTAAGACGAATCTAATAATTTCAGATTTGTATGAACGATGTCGCTACGTCGACGCAACACAATCGAGACGTAACGTGAATGTGGCTATTTTTTAATTGTTTGTATTATTCAGATGATGTTAATAAAATGCTGATAAACTGCACGATCCCAATCTAAGCAAAGGTCAAATTATTAAACTTTGGTATTGATTAGTTTAACTTGGCACGTCTTAAACTAAGTAAAAACTTCAAACTATGCAAATTTGAGGTCTTCTTGTGAAAACACATGGCGTGCCAATATGACTCTTAAAACAAAGGATTATCAAGATACAAGATTGCAGCTTTGCAATTTACGAAGCTTTTGGCTGTATGTTACAAGTAGTTTACACTATTATCAATCTTCTTTAGCATCAGCATCTAAAGTTCAGTTCTATGTACCTTCTTAGTATTCACTTTAAGTTCAATTATGTATGTTGACGACCTCCGTGGTGTAGTGGCTAAGCACGCTGGGTTCCGAAGCGTTGTCGCTCCGAGGTCGGGTCAATGTTGAAATCAGAACTTTCTACATTGTCTCGGGTATGGGTGTTGTGGTACCACCGTTTTTTCTGAATTCCATAACACAAGTGTATTAGCATCTTACTTTGGGATCAGAGGTCAAAGGGGCGATATCCAGCTCGAAGGAACAATTCTGGAGGAGAATCTTTGTGGCAATGAAAATAAACTAAGACGAATAGATAATGAATTTTAACTTCAACAACGGGGGTGTACAAATTTGACAGTATAGTAATCTGAGATGGTGCACGAGCGACTCCGACGACGATAATGAGTGGCAAGGCCGCGTCGATGCCGGAGATCTTCGATGACGCCCGAGGGTCTCACCGCTCGTGCGCTAACAGATACAACTTACCTAAATTGAAGTCTATAACCGTAAATCCGAGGTCCCGGGTTCGATTCCCGGTCGGGTCAATGTAGAAATCAGAACTTTCTACATTGTTTCGGGTCTAGGTGTTGTGGTCACCGTTGTTTCTGATTTCCATAAAACAAGTGTATTATTAGCTACTTTCTTTGGGATCAGAGAGTTTTGTGTAGATACAACTTAAAAAGAAGTTTTTAACCGTATTAAAAGCTTTCCTAAAGACTTAACGATCCTTTACCACGACTATAAGCTATATGTATAGGTCAGTCGTAATAACATTTGAGATGACCTTAATTGCGGTAAAGGCACATTTTTAGGGTTCCGTAGCCGAATGGCAAAAAACAAAACTCTTATCTTAGTAGGTAAATGTATCCTGTTAACTACTTTACGATTCTTATACAAAAATATATATAATGATATTTGAGGGGAGGCTTGCATACATCAAACTAAAACGTAAAAAGTGTCAAATCTATGCGCGAGTCTATGTATAAGTCTTTTGAAATGACATCGAATTTCTTAAAACCATTTTCTCTAAAAGAGTAATGTTTAAAATATAGTCACTATAAAGTGGTAAAGTAGGCGTCCCCCCCTCATGTAACTTTTAAACTAAGCGAATGTAAATTTTGAGAAAAATACATGATGTACTCGTAGATCTTGATAAAGACTCAATGAAAATTAGTTTGAACAAGATCGAACTATTACTTTTTGAGCTAGAGCACATTTACAATAATCATACAAATACTGTGAATAACAGAGTTATATTTGCTGTCAACTAAATATTGTGATATTGTGGCTTAGTGGAAGTAAGTGGATCTCTAATTCAGTTTAAGTTGGCACGGAATCCTTAGTATCCGAGTCCGACTCACACTTAGCCGATATAACACATACATATTATTGTTATTTTTTTGCATTCTCAAATATTAGACTTTTAGAGAAAATGGTTATGAAAACCTCGATGTCATTTTAAAAGACCTATGCACGGACACCCTACACCCATAGGGTTGACAAAGAATTTTTAGGTTTTAGTTTCATACCTGGGAGACCTCCCTCCCTCATAAACCTTGTTATTTATTATTTCTTGCATGAAAATCGTGAAGCAGTAAATATAATGAATTAACTTACTTAGTTTCAACTATGTAATACTAATAGTTTCAGAATAAAGTGGCTGTGACATACAGACGGATAGACAGACTTGACGAAACTATTACATATAGCTAGTAATATAATATATAGCTACGGAACCCTAAAAAGGATGGTCTACCTAAAGATAACGACGCTCAGTCAACAGGTAAGGTTACTATGACGATAATTGCAGCTACGCCATTATTATAACAGAAAGCACCGCATCGTCGCATAATTTTACAGTTTGAGTAGCTTACAACCACAAATGAGTCGTCAAATACACCGGGATTAGGTACTGAAAATCGTTCGGAATATGTCGATATTCCCTAGGGAATGCTCGTTATCGGATATTACCTGGCTCATGAATTATGCAGAATCGCCAACGTCGAATCAGTTTTGGGCAACCGTTCGCTTTAAGACTAACGATGGTATAATCTTAGGAGAGAGATTAGGATTGAAAGGTTCTTGGAGATTTGAAATAGATAAAGAAGAAAAGATTTTTAGCTTCGGCTAAGTCAAAATTATTTATACAGTCAAGATTCCCGAACCCTGCTATGAGTACTACGATTATATATAATACATCATGCGCCCATGCAAGAGTCCAGGCTAACATAAGTTTAGGGTGTAACCGTAGATGGGTGACATAATTTCTACATTGCAATGGTAGTTGTTTTGGTCATTACAGTAATTCTGTTATTTGCGAAACCCATACATTGTTTTGGTCATTCCAATAGTCTAACTGGGATTTACTCGAAATGGGGTTGATCCGAGTTTGCCAATTTTATGTACCTGTAAAGATACACATCTGATTTGTGTGTATTTTGTTTTTTCATCTGTTTATTTTTTACCGAATATGTTTGGGAAAGTCGTTGGATGAGTTCTGAATCACTTAACGGTTGCATTCAGAAATGGTAGGGTGTAACCGCACTTAGGCTTTTGTATTATACAGTACATTATATGCTTATGGGACTAATTTCACAATCGCATTCGATGGTAATAATCAGATTGCGGTCAAAACGCGTGACTGACTAGGTGGTTTAGTTCGCGTCTGATTATGAACGCATCCATGACCGGTTTCATGATACAAATTAATAGAAATATGATGACCACTTTATTTATTGTTGTGTTTGAATAGCAAAACTGATAATCTCTATTATATTATGACTCTTTCTTCTTCATTCTCCTGACCATCGTATCATGGTAAAGAAATAAATAAAAAAAGTGAAATGTGTGTTCCTTTTTCTCGTATACAGATGTGTTACACAATTTACTAAGACCTTATAAGAAAACACTGTATTATTAACATTTGATTTTAATAAAATGCAATGGACTATGCGTTTGTCCACTTTGGAAAAATACCTTTCCAAAGTGGACAAATGCATAGTTAGACGTTTAGGATTAACATTATATTTTCGTTATAACAATGCACGCACGTACAATTTTTTATCGTGTAGTAATTTTAATACGATATTTTATATGTCTTTCAATCCTTGAACTTCGCAATAGCTAATCTTTCTAATATACCAAACACAAAATAAATTCGGAATTTTGTAAATAAATATCATGAAACTTGAGACATCCTAACAATCACTTCAAACTAAATTCTTGTGTAGTCTGGCGCATTTCAGTTCCCATTAGCTCAAAAGAACAAAAACTAGTCTAGTTTGAGACGAACTACTCGTTAGTTGAGGGTTCCGTAACATCATGATTTTATTTTGTATGATGATTAAAATCTGAAGAAATAGTCATGTATTCAAAAGTCATCTTGAACTACTTCTTATTTTTTTCAAATTTCATTGGAGTGAGTTTTAGAAAAACATTGGAGATTTTGAGTGTCAGTAAGGTAAAGTTTTTGTTTTAAAAATACTCGATGCTCATATACTATTTCTGAATTTATTTAAAAAATATATCATTTTTACTTATATTGTTCAATCAGACAAATTCCAAAGACTTTACGCTCGTTCACGTTTACAAAATGTACTCGTAATTCGAAATATTCCTATCTTGTATATCTCTACAAAAAATGGTTGCGGAATTCTGACTAAACATATTTAGTTTTGCCCTTCGACTACGGAATCCTAAACAGTTCGACATTCTCCGGTTATCGTCCTGTGATACCCTTTCAACCTTCTAATAACAAAGACTATGACGTACGTTAGTTCGCTAAAATGCTGCACACTCTCAAATAGTAGTGAAAGGAATATCAAGATCAAATAAAAAAAAACTACGTAAATAATATTTAAAACAAAAAATAATTATTAAATACAAATAATACAATTAAAAAAAAACACGAAACCATAATTAATTCAAGTATATGAAAAATACGCTAAAAAAATCAAAAATGCACCATCTCCTCACAACATGCCACTTCCATAAAGCATGTACGCTCGGTGCGCTTTACATCCGTGGTTGACAGACGTGTTTTATTTGTCACACTCAAGTCCTGACTCGATGTTTTTTGTGAGTTACCCGACATTATTTTAATTTTTGTTTCCATTTAATCTGAACTTGCTAACTAAATTTGTTATACCTAGATGTAAGTACGCTTTTTATGTTATGTTAATTTAAACTATTTATGTAATGTAATTTCTCAGTAAGTGAATTATCTGTAATTCTTTTGAGAAATAAAGTTCTTAAACCGTAATAAACTTTATGTAGAAAACTTTAGGAAAGTGATCGATGTAAATGTGTTAGTTGCCTTTTGTATGTTATCGAGTAACCGTGAAAGTAACTCGACTTTAACAAAATGTATCAAACGTAAAGAACTATACAAACTTACCGAATCGTACGGTTTATTGGTAAAGTTTCGATTGGAGATATCAATGCTTGTAACAATGTTAAGAAGGCTATCGATTTGGTAAAAGTTTTGAATAGATAGATAGTTACAAACGATTTATACCTTAAAAAACGGGCCAAGTACGAGTCGGATTCGCGCACTGTGGGTTCCGTGTCTACTTCAACAGAATGAGGGATCCACTTACTTCCACTAAGCCAAAATAGCGCAATATTTTGTTGACAGCAAATAAAGGTACACATAGACTATAGGTATATAGAGGTGTTAAAGTGCCTTTACAATAACGCCACCATGTCGGTCCGAGTACAGGAGCAGAACACGAAGACGATTCCATTGCGGAGAGGTGTGAGACAGGGAGATGTGATATCTCCGAAACTGTTCACAGCGGCATTGGAAGACGCCTTCAAACTTCTGAAATGGGAAGGAATCGGCATCAATGTTAATGGCGAATACATCACACACCTCCGATTTGCCGATGATATAGTCGTTGTATTAAAGACGCTGGACGATCTTGGCACTATGCTCGAAGACCTTGACCGAGTATCCCAACAAGTGGGTCTTAAAATGAACATGGAAAAGACGAAAATTATGTCGAACTCCCTTGTCGTACCCACTCCAGTATCCGTTGGAAACTCAACTCTCGAAGTTGTCGACGAGTACGTCTACCTGGGACAAGTGATCCAATTGGGTAGGTCCAACTTCGAGAAAGAGGTCAATCGTCGAATCCAACTCGGCTGGGCAGCGTTCGGGAAATTGCGCAAGAGTGTCTTCTCATCTCATCTGCCTCAGTGTCTGAAGACGAAAGTCTTTAACCAGTGTGTGTTACCAGTGATGACATACGGATCCGAAACGGTCTCTTACTATGGACCTTATAATGCAGCTCAAAATCACACAACGAGCGATGGAAAGGGCTATGCTGGGTGTTTCTCTACGGGATCGAATCAGAAATGAAGAGATACGTAGAAGAACTAAAGTAAGTAAAGTAAGTAAGTAGAATCAGTAAGCTCAAGTGGCAATGGGCAGGGCACATAGCGCGAAGAACTGATGGCCGTTGGGGCAGGAAAGTTCTAGATTGGAGACCCTTCGACCAGAGACGCAGCGTGGGACGTCCACCAACAAGATGGACAGTCGACCTTATAAAGATCGCAGGATCAAACTGGATGCAGACCGCTAGTGATCGGTCGCTGTGGAAAGCCGTGGGGGAGGCCTATGTTCAGCAGTGGACGACCTTTGGCTGATAATGATAATAATGATGATGAAATAAAGGTAGAGAGATAATCTAAAATAAAGAAGCTGATTTTTTTACTTGACCTTTGTGACTACATAGAATGTAATTTGTACAAATTTTGTTTAAAAATACGTTTGCAGAAACCTCGATGAAGAATTTCAACCATTCCGATCAACATATCCCAAATAATAGGGATTTCTTCAACAATCTATTACCATAAAACAGTCCTTAGCGTTACCCTGATGTCTTCATAACGTAAGATTCCCCTGGGAAATTAGAGGGACTGTCGGGAAAAAAAGTTCCAGTGATAAAAACGCTCTGGGATGAGCCCCGAGGTAGCTGTTTTTCAAATGATTCCGCGGTACCATCGGAGCGAACATGCGGAGCGATGGCGAATGTGTGTAGACTGTTGGTGTAGGTAAGCTTGACGTCATACACCGACTCCAAAAGAATTTGTTTATCCTCAATAGAAGACAAATTCGTTATTTTAAGTTTTTTATAGTCAGTTTTTTAAGCGAAAAAAATTTTAAAATATTTTTTGATATAATGATTTTTAGTTACTCATATCTCAAAACTACTGGACATATTTTAATAAAACTTATACTGAGAGCGTATTGCGATTCAATTTTAGCCGTGTAATTTCTAAGCAGCTCAATTCTGTCTCAGTGTAAACGAATATTATCAATATAATAATATTATTATAGTACTACAATATTACGAATTTATTACGAATTTATGTTGTTTTAGTATAATTAAAATTGTTTTATAATAATATTATAATCACAATACTAATTCTTAATTTGACAGTAAAGCTGAGGCGCTAACCTATCAAAACTGCATCGCCCTATCAATACAATACGCGCCCTGTACCCAAGTTGAGTAGATAATATCACATAAGTCGAATTGAATATCTTTTTTTGAAGTCGGTTAATATGAACATGATCTTTCTGGAGTGCAGTACCTTGTGGTCAACTAGTCTATAGATTGCAATTACTTTGATCCGACTTTACACACATATTTAATTTAATATCATTACATTAAGCATTTGGAAAGAATGGAATTGAATGAGTCACATGCTCATCAGACATCAAGAAAATGCAATTTACCATTTTGTTTATTATTAAAAGCGCTCTTATCTTTCTTTTTTCACAAATGAAAAACATAATAAAAATATAGGAAATATTTTTATTGTTTTAGCTCTGCCTTTTGAAACCGCACCTTTAACCAAATTAAGTGACTTAGGGTATGATAAGTGTGACTTTCAAATTCCGTTTAAGACTTTAAAACTAAATGAGAAACGTTTTTAAATTTTAACAATAACTTTCCTCAACTCATAATAATTAATAAGAGGTTAAAATTTACCAAGCTAAATTTTGTGCACTCATTTCTGCTTTCATCTGGAGCATACAATAACTTACCCAATAAAATACGAAATAGTACGCTTGCTTTCTTATAAATGCGTATGAAGTTACATACAAAAGTCCATCGAAGCTTTGATTTCAACATTTTGAACTATCCGGTAAATAATAGTATGGCAAAACGTTACCGTCCAAATCCATGGTAGTTGAATTCAAACCATCCACAACTTACCCCATTTATGTAGGAATTTCAAATAGAAAAGAGATTTTGGACTAGAGATTACTGAATAAAAGTTACATGGATTGTGGCTATGAAAAGAGCGATTTTTCCTTAAGAGTTAAACTATAATCGTATTTGAGTCAAAATGTGTGCATCTAAAGGAAAGAAAAGTATCGTAGTTCAATAAATAATCTTTACTAATAAAGGCAAAAAAGTCATTGATGTAAAAATGCTGAATTTTTTTTTTAACTATAATTCCTCAACTAGCTTGAAAAGTTGTAGAAAATAAACTTCATAAATCGTTTCGTAATCAAAGATTAACCTAAAAATTTTGGGTTGGCAATCCGCCTCGAGGCGAGTATTACTGGGCACAACACATTTCAGTAGCTTTTACCATGCTAAAAGAAGAAGAACCTTATGCTGTGAGATATACAGGATGTTTTTTTTTGTCAGTGACATCCAACTCAGGGATGATGTATACTTATCCTAAAAAAAACATTAAATTATATGCAAGTTTTATAAAAGAAAACCTCTTCACAATATTCAAAAAAATTTACAAACGAATAGGGAAACTTGCACCCTCGCGCGTAGCTAGCACGTATCTACGAAATGCTACGCCGTAGCTAGTAAGCTACGAAGAGGCTACCTGGTGTTGGTAGTTTTAACTGGATCGCTGTATCGCGTTAATAATTTCATTTTGTGGGGTTATATAATATCTATATAATTGAATAATATTTTTTTTGGCATCAGTATCGTTTGTACAGCCACACCTGAGTCGCTCGTCGCTGACCAAAACAACATTCTGTATAAACTGTTTTCGATAGTGGGCTCTACAAAATGTATATTTATATCTTATCAATTTATCTTGTGTAACTTTTCATAGCTCACACGCAATTTTATGTTCTCTGTTGAGATGCAAGTCAAAAACTGCTTAAACTAAACCGCTAGTTTAATGGCCCACCCATCGCACTATGCTAAGCAAGCGCGATTTTATCTCGTATTTATATGAACTGGCATCCCGCCCGGCCACTAGCCAGAGCTAATGCGTTCGGGAAACGCAATCTACCTTGTCAACTGAACGGTATAGTATGTCAGAATGGTCAACATTGCTTGCTAAGGAGTCATACTAGAAATAGTTCTGTTTAAAATTAAGTTTGCTTTAAAAAAAAGCCTTATAAAAACCGATAGAATGATAAGAGAAGACTGTTGGTTTCGGTAAGCTTGACATTATGCACCGAGTCCAAATGTTTTTGTTTCTTCTAAAAAGAGGGCAAATGCTTTATTTTAAGCTTTTCAGTCAGTCTTTTAAGGCGGTATATTTTTTTTTTTACTAGCATCCCCCCGCAGTTACCCGCGTCATTTGAGATTTGCCTTATAAACCTTCACCTCGTTTACATTGCACATCTCCTTTTAGATTGGTCCATAATCTACTATATTTCCAATAGATATGATGATTTTAATTTAATTATCTTTTTTCCATGTTATTTAAAGGTTTGCCTGATTGATTTAAAATTGAACATAAGTTACCTACTCAAGTAAGGTAAATACCTTTTACACACTGCGCTACTTTTAGCATCGATACAGTAGCGATGCTAACGCGCATTGGTATCAATGCAGTCGCAAAACCCAACCTTTACACACTGCGCAACTTTTAGCATCGATACAGTCGCAATGCTAACGCGTGTTAGTATCGATATAGTCGCGATGCAGAAGCTGGAAATTGACAAATTATGTAATCAATTTTGGTGATTGCATCGATACTAACGTGCCATAGCATCGATGCAGTGGCGCTTCTGCATCGATACTGACGCGCGACCGTCTTAGATTTAGTGTTACTTATACTTTTTGAAGCTTAAAACATTGTGGTTTGTCAACAATCAATTGTTTTTGTCCTTAACTAAAGCAAGTTAACAAAAAACATATTCTTAATAAAAACTACTAATTTTCTTGTGATTATAAAGAGGCTAATAATATGTATGAACGGTCTTGATATAGCTTGATACCTAATCCTGTATCTGTGTTGAACTCAATTTCCTATAACTCGGTTATGGGTCCGGATATCTAAAGGGAGACATGACTTTACAAAGGCGCCGAGGGAGTCTTCGGTAAATGCTGTTAGCTGGATGCAACGTTAATCATCTAGTGGAGTAGACAAGGCAAAAAACAAAGGATGATCGTGCAAGATTGCTTACCAATCAATGTCCTTTATAATCAGCTGATAAGTTTAAATTATATTTTTCCAAGGAATTGAAACGATGGATATAACTAATTTACTTTAAAAAATAGACTCTATTTTCGTCGCATATGCGTCTAGACTTAAACTAATTACCGTTGAGGCAACATGATAAATCTGTATTTGAGTATTAATTTATACCTAAATAGAGCTGAGATTTTAATTGCGTGTATAGAAATTGCTCTTGGCTAATAAATACAGACTTGTGCACGTCGTAAATGTACGCTTACAATAAAATTTTTTGACTTTACCCTTTCTTTGCCTTTTATGAAATGTTATCCTTTCAGACAACATTTGCAATATCATTTTCCTATGGGAGCGGGTCGTTGAAATCTTAGAAATGAGCACTTACCGGTAAATAAATTATGTAAAAAGCTTCTGTGCAAACAATAATATGTGCCGTTTTCAAATCCAAATTATGAATATGGTGAATTGATGGCAATCTCTTACTAAAGGTCTTTGAGATAGGAGCACTATTGAAACATAATTAGCGAAAACTCCCATTTTAAATTGTTTCCAAAGTCAAAATAAGATATTCCTAAATTGTATTCTGACTTTTAACTTAAATTATTTTTTTGTTAGTCAGACAATTTTATTTATTTAAACTTTACTGCACTGTAAGTTGTACAATTTGTGAACTTTATACCTTGAGGCATTCTCTACCAGTCAACAGCTTGGGAATGCAGAGAGTCTAGTCAGTGGCGGAACATTAACAATAATTGAGAGTAGTACAAAAAATAAGAATTATCATAACGTAACAACATAAAAATACATACGACCATAAAACAAATAAATAAAAATAGATATATGAAGGACTAATAAACATAAATAGAATACACGTATTTATGTGAATACGAAATTATGAATAAAGATATTGACGACATCCAAAGCGACCCAAGTGAAAGATAATGGTAGTTAGTTCTGTAGTGAGCCAAGGTTAAGATATTTTGTTAAAAATATGTACAATTGTAAAAACTTAAGCACTGGTTTCAATTTACGAGCATTAATTGTGTACTATCGCTCAAGAAAACAGCCCTAGGAATATCAAAATCTTTTGACCCCTTACACAATGCAATTTTAACAGCGATGCAGTTGCGATACTGTCGCGATGCAGCATCGATGCAGTCGCAAATGGTCCACCGTTGACTAAATTTTTACCATTAATATAGTACTGTGTTGCTATATTGCATCAATGGTAAATGTTGCAGTGTGTAAGGGGTCAAAAACATAACCCTGTTTTTGAAAAGATTTAAGTACATTTTTTCAGTTTTTCGACATTGCTTATCTATAGTTGCTCTCGCCTTAGCTACTTTACAAAAAATCAGTGTCTCGGTTTTGTGATTTAAGTACCATTAATATTATCCTTACGCGATCGTCTGGTTGGATAAATAATATTGAGACTAATTAAACCCCTATCGGCTTCAGACACAGACTAATTGGCTTAACACCTTATCCAAGTGTAAACATGTCTGTTAATTACATTTAAGATATTAAAAGATTTAAGAGCAAAATGGTCTTTTGCGGCTTCGCATTTGCACAATATGAATGTAATGAAATTTGTAAAAAACATTCGATTTAGCATCAAAACCTTACATGGTAAAATACACAAAAAAATGCATTTTCAATAAAAAATATTGATAAGGATGTGCGTTCTGTACGCACATCCTTATCAATATTTATCATTCAGGTAATCGAGTCACTGAAATTAAACTAATTCAAAAATATTCAGATAAAAATACATCATGAAAGTTTGATTCTATTTCAATTGTGCCAAAACTTTTCTCGATGGAAGTAAAAAATACGCTTCCAATTACAGTTTTCCCTACAACTAGTGTTGGCATGATGGGCTTTGGCAATCAATCGATTATTATCACAATAGACAAAAACTTAATCGATTCCTCTTTTGTTTATCTAGGTGTTTTAATTTATAATAACGTTTGAAATATAAAATTCACTTGAAAAATGCAACTGTGTCAGACGAGGAATCGAACCCCGTATCTTACGCTATCCGGGCAGGCATACGCCCGGATAGCGTTAGGTTGCCCGGATGCCGCTCGGCCATCGACATAAGCCTGTTGAATCTTACAAATGCTTTCTTTTACACGTAGGATGCGTGACCTCCATTAATTTTGCAATTGCTCTCACAATAATTTTTCGAGTGCATTTTACATTATTAAGTTTGAATAGTGACAAAAATATTGATCGTGACGTCAAGCACCAAACCAACGCAGGCAGGATGAAATGGAGACAGGTCACCGCAACAACATACAATCCACGGCCGCCCTTACGATTAAAGTAACAAATCAGTTTTAAGACCTGCTATACTATACGGATCAGAATGCTGGGCTGCTAAAAAGACCAAGGAGGAGAGAATGGATGTAGCAGAGATAAGAATGTTGAGATGGATGTGTGTGTGTGTGTGTATGTGTTACAAGAATGGATTAGATAAGGAAGGTACGTACGAGGAAGTCTGAAAGTGGCACCGGTAACCAAGAAGATGGTCGCAAATCGTCTGTCTTGGTACGATCATCTAATGAGGATGGAAAAAAGTCATGTAATAAACCGAGTGATAAGTATGAATGTGGGCGTCTGAAAAGGAAGAGGTCGAAAAAGGGATATATGAACTGTATGAAGCAAGATATGAGTGTGCAAGGACTGGTTGGTTCAGTGACGAGTGCTGATAGAATAGCGTGGAAGAGAAAAACATACTGCGCCGACCCCAGTTAAAATGGGAAAAGGGCAAGAGGATGATGATGTACAGTGACAAAACACTATGAAAGCAAAAATATTTTACTTTTTACTTTAACTTTGGTGTAGAGTAAATGTGCAGTAAGAATATTTTAATTAAAAATATATACTTTTATTTCAGGTACTAAGAGCCCCATATCGAACATAAATTTAAATTACTGAAATAATTTATATACTACATTGAAATTACAAATTATAACATAACAAAAAGTTGTATTTCATCAATATTGAAATATAATTATATAACTTAATTAGTTAAAAAAAGTATCGCTCAGTGAATTGTTATTACCAAGTAAATTAAATTCAATTCAATTAAGTTAATCTAAGTACTGTAAAACAATGAAAATACTCTATATCAATTTACTTAGAAGCAGTATGTTTTTATTATTTTTAGTAAGGTATACTGTGTGCAAACAATAATAATCCACGAGATAGTCAAAATCATAACAAAAAGTATTTTTTAGTGAAGAAAATATTTTATGCAATTGCCAACATTTATTTGCCACCAATTTACAAAAAACCCGTCGCGTAAAAGCTCATACAGAATGTTCCAAGAGTATCGATTTTCGAATTGAAAGCATCGATATACTGCATCATTACGGGCACCACTAGCCCAAAAAAAACTATCAGATGCTGACATTAGCCGGCGGAGCATTAATGTTTTATGCGACGTGTTTGTTGTGTTCACAAAAAAAACATGGCCGCCATTCGGTGGGACACGAATATTTTCAGCGTTTTCCGTCCGAAAGATATTAGGGTCGGCTTACGGTATTTTGGGCAATGATACCTGATGAAAATTGTTTGTGGAAAATTGCATTGAATTTTTATAGTTATTTATTAAATTTGTAGATCTTTTGGATTAAAATGCCTTGACTCTTTTGATGAAATGAATGTTATTTATTGTTCAGGCTACCTGCTCAGCTGTTTAATTAAATGTCACGTAATATTGACTTAAAGTGACTCAGCTTGGCTCATGAGCCGTAATATTGTATGAAAATCCATTACACCTCGAGAGCTGTAATAAGATTTGAATTTGGAATACAAGCGAATGTTTCCCCTGCGCCATCACTGTCATCCAGCGAAGAAGAGTAGCATTGTATTGAGAATATTATTACTCGTATTCATATCATTGAAGTATTAATTTAATATTGACAATATTCGTTTATACTGAATGGGTATTGAACTGCCTGGAAATTGAACGCTTAATTAAGGTAGATCGCAATAATACTTCTAGAGTGCAAAGACATTACTACAATCAATAGCGTACTTACAAATACAAGTCAAGAAATTTCTTCCTGGCTCAGTAAACTTTATCCAGAAATAAACTTCTCCAAAATAATAAAAAAAAAACACTGAAGACCGTTGAACTTCACCTTTGAGAACATACATTATTCTGAGTCCAAAGTTAGTAGTTAATGTACAGACACAACGGTGGTATCACAATTCCCAGAACCGAGACAATATAGACAATTTTGATTTCTATATTGACCCGACCGGGAATTGAACTCGGGACCTCTAAACGGCGATGCCCAGCATGAAACCCTGCATACTTAGCCACTACACCACGGAGGTCGCCCATACAAGTCAGAGATGAGAAGAGAAGACAAAAAGTAGGTTTACTGTCAGAGACAAGTATAGAAAAAACTTACTTCATAAATTATGGCCTATATGGGGCCAGAACATATCTCCTCCATCTTTTGGGCCCTACTCGCGCTTCGAGACAAGACACAGACAATTTGGCAAGCGCTGAGAAGAAACGCCGGATCAAACTCAGTCACCACTAGCTGCCACAAAAATGATACAAATCAAAATAAACAGGTAGGTACATCAGTTTGGTGCAGGCTGGACTGTCCATACATTCTCGTCATTAAGAAAGTCTTGAATTTTATAACAGCCCTTCGACATTAGGGTAGTTCTGACAAGTAACTTAAATTTATAAATAGGTAGTTCGATAACATTATTAGGTATATTATAGAAAAATTTTACACAATTTCCCAGGAATGAATTCATTGTTTTAGGTAACCTGAAGTTTCGAATGTTAAGTTTGTTTTTATTTCGTGTGTTAAACGAATGTATGTCACATTATTTCGTGAAAAAATGTTTGCACGTACATGATATTATCAAATTTGTATTGAGAAGCAACAGTGAGGATGTAAATTTCCTTAAAGAATTCGGTCAGGGATTCGCGGGAACTAAATTAGTAAATGGCACGAATGGCTCTTTTCTGTAAAATAAAGATGGTATCGATGTCCGCAGCAGAACCCCACAAGAGGAGACCATAAGACATTATACTATGAAAGTAACTAAAATACACAAGTCGTGCTGTTTCAACATCCGTCAAATGTCTATTTTTTTTTAACCGCAAAGGCAGCTGAAGCGAGTCTCCCAACCAAAGCGTCAACATGTGTGCGATTTCGAAACCAGTGCAATGCCCAAAAAAACAGTGGATAGATCTAATTTTTCACCGATGAGTAGAATTTCTGTGGTAGCTTGCTTCACATTAGGCACGGTAAATTTAATACATTTAGTCATTTCTGTATTAAGAAGCAAGTTATTGCTAGTGAACCAAATTAATACCTTTGAGAGAGTTCTGCTAACATTGTCGAATGATTTTTCTCCTCTTCTTGATTTGAAAATTAAAGAAGTATCATCAGCAAACACAACTATCTTACAGGAGTCCTTTGAATAAAAAGGAAGGTCATTAATATAGGTCATAAACAGCAAAGGTCCCGATATTGAGCCCTAGGGCACTCCTATTTGCTGCGGGGCACCTGAGGAGTTAATGCCATTAACGTTTACTGTCTGTAGTCTGTTTGAAGCACGTAACGTAACGGGAACAGCAACGCCTCGAATGGTATCGGCACCCCTCGATAGCGAACGCCTCGTCTCGGATAATGTTTGCTACAACTTATGACAGTTCTTCTTGTGAATGACAGCCCGTTTGACAGGTTGGACGGATAGTCGTCAACCAGCAGGTGGCGTGCCGTAAGCATGTTACAACGCATGCGCCGCTGGTCGAGAGTGGATCCCGAGTTGGTTTCGTTCCGAGGTGGTGACGTTGAGAAATTGATAGATGTGATTCGAAGTATGGAGTTTCATACAAACAATACTAAACGCCTCGAGTTGATACGATGCGTCACCGTGACGGACCTAAACTGTTGGAGTTGCCAACACGGTTTTGTGGGCAAGGTGTCATAGTTGTCAATACATAGAATATTTTTTGCATGACACGTTCCTAGCATGGGCATAGGTGTAGTGGGAAAAACCCTTAAATAATAAATCTCGCGTTCCAATTTACCAAACTTGACAAGCGTGACTCTCCGCTTTCGTGAGCGATTAACGACATGCGTTGGAGAGATAAGAAAACGCTACCGTGGTATAGGGGTGACGTTGGGGTAATAGTATTAGCCGAATGCAAAAAGGAGGACTTTGTTTTTCGATTCTAATATATTCACTTCTCATCTAGGTCAA
Source organism: Pyrausta purpuralis (assembly GCA_963924145.1). NCBI lineage: Eukaryota > Metazoa > Arthropoda > Insecta > Lepidoptera > Crambidae > Pyrausta > Pyrausta purpuralis. The sequence continues at coordinate 22,289,827 of OZ001657.1, forward strand.
AGTTCAGTTTATCGGCCTGAATCATTGGAAATAAATATTTACTTAAAGCTTGCATGAATACTTAACTAATTTTTAACCGACTTCAAAAAAGGAGGAGGTTATCAATTCGACTGTATGTTTTTTTTTTTATCATTATTTTTTTTTGTATGTATGTTACCTCATATCTCAGTCGTTTGTCGACCGAATCGAAAAGTTTTTTCGCCTACTTAGAGGGTGTACTTTCTAGTTGGTCCCATTTTTTCCATTTTGGGATCTGATGATGGGATCTTGGTGTAATCGAGGGAAACCCTCAAATTTTAAAGGCACGTATAGTATTTCTTTACTAGAATCTTAATGTTGACGTGTTGTTACGTCTGATAGTCAACATCTTGTGGGGCTGAGTTGATGGTACTCCTTAACGCTTAGGAGTTCAGTTATTGTAATGACGAAACTTATGATAGCTAATTTGTAGCTTCTTAAAAAATTTAATCATAAGGTGCAACTCCCCCCCCCCCCTCTTATGTAATCACTAAAAATGAAGAAATAAAATAAACTTTAAAAAAAAGTAAAAACCGACTTCAAAACCAAAATGCACTAAGAAGTCTTAAATAAAGTCTTCACCATTGAATGGAAAGGAATCCGTTTTAGGCAAACAATTTCTTTTTGGAGTCGGTGCCATCACTTTGACCATCAAGCATCAACTATCACAGCACCGACTCCAAAAAGAAATTGTATGCCTAAAACGGATTCCTTTCCATTCAATGGTGAAGACTTTATTTAAGACTTTTTAGTGCATTTTGGTTTTGAAGTCGGTTTTTACTTTTTTTTAAAGTTTATTTTTACTAAAACTAATTCTAAGAACTACCTTATTTTGAAGATAATAATTTTTCACAAACATTGTGTTCAATTTAATACACTTACGCTAAAAATATCATGTTGATGAAAATTCTGTAATCGTACTTTTTAAAATCGGTGGTATACAATCTAGTTGAAATAAAATAAATGCGATGTTTAAAATAATACCTTAATAACAAACCAAACAATATCATACAAAAATAAACCACATATTAAAACATATCTCTTTGCTACGCAAAAACTGAGCAATTTTAATTAAGACCTGTAATTATAAACAGGGCGAGCAATTTAATTTTGTTTAATCAGATTTCCAACGTAAAATCGGATTGGAAATTTAATTACAAATTGCAAAACGACTAGGTACCGCTTCCAATTTCCTGTCATGTCTAGAGCGAACGATAAACGATTATTTAATAGAAGTTTCTAAAACAAGACGTTTATAAAATGTTTAAAATTAAGGCGACAAATTAACCCTTTTTCTAAGAAAATCTACTTAAAGTCTATTTTACCAACGTCAAAATAAGGAATATTCGTCAAATACAATACAGAACGCCTAATTCGAAAATACACTTATTTATCAGCAAACATTTACGTAAATTTCATTTTTTAAATCGGTCCTATGGTGTAAATTTTTCGGTCGAATAATTTATTACATTTAATAATACAAAAAACAAGTGTTTAAAGTGCTCTATATTTATTCATAAAATCGGTTTTTAACGAAAGGAAATCTCCGTTTATTTTTTTTCATTATATCTGTAGAGGAATACCACTACGGACATTATGAAAAAATATATAGTCATAAGGGTTATGTTGTTATTCTGTTTGAGGCGCCTAAATAAATATCATTCACTATTTTATTATTTTCGTATCGCAATATACTGATGATTCGATGAGCGATGGAGAGGGCCATGCACGTTTTTTCTCAGCGAGATCGATTCCGAAATAAGGAGGCACATAGAAGAACTAACGTGACAGACATAGCATAGCCAAAAAAGTCTAAAATGAACTCTTCACTCTTTTAAAAGGAAAGGACTCCATTTTAGGCGAACAATTTCTTTTTGCAAGCAGTGCCTTGATATATGATCCTTGAAATGGCCAAAGCGATAGCACCGACTCCAAAAATAAATTGTTTACTTAAAATGGAGTCCTGTACTTTCAAGAGTGAAGAGTTTATTTTGTGTATTTTGGTTTTGAAGTCGGGTTTAACTTTTTATTAAGTTGTTATTTTTTGAGTGATTACAGAAGGGGTTGCATTTCTTGACTCTGTTCTTTAATTAGCTACAAATTAACTATTATAAACTTTGTTCTTAAAATCACTGAACTCCTAAGCTTTTAGAAGTTCCATTATCATCTCAGCTCCACAAAATGTTGACTTTCAGGCGCAAAAACAAGTATTCATTAAAATTCTAGTAATACGCTAAACGTGCCTTTTAAATTCTAGGTATACCCTCGATTGCACCAATAACCCATCATCAGATCATAATTAATCATTTCTTTTTATCCAATCTCTCGTCCTACCTCTTCTCGACTACGCCGACGTGTGTTGTACGAATATCAGTGAAGCCTTACTCAATAAACTTGATCGTCTCCTCAACTACGGTATTCGTTTCATCTTCGGTCACCGTAAGTACGACCACATTTCTGCCTACTGTTCCGAGCTTCCAGAAGTCGACTAGACCCGGGATCCAATCCCGGGCTGACTGCGTAGCAACCAGCTATTTTTGAATCACTCGCATTAAGATGGCGTGTGTTAAATTCACTAATGTTCAATTTTTTAATTTAAATTAGTCTAGTTCCAAACAGGAGTGATTTAAAACCACATACTGAATTTTGTGATTACTGACGTATATACGAGTATTTCGTGTCATTTCCATTGAGTTTTAATAAATTTTCTAACAAAAGTCACACGCTATAACCAAGCGAGTGATTTGAAAATAGGGTTTCTGACCACTACACCAACGGCTTACAAAAGTTTTTTTTGTAAGTTGATGCAATAAAAAATCCTAATTTTCAACGACGAGATCGCGGAAGACCAGGGGGCCAATTCTCGTGAAGTAGTACTTTTTCCGTGTGGTAATTCGTATACGAAGTTCACAATTCTATTGTAAAAGTTCGAGTGATACATAAAACTGCTATTCTCATGCACCGATAGAACATTTCACGTTCGAATTTCATTACGACGTTCCATTGCAGAGAACGTACGGGCGTTTTTAAAAACGCCGATATAAAGTATATTTAAGTCCATCTAAAAATTTTAATTTTGATAAAATTAGACAATAAATCTATTTGTTTGTTTAATTTGATGTATATATTCACAAAACTATACATATTATTAAAATATAATAACGGTAGATCAATTATTAAAATTTCATTATTCATGCAGAGCATGAAATGAAACGCAGCGAGGCGCCATATTACCTTACTCTATGGCCCTAAATGTCAATTTGTCAATGTGTGTGTGTGTCAAAATTGTTCCAAATATCGATTTTTCAGTGACGGAGAAAATTTATTTGTTTTCTCAAATTTTGCCTAAAATATGAATTACAATGCTAAATACAAACAAAATCTAGATATTTTCTAAGGTTGGTATGACGCTGTTTGTTTAATAATTTGCTTTTTTTATTTACATAACTACAAGAAAGAGGCATCCAATTATAGTAGTAATAGGTTCAGTTTAACTAACATCACAGATATTAGTGCACCTTCTTAATGTTGGGCCTGGATAAAGTTTTTAACATCCTTTGTAGATATGTAGTGTTCTTACAAAACAAACTATTTTTATTTACAGATAGTCTAGATTATGTTGTAGCAGGGAGAATATTTAGTTGCCAATGTAATGCAATAAAAGACTGGTTAAAATACATGGGAATACTTGAATACCTTAATTCTCTGATATCTAGGTAAGTACCTTATTACCTAGACACATACATAATGATAGTTTTATTTTCATAATTTATAAATCAAACCATCAGATTTTCCATAATTTAAATCTATGTGTGTTATAGTATTGCCTATAGTTACCTTATTATAAACAAATAGTACATTAGCAATCTGTTCTATGAGTGCTTGAATGTGTTCAAATATAGTTTATGAATTCCACCTACAAGTATCTAAAATAATCATTATTATTCCAGAAAAGAGATACCTACTAAGCTAAAAAAAATATGTTCAAGTTTTGTTTTTATTTTGTGTGTAGTAGGTAACTTTCTGCGATATTTATGTTGGTTGTTGTTTTTTACAGAAGCAAGCAGTACAACAAATTATAATAATCCAAAAGGACGGAGCACCAAATGAAGGGATTTTAAATACTCCTGGAAACACAACGGCATGCATTTCACAACAAAATAAATGATTAGTTAGAAATGTAAGGGAGTTGGATTAAAGGATGGAAATTTTCCTGATATGACTAATGGCTTCAATTTTTTTTTTAACAATAACATTATTGCTTCTTAAATGTTTTGTGTTTTGACTGATGTATGAAGAAAATAAAACCACTTGCTAAGTTGGTATTTTTTATTTGTATGAAATTTATTTATTTATACTGTTTAATCTTCCTAAGTCATTGACATAAGGAAATTTAAATTCAGGATTGTTTTCAATTGTTACAAGATGATTCCCGATCCTAGTCTGCCCCACATATTTACTTAGTTCTGTAATAGTAGACTTATGCACTAAACCATATACTCACTGTGTGTGACTTATGTAACCCCACTGTATTCACTAAATTACACATTCTCTTCCTCATATTATGTTCAATACATCATAATTCATACACCTATCTAGGTGTCAAACCTATTTAATATTTGTTATGGAAATGCCGGAAGTATCCACCATGTTGAATGTAACTTGGCTATGATATAAGAATATTTTGGATTAATCTTTAGATTATATTATTATTGTAATAATATTTTATTAATTGTAAATTAATTATTTAAAGATTATTGGGACACTTATTAGATTTTTATGTTTGCTGTATAACAAATGTTCATTTTGCCGCCAAAAGGAAGTTGACTCTGATTGGTTGGTGGAGGTTAGATTTATTTTAAATATTGTAACTATTAAAATAATAATCTAAAAGGCTTACTAAATTCATTACGATGAATAACTAAATAATTAATGAATTTATATATTTAATTAGCAGATTGTTTATCCCTACAAATAAATATTATAGTAAATGTTTATATATGGAAACGGATGTCGTCCCCACTGTTTTCCTACCGTTGTTAAGGGTTTTGATTTGTATAAAAGCGAGCTGTATGCCAGAATATACTCGCTGTTTGTACTTACTCTCACTTTGTGCCCTATCTTTGTGCTATTTTGTTGGAATAAAACTATTGGAGAAGAACTTGGAGATTTGTACTACGTGTTTATTATTCAAGCACCCCACACGCGGTCACACCTCAGAAGTGGGATGTGCGAAAATCACGGGCCTTACGCTGCCGGCTCTGACCAAGGAAGATTCAAGGACCAAGAAAACTGCTAAGATTTGGAAGACATGAGAGAAAGGCATCGTCGAGTGACACGTGCTTACGCGGAAGACATCCCCAAATTTCATCGAGAAGAAAGTACGTGTAACATCACAAATTGACTGCTCAAAATCAACCAGCTGCGTGAACTCTGTGGATACTAATCTATTGATCATTGTTTGAAAATGTACAAGTAGAAGCCACGACGGCATTGCGAAAATCAACTTGGAGAAGAGGCAACATCACAAAGTGACTGCTCAAAATCAACCAGCTGCGTGAACTCTTCGGATACTTTCCTATTTATCATTGCTCGAAAACTACAAGTACAAGCCACGACGGCATTGTGAAAATCAACTTGGAGAAGAGGAAACTCTGAAAGAAAGAACCAGTGCAACATGACCAACGGCAACGATACTGCAGCAACCAGGAGTGAGGCGGTGCTACATCCGTCGACGGGTCAGCCAGAGATGCGAGTCTGCCGTACTCAACGACGCGACACCAACCAGCGCAGCGCTCCAGCGGCCACGTATGCATCGATTGATGGTTCGCAGCATCCAGTTCAACGCATCAGCCGCTCCAGCCACCTCAAGGTGAGTCGCATTATGTTTACTCCTAAGTGACGTATTTAGACTAAATAGGTCAAACCATTAAATACTAAAATTTGCCATCGACCAGTGCAATACGGAGCTTTCGAGATGCTCACACGCAATCGCTAGGTGGATCACACATAGTTTTACACATAGACAACGTTTGATCGAAAATAACGCATACATTACGATTACGCTGATAAAGATCTTATTGTTAGGTAACCTATTACCAAATTATTCTGGTGAAAGCTTAGCGACGGGGAGGTAGACAGAAATAATCCAATCAATCTAGACGAAAGTTAATTGAGTAAGTTAGTAAGGTTATTATTTTGAACGGTGATTATACTTTTGTTAGTGCGTGTAAAAGGGGGTAGTTAGTGATGAATTGTTAAACCTAATAACTTCGTTCTGGGTGAAACAATAACTATGTGTACGTATATTTTACGAGTACCGTTTACAACAGATTTGATTTAACTGTAAGTAAAACCACGCATACAATATATTTTTTATTGCAGTATGAAAAATTTACAACATAATGCAATAAATATAGTTGTTTAATGAGGAATCAACGGTTCGGGTTTCTTTTTTCCTCCGTTGAGAATATTTTCTTTCTTCAACCTTAAACAAAAGAACATTGATATTAGTGTTTAAACATTTACATCGGAGCAGTAGTAATAGAAGTTTAATTTATTGGAGTATATTAGTATTAGCTACAGTATTTCAAATATTCCTAAATAAATCGTTGGCTATGTTACCTACGTAAACTCTGTGTGATCTAAATAAACTGATTTCTGTGTCACATACGGATAATGATTGTCTGTGTAAGCAGCAGTGTCTATGTGACCTATGCAGCTACGTTAAGTATTGTATGTATGAATGACGTAAGGCAATGCTGGTGTGAAATGTGACCTACATAAATTATGTCTGTTTGAGTAGCAGTATCTGTGTGGCCTACGTGAAGTACTGTGTGAACTACGTAGAGCAATGCTGTGTGAGATACGTAAATTGTCTGTGTGAGAAGCAGTATCTGTGTGGCCTACGTAAAGTACTGTGTGAACTACGTAGAGTAATGCTGTGTGAGCTACGTAAATTGTCTGTGTGAGTAGCAGTATCATGTTTTAATGCAAATAAAGATTTTGATTGATTTTATTGATTGATTGATTGATTGATTGTGGCCTACGTGAAGTACTGTGTGAACTACGTAGAACAATGCTGTGTGAGCTACGTAAATTGTCTGTGTGTGTAGCAGTATCTGTGTGGCCTACTTGAAGTACTGTGTGAACTACGTAGAGCAATGCTGTGTGAGCCACGTAAATTGTCTGTGTGAGAAGCAGTGTCTGTGTGGCCTACGTGAAGTAATATCTGTGTGAACTACGTAGATCAATGCTATGAGAACAACATAAAGTATTGCCTGTGTGACCTACGTAAAGCATTGCTGTGTGAGCTACATAAAGCAAACATGTGTGATGAAAATTATGGTCTGTCGGATCTAGGTCAAGTAGTGTGTGTGACTTACGTAAAGTTATGTCTGTGTAACTGGTGTCGGCTAATACCCCTTCAGAATTCATTACACATGCTGAAATTTCCTTACTAGAATTTTTTCTTTGTAATGCAAAGTAACAGAATTACCGTGTCCACCAAAGCAAATTATTACCGTGTCCATCAAACAAATTTCTTGTAAGTTTCCAGTATACTTGTTGATTCTGCTCTTTCTCATTTTCAGCACACCAACAACGCAGACTTCCAAAACACCACCAGAGCACCGTGTGACACGGTGGTTGCAGGATGGCCGAGTGTTACAAGATGATTCCCGATCCTAGTCTGCCCCACATATTTACTTAGTTCTGTAATAGTAGACTTATGCACTAAACCATATACTCACTGTGTGTGACTTATGTAACCCCACTGTATTCACTAAATTACACATTCTCTTCCTCATATTATGTTCAATACATCATAATTCATACACCTATCTAGGTGTCAAACCTATTTAATATTTGTTATGGAAATGCCGGAAGTATCCACCATGTTGAATGTAACTTGGCTATGATATAAGAATATTTTGGATTAATCTTTAGATTATATTATTATTGTAATAATATTTTATTAATTGTAAATTAATTATTTAAAGATTATTGGGACACTTATTAGATTTTTATGTTTGCTGTATAACAAATGTTCATTTTGCCGCCAAAAGGAAGTTGACTCTGATTGGTTGGTGGAGGTTAGATTTATTTTAAATATTGTAACTATTAAAATAATAATCTAAAAGGCTTACTAAATTCATTACGATGAATAACTAAATAATTAATGAATTTATATATTTAATTAGCAGATTGTTTATCCCTACAAATAAATATTATAGTAAATGTTTATATATGGAAACGGATGTCGTCCCCACTGTTTTCCTACCGTTGTTAAGGGTTTTGATTTGTATAAAAGCGAGCTGTATGCCAGAATATACTCGCTGTTTGTACTTACTCTCACTTTGTGCCCTATCTTTGTGCTATTTTGTTGGAATAAAACTATTGGAGAAGAACTTGGAGATTTGTACTACGTGTTTATTATTCAAGCACCCCACACGCGGTCACACAATACATAGGGGCAATCCATGTTCATGAGCTTGAACCAGAGTCAAAATATAAAACCAGGGTCTGAGAATGAAGCTGAAGGTGACCGAAGGTACTCCGTAATAAGACAACAAAACCTAATCGAGTTGGGCTCGAAAGATTCGACTTGTAAAGTACTTTGTCTCTAGATAGTTCCAGGGTTTGATAGCTTTTAACATAATATTAAGTCCTATCGAGGTCACCGCTGCCTAACCATGTTAAGAGCTGAAATCGCTTGCACCTTGTGTAGACTTTTGTTTGAACCGACGCCTGTTTCGTGTCTTGTGTGCAAGCGATTTTCCTTTGAAAGTGGTAAGTCGGGAGTGACCACGGTTTTTTGTAAGTCAATTCATATACTCGAAACTTCTCTAAAACGCATTTGATGCGGTTTTCAGAAGTACTCTTCTGAAAACCGCATCAAAATCGGTTTAGCCAAACATGATATAATAGACGGCAAAATAACATTATATATTGGACACATAGAAAACCTTCTTTATTTGAAGTCTACTAAAAATCATTCAAAGTCAATAAAAATTTTCTCAATTTTAGGTTAGGTAATCACTTTGCCCGATTAGAACCTCAATAGTTCGTATACGAATTTTGAAATCTATTGGTCTCCAGCAATCGAAATGTTCGTGTGACGTTCCATCGAATTAGTTCGATTGTGAAGGTCTGAGAATACACAAGCCTTGTTTCCTTCGAAAAAAATTCGAGTGGTGAACTTTTTTCGATCATGCGAGAATCGGCCTCCTGTACTTACTCATAATTTACATAATATTTATTAATTAAGGCAAATTGTAACTCTCTATAAATAAATAAATATAAATATCCTTTGGACATTCCCACACATCGCCTTCTAGTCCCAAAGTAAGCTACTCAAAGCTTGTGTTATGGGTGCCAGACAACGGATATAATACTTAAATACTTTTTGTTTGTAAATACATACTTGATATACATACAAAACACCTCTATACACGTGCAGCCCGTGGACGAGCTATACCCAAACAGCGTACAGAGATGCATTTAGAATGCTGATGAGGCTGCGACGTTATTATAGTGCTTCGAGGAAGCAGGTGTTAAGAGTTTTGCGGCTATTGTGCGGAACCGCATAGCGTCCTTGGTCCACAGGGCACGCGGCAGTACTAACAGTCTTTTGAAGAGTGTCGTGGCGAGGCTGGACGTGGACAGTGCCATCATGCAGCACTGGACACGCTGCCACCTACTCAAAGACAGTAAGAAAATTATTTTAATTTTTAAATAATTTAACGATTTCAATATTGAATTGCAATATACTAACATAGCTTATAATATTACACTTTAGACAGCGGCTGAAATAAAATATTTTGTTTAGTTATTTATTATAAATCATCATGTGAAACAAGCGTAAGATATCCGTGGTAAACATATACCTATAGTAATTGCTAAGGTATAAAACTTTATTGAAGGATGACGTTATACAATACTCTGTACCAAATTGTATGGTACAGAGTGTTGTAAAACGTCATCCTTACCAGTACTCTGTACCAGACTAATATTCAAGTACTGATTTCCTACGTGGTGTAGTGGCTTCGCACTCTGTGTTTCAAGGCGTTGCCCTTCAGATCGATTCCCTTTCAGGTCAAAATGTAGTAATCATAATTTTCAAATCGTGTCGGGTCTGGGTGTTATGGGTTCACATTTGTTTTTCATTTTCATTTTTATTCTTTAGTTTGGAATCAGAGCAGAGTGTGTAATTGGTGATCAAAATTTATTATTATAATTGCTTAAAATTACTCAAGTTGCCCGTGTAAAACCATCCTTATCAAATCAAAAGCGGTGAGCAATCAAGGATGAAGAATTTGTTTTGCTTGGGTTTTCAAAGACGATTAAATGGATGGTATAGTTCCGAAAAAAAATGGGTGTCTCTTTGTCTCGGAAAGTTACAAGTTTTTATTGACGCCGAAGTTCTTCTTAATGATCTTTTATAATAGGAATGGAGCAAATATTGAGTTTGTTTGCAGTCAAGTGGCACATATATCTGTTACACTAAAACTTAATATAAACAAACCTGAAGGGTTTGATTGTTTGAATACATTTAGTCAATACCTAAAAAAAAACTCGGACATTAATAATAATTAATTTTTCGACACTAATCAGATTGATCTTATCCCAAAATGGCTACTTGCCAATGCACTTATGTTATGGAAATCAAACAAAACGGTGGTAACGTAATACCTGGACCTGTGACAATATAGAAAATTATGATTTCTACATCGACCCGACCTGGAATTAGGCCCGGTACCGCGGAGCGGCGTCCCAGCGTGCTTAGCCGCTACACCACTGAGGTCGTCATATATCATCAATCTATACTTAATATTATAAAGCTGAAGAGTTTGTTTGTTTGTTTGTTTATTTGTTTGAACGCGCGAATCTCAAAAACTACTAGCCCGATTTGAAAAATTATTTTTACGTTGGATAGTCCATTTGTCGAGGAAGGCTTTAAACTATATAACATAAAGAAACGACTCATACGACCACAGCAGAAATGAAAAATGTTGCGAAAACGGGAGAAAAATATTCCTTTTGAGAGCTTCCGCTGCATACGCTGCGGAAACCCCTTAAGTTACACAAAAATCATGTATGACAGGATTGTTCAGCATCAAGAGTTCTATAATAAAGTCCGCGACCGCATATGTCTATCTTTTATGGTTGACTTACTACAACCTTTTTATGTTAATAAATTTGTAAAAAAATAATGCATTATTTTTAGAGGTGTATTAAACACACAGGTATTTATTCTTATCAAAATAAATACATTCATCATCACGAACATTTCATTTAGAACCAAGTTGCCCTTTATATCATTTGATTTCAATAAATATCTTAGGAGCTATCACAGTTTTAACATAACTCCGCACCAAAATAATGTTCGCAGCTTAAGTGCAACGTGCGCTTGCGCTAATCTATACTTAATATTATAAAGCTGAAGAGTTTGTTTGTTTGTTTGAACGCGCTAATCTCAAAAAATACTAGCCCGATTTGAAAAAAATTTTTGACGTTGGATAGTCCATTTATCGAGGAAGGCTTTAGGCTATATAACATAAAGATACAACGCATAAGACCACAGCAGAAATGAAAAATGTTGCGAAAACGGGAGAAAGAAATTCCTTTTGAGAGCTTCCGCTGCATACGCTGCGGAAACCGCTTAAGTTACACAAAAATCATGTATGACAGGATTGTTCAGCATTAAGAGTTCTATAATAAAGTCCACGACAGCATATGTCTATCTTTTATGGTTGACTTACTACAACCTTTTTTATGTTAATAAATTTGTAAAAAAATGATGCATTATTTTTAGAGGTGTATTATACACACAGGTATTTATTCTTATCAAAATAAATACATTCATCATCACGAACATTTCATTAAGAACCAAGTTGCCCTTTATATCATTTGATTTCAATAAATATCTTAGGAGCTATCACAGTTTTAACAAAACTCCGCACCAAAATAATGTTCGCAGCTTAAGTACAACGTGCGCTTGCGCTAATCTATACTAATATTATAAAGCTGAAGAGTTTGTTTGTTTGTTTGTTTGTTTGTTTGTTTGTTTGTTTGTTTGTTTGTTTGTTTGTTTGAACGCGCTAATCTCAGAAACTACTGGCCCGATTTGAAAAATTATTTTTATGTTGGATAGTCTATTTATCGAGGAAGGCATTAAGCTATATAACATAACGATACGACTCACAAGACCACAGCAGCAATGAAAAATGTTGCGAAAACGGGAGAAAGATATTCCTTTTGAGAGCTTCCGCTGCGTACGCTGCGGAAACCGCTAAAGTTACACAAAAATCATGTATGACAAGATTGTTCAGCATTAAGAGTTCTATAATAAAGTCCGCGACAGCATAAGTCTATCTTTTATGGTTGACTTACTACAACCTTTTTTATGTTAATAAATTTGTAAAAAAATAATGCATCATTTTTAGAGGTGTATTACACACACAGGTATTTATTCTTATCAAAATAAATACATTCATCATCACGAGCATTTCATTAAGCACAAAGTTGCCCTTTACATTATTTGATTCCAATAAATATCTTAGGAGCTATCACAGTTTTAACATAACTCCGCACCAAAATAATGTTCGCAGCTTAAGTACAACGTGCGCTTGCGCTAATCTATACTTAATATTATAAAGCTGAAGAGTTTGTTTGTTTGTTTGTTTGTTTGTTTGAACGCGCTAATCTCAAAAACTACTGGCCCGATTTGAAAAATTTTTTTTACGTTGGATAGTCCATTTATCGAGGAAGGCTTTAGGTTATATAACATAAAGATACGACTTATAAGACCACAGCAGAAATGAAAAATGTTGCGAAAACGGGAGAAAGATATTCCTTTTGAGAGCTTCCACTGCATACGCTGCGGAAACCGCTTAAGTTACACAAAAATCATGTATGACAGGATTGTTCAGCATTAAAAGTTCTATAATAAAGTCCGCGACAGCATATGTCTATCTTTAATGGTTGACTTACTACAACCTTTTTTATGTTCATAAATTTGTAAAAAAATAATGCATTATTTTTAGAGGTGTATTATACACACAGATATTTATTCTTATTAAAATAAATACATTCATCATCACGAGCATTTCATTTAGAACCAAGTTGCCCTTTATATCATTTGATTTCAATAAATATCTTAGGAGCTATCACAGTTTTTACATAACTCCGCACCAAAATAATGTTCGCAGCTTAAGTACAACGTGCGCTTGCACTAATATATTATAAAGCTGAAGAGTTTGTTTGTTTGAACGCGCTTTTCTCAGGAACTGCTGGACCGATTTGAAAAAATATTTCTGTGTTGGATAGCTTATTTATCAAGAAAGGAGTTAGGATATAAAATATGACGCTGCGACGGGAAGGGAGGGAGCAAACTCAAAACGCGCGGACGAAGTCGCGGGGGACCGCTAGTAATATTATAAAGCTGAAGAGTTTGTTTGTTTGAACGCGCTTATCTCAGGAACTGCTGGACCGATTTGAAAAAATATTTCTGTGTTGGATAGCTTATTTATCGAGAAAGGCTTTAGGATATAAAACATGACGCTGCGACGGGAGGGGAGGGAGCAAACTCAAAACGCGCGGACGAAGTCGCGGGGGACCGCTAGTATATTATAAAAGCTGAAGAGTTTGTTTGTTTAAATGCGCTTATCACAGGAACTGCTGGACGGATTTGAAAAAATATTTTTGTGTTCGATAGCTTATTTATCGAGAAAGGCTTTAGAATATGAAACATGACGCTGCTACGGGAGGGGAGGGAGCAAACTCAAAACGCGCGGACGAAGTCGTGGGGGACCGCTAGTATCAAATAAAAGTGTATATTGCGCCAAAATTTAATTCTGTAACAGCCATTAATGAAGCTAGCTAGTTCCTAGCTCAAAGCATTATCATAGCTATCCAACGCGGCAACGCAGCCAGCATCATAGCCTTCTTGCCGCAAGGAAATGGTTTCGTTTTTGAATAGGTACATTTTAAGTTATTTTTTTATGTTGCATCTCAGTTTTATTTTTTCTTGTTATAAATAAAATATTTAGTGTAAGTAAAAAATAAGATAACTTATCAACTAATGTACTAACTAATCAAAAAGGAACGAGTGACTTGACATAAGTACACGACAAGTGGACAGTCGTCACTGTCAGCAAAGATCTGAAGGACACTGTTGCGGCTGCCGCGAACTCGCCGAAGTAATGAACCAGCTTTTTTACCGACTTAAAAAAAAGGAGGTTATCAATTCGACGTCCCATGTATGTGTTATCATCAGAAGTGGAAAAAGTTTTAGTTGATCTAATAAGGCTTCCTAACACTTGTGCAAAATTTCGTAAGTGCATGTAATGTTTGTCTCAGGATTTCGCGAAGACGAGAAGTCACAGCTAGATGATTATTTTTTACTTCAATCCGGTACAGTTCAACTTAGGTACAATGTAAGTTTTATCAATGTCAGACTATTAGTTTTCGAGATATGAGTAAAAATTAAAAATAATGAAAAAAAAACCGCTTTCAAAAAACTGCCTAAAAGCTTAACACATTCGTACTTGATTTAGGAGAAACAAATTCTTTTGGAATCTGTGCATGATGTCAAGCTTACCGACACCAACAGTCTACACTCAGTTATTTTGCGCATTATGGCCTAGAAAGTGTCGACTACTGCGCACGCAAACATACTCAAGGCACTGCAGTAACGTTGCAGCCCTAACAGTGCCCTGAAGGCATTATTATCCTGTTCGCACAGCATGCGACTTATGGGTATAGTAGACGGGAATTAACCTGGGTACGGTCTACCGATAAAAAAGTAGGAATGCTTATTATTTTATCGTTTTAATATACTGACAAGTTATAAAACATTACCTACGCAAATAAACAAAGTCGTGGCTAACTGCAAAGTTATAATAATATAAAAAGAGTTTATAAACCTTTTTAATAATTGAACTGGCCACTATGGCTTTAGCTGTAGATATGATGTCACATCACTTTTGACAGACACTGAAATATTTCAGATTTTGAGTTTTATTGTGAAAACATAATAATTAATTACAAAATAAGTAAATTGTAGAAAACTCGAAATAGAGGCTTTAAATGTAGTTTCTATAATTCTTTACAGGTAAGATTTTATTAATAGAAAGATGTTATGTATGATTTTATGAGCAGGAAACTGATGTAAATAAATACTATAATTCTTTACAGAAACGCAATATTGCTTTTATTTCAAGTCTATACTATTATAAAACTACATTTTTGCTTCGATTGCAAGTAATATGGAGAAACTGAGATTCGATTTCGAAGTTAAACCTACCGAAGATGGAAAATCGAATGTTTTATGCATAACCTCAATAGCTACAACTAGTGGGCAGATATATGAAATACCGAATGAATATCAACCTGCAAATTTGCACACTCAAATAACAAGCACTTCCAACTATACCAAAGTTAAGAAAACACTGATAAAGAGATACCAAAAAAGGAGAATATGGATAACATTGACAGATAATATTTCAAAAACATACTTAGATGAAGAAAATAATTTACAGTTTATGGATATTTACCTAGAAGAAATGTTTGAAGATGCAAAGGAAGGCACTTCGAATTATTCCAGTCAACATCTTAATAAATTGTTGGAGAAGTTGCTTGAGGAAAAAGAAAATAAGTCATGCGCAGTCCAAAATTTAGGAACAGTCGCAAAGGATTTTATACTTCAAAAATTTACAGGAAAAAACTCAAATGCCCACAGTGGATAAAGGATTTTAACAAAGAATGTGAACGTTTTCGACTCGTAGAGGACCAAAAGAAAATTGAAATATTGAAAAACTTTTTGGAATACTCTGCTGTAGATTGGTATAGCTGCATGTTGATAAAGCATACAGTGGAGTCTAAATGGGACATATGGGAAAATAACTTTTGTGAGACATTTGCAACCAAGGGATGGTCACCAATTAAATACGCCCTTGCTTTTAAGTATCAAACAGGATCATTACTTGATTATGCTTTAAAAAAAGAAAAACTACTATTGGAAGTAAGGAAAACAATTGATACTGGAACACTTATTGACCTTATTGTATTTGGCTTACCTAATTATGTAGCAGATAAAATTGATAGAGAGACTTTACAAGAAACGGAAACTCTGTACAATGAAATTGGAAAACTAGAATACCTTGTTAAAAAGAATAAATATGATAACAAAATTATAAATCCAGATGCAAATACAAAAAAATATGAAGAAAAAAAGCCATGTCCGATTTGTATCGCTGACAAAAAGGGGAAACGTTATCATCTTGAAGAAAATTGTTGGTTTAAAAGGGACAAACAAAAAGCTGTTGTAAAGACTGTAAACAACTCGGAATTAGAAGTGGAATTAAATGAAAAGAATCCAAAAAACTAGAAGTACCACCATTAATAAGGGTAAGTTTGCTATTGAATGATACTTTAAATGTTTCTGGAATTTATGACTCCGGTTCTAATGTATCACTGATAAATGCAAAATTACTAAAAATACAACAGAAAGATGATAACTTGAACATGCAAAAAGTAAATCTAAAAACTATTAATGGTGAGAATGAAACAAATGGCATGGTAACTTTGAAAATAAAGATATATAATAGGGAAGAAATAATGGATGTTTTTATCATAGATAATAAAAACTTCAATTATGATTTTTTGATTGGTCTGGATTGCATCAAGAAATTCAAATTAATTCAAACTGAAGATTTAAAGATAATGCAATCTAACAGTTTAACAAATGATACTTTAAATACAGCGAATGTCGTAATTCCTGATGAACTAGGTGACAAAAATAAAAAAAGATTGTTCTCGAACACAGACGAAGAAATAACAAAATTTGAATATGAAAGAGAATGTGAAATAAATTTTAATGAACATATTGAGACAGAAAACTTTTTGATGGAAATAAATCATTTAGATTTATGTCAGAAATCAGAAATAAATAACTTAGTCGAAAAATATAAATCAGTATTTGCTAAAGATAAATATGATATTGGTACTGTTCGTGATTATGAGGCGCATATTGACCTAATGGTGGATAAATATTGTTGTAAACGACCATATCGATGTTCATTTGAAGACAGAAGAGAAATAGAGAGTCAAATATCAAAATTACTTGAGAAAGGATTAATTGAGGAGTCTTATAGCCCGTTCGCAGCTCCAGTAACGCTAGCATATAAAAAAGAAGATGATAAAAAAACAAGATTATGTATAGACTTCAGAGAATTAAACCAAATAGTTGTTCCTCAATCTCAACCGTTTCCATTAATAGAAGATTTTATGATCAAAACAATTATGATTTTTTGATTGGTCTGGATTGCATCAAGAAATTCAAATTAATTCAAACTGAAGATTTAAAGATAATGCAATCTAACAGTTTAACAAATGATACTTTAAATACAGCGAATGTCGTAATTCCTGATGAACTAGGTGACAAAAATAAAAAAAGATTGTTCTCGAACACAGACGAAGAAATAACAAAATTTGAATATGAAAGAGAATGTGAAATAAATTTTAATGAACATATTGAGACAGAAAACTTTTTGATGGAAATAAATCATTTAGATTTATGTCAGAAATCAGAAATAAATAACTTAGTCGAAAAATATAAATCAGTATTTGCTAAAGATAAATATGATATTGGTACTGTTCGTGATTATGAGGCGCATATTGACCTAATGGTGGATAAATATTGTTGTAAACGACCATATCGATGTTCATTTGAAGACAGAAGAGAAATAGAGAGTCAAATATCAAAATTACTTGAGAAAGGATTAATTGAGGAGTCTTATAGCCCGTTCGCAGCTCCAGTAACGCTAGCATATAAAAAAGAAGATGATAAAAAAACAAGATTATGTATAGACTTCAGAGAATTAAACCAAATAGTTGTTCCTCAATCTCAACCGTTTCCATTATTAGAAGATTTGATGATCAAAACTGTAAACTGCAAATATTTTTCAACTTTAGATATAAATTCAGCATTTTGGTCCATACCGTTGAAAATTCAAGATAAACACAAAACTGCTTTTGTTACTCAAGAGGGACATTACCAATGGACATGCCTACCGTTTGGATTGAAGACTGCTCCATCAATTTTTCAAAGAATTTTGAGTAATATCATAAGAAAGCACAAAATGTCTAACTTTGCAGTAAATTTTATCGACGATATTTTAGTATTTTCGAAGACTTTTGAGGAACATATACAACATTTATCTAGATTGTTGGATGCAATTCTTAAAGAGGGTTTTCGGCTAAAATTTTCAAAGTGTAGTTTTGCGGAAAATCATGCGAAATATCTAGGACATATTATAGAAAACAATTCAATTCGACCGTTGAAAGATTATTTAACTGCGATAAAGAATTTTCCCGTGCCAGAAACCAGGAAGAATGTACGTCAATTTTTAGAAAAAATTAAATTTCCATCATAAATTCATTCCTTGTGGTGCAATAATTTTAGATCCGTTACACAATTTATTAAGAAAAGATGTGAAATTTATATGGTCAGCCGAATGCCAGGAATCATTTGATAAAATAAAAAAACTGTTATGCTCAGAACCAGTCTTAAGAATTTATGATCCTGACTTGCCAATACAAATTTACACAGATGCAAGTATAAAAGGAGTTGGAGCTGTTTTGAAACAAAAAGATGAAAACGGTGAAAGTAAACCAGTTGCTTATTTTTCGAAAAAATTAACTGAACCACAAAAAAAGAAGAAGGCTATATATCTGGAATGTCTGGCAATAAAAGAAGCGGTAAAATATTGGCAACATTGGCTTATGGGTAAAGAATTTATGGTGTATTCGGATCACAAACCTTTAGAAAACATGAATATAAAGGCTAGAACAGATGAGGAACTTGGTGATTTGACGTATTATTTATCGCAATATGATTTTAAAATAAAGTATAATCCTGGGAAATCTAATCAAGAAGCAGACTGTTTAAGCCGGAATCCGGTCTTGAACCCAAATGATAATAGTGATGACTTTTTGAAAGTAGTGAATTTAATTAGCCTACAAAAGATTAAAGAAGATCAGGACAAAAATGAAAACTTACAAAATTTTAAAAACAAATTAATATTTCAAAATGGAATTTACTATAAAGAAAATAAGGGAAGAATCAAAATAGTACTATCAGAGGAACTAAGTAAGACTCTTATAAAAGACATCCATCATACTTACTGCCATCTTGGGAGAACACAAATGACAAGTAAAATTACACCATTCTATACTGCAAAGAATATTATTAATAACATTAAACAAATATGTGATGAATGCGAAGTCTGCCTGAAAAATAAATCCCGGAAAAGATCTAAATACGGTTTAATGTCACATTTAGGTCCAGCAACGCGCCCATTTGAAATCGTATCCATTGATACTATTGGCGGTTTTGGAGGATCACGATCGACAAAGAGATATCTTCATCTTCTAGTGGATCATTTTACGAGATATGCTTACATTCTAACATCAAAAACCCAAAACTCTAGTGACTTTATCAAATTAGTGAAAAATGTCACGAAAAGTAATGATATAGATATGATTTTGACAGACCAATACCCTGGCATTAATTCGAAAGAATTCAAGGTTTTTTTAAATAAAAATAATATACGAATAGTTTTTACTGCTGTGGATGCACCATTTTCAAATGGACTAAATGAACGGCTAAACCAGACTTTAGTAAATAAAATAAGATGCAAAATTAATGAGAATGATAAGAAAATCGCATGGACAACTATTGCACAAATTTGTGTTGAAAAATATAACGAAACTGAACATACTACAACAAAATTTGCTCCAAAGTATCTTTTAGAAGGGGAAAACGTTAATATTTTACCACCTGAGTTGAAATCAAGCTTAACAGAAGAGAATTTAAAAAGAGATAGAGAAATAGCTCTCAAAAATACACTTAAGTCTCATCATTATAATAAACGTATTTACGACGCACACAGGAAAGAATATAAATTTAAAGAGGGAGACCTCGTTTACGTGGAGAATGGAAATAGACTAAATAGAAACAAATTGGATGAACTAAGGATTGGGCCTTACAAAATTTTAAAAAAGATTTCGGATTCAATTTATGAAGTTGATGTGGGGCATAAGAAGACAGAATCAAATTTCTACCACATCACCAAACTCTCGCCGATTGTTACTGTTGTTTAAAAAAAATTACATGCTATATTAGTATTTTACCACCTGAATAATGTCCACAAAAAAATCTATAACTCTAAGGTTTGTTTGATGACTTTATTTTTTTTTTAATTTTATATTAATTATATGACAATGATTAATTGTCTAGGATGGATGGCTTTTATTAAATTCTCTGAAGTCTATACATAATCTTGTTTTTTTATCATCTTCTTTTTTATATGCTAGCGTTACTGGAGCTGCGAACGGGCTATAAGACTCCTCAATTAATCCTTTCTCAAGTAATTTTGATATTTGACTCTCTATTTCTCTTCTGTCTTCAAATGAACATCGATATGGTCGTTTACAACAATATTTATCCACCATTAGGTCAATATGCGCCTCATAATCACGAACAGTACCAATATCATATTTATCTTTAGCAAATACTGATTTATATTTTTCGACTAAGTTATTTATTTCTGATTTCTGACATAAATCTAAATGATTTATTTCCATCAAAAAGTTTTCTGTCTCAATATGTTCATTAAAATTTATTTCACATTCTCTTTCATATTCAAATTTTGTTATTTCTTCGTCTGTGTTCGAGAACAATCTTTTTTTTATTTTTGTCACCTAGTTCATCAGGAATTACGACATTCGCTGTATTTAAAGTATCATTTGTTAAACTGTTAGATTGCATTATCTTTAAATCTTCAGTTTGAATTAATTTGAATTTCTTGATGCAATCCAGACCAATCAAAAAATCATAATTGAAGTTTTTATTATCTATGATAAAAACATCCATTATTTCTTCCCTATTATATATCTTTATTTTCAAAGTTACCATGCCATTTGTTTCATTCTCACCATTAATAGTTTTTAGATTTACTTTTTGCATGTTCAAGTTATCATCTTTCTGTTGTATTTTTAGTAATTTTGCATTTATCAGTGATACATTAGAACCGGAGTCATAAATTCCAGAAACATTTAAAGTATCATTCAATAGCAAACTTACCCTTATTAATGGTGGTACTTCTAGTTTTTTGGATTCTTTTCATTTAATTCCACTTCTAATTTCGAGTTGTTTACAGTCTTTACAACAGCTTTTTGTTTGTCCCTTTTAAACCAACAATTTTCTTCAAGATGATAACGTTTCCCCTTTTTGTCAGCGATACAAATCGGACATGGCTTTTTTTCTTCATATTTTTTTGTATTTGCATCTGGATTTATAATTTTGTTATCATATTTATTCTTTTTAACAAGGTAATCTAGTTTTCCAATTTCATTGTACAGAGTTTCCGTTTCTTGTAAAGTCTCTCTATCAATTTTATCTGCTACATAATTAGGTAAGCCAAATACAATAAGGTCAATAAGTGTTCCAGTATCAATTGTTTTCCTTACTTCCAATAGTAGTTTTTCTTTTTTTAAAGCATAATCAAGTAATGATCCTGTTTGATACTTAAAAGCAAGGGCGTATCTAATTGGTGACCATCCCTTGGTTGCAAATGTCTCACAAAAGTTATTTTCCCATATGTCCCATTTAGACTCCACTGTATGCTTTATCAACATGCAGCTATACCAATCTACAGCAGAGTATTCCAAAAAGTTTTTCAATATTTCAATTTTCTTTTGGTCCTCTACGAGTCGAAAACGTTCACATTCTTTGTTAAAATCCTTTATCCACTGGTGGGCATTTGAGTTTTTTCCTGTAAATTTTTGAAGTATAAAATCCTTTGCGACTGTTCCTAAATTTTGGACTGCGCATGACTTATTTTCTTTTTCCTCAAGCAACTTCTCCAACAATTTATTAAGATGTTGACTGGAATAACTCGAAGTACCTTCCTTTGCATCTTCAAACATTTCTTCTAGGTAAATATCCATAAACTGTAAATTATTTTCTTCATCTAAGTATGTTTTTGAAATATTATCTGTCAATGTTATCCATATTCT
The DNA here is from genome assembly GCA_963924145.1 of Pyrausta purpuralis. Taxonomy (NCBI): domain Eukaryota; kingdom Metazoa; phylum Arthropoda; class Insecta; order Lepidoptera; family Crambidae; genus Pyrausta; species Pyrausta purpuralis. The sequence goes on from OZ001657.1 coordinate 22,311,928, forward strand.
CCTTTTTTGGTATCTCTTTATCAGTGTTTTCTTAACTTTGGTATAGTTGGAAGTGCTTGTTATTTCAGTGTGCAAATTTGCAGGTTGATATTCATTCGGTATTTCATATATCTGCCCACTAGTTGTAGCTATTGAGGTTATGCATAAAACATTCGATTTTCCATCTTCGGTAGGTTTAACTTCGAAATCGAATCTCAGTTTCTCCATATTACTTGCAATCGAAGCAAAAATGTAGTTTTATAATAGTATAGACTTGAAATAAAAGCGATATTGCGTTTCTGTAAAGAATTATAGAATTTATTTACATCAGTTTCCTGCTCATAAAATCATACATAACATCTTTCTATTAATAAAATCTTACCTGTAAAGAATTATAGAAACTACATTTAAAGCCTCTATTTCCAGTTTTCTACAATTTACTTATTTCGTAATTAATTATTATGTTTTCACAATAAAACTCAAAATCTGAAATATTTCAGTGTCTGTCAAAAGTGATGTGACATCATATCTACAGCTAAAGCCATAGTGGCCAGTTCAATTATTAAAAAGGTTTATAAACTCTTTTTACATATTTATTCTTTTGGTCCTCTACGAGTCGAAAACGTTCACATTCTTTGTTAAAATCCTTTATCCACTGGTGGGCATTTGAGTTTTTTCCTGTAAATTTTTGAAGTATAAAATCCTTTGCGACTGTTCCTAAATTTTGGACTGCGCATGACTTATTTTCTTTTTCCTCAAGCAACTTCTCCAACAATTTATTAAGATGTTGACTGGAATAACTCGAAGTACCTTCCTTTGCATCTGAACAACTAAAAATAAACTTACTTACTTTTCTATTTTATTAATAGAAAGATGTTATGTATGATTTTATGAGCAGGAAACTGATGTAAATAAATACTATAATTCTTGAAATAAAAGCAATATTGCGTTTCTGTAAAGAATTATAGTATTTATTTACATCAGTTTCCTGCTCATAAAATCATACATAACATCTTTCTATTAATAAAATCTTACCTGTAAAGAATTATAGAAACTACATTTAAAGCCTCTATTTCCAGTTTTCTACAATTTACTTATTTTGTAATTAATTATTATGTTTTCACAATAAAACTCAAAATCTGAAATATTTCAGTGTCTGTCAAAAGTGATGTGACATCATATCTACAGCTAAAGCCATAGTGGCCAGTTCAATTATTAAAAAGGTTTATAAACTCTTTTTATAATAATTTAAAGGACTGCTTATTACCATTGAAAGTTTCCAGCTTACTTTGTGTTTTAACCGTTATGATTTTAATTCCAAAAAAAAACAGGGATCAAACAAAAATCTCAGAAATGACGACACTACGAATTTCAGCGTCCGCCGTTCATTCAAGTAGACGGCTTAATGACTAGAAATATAAATATCGACAAATAAAGCATTTGCCGAAGCATAACTAGGATCCATATGAATTGATTAATAAATATTTGAATGTTTGAAACACGATATTGAATGTGTGCCTTAGTTGGACATAGCGAATAGTTCCCGATCTTAAATTCCTTCCACCACTCTGGAATTCATTTTATTTTCATTATGTCGGTGTAAGATGAGCAAATTTTGGATGAGGCAAGAATTTCTGGTACCTATTAATATAGACCATCGCATCGCTACTCACGCAATGAACAGATTTAATTTTGCATCGCTGCAGTCGCGCGTTAGTATCGATGCAGTCGCCAAAATTCAGTACATAATTTGACGAATCCCAGATTCTGCATCGCAACTGCATCGATACTAACGCGCGTTAGCATCGCGACTGCATTGATGCTGAAAGTAGCGCAGTGAGTCTTTACTCAAAGGTTGACATTTTGCAACTGTAAGTAAAAAGTAAAAGTAGCAGTGTGTAAACGCTTTTACTTACTGCGCTACTGTTAGCTCCGATACAGTCGCGATGCAGAAAATAAATATTGATAAATATTGCACTGTATTTTGGCGACTGCATCGATATTGACGCGCGTTAGCATCGATGCAGTCTCTCTTCTCCCTCGATACTAACAGGCAACTGCATCGATGCCAAATAAAATCTGTTCAATTCGTGAGTCGCGATGCTGAAGCGAGTTTTCAAAACGCGCGACTACATTGAAGCTAAAAGTCGCAGTGTGTAAGGGGTCTTTAAGTTTCAAACCCTAATATCTTCAAAGTCAAATTGAACAGGCTTCTTCTGGGTGAGCTCGCCTCATTTTCGTCCCTTTTAATGCCACGTCTGGTATAGTGTAGCTTAAGAAAAGAGCAGACTTATTTAATACCAAATATTAAAGACTAGCGATCCCCCGCGACTTCGTGCGCGCGTTTTGAGTTTGCTCCCTCCCCTCCCGTCGCAGAGTGAAGTTTTATATCCTAAAGCCTTTCTCAATAAATAAGCTATCTAACACAGAAATATTTTTTCAAATCGGTTCAGCAGTTCCTGAGATAAGCGCGTTCAAACCAACAAACTCAGCTTTATAATATAATTAGCGCAAGCGCACGTTGTACTTAAGCTGCGAACATTATTTTGGTGCGGAGTTATGTTAAAACTGTTATAGCTCCTAAGATACTTATTGGAATCAAATGATATGAAGGGCAACTTTGTTCTAAATGAAATGCTCGTGATGATGAATGTATTTATTTTGATAAGAATAAATACCTGTGTCTATAATACACCTCTAAAAATGATGCATTATTTTTTACAAATTTATTAACATAAAAAAGGTTGTAGTAAGTCAACCATAAAAGATAGACTTATGCTGTCGCGGATTTTATTATAAAACTTTTATTGCTGAACAATCTTGTCATACATGATTTTTGTGTAACTTTAGCGGTTTCCGCAGCGTACGCAGCGGAAGCTCTCAAAAGGAATATCTTTCTCCCGTTTTCGCAACATTTTTCATTGCTGCTGTGGTCTTGTGAGTCGTATCTTTATGTTCTATAGCCTAAAGCCTTCCTCGATAAATGGACTATCCAACATAAAAATATTTTTTTAAATCGGGCCAGTAGTTTCTGAGATTAGCGCGTTCAAACAAACAAACAAACAAACAAACTCTTCAGCTTTATAATATTACTAGCGGTCCCCCGCGACTTCGTCCGCGCGTTTTGAGTTTGCTCCGTCCCCTCCCGTCGCAGCGTGATGTTTTATATCCTAAAGCCTTTCTCAATAAATAAGCTATCTAGCACAGAAATATTTTTTCAAATCGGTTCAGCAGTTACTGACATAAGCGCGTTCAAACCAACAAACTCTTCAGCTTTATAATATAATTAGCGCAAGCGCACGTTGTACTTAAGCTGCTAACATTATTTTGGTGCGGAGTTATGTTAAAACTGTGATAGCTCCTAAGATATTTATTGGAATCAAATGATATAAAGAGCAACTTTGTTTTAAATGAAATGCTCGTGATGATGAATGTATTTATTTTGATAAGAATAAATACCTGTGTGTAAAATACACCTTTAAAAATGATGCATTATTTTTTTTCAAATTTATTAACATAAAAAAGGTTGTAGTTGTAGTAAGTCAACCATAAAAGATAGACTTATGCTGTCGCGGATTTTTTTATAGAACTCTTAATGCTGAACAATCTTGTCATACATGATTTTTGTGTAACTTTAGCGGTTTCCGCAGCGTACGCAGCGGAAGCTTTCAAAAGGAATATCTTTCTCCCGTTTTCGCAACATTTTTCATTGCTGCTGTGGTCTTGTGAGTCGTATCTTTATGTTATATAGCTTAAAGCCTTCCTCGATAAATGGACTATCTAACATAAAAATAATTTTTCAAATCGGGCCAGTAGTTTTTGAGATTAACGCGTTCAAACAAACAAACAAACAAACTCTTCAGCTTTATAATATTAGTATAGATAAGTATAAGTATATAAGTATAGATTGTACTTAACGTTGACTATTAAGTAAAAGCTAAAATTCAGCTGAAATACCCATTGTAGCCAGAAATACCCAGAAAATAGCTTTTTCTCTACATATTATCTTTACGCAAATCTATGACACATACTCGTACTAGGGAAATTATTGGATAACTCGCGCAAATACGGCGACTGGTGTTTGCTGATTGTTGATCGATTTTCGGAAGAAAATCAAGTGAGAATTCTTACGCAATTTAATTTAATAGAAAACACATTTTGTAACTTTTCGTGTCTACGTAGGTGTGATTTTGATTGACTTTTAGTTTGATTTTTGAACGAAAATCACTCGGAATATTGGCGCAAGTGGTTAAAAAATAGAACTCCTTATTGGTCGGTTTATAAGTATATCCAGTAGTTGGAATCTGTACTAATATTATAAAGCTGAAAAGTTTGTTTGTTTGATTGCGCTCAAGAACTACTGAACGATTTTCGAAAAGAAGTTTGTGTTGTGTAGCTTATTTATCGAGATAAGCTTTAGGCTATAAAACATCACGCATTTAATCTGTGCCTTTATTTACATTATAGAAACAGGGCACTTTCATTATATTTTTGGAAAATCGTTATTTTATTTTTTTGAATTCTCTTTAACAAATATATTTTTTTAAACAACACCCTGACGATTTCAAAAGTTATCTCTTTCATCGGCTTCGTCTCTTAAATTCGATGCCCAATCATTTTTTTTCTCTAATCTTAACCTTAATTAAAATTATATTAAAAAATATATCTAAATCTCCCTTTTTCTCAAAAACTAGCGTATGGCACAATAATACCCAAATTTTATTTATTTATTGTACGTGTTAATTATTAATACTTAAAACAAGGTGACCTTATATAATGCCGCATCCTTACTGCCTTAGACCCTCTCCACAATAACACCGCACCGGTCAGTCCGTTCCTCGCCTCCAATTAATCAGTATTGATCAGCCGTGAGCTGTGAGCTCCACGTCGTGTGGACCGCGCCTAACAGTGAAATTGCGATGTTCATTCACATTCGTCGAATGATTGCTTTGTTATGATTAAGTGTAGAATGTTGAAATATGATTTATTGATTTTAAAAGCCAAAGATAGAAGAATAGTTTTCTTACGGATATGTCATTTCATTTCATTTCATTAATTCATGCATGCATACTAGGTTGTTACAAACTTAAATAAGTGATATAATAATATATTTGTTCAATTAGTGTACTCAACGTCATATTGTAATAAATAAATAATAATAATTATCCTTTGGACATTCCTACACATCGCCATCTAGTCCCAAAGTAAGCTACTCAAAGCTTGTGTTATGGGTGCCAGACAACGGATATAATTCTTAAATACTTTTTGTTTGTAAATACATACATGATATACATAGAAAACACCCAGACCAATACAAACAGACATGTTCATGCACACAAATGTTTGTATTGTGCCCGCAACCCGCTGCGTAGTAGGCGATTTCTCGACCAATACACGGACGCGTAGTTACAATCTAACGATTTAAGAGTCGATTATACCAACTTTATATGAGGTTTTTCATATTAAAGGTTTCGTATTATATTCGACGAATAATCCTGATCTGACATTTGTAAAATCGGACCTTAATCAAATAAATTTTAATTTGTACCGAACTTCATATATAAATTAATAAGGTACCGAAACAGAAATGACGAATCTCTGGAAAAAGTGGTGGATCAGGGTAGGATAGGTTAGATTTGTCTAATCCATATTGAGCTTGTTCACAATAAATCAACAGATAACAATTTACCGAATTTAAAACTGTTTTTACAATACGACGGTGACATATACAAAAGACAAGTTCACTCAGATGAACTCTGGATTAAATTCGGTTCAGTACGAAAAACACCCCTTCTTACACAAAGGTCAACAAATCACATCACTGACAATTTGGTCTCAAAACGACACTGGCGATGCGACACGTCGAGTGCCACGAATGAATTTGAATGGTGGTAGTCGCTTAGGGACGTATCATCTCGTATATCGTATCGTATCGTCTTGTATCATATCGTTTATCTTGATTTCCGTAGCTTCTTTTTATAGGGAGGGAAGGGGTAAAGGTAGTGCCAATTAAGACGCACGTTCAACCACAGCCATTTTCAAGTGTCGCTGTCATAGTTAACTACTTTTTGCTGCATGGCGTCTATTAGAACACTAATTTGAAGCATATTTAAGAGTGTCAGTGTACCACAGACCTAACACATGGTCAGAGTGTGCTCGAACTAATGGCTCGTTCCCGTGACTAATGCGGTGCGTAATGACGAGATGTTATTAATGACTACAGTACGGGGAAGATGGTCAATGTCTGACACTTTGATGGTACTGTTGGGATAATAAAACTATAATTAGGTAACGAGAGAGGAGGGGATGTGTTTTGGATAGTAAAGTTAGCCTGTTAACATCCCACTACTGGGCAAAGGCCTTACCTCAACTATGAGGTAGTTTGAGCCATACTCCACCACACGGGCTCAGTGTGGGTTGGTGGAGGGGTGTTTTCAAGGTAAGGGACTAACCCTGCTATCATATTTTATCAAGCCGCCCATAAGACCTCTGACTAGGCTTCACGACTAATATCGGCCGATATTAGCCGGGACCAACGGCTTAACGTGCCATCCGAAGCACGGAGAGGCTCGTGATGTCCGTCACTTATATGGTCGGATTATCAATCAGAATTCATTGATACCATTTTTCCTGCTACCAAAGAAGGTACTAAAGAAGCAGAGCGGAGCGTGAGGATTTTCACGACGATGGTTACATTTAGCAAAATTTCATAGCCTTCTACTAATCATCCTTGACGACCTTCGTGGTGTAGTGGATGAGCACGCCAGGTTTCAAGTTACCGCTTCGAAAAAAAAACTTTGAAAATATTATGTACGGGTCTGGGTGTTGTGGTACCACCGTTGTATCTGATTTCCATAAAACAAGTACATTAGCTACTTACTTTGGGATCTGAGCAATATATGAAAAAAATGTCCACTATCACGACACGAGTATATTACAATGATCCGTCGTTCAGTCGAATACCTACTGTGTTTTGCGATTGTCGAAGGTCATAAAATTTCAAGCAGCAAAAAAAGTCAGAAAGTTAAAATATGCACGATAGTCTTTGCTTTCTCATTGAACCAGAGTAGTAAAGACACAGAGAGTGCATCAATGTATTATGTGCACATGTGCACTATTACATGTCAAAGTGTGCAACTAATGGCTAGTTTCAGTGACTAATGACAATAATACCGAAACGACGCATGTTATGGGCAAGATGTTCGATGTGAACCAGCAGTTTGATTCTGCAATAAAAGGAACAAAGTTAGGAAATTTTTCTATCAATACTATTCCATCTTTCTTTAAATAGTATTTTAAAAGTGATGCAAATAGGTAACAACGATATAATTAGAACAATGATGTTATAAAAACTGGTCAATAAGTGTTTTTAACGTTTAACCGATTTTTGAAAACAAGGAAAAAATAATACGTAGTTTTATAGAACCAATTCTACCTTTTAAGATAACTTGAAAGTTTCGAAATTAAGTTTCATTGCTACATAAAAGTCTTTCGGTGCTAAGATTTCGCTAATCTTCGGAAATGTGTTGAAGTTGCGTACTAACTTTTTTCGTTACCAATTTTACTAACCAACTAGCACAATTCCATTTTCTGAACAGAGTTCAGTCTGGAGTCGGATAACTTCCCCAATCTCAAGTTGTACCTAGGTACAATGCGGAATAGTTACAGTGGGCTCGTGTTCCAACGGTTCTGCTATTTGCAAGTTTTTTCTCTTCATAAAATGAACCTTGTTTTTTTGTAAGGTAAAATCAAGATGTTATCTACTAAAATTTTGTCATTCAAGACTTTTATACACTCTCATAAGCTGTAAGACTGATTGTTAGAGCTGTTTTCAATTGCACTTCAGTTCTGCGGGATCATTGCATTACTGGAACTCACAGAACACTGTGGTGGGCAGTTTCGGCAGTTTTTGCAGGTACAGTTGTCAGTCAAATAAGTCCTGTCAACAGTATTTCTCGATTGCCGATAAAGCGGCGCGCTTTTATTTCTACCTTTTAGCATTGCCATGGTAACTGTGTTTGTAATTACTTACTGTTATTTGAGAAGTAGAACTGGTCTAAATTCCAGAGTTCTAATGACAAAACTGATTCGGTTAAAAACAGGTACTCGCCGGATTTTTGCGGGTCACTGCAAACGGGATTTCCTTGTAAATATAAGCATTAAAACGCGTATGCTAGGTACGAAATGGCATCCAGCAGAAAAAAATATCTGCAAAAGACGGGATGTCTCCATGGGATCCATCTTAGACCGCATCATCAAAAGGTGAGATCGTTACCAATTGTCCAATTTTTTCTTCAAAACCCGCACAATTGTAAATTTTCCATCACTGGTAAAATATAACCATTAGTTGGGCTAGGTATTGATCACGCCCCTTCGAATAGAGCATGCCTTGTTGTGGCGATGGGGCTCAGTAGCCTGTCGCAATCCAGTGGCAGGTGAAGCCAAGATGTTCTGTGGAGAAACGGCTCGATGGCGCTAAGCGTCACGCAATGACGTATCCATAAGAGACCACAAATTTTGCAGGGTCGGACTTTTGTTCAGACAGCACGGTAGCTCAATTGGTAAGAGCGTTTGACCCGGTCAGCCAAAAAGTTGCTGGTTCAAGTCGCGCCCGTGCACAAATTTTTGGTTTCTTATTTCATCTTTTTGAAAATAAAATATGACACTGTAAGTGTTTAAATTATTCTAAACCGTTATGCATTTTTTTGCAATCATATGTATTCATACTGTATATATTTAAAATTTTATTAACTTTTTACAAATAAAAATAGGTTGACAACTATATTGACGTCTAGCAAAAGCTGTATGATACCTTTGAGGTTGAGCCACAGCCAGTCTACGTCCACGCTTTAATGTAACAATGCCCACTGGAAGTTTTTGTGCAATTTTAAAATTGTATCGAGTATTTATAGTTTTCTTACCGTAAGAAGGTTACTTACTTTGAATAAACTTTTTGAGGAGTATATCCTATGCTTAGAGTACATAATTTTAAGAAGTGACCCCTGAGATCTCTCAATTTCAAGGAATTTGGCCTTTGTTGCACCTCCCCAGACTGGAATACAGTATGTTAAAACAGACCGAGCCAAAGCCACGTAGACTCTGTATATATGATGGGGCTACATTAACAACCCACCCGCAAGTTCTCTTCAGTTACTCCGTGATCGCTTGTACCGAAAATCGGAAGCTCATAAATACTAAGGTACATGGTAACAATCCCGTATCTAACTATTTTACGGCGGCTTACTGTTTTTCAAGTCACGTTTTAGTCGCGTGGTATCGTTCCTACTACATTTTCCTACATAGTGCTGGATTAAGCATGACTAAGGTTTCAACTTTCCTAAGTTTTATGACAAAGACGAACCGGCGTAATAGGATAACCCCTATAACTCAAAACTTTGGACTTCAGGTACACGTACCTAGTGTACCTGAAGTCCAAAGTTTTGAGTGTGTGTTGGAAAACATATTTAGCGTAGGAAATAATTTTAGGGACTGTAACCAAGAATTAATGTAGGTTTTCCTGACTTTACAAAATAGATTTGTGTCATGCCCTCATCATGGATCATTATATTAACAAACTACATCTTTCTTAGCATAAAAATACAATTTAAGACGACAGCACTTCAAGCTCAATGCCACGATATTTAATGCAAATGTTATTTATGGGTTATTTTTCATCATAAATGAATGGCCTGATGTATTGGCGACTGTACATCGAATGTTCATATTGTGCATACCTACACGTATAAAGAAAATGGGAGGAGCATCTAGCTTATCCTAAAACACAGGTTTTTTTCCCTAACTTAGGCAAAGATCGATGATTAATCAGTACTTCTTATTTGTAAGTTATTAATTATGATCCTCTGTTAAAATTACATTGTACTTACCTTATACTGAAATAATAATTTGTTGTTTGTTTCTCTAAATAACAACACAAAGTTATACTGTTCCGGTACTAAAAAAAAAAATATATATTATTTTATTTTGAGCGCTAACTAACATTAACTACTAGTAAAAAGTGTGATAATTGGGGTGTTATATAAATCTAAACCGATTATTAATATAATATTATAAGATAATTAACACAGATTTGATAAATGGATAAGATTATTCTATAAGTCAAACCTATTCATGAATTTGGCACACTGTCTGCGGTCTGCGTGACGGTCCATACAAATTTGCGCACATCTGGTCAATTTTGTATGGACCGGACAGCTAAACTGATGGACGAGTTACTGATCGGCACGTGGCAGCACTGTCCCGGCAAAGTTGTGTGCGGATCGGCCTAGCATATTTGTTGGTTTTAAAAAAACTTTGTAGGAATAAAGAAATACGCAGAAGAACTAAGCTAACGGAATCAGTAAGCTCTAGTGGCAATTGGCAGGGCAGAAATCACGAAAAACTTATGGCCGTTGGGGCAGAAAAATTAAGTTCTCGATACGAGAGCAAAGGGGCAGCGTAGGAAGTCCACCGACAAGATGGACAGACGACGTTGTTAAGATTGCACGATCACACTGGATGCTGACTGTTTACAATTAGTCGCTAAGAAAAACGGAAAATGCCTATGTTCTGCAGTGGTCGTAATATGTCTGATATTTATGATGATGCTTGGTTGTAAGGTTCGTAGTCGTAATGTAAACAGATTAAGACCATTTTAGTATAAACCAAACGTCAACAATGATTTGACTACTAGCTTTCCCCACATTTGGCTCAAGATACGAGTTGGTCTAGAAAATTACTTACTAACTTTACTAATGACCATCTCAAGTAGGTACTCAAAACATTAACATTTTGTTTCCTTAGCCACGAAAAGGGAGTAAATCTCTTTTAACACAACTTTATGGTTCTTTCAAACGGTTAATTACTCAAAATGGCGGACTTTTTGTTCGTCCTTATACCGCATTAAGGAAGATTCTCTTCTGTATATACTCTGTATAAGTGGACGTTGATTTAGTATTTAATTACACATTTAAAGTCCATTGAGCCATTTTTATCTACGCGAAGATATCGTCATCAGCTCGTGAGGATAAAGGAATAAGTGTAATCCATTGTTGTACATAGTGTAGGGCGATAAAGTAGCATCAATGTGATCGAGTTGTTATAATCAAAATCACATTTTTCGCTTTCAGTATCGTGTAATTCATATGACGTACAAATCAGTAATCAAAAAACAATCGAAAGTATAAAAAACATACGGAATTTCATAGACACAAAAAAAAACAAAGGTTTTATATCAAAAAATATGTCCATTCGTGGACATCCTGGCGCCTTTAACTAGAGAAGGACGAGTTTTCTGAGAGGGCGACGCAGGGTACCTCCCGCAGTTCGTACGTCGACCACTCTGACCACACCATCGCGGCCCGGGAACAGTGCCTCGACCACACCACGTGGCCAAGTCCCCCTCGGAAGGTCTCCATCCGCGATGAGGACCGGGTCTCCGACCCTGATCGAAACATCTCTTCCCAGAACGCGACGTGGGGCCAGAGTCGGAAGGTACTCTACAACCCAACGTCGCCAAAAATGATCGGCTAGGCGTAAGGCCTTGCGCCAACTACTCCTGCCTGCCAAGTCTGCGTCCGTTAGATCCACCGGGGGGAAGGCTCGACCTGACGACTCTCCAATAAGAAAATGATTCGGTGTCAAAGCCTCTGCGTCCTCGGCGTCCGGAGAGACGTGCGTAAGAGGTCGAGTATTCACGATGGCCTCCGCTTCTGCCAGCAGAGTTGCTAAAATCTCCTCCCGTGGAGCTCGCTCTCTAAGTGTTGCTTTCAACGCCGTTTTTACAGTACGCACGAGCCGTTCCCAGGCCCCTCCCATAAATGGAGCAGATGGAGGGATAAATCGCCAAGAAATCTTTCTGGTTCCAGCGAACTCGGCGACCGCCTTGTCGTAAAGAGCCCGCATGTTTCGATTGGCTCCGACGAAGGAAGTCCCATTATCTGAGTAGATGACACCAGGTGTTCCTCTACGTGCGATGAATCTTCGGAGACACATGATGGCAGAATCCGCTGACAAACTGGTGACGATCTCCAAGTGCACCGCACGGATAACTAGGCAGGTGAAAAGGGCTACCCAACGTTTCTCTTTTCTGCGTCCGATCGTTACCTCAATCGGCCCAAAGTAATCAACCCCGACATATGAGAAAGGGCGTTGGTGGTATGCAAGTCGTGCTTCTGGTAGGTCCGCCATTGGAGGTTGAAGCGTTGGTTGGCGTAGTAATTTACACAATTGACATCTGTGCACCACTGAACGCACAGCATTCCGTAAACCAACAATCCAAAATTCCTGGCGCAGCTCGTTGATTACTGTCTCAGTGTTACAATGGGCGAACTTAGTATGAAAATGTTGTATAAGGAGGCGAACTGCTGGCTCTTTGCCGTCAAGAATGATAGGTGGCTGCGTGACTGCAGCCGACGCTCGTCCCCGGAGCCGCAACAATCCATCTATCAAAATAGGAGTCAACGTAGCCAGACGGCTCTTTTAGGGAATTTGTTGTCCGCTTGATATACACATGATCTCGTCCGTAAAAGTGTTCCGCTGACTTTCAGCTAGGACGTGCTTCTCTGCTCTAACGATATCTTCTGCTCTTAATGTGGTCAGGCAAGGAGAAGAGGCACAAATATCCCTAATCCAAGAATTTTGAAACACGCGATTTTTATTAATGAATATGAGTGAAATGAATGAATGAACCCGCGCAGTTGCCCTTACCAGCCTAATCCAAGAACTAAAATGTATGACGTTAGCTACCACTGGTAAGGGAAGCTGATGAACCGATTGGATGACATTTATGGAATCTACATTGGGGGTTGAAAATTTACCCGTAGTGACATCGTTTCTAAAGGACGGTTTGAGCTCTTCTTGGCCAAGGGCTTGGCAACCTATCGAAACCTTTTCTGAAGTTAATCTCCAAAAGGAGCCAATAAAAAATCCGGCCCTAAAATCCAACGTGACTCAATGCCGCAGGCTCCCCTAGTTGCATCATCAGCTGCATTTTGTTCGCTAGGAATCCACCGCCATTCGTCAACCGTACTGTTTTCCAAAATCTCACCTACACGATGGGCAACAAAAGGTTTAAAGTTTCTTGCGTCACTACGCAACCAGCTCAATACGATCATTGAATCACACCAGAAGTAGCGACAGATCGGTACAAGCCGATGCACTTCGATGATACTAGAGGCCAATCGAGAGGCTATCAAAGCTCCCTGCAATTCCAAGCGTGGGATTGAAGCAGGCTTCAGTGGAGAAACCCGTGCTTTGCTGGCTATGAACGAAAGTTTAACCTCACCACTGGCAAGAGTAAACCTCCAATAAGCCATGGCAGCATGAGCCAGTTCACTCGCATCACAAAAAACGTGTAATTGCAATTCAACAAAGTTTTCTAAATTATAGCAACGTGGCACTTGGAATTGCAAAATAGCTTTACGACTCTCAAACCAACACTTCCAAGCTATTTGATCTTCTTCTGATAGCTTGTCGTCCCAATTGAGACCTTTACGCCACAAATTTTGAAAAAGAATCCTGCCTCTCACTACAATAGGTGCTAAAAGACCTAAGGGATCATAAATGCGCATGACTTGTGCTAAAACTTCACGTTTGGTTAATTCATGAGGCGAGGAATAAAAATGAATGCCCGGATTGAAACCGATGATGTCGTGAGTTGGATTCCAAAATAGCCCAAGTGTACGGGTGAAGGTGGACGATTGCGAGCTACATAAATCTACATTACTTGACTTGTCTGTGAGATCAGAAAGCGACTCTTTTGGCAGTAAATTCAAACTGCTCGGCACATTGGAGACCCAGTTCCGCATTTCAAAACCACCGCGTTTATGAATTTCAAAAATATTCGCTGCCAAATGGGTCGCTTCGTTTTCAGAACTGACGCTTCCAATGTAGTCGTCCATGTAGGTATCAGTTGCGATGGCTTTAACGGCATCAGGAAAGTCTTCTTTGAATTCTGATGCGTTGCGGTTGAGAATGTATATCGCGGTTGAAGGGCTAGAGCAAGCCCCAAAGATCATAGAAGACATGCGAAACGTTCTCAATGGGCCTTTCGGATCGTCGCGCCAAAGAAAACGCTGCGCATCGCGATCTTCTTCTCGTATTTTTATTTGTGGAAACATCTCCTTAATGTCTGCCGTCAACGCAATCTTTCCTTCCCTAAACCGCATCAAAATTCCAAGAAGAGGCTGTAAAAGATCGGGGCCTGTCAGAAGCAAAGAATTTAACGACACACCCTGAACCTTAGCTGCGGCGTCGTGAACAACGTGGAGTTTTGCCGGTTTTTTGGGATTCACCACACCAAAATGAGGCAAATACCAACAAAGTGACTTCGGAGGGTAACTCGTGCATTCTTCCGCGTAGCCTTTGGCAAGCGAGTCGTGTTTATTAGCTCGGTATCGTTCCGCGTATACAGGATCCTTTGACATATTCAATTCGAGACTTTTGAACCTTGAAAATGCCAAAGGAAAACTGTCAGGCACCTTGGGACCATCAGACTTCCATAGTAACCCAACTTCAAAATGACCATTTTTAAAACGATTAGTAGTTTTCTCTAAAATTTCTACGGCCCTATCATTTTCTACACTACGGCGCTCATATTTAGTAATTCCAAGAGCATCTAATCGATATTGCTCTTTTATGAGAGCCTCTAAGTCGCGCTTCGGATCGTCGTATGGGACCACATGATATACGACAGACGAACCTACCACCTGGGTTTTACTGCTTGAAAAGCCGAATAATACCCAACCGAGGCGTGTGCGAATGGCTACCGGCTGTGATTTGGTGCCACACCTAATTTCTGACGCGACTATCAGGGGCCAATTATCGACGCCTATGACTAACATTGGCTTTGCTTCGTCATAATATAGCTCATCTTCTATATCGGCTAAGTATGGGAATGAACGTAAGCTGTCTCGAGTGTTAACTTGACTAAGCAGACCTAAGTTAGCTATTGACCTCGCCCCTTTTATCGAATAGTACTCGTTTGCATGTCGGCCTTTAATTTTGAAGTCAACATATTGAATTGAACTCTCTTTAGATAACCCTCCTACACAATCTAAGCGAATAAGTCCCTCAGGTCCCCCGGCTCCTATCCGAGAGGCAATGTTGGAATCGATAAGTATGGCTGTGGACCCGTCGTCTAGTAACGCGAATGTATCGACGCTACCAGCAGGCCCAGAGAGCGTTACAGCCACTACTTTCAACAAAGGACGTAAAGTAGGATTAACTAAAGAAGCGGCAGCGTTTGTATTGACTTGCTCGGATTTAACTTCGTTACAGGCGGGTACTGAAGTTGGTGTAGGTTCCGAACGTTCATTGATGTGTGCAGAAATTAACGGCTTTGGAACGAAATTATAATCATGTAATAAAGTGTGATGTCTGCCTATACAATCTTTTACCTCACAGTTAAATTTATTTCTGCGACACGTTTTAAAAATATGATAACCTGCTTTCAAACAAAGATGGCATATTTTATTTTTCTTTATGAATTGCCATCTGTCATCAATTGACAACTTCTTAAAATTTTCGCAGTCTGACAGGTTATGAAACTGTTTACAAAAAGGACAAATTGGATGATCTAAATTTTTTATAGTTTGTTTTGGAATTTTAGATATGACCTCCTCCTCGGAAACAGTGTGCGTCCTGTGATAAACCGGGCCTAATGTCGACGTGGCGTCAGCCACCGCACCAAACTTGATCGTAAGGTCCACCTCACGAGACAGGAAATCCGACAGCATCTCGACCCTAGATTTACCTATTCGCTCATGAGCCGCAAAATCCAGCCATCGTGTACGCAGCAGTGGTGGAAACTTGCTAAGGAGCACACCAAACAACTCAGGGGAACACAAGTAGTCGAAACGTTTTAATAACTTCACTACTTCGACACAGTTCCTCACACGAGTAGCGAACTTGGTTAGGTCACTTACGTCCGGTCCAATCTTAGGCAAGGCTCTGACAGCATTTAGCTCTTGCAACACAATCAGCTCGGGCCTGCCGAAACGTCGCTCCAACGTCTGCATGACGTCATCAGCCCGATGAGCCATTACAAGTATCAGGCCTACTTCTTCCCGCGCTGCGCCTTTCAATGCCTGGTTAAGTCGTGCTAAGTTTTCTACATCTGTAAAAGACCCTGCCGTATCTACGAAAGCTCTTTTGAACATTAACCAGTCCAAAGGAGACTTGCCATCGAAATAAGGTAATATGACGTTTTTATTGTTGTATTTCATTGAAAAATTGCGTAGTCCATCTACGAGCTGTGATACTCCGATCAAGCAGCCCACTCCATTGCAGTGCCCGTCGGAAGCAGTGACCCCTTGATTTCGCGTCGACAAGGGGTCCGCTGCTGGCACTTGAGAGGCGGTAGCAGATATATCACAGTGCATCACCTGTGGACATAATTCGATGTTAGTGTCTAGTTGCTTTGGTTCAGGAAAATGTGTCATTGAATCTTGTATCCACTGGGATACGCGGGACTCGGTGACACTGGATGCTTCTATAGAAGCTAACTCGGCTCGGAGCTCGGCGTCCGCAGCTTTGCGCTCCAGCTCCCTCGTCTTTTGTTGCGCTTGCAGCTCTGCTGCCTCCAATTCTGCGAGGTAGCGAGCATGTCGTGCCTCCGCTGCGAGTTTCCTCGCAACGACCGTCGCGGAGGATCGGCGACTGCGTGCGCTTGACGACGAAGGGCGAGTTGTATCTACTTCTACGGGGCCTACAGGTTCGCTAATGCTTGGCGCTGGCGCGGTCTCAGAAAGAGCCTCGGCCTCGACTGGCTCATCTTTCTGTGATCTCGTCTTAACCATACTATACTACCTACCTACCCTCCTGTATTATACCAAACCTTGACAAAATATTCACTTTCACTGGTTTTAAAAGGCTCGAAACTTTGTGATCGAGTCGTTATAATCAAAATCACATTTTTCGCTTTCAGTATCGTGTAATTCATATGACGTACAAATCAGTAATCAAAAAACAATCGAAAGTATAAAAAACATACGGAATGTCATAGACACAAAAAAAACAAAGGTTTTATATCAAAAAATATGTCCATTCGTGGACAATCAAGTTATTAAATTTAGCCAATAGCAGCATAGCGCGAAGACCTGATGGCCGTTGGTGAAAAAAAGCTCTAGATTGAAGACCCTTCGACCAAAGACGCAGCGCAGGTCGTTAACCTTCAAGACGGAAAGACGACCTTGTAAAGATTTTAGGAGCAATCAGGATGCAGACCGCTGATCGGTCGTTATAGAAAGCCGTGGGGATGAGGCCTATGTTCAGCCGTGGACGTCCTTTGGCTGAAAATGATGATGATATTGGAAATATAATAGCAGCAAGAGAGACTCTGCGATCAGTTATTCAGTTTAAGCTGTACGTATGCGTGCAGCCTACATCTAAAGTTATCTATATTTTTGTATGGTTTTTAGTATATTTTGGTCGAGTAGTAGCCAGGAACACTACTACGCCAGCCGTCGAGGGTTTGAATACCGCAATAGGCAAATGTTTGTGTGATGAGCTCGTTTTTTTACCTGAGTCATAGATGTTTATTTGTATTCAATATAAGTATTTATGGGAAACACCCTCGTCATAATCGTTGTCTGCTACTCGTACTCGTAACTTCCTCACTTCGATACTACGACAATTGGTGTGATGTCTGGCGTTTATTTAAACGGTTTTATTTAGCTCACCCCGTTTGTTTTATTTATTATTCTTGGGTCAAATTTAGTAATTCAAATTTCACCCTCTTCCTGTTAACCGATTAACCTGAAATTTTGTATACACTTTGGATTTTGGTGACAATACAATTATGTTTATTCATTATCATTATAAATTCAAGATGGCCGCCGCTACAAAATGGCGGATAATTTATGTTTTATTAATCCCGTCTATATGGGTATCAAATGAAAGGGCTCAACAAGCAAAATACAATATACTATAAAAAAATTAAATCCAAGATGGCAGCCGCTACAAAATGGCGGATAACGTAGGTTTTATCAATCCCATCAATATGGGTATCAAATGAAAGGGCTCAACAAGCAAAATACAATTAACTATGCAAAATTGAAATCTAAGATGGCCGCCGCTACCAAATGGCTGATAACATTTTTTTATCAATCCCACCAATATGGGTATCAAATAAAAGGGCTTGACAAGAAGAATACAGTGCACTATACAACCACAATATTTAAGATGGGCGCAGCCACCAAATGGCGTATAATAATAAGATTTAAATTTAGAAATTGAAACTGTAATTTAGGTATCTGATTAATCCTGCCTGAATCCACCACCCAAGTCAAGATTTTGTATCGTGGTGTCGTCACGTTCACGATATATTTCCAAGTAGGCGTTTGTTTGTCTTAAACTTTCTTCGTTGGCGAGAAACGCATCTCTGGCGTTTATTCACGCTGTGTGAGTTAACTAAAAATATGCGTCAGCAAGGTGACCAGACTTTTATTGATATTTTGAATGCTTTGAGAGTCGGTGAGCTAACAACCCAACATTTTAGTATTTTAATTGGAAGACTTCTTCAAGACACGAGTGATGAGTTTGCAATAGACAAAGCGTTAAGGGTATAACCCACAAATCAACAAGTCAACGACCACAACTCTGCTGTATTGAATTTGTACAGAAATAATGGTGCTCGCATTTACAAAATAAAAGCGCAGGATCAGCTAGTACACGCCACACGAAATGCAGACAATGTGGATATAGCTACTATAATACCAGCTGATATCAACAAAACTGGGGGTTTACCAGCGGAACTGCAAATATTTGTGGGTCCAATATTGACGTTTCAAAGGGATTAGTAAATGGCGATACAGGCTACATCAACGAAATCGTTTGGCCTCAATTTCGTTGAACTCAGATGTATGCAACAGATGTACCTTCCGTCCGAATTGATTTCGCAAGAGACGGAGTACATCTTATACACCCGAAAGCCATACAGATTCCAGCTAAGTACAATTACGGGACGGCTGAAAGAAGAATGTTGCCTTTAATACTATCATGGGCTTTTACAATACATAAAATGCAGGGCAGCACTGTGGATCACGCAGTCGTATACTTAGGTGCGAAACTGTTTGAAGAAGGTCAAGCCTACGTGGCTCTTAGTAGAGTAAGATCTTTGCAGGGACTACGTATAGAGGAGTTGGACTACAATAAACTAACGGGCAAGAAACCTTGCAATAATGAAGCACTAAATGAATTAAACAGAATGCGAAATAAAAACTAAAAGCTAGAAAATAAAAATAGGTAAAAAAACTTTTTAAGTTAAACGGTTTTATGTTAAACATACATTGCAATGTTTAAGATAAATGTACTAAAAACCAAAAAATCATAAAATAGATACAGTAGTGGGAATTATAAACATATGTATAGACTAGACTAAAATAAAACCGTTGGGCACGTCAATTGTCTACAAATTATCGACTTAATGTGCGATGGAAGAATCGTTTAATTCGTCGTTAAAATAGGCAGTTGGCCCGCAGACGGTGAGGAAATTACTTACTATTTTCTTGCTCATGGCAATTCCAATAGTTATTCACTCCATGTAAATAAAAGAGATGTTTCAACTAGTTTATCGTTGGACATTCACACTGCTGGCTGGCGAGGAATCGTTTCACTGCTCGTAGTTTGTCTTTAATCGACAAAACATATGATAAAAGTACTACTCGCTCACCACTATGAAACCCTAAAACTCGCTTATAATCAAGCTTGCTAGCTTGTTTCCACATTCTAGTCCTACTTATCACACGTCCATCGTTGTCAGTTGAACAACTGCCTAATTTTAGTGTAACATTACAAAACAAACATTTTAATCAACGATTGTAGACAATTGACGTGCCCCACGGTTTTATTTTAGTCTAGTCTATACATATGTTTATAATTCCCACTACTGTATCTATTTTATTATTTTTTGGTTTTTAGTACATTTATCTTAAACATTGCAATGTATGTTTAACATAAAACCGTTTAACTTAAAAAGTTTTTTTACCTATTTTTATTTTTAATTATCATTTTATATTTGTTTAAGTCTAAACGGAGTCGGGCGTTGTAGAGCCGATGCTGAAACGACCTCAAAAGAAGTCTTTGCTGTCTGTCATTATAATTTTATTTGAAAACATCGTGGTTGGAGTAAGTGGTTCTAAATATAGATGTGCCACACGGAATAGTTGCCAGCAGCATTCTCGTGAATGTATGGAAGCAACATTGCGTGAGTGAATATTAATTTTTTTATCATTCTTTGATTGAAATGCGAATATTTATGATAGATATTGTAACGCAAAGATAATAATATTTGAAATGTTTCCTCACATAGCCAAAGGATATTGACCAAAGCCGGGCCCAGGTTGCGTCTTTGTAGTTTATATTTCAAAAATCTTGTTTGAATTATAATTGCACTGGTATTATAAGGGTAACTAAGTAAGTAAGTGTTGCCTTCTGAATGTATCAAAATGAATGTAGGTGAGGTGCATTAACTCTGCAATCACAAAACATAACCTCAAAATGTCTAATCTGCCATTGAATCCCTCGTAAACCCGTAATTATTATTTAAAAATATTTTTTGTCTGTATTCTTTCAAATATTTATATATTTTATCCGAACATTTTGTAAAGACACATGCAGACGCAAAGTGGGCCGAGTTTCTATAGAGTTTTGGTCAAGATCCTTTTGCCAGCTGTTTAAGCTGTGTTGTTTAAATATTCCTTTCTAAGGCACGGAATTGTTACCGGCAACGGCACATTTATAAATAAAGTCCATACAATCGCTAAAAATACATAACCAAGAAAAGAAGCCTACTGTTCTCTACTATCACAATTTTGCCCAGATTTAGGTTAGAGGGGGACTTATGCAAATAAGATTACGAAATAAAACTGCCCTTTGTAACGGCGAAGTTAGCAGAAATGAATTTTTATTACTATTTAAGTGGGTACGAAAATACTTTATCCGTTGCCACACAAAACGACAAATGAAAATGGAATGATTCTCATAACTGCTACTTTTAGTAGGTACAGAAGTCTCGACATAGTTTTCCTGTCTAAAAACTAGGTGGCGCTCGAAAAAGTCTGGGACAATATTGGTGTTTTTGTGTATTTATTGTCTGAAAAGAATTTTTGAATTAAGCTTAAAAAATACAAATATTTATAACGATTTATGAAAGATATAGCTAAGGCCCAGTTTAATCATTCACAGTAATGGTAAAGTCATTTTATTCATTGATAGTAACGATTAAGTTATTTACGATTGATTGTGTGTGTGTTTTGAAGAACAACTACCTTAACTAATTGACAGAATGACTATTCTAATGACCATTGGTTAAGGTATTTTTTCATCAAAACTCATACAATCGTGAATATTCAACCGCTGGTAACGACATTTTACCATTACTACTGAATAAAAAAATTGGGCTTAAGTAAGTTAAAAGGACAATTAACGCAGCAGAAAATCAGGGAATTGATATTATCTTCGTGAAATGACAAACATTTTACATTTTCTGTACTTTAGACTTCGGCCACTGTAACACACTTGTGACTTTTTTCCTTTGTGTTTTCTTGATTAGAAGTTGCTACCTTTAAAGCAAGGTGACGTTATTGACTTTGTGTATTTTTGACTAGCAATTTTGCGAAAACTCCATCAGTACCTACTAAGAAACGGTCCACCAGCTCCAGTTTTGTAAGAAATAATCGACGGATCAAGTTTAAATAACGTGTTTCATTTCGACTAATATTTTACGTACTATTTATTATCCGGTCGGAATTTAAAGAGTGTCTAGAGTCTAGGTCAAAGAAAGCACAATCTCTTAAATAGAAGTACCTTTTTTCACAAACGGGTCCTTAAGTTTGTTTATTTTTGATGAAAACTTAGTATTTAGTATCCGGTCGAAATTTTAAAAAAAGTTTCGGGAAAAGCTTAGTTAGTTATATGGGAACGCCGTTAAAAGAATTCTAACAGTATCTTAATTACAAATTTAATAAGCGAAGGCATACCCAAAAGGCATTTTAAGGTTTTTATCCGTAACCTAATTAATGTTAATAAAATAAAATAGGAATACTTCAAGGCATGGTCTATGTTTACAAACTATACACAAAAGGTCTTAGAAAAACTTCAAACATTCAGTGTCTTGGAATCTAAGAGAGCCTTCTTGGAAGAGGAGCAATTAACCTACGTTTCCAATGTTTACACGCTTCACTTTTTACTCCCGAGGAATTCTTTCAAGGTAAGGTAACTAATGGAGTTAGTAAAGCTCCAAGAAAATGGCTAGATTGAAGAATTTCGCGTCTTTTAGCGACGAAAAGTGACAGATTTTAGTTTCTTCCACAATAATGCGGTTTCGTTTTTTATTACGCTATTGAAAATTATTACCTTTTTTTCTCAAAAGGCCTGAAGTTTCCGAATATCTAAGCATTGAATCATAACAAGGCGTAATTATTTATGTAGAATATTAATAGTTGTACTAGGAGGGTTTTGTATTTTCCAAATCTTTACGTTTTTCAAAGTCTATAATTATAATTTTCCATAATCTTTATAAGTGTAGGTGTGAAAAATGATCATAAAAATTGCAAATATTAAAATGGACTAAAATAACACTAATAGGAGAAACAAACTCTTTTGAAGTCGGTGCATGATGTGCGTACGTAAACTGCTGCTGTCCGTAAGGTTTGTTTCTCCTGTCCTTTTAGTATTTGTTCATGAAGACGGTTTTATTTTTGTAAAAATAAACACATAAACTTATAAATTGGAAATTGGAAAATTAATTTTTTTAGTTTGAAAAAAAATAAAATATTTATAAGGTAAGAAGTCCTGCAAGAAAACTGCATCAAAATCGGTCCAGCAGAACGCGAGATATTCGTGGTAAAACATACATGTTGAATTGGGAATCTCCTTTTTTAGGGCCGTTAAAAATAGAACTTAAACTATGTACACATTTTGCATTCATAATCGACAAAAATACGACAGTGAAAAATATACATCACTATCCTACGAATGACTTCACTGCTAAACCGCATGAAAACGTTATTATTTATGCAGTGTATAAATGGACATGTTTTGCTATTTGCTAAGCTGTGGTCAGTCATCATTTATATTAATTAGACGTTATCCGCACAGACGCTAAGATATTTGAACGCGAGCAAAACGAAACGGGCGGCGCCAGGGGATTTAGCTTCTTTGAGGAGTGACACACAGACATAACTGCTGACCACTCAAGCGTGTACTCAACGATAGGAAGAATTTATTGCAAGTTCATAACCATCTTGATGATAATAAATTAAAAAAAGACACAATACAAAACATTACAAATCGGAGTTATAGGTTATGTATAAGCCCCTTTATTTCCAAAATGTCAATTGTTAACACTGCACAGAGCCTCATACTATGGTTTTGATTTAAGGGTAGACCAGTTACTTTTGAAAAAAAAAACATGCTCTGATCCCAAAGTAAGTAGGTAATGCACGTGTTATGGAAAACAGACACACCGGTGGTACCACATCCTCCAGACCCAAAATAATGTAGAAATAAATGGTTTCGTCATTGACCCGGCTGGAAATCAAAACCGGGACCTCGGAGTGACGATGCCTTGAAACCCAAGGTGCTTATTTTTTATGTGATTGGACCTTACTTCTAGCATTTGGGGTCTTTTAGTCAGTTTATGTCATCAACCATACAATATGTACACTTAAACTTACAACTTTTAAAAACGCTGTAGGACTTATTTGAATCCGATTTTGATTTTTTGTTTCTGGGCTGTGTAAAATGCTCAAACCATAGTAGTAGAAGTAGTAACCATAGTTCTACGTATAGAATAATACTTTTCAATGCAAAAGTAAAAACAAATATTTTCTTTAACCAAACCATTAAAACACTCACAAACAAACTACATAGCCGTGTGTATCACACGTCAATTTTATTTTTAGTCAGTCTCGACAAAGCTTGCACATTGCGAGCCATAGTACATTCCTTCTATGTATAGAATACAATAGTGGTTTATTTTGTTTTCTACGACAGGTGCGCTCCTGTGTAATATACTATACAATCCGATATTGCTTTCGAATGCTGTTTTATAGAGAACATAAAATTATCACTGTTTTATTGAGAGCATTGGAATAATATTCTTCTAGCTGTGATCAGTATTCTACAGTTATTTTGATATACCATATGGTAAGTCAGTTTAAAAATAAAGATTTTGGCATGCAAAGCGTTTTGTTTATTAATGTTAATACTTCTATCCATTAAATAATGTATAAATTCGGTGCCTCAGCTAAATTAAATAAAGCTTGTCTGTTTGTAACTCCTAAGAGCTTGATTTAAGCCACAGTATAATTAAGTCTCTTTTTGTATCCTATTCCTATCTCTTTCTGAATCCAATTTCTCTCTCTCCTCTTCCATTTCTTCGCTATTTTTACTCTGTGTTACTTAAACTGTAACCTTATTTTAAAAGGTTTGCTTTAAATCAAATAATTCTGTTTGAGTTTATCTGACTCAAAAGCATTCATGCACAAGGATGATCCATAAAACAGTTATTTCTAGAGTTATAAAGTTTCAAGCAGTCAACAGCATCATTTCCTTTTCTGCAAACAAATCCGATTTGCTGAAAGCGCGGCGTTCTACCAGTTCTACCAGTAGTATACAGGGAGTCCGGTTCGCATTGCATTTTTACTTAAAAAAAATGTTGTGGAGTATCCCAATTTTACACTATGTATGCTCCGCAATTAGATTTTTTGAGAAATGTCTACATAGCACGCGTGAAAAATGAAAATTTATTGGAAATATTTATCTTGCAACTGAATCTTTATGAATTGTATTATTCTATGATATTATAAGCGCAAAAGTTTGTGAGAATTGATATAGGAACGAATGTTTGTTACTCCTTAACGCTAAAGCTATTAAATGGATTTTAATAAAACTTCAATATAACACCTATAGTGTAGGTATACATTACAATAGCATATAGGTAATTATTTACAATAATATTGTGAAAGATAAGCTATTTACGCAAATGAATCTCCGGAAACCTGCTAATATTGCTTTTCAATTTTTTCTAACCTACAAATTAACTTTAAGACAGAAAAATCGCGGATTACACATGGGGTAATTCGGGTATTCCAAAACATGCCTGCCTTAAAATTAATTTGTAACGTCAAATAACAGACCCTGTATTAGCTGTCCTTACAGTAATAAAGTTTATATCGAAACTTCAAAGCGGATAATGAAGTGAAACAACCGTCCTAGTTGCACAATCCCATCACACAGTTATAAGGAAGTCAGTTTCCTGGTACTGGGATGAACTGGTTAAGAATTGTACACACTGAGCCCAAAATTTGCACAGGGCAGAAATGAGAAGTTGTGGAAATGAAAGAGAGACAGAAGGAGATAATTGGCAAATAGAGAGGAGAGAGAAGGATTTGACGCGCTAATTCTGGGCATCTAACGCAGTTAAGTGTATCTGTTCGAGGACTATTCTGTCCTAGCAACTATTATGCGATCATAATTTTTCGAACCATGTATCGTTTTACTACTATTTTAACACCGTACCTGTTACCTATTTTTCTTACTTTTACGTAGGTAGCAATCTTTTTACTTGTGATTCAATGCTTTTTGACACCAAGCACGGGCTTGGTGTCAAAAAGCTTGTTGAAATTATGGAATTTATTGGGCTTTTTATATTGGCTGTAACGTAACTACGAGCTTTCTTATTTCTTATCTTCTTTATCGAAAGAGATTAAATCTTCAATTTGCAATATTTCTCTAACCATCATTACGCAAGTACTACTATGAAATTGATAAGCATTGCTTCAGCGTATCCGATGTTATGTAATTGTACTCTTTTTTTATATTTAAATTTTACGGAAATGTAATACAAAAACATCTCAGTACTTTTAAATATTACGCCACTAATTCAACTCTCTGCACTCCTGAGCGGTTGACTGGTAAGGTGTAACAAGGCATTAAGCCGCCAATTGTACAAATCACAGTACAATACGGTTAAAATAAACAAATTAAAACAGCCGGTAAAACTAACTTTACGACGTGAACATTAAGACAATGATGAGATCATGGTAAGGATGGGATGGGTCATGTTAGGAACTGTTGTTTATTATCGAATTAAAAATAGGACATCATCAAATCAATGGGTATGTATGTGATATCGTTGTTTTTTTTAAACAATATTTGAGTATGTTGATCTAGTAAGGCTTTCCAACACGTTTGCTAAATTTACGTCAGTGTATGTAGGTGTGTCTACGGATTTCTTCAAAACCATAAGTCATGGCGAAATTTTTCTTTTTTACTTCAATCATGTATATTTTATCTTAGGGTACAGTGTAAGTTTTATTAAAAACAATTAGGTAAATTTTGAGATATGGGTCAATGAATAAAAGTCACAAAATAATCAAAAAGAATATTAAACCGACTTCAAAAAACTGACTAAAATGCTTAAACTTACGTATTTGTCTTCAATTTACGATGTGCGTATTTGTGCGGGTTTGTGGAAACTGTCCAAACGGTCGGATCTAAGTTTTTTAGACCTGGCCGTAAAAATAGACCTCAAAAACTCTCGGTCCACACTCTCGACCTTATGGCAGAACGTCGATCTATGGCACTGCAGACCTCCGTTAATGCTCAAACCTACAGGCAGCTTAATAGACGAATAATGAAATCTCTGCGACATGACATTCGTTCCTTTAACACGACTAGTGTTAAAGAAACAATAGAGCGAAACCAAGGCTCCAAAGTGTTTGCAAGGGACATGTCTATTGGGCAAAGCCTGTTGACGAAGCTTAAGACGGAGGACGGCAGTGTAGCGTCGACGAAAGCAGAGGTTTTGAGGGAGATCGAAAGGTTTTATGGACAGTTGTACACCTCAGTAGCCAAACCCGTTGATAGCTCGACCGGAGACCCACGAGCTATCCTGACCCGACACTACACTGAAGACATCCCGGACATCAGCCTCTACGAGATTAGGATGGCCCTGAAACAGCTTAAAAACAATAAGGCACCTGGCGAGGACGGAATCACAGCAGAGCTCCTGAAAGCGGGTGGAACACCGGTACTTAAAGTCCTTCAGAGACTCTTTAATTCCGTTCTGCTAGAGGGCATCACGCCTGAGGCATGGAACAGGAGTGTGGTGGTGTTGTTTTTCAAAAAAGGAGACAAAACCTTATTGAAGAACTATAGACCCATCTCACTCCTGAGCCATGTCTACAAGCTGTTCTCAAGGGTCATCACGAATCGTCTCGCACGTAGGTTTGATGACTTCCAGCCTCCCGAACAAGCCGGATTCCGAAAAGGCTACAGTACCATAGACCACATTCATACGCTAAGGCAAATTATACAGAAGTCCG
The DNA here is from genome assembly GCA_963924145.1 of Pyrausta purpuralis. Classification (NCBI taxonomy): domain Eukaryota; kingdom Metazoa; phylum Arthropoda; class Insecta; order Lepidoptera; family Crambidae; genus Pyrausta; species Pyrausta purpuralis. The sequence goes on from OZ001657.1 coordinate 22,339,236, forward strand.
AGGAGTATAATATGCCTCTATGTTTAGCTTTTGTGGACTATGAGAAGGCCTTTGATTCGATCGAAACTTGGGCGGTGCTTCGGTCTCTTCAGCGGTGTCACATAGACTATAGGTATATAGAGGTGTTAAAGTGTCTATATAACAACGCCACCATGTCGGTCCGAGTACAGGAACAGAATACGAGGGCGATTCCATTGCGAAGAGGTGTAAGACAGGGCGATGTTATATCTCCGAAACTGTTTACAGCGGCATTGGAAGACGCCTTCAAGCTCCTGGAATGGGAAGGATTCGGCATCTCCGTCAATGGCGAATACATAACACACCTTCGGTTTGCCGATGATATAGTCGTTGTGGCAAAGACGCTGGATGATCTAGGCACTATGCTCGAAGACCTCGACCGAGTATCCCAACAAGTGGGTCTCAAAATGAACATGGAGAAGACGAAAATTATGTCGAGTTCCCTTGTTGTACCCACTCCAGTATCCATTGGGAACTCAACTCTCGAAGTTGTCGACGAGTACGTCTACCTGGGACAAGTGATCCAATTGGGTAGGTCCAACTTCGAGAAAGAGGTCAATCGACGAATCCAACTCGGCTGGGCAGCGTTCGGGAAACTGCGCAAGAGCGTCTTCTCGTCTCAATTACCTCAGTGTCTGAAGACGAAAGTCTTCAATCAGTGTGTGTTACCAGTGATGACATACGGATCCGAAACGTGGTCTCTTACTATGGGCCTTATAATGAAGCTCAAAATTACACAACGAGCGATGGAGCGGGCTATGCTCGGTGTTTCTCTACGAGATCGAATCAGAAACGAAGAGATACGTAGAAGAACCAAGGTAACGGACATAGCCTTGAGAATCAGTAAGCTTAAGTGGCAGTGGGCAGGGCACATAGCGCGAAGAACTGATGGCCGTTGGGGCAGGAAAGTTCTAGATTGGAGACCCTTCGACCAAAGACGCAGCGTAGGACGTCCACCAACAAGATGGACAGACGACCTTAAAAAGATCGCAGGATCAAACTGGATGCAGACCGCTAGTGATCGGTCGCTGTGGAAAGCCGTGGGGGAGGCCTATGTTCAGCAGTGGACGTCTTTTGGCTGATTATGATGATGATGATGATGTATTTTAAGCTTTTCAGTCAGTTTTATTGAAGTCGGTTTAATTTTATAGATTTAATTTTCAAAATTTTTTAATGCATTTGTGTGAAATCCCCTTTACGATGCAACTCCTAAGTGATAGGAAGTGCGCTTTGACATAGGAAGCCACAGCGATCTTAGGAAGTTTGTCCACTAAGCCGTGCATGCTGTATAGCGGCAAATTGTCGAAGTGAACATGACAATAATATTAATACAATGACACTGTATGGTGTTGAAAAAGGTAAAATTTTTAATAGGTGCATCAGACCAACAATACCAGCAAATTTAACTATGGGGCCCTGATTGAAATCTTTTTTTTCGTCTCTGCATATATTACCATTAATGTTACTGACACATTTGTATGGGCATCTGAAATGATTTCGACAAGGTCCAAATTGAAAAAAAAAAATGCGCGGACAATAGCACGTCAAGGTAAACACTGCGGTATCTTATGCAGTTGTAATAAGGGCTACTTTGTAACAAAAGTGTGTAACCTGATGTGCTGTCGACTGAACCTATTGATGGTCTCATTCTCCTCCTAAAATTTTGGCACGTAACAAAGTCTCTATACTTATTAATTAACTGACTGTTAAAGTTAATTTTTTAACTGTCATTTCTGTTGAGATTGACATATATACGTCTAGTTTATAATAACAAGCAATGAGTATAATATGCATTTTACAAGATATTCCTGTTACGTAGCAAGAGTGTGAATTCTCGCAGTCTTGACTTTTGACACGAATAACAATAAAAATGTGATTTAGCAACCGCCTGAACCGTAATCCCCTCTAGCCAATTTCGCCTACGGTAGCCAGTCACAACGACTAACTGACTGCGCGGGACATATTATAGTGCACAAGTATGTGCGCACACAAAGGTGCACTCTCTATTCCTCTCACTCTCATAGCCCAATGGGACAGCAATCTGACACGATCGGAGAGAGATCAGGCGCAGGACCAACGGCTTTACGTGCGCGCACGGGGGTCAAATACCGCCAGCTTCCAAACTCTGAGCTACCCTAAGAATTTCTGAATAGAAAAACCTACGAGTAGGCATATATTTTTGGTGCAGCCGTTGCTTTAAAATGCGACCAACTTACCGCTGCGGTACCGAGCCTAAACCGTAATCGTCTTTTAAAAACGATAAAATTACATACAAGCTTCATTTTCATAATTATGAATATGAGCTAACCAAACCGTCACTGAACCAAAGCAACGTGTCGTTCTAAGTCGATAGATCTTATTAATTTGCAGTTCAAAACCACTCGATTACTCTCGATTAAATCATGAGGTACCTGAGGTGGAAGTCTTGACCACATTAAATTGTCGAACGCGTTATTAATATCGTTCGAATAACGTTTAGAGAAAATTCGTATGTAGTGATTTAAAACACGTCAATCAATTAAAACTCGAGCACTTTTTTCGTCTCAGCCTTTTCCAAACGCCATCTAGTGTTCGATAGATAAAACTGGTCCAGACTACTGCGCCCGGAAAGTTTCTTGCATACAATGATTAGGAAGCAGCTTAGACACCGGATGCTGCAAAACTAATTACTACCTCAAGCTTCCAACTAAACTGAGGTAAGCAATAGCTGTTTTCCAGAACTAGTATAATAGCTTTAGGCCTGATTTTTCCAGCGTTAGGTAAGACCTATCAGACAGAATAAGTAGAGAAAGACCGATTTTAAATGAGATTTACATAAATGTTTGCTGGCAAATAGGTGACATATTCTAATTTAGGCGTATTGTCTTTTATTTCACGAATATTACTAATCTGACGTGGCAAAAATCAGGCCTATGTCAAACTTTATTAAATTTTCAAAACACTTAACAGGATTTTATGCAATTTTTACATGTTAAAAAAATTTTAGTGTCAAATAAATGTCAAGTGTCAAATAATCACTAGTTTACACGGTTTTCATACCCCAGCTGAAAGTTGTTATTTTATTTTGTGTTCAGGTAGAACTATCCAGAAAAAATAATAAAAAAATTCTGTCACGTCTGGTTTAAAAAATATTTATTTTCTTGAAGGGAAATACAAAAATTTTAGGATTAATACAAAAATAAATTAAAAATGACTAATTTTTGCTTTCTTTTTATAGTTATTTGAATCAGTTTCTCTTATGATAGACCAACAATAATCCCCTAACATATTTACATCCCAAAATCCTTGATGTCGTTCTTCGAAAGTCCTTAAATCTTGGTGGAAACGTTCACCCTGTTCGTCACTCATACTTCCTAAGTTTTCAGGAAAAAAAATCAGATGAGAGTGTAGAAAGTGAATATTTAATTACATGTTTACTCCCATATCATGAAAGTTTTTCAATAAATTGTTAACAATTTCTTCATAATTTTCACTTTTTTTATTTCCCAAAAAAATTTCTACAAGCATTTTAAATGAGTTCCAAGCAGCATTGGCGAACCTAATGGAAGGTAAACTTTTTCTCCTGATGACCACTGGAGTAAGATGATTCTACAGCTTTCGCAAAACACGTGAGGCACCCACTTTTTATCTTGATTTGCAACAGGAAATCCAAAATAATGAAGATATGCAGTTTTTAACGAATCTACAATAGGTCTTCTCTTTTTTGAAAATATAAACTGTCCACAAACATAACAAAAACGGTCAGAACTTTGTTTGCACTTTCTACTAGCCATTTTAAATCAATTCAAAGCAAAGTAACTGTCGTTTGAAGCGAACGAATAAACAATAAAATATCACCACCACGTCGGGTAGTTAAAAAAAAAACAATTGACGGCAGAAAAAAAATCCGACGTGATAAAATATTTCTGCTAACACTTTTAGGTTTAGGGAAGGTAGATTAACATATTGACATACATTCGGTTCGGGGTATAAATAAAAAGTAAAATTTTGTAAACTAGTGTAATTTTTAAAAATGTGTTCAAAATTTCAAAACATTTAACACTTTTGTCAAAAATACAAAAAAAAAAACAAAACAAATTGCTAGAAGTCGGTAAATAATATTAGAAATTCACATGTAAAGACATATCTAACTCGTTTGACTCACACAAATATGCAATTTACGATCTTTCTTACTTAGTACAGTTTTTACGACGAAATTAAAGTTATTTTCATCCTAACATCACATGACACGGCCTCCAAAGAATTTTAATTGTTCCCTTTTTATACCGTACATTTGTCCGTCTGTCCGCTTTATTAGATCGTATTAGATTTACTGCTGTTAGGAAAACAAGCTATTTTAGGCGAACTAAACCCGATTTAAATTAGTTTTGGTTTAGAACTTTCACTTTGGGGACAGTAATAGGATTTGGTGGAGATTTTAATTTCAACTGTTTGTTCCTAACAATAAATTTTAATTTCATTGCCAGAAATAGCGTTTGATTTATGTTTTTAATAACGACTAATTCTTTCTGATAGTGTTTTGGCAATTCAGGAAATCAGATTCTACATCTAATTTTACCTGTGTGTAGTGTGAAACCTAAACTATGGTTTTCCAGAAGTATTTTGGTATTTCCTATTGAAAAACCTACGAGTTTAAGCAAAAGTCCATGTAAGGTCTAAAGTATACCTAGTCTTGCCATAAATATTGTGACAAAGAAAAAAAAATGCAAATAATATTTATTACTTTTACAGTGTACTAGTTTTTGACATAAATATAAAACAATTTGAAATATAAGAAGCTTATTCGAAGTGGACGCCATTGGCTGTAATACAGTCCTTTAAACGTTGAGGCCAGTTATCAATAGAAGCACGCACTCTTTCCATGGGAAAATTCTTCACTACCAATAGTATGGATTGTTTTAGGGACTCCAAATTATCATGGCGTTTAGAGTAAGCCGTACTCTCTAAAACTAACCATAAATCATAATCCAGCGGATGAAGATCGGCACTAGACGACGGCCAGTCTTCAGCTCTGATGAAGTCCGTAACGTTCGATTCTACCAAGACTGCCTGGACCGAGCTTTATGACCCGGCGCCGAGTCTTGTTAGAAAGACCATGCTTGGTTATTAAACATGGTGTTGTTAAGAGGCTTAACTACCTTCTCAAGAATGGTATCTTGATACACTTGTGCCGATGTTTTGATACCTTTTTCACAAAAATATGGCTCAGTCACTCCTTCGTAGCTAAAATCCCACCAAACCATCACTGAAGTCGGGTAATGCCCACGTTGCACTCTGCCGACTAATTGGGAAGCTTCCTTAGAGGTTGAGCATAAATACGGTCATTTTGTTTGTTAAAATGTTGCTCAATTGTAAAGATTTCCTCATCCGTAAACATTTTTTTTCTGTGACCTCCCTATGCGTACTGCTTCAGTAGTTTTTCAATTTTACCACCCTATTCTTTTTTAAATTATCAGTTTAAAAAATGACTAGGGCGTTTCTTATAGGCTGCAAGTCCTAAGTCATCTTTTAAAATACGCGTCATGGTTTTGGATGCTATCTTCATCTCACGAGATAAAATGTTTTGCTTTCGGATAGGATTTCTGCGAATTCTTTCCCTTACTGCTTAGACCACCTTTTTCGTACGAACACTACGTTGACGGCCTGATTTTTTCTGACACAAACATAGGAAGTCTCATAGTACCTATTGATAGCCCGGTACACCAACATTTGACTAATACCAAGCGTATGGAGAGGCGTAAGCTAAGGAGAGTTTTAAAAATTGCATTAGGCTACACACCAACTTTGTGTAATGCAATCACAGCGATTCGGTTCTCTTTATCACCCCACTCCATTTTAATGTCGCAAAATATTAAAATATGTATTGGCACCAAAATTAAAAAACACAATGAGCAATCGTATAAAAATGACAGAATCCAAATTGTAATGTAATATCATTCTTATTTTTAATTGTAACAGTATTTATGGCCAGACTGTGTATATTCTGGGGCCCTATTTAGAAATCACATTGAAACTCACATTTGGAAACAAATTGATATGGATATGGACAATGGAAATCAGACGAAGTACAGACGTTAGTACTTACAACATTAAGTACCTACCTTTTTTAAATCACTCCCGTTTGAAAGAATACTAATTTTCATTGGAAAATCGGACATTATGCAAACAATATCTCACGACATCCTGACGCGAATGATTCAAAATAGGAGCCCAGAAAGAGCTGCATGATATTCTGTCCGTGACATTTGTGTTCCATATTTCAAACGCTGAAACTAGCAATAGCGACTATTAAGCTATGCTTTATTTTGCTCATCAACTTGCATGATGCTGAAATTGCATGATATTTTAATTGAAAAGCTTAATTAAAGTAGCAGCAAGCAACAGTTTAACCCATTAACGCCCAAATGAAAACTATGCATAATTCAACCTGAACGATGCTTTATATCGTTATTAATAAAATTCAATAATAACACTATGAAGAAAATAAAGCAAAAATACTGGAAGTTGTGGTTTTAGGGTGTACTATGTTTAGTAAAATTTAAGGGGATACCGAGCGAAGGGATCTCTCGCAAATAATTATTTTGAAAGGCACTTCTGACATGCTGTTTTGACTTAATTGGAACACGCATTACATCTTAACTAGGTAGATACTATTTAGGGCTTTAAGCTATTATTATTCCTTTTTTCTTCTATTTCCTCTATTTTAGTTTTAAGGGTCTTCATTTATGGTATTTTTTCTAGCACAAAAGCTCGCGTATGCATATAGCCTAAAACGCATTTGCAATACAAAGCCTTCATCATAATACTATCAGCTAGGTAATGAATGATAAAGCTAATTACGACACTTTTCTGATGACAAGCAATAAAGCCGCATCACCGATGAGGTAAAAATGTTGACTTTCATAGTACTGAAATATTTCCTAACGTTCCCGATGGTTGTTTTTATTACTAGCAGATAAACTACAGTCAAAGATTATAGAACAGTAGCTATGATGAGTCTAATACCATCATTATCTTCTCGACATTAGGCAAAGATAACAAAAGTTGAAAGTGGTATTAAGGTTCCAACTAGGAGAAAATGTGTGCCTGTATTCTCTTCTGCATTCTCATTCTGCTTCATGTAATTTCATCTATAAATAAGTGCCGTGATAATATTTTCGGTGCCCTAGGAGGTGTGAGTCGTGTAGAATACTTTAATAACCTTTTCGTCTATGAAACATTACAGTTGTTCGTCTCAAAGCGTAAAATGTGTACTAAACACAAACCTAGGCATCATGTTGATTACTGGATACTCAACGGCATCGGTTTTTGTAAACCATTTTTTTTCTGTCATAAAAGGTTGTCGTTTCGTCATTTCAAACATTAAGAAATAGTTTTCTGCTAACAATTAGTACATGAGAAAATGTCAAACCGACCATATTTTGAAGTGAACATTAATACATAGAAATAAGAATTACATAAGAAAACATTCAACAATATATTTAATATGCCAGCTGGATCCTCAAGTTACTTATTGTACTAAATAAAGAACAGCAACACTTGAGGTGTAATAGCACGGAAATCTTTTGACAACTTTAAGTTTTTCTTGTCTTTTATAATAGTTATTGATATAAACGAACAATGTATCACACATTTGAATAGGTATAAGAGCAATTTTTTAAAGTGAAGTATTTACTTCACTTTAAAAAAGTTATAAGTTATAAGTTGCCGCTAGTAGACACAAAATAAATCACGTGAGTAGAAAAGCCACAAATCTTCTTTTATTCAATATATACTTTTATTTTTACGTTTCAGATACATAAACATTAGTTTACCAGCAAAAAATATTTCCGAGGTCAAAAAGTTGTATTTAATAACTTTAATGCTAGGTAAAAGTTGTGTACTATTTATAGTACGGCGGGCGTTAAAAAGTTAATTGGAGTCATGCTATAGAAGTCCTTAGTGTGATTAGGTTTTTGAACAGAATTAAGTAACATTTTTATGCCATTCTTTAATTTAATGAAGCTTCAGCTCAGAATGTTCTTTCAAGTTTTTCGCCGGCTGACAGCTTTTAGAGTTAAAATCGTTTGGAGTAACGCCCTGTAGTTTATATTGTGTCGTGTGTGAAAGCGATTTTCGTTTGAGAGAGGTTAGGAGCGACTCGACCGTACATAGCTCTTAATTAATACGAAATGTGAATGAGAAATTTCTAATTACAGCGCAGGATCGACCAATTAAAATCAGTCCTTAACAATTAGTCGAACAACGAATTGACAAAACACATTTCCCGCCAATTATTGGCGGCCATATTGCCGCGCCCGATTATTATCTTTTACGGTTATTGGTCGTACGGGACACTCGATGGGTGCTATACAAAAATATTCAGTAACATCGTTTCTTTAACTGAGTTAAATTTAGTTCGCAAGATTTACTATAAATAATGGTATTATTTTGTGTAGGTTTTACAAATGCACACACACACATGATATGCACACATACATTACACAAACAATTACACACCATCACGAACTCCCATACTTTATTTTTAAAACAATTAATATTTCTTATATTTTTGATATTCTAATTTTTGTCATGTATTTAATTTTCTGAACTGTTGCATGGGCTTTGAGTGAAACAAACCCCAGCGGTTTCATTTATAAATATGTGATGTAAATGTTTAAACTTTTTAAAAAAATATTTATCTTTATTAATATAACAAAGCTGAAGAATTTGATAGTTTGAGCGCAATCTCAGAATATCCTGGACTGATTTGAAAAAATAATTTTGCTTTGGGTAGCTTATTTATCGAGAAAGGCTCTAGGCTATAAAACATCATAATGAGACAGAAGGGGAAAGTACAAATTCAAAACGTGCGGACGCAGTCGTCAGGGAACGCTAGTTTATTTATTTAAAATAATGCAATTTTAACTAATCGATGCAAATGACTGGCCGCTTCTATGAAAAAAACTGTCTAGACAAATTTATTTGGTTTTAGTGTTTCCATATTAAAAGCGTTAATATCGCTATGGCTAAAAAAATGGTTAGATATGGGATTGTTACTATGTACCTTATTATTTATAATAATTATTATTAGCTCATAAATGATAAAATACATCTTTGCAATCCCATATCTAACTATTTTAATGTTAGTGGCCATGGCAGTATTTATAATGATTTACAGAACGTTTAAATAAACTTGATATAGGTTTGCTCTTGACTCTTAACTAGTCCCAATAAAGCATTGTAAAAAAACAACGATTGACTGACCACTTCAAGAAAAAAAACCTTACTGACCTGAAACAAATCGGCGATGGTTGGGACTACTTTATCAAACTTACTCAAATACCATCTGTATGACCTGCAGGTTACGTGATGTCTATGTAAATATTTTGTAGTTAAATTAACCAAATTGTTAAAGGAAGCCCCGTTTACTCGCGCGACACGATATTTCTACTTATTACCGAACGATGTAGACCTTTTTAGTTGTTTTCTGAATAAGTTCACATGAGCTGCGTTATACTATATTATTTGCTACACATTGATTTGTTTTATACATAGTTGAAGTAGTAGATTATATTCTCATTTACTTAGAATATCGCATTGGGTGTTATGTTATCCTGTAATGATGGATATAAGTTTGGAAATAATAAATAAATGAAATAAAAAATAAAAACAAAACCAATTATTTACATTTACAATTAATCTTGTTAAGTGATGTACGATAAAGTATTTATATAAATCTATCTTTCATTTCCATATAGAACAAACCCTCTTTGTTACGCTTTGATTGTGGTCAATGCGTGACTCCGATATTCGAATTAATTTTAATATTTCGATTTGGCCACCGATTTAAATGTACGACGTAAAAACGAAGTGCTATTGGACGCTGTTCACTTTTGTTGTCGATTGTGGTAACGTTTGCTTTCGATTTAACGAATATTTAGTTAAAATTACCAACACCAGGTAGCCTCTTCGTAGCTTACTAGCTACGGCGTAGTATTTCGTAGGTAAGCGCTAGGGTGCGAGTTTTCCCATTAGTTTTGTAATTTTTTTTAATGTTGTGAAGAGGTTTTCTTGTATAAAACTTACTCTGAATTTAAAAAAAAAACATTTTTTTTAGAATAAGCATCACTTATATCATCCCTGAGTTGGATGTCACTGACCAAAACACCCTGTACGGTAGTATAACATGATCTGTCTAGAAACGTGTCGCCAAAAAATATGATTTGTATTGAGAACTATGCCAGCTTGCCCACTAGACTGTTCTGTTACCGACTAAAATCGTCGCGTGACATGCACGGAGCTTGTCAGTGCCTGCAAAATACCTTCTCGCTCGTTCTCGCTCTCGCCCTATAAAGTTTGTTGTTTTGGTCATCAATGCCTGACTCAAAGGGTGGTTGTACAAAAAATACTGATGCCAAAAAAATATGTGTCTTTTATGACGACCTCCGTGGTGTAGTGGCTAAGAACGCTGGGTTTCAAGGCGTCGCCGCTCCGAGGTCCCAGGTTCGATTCCCGGTCGAGTCAATATAGAAATCAAAAATTTCTGTATTGTCTCCTGTCTGGGTGTTGTGGTACCACCGTTGTGTCTGATTTCCATAACAAAAGTGCATTGGCTTCTTACTTTGGGATCAGAGCAGTGTATGTGATTGATGTCTAATATTTATTTATTATAATGTGATAAACCCTCAAAATCAATTTATTATTGCGAAACTAGCGAGCGAGTCAAAACTACCAACGTCAGGTCGCCTCTTCGTAGCTTACTAGCTATAGCGTATTTCGTAGATACGCGCGAGTCACGTGAAAGGGTGCGAGTTTCTCCATTTGTTTAGAATGATGCGAAGAGGTTTTTATTTTATAAAACTTGCATTTTTTTTCAGAATAAGCATAACTCATTTGGATGGCGCTGACCAAAAAAACAACCTGTTTAAAGGTGAGACAAAACTGTCAATCCGTTCAGTAGGCAAGATAAAGCGTATCGTGTTGCTATTTGTGCTTGACACGTTCCGAACACGGTCACGTTATGGTAATTAAGGAAAAAACCTTAGAGCGCTATTAAAATGATGTTGCAGGGACTATTATACAATTCTATCTACTTCATATTTCTTAATTCTTGAGTTGGTTATTTAAATATAAAAAGAGACATTATTTTTCACCAAATGCTCAGGTAAGCTATGGTCCAACTAATTATTGAAGAGAAACGTTCAGGACTCTAAGTAGGACAATATCACTTTTATGAAACATATTTTTAAGCTTATTGACTAACAAAAAAGGCCTTGACTGTTCTTATAAAAGATCAAAGTACCAAGTTTAAAACTTGCACACTAGATATAGGTTTTCAAAGTATTTTTACAACTCACATAAATAAAACTTTTTAATTGATACATGCTATTCTTCTTTGTCATCGATACCCATTTTTAGGGTTCCGTAGCCGAATGGCAAAAAACGGAACCCTTATAGTTTCGTCAAGTCTGTCTGTCTGTCTGTCAGTCTGTCCGTTCGTATGTCACAGCCATTTTATTCTGTAACTATAAGCATCACACTGTTGAAATTTGGTAGGAGTATGTATCCTGTTAACCGCTGTACGATTCTTATACAAAAAACAAAAAAATGTGACATTTAAGGGGGGCTCCCATACATGAAACTAAAACCGAAAGTATTCTTTTTGTCAAACCTACAGGTGTGGTCTATGGATAGGTCTTGTAAAATGACACCGAGGTTTCTCAAACCATTTTCTTTTTAAGTCTAACGTTTCATAGCTAGACGTTTCGAAAGTGGTAAAATGGGCGTCTTACTTCTAAACTAAGCAAGAGTAAATTTTGAAAAAAATAGATAATGTAGATCTTATCAAATACTTTCAGCAAAAATATATATATATAGCACATTTAAAACAACCGCAAACATAACTTTGTACTTCATACAAACACTATGAAAAACAAAGTTATATTTGCTGTCAACAAAATATTGTGGATTTTACTAAGTGAAAGTAAGTGGATTCCCAAATTCAGTTAAAGTTGGCACGGAACCCTCAGGGCGCGAGTTCGACTCGCACTTGGCCGTTTTTATAATATATCACAGTACATTCTGATTCCACACCGACGATTTGGAATTTATTTCTTTTCTAGAAAAAGTCTAAACTTTACATAGTGTAGAGATGTTTGCTCTCAAACTTGGTTGAAAGGGAGAAAAACTAACATAAACAAATTGCGAATTGCATCCAATAAGTTGTTATTACAACGTACAGAGAAGTTATGCAAAGCAAAAATCCACTAACTTCCACTAAGGTAAAATATCACAATGTTTTGTTGACAGCAAATATAAATTTGTTTTTCATAGTGTTTGTATGAAGAACAAAGTTATGTTTGCGGTTGTTGAAATTGTACTATATCTCAAAAACTACTTGTTCTATCCAGACCAATCCAATTTTCGCTGTAAGTATTTGTTATGATCTACATTACATATTTTTTTAAATGTACACTCGCTTAGTTAAGAAGTTAGAGGGGGGGGGGGGCGCATATTTTACTATTTTGTAAACGTCTATCTATCAAACGTTAGACTTAAAAAGAAAATGATTTAAGGAACTTCCATGTCATTTTAAAAGACCTATCCATAGACACGCATTGGTTTGACAAAAAATATTTTCTTGGTTTAAGTTTCATGTATGGGAGCCTCTCTAAAATTTTTATTTTTTATTTTTTGCATAAGAATCGTAAAGCGGTTAACAGGATGTAACGAATAAAGTGGCTGTGACATACGGACGGACAGACAGACAAACTTGACGAAACTAAAAGGTACCGATTTTTGCCATTCGGCTACAGAACCTTAAAATGGAATGGTCACGTTTCCTTAAAATTTGAACGTCAAATTTGAAGCCGTTTGTATGCATTGATGCTAAACGGCATCAAATCATGGCGCAAGAAATTCGTTCGTGGTATCAGTTCCATACGTTGGTGATAGTAATTCAGTGATTGCGTCTGATTGCAAGTTGTCGACCTTATAATGTATTAATCTCTATGTAAAATAGTTTAAAAAAAACGACAACGCAAAGCAACCGAGGACAAAATATACAACTTTTTGGGCAATTGTATATATGGGCAACATCACATTAAGATAAAAACTGCGGTATCTTATGCAGTTGTAATAAGGGCTAGTTTGCAACAAAAGTGGGTAACCTGATGAGCTGGCTGCTGTACCTTTAATATTCATAAAATTAAGTTTAGAAGTATTAAGAAACTTAGCTTATAAAGATGCGATATTTGGCTACGTTATATGCATGTATGATAGAAGTCTTATGATTTGAAATATGCTAACTGAATTTTTTGATAAAAACACAAATTTTGAATTGAAAAAAATAAATATTTATGACATTGACAGAAAATACCTTTCTTTTATAAAATATCTAAATATTATTTCTATAGATAGAGACAATAAGATGAAACTTTATTAGGTAAAGCACTATTCGTACTGTTATGAAAGTAAAAATATGTAAGAAATATTTAGATAATTGAAGTTTCCAAATAACAAAGTTTTTCAATTTGCAAAAGAAATATTATTGATTGCCTTAAAAAACTCTCAACATTTTTTTGTCCAAAACTAAAGAGCTTTTTAGGGTACGTTGATTGAGGAATGCTGCCTTTTAACGATATTATTTATCTTTGTCTTTGTGATAAAAGTTTAACTTTAAAAGCTCAAGCATATTTAAATTAAATTGCAAATGTAGATTTCAATATAGTTTTGTAAATATTTAAAAAAAAATGTGTTATCAAAGATAGTTGTGTGTACGCAAATACAATTATTTCGAGAGTATCATAAGAGACATTTAAAAATTTGATTTCTTTGAATTTAATCATGTAAACCTCAATAACCTCAGTGTCCGAAGACAAAAGTCTTCAACCAGTGCGTGTTATCGAGGATGACACACAGATCCGAAACATGATCTGTAACTATGGTTCTTATGTCAAGTCAAGTCATGAATAAATGAATTCGAAGTAATTCTCTTAGCACGTATTGGGCTAAAACTATTACACTCACGAACCGAAAGGCCGCCAGCGGTCGCGTAAACAAACGAATAACAAAAGACCGTTGATAAACACATCCATGAGGTATATGGAATGAAAGCAGTGTATATAATATCGTCCACTATTATTTTTATAGAATTCAACATAATCAGGAATCAGAGAGTTTATTTGCAAGAATACACACAGCACACATACACATAATATGACGTTGATCCTGAACAGAGCGTATCATTTCACACCCAGCAATCAACAACCACGTTACATTCCGATACCTGACATTTTACAGCATTCTGCGAAAATGTATGCTGAAAATTAATCCCTTGTGGTGTGATAGGTTAACCGACGTAATTAAAATTGATGTTTGTAACTCTATATATCCTTTATTCCTTTCGTAAAAATAAAACAAAGAAATTAGGTTTTTTCGTTGTGTGTTTTTTTTGAGTTCTTAAATTAGAGATCGCCCATTTATCTTTGTTTTTTTTGTTTTGATAATTCCCAGCAACAGTTAAAATATTAGTGCTCGATCCTTAATTTCACTGGTTTATGTAAGTGAAAAAAGAGCGAGATCGTTGCGTACACTTAAAAATAATAAATAGGTAATACCTCCCGCGCAGATGGATAGTAATCTTTCTTGAGATTGGACTTCGTGTACAGTCTCAAACAAAATAAACTTTCCAGTGTATTTTCTCTACAATTACATTACGAAATTCATTAATCTTTCAGTCTATTTATGTCAAAATACCTAAGACACAAACGCAAAAGCCCTTGAAAATGATCGTGAGGTGTCAATATATCTTTGCCACGCCGCAACGCATCGTCTCACGCGTCTAAATGACTAGTTAAAATGAAACATTCTCTCTGGATGAAAATTAGGTGGTATTTAAAAAAAACTGGTTCTCATACATGGAACTAAATAATTAAACTTTTTTTTTTCAAACCTTTTCATGTGGGTTGTCTATGGATAGGTCTCTTCAAATAACATCAAGGTTCTGAAAATCTTTTTTTCAGAAAGTTTAACATTTGGGAGATAGACGCTTCCAAAGTGGTTCAATGGGCGTCCCACCCCTCCTCTCTAACTTTTAAACTAAGCGAGTGTAAAGTAAAAAAAAATACCTGATGTATATTTTTATGAAAACATTCAACTAATGATAGTTTTCACTAGATTGAGCTGGTAGTTTTTGAGATATAGCACATTTTTAACAACCGCAAACATAGCTAGCATTTATTACACTATGAAAAACAAAGTTGTTTGCTGTCAACAAAATATTGTGGTGTTTTGGCTTCGTGGAAGTAAGTGGATCCCTAATTCTGTTAAAGTTGGCACGGAAAGGGTTCGGTCCGACTTGCCGACTTGCCGACCGAGTGGGAAAGCCCGACTCGCACTTAGCCGTTTTTCTTCAACATCAAATTATGACAACAACACAACACAACTCGGTTGCTGTGGTCTGGATGTAATAAGATTGGCCAGGCTGTTTTTCTTTAGCTTGGTCCACCGTCTTCAAAACTACACTGATTTATTGCGCCCACTCTTCATTCCTGTCTTTATTTGTCCCCACGTCGTTATACGAGAGACACTCTTAATTTGGTGCTAATTTTAGAATATTCACTTTCGGTATTCCGATGTTAGCTATTATTCTTCGTGACTGATTTGCTGTGACTGATGTGTTTGTTTTTATTCGGACTGTGCTTAAAATAGATGACAGAATTGACTTCTTAAAAATGTAAGTCTTTGAGGTACTTTTTTCGGTACCCTTTTTGATACGTCAATAAAACCAAAGATAATGTACAAGCTATAAACATAACAGATTGAACTTGTTTTAATTATCTGTTACAAAAAAAAGTCGTAACTGTTGCCATTGATTATTTTAATTGAGCCCTGTCTATTTAAATATGTTAATTCCAAAAAACGTGATATTCAGAAAATTTGCATTTTTTAATGTTCTTACATAAATGACATTAAAACCAACAAAAGTAATAACTTCCTAAAATTAGTCATAATCATTTTTCATTCTTTCAATCTCTTGTAATAATCCATAGAGATTAGAAAAAAAACTTCTATGTTTAAATCGCTTTCATTCACAACGTAGGATATTACGCGTCATATTCAAACGTGAAATTTTGCTAGTGATGCGAACCTTTCTTACCTATATACGTCATTTATAGTACTGCTAAATAGTTTTATTTAGTGCCGATATCTAAAAAAATATTTCATAAAAACTGAGCCCATGTCACCGCCGAATTTGATGAATTATTTTTTGCTCAAAATATTATTATTTAACAATTTTGAGCTCTTTATGTAAAAATATTATAAAAATAACATAAAAGGCTTTTTGAGTATAGGAATTTGAAGTTGAAATTTATAAAATTATTTTGCTTTAAATTTTCGCTAAGTGACGCCGGCGCAGGCTACTAACAACACGAACCGTCACCGCGTTTAGTATTAGTTCAGGCAAATGCAGAATGCACCACCCACCCTCCCTCAATACGCATGCGGCACAGCTGATGCAATGATTAGCACCCAACACCAACTTGCATAAAACCTCGACGCGTTTCGCGAACAGGCCAGCTGACACAGTTCAGTCGTCCGTGCTCCGCCGAGGCGACAACATCTCCTGACGCGTGTAGTGGCGAAACGCGTCGAGGTTTTTTGCACGTTGGTGTTGGGTACTAATAATTGCATCACTTCAACGTTTTATTGAAGTCTGACAGAAAAAAGATGATATAGTTTTTATCGATATCGATATTTCTAAATGTTGAAGATTTGCACATCACTATGGTACGTGTAATATGCTCTAACGACCGCATAGTATGCATTAACGTGTTTGCGCATTGCATTTACTTTTTATGTTGATTCAAATGAGGAAATTATTACGAATACTTGCTCAAAAGAGAGCTTGACTGAGTGATTTTTTGTGTGTATAATTAAGAAAAAGAATTTGGTGTAAGCGATCTTCGAAAGACAATCGTTTGTCCATCTTAAACGACCTTTCAAATATTGTAGGATTATAAATCTCAAACGTTTGCAACTAGTTGTTGTGGAAAACCGTAGGCGAGGCTAGCGGTCTGAAGTCTCAAACACAAAAAAATTAAATTTTTTGACATTTCGCCTTGATACATTGGATTGGATGGCTTGATATATTTTTTCTGTCAAAAAACCAGATGGCGATCAAAAATCGCTAAGACAAAATTGGTGTTTTTGTGTACTTATTGACCAAGTTTTTTTTTAAATTTAACACTTTTCGTGACAGTGAACGGCTATAGCCGTAAAACAATAAAAGTTTTAATTGTGTCTGGGATACTGCCCTGAAAAGTGCTACAAATTACAAGTATTTTTAACGATCTAATATCTATATAGTACGTAAGATAAGATATTTCATGCACTAGAAAATCAGAAAATTGAAAATATCTACGCGAAACAACTTTTTTTCTACATTTTTGTGTTTCAGACTACGGCTTACTTAACTTACTAAGTTAATTTTTCTGTTTTTTATGTTTTTTTATTAAGTGTATGATCTCTTAGACCGTATGCACGCTGCGACAAATGAATGAATTGATCGACACACTCGCGATGCAGCATCGATGCAGTCGCAAACTGTAAAATTTTACACATTTGCGCTACTTTTAGCATTGATACGGCTGAGATGCTAACGCGCGTTAGTATCGATGCAGTCGCGATGCAGAAGCTGGAAATTGACAAATTATTTACTGTTACTGCATTGATACTAACGCGCGTTAGCATCCAACGAACGTAACCAGTCACGTTTCCGCATAGATTCCAAATTAAATCTGTTCATTGCGTGAGTTGCGATGCTGTGGTGCGTTTCAAAACCAAGCAACTTAAAAAAAAAAATGGACACCAATCACATACATAGCTCTGTTCCCAAAGTAAGTAGCTAACGCACTTGTGTTATGGTAATCAGACACAACGGTGGTACCACAACACCCAGACCCGAGATAATATAGATAATTTTGATTTCTATATTGACCCGACCGGGAATCGAACCCGGGACTTCGGAGCGGCGACGCCTAGAAACCAGCGTGCTTAGCCACTACACCACGGAATTCGTCAATGCTAAAAGTCACAGTGTGTCAGGGGTCTTACAGCTCAAGTAATTCATCTCAGAACACTTTTCTGACAATTACGTGGCAATTTAATTTTCATTCCACTAAGACTGAGATGAGAGGCGTCAAACGTCAAAGATGATTGGCATAGTTCTTGGCATAATTTCGCAGAAGATTCATGTATTTTGTACCTACTTTTACAATTATGTACCTTTGTGCCGCAGGAAAGCATGTGCTTAAGGTCAAAAGTTAGAGGTTAAATCTCACTTGATTTTTCGTATAGTATCAATTGACTAAGGGCCTGTTTGACCATCAAAAAATAATTACTATAAATAGCCGATGGATAGTTAAAAATAGACCGTCCTTTTATATGAAGTTAATAACAAATAACGCTAATGGGGACTAATTCAAATACTGCGAAACAAACTTTTACGGAGTCTATTTAGTGCACTTTAAAATACCTAGTTCAAATTTTTTTTTAAGTAATAATGCTTTTAAACATGTTGCTGCGCAATATCATCAACGATAAATTTAATAATATAAATTGCACTTGTAAAAAACTACTTTGTCTCTGTGACAGACGACAGATATTATTAAGTTTGTATAGTGACACAAAACACTATAAAAACAAAAAAGTAATTATAACGATAAATTTGATCAAAATGACTGCATAATCATGTGCAGTAATCGCTTTGAAGTAATAATGGCCGTGTATGTAAACATAACAGGAAACTAATTGATCAATGAAACGGTTTATAATTTTAGGTGGAATATTACAACA
The DNA here is from genome assembly GCA_963924145.1 of Pyrausta purpuralis. NCBI lineage: Eukaryota > Metazoa > Arthropoda > Insecta > Lepidoptera > Crambidae > Pyrausta > Pyrausta purpuralis. The sequence goes on from OZ001657.1 coordinate 22,358,094, forward strand.
TAATATGCTTTCGTGAATCAACAATTCTGGATATTTGGAACTGCGGAAGAATAAATCTTTAACATATATAATTGTTTGAAAAGAAGCGGTAACGTAATGTAAACTGCATATTCATATACTTTATTTAGGATTTTTTACTCCATATGTAAACACAATGTTCCTAAAGACACAGACCCTCAAAGTCAGAGTGTTTAATCCTTACATACATACGTAGCATTACGTTGCACACTAATATAGTTATATTAGTGTGAGGTCTATCTTTACCTGTTTTTGAATATCTGATATATTTTTTTCACAATCTATTTTTTTTATGCCACTCTAGGCAGAAAACTATTTCCAACTGCACTTTCTATATTTTACTCGATATTCTATAAGCTCCCGTTGAATAGTTGGATATGTATGAGGCACATTTGTCTCTGCGACAAAGTACTTTTAAGGCAAAGGTATTTTGCGGCCTACGCCTACCTCACTATAGCAAATTGATATTAAGGGCACTAGTCATAAGGATGATTTTTGAGCGAAACTTTTTTCTAGGTTTCATGTTAATAAAATCCAAACGTAATGTCGTGTATTAATTACAAGGCAGATTTGTAGCGAAAGTGGGGGACTTTTGATCTGCTTCTTTTATGCTTTTTGTGTCAGTCAGTTTTATGGAAATGAGGAACACCCCCATATGGAAGTGGTGACAAACTACCTAGTTAATGTTTGGATGGTTAAATTATTTTTCATTTGATAACCTCAAATCATGATGAGTAAAGATGTTTTTAATTGAGCTCAAAATATCTTAATCAGCTCAACAGCCTCGGTGGCGCAGCGATAAGAAGGTAATAAATATATAAATAAATATTGGACACCAATCACTTACATTGCTCTGATCCCAAAGTAAGTAGGTATTTGCACTTGTGTTATTTAAATCAAACACAACGGTGGTTATTATATTATTATTATTTATTATAATCAAATACAGAAAATTTAGATTTTTATATTGACCCCACCGGGAATCGAACCTAGGACCTCGGAGCGGCGACGCCTTGAAACCAGCATGCTTAGCTACACCACGGAGGCCGTCAAGATCGCGCATTAAAGCGACGGCTCCGCCAGAGATCCTGGGTTCGGTCTCCGGGTCGCACTGTGGAATATGGTAGAACAAACGCATATCAAAATTGATTTTTATCACTGATTGAAATTGGGTAATACATTAATAGAATTTAATAGTTCAAAAGTCAAAGTTTAATATTCTAAAGCGTAATTTATATTGTATTTTGAAAAAGAATTTTTTTCATGTAATAAAGTTAAACGTTTAGGCAATTGAGAAATATTAAGTTCTTCATACACGTTTTTCAACTTGAAATAGTTTTAAAACTTGAAATGAAAGGTATAAGGTATTATATATTTTTAAAAAGTACATTTATCAGAGATTAGAAATAAATACAATTGATTGTTTATAATACGAATGTAAATTTAAAAACCAATTTAAAGAAAAAATCGAGAATAAAATGTTTTTCCTCAAATTCATCGAAGCTTTTACCATTTAGAGTTGTTTACCGATGCTTTGAATTTAATGTTAAATTATAGGTTAGTTACTCATCTAAAACATATAAAAAAGTTAGCTGCGGCTTTTTGCGGTTTTTGAAGATATGTGAAAAAATCAGATACTAGTCTGGGAACGGAAATCGCTATCGAATGTGGTTTCGTAGTTCACTTTTATTATGTTATTTTAGTTTGTGGTACGTTTTATATAGATATATATATGTATCTTAATAGAGTAATAAGGATTAAGAAATACACGTATAATATGTTTCTAAAAAATATTTTAATAAATAATTACTTTTTGAAGTTATTGTGTCATTTTTTATTAATTAAAAAAAAAAAACAATTCGTCAAACATTACTGATATGAATCCTTATGTATTATTTTATATTAAAACAAAATTTGATGTCTATCTTTCAAATTGACGGAGTTACAGATTTTTGATCCGAAACACACCGAAATATTCCGCAGTGGGTCGGGCCAAAAATACTTTTTTAAACGCTTAAATGCGTTTTTCTGTTCAGACATTCTCAGGGTAGCCTGAAGTATAGAAGTTAACTATTATTATATTTTTATAATCATAGAAGTTTAGTTTTTCTGACAGGTTTCCACACTGACCGAATAAGTTCTGGCTAGCGTTATCTGTCAATTTCTATATTTAATTTATTCCTTGGTTAGTACTTATTAGTCGATGGCGAAAAGACCATAATCCTATAAAAGTTATCAAATCAAATGTAAATTTATTGCTGAATTATATTCTATTCCAATTTCTGTGAATTTATCGGTAAGGTACACTTTAAAAAAGTATTTCAACCCAAAATTTTGAATATTTTTTTCCTGCCCTTCAATGGTTTTTCCTCAAGCGGGAAAAATAAAATATGGCTGCGTGATTAAATAAGTTAATACATCACTGTCGGTACAAGTTGTTATGATTTGATGGATTGTCGGAGGGTCTTTATTCTCTGTGGAGTACGTACTACAAATGTTGCAGTTAATGTGTTAAATCAGGATTCATTTGATGACGTTCATGTAAAAATATCAAATTCAAAACGTAATTTTGTTACTTTTACGACTTTTAGAAAATTGGCAGAATGATGATTGAAACTGAATGATAATCCTGACTTTAATACTTACTAATTTGTATAAAAATTTTATAATTTCCAGTGTTTAAATTATGAGTAAGAATAGTTTAGTGCATTATAAACTAAACGTGAAAAAAGTGAAAGTCCGCCCTCCCCTTTTAACTTCTAAACTAAGCGAGTATAATGTAATCTACATTATTTATTTAAAAAATATTTTTAATGTCTGGTTATCTGATTTAAAAATATTTTAAAGAAAATTGGTTTGGACGTGATCAGCAGTTTTTGAGATATAGCAGATTTTCAACAACCGCAAATATAACTCTGTTCTTTATTCAAACACTATGAAAAACAAAGTTATATTTGCTGTCAACAAAATATTGTGGTATTTTAGCTTAGTGGAAGTAAGTGGATCCCTAATTCAGTTAAAGTTGGCACGGAACCCTCAGTGGGCGAGTCCGACTCGCACTTAGCTGGTTTTCCTTTTATGGAATCGCGCAGTTTTCAAAGGATGTTGACAATAATTCTGATTTATCACATTTTCTGTGACTAGCTTATGTATATGTGTGGGAGGCGGTAATGTAGGGAAAGTTGAGACCGTTTTGGGTAGGATTGAAAAAGGTTAGAAAGAATTTGTACTCTCTTAATGTTATTACTTATAAAGTGGTGATTTAAACGTAAGATATTTTTTTGCAAGACCCTTCTACATAATTAAAAAAAACAAATATTAAAAGTGACGCGGTATCAAATTTCGGATCGATCGGACATAAGAAAGTTAGTCAAATCGCCTCATCAACTTTAACAGAGCTGATAATTTTTAAACGATTTAACAGATTTTCATAAAACACTAGTGGACCCCGCAACTCCGTCCGTGCTTTTACATTTTACTGTCCCCGTTGATTTCTATGTCTCATGCTGTTCTATAACTCATAGCCTTCCTCAAAATGGAATCTATCTAATGCATTTTTTTTAACAAATCGGTTCAATTCCTCCGTTTTCACACGTTTTCACTAGCTGACCCAGCGACCTCTGTTTCGCTGCGTGATTGCAATGTCACGGTTTTAAATCTGATAGATTGTAATCTGTCGATTTATTGTGAACTGTAGCGAACTTCATTCACTATAACATAAACTGAAAAGACGAATGACTGGAAAAAGTGGTGGGTTAGGGTAGATGAAGTAAAACGGGTTACACGTAAGTACCAATGAAAGCGTAAATTCCAAACCATATCAAGCTTGTTCACGATAAGTCAACAGTTTACAATCTTCTGGATTTAAAACCGTTAGATTGCAATGTCGCAGTTTTTACAATATTACACAACGTGACTAGGAAAACTGAAGTTAAAATTACCTATGACACAAAAAATCTAAACGGAGTTCGCTTCATCTGATTGGGGGCTACACTACCACAAACAGATACACAAATACACATACAGACATGTCAAATTTATGACTGCCCTCTCTTTTGCGTCGAAAGTTAAAGGCAAAACTAACATCACGTCGTTCTTAGTTAGCAGTAAAGTTAGCCGGTAACGTCCCACTGCTGGGCAAAGGCCTTACCTCAACTATGAGGTAGTCTGAGCCATACTCCACCACGCAGGCTGAGTGCGGGCTGGTGGAGCGGGCTCAAGTTAGCGCTTGACGATAAAAGTAGCGATGCATTTTTATTATTCCCACAAAGTAAAATATTACGAGTATATAATTAATTTGATGAATTCCCTTAGTTCTAATAATTGCTTGAGCACATTTGAATATTTTGACCAAATTGATAATAATGAGCGATTTCCAGCATAATAACATCGAAAGTTTGGTAGCTTGCCAGTAACTAATTGATACGAACATTAGTGGGAAAAATATCTTTTAGTTTCAAGAGTAGTTATTGATGCCAGTTTTATAAGTCTGTTTGGGCAAACATTTAAAATATTTAAGCTATGTTAACAAGGTCATTAGGATTATACTTAAATAGCAAAATAGTAGTTCCTGCTTATCTAAATTAATTTTATTAGGTAAATTATGAAGTTTTATAAATAAGACTAGTGGCCCCCCAGACTTACTTTTGTGGTTTTATAATAAATATAAATATGTGCCAAACAATACACGAATTATCTGATTTCATGTTAAGGGGTTTTCTTCCTTGTGTCACGAAGTACCAGACAAGGATTATGATAGGGGCGTCTCCCATAAATACTTAAATACATAATAACATCCATGACTTACATTATAAATGTTCAAGATCATCCCACAAACATTTACCTTGGTGTGTTTTAGCCAATATCCATCGAACCAATCCTTCAACCTTTCCCGACAGCTGTTGTATATTTACAATTGTATGAATTTTGAAGAAAAACATCATTACTGGTCGTCAAAATAGCCATTATGACATTTGTTTAAGGTATTTTTTCTTTAAAATACACACAATCGTACAAAAATTAACATTTAATAAATGGAATCAGGCGTTACTTTGCGGAAATTACTTATTCAGTTGAACTTAACTACATTTAACTATTACTATCAATCATTCAACCGGCTCTTAGTCCCAATTTCTTCATCGATAGCTATGGCAAATTTTTCATGACCATTGGTTAAGGTATATTTTCTTCAAAACACACTCAATCGGAAATATTTAACCGCTGGTAACGAGATTTTACCGTTACTATTGATGAAGAAATTGGGCCTAAATGATTCAAAGTAGTGAATAGAAATGGACCAAAAAAATCTCTGAAGAGCATTTTTTATTAATATATTTTTCCAAGATCCCTAATCCCAATTTACCGTCTCAATTATAAGGTTATGCTTAGAGGAAATTTTGTCACGTACTCTTTGAGTTTCTGGGGCTTACTGCATAACACAATAATTAAAAATATTATTAAGCTAAAACCTATATACATGGGATTATGAGCTGCTCGTAGCTCAGTGGTAGCAGCGGTTTGGTAGTGATACCGAAGTTAAGCAACCTACTGCGCGGTCGTGTTTGGATGGGTGACCATTCCGACCATATAAGGGACATATATCACGGGCATCTCCGTGCTTCGGAAGGTACGTTCAGCTGTTGGTCCCGGCTAATATCAGTTGATATTAGTCGTTAAGCCTTGTCAGAGGCCTTATGGGGGGCGGCTTAATAACATCTTACAGCAGGGTTAGTCGCTTCCCTTGCAAACACCCCTCCACCAATCCGCACTGAGCCCGCGTGGTGGAGTATGGCTCGAACTACCTACCAAAGTGAAGCGAGCTCGGAGCGGGGAGAAGATTTTGATCGCCAGCTTTTTTTGATTTGACTAGCCACTTGGTGTCGCTTTCCTTGCGAGATCTAAGAAGCATCAACGCCAAATGGTATACTACCAAATGTTTACCAAAAGTTTTTTTCTGTTGTGAGCAATAAGCGACCAAACACTGGGCTCTGCGGACTATTGCTCCACCATGACAATGCCCCTGCAAAAACCGCACTCAAAATGAGGGACTTCCTAGACAGCACGTCAGTCAAACTTTTGGGTCACTCTCCTCATAGCCTTGAAGTCGCAGGGTTAGTTAGTTAGTTAGTTTGGCTGGGGTGATTTCCGCACTTAGCCTCATGATTGGGCCATTGTGCGTATGTCCCTCCTTTCTATTCTAACCAACCCAGGCTTTCCCAGAAGGCTAGCAACCTGCTCAGGTTGCAAAAGGCCTCTGGGAAAGTAGCTGGGGATTTGAGAATATTTGCCCGTTGTTCTGCCACACTTGTGCACTCCATGAGCACATGATGTGGTGTTTCTTCCGCCCCCATGCACCCTCTGCATAGGGGGCTGTCTGTGACACCTATTGTGAAAAGGTGTTTGTTTAAGAGACTATGACCAGTTATGGTGCCTATGGCTAAGCGTAGTTTGTCTCTTGGTAATCGGATGAGGTTGCGGGCAAGCCTTTTCGATGCTTCCGGAACAGCCTCCTTAGTTTGCCTGCAACCATCGCCATTTCTCCATTTATCTTGGTGTGCTGCTTCAGTTTCTTCACGTAGCCAAGTTCTTATTTGGGCCAGCGGTAGGGGCAGCAAAGGTTCCGGTCCATATACTGTCGTTGCTGATCCCCTCTTGGCTAGTTCATCAGCTGCGTCGTTACCTAGTGAGTTACTGTGTCCTTTGATCCATTGCAGAGTTACCTCATTTGTGTTTGCTATGGATTGTAGTGCTTTATGGCACTCCAAAATAAGGACAGATGTTATGCTGTTGTTTTTTAGGGCTTGGAGCACCGATGCGCTGTCCGAGACGATTTTAATATGTAGGTCTTTGACATCTCTGGCTGCAACTGCCTGTGCTGCCCTAGTGATGCCGATGCATTCTGCTTGGAAGATAGTGTTCAGCTTGTCTAAAGTTGTTGATATTTTAATGTTTAGGTCATTTGAGAACACACCAGCTCCTGTACCCTTTGAGGTTTTGGAGCCGTCTGTGTATATACGGACCTCTTTTGTGCCTGAGCTGTCACTGGGCTCTTCCGTGAGTTGGATGTTGTATTTTCTATCAAATACATGTTGGCATGGTATTCTGTCCATGGGTGCGTCTAAAAGTGGTCTTTCTTTCAGAGACCCATCTAGGATTTTTGAATGTGTGGTCGCTATGTTTTGTTTCCATAGTCCGTTTGCTCTAAGTCGTAGGGCAGCTGCCTTTGCTTCTTCCTGAATTACCAGATGCAGCGGTTTTAGATTCAGGAGAAACTCTAGTGCGGCTGATGGAGTGGTTTTCATGCAACCTGTAGCTGCGATGCTTGCTAAACGTTGTAGGCTTTGAAGTTTTGATTTGATTGTGGACAGTTGCGTTCTGGGCCACCATACAACTGATCCATAGGTGAAAGAAGGCCTAATAACCGATGTGTATAGCCATAATGTGATCTTTGGATTTAGACCCCATCTCTTGCCGACTAGTCGCTTGCATTGATAAAAAGCTATACAGGCCTTCTGCATTTTATCATCGATATGGCTACTCCAGTTGAGTTTACTGTCTAAGGTGATGCCAAGATATTTCACCTGTGATGAGAGAGCCAATTCGGTGTTAAACAGTATTGGTAGCTTTAGTTCAGGTAATTTCCTTTTGTTAGTGAAAAGGATTAGTTCTGTCTTTTTCGGGTTTACTGACAACTGGTGCTCGTTACACCATTTTTCCACTATCTGAAGAGCGGAACGCATTATCCCACATAGGAGGTTTTCCGCGTTACCGTTTATCAGTATAGCTAAGTCATCTGCGTAACCAATAGTAGTGTATCCTCTTTCATTTAGCCTACTCAGGAGGCTGTCTACCACTATGTTCCATAAAAGTGGAGAGAGGATGCCACCTTGTGGGCATCCCCTGACTACTGTCGCACGTGTGGTGGTTTGTGTGGTTATTTGGACTGCCCTTTTACTAACCAGCTCGTTTATCCATTTTGTAATTACTGGTTCTACCCTTAGTTTTCTTAGGGCTAGGTTAATGCTGTTGTGCATAGTTTTGTCAAAAGCCCCTTCTATGTCTATGAAGGCGGCAAGTGTTGATGATTTGTTGTTAATGGCCGATTCTATTTTGTGCACAACAGTATGTAATGCTGATTCTGTGGATCTGCCTTTCCTGTATGCGTGCTGTTGTGGGTGAAGTGTTTTGTTTCTTAAAAACTCATCTCTTAGGTATCTGTCTATTAGTCGTTCTAATGTTTTTAGCAGAAAAGAAGTCAGGCTGATTGGCCTGAATGATTTGGCCAAAGTATAGTCTCCCTTTCCGGGCTTAGGTAGGAAGACTATTTTTGCTTCTCTCCATTGCTTTGGTATGTATTTGAACGCTATACATGCTCTGAATATTGGTAGTAGGTGGGTGGTTATATTTTGAGAGTTCCATTGTAGCAGGGCTGGGAAAATTCCATCTAAGCCCGCTGATTTGAATGGTTGGAAGCTTTTTAGGGCCCATCTGATTTTATCCGTTGTCGCGATTTTGGTTGCGACTTCCCATTCCTGTGACGTCGGTGTTTCCCGGATTTCGTCTGGCCATTCTCGATCTGGCGTGATTTGACAGCCTGGGAAGTGGGTTTCTAGTAAAACCTTGCAGGTTTCTTGGTCTGAGTTTGTAAACGTACCGTCTTCTTTTTTAAGAGAACCAAGGAGGTTGAGATCCCCTTTAGACAGTATTTTCTTTACTCTCGCGGCTTGGTTTGTTGAGTCTATGCTACTACAGAAGTTGTGCCAGGCCTCCGTTCTCCGGAACCTGATACGTTTCTTGTAGTGTTTTTGTGCTGTTTTATATTTCGCCCAGTCCTCATCGGTGCGGGTGTTTTTTGCTCGGTTAAACAGTGTCCTGAGCGCCTTCCTTAGCCTTTCAAGTTCTGGTCCCCACCATTGAGTGTTGCCCGAGTTTTTCGGTGTAATGGTGGGGCAGGCCTGTTCATAGCTGTTAAGGAGGGTGGCTGTTAGGGATTCCACGGTATGTTCTATGTTATTAGTGTTAAGGGTTACATCGACTGTTTCAGAATCGTTTAGTGTTTTTGTTAGTATGTTGCAATATTGTTTCACGTCTGTCCTCCGAGGATTGCGGTATGGGACAGGGTCTGTTAGTTTAAAATTTAGTTGAAAGCATACACGCCTGTGGTCTGCGAACGATGGTTCATTAGATACATGCCATCCGTCGACGAGGTCTGCAGCCTTGTGTGTTGCTAGAGTGATGTCTATGGTAGTTTGGCACCTAGAGGTCACAAAAGTTGGTTCCGTGCCCTTGTTCATGATGTTGAGGTTAGTTTGTAGTAGGTACTCTGTTAAAAGCTCACCCCTTTTGTTGGTGTCCTTACTTCCCCACAGAGGATGATGCGCGTTGCAGTCCGCAGCGATGACCAACTCCCAGTCCATGGCTTCACAGTGCAGTACCAGCTCAGCAAGTTCTCTGGCTGGAACATCGCCTTCGTTCGGCATGTACACCGAGGCCAGGACCAGGGTAGTTTGGTTGTCTGCAAGGACTTTTACTGCGGTTAGATCTCTGGAACAGAATTGGTTAAGCAAGGTGGTATTTGCGGTTTTGGGTATTACAATACAGGTTCTAGGTTTTTCTACCGGTGCTTTGAGTAATATCTTACCACTGATGTTGTTGAGACCGCATATGGTATTGTTTCTGATCCAAGGTTCTTGGATCAGCGCGACGATCTTGTTATTTACCTCCAGCACTCTGCGTAGTGTGGCCGTCGCGATCTGTTTGTGCTGGAGGTTGGTCTGCAGGACTTTGAGGCTAAGGGGTGGGGCTACGCAGGACGCCATCTTCGTCGCTCGTATCCCCCGCGCTCTCTGCAGGCGAACTCATCATATCGAGCCAGCTCGGACCCGGTTGGGGAGCGGCTGATGATGGTCCTGGTGTCTCACTGGGTCTTGCAGTGCTGGGTTCGGCCGGCGCGGATGCCTCTTCATGAGCGAAGAAGCGAATATATCCGCTTTCCGACATGTGGGCAATCCGACGTTCCCGATCCAGGATGGTCTGCCGCTGGTCTTCCGGGATCCCCAGTATGAGGTGGACTACCCTCTCACTGGAGCCTGGTTCGCCTGGTTTGTCGTCATCCGTCATGTCGTACAGCAGCCAGGAGTCGACTCTGTACCACGGGTTCTGGGCACAGAGGACTCTCTGAAGCGTACTGGAGTCGGTGATGCGGGTGTGTAGTAAAAGCCCTGCTTTGAGCCTCTTTTTCATGTCTGACTGTCTAATGACAGTCAGAGTGGTCTGTGGTATTGGTGACGGTATGTTTCTAACCTCCCTCTCTAGCCAGTTAAGGGCGTTCGCGTTCTCACACCACATCGCCAGCACCCCATCCAAAAGGAAGGGGCGCCCGCGAAATGATGGAGCCTGCGCGCCCGGGGACGGTGGAGACAGGACAGCTTGAAGAATTCTATCATCGATAGCCTCCCTAAGCTGCACTGCCTGTTCCTGCGAGAGGTCGCGCGGCGGGACGGTGATGACCGCTACCCTCAGGTGCGATTGACTCGCATCTGCGTAGCTCTCCGCCCGCCTTTGCCTACCGTCGGTTTTTGGACGTTTGGCTTCCCCCCTTGGGGACCGAGTATCGTCCAGACGAGCTCGCTTCGTGGAAGCGCGGTCGTCCGGACCATTCCCGACCCCAGGTTGCTCGCTTACGGGAGCAGCGGGAGCCTCCGCCTCCAACCTTCGGCCGCGGCCACCTTTCGGCTTCCGTTTACGCTGGCGTAGTTTGGGTGGTCTTGTTGGTCTTGTGGTTGTGGGTGGTAGTGGTGATGCCGTTCCATGCCGTCCTGCCTCCGCGGAGGTCACCCCCGCGGAAGTGGAGGGCACGGGCTCGCTGGGCGTTGTAGCCGCAGCGGCCGGCGTCTGTGTTTGGTTGATACTAGGCTGGTCCACTTTACTTCCCGCGTGCCCCCGAGGGGGAACGCGTTCCGTTCGGCTTCCCAGCCCTTGGTTGGTGTTTCGGTCAGTGGGCCGCGACTCTGCGGGCTGGTGGGTCACTCCCGACGCACACGCGGTGGGGTGATCACGTTGGGATTGACCCACCATCCCTCGGTTTGTCGCCGCAGCTTTGGGCTTTCGGGTCCCCTCTGTGGCACGGCCAGTGTGGCGGTTGCGGTCGGGTCGGCCTTCTTGCCCTCGGCTGCTGGCAGTTGTCGCCGGTTTGGCGGTCCCTTTGCAGGGGCGCTTCCGAGCGACAACGGTCCATTCCGACACCGTTGCAGTGTCGGCGGTGGTTGGTATGGCCTCCGCCAGACCTGAAAGGTCCAAGCTCGGGCCGTGTTCTGTGGTCGGGGTACTCCCCGTCGGTGTGTTTTGACCAGTAGCATTTACCGAAGGAGGGGCCTGGGTCTCCACCCGTCCTTGGTCGTCGGTAACATTACATCTCCCAGACCCGGGTATCTGGGAGAGCCGGGCGCTAGCCGGATCGCATGGCAAACTCTTCTCATTAACTTTGTCAGACATTACTAAAAAAAAAGGAGGTTTGGGTAAATAGCTACAGGGGTTCCCCATATCCCTGCACCCAGACTTTTAGAGGTTATTTAGGCCTCACGGTTCCTGGTAACCGAATGTTTTGATTGGGTTATTTACTGCCGCCCAATGTTCGGCATTGACAACTCTTTACGACTGGTCGGTGTGCGGGTGGAAGTGCACACCGAAAGCGTTGTCCGTCAGCCAACCCTCCTCTTTTCTCATCTGGGCTTGGGACCAGCAAGGGCAGAGAAGTCGCAGGGTACTAGACGGTGTGACTTCTTTTTTTACAAAAAAAGAAAAAAATGCTCAAACGGATACTATTTTTGTCGCAAGAAGATGCGCTGGCTACATTTGAGCAGGCTGTAAACAAGGTGTCTGCGGCGGACTAGAAAAAGTGTTTTGAAAAATGGTTCAGACACATTATTCTTCGTATTGAGGCTGGTGGAGAGTATTTTGAAAAGATTTAATAAACATATATGTATCTGAAGAACTATTGTTTTAGAGTCACTTTTTAGTGTGACAACTTTCTGAGTGTCCCACGTAGATCCACTAGTACCAGTCGATAACAAACTTAAAATTTTTGACACTCGACGTGACTGTGCAACAAAAAAAAACTGCCTCAAAAAAACTTACTATAAAACTTGAAATAAAGCATCTCTCTCAAACTCTGTTTTGGAGAATCAAATTCATTTGGAGTCGTTAAATAATTTGCGTAAACTATTGATGTACGTAAGTTTGAGATCGTACACCGACTCTAAATTAATTTGGTTGTCCTAAACAGAGAGCAAAAACGTTACATTGAAGTTTTAAGTAATTTTATTGAAGGCGGTTCAATGTTTAAATTTATTTATTTTGCAAGTATATTGTGCTTTTTTTTCATAAAAAGTTGCCGTCGTCACGTACGACAAAGACAGCTAGAGTCGAAAGTATTTTCGTAAGCGTTGTTCAGAGTAGGACATCAAAGGAAGCCCCAGAAATTGCTTCGGCAACGTGACTGATGGCACAGACTCTTAATCTATACTAATATTATAAAGCTGAAGAGTTTGTTTGTTTGTTTGTTTGTTTGTTTGTTTGTTTGTTTGTTTGTTTGAACGCGCTAATCTCAGAAACTACTGGCCCGATTTGAAAAATTATTTTTACGTTGGATAGTCTATTAATCGAGGAAGGCTTTAAGCTATATAACATAAAGATACAACTCATAAGACCACAGCAGCAATGAAAAATGTTGCGAAAACGGGAGAAAGATATTCCTTTTGAGAGCTTCCGCTGCGTACGCTGCGGAAACAGCTTATGTTACACAAAAATCATGTATGAAAGGATTGGTCAGCATTAAGAGTTCTATAATAAAGTCCGCGACAGCATATGTCTATCTTTTATGGTTGACTTACTACAACCTTTTATATGTTAATAAATTTGTTAAAAAAAATATGCATTATTTTTAGAGGTGTATTATAAACACAGATATTTATTCTTATTAAAAATAATAAAGTTATCATCACGAGCATTTCATTTAGAACAAAGTTGCCTTTTGTATTATTTGATTTCAATAAATATCTTAGGAGCTATCACAGTTTTAACATAACTCCGCACCAAAATAATGTTCGCAGCTTAAGTACAACGTGCGCTTGCGCTAATATATTATAAAGCTGAAGAGTTTGTTTGTTTGAAAGCGCTTATCTCAGGAACTGCTGGACCGATTTGAGGATATAAAACATCACGCTGCGACGGGAGGGGAGGGAGCAAACTCAAAACGCGCGGACGAAGTCGCGGGGGACCGCTAGTATATTATAAAGCTGAAGAGTTTGTTTGTTTGAACGCTCTTATCTCAGAAACTGCTGGACCGATTTGAAAAAATATTTCTGTGTTGGATAGCTTATTTATCGAGAAAGGCTTTTGAATATAAAACATGACGCTGCGACAGGAGGGGAGGGAGCAAACTCAAAACGCGCGGACGAAGTCGCGGGGGACCGCTAGTATTATATTATTTTTTCGAGCCTTTCGTCTGAAGTTTTAATTTTTTGATTTATATGTATTAAGTGACTTTTTCGAGGTGGATTAAAAGTTTCCGCGAGGGGTAATTTAGTATAGTTTTAGATATTTTATAGGTAAACACTGTGATATTTTATTATGTTTTATTGAGGGCTTATTTGCAACAATTTGGGTAATCTGATGTGCTGACTGTTCATTGACTAAAATGTTAGTTAAAGTTATTTTACATCTACCTGGGTAGTTTGAACCGTGAAACAATTTAAAGGCCTAAGTCTACCAACGTCTGATAAGGAATATTCGCGGAATTCGTCGTCGTTAGATTAAAGTTTCATCTTATTATTAAAATAGGGCGCTCTTCATAATGATTTTTATTTGGGAATGATACCGATACTGTATATTTCGAATATGGTCTAAGATATAATTTGTATTTTTTTCATGTGCTTCTCTCTCTCTTTCTCTTTATTGAAGAGCTATGCTCTTGTTGGTGGAGTGTTTTTCCAATTTATACGATCCCATGCCATTTCCTTGACTACTTGGTACGACTTGACTCCAATCTTTTCTTTAATTAGCGTCATGTATGCCCTTCAAGTGCTTCAGATTGGTAATAAATAAATGTAATGACAGACGTACGTATTCTATTACAGCTTAATTACTTAATTGTAATAATTACTGTTAACGACATCGATACTGGCATTTCAAGCACTAACCAACTTATTGGTTAATCCTACAAATTTGATTACACGGATCAAATAGGCATAGATCTCACTTAAGCTGGCCCAATTATTTTAAGTCCTAATCATGCTATACGAGCTACATTCTATCAAAAAAATATTTATTTTCACGAAGATTTCTTTGTAGCAGTTTGGTGGTGTTTTTTCCTGAAAGCACATAAAAATACATAAAATTTTTGTGTGTAGATTTAACTTAGTGTGCCTTCATAATGCCCATGCATAAAAACAACGGCGCTTCTACCGCGCGACTGCCACGCGCCTCTACTGCCATTTATGTATGAAAATATCAGCAGCGCGACCGTTGCGCCGTTAAATCACCTAAATATACGCGCTCTAACGCGTATTTTGTCACTATTGCACTGAGGTCATGCCATTCGATTGTTAATAATTCATCTCAAGCTCTCCATAGTTAAAGATGTTTTTTTTTTATTATTACAACAAAATCCACAGCTCTCAAAATTACAGTTTTATGTGTTTCTTAAAACTAAACATACACTTAATATTGGAATTACACTTTATGTGTGTGTGTGTGTGTGTGTTTTATTTCTATAGTCACTTACATGAGAACATAGTTAAATTTTCAAATTCCTTCCTTGTTTATTTCCTAGTTAAACGTAATCTTTCTCATTTGTCATCTCATCTTCGCATTAGTAGAGACCCGAGTTTAGGTAATTTGACGTAGGTATCGTTTGTTGATAAGGGTCAGTTTGCTTCGCATTTTGAATGTGTTTTGCGCATTTGATTTTGTAGATTTTGTTAACATGTAGAATTAACGGAAGTTAATCATTAATAATTGAATGCTTTTTCTGTACTTTCCTGCAATATGTTACTGCAAGAAAAGTGTTACACTAATAGGGACATAATAATGAATAACCTAACCAAACTTCAAAAGAAAATATTTCGATTTAGTCGAGAATGTCAAACGTATTATAAGTTCAAACGGTTTATTACAATGAAAGATTTTCTTGAATTGTATTCGTATTTAATTACTGAGTTACCAAAAGCGTGTTTAAATTCAAATAATTCGCTTGCGGGAAGCAATAAGTACTAAGCACATAAGTTAGATCAGAATGCACTCCGCACTTCGCGGTCACAAATAAGTTTACCGAGCTTAGCGTTTAGAACTGAATCGCTGTTAAGTGAGTTTAGGGGATGTACGGTGCGGATAGTTACTCAAATAGACCGCTGTGTAAGACCCGCAGGAGGAAATATATTACACCCTGACTACATATCAAAAGCGTGACTTGTTTAATCTCACTTATACTTGACAAGTTTATATTTGACCAGAGTCCGAGGTTAAAGTGTGGAACCATCATTCTGTCTCTGGCAGCAATCAAAGAATAAAACGAAATAATGATTTTCTACATCCGTTAGCATTTTCTTTGGATGCTTTGTGGATAAATCCAATTCATACCTACTTACAGATATAGTTTCTGTAGCAGTTTTTCAACAAAATACAATTTAACAATAGATATCGCGTACCACTTATACTTATATTAACAACATAAATCTCAATATATCTCTTAAAAGAGGCTATAGATGACATAATTTTTACATAATTCATATAGCAACGGAGACCAATCCCATATTTTAAATCAGAAAAAGAAAAAGCACAGTGAAATAGTTCAGGTATTTTCTACACAAAAATATAAAAGGAGTCGACTTTCCTACGCGATTTATAATGCAGTGTACCACAAAACAATGTTACATTAAGTACGTTTTCGAAAACGAGAAGGCACTAAAAGCATTTGTGAAAGTTGTCCCGCTTTCACCGTGTCCTGTAAACAGCTATATGCCCGCAGCCTGAATGCTTCATGTTTTTTATTACTGAATACCGGCCAAGTGTGAGTCGGACTCGCAGACTAAGGGTTCCGTGCCAACTTTAACTGAATTAGTGATACACTTACTTCCACTTACCAAAAATTCTACAATATTTTTTTGACAGCAAATATAACTTTGTTTTTATCAGCATTTGTAGGAATAACAAAGTTATGACTTTGTTTTTTTTATATTTTTATTTATCTTATTTTATTCTAAAGGGGTTTGCTTTTGACTCTACCCTAGACCTAATTGGGCTTAGACAGAGGCGCCCATGTTTTCACTTTGAAAGCGTTTATTTTTCAAACGTTAGATTTTTAGAGAAAATGGCTTTAGTAACCTCATCTCATTTTAGAAGACCTATCCATAGAACCTACGCGCATAGGTTTGACAAAAAAACGTCTAATTTTTTATTTTTTGTATGACAATCGTAAAGCAGTTAACAACTGTGTTTTACTAATAGTTTTAGGACAAAGTGGCTGCGACATACGGATGGACAGACAGACTGACAGACAGACTTGACGAAACTATAAGGGTTCCGTTTTTTACCAGTTGGCTACGAAACCCTAAAAACAAATTGAATTACTGCATTTTTACAGTACTTTAGTTCTAAAGTTAAACAGCTGGCTGTGTTTTGAGTTGATCTTTCTATAAATTCCGTTATAGTGTCTTCTTTTATTTATGTTTTTATCTTAAGGCGCTACCCGGATTTTTACCGCGCACACTAGCGCCACTTTACTAGAAAAATCATAACTCGTTAAATAAAAGACCAATCAAAAATCTGGTAGATACGATTGTAGCTCTGATTATGTGGTTTAGACACAATGTTTAAGTTCAATTAAACACAGTTATCTGCAGTTACAGTTAGCAAAAATGCTAAAAGTGGCCATATTTAGCAGTTTTTCTAACTCTAACTACAGTTAACTACTTTAGAAACAATTTAAACGTACTAAATAAACTATAGAACCTGTACTACAATCGTATCTACCAGATTTTTGATTGGTCTTTTATTAAACGAGTTATGTTTTTTTTACTAAAGTGGCGCTAGTAAGTGCGCTAAAAATCCAGGTAGCCCCTTAATACACCCAAGTTAGTCAGTTTGCTGGCAATCGAAGTTACGTCTGACGAATATTTTTTAGTCAATGCAAATGACTATTAAGTCATATTATTATAATGAAATATATATTGTACAATTTGGGGGGCGATCCCAGAGAACCTAAGTAGGAACTGTTCGTTGGTCGATCATAATGTAGAATATTAAAAATTATAAATATTCATTAAAAATGACAATGTTCACTAATAAAAAAATCAATCCAAATCAATCAATCAATCAATCCTCACCAAAAAAAAAAACGCAAAAGACAGAGTCATTAGTCCGCCGAGCAAAAATTGGAACACCTGACAAGCGGCCAATAGAAGGTCATCCGCGCATGACAGGAGTAGTTTATTCAATACATTTTTTAACAAAATCGGTGGCGCAGCGGTAAGAGGGTCGCACTTTAAAGCGATAGCTGCGCCAGTGGTCCCGGGTTCGACCCCCGGGTCGGGCCAAAAATATAGACCTGGGTTTTTCTGTTCAGAAATTCTTAGGGTAGCCCAGAGTTCAGATTTTTCAGCAATCATTTATGTAAATGTAATTTTAAAATTGGTCGTTTTTTACTTATTTAGTCCGACAAGTCTTATCAAACGTTGGTAAAATCGACACTAAGTGTAAAAATGTGTTTTTTTGGTATATATGTTACCTCATATTTCAGTCATTTGTCGACCGATCCAAAACAATTTTTCGCTTACTTCAATAATCACAATGTAGACGTGTTGTTACGTCTGGTACTCAACATCTTGGAGCTGAGCTGTGGAACTTTTTAACACTTAGCAGTTCAGTGATTATAATGGCACCACTTATGATAGGTAATTTGTAGCTTCTTAAAAAACAGAGTCATACGGTCATACCCTACTTATGTAATCACTAAAAATGAAGAAATAAAATTAACTTAAAAAAGTTCAAACCATAAGGCACTAAAAAGTCCGAAATAAACTCTTTATCTTTGGAAGGAAAGGAATCCATTTTAGGTAAACAATTTATTTCTAGAGTCGGTGCCATCACTTTGAACATTTAGCATCAAATATCAGATTTTTAGTGCCTTTTTGGTTTTAAAGTCGGTTTTTACTTTTTTTAAAAATTTATATTTTGCCATGATAGCCCTGCCTCTTGCCTCGTCAAAATAAGGACTCAATGGTCTATAGCTCAAACGACATAATGGCAGGTGATATTATCGACTAATCGCAGTATCACTTTGTAATTAAATTATCAAATATATTTTATACAGAATAAAATAAAAACATGTTTTATGATCCAATACGCGTTACCCACGTTACGTCAGCAATGAAATAAAATTATTTAGCCCCAAATAATAAACGTTCCTAAAAAAGCAGCCTGAACAAACATAATTTGTTTCATAGCATAATCTCGTTTTCTTGGAAGACGTTTTTTTAAATAAAAGATGGTTTACTAAATCTTTTCTGCTTACTTCTTACAATCTTGACAAACGATCATTTAGACGCACATTGAATCATTTAGGAACCACAAAGACGCTTTTTTTCGTTTTTTTTCTGGTTGTTGAATTATCATATTTCAAGATCGCAGATATTGTACCATTGTTAAAAAAAAGCTAATTAACAACCGATTTAAACAAATGATCGTCCCAACTCTAGCAAATAACTATGATCTATAGTAAATAGCTTTTTTTTCGAATTCCTCGCGTGAGTATGGCGTACGATTTTCATTCGAATATCAATTAAAAGTCAATGTACATTACGCGAAACATTCACGCAAGTGTTCTGAAAATTAAGGTATTTTTTCAAATCACTTAAGTTCTGATTTCATCTCATATTCGTTATTTTGCCAAATATTTTTACTTAAAACGAGGTCACTTTATAATACATGTTGTATCTGTTCAGTAATAAGTAATATTAAGCATTGATTGTGCTACCTAGATTTTTTAACAGATTAGAAAATGTACTAAAAATACTTATTTTATTTTATATAAATTACTACTCAAGTGCATAAGTACTGCTACATAACTGTTAGCGACGAGCAATAATTATAATAGGCGCTAGAAAAATCTCGAATACGGTGCGAACTGCCTCAGACTAAAACAATTCAGGTTAACAAAAAGTTAACAAAAAACATTCAAAACATTAACACGTGTCGCGGAATCTTCTAGAGAAAGGATAGTGCCGGACCTCGCACAGAAACTACTCGAGCGCAGAACGGAAAGATGATATGTCTCTTTCCCACAAGTTATATTCTATGGAGTGGCTTGGATCCTTCCAGAAAAACGCGTATTGGGCCACTCATTAAGAAAGTACTCGATAGCGGAAGCTTGTGCGAGCAAACATGTTGTTTTTGCGTATTCTGAAATGGTCTATTGTCTGAGGCACACCGGAAAATGAGTCTTGCGGTCTAGGCCATAAGTTCGAGTTTCGACTGATAGAGTAGACCCAAAATGACCCTTTTGACGAAAACTACCTACGAGTTCCCGAAGGAAGGCGGGTCACTGAAAGTTCGAGAAAATGGGTGGAGTTTTTTTGGCCCCGAGTTTTCAGTATAAATACCGATCGCCTGGGCGCACAAATCAGTTTTTAGTTTCTGTTTTCAGTGTTCAGAGTTTCTGTTATCTGGTTTTAAGTTTCAGTTTCTGTTTTCTGTGTTCAGTTTCTGTTCTCTGGTTTCAAGTGTAAGTGTTCAAAGTGCTTAAACAGTGTGTCAGTGTCTTATTGAATTCTAGCGGTGATTGTAAATGTTGAACGAGATAAAGTGATTCTAATAAGAAGATTTTTGTGTGTAAACTATTTGTGATTTGTTAGTAATAAATCTGCAAGTTTGTCCGTGATGACTTGTTTTATTCATCAACAGCAACCGAAGACTACCTCCGAAGTACAAGACGACAGGCGGCTTCCTACCCGTCCAGCATTCTTATAAGAAAACATACAGTCCACTTTCGCTAGTAGGGCCGAGTTGGACCAACCACCGCCCCTACGAACCCTCAGTCAGTTTGGTGGCAGATCGAGCTGTCCCCAACAATTTCCTTGGTCCTTCGAGCCAGATCGCGGAATAACGGAGTAATGCCTGTCACTAGATCGGAGACGCAAAAGAAGGCTGCTACTACGATGGATTCGAGCGTGAACATGCCGACGGAGACAGAGACTTTGCCGACGCTGACCCCAGGGGAGGACACATCACAACGAGACGTCACATAGGACGTCACGACGCCTTGCACCCGGGTTGGATCTCCTGCACGTTCTTTCGGGGACCCCGCCGTGCCAGCAGAGAAGGGGGAACCATCGCGCTCTACGACCACGGACTATGCAGACATTGTGAGGGCACACGAAAGTCTTCAAGCCCGTGTAGCAGAAGCAGAAAGAAGATGTGCCGCGACTGCTGCAGATGAACCAATCATTCCTGCCGCAACCGATGGCTTTGCTCCTGCTGTCACTGTTTTTGGGCAACGTATTCAGTATGTGCCGCCCGCTGCTGAAGGATATAGGCAGGTGACGCCACCGACAAGAATAAATCAGGATGCACGTTCAGCGAGAAGAAGAGCTGAATTAGAACTGTGCATCAAAATCTCTCAGCAAGAGTTGGAACTTTCCAGAGCTAAGTTAGAATTGATTCGACTGGAAGCCGAAGAGGAAGATTATGAGGATCAACACCGACAGATGCAAGTAGAGAAATGGGTCAACCAAGCAAGCTCCGAAACAACGCCATCGCAGCAACCGCCAACAATGGTGTCACTTCCACCACCACGGCCGCAGCCTCAGACGCCACCACCGCAACCGCAGTCATTGCCAACGCCGCTACAACCACAGCTGCCCCAGCCAACGCCAGTGCTACCACGACGTGAAGAGAAGTCAGAAATGCAAGAGTTAGCCCTGGCCATTCAAGATCTTCGTCATAAGTCGGAGGGCAGTCTTACGAGGCAGTTGATTGAGCTACCACAGTTTGACGGCAACAGTGAAGAATGTTTGGTGTTCAAGAGGTCTTACGACGATACTGCGAGCGCCTTCACACCCATACAGAATTTGGGAAGGCTTAGGAAGTGTTTACGAGGCAAAGCTAGAGAAGCTGTGAGGAATCTTCTCTTCACTGCGATGGATCCGGACGAAGTTATGGAAAGCCTGGAAGCCACCTTCGGTAGACCTTCAGCTATTGCTTTGGACGAGTTGAAGAAATTGGAGAAGCTACCAAAGGTAAACGATGTTGCCAGTGAAATTTGCGTATTCGCCAATCGAGTCCACAACACGGTAGCTACAATAAGGGCTCTTGGGAGATCTGACTACCTCAGCGCACCAGGCACTGTCGAATGTCTTATATTGAAGATGCCGCCTACCATGAAGTCAAGATGGTTGCTGTATCACAGAGCTCACCGTGAGGACGGACAGCCCGCGCTTGAGCATATGTATGACTTCATGAAGATAGAAGCGGAAATCAACAGTGATTACGCCCCGCTTGAAGTATCGTGTGGGCCGAGAAGAGGCGCATTCAAACGAACCGTCCATAATATAAAGGAAAGAAAGGAAGATGACGGTGACACGAGACCAAAGGAAAAGAAGTGTCCTGAATGCGAAGAAAATCACTGGTCGTATGAGTGCAAGAGGTTTAAGAACGCCACTCTTGAAGACAGATGGAAGATGGCGAAGAAGGCAAGAGTTTGCTTCAAGTGTCTACGCCTCGAGCACGCGAGAAACACCTGCAAGAATTTGGCTTGCAAGAAATGTTCGAGATGGCACCACATCACTCTCCATTCGGACGGATCTCCAGCGATGGATTATTGCAACACCCTCCATAAAGAAGACGAAGTAGAGGAAGCAGTCTCATCAGTGTTCGTTCGGTTCTTGTTACGACCGCACGCAAAGCATCGACAGTGCTCCGTTATTCTCGAACCGGTCGCAATTTTTAGTGATGTGCCATTATCGATATCGACAAAATGGACAAGTACGTTACCAGGTCTCCGTCGACTCCGAACCAAGACAGTAACCCTACCAAAAGACCTGGGGGTAGGATCAACGAGTGGCAATATCCTAAAAGAATTGCTATTCCTAAACGACCTTCGACAGAGAATGAAACTCTCACTAGCAACAGCTTCAGTAAACTCCAAGTTGATCAAGATACTGAAGCAAGCGAGCCCTTCAAGATGGCATCTAAAAAGAAAAAGGTTGGAAATATCCCGCCGATTCTCATTGAACTCCACAAAGACTGGACACATCAATACATCAAGGACTTGATCAGCAAGTACGACAAAAACTATTACCTCGAGTATAAGGGTAACAACAGGGTCAAAATCCAATGTTACACAGCTAACGGACACCAGGCGATCAAGAATGGTCTTCTGAAGGAGAATGCGTCGTTTCACACCTTCACCAGAAAAGACGAAAAACTCCACAAAGCCGTTGTTAAGGGATTGCCGAATAATCTCATTGATAGCCTTGCTGCTGAACTAGAAACTTTGGGGTTTCCTGGAGCAACGGCCACTCATATCAAACTGAGCAAACCGTCACAGTGTCCACCGATTATTGTCCAACTTCCAAATGGAACCGATATGTCAAAATTTAAGCAAATAAAATATCTCTTGAACTGCGCTATTGCAATCGAGCGCTTCAGGCCCAGCAACAAAAAAGGCACTCAATGCTATCGATGCCAAGATTTTGGTCATGCCTCCCGTAATTGCAACAGACCTGCTAGGTGAGTCAAGTGCTCCATGGATCATATTACATCCCAATGCCCCACGAAGGGCCCTGTTGAGTCGGTACGTTGCTGTAATTGCAAAGAAGACCATCCAGCCAACTACTCACAGTGTAAGGAACGGCTAAAGTACCTAGAACGCATCCAAACAAAACGAACATTGATTCGTGATGCCGTCACCAGTACCACAGGTCCTGCAAAATCCTTCTCCGAGGTAACCAAGAATGCTACGAGCACCAGAGCTCGTATCGTAAATCGCAGTAAAGCAACACATCACAATCGCAGGGAAGAAGCACTTAAGCAACGTGAAGCGCTCAACCACCCACCACCGCTCAACAGCTTGAACATGAGGACTCCTGCCTCTTGTGAAGACCCCACCAATACCCAGAGTGACCCAGTGACGAGCGAAATTCTTCAAATCCTTACTACAATTAGGGCCCTAAAACAGGATTTTATGAAATGTCCCACCTTTATGGACAAAGTGATTCTTATTATGACTCACCTTGGACACCATGTATAAGTTCAGTGAGCTACGTATTCTTTACTGGAATGCTGACGGTGTTCACAGAAAGCAGCAAGAACTTGTGTCATTTGCGGTAAGTGATCTTGATGTCGACATCATCGCACTCAACGAAACTAGATTGACCAGGAAACTCACCCTTCGCGTTCCAGGCTTTTCCTGCTATAGGCTCGATCTGAGACCTGATGGCTCGGGTCAGGGAGTGGCTATACTAGTCAGAGCTGATTTAGAACACAGTCTTGTCTCCACTCCATCAACCCAAAACCTTGAAGCCATAGGAATATCCCTCAAACTATCTAGTGGGGACATAACTGTTTACTCAGTATACCAATCACCTAATAAGACTTTGATCCCTGCCGACATTGGTGCTCTCGTGGCTTCGGGCAACAAAGTTCTCTTGCTGGGTGATCTTAATGCTAGACATCCATACTGGTCCCCTGGCCCCATCAACCCCCATGGTAGGGTAATTTTTGATTTAATGCTGTTCGACGAGCTTACGGTCCATGTGTGTGCCTACACTTATTCACTACAATGCGGAAAGCCAACCAACAAACCCAGATCTACTCTTGTCTAAGAATGTACACGCTATAGACTCACTTGATACTTTTCATGCACTTTCCTCAAACCATTTACCTGTTCTTGTTAAACTCGCTATTAAAGCGCAACGTAAGCAAATTCATAAATTTAAATTATGCAAAGGCTAATTGGAGTGGGTTTCGTGATTATTTAAATGCTCACATAAATCTAAACAATACGACACTTGTTTCTGTTGACGATATAGACCAAAATATTGCACAATTCCAAAACTCCATAATTTCAGCAAGAGACCTTAATATTCCTATAACTGCATTAAACTCCAGGGAATCCTCTCTACCAAGATGCATTAAAAGGAAAATAAAAAACAAAAACCAGCTGCGTCGATACTTTGCTAAGGAAACCGACACTCCTACACGTAAACTCCTCAACCTTGAAGTTAAGTGCCTACAGCGAGAAATTAACTCGGCATTAAAAAACCACCGCGACAAAATATGGAATAGTAAACTAAAACTGGTAGATAACCCTAGCTCAGATATCTGGCGAATCGTGAAGGGGCTGAAGTCGTCAAAATCATTTGCGATTCCTCCCCTCATATCGGAGAACGGTACCCTTAGCTCAAATGTTGAAGAGCAGTCTAACATCTTGGCAAGCACTTTCTTAAATAATATGCTCCTCACACACTACTGGACTAGTGATGAACAGAAAACTGTTGATAGCTCTTCACAATCACTGAATCAGCTTCTCCCAGTTGACTCGCATGCTCAATTAGTCAGACCAGCAGAAATAATTAAATGCATTTCGACACTTAAGACGCGCAAAGCAGCTGGCCCAGACGATATATCAAATACCCTCATCAAACATTTGCCACGTAAATGTATAGTCCTGTTGACAAAAATCTTTAATGCCTGTTTGCTTTTGGCTTACTTCCCAAAACATTGGAAAATAGCGAAAGTAATTACTATTAATAAACCTGGAAAGGACCCTTCTGATCCTGTGGGTTACCGTCCAATCAGTCTACTTCCATGCTTAGGCAAACTCTTCGAGAAAATCCTACAGTACCGTCTCAGATTGGCTACTGATCATGTTCTGATCGACGAACAGTTCGGGTTTCGTGAATCCCATTCTACAACTCAACAACTTTTAAGAGTGGCTGAGTCCGTGTCTCATTGCCTTAATATGAACCAATCGACTGGAATGTTTCTTCTGGACATTGAGAAGGCATTTGACACGGTCTGGCATGCTGCACTTATTCACAAGTTGCTCAAAATTGGTGTCCCTGGTTCAATAATAAGAATAATTAAATCTTACCTTACCGACCGCAGCTTTAAGGTTTACATTAATAACGTATCATCTGAAACCAAAATTGTCCCAGCCGGTGTACCTCAAGGATCTATCCTGGGCCCGCAGCTCTTCATACTGTACCTGAATGACCTACCCATACAGACACGAACTAGCCTTGCGTGCTTTGCTGACGATACAGCTTCCTTTTCTTCCTCCTCAGATATTGACCTTATAATTGACCGGCTCCAACTATCGCTCGAGCTATTAACGTCATTTTTCGACAGGTGGAAGTTAAAAGTTAACGCTTCCAAAACGGAAGCAATCATGTTCTCAAGAAAACGTTCCCTCCCTTCCCGAACCCTCAAAATTGAAGGACACGAGATCCAGTGGAGTCACTCCGTTAAATATCTGGGCATTACTCTAGATAAGAAACTCAATTGGAGTGAGAACACCCTGAAATTAAGGCTCAACGGTATGAAGGCGTTAAATGCCTTAAGTCCTATCTTAAACAGAAAGGCTTGTCTCAGCAGCCAGACAAAAGTCAACATCTATCGTACACTGGTTCGCCCTTGCATCACCTACGCATGCCCTGTATGGAGCAGTACATGTGCTACTAATTTCGGCAAACTTCAAGTTATTCAAAATAAAGCACTGAAATATGCCTTTAATACCCATCTCAAAACAAATCTTAAGAAATTACACAAAAAAATCAAACTTCCTACCCTTTACGAATACATTTATAAATTATCAAAGAAATTTTATCTATACAAAAATGTTAATAGTAAAAATAAATACATTAATAACATGTGCAAATCAAGGTTGAATAACTTACCGTTCATCGACAAATACAATCGATATAAATTACCACACCATTTGTTCCTTTGGTGCGATGATGAATAGAAACCGTGGCCGGCGCATGCACCGGCGCGTCGAGTGCGCGGTGCGCGAGCTTTTCTCACCCTTATCACCTTAACATAGGACAGCGGACTCTTGCGCTGCGCGGGAGACTAATGCGGGGCTTGCGCGGGCGACTGTTCCTATTGACGAGCTCACTTGCCTATTACCGCTCTTTTGTTGTCGTTTGTATTCATGTTTGTCTAACTAATTGGTTTCTCTTTGTTGATATACCTTCGTCACTACCATTATCTGTTGGTTTTTTTTAATTACCGATCTGGTTGATATTTAAGTATAATTGTTATAAATGTAATGCTGAACTATAGCTTGCATAAGTAATTAAGTTATTTAAGAGATTAAAACGTTGCTGCGTAATTCACGTTTCGTAAATAGATATTAACCTCCTAAGGCGCAATTGCGGTGGCGGTCGCGTTTCCGCGGTGGACTGCGTGCGCGTACGCAATTCGCGCGGTGTCAGGATACACGTTACGTAAACAGTTATAAAATCTTATTGAAACAAGCTATTATCATTCTGTAAAAAGCTTATTGTTACTGAATAAATAACTTATGCTCGTAATAAAAAAAAATGTATTCAAAAATGAAAAAATAGAACCAAACAAATTCGTGGTAGGGTGACGACATATACGAAAAAAATTGCGAGAAAAAAAAATCGAATTTTAATCAATAACTGACAGCAACCGGATGTGTTTGCGGTCTATGGAGTAGAAACATCTGTTTTTTACTTATAAAGGTCAACATGCCCAAGGAATAAGCATTTATACACCCATTTTTTTTTTGCAAAAAAGTAATTAAAAAGCGCCCACAGGTGGGCGCTTGGTATAATCGCGAAACTCATGCTCAGCGCCCACCATCGGGCGCTCTGACTATCCAAGGGTTAAGTGTTTATTTTGTAAGTTTTGACAAGCGAAACAGCTTAAAAACGTGTTAACAATAAGTCATTACATTCTAAGATACAATGTACACTGGAAATGTAAAACTGTTTACTTTTTATTATAATAAAATAAAGAAATTTTGAACTGAACTGAAAGTCTCATCGGTGAATACGACGAACGGTGGAAAGGCCTATTTGAAGATGGTTCCGGTAGACTTGTATGGTCCGAAAGGGAAAGCCCGTGTTTTAGCCCTACTGGATGAAGGGTCCACCGTTTCATTGCTTGACTCATCGGTCGCCAAGAAGATTGGGGCGGAAGGTCAAAAGGAATCTATCACCATCGAGACACTCGGAGGGAAAGAAATAAGAAAGAGTGACTCTCAAAGGGTTCAGCTGAAGATTAAAGGTGCCTATTGCCACCAGAGAAACAAGATGGAAGCAAGAACCATCGACAATTTGAAGCTGACTGAACAAGGAGTCGAAGAAGATACCCTTCTAAGATGCCGTCACTTACAAGGTATCATGGAACAACTGGTCTATACTAAGAAAGAGCCACAACTGTTGATTGGGCAAGATAACTGGGGGCTTATTTTCACAAGAAGACTTCGCAAAGGGAAGCCTACAGAACCAGTAGCCTCACTCACTAGCTTAGGGTGGGTATTACACGGTTGTGACGCAAGAAACCAAGTACCAGTTAAGTGTATTGGTAACCACGCCCGAGTGGTAGAAGAAAAGGCTTTGTTCAGTCGACGTTCGAAGATGAAGCCCACAGGAGTTCTATCACGCCGCTCAAGAAATGTTGCTAAAGGTACACCCCACGAGTTCAAGGATGAAACGGCATATTTCGTTGGTCCGGTGATTTTGCAATGTGATAAAGAAGATCGGCCTACGAAGCGCCTTGAAGCCGTTGCAACGGACGCGGGGGAGGTGAAGAATGCTCACACTGTAGCTGCAACAAGGATAACCCCTCCTCGCATAACGGCTCCAGAGAGGTTTTCCAGTTGGATACGACTGCTGCGCAGCACGGCACGTGTGTTCCAATTCATCGAGGTGCTGCGAACCCGAGTAAAGAGTAAACAAGTAGTAAACGTCGCAAAAACTGATAACTGGAAACCTTACAAGCGCGCCGCCAAGAAGAAGGACGAACCTTACAATCCTTCAGAGTTAAGGAGAAGAGGAGTTACCTACCATTAGAAGGTGAACACCTCCGGAAGGCTGAGGAACTGCTCATCATGGAGAGCCAGCGAGAAAGCTTCAGCAAGGAATTAGACTATCTGAAGGAAGGGAAACCAATTGAGAACTCGAGTCGACTAAAGAGAATCGACGTGTACCTCAACAGCCGCGGCATAATCAAGTTACGTACTCGAACGAGGAAAATAACACAAGATCAGAGGGTAAATCCGATCATATTGGACGGAAAGAATTACATTTGCCGCCTGATAATAGGATTCTATCATAAGAAATTCTACCATGGCAATTCTGCTACGGTGATCAACAAAGTCAGGCAAAAGTATTGGATCTTGGGTCTTCGAACTGCAGTCAGAGCAGTCATCCACCGGTGCCAATGGTGCAAACTTCCACCAACTGGTGATTTACCTGCCGAGCGACTGCAACATCATCAGCCGCCCTTTACATGTTCGGCAGTGGATTATTTTGGCCCAATGAACGTGACCATCGGAAGAAGAGTAGAAAAACGATGGGGAGCACTATTTACTTGCTTGACTACGCGAGCGGTGCATCTTGAGTTAGTTAATTCGCTGAGCACCAGCTCTATGATCATGGCGCTAAGAAGGATGGCGGCACGACGAGGAACGCCGAAGATAATCTTCAGTGATAACGGCACGAACTTCATTGGAGCACAACGAGAACTAGAGGAAGCAGCTTGTCAGGAGGGAATCAAATGGAAGTTTATCCCGCCAGGATGCCCAAACATGGGAGGCGCATGGGAACGTATGGTACGCTCGGTGAAAACGGCACTCATGGCTGTGCTAGAGACCAAGACGCCACCAGAAGAAGTTCTTCACACTCTGCTGGCCGAGGTGGAGCACATTGTCAATTCGCGCCCACTCACCGAGATCAGTACAGACCCCAACGACGAAGAAGGTCTTACACCAAATCACTTCCTCCTCGGAAGATCCTGTGGAATGATGGCTCCGGGAGAATTTGAAGATCGTGGTCTCATCGGCAAGGCAAACTGGAGAACAGTACATCACTTCTGGAAAAGATGGATCAAGGAGTATCTACCTACCCTCATGCCGAGAAAAATTGCCGGAAGGGACACTGAAGATCCTTGTATTGGTGACATAGTGCTAATTGTCGACGCATCAATGCCAAGAAACACTTGGCCACGAGGAGAAGTGCAACGCGTCTACCCAGGGCCAGATGGAAGAGTACGAGTACTCGACGTGCGATCACCTGGAGGAGTCTTACGAAGACTTACACGCCGAGTCATAGTCCTGGTTCCTGCTGCATCGTCGCAACCAAATAGTGTAGTGCTTCGCACTGCGGGGGAGACTGTTAGCGACGAGCAATAATTATAATAGGCGCTAGAAAAATCTCGAATACGGTGCGAACTGCCTCAGACTAAAACAATTAAGGTTAACAAAAAGTTAACAAAAAACATTCAAAACATTAACACGTGTCGCGGAATCTTCTAGAGAAAGGATAGTGCCGGACCTCGCACAGAAACTACTCGAGCGCAGAACGGAAAGATGATATGTCTCTTTCCCACAAGTTAAATTCTATGGAGTGGCTTGGATCCTTCCAGAAAAACGCGTATTGGGCCACTCATTAAGAAAGTACTCGATAGCGGAAGCTTGTGCGAGCAAACATGTTGTTTTTGCGTATTCTGAAATGGTCTATTGTCTGAGGCACACCGGAAAATGAGTCTTGCGCTTTAGGCCATAAGTTCGAGTTTCGACTGATAGAGTAGACCCAAAATGACCCTTTTGACGAAAACTACCTATGAGTTCCCGAAGGAAGGCGGGTCACTGAAAGTTCGAGAAAATGGGTGGAGTTTTTTTGGCCCCGAGTTTTCAGTATAAATACCGATCGCCTGGGCGCACAAATCAGTTTTTAGTTTCTGTTTTCAGTGTTCAGAGTTTCTGTTATCTGGTTTTAAGTTTCAGTTTCTGTTTTCTGTGTTCAGTTTCTGTTCTCTGGTTTCAAGTGTAAGTGTTCAAAGTGCTTAAACAGTGTGTCAGTGTCTTATTGAATTCTAGCGGTGATTGTAAATGTTGAACGAGATAAAGTGATTCTAATAAGAAGATTTTTGTGTGTAAACTATTTGTGATTTGTTAGTAATAAATCTGCAAGTTTGTCCGTGAAGACTTGTTTTATTCATCAACAGCAACCGAGACTACCTCCGAAGTACAAGACGACAGGCGGCTTCCTACCCGTCCAGCATTCTTATAAGAAAACATACAGTCCACTTTCGCCAGTAGGGCCGAGTTGGACCAACCACCGCCCCTACGAACCCTCAGTCAGTTTGGTGGCATATCGAGCTGTCCCCAACAATAACAAATCATAATAAGTAATAGGCCCCCTAGCCGTTTTCGACTACGGTGGCCAGTCACAACGACTAACCGACTGCGCGGGACAAATTATAGAGCACAATTGTGTGCGCAAACACAGGTGTCTCGCAATCTGACACGACCGGAGAGAAGTCAGGCGCATGACCAACGGCTTTACGTGCTCGCCGAGGCACGGGGGTGTAACACCGCCAACTTCTGAAACTCCGGGGTACCCTGAGAATTTCTGAACAGACAACCCAAGTACATATTTTTGGCCCGACCCCGGAATCGGACCCAGGACGGCAAACGGCACTCAATGGCAACAATGGCTGTGCTAGAGACCAAGACGCCACCAGAAGAAGTTCTTCACACTCTGCTGGCCGAGGTGGAGCACATTGTCAATTCGCGCCCACTCACCAAGATCAGTACAGACCCCAACGACGAAGAAGGTCTTACACCAAATCACTTCCTCCTCGGAAGATCCTGTGGAATGATGGCTCCGGGAGAATTTGAAGATCGTGGTCTCATCGGCAAGGCAAACTGGAGAACAGTACATCACTTCTGGAAAAGATGGATCAAGGAGTATCTACCTACCCTCATGCCGAGAAAAATTGCCGGAAGGGACACTGAAGATCCTTGTATTGGTGACATAGTGCTAATTGTCGACGCATCAATGCCAAGAAACACTTGGCCACGAGGAGAAGTGCAACGCGTCTACCCAGGGCCAGATGGAAGAGTACGAGTACTCGACGTGCGATCACCTGGAGGAGTCTTACGAAGACTTACACGCCGAGTCATAGTCCTGGTTCCTGCTGCATCGTCGCAATCAAATAGTGTAGTGCTTCGCACTGCGGGGGAGACTGTTAGCGACGAGCAATAATTATAATAGGCGCTAGAAAAATCTCGAATACGGTGCGAACTGCCTCAGACTAAAACAATTAAGGTTAACAAAAATGTTACGGACACCCAATCATGTTTAGTAATAAGTTTAGTTATATTTATTTGTAAGGATTTTTGATGATAATAAACATAATTTTCTGTTAGGGCCATAGCGAGTAAGCATTGTAATTAGCTTAGGGCTCGTTTTATTTCAATAATAAGAAACCTGTTAGTTAGGAATTCCCATTTGCAAATTAGGTAGGCAGGTAGGGTAACAATTAACTAGCTAGGAAATATTAAGAAATATGTAGGTAGTTTGGTACAGGGGCGAGGGAGACCCTAGTAGGCTGTCTCGCTCAGGTGGAGCGAGGCCGGTAAAGCCTTCGAATTTCCTGTCCCCCATATCGCGCTTTCTGAGGGTAGGTAGGAAACCCATAGAGTGGATTGTTGCGAATGGGAATTTTATCACGATTAACGTAGGTAGGTTACAAAAACGTTAGAAGGAATACGCAGATGATGTTATGTGTCCGTCCTTGTTTGTAACTAATCTGTATTAGTCGATAAGTCAGACATGTATTTTTGGTTAAATAAAGGGCCGTGAGCGGGCCAGATCGTACGCGCTCTCACGGTCACCGATCTCAAAAAGAAGAGTTTTATTTGGAATCTACAGTCTACACATCGAAGGAAAGATCGTCGGAAAATTGACTCAGCCTGCCTGTAGTCAATATCGTCTGGTCCTTCGAGCCGGATCTAAGAAGAAATCAGCAACGCGGCATCGACTTGTGCTTTGGTTAGCACACACGCCGAGGGATCTACGCCGAAGCACAGTGTAACCAGGAGCCGCGAATCGGCCTATACTCCTGTGGAGAGACGATCACATTTACACGGGTGTTCCGTGGCTCGGGCATTCACCACCTAACGGTGCCAAACGGTGTCTGTCTCGGGTTTAACGCCGATTCCCAGGCGGTGCAGTTTTCGGGCGAGCTGCCACATATCGCGCCAGCGATTGTGAACAAGTCCGACCGGCGCCGGTACGGTGTGCGTAAGCGTGGGGGCCGGACTGTAGGCACTGCGGAGGGTTCTGGACATTCCAGCCAGAACTGAGCACCCCACGGATGCGTACACTCTCTGCCGGGCGGTACCTCCCTTCCGATCCTGCACGACCATCCATCCCCAGACAGGCTCCCCTTGGTAGTGTACCTGTTTGGGATTGATAGGAGTAGGGGCAGCAAGTAAGAAGATGCCGACTACGCGCAGCCAAGCTGGGAAAATGGAAGCCGAAGACTCAAGACTACGCAACTTTGAAGAGCCACCCGCATCACCGTCTGTGCAAGCCACCGCGAGTACGTTACGACAGACTGAACTACCCGCAGAAGGCGGACGAATGGAAACGGCAGCAGAGAGACGTCACGACGCTAACGCCGACGCGCCTAGGATAAGGCCGCCGCCGTCGTCAAATAGGTCAAGCGTCGCCGCTCGTTTAAAGCAAGCCGAGTTGAGAGCAGCCGAGCAGTTGGCGGCTATTGAAAAGAATCTAATTCAGAAGAGATTAGAATTTGAGATCGCTACGATAATGGATACAACAGATGAAGATGACCGTGAGAGCCTACCCGCCGGTGAGACCCTAGCGAGGGTGGATGACTGGTTGGATCAAGCCCAGTCCCGGCGTCAAGATGTAAACATGCAACTACCCACAACCGAGATGTCTTGTAGCGTTCCTACCCTCCGTGAAGAGAGGAATGAAAGAAATAGACATTTGTTTACGCGACGCAAGGAAAAAGATGCGCGTAATATAGAAGTGGATAGAAACCGACATTTGAATTCGCCGAGCATGGAATTAAATGAAGATGTAAACAACATTCAACAAGATGTGCAGCGACAGGTCGAGTCAAACAATGATTGTACAGCGAGACCCCAAGAGTATACGGACGGGGCGGAACGACTTGCTTACACATTGGAGAGGATTATGTCGAGGCGACCGGCCCCACGTCAAGCTATTGAGTTACCGATTTTTAATGGAAACACGAACGACTGGTTACCATTTAAAGCTGCAATGGAAGATTCAACGCGATCATGCAACTACAGTAAATCCGAGAACCTGGCTAGATTGAGGAATTGTCTAAAAGGAGAAGCCAAGGAGGCAGTAGCGGCGTTGTTATACCGTGCCACCGATCCGGACAAGATCATGCGAACGCTAGAACAATGCTATGGAAGGCCAGAAGTGATCATTGATCGGGCACTGGACGACCTCAAGAACCTGCCGCGAGTTGGAACGACAGCCAGTGAACTGAATTCGTTCGCGATTAAGGTACAGAACATCGCGTATACACTGGACTCCATAGACAATAAAAGCTACCTCAGAAATCCGATGATGACCCGAGAGGTGGTCGATAAGCTGAGCCCACACTTGAAAACAAGATGGTGCGACTACGCAGCGCGGTACGCAAGCTACTCGGAGCCAGAGATCGTGACATTATCGCAGTTTTTGATGGAGGAAGCGAATAAGGCGATTCGATTCGCATACGTGTCGCAACCTAGCAACAGTGCAGCGAAGAAAGAAGTGCAAGCTAAGCAGAAGGCTAACTCAAAGAAGCGAAACACTGGTGTGTACGCCACAGCCGAGGAAAAGGCTACGACGGCACAAGATAAGACGTGTTTATGTTGCGGCGGGGACCACGAAGTGTCGAAGTGCACAAAGTTTAAAACCATGACAGTAAAGCAAAGATGGGATTGGTTGAAAGAAGAAAAGATATGCTTTCTATGCTTGAACGATAAGCACAGGCGAATCAAATGTAAAGCACCGATGTGTAATGAGAATGGCTGTAACCGACGTCATCACAGGCTGTTACACACAGAGCGTGAATACAGCGAAAGTCAACACAACCAAGAAGTGGTAGCCTCAGTTAGCCATACTGTGGGGGCATCCAAGGTGTTGTTGAAGGTATGTCCGATCGTCATTGAGGGGCCACGGGGTAGAGTAAACACACACGCTCTACTTGACGAAGGGTCTACGGTTACGTTGATCGATCAGGACTTAGCGGAATACGTCGGTGCAGAAGGCCCGCTTCGAGACTTACACATATGCAGTGTGAATACACAGAGCGTACCACACACAAGCAGAGAGGTGGAGCTTCAAATGATCGCCAGTAACAACGAGAAACATTTGGTGAAAGCGAGAACAATGAAGAATCTCCGCTTGAATACTCAAACGGTGGGTCGGAGCTGTTTAGAGTATGGACACATGCGTAACCTGAACGAGAGTGACGTGTGTTATGTGAACGCCAAGCCGCGTGTCCTCATAGGCGCGGACAATTGGCATCTGATAATAAGCAGGAAGCTGTTGACAGGCAAACGCCACGAGCCAGCAGCATCGCTCACCAGACTGGGGTGGGTGATACATGGTCGAGCGCCGTCCCGAGTCATAAGGGAGAGAGATACGGTGTTGTTCGTCGACGACCATGGGAGAGCTCGGTCTACGCAACCTGACGAAGAATTACACAACATGGTGAAGTCATACTTCGACATCGATTCGCTGGGCATTCAGAAAAAGGAACGCGAGAACCCTGATGATGTGCGCGCCTTAGAAACCTTTGAGGCAACAGTGAGATGTGTCAATCAGCGATATGAAGTTGGATTGCCGTGGCGCAAGGTTAACACAGTTATGCCGCCGAGCTACGAGGCTGCTAGGCGGAGGCTCACGTCAATAGAAAGGAAGATGGACGCATCTGAAGACTTCAAAGCAAAGTACACAGCCCAGATCGAGAGTATGTTTAGAAAAGGCCTCGTGTGGAATGCCAGTACAGATGAATTGGGTTTTAACACTGACTTAGTTAGAGTGCCGCGTAAGGTGAAAACGCTAGAGCAAGCGCCGACCAAGCGAGAGGCGTTGAGCGCGGTTATGTCAATATTTGATCCGCTGGGACTGCTCAGTTACTACACGATAAGAGCGAAGATTCTTATGCAAGAAGTGTGGCGCCTACAAACCGGCTGGGACGAGATTCTACCTGAAGAAATAGCGAAGGAATTCAGCGTTTGGCTGCGGAACGTAGAGACACTTAGCAGTCTGCGTCTACCCCGCCTCTACACTTTGACGGGGGGAGTGACTGGAAAGCAGCTGCACGTGTTCTGCGACGCTAGCGAGTCTGCTTACGCGACAGCAGTCTATTGGCTTGTAGAGTACGAGGATGGATCACGTCGTGTGGTATTAGCGGCAGCAAAGGCAAGAGTAGCCCCGATGAAGACGCAGACGATACCACGTCTGGAGTTACAAGCGTGTCTTATCGGAACGAGACTTGCGTCGACAGTAATGAAGGAGCACAGATGGCAGCCCGATAGAGTTACGTATTGGACAGACTCTACGACCGTTCTGCACTGGATTGGGAACGATAGAGTGCGTTACACGCCATACGTAGCGCACCGCTTGAGAGAGATATGTGAGTTTTCAAGACCCGATCAGTGGCGGTGGGTGCCGACGCAAGACAACGTAGCGGACGACGCGACTAGAGTCGTCACAGAGATGAAATCGAATGAAGACAGATGGTTTACTGGGCCATCGTTTTTATACGAACCGGAGAATACATGGCCGTCTCAAGCAGGCTGCACAGAGAGCAGCGAGGAGACTGTATTTAGCGTCGCGACAGAGGACAAATGGAGCGTGCCAGACGCCGGGCGTTTTTCCAACTACGAGCGCCTAGTGAGGGCGATGGCGTATGTGCTTCTATTTATAGATAAATGTCGAAAGCGCGCAACTGTTTTGACCAAAGAACACATAGATAAAGCGGAAAGATGGCTGATGAGGCGAGCGCAGGCAGACTCATTTCGAGAAGACATAGAGCGCCTAGAAAGAAGTCAGAACTTGAAGGCGGGGAGTCGCATCCGAAGACTTGATCCATTCATCGACGAGGAGGGCGTGTTGCGGGCGAGAGGAAGGACGAGGGCAGCGGGTGTGTCTGCCCCCGATACTACGCCCGTAATATTGGACGGCAGCCACCCGTACGCGCGGTTGTTGTGCAATAGGGAACACCGTCGCGCCCATCACTCGCACAACGAACGCGTCGTCAACGATGTACGACAGAGATACTGGATACTGCGATTGCGACCTACTGTTCGTGCCGTGGCCTATAAGTGCGCCTTTTGTCGTATGAGAAAGGCGAGACCTGTGACACCTGTGCTGGGAGACTTGCCACGCGCTCGAGTAGAGGCTTTCACCAGACCATTCTCTAACTGTGGTCTAGATTTCTTTGGTCCCATGATCATAACTGTGGGCCGTCGTCACGAAAAACGGTGGGGAGCGTTATTCACATGCCTCACTACGAGAGCCGTGCATATAGAGTTGGTAGCGAGCCTGTCGACTGACTCGGCTATCATGGCGTTGCGGCGTATGGGAGCGCGACGAGGGTGGCCACAGAAAATGTACTCAGACAACGCGACGAACTTCAAAGGCGCAGACAAGGAGCTACGAGCAGCGAATGAAGAATGGGAGCCAGCTCTACGAGACTATGCGCTCACCCAGCGCATCGACTGGCGCTACATAGCACCAGGGGCACCGCATCAGGGGGGAGCGTGGGAGCGTCTCATTCGCTCTGTCAAGAACGCTCTACGAGTCACTCTACATGAAAAGGCACCGAGAGAAGAGGTACTGCAAACTCTACTGGCGGAGGTCGAGCACACCATGAACGCGCGACTGCTAACACACGTGCCGGTCAGCGCTGACGACCCGGAGGCGCTCACCCCGAACCACTTCCTACTAGAGGACCGCGCGGCCTACCCATCATCGGGCCGTGCGAACCAGCGTCGAGGAAGACGTGGAGGGCGGCGCAAGCGCTAGCCGACGAGTATTGGCGCCGCTGGCTTAAAGAATACCTACCGGACCTGGTGCCGAGAAGAGGAGCCCGAGATGTCGCCGAGGTTGCTATCAAGCCCGGTGATCTAGTCGTCGTGGTGGACCACACACTGCCTAGAAACGTGTGGCCACGAGGCGTCGTCACAGAAGTACATCCTGGACCTGACGGAGCAGTGAGGAACGTCGAGATTCGGACCAAGAGCGGCGTGTTTCGTCGACCGGCGTCGAGATTGGCTGTCCTGCCGGTGGAATAAGAAGAGGTTCGCACTTCGCAGCGCTTCACCGGGGGGAGACTGTTACGGACACCCAATCATGTTTAGTAATAAGTTTAGTTATATTTATTTGTAAGGATTTTTGATGATAATAAACATAATTTTCTGTTAGGGCCATAGCGAGTAAGCATTGTAATTAGCTTAGGGCTCGTTTTATTTCAATAATAAGAAACCTGTTAGTTAGGAATTCCCATTTGCAAATTAGGTAGGCAGGTAGGGTAACAATTAACTAGCTAGGAAATATTAAGAAATATGTAGGTAGTTTGGTACAGGGGCGAGGGAGACCCTAGTAGGCTGTCTCGCTCAGGTGGAGCGAGGCCGGTAAAGCCTTCGAATTTCCTGTCCCCCATATCGCGCTTTCTGAGGGTAGGTAGGAAACCCATAGAGTGGATTGTTGCGAATGGGAATTTTATCACGATTAACGTAGGTAGGTTACAAAAACGTTAGAAGGAATACGCAGATGATGTTATGTGTCCGTCCTTGTTTGTAACTAATCTGTATTAGTCGATAAGTCAGACATGTATTTTTGGTTAAATAAAGGGCCGTGAGCGGGCCAGATCGTACGCGCTCTCACGGTCATCGATCTCAAAAAGAAGAGTTTTATTTGGAATTTACAGTCTACACATCGAAGGAAAGATCGTCGGAAAATTGACTCAGCCTGCCTGTAGTCAATAAAAAAGTTAACAAAAAACATTCAAAACATTAACACGTGTCGCGGAATCTTCTAGAGAAAGGATAGTGCCGGACCTCGCACAGAAACTACTCGAGCGCAGAACGGAAAGAATATATGTCTCTTTCCCACAAGTTAAATTCTATGGAGTGGCTTGGATCCTTCCAGAAAAACGCGTATTGGGCCACTCATTAAGAAAGTACTCGATAGCGGAAGCTTGTGCGAGCAAACATGTTGTTTTTGCGTATTCTGAAATGGTCTATTGTCTGAGGCACACCGGAAAATGAGTCTTGCGGTCTAGGCCATAAGTTCGAGTTTCGACTGATAGAGTAGACCCAAAATGACCCTTTTGACGAAAACTACCTACGAGTTCCCGAAGGAAGGCGGGTCACTGAAAGTTCGAGAAAATGGGTGGAGTTTTTTTGGCCCCGAGTTTTCAGTATAAATACCGATCGCCTGGGCGCACAAATCAGTTTTTAGTTTCTGTTTTCAGTGTTCAGAGTTTCTGTTATCTGGTTTTAGGTTTCAGTTTCTGTTTTCTGTGTTCAGTTTCTGTTCTCTGGTTTCAAGTGTAAGTGTTCAAAGTGCTTAAACAGTGTGTCAGTGTCTTATTGAATTCTAGCGGTGATTGTAAATGTTGAACGAGATAAAGTGATTCTAATAAGAAGATTTTTGTGTGTAAACTATTTGTGATTTGTTAGTAATAAATCTGCAAGTTTGTCCGTGATGACTTGTTTTATTCATCAACAGCAACCGAGACTACCTCCGAAGTACAAGACGACTGGCGGCTTCCTACCCGTCCAGCATTCTTATAAGAAAACATACAGTCCACTTTCGCCAGTAGGGCCGAGTTGGACCAACCACCGCCCCTACGAACCCTCAGTCAGTTTGGTGGCATATCGAGCTGTCCCCAACAATAACAAATCATAATAAGTAATAGTCCCCCTAGCCGTTTTCGACTACGGTGGCCAGTCACAACGACTAACCGACTGCGCGGGACAAATTATAGAGCACAATTGTGTGCGCAAACACAGGTGTCTCGCAATCTGACACGACCGGAGAGAGGTCAGGCGCATGACCAACGGCTTTACGTGCTCGCCGAGGCACGGGGGTGAAACACCGCCAACTTCTGAAACTCCGGGGTACCCTGAGAATTTCTGAACGCAGCCGTCGCTTTAAAATGCGACCCACTAGCTTCTGCGCCATCGAGGCAGTTAAACATTGGATCTTAATCATTATAGAGCTATTACAAGATTTAGGGTCTAACAATAACTTTATTATTATAATTCTAAATCACATTCGTACAGCGTTATCTTTACTCAAAATAAAGCTGTGACTTCAAATGATATCGACAGTACACGCCATAATACTAATAAAAGCAGACCTCTCACTGGTATAACCGTCAAAAGAAATTACAGGTTAGGCTAATATGGATAATCGTAGCTTAGCCTTGTGTATGTGATTTGAATTCTTAATGTAATTCAGTGAGGATAGACGCCGAGCAAAGCTCGGTTAAAAGCCTAGCGGATGACGAATTTTAAGAACATACTCGTCCTAAATATTTTATTAGGTACGTTTAGACCTGTGGTCATAAAGAAGAAAGATACGGAAGGATTACTTGATTAAGAAGTGAAGTTAGCATAACTCTTCCACTGCTGGGCAAAGGCCTCACCTCAAGTATTAGGTGGTAATAATCAAACTAGTCTTAGCGGTTAAAATCTACCGATATTAGCCGGGATGATCGGCTTAACATGCCTTTCGAAGCACGAAATCAAATTGGTCACCTATTCAAGCACATATCCTACTTAATACTATAAACGCGAAAGTTTGTGAAGATAAAAATGTATGGATGTGCGTTTGTTACTCCTTCATGCAAAAACTAGTCAATGTATTTTGATGAAACTTAACAAAAATGTAATGTATAAGCAACGGAATAACACTTATGCTATATTTAATAAAAAATGAATTTTAATAGTAAAAATATAATATAAATATTAATGAAGCGACAACAAATAGTGGTATCATTGGCGACATCCAAAGTGACAGAAGTGACACCAATGGTGCATGAATACGAAGTTTCACGACGCTTCACCGATAGTAGCCACTCGACTGTCCGCGCTGTCAGACTATGATGTGGGAAAACTGTCCGGCGATATCGCGCGACGATTGCATGATAAAAATCGCGCGACATGTCGCGCGATATAAACGATTATATAAAGAAAAGTATAGTTGTGATTACGAAAACAAAAATACTGGTAGATAGGTAATAGTTATAAATATATAAAAAGTTGAAAATCTAATACACTTACTATACTATAATATATACTATACTTAATTTATATATATACTATACTTAATACATAATTTTCAAGTGGTGGGCACTGTAGTACCACGGACAGTTTACCGTAAAAAAGAAAATGGCACTGTAGTGCCATTGGACTGCCGAGCGGGTAGCCGAAAACAGACGTGAGGAGACGTTAAAGTGATGGTTTTTGTATCTGAAGATATACGATGCATTGATGATGGGCAACGATTAAAGCCCAAGATAGACATTGTCAAAAATGGAATGATGGCACCGGCGAAGACATTCGACAATTTATGTGGTGTAGATACCTTAATGGTGCTGGTAGCCATACCGGTCATGCCGCAGCGATTTTTTTCATAGCATCTGACGGTTAACTGACATATGGCCGGCGTGAATGCACCATTACAATGCATTGACGAAGACATCCTATTGCTGTCGACGACTGAAATTTTAAATTAATGACAACCAACCTGTTTTGATGGCTGAAGAAGAAACTAGAAGTCTGACGGATCAGAGCAGCCATACCTCACCTTGAGTGGTATCAATGGGTTAACGATGCGATGTTTTGGATTTATTGAGTTTTCTACATGTCAATACTTTTCAACAGTTTTTATGCCGAGCCAGCTTAATTTTAAGTAACAATGACATAACTGAACGAACTTATTGAACGAAAAAATATAGCGATATCTTGTTATGGTTAACTGATTGTAATAACATTTATTCCCTTATTGGGGACGTAAGGGAGCTTGACCAAGACCTAAAGTTCCAAGCCCACCTCACCTTTACGTGGTACGTACTCACCTTACTGTGTCTCCGTGTTAAAGAAACTATAGACCGGAATAAAGGCATCAAAGTGTTTGCAAGGGACATGTCTATCGGGTAAAGCCTGTTGACAAAGTTTACGACGGAGGACGGCAGGCACGCTTTCAGATTCTTCAGATTTGATTTGATGCGATCGAAACTGGGGCGGTGTTTCAGTCTCTAAAGCGGTGCCACATAGACTATAGGTTTCTAGAGGTGGCGTTATTGTAAGTGCCTTTACATTAACGCCACCATGTCGGTCCAAGTACAGGAGCAGAACACGAGGGCGATTCCACTGGGGAGAGGTGTTAGACAGATAGATGATATATCCCCAAAACTGTTAACAGTGGCATTGGAAGACTCCTTCAAACTTCTGGAGTGGGAAGGAATCGGAATTAATGTGAGTGGCGAATACATCACACACCTCCAATTTGC
The DNA here is from genome assembly GCA_963924145.1 of Pyrausta purpuralis. NCBI lineage: Eukaryota > Metazoa > Arthropoda > Insecta > Lepidoptera > Crambidae > Pyrausta > Pyrausta purpuralis. The sequence continues at coordinate 22,399,734 of OZ001657.1, forward strand.
CGATGATATAGTCGTTGTGGCAAAGACGCTGGACGGCCTTGGCACTATGTTCGAAGACCTTGACCGAGTATCCAAACAAGTGGGTCTTAGAATAAATATAGAAAAGACGAAAATTGTTTCGACCTTCCTTGTTGTACCCACTACAGTATCCGTTGGGAACTCAACTCTTGAAGTTGTCGACGAGTACTATCTGGGATGAATGATCCAATGGGGTAAGTCCAACTTTGAGAAAGAGTAAGCTCAAATGGCATTGAATAGGGCACATAGCGCGAAGAACTGATAGCCGTTGGGGCAAGAAAGTTCTAGATAAGGCACCTTTCGACCAAAGACGCAGCGTAGGACGTCCACCGACAAGATAGACAGACGACCTTGTAAATATCGCAGGATCAAACTGAATGCAGACCGCTAGTGATCGGTCGCTGTGGAAAGCCATGAGGGAGGCCAATGTTTACCAGTGGACGTCCTTTGGCTGATAATGATGATGATAAGGCTTTTAATAACCAAAAGTAATCATATTTTTCATGCGGTCTATCACTATAGTTCGAGTTCCATTGCATGTATGAGATATATTTTATTAGATCAATATAAAAGAAGATGTGCAAATCTAAACGGGGTGAAGGTTTTTATGGCAAATCTCATACGACGGTGAAACCGCGGGGGCTGCTAGTACTCTATAAACTAAATTGTATTTAATCTTATCAAAAGATATAGTAAACATATATTATTTACTTAGATAAGAGTTTTATCACCGAGTTTTTTAATCAGCTTTTAATGTACGATTTACACAAGATCACTGACTCGACCTTGCTTGTGTGTTTATCTTGTTATGTTAAAAGAAGCGATAAATAGCACATATTTACATTTAATTTTGACATTTTTTACATATTTTCGAATTTTTTATACAAATTTGGATCGAAATTTTTCCAAGTCTTTTCGCGTCATCACTTTTTCAAAATTTTTTGTTTCTTAATTTTAGTGTCCGTTATTTAGAGCACGCCTAAATGGTTTTCAGCGCGCTGCAACTTATACTTTTCGAGATGTAAATTTTCAAAAGTACATTTCATAGTGAAATTTCGGTTTTTCAGCCCTACTGATTTTTTTTGTTTGACAATCCTGTGTGCTTTCTTCTTAGATATTGTGCGCCTAGCCGAGATCTATCCTCGGACACCCCGTTTGCACCCCTAACACCAACGGAAGGCAAAAAATTCGCGAGACATACGTATTTCTTATACCGAACCGAGGTATAAAGGCAGGTGGCGATTTTCATAGAAAGTATAGAAAAGTTGAGTGCCTCAAGCGGAATATTTAGTGATACCGGATGGGTTAAAAGATAATGCTTCTGAAAACTGTTGAAAACTATGTGTCTTTCATTCCTGCAGTGGAAGTCTCCACATCGTTTATCTGTCGAACACGAGGTGGCTCTCGGTTAACGCTAGGAAAAAAATCGTGTTTTTATTGATTATACCTATATCTTAGAAAATATATTTAAAAAAAACGTTTTTCAAGCGCCCTTGAAAGTATTGATCTTTTAATCTGTACCTATCTGTATCACAACTATCAAAATACGGCTCAGTTACAGATTTTTAGAAGAGATCAAATTTAAGTGAACAAGTACTTTAATCGAACAAAGTAATTCCTAAAGGAGATGGAAACCATTACATACAAATTTGGGCCCTGATGTAATAAGATGAAAATGGTGTCAATTAATAGCTTGATACTTAGTAGACCTACACTGAAAATTCTATGTTTTTTGACAATCTGGGAGCCCAATAATTAGGGGTTTAGTTAAAGTGAGGTTATGTAACAAACAGCTGATTTCCGAACTGCAAAGGATATTTTAAATTAAATAAATTAAATCAACGTAAATTTGTTGTTGTTAAACCCTTGTTATTGTTAAATCTTAAAAGTTAATACTAACGTTTTGTTCTATTTCTAATTTAAATTTAATTTTAGGATGGATGTTGTTAATTTTAGAAAGAAAAATATCTAACTGTCTATTAGTTCCGCTCACATTTAAGATTAGTTTGTAACGGAAAAGATAAGCTTGATAAACACCAAAAATTTGGTGTTTATAGGCTTAACTGTAGTGCATGTAACGCCATTTATGTAGGTCAGACCGGCCGTAGCTTCAACACACGTTATAAAGAACATATTTCCGCTTACCGAAACAACCATCCTGAGAGGTCTCATTTCGCCAAACATCTTTTAGATTCAGGACATAGTATTCCTGATAATCATACATTTTCTGTTCTTCATACTTGTGAAAAAGGCTTGAAACTATCCGTTTTGGAACAATTAGAAATAATAAAACATAATAAAGATAATACGCTTACATTGTTGAACGAACAGGTCAGTTATATCGCCTCTCCACTTCTAAATATATTTTCAAATCAACAATGTATTAATAATAACCGTCAACTACCAACGGATTAACTTAATTTTCAAATTTCCGTTACAACGATTACGTCACCTCATTAGTGGACGGAAAGTATAAAAGGCCTGTTCGCCAGCCGACACAGTTCAGTCGTCCGTGCTCCGCCGAGGCGACAACATCTCCTGAGGATGCCACGTGTAGTGGCGAAACGCGTCGAGGTATTTTGCACGTTGGTGTTGGGTACTAATAATTGCATCAGCTGTGCCGCATGCGTATTGAGGGAGGGCGGGTGGTGCATCCTGCATTTGCCTGAACTAATACTAAACGCGGTGACGGTTTGTGTTGTTAGTTGCCTGCGCCGGCGTCGCTTAGCGGAAATTTAAAGCAAAATAATTTTATAAATTTCAACTTCCTATATGCTTTTCTTATTAATAATAATAATAAACGTTTATTTCAGGCAACAGATAATGAAATACAGGCCCATAAAATAAATACCTTACAGACTAACATACATAATCAAAATAAAATATCATAATTAAATTTACACGCTCTTTGTGTTGTTCGTGGTGTCGCGTAGACTTCCACGAAATCGCCGGAATACGACACCCTTCGGCCAAAAATCTTCCTTCATGAAGGTATTTAAAGTTTCAGTTGGAATTCTAATCACAAAGGAATTAAAATTCACATTTCGACTAGACTCCAACTTGACGACCCGCAGAGTATAGTTGGTCTTCTTATGCACGTATTCCATGTCCTCCTCGGCCTTGGTGGTGTAATGCAGACGGGAAACATACAACTGTGTCGTTGGAATCGCAGGACGCAGCAGCATGTTTGGTCCAGTCAGTGCGGTACCGCATTGATTGCGGCTGACGGGCTTCTTTTTCTTGTTAAGGTGTTCTCACTTTTGTTTTGGTTACAGTTAAGTTGTATTTGATATTTATTTTCTGTTTATCGCAACCCTACTTAGGACAGAGGCGTAATGCACGTAATAATTCAAGGGGCGGACGCTGCGGTGGCCTCTGTGCGCCTACCCGCATACTTGTCCTGGCGCTCTTTATGACGCTCTAATATACCACTTTTGTTATACACTTTAAAAAATATAGATAAGTTTTCCTTTAACACCACAACAATCCGGTAAGATTTATCACGGGGATAATGGGTAGTGACAGATTTAATAACTTACGATGTGGTAAATTGAAGGTTATAAAAAAAAACGTTTTCATTCTAAAAAATTTTTAGTTCAGATACGAAATAATCATCATGATTCCTCATTCGAAATATAAAATGATATTGTAGTTATGAGAAAATTTTTCAGACATCATAATAATATTTAATAGGAAGGGTTGCATTGTTTTATTTGGTTACTTTTATCATAACTTCAATTAGGTAATGTTACATAATAAAGTAAAATTAAATACTCAATGGATATACCATTGATACCGACATCTTAATTCTACAATTGATTCCACAACACTATAAACGTCAGATATTTTTTTATCGAATATGGCAAAGACGTGACCTCGAAACATCCAACTTCCTGTACATACGCTCTTTTAGAATGGAGAGTATTTAAACAATTGTTATTGGAGAAAATACTGAAAATAAATGAAAATGAAAAAATATGGGGGCTTTCATTTTTGAAGATTTTTAGGAAAGAAATAAAAATGTGCATATGAAAATTTTGAAATATTTTCAATTGTAGACCATAGATTAGAGTACGACATCAATAGAACGAGGAAGTTAATTTGGATCTGCAAAACACTAAGACATGTAATGCCATGTAACTCAGACAAAGACTTATCAAATTACATACTCAATTAAATTTACACTGCTCTGACTGAATCCATACTAACTTACTGCATTCCTGTCTGGGGTGGTGCAGCCAAAACTCAATTCCTTGAGCTAGAGAAGGCGCATCGTACTCTCATTAAAGTCATGCATATCAAGAAGAGAAGAGAAGAAGCTGCCGCCGGGTCACAATTAGAGATGTAAAAATACCGTATTATACCAAATGGTACTGAATTATACCAGTATTTTACAATAGAATTCAGTATTTTTCGTATTATATTATTTCTTATCACAAATCAATTGACTTGAGTTTTTCACGTATCACTGGAGAATGAATTGATATATTCTGAAATATCTATACATATTATGAACATAAACATTGAAAACAATGCTTTCTTTGTATTTTTTCGACTGTATTCACGCATATACTCGTAAAATATTACTCGCACCATCACACGTTGCACGAAGTGGCAACGTCAGATTTTTTTGCTGACAAGTCTTACGTTCACACGCTTATGTGTGTGTACATGTAGTTAACACTACTACATTAATAGCCAAACGAGTGACTGAAATAGTATGACTCCCTCTCTTCCCCCTCGTCTACGCACACGCACGCACGCCGCGCTGGCGCTCTGGTCATTTTGCTATTGCCTGCCGCTAGTTCCGTCCGGAATGTTGTTGCTAGTAGTCGTTACTATATTTTCTTAAAATGCATCGACGGACTTCGGACGTGTGGCAGTACTATCAAACCCTTAGTGACGAAAACAATAAAAAACATGTGGTTTGCATACCTTTATGATTATGATTGCGATTATGTTGAAATTATCTTAATAAATCATAATATCTGCATAACAATTTTCATTTATTAATAACTAGCTTTGCTCCCCTAATAAATCACCTTACAGACTAATTTTTGCCATAAAAAGCAACCTTTACCCACTCGACTGTCCGCGCTGTCAGACTATGATGTGGGAAAACTGTCCGGCGATATCGCGCGACGGTTGCATGATAAAAATCGCGCGACATGTCGCGCGATAAAAACGATTATCTAAAGAAAAGTATAGTTGTGATTACGAAAACAAAAATACTGGTAGATAGGTAATAGTTATAAATATATAAAAAGTTGAAAATATAATATACTTACTATACTATAATATATACTATACTTAATATATATATATATATATACTATACTTAATACATACTTTTCAAGTGGTGGGCACTGTAGTACCACGGACAGTTTACCGTAAAAAAGAAAATGGCACTGTAGTGCCATTGGACTGCTGTTACACTTAGTGCTGGTATATTTAGGTTGCTTTTTATGCCAAAAATTAGTCTGTAAGGTGATTTATTAGGGGAGCAAAGCTAGTAATTAATAAATGAAAATTGTTACCCTTTGTTAGACCCTAAATCTTGTAATAGCTCTATAATGATTAAGATCCAATGTTTAACTGCCTCGGTGGCGCAGAAGCTAGTGGGTCGCATTTTAAAGCGACGTCTGCGCAGAGGTTCTGGGTCCGATTCCGGGTTCGGGCCAAAAATATGTACTTGGGTTGTCTGTTCAGAAATTCTCAGGGTACCCCGGAGTTTCAGAAATTGGCGGTGTTTCACCCCCGTGCCTCGGCGAGCACGTAAAGCCGTTGGTCATGCGCCTGACCTCTCTCCGGTCGTGTCAGATTGCGAGACACCTGTGTTTGCGCACACAATTGTGCTCTATAATTTGTCCCGCGCAGTCGGTTAGTCGTTGTGACTGGCCACCGTAGTCGAAAACGGCTAGGGGGACTATTACTTATTATGATTTGTTATGTAGCAGTACATAAGCACTTGAGTAGTAATTTATATAAAATAAAATAAGTATTTTAGTACATTTTCTAATCTGTTAAAAAATCTAGGTAGCACAATCAATGCTTAATATTACTTATTACTGAACAGATACAACATGTATTATAAAGTGACCTCGTTTTAAGTAAAAATATTTAAAGAGCCGATTTGGCAAAATAACGAATATGAGATGAAATCAGAACTTAAGTGATTTGAAAAAATACCTTAATTTTCAGAACACTTGCGTGAATGTTTCGCGTAATGTACATTGACTTTTAATTGATATTCGAATGAAAATCGTACGCCATACTCACGCGAGGAATTCGAAAAAAAAACTATTTACTATAGATCATAGTTATTTGCTAGAGTTGGCACGATCATTTGTTTAAATCGGTTCTTAATTAGCTTTTTTTTAACAATGGTACAATATTTGCGATCTTGAAATATGATAATTCAACAACCAGAAAAAAACGAAAAAAGGCGTCTTTGTGGCTCCTAACTGATTCAATGTGCGTCTAAATGATCGTTTGTCAAGATTGTAAGAAGTAAGCAGAAAAGATTTAGTAAACCATCTTTTATTTAAAAATACGTCTACCAAGAAAACGAGATTATGCTATGAAACAAATTATGTTTGTTTAGGCTGCTTTTTCAGGAACGTTTATTATTTGGGGCTAACTTATTTTTTTTCATTGCTGACGTAACGTGGGTAACGCGTATTGGATCATAAAACATGTTTTTATTTTATTCTGTATAAAATATATTTGATAATTTAATTACAAAGTGATATTGCGATTAGTCGATAATATCACCTGCCATTATGTCGTTTGAGCTATAGACCATTGAGTCCTTATTGTGACGAGGCAAGAGGCAGGGCTATCATGGCACAATATAAATTTAAAAAAAAAGTAAAAACCGACTTTAAAACCAAAAAGGCACTAAAAATCTGATAGTTGATGCTAAATGTTCAAAGTGATGGCACCGACTCTAGAAATAAATTGTTTACCTAAAATGGATTCCTTTCCTTCCAATGATAAAGAGTTTATTTCGGACTTTTTAGTGCCTTATGGTTTAAACTTTTTTAAAAGTTAATTTTATTTCTTCATTTTTAGTGATATCATAAGTAGGATATGACCTTATGACTCTGTTTTTTAAGAAGCTACAAATTACCTATCATAAGTGGTGCCATTATAATCACTGAACTCCTAAGTGTTAAAAAGTTCCATAGCTCAGCTCCAAGATGTTGAGTACCAGACGTAACAACACGTCTACATTGTGATTATTGAAGTAAGCGAAAAATTGTTTTGGATCGGTCGACAAATGCTTGAGATATGAGGTAACATATATACCATACAACACATTTTTACACTTAGTGTCGATTTTACCAACGTTTGATAAGACTTGTCGGACTAAATAAGTAAAAAACGACCGATTTTTGAATAACATAACCATAAATGATTGCTGAAAAATAGGTGTTTTCAAATTAGGTGTTTTGTATCATATTCGAGAAATATTCCCTAACTTAAATACCTAAAATATTGTCGCTAACGCCGACTAGTGTGAGACTAATAAATAATAATAATAATAAATATCCTTTGGACCACACATCGCCATCTAGCCCCAAAGTAAGCTACTCAAAGCTTGTGTTATGGGTGCCAGACAACGGATATAATACTTAAATACTTTTTTGTTTGTAAATACATACATGATATACATAGAAAACACCCAGAACAATACAAACACACATGTTCATGCACACAAATGTCTGTATTGTGCGGGGATCGAACCCGCACCCGTTGCGTAGTAGGCGATTTCTCGACCATTGCACCAGACGGGCCGTCATAACGAGCAGTTTTTTTTAGATACATATTAGTATTCTTCGTAAAATAAGAATCGAATTCGTAATCACTTTTCCAAGGAACCTCAAACATGAAACACAATGCAAAAAATAAAATACCAAAAATACCATATGAAATAGTATAATACGGTTTAATACGGTATTATTGGTATTTTACCTTCGAGCACATTTGGTATAATACCGGGCTTACATCACTAGTCACAATTTTCCCTGGCCCATTTGGAAGGCGTTAAACAGACTTCGTTCAGGTGTAGGCAGGTGCAATGAACTCAGGAAAATAATGATAAAGAAAATGAAAAAGAATGATAAAGATGGGGCTTTACTGAGGACGACACGTGCGAGTGTGGCGCCTTACACGCAAGAGGACCTTTACAACGCCCACCAGAAGACCATTGATGTTGCCACTTTTTGGGCGCAAAAAGTTTAATTGCCATTGACTCGAGAAGAAGAAGAAGAGGAAACGATTCCCTACTGACACTCTATAAAGCATCAGTGGTTTACTTTCGGTCAGGAATTTATAAGTAGTCTGTACAACCCTCAGAACGAATAAATCATTATCTTACGCCCTAAATCAAGTAAATAAACGACGTAGAAATTTCGTTGCTCATAGACAATTCATCTCAAATTTTACTTTCCTTAAAATTAATCGTACCTTCACTTATCATTCATTGATTAACTCAATTACAAACAGATATGTTACCCATTGCAAATTTTTGCAGTTTTGGCACAAAAGGTATGGAAATAATTTTAAACTTCCTGATTTTTTCATTATCTTTGCTTTTTCTGTCAAAATTGACAACGTCAAAATAGCAAAAAATTAAATAATAAGTTCATAGTTAATCAAATAATAATAAAAAATTGCACTCCGGGAGTGCCGGCAGAAGTGAAAACTTGAATATCAACGTTGTGCATTTTTGATTTTTTGGAATAGGTAGGGAATAATTTTGAATGAATTGCTCTTATTATCAATATAAAAGTACTATCATTTTTGTGATAGAATACAATAAAAATAAAAATAATAATAATAATAATATTAATAACAATAATAATAATATAAATAATAATAATAATAATAAAATATTTTTATAGAATACAATATTTATTTATTGCGCTATCGTACACAAACATTACAATTTATATTATATTAAAATACATTAAAAAGTTTATCTCTCAGAAAAATCAACTTACATCCATAATTTCACCAACCGTCTTACGGTTTTTCGATCAGCCCACGTGTCCTGACGCGAGTTTCACATTTTTCCCCCACCCCACAAAAGTGCTCAACGCCGCTAAAGAAGTTTTCACTTCAAAAACGATTAAAGATAATGATTACTAATCTTGACCATATTCAATTTGATTATGATTACTCTGTTATAGCAAAAAAATCATTATGCAGAATTATTTTGGGTGAACATTGACCTATCCCACATTGGATGAAATCGAAAGTCTGTTGTAATGTTGTTAAAAGTGATGGAAAACTGGCACAACTACCTGTTTGTGAAACGAGTTACAAGTTGAAAAAGTGTTAAAAGCGTGTTAAGGAAATTAAGTTTACTCACTGTATTTGTCTACTGTTTTATGGTGCCATGCTTGCCCTGCCTTATTGCCTCATCAAAATATTAACTCAAGGGACTATAACTTAAACGACATAATTGCACTTGAAATAATCGACTAGTCTGAAGAACTGTATACATATTCTCCATTTAAACGCAGTCAAATGTTGTTAAGTAATGAAAAACTCGCTTAACTCACTACCTGTTAGTGAAGCGAGCCATAATTGATAAAAAATCTGAAGAATGAGCCGTGTATGACGTAGGCATATTACATGCCTAAGGCTCGATTTGCCAGCGTCCGACTGATAAGGAATATTTCTCGAATATGATACAAAACACCTAATTTGAAAACACCTATTTTTCAGCAATCATTTATGGTTATGTTATTCAAAAATCGGTCGTTTTTTACTTATTTAGTCCGACAAGTCTTATCAAACGTTGGTAAAATCGACACTAAGTGTAAAAATGTGTTGTATGGTATATATGTTACCTCATATCTCAAGCATTTGTCGACCGATCCAAAACAATTTTTCGCTTACTTCAATAATCACAATGTAGACGTGTTGTTACGTCTGGTACTCAACATCTTGGAGCTGAGCTATGGAACTTTTTAACACTTAGGAGTTCAGTGATTATAATGGCACCACTTATGATAGGTAATTTGTAGCTTCTTAAAAAACAGAGTCATAAGGTCATATCCTACTTATGATATCACTAAAAATGAAGAAATAAAATTAACTTTTAAAAAAGTTTAAACCATAAGGCACTAAAAAGTCCGAAATAAACTCTTTATCATTGGAAGGAAAGGAATCCATTTTAGGTAAACAATTTATTTCTAGAGTCGGTGCCATCACTTTGAACATTTAGCATCAACTATCAGATTTTTAGTGCCTTTTTGGTTTTAAAGTCGGTTTTTACTTTTTTTTTAAATTTATATTGTGCCATGATAGCCCTGCCTCTTGCCTCGTCACAATAAGGACTCAATGGTCTATAGCTCAAACGACATAATGGCAGGTGATATTATCGACTAATCGCAATATCACTTTGTAATTAAATTATCAAATATATTTTATACAGAATAAAATAAAAACATGTTTTATGATCCAATACGCGTTACCCACGTTACGTCAGCAATGAAAAAAAATAAGTTAGCCCCAAATAATAAACGTTCCTGAAAAAGCAGCCTAAACAAACATAATTTGTTTCATAGCATAATCTCGTTTTCTTGGTAGACGTATTTTTAAATAAAAGATGGTTTACTAAATCTTTTCTGCTTACTTCTTACAATCTTGACAAACGATCATTTAGACGCACATTGAATCAGTTAGGAGCCACAAAGACGCCTTTTTTCGTTTTTTTCTGGTTGTTGAATTATCATATTTCAAGATCGCAAATATTGTACCATTGTTAAAAAAAAGCTAATTAAGAACCGATTTAAACAAATGATCGTGCCAACTCTAGCAAATAACTATGATCTATAGTAAATAGTTTTTTTTTCGAATTCCTCGCGTGAGTATGGCGTACGATTTTCATTCGAATATCAATTAAAAGTCAATGTACATTACGCGAAACATTCACGCAAGTGTTCTGAAAATTAAGGTATTTTTTCAAATCACTTAAGTTCTGATTTCATCTCATATTCGTTATTTTGCCAAATCGGCTCTTTAAATATTTTTACTTAAAACGAGGTCACTTTATAATACATGTTGTATCTGTTCAGTAATAAGTAATATTAAGCATTGATTGTGCTACCTAGATTTTTTAACAGATTAGAAAATGTACTAAAATACTTATTTTATTTTATATAAATTACTACTCAAGTGCTTATGTACTGCTACATAACAAATCATAATAAGTAATAGTCCCCCTAGCCGTTTTCGACTACGGTGGCCAGTCACAACGACTAACCGACTGCGCGGGACAAATTATAGAGCACAATTGTGTGCGCAAACACAGGTGTCTCGCAATCTGACACGACCGGAGAGAGGTCAGGCGCATGACCAACGGCTTTACGTGCTCGCCGAGGCACGGGGGTGAAACACCGCCAATTTCTGAAACTCCGGGGTACCCTGAGAATTTCTGAACAGACAACCCAAGTACATATTTTTGGCCCGAACCCGGAATCGGACCCAGGACCTCTGGCGCAGCCGTCGCTTTAAAATGCGACCCACTAGCTTCTGCGCCACCGAGGCAGTTAAACATTGGATCTTAATCATTATACAGTTATTACAAGATTTAGGGTCTAACAATTTAGGGCTTAACACGAAATTCACTTATGATAACAATTAAATTCTAAATCACATTCGTACAGCGTTATCTTTACTCAAAATAAAGCTGTGACTTCAAATGATATCAACAGTACACGCCATAATACTAATAAAAGAAGACCTCTCACTGGTACAACCGTCAAAAGAAATTACAGGTCAGGCTAATATGGATAATCGTAGCTTAGCCTTGTGTATGTGATTTGAATTCTTAATGTAATTCAGTGAGGATAAACGCCGAGCAAAGCTCGGTTAAAAGCCTAGCGGATGACGAATTTTAAGAACATACTTGTCCTAAATATTTTATTAGGTACGTTTAGACCTGTGGTCATAAAGAAGAAAGATACGGAAGGATTACTTGATTAAGAAGTGAAGTTAGCCTAACTCTTCCACTGCTGGGCAAAAGCCTCACCTTTAGTATTAGGTGGTAATAGTCGAACTAGTCTTAGCGGTTAAAATCTACCGATATTAGCCGGGATGATCGGCTTAAGAAAGAAAGAAAGAAAAGAAAGAAAATGAATTTATTCGACCCAAAAATGAATAACATTAACAAAAATACATGTACTAGTCTACTTAGGCCGAATAAGGCACCCGCTCAGCATTGGTCGTGGCAGCAGCAGAACTCATACCACGACGCTGATTTTCAGCGAGTGCCTTTGTGGGTACAAAAAAAAATGACATAAAATAGCACAAAAACAAAACATTAATCTATCATTCGAATAATCACAAATTGATTTTGACATATTGTATGAACAATTGCAAATTATAATATAAATAATAAAAACATAAATCAAATCAAATAGCATAACAATTAATTTAATTAATAATAATACACCATTATTTCGGGTCACCTTGGTGAGCCTATTGTGAGCTCTGCGATTTTTAATGCGTTCGTGGAACGGAACGTGGCCAAACTCAAGATTCGGAGAAGAAAAAGTAAAGAAAAAAAAAAGTCTCCTTTCTTCTTGGGCTCGGCTCGTCCAGCAGCCATTTTATTTACCAATCCGACAAAGTCCGAGGCTCACCGAGATAAAAATGCCACGTAAAAGATAGTGCCACGGCTGCCACGTACGTAATTTACCAATACAAGATAAGGAATCACGTTGACATTGATGACTTCAGTCTACAAGGAAGGGGAGCCCTGGATAGCCCCAAACAATCGCGCAAAATAACCGGACTGTACGAATGACTTAACATGCCTTTCAAAGCACGAAATCAAATTGGTCACCTATTCAAGCACATATCCTACTTAATACTATAAACGCGAAAGTTTGTGAAGATAAATGTATGGATGTGCGTTTGTTACTCCTTCATGCAAAAACTAGTCAATGTATTTTGATGAAACTTAACAGAAATGTAATGTATAAGCAACGGAATAACACTTATGATATATTTAATAAAAATGAATTTTAATAGTAAAAATATAATATAAATATTAATGGAGCGACAACAAACAGTGGTATCATTGGCGACATCCAAAGTGACAGAAGTGACACCAATGGTGCATGAATACGAAGTTTCACGACGCTTCACCGATGAGAGCCGAAAACAGACGTGAGGAGACGTTAAAGTGATGGTTTTTGTATCTGAAGATATACGATGCATTGATGATGGGAAACGATTAAAGCCCAAGATAGACATTGTCAAAAATGGAATGATGGCACCGGCGAAGACATTCGACAATTTATGTGGTGTAGATACCTTAACGGTGCTGGTAGCCATACCGGTCATGCCGCAGCGATTTTTTTCATAGCATCTGACGGTTAACTGACATATGGCCGGCGTGAATGCACCATTACAATGCATTGACGAAGACAGCCTATTGCTGTCGACGACAGAAATTTAAAATTAATGACAACCAACCTGTTTTGATGGCTGAAGAAGAAACTAGAAGTCGGACGGATCAGAGCAGCCATACCTTACCTTGAGTGGTGTCAATGGGTTAACGATGCGATGTTTTGGATTTATTGAGTTTTCTACATGTCAATACTTTTTAACAGTTTTTATGCCAAGCCAGCCTAATTTTAAGTTACAATGTCATAACTGAACGAATTTATTGAACGAAAAAATATAGCGATATCTGGTTATGTTTAACTGATTGTAATAACATTTATTCCCTTATGGGGACGTAAGGGAGCTTGACCAAGACCTAAAGTTCCAAGCCCACCTCACCTTTACGTGGTACGTACTCACCTTACTGTGTCTCCGTGATCTCCGTGTTAAAGAAACTATAGACCGGGATAAAGGCACCAAAGTGCTTGCAAGGAACATGTCTATCGGGTAAAGCCTGTTGACAAAGTTTACGACGGAGGACGGCAGGCACGCTTTCAGATTCTTCAGATTTGATTTGATGCGATCGAAACTGGGGCGGTGTTTCAGTCTCTAAAGCGGTGCCACATAGACTTTAGGTTTCTAGAGGTGGCGTTATTGTAAGTGCCTTTACATTAACGCCACCATGTCGGTCCAAGTACAGGAGCAGAACACGAGGGCGATTCCACTGGGGGAAGGTGTTAGACAGATAGATGATATATCTCCGAAACTGTTAACAGTGGCATTGGAAGACTCCTTCAAACTTCTGGAGTGGGAAGGAATCGGAATTGATGTGAGTGGCGAATACATCACACACCTCCAATTTGCCGATGATATAGTTTTTGTGGCAAAGACGCTGGACGGCCTTGGCACTATGTTCGAAGACTTTGACCGAGTATCCAAACAAGTGGGTCTTAGAATCTATACTATAATATTATAAAGCTGAAGAGTTTGTTTGTTTGTTTGTTTGAACGCGCTAATCTCAAAAACTACTGGCCCGATTTGAAAAAATATTTTTACGTTGGATAGTCCATTTATCGAGGAAGTCTTTAGGCTATATAACATAAAGATACGACTCATAAGACCACAGCAGAAATGAAAAATGTTGCGAAAACGGGAGAAAGATATTCCTTTTGAGAGCTTCCGCTGCATACGCTGCGGAAACCGCTTAAGTAACGCAAAAATCATGTATGACAGGATTGTTCAGCATTAAAAGTTCTAGAATAAAATCTGCGACAGCATATGTCTATCTTTTATGGTTGACTTACTACAACCTTTTTTATGTTAATAAATTTGTAAAAAAATAAGGCATTATTTTTAGAGGTGTATTATACACACAAGTATTTATTCTTATCAAAATAAATACATTCATCATCACGAACATTTCATTTAGAACCAAGTTGCCCTTTATATCATTTGATTTCAATAAATATCTTAGGAGCTATCACAGTTTTAACATAACTCCGCACCAAAATAATGTTCGCAGCTTAAGTACAACGTGCGCTTGCGCTAATCTATACTAATATTATAAAGCTGAAGAGTTTGTTTGAACGCGCTAATCTCAGAAACTACTGGCCCGATTTAAAAAAATATTCTTATGTTGGATAGTCCATTTATCGAGGAAGGCTTTAAGCTATACAACATAAAGATACGACTCACAAGACCACAGCAGCAATGAAAAATGAGAGCTTCCGCTGCGTACGCTGCGGAAACCGCTAAAGTTACACAAAAATCATGTACGACAAGATTGTTCAGCATTAAGAGTTTTATAATAAAGTCCGCGACAGCATAAGTCTATCTTTAATGGTTGACTTACTACAACCTTTTTGATGTTAATTAATTTTTAAAAAAATAATGCATCATTTTTAGAGGTGTATTATACACACAGGTATTTATTCTTATCAAAATAAATTTATGCATTCATCATCACGAGCATTTCATTTAGAACAAAGTTGCCCTTTATATCATTTGATTCCAATAAATATCTTAGGAGCTATCACAGTTTTAACATAACTCCGCACCAAAATAATGTTCGCAGCTTAAGTACAACGTGCGCTTGCGCTAATCTATACTAATATTATAAAGCTGAAGAGTTTGTTTGTTTGTTTGAACGCGCTAATCTCAGAAAATACTGGCCCGATTTAAAAAAATATTTTTACGTTGGATAGTCCATTTATCGAGGAAGGCTTTAGGCTATATAACATAAAGATACGACTCATAATACCACAGCAGAAATGAAAAATGTTGCGAAAACGGGAGAAAGATATTCCTTTTGAGAGCTTCCGCTGCATACGCTGCAGAAACCGCTTAAGTTACACAAAAATCATGTATGACAGGATTGTTCAGCATTAAGAGTTCTATAATATAGTCCGCGACAGCATATGTCTATCTTTTATGGTTGACTTACTACAACCTTTTTTATGTTAATAAATTTGTAAATAAAATGATGCATTATTTTTAGAAGTGCATTCATCATCACGAGCATTTCATTTAGAACCAAGTTGCCCTTTACATCATTTGATTTCAATACATATCTTAGGAGCTATCACAGTTTTAACATAACTCCGCACCAAAATAATGTTCGCAGCTTAAGTACAACGTGCGCTTGCGCTAATATATTATAAAACTGAAGAGTTTGTTTGTTTGAACGCGCTTATCTCAGGAACTGCTGGACCGATTTGAAAAAATATTTCTTTGTTGGATAGCTTATTTATCGAGAAAGGCTTTAGGATAACAAAACATGACGCTGCGACGGGAGGGGAGGGAGCAAACTCAAAACGCGCGGACGAAGTCGCGGGGGACCGCTAGTATATTATAAAGCTGAAGACTTTGTTTGTTTGAACGCGCTTATCTCAGGAACTGCTGAACCAATTTGAAAAAATATTTCTGTGTTGGATAGCTTATTTATCGAGAAAGGCTTTAGGATATTAACATGACGCTGCGACGGGAGGGGAGGGAGCAAACTCAAAACGCGCGGACGAAGTCGCGGGGGACCGCTAGTAAATATAGAAAAGACGAAAATTATTTCGACCTTCCTTGTTGTACCCACTACAGTATCCGTTGGGAACTCAACTCTCGAAGTTGTCGACGAGTACATCTATCTGGGATGAATGATCCAATGGGGTAGGTCCAACTTTGGGAAAGAGGTTAATCGACGAATCCAACTCGGCTGGGCAGTGTTCTGGAAATTACGCAAAAGAGTCTTCTCATCTCAACAGCCCCAGTATCTGAAGACGAAAGTCTTCCACCAGTGTGTGTTACCAGTGATGACATTCAGATCTGAAACGTGATTTCTTACTATAGGCCTCATAAAGGAGCTCAAAATCACACTACGAAAGATGCAGAGGGCTATGCTGGGTATTTCTTTACGGAATCGAATCAGAAATGAGGAGATACGTAGAACAACTAAGGTAACGGACATAGCCTTGAAAATCAGTAAGCTCAAATGGCATTGGATAGGGCACATAGCGCGAAGAACTGATAGCCGTTGGGGCAAGAAAGTTCTAGATAGATAGGCACCTTTCGACCAAAGACGCAGCGTAGGACGTCCACCGTCAAGATAGACAGACGACCTTGTAAATATCGCAGGATCAAACTGAATGCAGACCGCTAGTGATCGGTCGCTGTGGAAAGCCATGAGGGAGGCCAATGTTTACCAGTGGACGTCCTTTGGCTGATATTGATGATGATAAGGCTTTCAATAACCAAAAGTAATCATATTTTTCATGCGGTCTATCACTATAGTTCGAGTTCCATTGCATGTATGATATAGTTTATTAGATAAATGTAAAAGAAGATGTGCAAATGTAAACGGGGTGAAGGTTTTTATGGCAAATCTCATACGACGGTGAAACCGCGGGGGCTACTTAGTACTCTATAAACTAAATTGTATTTAATATTATCAAAAGATATAGTAAACATATATTATTTACTTAGATAAGAGTTTTATCACCGAGTTTTTTAATCAGCTTTTAATGTACGATTTACACAAGATCACTGAATCGACCTTGCTTGTGTGTTTATCTTGTTATGTTAAAAGAAGCGATAAATAGCACATATTTACATTTAATTTTGACATTTTTTACATATTTTCGAATTTTTTATACAAATTTGGATCGAAATTTTTCCAAGTCTTTTCGCGTCATCACTTTTTCAAAATTTTTTGTTTCTTAATTTTAGTGTCCGTTATTTAGAGCACGCCTAAATTGTTTTCAGCGCGCTGCAACTTATACTTTTCGAGATGTAAATTTTCAAAAGTACATTTCATAGTGAAATTTCGGTTTTTCAGCCCTACTGATTTTTTTTGTTTGACAATCCTGTGTGCTTTCTTCTTAGATATTGTGCGCCTAGCCGAGATCTATCCTCGGACACCCCGTTTGCACCCCTAACACCAACGGAAGGCAAAAAATTCGCGAGACATACGTATTTCTTATACCGAACCGAGGTATAAAGGCAGGTGGCGATTTTCATAGAAAGTATAGAAAAGTTGAGTGCCTCAAGCGGAATATTTAGTGATACCGGATGGGTTAAAAGATAATGCTTCTGAAAACTGTTGAAAACTATGTGTCTTTCATTCCTGCAGTGGAAGTCTCCACATCGTTTATCTGTCGAACACGAGGTGGCTCTCGGTTAACGCTAGGAAAAAAATCGTGTTTTTATTGATTATACCTATATCTTAGAAAATATATTTAAAAAAAACGTTTTTCAAGCGCCCTTGAAAGTATTGATCTTTTAATCTGTACCTATCTGTATCACAACTATCAAAATACGGCTCAGTTACAGATTTTTAGAAGAGATCAAATTTAAGTGAACAAGTACTTTAATCGAACAAAGTAATTCCTAAAGGAGATGGAAACCATTACATACAAATTTGGGCCCTGATGTAATAAGATGAAAATGGTGTCAATTAATAGCTTGATACTTAGTAGACCTACACTGAAAATTCTATGTTTTTTGACAATCTGGGAGCCCAATAATTAGGGGTTTAGTTAAAGTGAGGTTATGTAACAAACAGCTGATTTCCGAACTGCAAAGGATATTTTAACGTCAGCAGTTACAATTAGGCCACAAAATAGACGACAGCACGTTAGGCAGGGTCAGAATCCGTAAAAAAAAGCAGTGGTCGACGAAAAAACACTCAAAAGGCATACAAGCACAAGACGAAAAATACAAACTAAACGAGTGATTCATATATTATTTGACACGGCAGCTGTCAGTATCAGTGCACAGACAAAAAGAATAAGAATCGATTTTATTTCACTAAGCAATAATGTTTCAATTCACTTACATTCAATTCAATTAAAATATAATATATATATTTTATGAGCTAAAATAGTCATTGTAACGTATTTTTTTTGGGTTTATCGCCACGAATAGAGCAAGAGTGATTCTTTTTTTAAATTGTGTAATCACATTGACTCAAATCGATATTTCATTTAATCGATAATGTAGTGAATTCTTAAATTCTTGTTTTTCATAATGCTCAGTTTCCATAAAGAGAAGAAGGCTGATTTTTGGTATTTTAGGATGGAAAAATATGCCCATTTTTTTAAACCATAAATCAACTAGTTACGTTTAGGGCCCAGCAGTTACCATCTCCTTTGCAAATTATTCTGTGTGTTATAGGGGAGAGTATATTTTTGATTAATACCTGAGAATCATTACAATTAACTTCAGATATATTAAGTGAAAGATATACAAATCTGACAAGCTTTCACACTTACTTTTACTTCATTCAGATAACCTTAGTCTTTTAATCAAAATTACTTACTAAATTAGTTATTCAATTTCATGTTAAGTTTATCTGAGAGTGAAAATCATAACTCGGCTAGCTGAAATATTATCTTAATCCAGTCAGTAATAAAAAAGCTTTTGTAATTTCTATCACTTTAACATCAAAGGAGTAGTAACTACAAGCAACTGTTTAATTATTATGACTGAGTTTCAAGTGAAAGGGATTACCACAAAGCCTCAGTTGTTAATCCAATTGCTTGAAACCTACTTAACAATCTGATTATCTCGATCGCAAATAGGCTCTATTCCAACTTAACTTCTAAGTTAAACCGGCAGTAAAAAGGCAATAAAGCCTCCGCTAAGTATACGACTTTAAACTGAGTTGGGACACAGTGAGGCATGTTGTAGAAAGCTCAATAAGTCCTACTTACTCGTATATTATAAACGCGAATGTTTGTGGGACATCCCCACAGAGAGTAGTTTTAGCGTGAAGAAGTAACAAACATACATATGTTTGTTACTTCTTCACGCTAAAACTACTTAATAGATTTTAATGAAACATTACATAAATGTAGCTCATACATTTGACTATCTAAAAAAAACTGAACTGAAAAATCCTCCATATTTTTAACCATACCCGGGGATTGAACCCGGGACATCTAGCGCAGCCGTCGCTTTAAAGTGCGACCTACTCAATCAATCAATCAAATCATTTATTGCTCATAGTCACATTACATTTTGAGCTGGTACATGTCAAGAAAGATATACATGTGACGCCCTGCAAGGGCATGACAACAATGAACGCCAGTATTCCTGTGACAGTCAAATTGAAATCAAAGTTTAATTTAAAGGATATTTATTATTTATTATTTATATCATCATTTTCAGCCAAGGGACGTCCAGTTCTGAATATAGCCCTCCCCCAACCGTTTTCCACAGTGACCGATCACTAGCAGTCTGTACCGTTACCATGAGTTTACTCGATAGCGACGACGTAACTTTTTGTATGGAATCTTTAATTGTATCAGTGACCGCTAGATGCGCTGAACAATTTTGACGTCGTCAATAGCCGTCAGTGGGGACAATCCCCACTAACGGCTGCACTGATCGGGCACATGATCAGCAGAACAAGATCTCTTTACACAATTGATTTAAGTACTAAAATAGTCATTAATTATGCTTTTCAATATACCAACAGTTTCCAGATCCACAGGTGTCCGAAATAAATGTTTTTTTGTAGTACTGTCCAGGTGCCTATTTTTGAATCACTCGCACGAATATGGCGTGTGAATTTTATTTGAAAATAAACTAAACTTTAAAATTGTACCGCCTGTATATATATTTTTCTCTGTCCTGACCTATGGTTGACTGGTAGAGAATGTTTTTGGCATTAAGTCCGCGATATGTACCGTTTTATGTTGTGTGCATGAAGTTTTTAAATAAATAAATAAAAATCAAAATGAATATCACGCAAAATACAGACGTTAGTAGTAACAAAATTCGGATATCCATTTTCGAATCACTACCGAGTGGAATTATACTAATTTTCATAACAAAAATCGGTCATTATTCAAATATCACACGACATCTTGTCGCGAGTGATTTAAAAAAAGGGGCTTATGTTGCACAACATGTCTATAGCAAGCGGCATTCCGAAGACAGTGTATTGTCTAAACGCCCTCTATGTTTCGAATTAATTGTATGCAAAAAATATACGAGGGTCAAACTGAAAGTTCTTAGAACTGGCCACTTATAAACAATATAATAAAAAAAATAGTCTAAAATTTGAAAATAGAACTCTTTGCAAATATTACTGAGTATATATTTCATTCATTTGTCATTTGTTATACGATTTGGCGGCAAATTGAAAATTGTCTGTGTCACGTCAACATGAATTTAACACGAGAAAATTTTCGTGCAATGATTTTTTATGACTTTCGATGTCATTTAAGTCAACAAGAAAGTTATGATAGACTACGATTGGCCTTTCACGATGAAGCCCCATCTCGTGCGACTGTTTACAACTGGTTTAATGAGTTTAAACGTGGTCGCACTAATCTCACTGATGATGTACGTGAGGGACGGCCTTCTACGGCGACGACTGAAAATAACATCTGTGTTGTGCGGCGTATGATAGAGACTGACAAAAGAGTGACCTATCAGCAGATTCGGACAAGCTTAGGCATCGGTATGAGTCAAGTGCACAAAATCCTCCACGAACATTTAGCGGTCAGGAAGCTTTGCGCCCGGTGGATACCTCATAATTTGACTAAGGCTCAAAAACTCCATCGTGTGGATTGGTGCCGTAAAATGATTGAAAGATTTAACGGAGGTGACTCAAATGCTGTGTTCGACATACTAACAGGTGACGAAAGCTGGATTTACTGTTATGATTCTGAAACCAAAAGACAATCTGCTCAGTGGGTGTTTCCTTTCGAGGAGTTGCCGACTAAAGTGAAGAGAGATCGAAGTGCGGGAAAAAAAATGGTGGCCTCGTTCTTTGGAAGGATAGGTCATTTCGCAACAATTGTGTTAGAGGATCAAAAAACAGTTTCTGCAGAATGGTACACTACCAATTGTTTGCCACTTGTCTTGGAAAAAGTTCGAGAGAAACGACCTCGCAGTAGGATCCTCCTTCACCACGACAATGCCTCGTCGCACACCGCCAAGCGAACGATCGACTATTTGGCGACATCAAACGTTGAATTACTGGGTCACCCGCCGTATAGCCCCGACCTCGCGTCTTGTGATTTTTATTTATTTCCAAAAATTAAAGAAAAACTTAAAGGAAAGCGGTTTATGAATGCTGAAGAAGCGGTGGCTGCGTATCGCGATGCCATTGAAGAGACCCCTAAGGACGAGTGGGCAAAGTGCTTTTCCCAGTGGTTCCATCGCATGCAGCGGTGTATTGACGTCAATGGACAATATTTTGAAAAGATATAATAAAACTAATAACTGGCTAATGTAATCAGTTTTTGATTTTCTAAGAACTTTCAGTTTGACCCTCGTATAATACAAATAATCCAGCGTCATATGACACTAACAAATGTATAGAGGACTAGCACTAGGACTAGTTTCCGTTGGCTTTATGCACGTGAATATCATTGTAAAATTGTAGGTTATGTGCTATTCCGAAATTGGTACGTTTTACCAACATCTATTTTGTAGATTTTGCGTGAACAGGCAAGCATCTTCACAAACTTTCATGTTTATAATATTCGTCGTAGTAAGAGGTCCATAAAAATTTTATTATTCACATTTATTAATAGTAGATTGATTAATATGAGATGGTTTTGGCGCTCGAACGGAGTGAGAGCGCTAATAATTGGAGAGTGAAATGGATGCTTTCACCCGAGTTATACATACTATTTTAATTTCGACTGTGAGGAAAAATAAATAAATTTAGCTGTGTGATTGTGGTGCGATGATGAGATATTATGTTGTTTGGCGAGAGATGAAACCTTAAGTTTTTACATCACATATCAGTCAGTCAGTACATAAAACACGCGATTAGAAGAACAGTAATGGCACGGAAGACAACAGAGTACATAAAACGCGAAAGATATCAAATATTTCAAATCATTGTTAAAAATATCCATCGATTTTTTCTCACAGACAATAATAATGGTAGAAAACCGCAACCTTAACCTTGTCACCAAAATTACCACAGGTTATATCAAATTCCAGGTTCAATTTTGCCTCATGAGATAGCGCTATGAGTGTCAGCTAAAGGTGGGAGTGAGTAAGAAGATTAATGAACAACAAAATCGCGGCAAGTCGCTTCCGCCTGCTTAATAATCTGTGCAATAATCGTCCAAACTAAAAAAATTAAAGGTCAAAGACAAACAAAATAGGACAATATAAAATGAAAAAAAAAAGTGTCACTATGTATGGCGGGCAACCGAATATTATATTTGTTGATTTTAAATTGTTAAAAATTAGACCAATTGTACATTTTTAAAATCAGTGACCATAATAAAGACTCTTTTAATGTTTAGCTTATCTTAAAATTATGGATAGCTTTTTTATTTTAATAATATGATGTGATACCGTTCAACGGCAGACATCTTGGAACTTCGATGACGTCAACTGCATCGTGCCCCCCCCCGCTTAAATGGCCATTGACGACTCCGGTTACAAAAACAGGGATAAGTGGGCACCCATTTGGCCTGTGTGCATGTAATGTCGTTGTGTTCCTCAAAATACAAGCTACCTTGTTGTATCATAATATAAACATGTGCACCTTTGTAATTTCAACAATGTTTTGCTCAAATTGCTGGTTCTACCTTAGTTCCACATGTTTCCATTTAAACCCTAAGATATAGTAAATAAAACCCTTTTATGAAGAAATAGTTGGTTATTTTACTTAAAAAAACATTATTATTTTGTGTTTCATTAAAAGTAGTAAAGTCTTCATACATTTTTTTAACAAGAAGAGCATCTGAACATTTAGGCTGATAACGGCGGCGCCAGCGCCCGGCAAAAAGATATGTATAGATTTGTGGGTATTTTTAAGGTTAAATAAGAGACGAATGTGATAAAATTCAGTTTTTATTCCAAGACCATGTTGTTGACATAATAAATACAAAGTTATAGCAACTACAAGTGTTTAGTTTATGAATTATGTCCAAAAGCCTTAGAACGCTTGAAAACCAATACCTTCATAGGTCGGAGTATATTTTGTGTTGTAGAAACTGATGTGATCTACTTTCTAGAAACGTTATTGTAAATTCTATATTTAGAATGTATTGTTTTATCAATTTTATGAAAACAATACACAGTTATGCAGAAAAATATTTCAAAATACTTTTACAAAAAAATGCAAAAAGTACACAATTTCACCACAAAATGTACCTAGAAGGGCTAACTTAGTATGGATACGACTTTTGGACTTTTTTTGACATTTCGTACAACGTTTATGGTCACGTTGTATATGACGTATGTATGTTCCATTTTTACACTAAAACGGCTAAGCTGATTTTAATGAATTTTAAAAATATTAAATAAAGGACCACCGACACGAACATAATTCTAAATTAATGACTAACTAAATAAATAAATAAATATTGGACAACATCACATACATTGCTCTGATCCCAACCAAAGTAAGTAGGTAGCTAAAGTACTTGTAATATGGAAATCAGAAACAACGGTAGCACCACAACACCCAGACCCGAGACATATACAAAATATCAATTTCTATATTGACCGACCGGGAATTGAACCCGGAACCTCAGAGATTTTTTTTTGGACGTACGTGCTGAAACAGCAGCGGAAAAAATGACTAAGCTAAATTTGATGATTAGTGCCTGGCAAACCCTAGCCCTACGTTTTATAAAACTTGGGTTCGGTATCTGTAATCCACTAGGGCATGCCAATACACAGCCCAGATAGAAAAACGACGGGGTATTATAAGTCTGACGTGTATGGGTGTATATGCGCGCGTGTGTGTGTGCCTGCATGCGTGAGTGTGTCTGTCTGTCAGTGACTTGATATCATAGCTCTCGAAAAGATGAACCGATTGTGATATTTATTATTTAAAACTTTATTGCACAAACAAATGTGTACAAAAGGTGGACTTAATGCTAAAAGCATTCTCTGCCAGTCAAACCTTTAGGTCATGCAGAAAGATGGCAATGGGTGCAGTGAGAAGTTAATTAAAGAAAGATCATAAAGTATCCAACAGTATGTTTTTTTTGTTTCAAAGGTGAATTAGTCGGGAGTGTTTTTATCTAGCTAGCTATGTTTGATAAAAATTGGTCCTAGATGGCCGCCAACAAAAAAGTCCCAAACGCCTTGCTCACCCTTTGGTACATTCCAACCACTTAAGTGCAATGTAATTAAAAGTGACATTCAAATAATTAAAAAAAAATGTACCGCAATTAAGAAAAAATCCGGAAGCCCTATCCATACTATTCAACCCCGGACCAAAATGACGGAATCACAAACTTTTACCGATCTGCAGAGCAGACATATTATGTTCGATTGATACCGGCGATCGAATTTATGCTTAATTTCGGTAATTTTGTTGATATTTTGACATTAAAACACTTATTCCAAATAGAATATTAGTAGAACCAGATAATATAAATAGTTTGGGAACAAAACACTACAATTTTATCACAAAACGAAACTCGGAAAGATACCGGGAATTTCAAAAGTTTTAGTTGGGTTAAGGCATGCTAGTTAATTAGCAAATTTCTTATTGGAATCTTGTTAGTTAGACTGTTTAACAATTAAATACAGTTTATAGTTTACCTGTTCAACGTTTTCCTAGTCAGGAATCCACAAAATTCACTGCAAACACAAAAACTGACCGGACAAAATTCTCGCGCCGCGCTTACAAATCGTTCGCGGGTATGATTGAATTCTACGAAAAAGTATAATGGCGGCCGGTCCGCTGGCGCCAAATATGCCGTCCTTGTTTATCTTAGAGTGTTCCGTTTCATTCTTACACGGCTGCGTTCACAGGTAATGTTATTTAAAGCAGAAATTTGAGATCACAGCTGAGCGACCACATTATATCTGGTCTGCAGTTGGCAACTTTTTGACAGCAGCCATAATATGGCTGCGCTGCAGTGGAGCGGTTCTCCGTGTCTAAACGTAGCAATAAAAACTAAATTTCTTTCCACCATAGGGATGGAAAATCTATTTTCGTCCGTCTATCTTCACATGAAAGTTAAATTTTTCAAGCAGAAGAAAAGAAAAATATTTTTCGGTGCATACTTATAATAAAACTGTGTTTTATGGTTTCTTGTATTGACCGAAAACTGTAATTTGTTGTCTAATTAGAATCATGTACGAACATAGCCACGTAGGAACTTACATACTCTTCATTTACCTTTACAAAAATGAATTGAAAAATGAAAAACACACACACACACACACACACACACACACACACACACACACACACACACACGAGCAGTAAGACAAATAAATGTATTATATACATTGCTTGCTTGTTAAGAGTTTAATAGTAGTAACTTAGTACGTTATGAACATGACTGTTAAAAGAGCGGTTCTTCCTACCACAGGCGATATATTGCCTAAAATGAAGTTCCCACAACTAATACTTATATTAGACTAAGTTACAGAAACAAAATATTTGTATTTGTATTCTATGCTTAAGCTTAAGAAGCATACACAATAATATAATCGACACACTTCAGCACCAAGAAGTCCAACTATTAAAAGGAGAGAGGCTATTCAATATTTTTCAATTGGGCTCGCAATAAAACGGTGATAAACGGGAAAATAGTGCAACAAATTTAACCACCCGTCACAAATTCGCAAACTCATTTAACAGACCAGGGACTCTGTTTTTAAAAAGCATGCGTGAATATGGCGTGTCATTTTGCTTTAATTAATGTTCGATTTTCGAATGGAAATCAGTTGAAATCCACACGGGCAGTAATTTAAAAAATATATACCTTAAGGGTAACCCTTTTATTCATAAAGCGTCGCGTCGACGAGCGTTGGCAGCTAGAGTTAGAGACTGGAATAAGATTTCAGGACATTGGTTCTTGTAATATTATACTGGCAAATCCGACATGTCAAATAGAAGCTAGTTTAGCTAAAATTATAAATAAGTTAGTTGACTCTAGAACATTATCAATCAGTTCTGTAACAATATGAGGCTGATATTATCGCTGTGCGATAAAAGCCTCGTTCAATTATTAAAAATAAAAGAATAAAAAATAGACTGTTTGAGTTATAATGAATAAGGGGGTTATTTTGTAACCACCTACTTGTGTCAACGAAAATCACACTAAATGAGTGTGATTTTCGGTGACTTTAAATTAGTTTTAAACGAAAATTATTCGAAATATTGACGATAGTGGTTCCAAAATAGAGGTTCGGAGAGAGCCATAAAGTCTTCTAGGATGACTAAATTCTCTTTATGTACGGTCGAGGTGACGCCTAATCACATTAAAAGAGAAAAAAAAATTGGAACCTCGCGTCGTCTTTTATTTAAAGTGACGCCCGTTTTTTTGTAGTGTGTGCAAGCGATTTCAAAAAGTGGTTAAAAGCGCGGGGGAGTTCTCGACCATACCTAACAAACACTTTCGTGTTAAGATGATGACTTCGCTTACTCAAAAATTGCATAATACGACGATAGATATAACGGACGCTGTTTTAAAATAACCACAATTACAGAAACAACTAAAGCAAATGGTTTATAATGTTTTAATACTCACAGTGTCATATTTTATATTCATAAAGATGAAATAAGAAATCAAAATAAGTGCACGGGCGGGACTTGAACTAGCGACTTTCTGGCTCACCGGGCCAGTAAGTTGCTGGTACTAAAGCAAAGTTAACCAGTAACGTCTCACTGCTGGGCGAAGGCCTTACCTCAACTATGAGGTAAGTAGAGCCATACTCCACCACGCGGGCTCAGTGCAGATAAGTGGAGGGATGTTGCAAGAAAAGCGACTCAGCTTGCTGTCAGATGTTACCAAACCGTCCATTTTATGACCCCGACTAGACTAATATCAACCGATATTGGGATTATCTGCTTAACGTGCTTTCCGAAGCAGAGATAGTGAGATATACGTCACATAAATGGTTGGAATGGTCACCCTCCACCCAACACGACCGCGCCGTAGGTTGCTTAACATCGGTATCACTACCAACGCACTGGTAGCCCACTGCGCTACAAGCACCTTAACACAAACAAGTGTAATATTATAATTTGAGCTATCTTTTAGCACACCGTTTTCTACCTTTCTAATAAACGTAGTTTTCTCTACCAAATAGTTGACTGCAAGAGATCGCTTCCAATGACAAGACCACTAATATTGTACTTGTGTTTTTTTATATCTTGACTTGTTCAATAAAGAATATTATTTATTATTATCATTACTATACACACCTATAGCAAAATAAACCATTTTGAATTTTTCTCTTTTTCCCAAAACAAAATGATGAATGTTCCTTAAAAATCCACAGCTGAAGAAATAATCTGATTCATTCCATGATCTACTAAAGTATTCAAAATTGCATCTGAAAAAAGTATAGAAACTAAATTTAGAATTTAGCAGAAGTGATTTTACTGATAAACCTGTAATTATATTAATAAGATGTCATGTTTCTCCTGCTTCCACTCCGTTCGTCCATTTCGAGTCAATACAGTTCTTTTTTAGGGTTCCGTAGCCGAATGGCAAAAACGGAACCCTTATGGTTTCGTCAAGTCTGTCTGTATGTCTGTCTGTCTGTCTGTCTGTCTGTCTGTCCGTCCGTATGTCACAGCCATTTTATTCTGTAACTATAAGCATTACACTGTTGAAATTTGGTAGAAAGATGTATTCTGTTAACCGCTTACCGATTCTTATACAAAAAATAAAAAAAATGAGATTTAAGGGGGGGCTCCCATACATGAAACTAAAACCAAAAAAAAAATATTGTCCAACCTATGCGTGTATGGATAGGTCTTTTAAAATGACATGGAGGTTTCTAAAACCATTTTCTTTTAAAGTCTAACGTTTTATAGCTAACAAAGTAGTAAAATGGGCGTCCCCCCCATCTAACTTCTAAACCAAGCAAGTGTAAATTTTGAAAATAATATATAATGTAGATCGTAACATATACTTTCAACGAAAATTACTTCGGACGGGATTGAACGAGAAGTTTTTGAGATATAGCAGATTTTCAACAACCGCAAACATAACTTTGTACTTAATACAAACACTATGAAAAACAAAGTTATATTTGCAGTCAACAAAATATTGTGGTATTTTTCTAAGTAGAAGTAAGTAGATTGCCTAATTTAGTTAAAGTTGGCACGGAACCCTCAGTGCGCGAGTCCGACTCGCACTTGGCCGGTTTTCCTTGTTTCCTGGTAACTATCACCGCGCCCACTGGTATTATCACGAAAACCAGGCGAGTGCCTTAAAAATTACGAAAAATAACCCAGGAAATCGTTATTTTACGCTTGATTTTAAAAAAAATCGTTAAAAATATTTGCGCTATTACTATTTTAAGAAACATGCACATTCGGGTCCGAGTGGTTGGCACATAACGTGGCCACTAGGGCCAAGCACTTGGGTCCGAGTGCTTTAAATGAAATGGCATCAGAAAAAGACGTCGCCGTAACACTCGGGCCCGAGTCGGCGGAACCGCTGAAATGGTTCTCGCGCACACCGCTTAAGTGCTTGACACTGAACGAGTTATAAGTCCTGCCTTGTAGGTGTGATTTTTTGTGCTTGTGGTTAGATTACGACCTCAGAAAAAGATGGCGTCTTCGTATGACGAAGATTTTGATGTTTATCATCGTGAGTGCATCAAGCGTATTTTTTCTAAAACCTATTTTCTATTTAAACTTTGTACCTACTTTTTGTGCAGTTGTAAATTTTGTTTAAGTTTGATCGTTGCGTGATTAAAAGGGTTATAACTAAATACTCAGTTACTTCTATGCTTCTTGCGTTTGACCTTCCTATCTTTTTAAATATTTAAGACCCACGTTCAGGCATCGTAGATTCCTGCGTCTCTTAGCACAGCTTTCAAGTTAACTGGTGATTTAGCTACGAAATAGTTGCTTTTCTTTTATTTATTTGTAACTTCACTTATCTGAAATGAACTGGGAAAGGCTACATGATTTTAACAAGTTTTTTCCATATGAATTATATACACGTTGATTATGAGTAAACAATTAAGCTGTTAGATTCTAAACACGAATAGCCACTGTTTATTAGATATATACTTAACAGAACAGGCAAAAACGACATCGAAATCGCTTCATCCAAACGTAACACTATCACGGGCACCAAACATAAGGGTAAAACTAAGCACCTTACTTTTTTATGGAATGCAGTACCTAAATTTAGCAGTCTTGTTTCTGAATTGAGAGCGATCTATTTCCACCACCGTTACAATAACGTCAAAATAACGACATGCTTATTTTAGTAAGGGCCGATTTTTCAATGGTCCGATAAAACTTATCAGACTGATAAATAAAGCGACAGATTTAAAAAAAATGACACTCACGAATATTGCTGACAATTCGGTGACGTTATCAAATTAGCCATATTGTAATTTTGAGATTAAATTTTGATTGAGACAACTTTCGCAAGGTCGGACAGACAGCACGGTACCTTAATTGGTAGAGCGTTTGGCCTGGTTAGCCAAGAAGTTGCTGGTTCAAGTCCCGCCCGTGCGCAAATTTTTGGTTTCTTATTCCATCTTTATCGATATTTTCAGATATAAGTTTTACTAACACAAAATGAGCCACTGTTACTTATAAAAAATAAGTCATTTATTCATTATGGGTTAGTTTAAATATTTTCGTGATAAGTATAGTATGTCTTTTATAACAATTTACTAGCGGACCCAGCAAACTTTGCTTCGTCCCTAGCAATAAATTAATAGTTATTCGTAAGTTTCAAAGTTAAGAAAAACACTATAATTGATCAATTATCGACCGGGATGAAATATGATGAAATTACTAAAATGGCTATAAAAAAATAGGAGTTGGTAAAAATTTTGGGTTGTATGTATTTTTAATGCCACATTATAAAAAAATAAAAACAAAAAATTCGTCAAAAAAATAATAAAATAAAATAAGGTTAAACAACCCTTATCACTTAGGAGTATAAAAAATAGATAGTAGCCGATTCTCAGACCTACTGAATACGCATATAAAATTTGATAAGAATCGGTTAACCCGTTTTGGAGGAGTTCGGGAACGAACATTGTGACACGAGAATTTAATGTATAAGAATAAAATGTAATTATATATAGACAATGTGTATGTATGACCCTTTTCTTATCTCTCTGTAATCAAATCTGTCCACTTTCGCTTCCGACTTCAAAAAAGGAGGAGGTTATCAATTCGACTGTATGTTTTTTTTTTATCATCATTATTTTTTTTGTATGTATGTTTCCTCATATCTCAGTCGTTTGTCCACCGAATCGAAAAATTTTTTCACCTACTTAGAGGGTATACCTCCTAGTCGGTCCCATTTTTTCCATTTTGGGATCTGATGATGGGATCTTGGTGTATTCGAGGGAAACCCTCAAATTTTAAAGGCACGTATAGTGTTTCTTTACGAGTATCTTAATGTTGACGTGTTGTTACGTCTGATAGTCAACATTTTGTGGGGCTGAGCTGATGGTGGAACTCCTTAACGCCTAGGAGTTCCGTAATTATAATGACACAACTTATGATAGGTAATTTGTAGCTTCGTAAAAAATAGAATCATAAGGTGCAACTCCCCCCCCCCCCTCTTATGTAATCACTAAAAATAAAGAAATAAAATAAACTTTAAAAAAAAGTAAAAACCGACTTCAAAACCAAAATGCACTAAAAAGTCTTAAATAAACTCTTCACCATTGAAGGGAAAGGAATCCGTTTTAGGCAAACAATTTCTTTTTGGAGTCGGTGCCATCACTTTGACCATCAAGCATCAACTATCACAGCACCGACTCCAAAAAGAAATTGTTTGCCTAAAACGGATTCCTTTCCTTTCAATGGTGAAGAGTTTATTTAAGACTTTTTAGTGCATTTTGGTTTTGAAGTCGGTTTTTACTTTTTTTTGATAAAAATATTTCATCGCCATGTCACTTCTTTTATTCTTTATGCTTTTCCTTACCTGAAGGTAGTCTGGAAGAAATTGATTCAAGCAAAAATACTCCGAAGTTATTATTTAATTATACGTTGTAAATGGTGTCCAATAAATAATATTTATTACTATTATTATTACTTAAATCAAAACCAATTTACTACCCTTCTCGCCCGTATATCAAAATATTTATAACAACAAGCCTAGAACTTAATTTCGCGTATTAACTTAAACTTCCTCAAGATGCGAGAAGAAAATAAAACTTTCTACATTCACAAAGATTCGCTTAACTTTGTCTAAGATTAACTTTTTATTGGGAAGTGAAAATAGACTTTGACAGTTCACAAGAAATATTACGGCAGAGTTTCGATGCTCGCACTGAATTTAAGGGTAGCCACACACTTGACGAACTCGTGTGCCTTTTATTCGGTTACCTACGCATTTTAAATATAAACGTTCATGAACATTGTAAGAAAAAAGCTACTTATGAGCACAAGGCTATCCTCCTTATTCATAATAATGCAAACAGTCTTAAACTTTTTTTAACTATTACACTGTTTGTCTCGTTCTTTCTAGGTGCTTTCATCGTTTGACAGAAAGTAACAAAACAGTGTTATAGCTAGGTTAGGTTAAAGGCTCAGGCTATAATAGGTTTATTAGACTATTTGATTGAGTAACCAATAAAAACCAGTTTGTGTATTTTGCCGCAGTCGGGTAAAAAAGAATTGAACATTAAATATTCCATTTAACACATTATTTTACCAGCACTAGTGGTTTGCAACCACCTTTATCAATGCTACGTTCCATAAAATGTTGTCTACATAATCTGGTAATAAATAAATTGTTTTCACAACAAATTTGTGGTTTTTCAATATCGGTGTAACATTGAGTCAGTATCAAACTTTTGAATTAACAGTGAAGGTTGAAGGCACGAATATCTGTTAGTATTATAACTAACATAGCTCTTATATCAAAGCAGTTTCACAGTGCTTTTTCAATTATTAAACCACTTTTTAATTTAGGTTAGATTTTTAAATCATCTTCATTAAAATGTTGCCCTGTCTATTTATTAATAAGACAAGCCATAGGTGCGCATACCCGACAAAGTATCAACTTAACAAGCAATAGTTAGTTTGATAGTAGAATCAAATAGTTTTTTTATGAGCGTAGATAGTAGTAATAGTACGAGTAACGTCAGCGCGGCGCAGCGATCTACCCGGCGATAAACTACCGACTCCTCTCTCGACAGAGCAAGAAATGATCAGAAGTGACAGTAAAACTAAAATACCTCATGAAACCATTAGAATTAGCTTTTTTTTTTTAGATTTTGATCAGTTGATTTGACATCATACATCAAACATCATTTGGGGTGTCAGGTTTTGCGCATTTAACATAACAAGTGTTAGAAGGCTGAAACCTACAATTAAAAAAAATATCTAGCATACACAGTATACGGCAGCGGCTGCCATCGATGTGACGTCTGCGTGCCGTCGAAATTTTGTATGGTAGTTTGTCGACGGCTGGCGTTAGCAAGCCAACGCCTGTCGTCGATATTTTAGCGGCTATAATTGCGCCGTGTCGGCATGCCGTCCACACGCCATCGACACGTCGTTGAAATGTTGACAGCCATGGAATCGTATGTAGGAGCTTCAATGATATTGTATTTAGAACATAATATCATTGACGAGTTGTGGCCATTTGTCTCATAGTTATAGCGAGGAATATGAGAGGAGTGATCATCATCATCATCATTATCAGCTAAAGGACGTCCACTACTGAACATAGGTCTCCCCCACGGCTTTCCACAGCGACCGATTACTAGCGGTCTGCATCCAGTTTGATCCTGCAATCTTTATAAGGTCGTCTGTATATCTTGTAGGTGGAGGTCTTACGCTGCGTCTTTGGTCGAAGGGTTTCCAATCTAGAACTTTCCTGCCCCAACGGCCATCAGTTCTTCGCGCTATGTGTCCTACCCATTGCCACTTGAGCTTACTGATTCTCAAGGCTATGTCCGTTACCTTAGTTCTCCTATGAATCTCCTCATTTCTGATTCGATCCCGTAGTAAAACACCCAACATAGCCTCTCCATCGCTCGTTGTGTGATTTTGAGCTTCTTTATGAGGCCCATAGTTAGAGACCATGTTTCGGATCCGTATGTCATCACTGGTAATACACAGTGGTTGAAGACTTTCGTCTTTAGACACTGAGGAGTACGACTTTATAATTTTTATTTATTTTGCTGCCCAGAAATCACCAAAAATGACGTATTTTTAATTGCCATCTACATTCCTCTATTAAACGACTTATCAAAAGAAAGAACGATAGAAAACTTCACCACCGTTTAGGAGACCGCATAAAATCGAATAGCACATAATGAAAACTCAAAAAAAGGAGCAAAGAAAATCCATTCAGAAACTATCGCGAAATGTTCCGGGACAAAACGAAACGGCTGAGAAGTGCGGAACCCTACCATGTAAGACTCTATTCTTATATAATATATATATATATAAGTTATTTACATATAAACGCGTGATGGCTAAAAACATAAAAAATAGTTTTCCCCCAAGGTTAAGGGCGGAAAAAGTTTGATTGAATAAATTAGTTTATCTTAGGAGCTACTGCATCGTATTTAAAAAAAAAGTTTTGTGTCAGAAGGTTGTTTATTTATTTTATATATTGATAACAAAGCAACCAATAAAAGCGGAGCGTTTATTTAAAAAAAAAAACTTAAAGAGGCGGGCAATGTAAGGGGGCACAAAAATGGTAAATTAAATATACATAAAACGCTCCGAGGTCCCAGGTTCGATTCCCGGTCGGTCAATATAGAAATAAAAATTTTCTATATTGTTTCGGTACGACCGTTGTCTGATTTCCATAACACAAGTGCATTAGCTACTTACTTTGGAATCAGAGCAATGTATGTGATTGGTGTCCAATATAAATATTATAAGAGACAAGTCTTGATCATTTCATAGTATAACATGTTACCACTATGATAATGGAAAAACCTAAGTTACGAGTATAGTGTTTTGTCGCCTATCCAATCCGATACGGATCCGATTTGAATCCAAATTTGATCGGTTAGGCCATGGAATGAAAGAAAGAAAATAAGTTTATTATCTAATTTAAGACATCACACTAGCATTTTAACGAGTTCACAAAATTAGAACATATATGTATGTACAAAATACATAGTATAAAACAAAAATAAATAAGTTTAGATATACCTATAATTAATTAGTGGTATGGACGCTTTCGCATTCATCCTAACCAATCAAATTTCCACATGAAGGTACCTAAGTAAATATTGTTATTTTACATTCAATTTTATATGTATACCCACCTTAAATTACAGTGTTAAAAAATTATAACAGAGTAAGACGCTTGCAATATTTGAACCGAATTATTTCAACCGTGTAAGCGTTTTGCTCCGTTCAGTAATTTTTGGTACGAATTTTCTGAAACGGTTATTATAGTTAGGGAGGCGAGGTAGCTAAATGGCGTAATTCAACGGCGCCGTCGAGACCTATCAAAATCGAAAGATAAAATAATTTCGAAAAGAAAAGCTCGTATGGTAAAAACCATTTTAGCGGTGGGTTTGGCGTGTACGGTTTTTCAAAAATGTAAAAAAAAACAGTTACTTGGGCATTCTCGAGCGCGTCAGATATTCATACTACGTATGCCCCAAGTGCCTCTGATAACAACGGTATACTAATCTGCCGGTTTGCGTGGTGGGGGTAGGCATATAAAGTAGTCAAAAATGCAAAAAAAAAAATAATACTCGAGCGCGTCAGATTTTTGGAAGGGGTGTTAAGTAGGCCCCAAGGAAGCTCCCTTAAAAAAAACTGACGATTTTGGCGTGACCATAAGTTACGATGAATTTTTGAAAATGCAAAAAAAAATAGTTTTTTTGAAATACTCGAGCGCGTCAGATTTTCATAGGGGAGGTTCATATCGGTATCCTGAAAGCATATTTTCTTAATCTGACAAAAATGTTGGTGGGTTCTCTTAATCTGACCGGAAAGGTTTTTTGGTTTCTTGTTTTTTCCTTTCTTCTTTCTTTTTAATAATTCTTCACTTCGTTTTGCTGACGGTACGTCCAAAAAACAATTTGAGGATCAACAGGCTATTGAATAATATACATACATGAAACTGTACATGTTAATAATACTTTTGTATACAGATACGCGTAACCTTTTCCAAGTCCACGAAAATTGTCGAGAAGCTTTAGAAAAAAAAAATTGAGATTAAAGTAACATAATTTAATCATCGTTATTTCATATCATTTTTTTAACACCCTCAGTTTTCAAGATATACTTAAAAAACCGGGAGTTTGAGTTTTTATGAAGCTTCAAGTCAAAAAGTTTTAACTTTGGACAAAAATGTAAAGAGACCTTTTTTGTGTAAAATAAAATTACCTTTTTTGTTTATTTAAACTATTTTTTTGTAAAATGTATCGTTCGCGACTTATATGCCGCAACGCGTTTTTCGGAAGACGAAATGGCTCCTCCACACTCCTGGTCATGCGGAAACCGGCAGATTTTGTATTTTTAGTACGTTTTAGATTATATTCTTCAAAATAAAAATAAAAAAAATCGCGCTCGAGAATGCCGGATTAACGTTTTTTTTTTACAAGTTCGCGACCCTATAACTCGGCGGCGTCAAGGACTTATCGTCAGATTAGTTAAATTTAGTCTTAAAACACTAAAATCAACCCCCAATATCTTAATCTGACGCGCTCGAGTATTACAGACTATCGATTTTTTTTTACTAATCTGATCGTCTATCCTAGGCGCGCGTCACTACATATAGAGCTAAATACTTTACGAGGTTGTTCTATTAGGTCCAAGGTATCTCTCATATCTTAAACTGCCA
Organism: Pyrausta purpuralis; assembly: GCA_963924145.1. Taxonomy (NCBI): domain Eukaryota; kingdom Metazoa; phylum Arthropoda; class Insecta; order Lepidoptera; family Crambidae; genus Pyrausta; species Pyrausta purpuralis. Next base: position 22,436,369 of record OZ001657.1, read on the forward strand.
CGCTCGAGTATTACCGAAAATTCCCCTATTCGCCTCCCTAACTATTACACCGGCATATTTACACACTGCAGTGTATTCAGAGGGAACATTTAAGAGTACGGAGTTTCTATTTCAAGATGTTTTTGGTCTAAATATGCGTACGTACATGACATATTGGATAAAATGATAACAACAAAATAACTTTACTTACAGTTGAGTAATTACAAGCAAGTTTATAGGCTTTTAAAATACACTTTAAAAGGCAATTTATAAAATTAATTTCGATAAATACAAAAAGAACTATTCAATATTACTTTTGTTACTTTAATAACCTATCTTACAGCTCTTTTTAAGTTGGGATAGTTTTAGGAACATATTTTTTCACATTGGCGGATAACTATAGACAAAGAAAAAATAATGCGTAGGTAAATACTTTCTATTACGTTTATGACCGATTTGTTATTCTCAGATTTTTAATTAGATGGACCAGAATAACAGCATCAATCATAATTTTTTTTATGTTGCAAGCGTGTCACCAATAGTGATGTAACTATTTCACTGAACGCGATTAACTGAACTTGTGGTACTACAACTATTCAACAATACAATTTCACTCATTAGGATAAATATATATGTGAATCGTTACGCAATGCTTTATGTAAAAATTATTTATAAAACAGTTTTTGTAAAATTAATAAAATACAATATTTTAATATGATTTTACCTATATTGTTTAATTGATACTTTCCATATATTTTGCTTAGCAATAATGTTTTTTGTGTTTTGATAAACAGATTTTATTTGAATATTTCACAATTGATGAAAAAAAATTCGTTTCTTTAATTCGTCTATCCAATTTAAAATCAGAGCATAGGATATTTATTTGTTGAGAGTTATCATAGTATTTTAGTTACTTAAGGTACGAATCTATATTGTTTTACTATTTGTTATTTACGTTGGCGTAAAGCAATTACCCTCTGATATAATACTTAAAATAAAGTTTAAAAGGTTATTTCCAAAAGTGACGCTAACGCCATCTCTCTTCACGCTAACGAAGATGATTATAGTATTCCTGATAATCATACGTTTTCTATCCTTCATACTTAAAAAGTATTGAAACTATCGGTTTTGGAACAATTAGAAATAATAAAACATAATAAAGATAATACGCTTACATTGTTGAACAAACAGGTCAGTTATACCGCCTCTCCACTTCTAAATATATTTTCAAATCAACAATGTATTATAATATCCGTCAACTACCACGGATAAACTTCATTTTCAAATTTCCGTTACAACGATTACGTCACTTCATTAGTGGACGGAAAGTATAAAAGGCCTGTTCACCAGCAACACAGTTCAGTCCGTGCTCCGCCGAGGCGACAACATCTCCTGAGGATGCCACGTGTAGTGGCGAAACGCGTCGAGGTTATTTGCACGTTGGTGTTGGGTACCTACTAATAATTGCATGAACTGTGCCGCATGCGTATTGAGGGAGGGCGGGTGGTGCATCCTGCATTTGCCTGAACTAATACTTAACGCAGTGCCGGTTCGTGTTGTTAGTTGCCTGCACCGGCGTTGCTTAGCGGAAATTAAAAGCAAAATAAGTTTATAAATCTCAACTTTATACTAAACTAGCTTAATTATTCTTATATATTAAAAAAAAAAAACACTAAGGGTTCCGTGCCAACTTTACCTGAATTAGCCAAAATACCACAGTATTTTGTTGACCGCAAATGTAACTTTGTTTCCCATAGTATTTGCACGAATTACGAAGTTTGCGGATATTGAAAATGTTAAAAACTGCCTGTTCGATCTCATTCAAAACAATTTTCGTTAAGTCTATGTCAAGATCCACATCATGTATTTTACACTCGCTTAGTTTGACTTACTAACTTTTGTATTCGATCTTTATCCAGGGACACACTGTTTATGGTTTAGTGTCAAGATGCTTCCATCCTGTCATGCGCTCATGCATATTACGATAGCTCGGTGGTAAAATAGGCCTCAAATAGGCCGCGGGTTCCGACCGTTAACCCTGGATTCGAAACCTGCTAGTATCTGTATGCGCCATAGAAGCATCTCTACGGCGCATAAAGATACACCAGCCCCACCGGTCCTATAGCCACGGCCTTATTTGTTCTACGTATCTACGTATTTCCACACAAGCGATCCCCCGCGAATGCGTCCATGCGTTATAAGATTGCTCCCTTACCTCCCGTCACAACGTGATGTTTTAAAGCATAAATCTCTCTCAATAAATAAACTATCTAACACATTTAATTTATGATTCTATATCGTAAAAATAACACCGAGCATAGCCCTCTCCACCAGTCGTTGTATGATTTTAAGTTTCTATATGAGGCTCGTAGCTACAAAAATAAAACACATATTTCTTAAAATAAATGTACGTAACGAAAATGTTATAACGGAACATTGTTACGAAATAGTTCGAAGCTAATATAAATTGCACTTGTAAAAAGCAACTTTGGCTGTACTTAGTGTGCTTAGTGTTTTGACACTATGCAAACTTAATAATATAAAATGCACTTGAAAAAACAACTGTGTCAGGTGGGCATATGCTTATGGCACTCGGCCACATTGGCAAGCCTGTAGAATTTTGCAAGAGCTTTCTTTAACGCGTAGGCTGCGTCACCTCATCAATGTTGCATTCATCTACCGATTATTAAATATTTGTAAATATTTCCTTAGGGTATTGTAAGATCAATCTCGCAACATTGATAAGGTGATGCAATCATCAATGCGTCGGTGGCCGAGTGGAATAGGCATACGCCTGGATAGCGTAAACCATGGGGTTCGATTCCTTGTCTGACACAGTTGCTTTTTTAAAGTGCATTTTATGTGTATAAAATGTATTTTGTGTATAATATTAATATCAACATAATATGTCATAAGCAAAACATACTACATTGCAATAAAAACGTAAACTAACGTAAATTCTATATACCTACATGAACTTTATTGATACAACTTGTTGTACACTCGGCCTTATAACGTACTCTTTCGTAACGTAACGAAATTTATATAAAACGTTATGAAAAAGTTATATAATTTAAACTTAACTATGTTCATAAACGTCAATAGCTTAGTATAACCTAAAGCAGAAAATTAATACGTGTCTCTCATATGTTTAGCAAAAGAAAACAATAAGACGAAAGCATTTCAACTGGCGTATTGCGTATAAAAAGACTTTATTATCTTTTATCTCAAAAAAGTAATTCTAGCAACGAAATATGTTCGCACTGATTTTCACATGAAAAGAAGGTATGGAGACGTCAAACAAACATCCAACTAGGATAAAGGTAGCGTTGCCTATAATAAAATGTAACGTATATGTTAATTGAAGAGAAACAAAACGTTACTAAATAGTAATAACTAAAAAATTTTTGTATCCGACTCCCATAGTTTTTTGCATTTAATTTTTTTTAATAAAAAAAACCATCAGGAAGATATTTTTAACAAAATCTATATATAATCAGTGTAAATATTACCTACAAATGAAAAAAATAATAATGTGACTTGTAATATTTTATGAAGTCCTAATTAAAGCATGAGATATGTAGGGTGCCATTTTGTTTTTTGTATGGAATCTAAAAAATGGTTCTGCAAGAGTTAACCCATATATGCCCAGTGGGTCATTTTCGTCCTGAAAAACAACTTTTGAAAAACGAGCGATTTTGTGAATCAAAAACGACTTTTTCTACGCCTAGCGACATCTATCAATCAATCAGTATACTGTCCACATAATTTTGTTACTAGTTGTGACAGTTCAAGTCATGACTTGATTTTTGGTTGCAAAAAAGTGCGGTTCTGCTGAGAATACTCTGAGTAATATTTATTTTTGCGTTAAAAAACCTCTTCAGGTGCTTATATTATAAAATCAGATAAATGATCTATCTCATAAAAGTAGAAGTGTTGTAAAATACATTTTTATTTCTCAGATATAGTTGTTAAAACTTTTTTGGGTCGATATCTACCCCTTGGGAAGAAGTGTACTAAATAGCAATTTTCGGTTTTTAGGTCCAAATGAAGGCTAACAACGAATGAAATCATAGAAGACTTAGAAAATTTTAACTCTAACGCTGAGAAACTCGGTGCTGTCATCTTTATTGACTCCTGGTAATGGCAGGGTATTAGACGGTGATTCCGGTGATGAAGAAGATTCATTTTTCCATCGTTTATCCCGAAGACAGTTACTCGCACCTACGAGTCTAGCTTTGAGGCATCCGTTAGCCGAGGAAACCGCGTCCAGTGAGGATTAATAACCTAATGATACACCACTCGTGCCACCAGAACAAATAAGTCGCGGAAGAGCACGTGGGAGATGACTTGGAATATCACGCAGAGGAGAACGCCAAGCTTGTAAAGATCGGACTTGGGTGAAGAGAAATCTACCCAGAATCAATCGCAAGTGGATCACATTCCTTTGAACCCCTCGAATTCTTTAAGCTCTGTTTTGTTAGTAAAGTAATCGATCACATAATCAGACAAACAGTTATATGTATATGCTATTGCAGCGGGAAATATGATTTTTCTTGGTCAGTCAAAGAAATATGCGGTTAATTTCAATCCTTATGCTGTCTGGTTATTCTCCGTTGCCACGATGCAGAATGTACTGGAAAACTAATGAAGATACCCATAACATTCTTGTCGCAAAAAGTATGCGTCGCAACCGATTTGAAGAGATATTTCGCAATTTTCATGTGGCCGATAATAGTAAACTGCCTGTCAGTGACAAGATGACAAAAGCACGTCCGTTAATTGATATGCTAAATGGTAAATTACTTAAGTATGCTCCTATTGTAAAGCAAAAAAGCATTGATGAATCCATGGTTCCGTATTACGGTAAACATGGTTGCAAACAGCACCTCAAAGGGGAGCCAATACGGTATGGCTTCAAAATGTGGATTGCTGTGACAAGACTGTGCTACTGCCTATATGCTGATCCCTATCAAAGGCACTCTGGACGTGCTGGAATAGGGTTAGGTCGTCATGTTATCATTTAACTAATTTCTAAGGTACAGGAAGTTATCCTTATACTGATTTATCTGTGAATTGCGACAAGTTTTTACTGGATTGCCATTTCATTTTTGAATTTTGTTTCGAATTACTATGAAAATTTAATAATAAATAAAATATTGGTATTTTCATTTATCGTATTTAAAATACTATATCTGACCCAGGGGTCGTTTTCGACCCATTAAAAAACACCCTTTCCTCAGTGACACATTAAATTCACATATGCAGTCTTCATATGAACCCTTTAAGTATTTACACATCCAAAAATTAAAGAAATCGGAGAAAAAAAATCTGGGCATATATAGGTTAATTTTAGGTACCAAAATAATACTACTTTATAGTTTTTGTTATGTTTCTTTGAAATACCAATAGTTTTCGTCCACAGGAGTAATATCAGTTCTTGTATAATAGAAAAACATCTTAGGGATTTCGTTAATTGCTTCGAGGCTCACTTCTTTTTCCACAGATGTACAAAAAATATATAAATATTCATAACTAGCTCTAGGTATAATTATTTTGAGCGAAACTTTTACTAGATACGTTCCCACAGTTCATTTTCGCTACAAACTAAAGTGAAATAATAACTGGACAGCATTTTCGCAAATTAAAACAGTAGCGAATTGCGTTCGGTCATTAACGGGTTCACATTTAACCTCGCTTTGCATTCTTAATGGAAATTAGGTGTTTTACACACGTGGGTACTATTCGCCACTGTTGCCAGATATAGGGTGAAAACTCTTTTTTTTACCTAGATATTAGACCCTAAGTATTACGAGTTTCATGTTGGTTATGGTTATATTTTTATTTTATTTTTGTCTCAATGGTCATTTTAAATGTTTTTAACCCTACATTGATAAAAAAAAGTTCAGAAAATTTCTGCATTGTTTTGGTACGTTTAAGGTAAGTCCACCAGACTTACTGTATAATTTTCGAAAAATCATTTATTTACGTCAAAAAAGATTTTTTATATATTTAGTATTAAAAATCGTTTATATGTATTATCATGATATTTATTACAAAATGTTCTGCCAATCTGTAGTACCCGTTTGACAAAATCTTGTAGGTATTCAGCCCATTTAGGGGTATGTTTTTCGGTTTGCATTCAGAAGTAGCATAATTAATTTAATTAAATTTATTAAGTCAGATAATACAATCCATTATCGTTAGTAGTTTCTTATGCTAAGTTAGTAGTTTTATGTGATAAGTCGGATTACAATATAAAATTACAATTATTTTTCATTAATTACATTCATATTTATTATTGAATCTATAATTTGTGTCACTGACACTGGCAAACATGTGCACTCGATTCCAATGCTTAATTATAGGAGGCTTAATCCAGTTTTTCCAATAATGTATTCAGAAGACTGATAGGGCATAAAAGCATAAAAGGAGTCATATTTTTTTGTAACTGCACTTGTAAAAAGCAACTGTGTCAGACAATTATATTAATGTAATAATTGTACAAATATTTCCTTCGGATAATGTAAGAGCAACCTATTAAGCTTAAGTGGCAATTGGCAGGGCATATACCGCAACGAACTAATGGCCGTTGGGGCAGAAAAATTCTAGATTGGAGACCTTTTGACCAGAGACGCAGCGTAAGACGTCTACCAACAAGATGGACAGACGATCTTGTAAAGATCGCAGGATCAAACTATATGCTGTCCGCTACTTCAGTCACTGTGGAAAGCCGCAGGGGAGGACTATGTTCAGCAGTGGACGTCTTTTGGCTGATAATGATGGACATCAACATTGATGAGTTGATGCAGCCTACGCGTTAAGAGAAAACACTTACAAATTTTGACAGGTCGGTGGCTGAGTGGTATAGGCATGCGCCCGAATAGCGTAAGACACAGGGTTCGATTCTTTGTCTGACACATTTGCTTTTTACAAGTGCAATCAATATAAAAGGAGTCTTTTCTGTGCTCTTAGTAGAACAAGACCCAATTAATGAGCCTTTTTTCATTAATAAAATGATTAAGAGTAAAATGTAATAGTTATCCCCTTCGCGGTAAGCCAATACAAAAAATTCCACTCTTTAGTTACCTAGTAAAAAGTAGACTACATTTTCAAAAATCCAAATCCGAAAAGCTATATGTCTTTTTCCTAAAAAAAAAATATCCAACCAGCTCGCGGTTCGCCTAATCCAATGCAATGCTACGACGCATTCGCACAGATAAAATAGCGCTGTTTCTCTAGCCTTCCTCAAAAATTAACTCTGTCTAATAACGGACCAGACGCAGTATTAACAAATGCAGTAGTTTCACAGAAAATGTAGCGATTTACCTATTAAGTATAGATAAACGTCTACATCATCCAAAAGTATATAATCCGGTACTAGTTATAATCATCAGTAGGGTCAACCTTACTTTATGTAAAGCCAATACTTTAAACTGCGAGTTAGGTGAGTTTCATGACGAAAACATACAATCGAATTCAAAACCTCCTTTTTTTGAAGTCGGTTAATAAAAATTAATAATCGAAATCAGAATTGGTATTGATTTCATCGAATTACATAATAAGGAAGCCGAGGTGGAATTGTGTAAAGCAATCGTATTCATTTGACAGTTCAAAACGTTCGGTATGATCTGTCAAACGCTTTGTTATTTACCGTTTGACAGATCATACCGTACGTTTTGCACTGTCAAATGAATACGATTGCATTACATAACTCCACCTCTGGATAGTTTTAAGCATTTTAATCCATTCACACTACTTAATTTGATTCAGGCAAGTAGAATTTACGACCTCAAAGTTGAAGTAAGGCCTTTATCCAGCTGTGGGACTGTACAGGCTAACTTTACTTACTTTTTTATTACCTACAATACCAACAACCAACCATGGAATGTTCACCGGGTGAATATAATATACATGTAGTAGTACAATGACAAAGCAATTACAAGTGGAGCTACTGACTAAATCTCCATTATGTCGATATCAGACCAGTCGTTAGTATACTACCAAATTGGATGTGTTGGTAGCTTTCGTTTCTCCCATTTGGTAGAAACTTGGGAGAATCTATTTAGTAGAAATTAGGGATTCGCAATTTTGCGGGCTGCAATCTTGGCAGGGCGCAAAATAGTTTTTGATAGGAGCAAGAGAAGGAATGATAATTGGAAACACAAAACTGTAAGCTCATGTTCCATTTTATATTGTGCCTTTTGTTAGGTATTCGTGGATTTAAAGGAAAACTGATACTTACTGACTTTTACTGACGCTTTGATACTGTTTATCGAGTCGATAAAATAATTTTATTTACGATTTTTTTTCTACATTTCCACATTTTTCGAACTGCAATTTTTATTGTGTTTTAAAACAAACTAGTACATTAAAGTTACTGTTTTTTTTAATGTGATAAAAAACACTTTGATTTATCGATTGCCGGGACAAACAATAAAGTGATTGACATATAAAATGGTCTGTGAAATCTGAAAAGAATTTGTAAGAAAAAAGTATGCGCCAGATAACTTATTGTCGTGGGTTTCTAAGTAAGGAATTTTCGCGCAATTTTTGGTTTCTCATTTTATCTTTAAGAATATAAAATACTAGCGGTCCCCGCGACTTCGTCCGCGCGTTTTGAGTTTCCCCCCTCCCCTCCCGTCGCAGCGTAATTTTTTATGGCCTAACGCCTTCCTCGATAAATAAGCTATCCAACACGAAAATATGTTTTTAAATCGGTCCAATAGTTCCTGAGATTAGCGCGTTCAAACAAAAAAAAACTCTTTAGCTTTATAATATAAGTATAGATAAGAATCAATACCCGTGTGTATAAAACACCCTCGAAAATAATGATCGGATAAAAATAGTAAAATATTTTAACGCAAAACATAAGCAGTTTTTTTGTAACTAAGAACCCAGTAACCATAGCAATTAGCGCAAGCGCACGTTGTACTTAAGCTGCGAACATTATTTTGGTGCGGAGTTATGTTAAAACTGTGATAGCTCCTAGGATATTTATTGAAATCAAATGATATACAGAGCAACTTTGTTCTAAATGAAATGCTCGTGATGATGAATGTATTTATTTTAATAAGAATAAATACATGTGTGTATAATACACCTCTAAAAATAATGCATTATTTTTTTCAAATTTAGTAACAAAAAAAAAGTTGTAGTAAGTCAACCATTAAAGAGAGACATATGCTGTCGCAGACTTTATTATAGAACTTTTAATGCTGAACAATCCTGTCATACATGATTTTTGTGTAACTTAAGCGGTTTCCGCAGCGTACGCAGCGGAAGCTCTCAAAAGGAATATCTTTCTCCCGTTTTCGCAACATTTTTCATTGCTGCTGTGGTCTTATGAGTCGTATCTTTATGTTATATAGCCTAAAGCCTTCCTTGATAAATGGACTATACAACGTAAAAATAATTTTTCAAATCGGGCCAGTAGTTTCTGAGATTAGCGCGTTCAAACAAACAAACAAACAAACAAACAAACAAAAAAACAAACAAACTCTTCAGCTTTATAATATTAGTATAGATTAGCGCAAGCGCACGTTGTACTAAAGCTGCGAACATTATTTTGGTGCGGAGTTATGTTAAAACTGTGATAGCTCCTAAGATATTTATTGAAATCAAATGATATAAAGGGCAACTTGGTTCTAAATGAAATGCTCGTGATGATGAATGTATTTATTTTGATAAGAATAAATACCTGTGTGTAAAATACACCTCTAAAAATAATGCATTATTATTTTACAAATTTATTAACATGAAAAAGGTTGTAGTAAATCAACCATAAAAGATAGACATATGCTGTCGCGGACTTTATTATAGAACTCTTAATGCTGAACAATCCTGTCATACATGATTTTTGTGTAACTTAAGCGGTTTTCGCAGCGTATGCAGCGGAAGCTCTCAAAAGGAATATCTTTCTCCCGTTTTCGCAACATTTTTCATTTCTGCTGTGGTCTTATGAGTTGTATCTTTATGTTATAATATAGCCTAAAGCCTTCCTCGATAAATGGACTATCCAACGCAAAAAAAATTTTTCAAATCGGGCCAGTAGTTTTTGAGATTAGCGCGTTCAAACAAACAAACAAACAAACAAACAAACTCTTCAGCTATATAATACGAGGGTCAAACTGAAAGTTCTTAGAACTGGCCACTTATATACAATATAATATAATAAAAACTTTATACTTATAAACAATATAATAAAAAAAATATTTTAAAATTTGAAAATAGAACTCTTTGCCAATATTACTGAGTATATATTTCATTCATTTGTCATTTGTTTTACGATTTCGCGGCAAATTGAAAATTGTCTGTGTCACGTCAACATGAATTTAACACGAGAAAATTTTCGTGCAATGATTTTTTATGACTTTCGATGTCATTTAAGTCAACAAGAAAGTTATGATAGACTACGATTGGCCTTTCAAGATGAAGCCCCATCTCGTGCGACTGTTTACAACTGGTTTAATGAGTTTAAACGTGGTCGCACTAATCTCACTGATGATGTACGTGAGGGACGGCCTTCTACGGCGACGACTGAAAATAACATCTGTGTTGTGCGGCGTATGATAGAGACTGACAAAAGAGTGACCTATCAGCAGATTCGGACAAGCTTAGGCATCGGTATGAGTCAAGTGCACAAAATCCTCCACGAACATTTAGCGGTCAGGAAGCTTTGCGCCCGGTGGATACCTCATAATTTGACTAAGGCTCAAAAACTCCATCGTGTGGATTGGTGCCGTAAAATGATTGAAAGATTTAACGGAGGTGACTCAAATGCTGTGTTCGACATACTAACAGGTGACGAAAGCTGAATTTACTGTTATGATTCTGAAACCAAAAGACAATCTGCTCAGTGGGTGTTTCCTTTCGAGGAGTTGCCAACTAAAGTGAAGAGAGATCGAAGTGCGGGAAAAAAAATGGTGGCCTCGTTCTTTGGAAGGATAGGTCATTACGCAACAATTGTGTTAGAGGATCAAAAAACAGTTTCTGCAGAATGGTACACTACCAATTGTTTGCCACTTGTCTTGGAAAAAGTTCGAGAGAAACGACCTCGCAGTAGAATCCTCCTTCACCACGACAACGCCTCGTCGCACACCGCCAAGCGAACGATCGACTATTTGGCGACATCAAACGTTGAATTACTGGGTCACCCGCCGTATAGCCCCGACCTCGCGCCTTGTGATTTTTATTTATTTCCAAAAATTAAAGAAAAACTTAAGGGAAAGCGGTTTATGAATGCTGAAGAAGCGGTGGCTGCGTATCGCGATGCCATTGAAGAGACCCCTGAGGACGAGTGGGCAAAGTGCTTTTCCCAGTGGTTCCATCGCATGCAGCGGTGTATTGACGTCAATGAACAATATTTTGAAAAGATATAATAAAACTAATAACTGGCTAATGTAATCAGTTTTTGATTTTCTAAGAACTTTCAGTTTGACCCTCGTATTATGGTATAGATGACACTGCAAGTGTAAAAACATTCTAAACCATAATGCAATGCATAATAAATGCATGCATAAAACTCAAGAACCATCTGTTATTTTTATTAAAAATCTGTGTGATGGATTCATAAATCGTGTACCGATGTACATGTATAACGTGTAATAAATTGAGTACCTTAATATATTTGATATTCATCGGACCCACATTAACATTTTCATCACATTATCTTTGTTTTTCCATGCTTTCATTTCCTTTTTCCATCCAAAGATTGCTGGTTCATTTGCTGTAAACACGAACAAAGAGTTAATCATAGATTCTATCTACCATAACGCAGTTCGTATTTTCTCCCTAAAAAGTCGTACTGTAGACATTAAACTATAGGCATTACCTGCCTTTCTACTCTTCTTATACTATTACTCTGTATTTTTGGATTATTGTTGTTTTCTAATCCTTTTTGAACAATATTTATTGTGAATCTAAAAACGTCAAACTTTCAAAGCTCTGTTATTCTACTTTTCTGTACATAATACTGTAAAAATAGCCGTGTTTTACCTTTGTTTGCAATTTTCCTTTAATTTGTATTGGGTGATGATTCGTTTTCCAGTTTGTTTGTGTAAATTGCTTGATTTTTGACAATTTTTATATCTTTATTGACATGATTGTTATGACAATATCTTTCAAAGTCTGACAACTTTTATCAAAGTTTATTACTTTTTCGGGTTTAATCCTCTGTAAACCACTTGTATTCATGTTCTATTTTTGAACCTACCTCGATCTAAATTTGAACGGCCCAGGCCCCTATATAAGCCTTTACTTTTTTCATTCAATTCATTCGATTCCGAGTTTTAAGCTCGAACAGTTCTATTATTCATCAAATATACTTCAAGTTTTAACACTCTACATTTTCCCTCAAGAAGTCTTGAAGAACCGCCGGTGACTACTGAAACACCTCCTCACGCTAGGGGAGGGACCCGACACATTTCCGGAGGAGTATCCGAGTCCATTGACTGCAGTAACACCTCCTCGCTCTAGGGGAGGGACCTGTCTCCTTCTCGGAAGAGGACCCGAGACCAAGTACTTCTGGCACTCCAACTGATCATAACATTTTCTACATAGTTCCCGTTACCCTCATCACTGCTGTGAGTTACTTCTTCACGGCGCCTGTCACCGCTGCACATCGGCGTCGCTGCTATACTTCTTCACGGCGCCTGTCACCGCTGCTCATCGGCGTCGCTGCTACCTCCGCTGTGTCGGCCCTGCACTCCGACGTCGCCCTTTGCTGCCTCCAGGACAATACTTATAGAAGATCTGAAGACACTAACTCACGCCCACTGCACTCTACTTACATTCATACATACATCAACTCATCTCATTTTTCGTTACTGTATTTTTTTTGTTTTAATATAAATTCTATTCCCTCTTTTACTTCTTTCTTTTACCTTCTACTTCTTCACATTTGTCGCTTCACGACAATCGCGAGCAATTTAATTAGTCATTAAGACGTCATCGCTAGTAAAACTAACTTTCATTGCATCAATTTTAATTAGACTAGATATTAAGTTCACCTATGTAAAACTCAGCCTTCTAGTTTGATGATGTAGCTTGCAATACGCGATGTTCTTTAATAAGCAAAGTACTGCAGTAAAGTTAAAACCTTTTAAAATAACCATTGCAAAATTAAACCGAAAGCGGATACGACCGCACCTAAAGGTAAAACCCCGGCAAACTCCAAAACATACCCGGACAGCGCGATCTCACGCGATGCGCCCACCAAAGCAACCCAGAATAAGTTTGTTCCACTTATGAATCTACGCCCCGTTCGCACCATCAGTTCTTTTATACCTTATCTATAAATACTGCTGAATTTTTTAAATGTTCTGAGCTGCGAGACTAATAAGTATAGATAATTTTAGTGTTTTAAAATGGATGAAGAAAAGCACCTGCATTTAATGTAAGCAGGTATAGAAATAACAATTTAATTTTAGTTTTTATAGTGTTTTGTCACTATTCAAACTTAATAATACAAATTGCACTTGTAAAAATAAACTTTAAAAAAAAGTAAAAACTGACTTCAAAACCAAAATGCACTAAAAAGTCTTAAATAAACTCTTCACCATTGAAAGGAAAGGAATCCGTTTTAGGCAAACAATTTCTTTTTGGAGTCGGTGCTGTGATAGTTGATGCTTGATGGTCAAAGTGATGGCACCGACTCCAAAAAGAAATTGTTTGCCTAAAACGGATTCCTTTCCTTTCAATGGTGAAGAGTTTTTTAAGACTTTTTAGTGCATTTTGGTTTTGAAGTCGCTTTTTACTTTTTTTTAAAGTTTATTTTATTTCTTTATTTTTAGTGATTACATAAGAGGGGGGGGGGGGGAGTTGCACCTTATGATTCTATTTTTTACGAAGCTACAAATTACCTATCATAAGTTGTGTCATTATCATTACTGAACTCCTAGGCGTTAAGGAGTTCCACCATCAACTCAGCCCCACAAAATGTTGACTATCAGACGTAACAACACGTCAACATTAAGATTCTAGTAAAGAAACACTATACGTGCCTTTAAAATTTGAGGGTTTCCCTCAAATACACCAAGATCCCATCATCAGATCCCAAAATGGAAAAAATGGGACTAACTAGAAGGTATACCCTCTAAGTAGGTGAATGTGATTTTTCGATTCGGTCGACAAACGACTGAGATATGAGGTAACATACATACAAAAAAAAATAATGATGATAAAAAAAAAACATACAGTCGAATTGATAACCTCCTCCTTTTTTGAAGTCGGTTAAAAAGCAACTTTGGCTGTTATAGACGGAGACTAATCTGACGGTGGCCGAGTGTTATAGGCATACGCCCGGATAGCGTAAGACACGGGGTTTCGCGTCTGTCACAACTAAAGTTGCTTTTTACAAGTGCAATTCTTGCAAACTAATTATTTAATATAACTTAAATGTAAAACTTATCTTATCTGTGTTAAGCTTGAATTGATATTGTTTGTACGCAACAAAAAAATCAAAACGTCCTCCTAGGGCCCTATTTTTGAATTACTCACCTCAATATGGCGTGTGACTTTCGTTACTAAATATTTTATTTTCGAATGTAAACCGAATAAAATCCATACACGAATGATTACAAAAAAGATAAGCCAATGTTGTTCGTACTTTCGTCAATATTTTACGTGATTTTCGTTGATTTGCAATTGATTTTCGAACTATAATTACTCGTAATATTGTTGGGATTGATTCAAAAATAGAGCTTCGCCGTGGTCGAATTCAAACTCTATTTTTGAATAATAAACTCAAATTAGCCATCGGCACGGAATATTTTTTGTTGTGCTCAAATGTTTGTTCAATACACAAGATCATACTCTTTCTTCACTCTAATTATTCGGTGAGACAGCACGTTAAGCCGTTGGCCCCGTGCCTGGTCATGTCGGTATAGAAAATTAACAAGAGGACAAACCGTTGATCCCAAGTGGAACGTAACAAAGAGCACAGGGCAGGTTTTCCGCCTCTTATAATTAAACAGTGCTACTGATTTCGCCGCTATTAAGAGTTTTTGCGATTGAAATTAACAGCTGTGCTTTAATATCGTGTTTCAGGTTTTGCATTTTTTGTCTAGTGATGGTTGGCGTTGGTTTTAAACTGACATCATCATAGCAAGCAGGGTATATAAGTAAAGCTTACTATTAACGTCGACATTTGGCGTTAATAGCTAAATTAACAATAATTTAAAAAAAATTAACTCCTTCAAAAAACTGACTAAATAATTACAATAACGCATTTGTCCTCCACTTAAGAGAAACAATTTTATTGGGAGTAAGTAAGGTAAGCCAAACATCACGCACCGACTTCAAATGAATTTGTTTCTCCTCCTCATTTTGAAGGCGGTTTTATTTTTTAAAATTCATGATTTTTAGTTATTTACCTATATCATAAAAACTACCGAACCGATTTTGATAAAACTTACACTGCAACTTAAGTTGAAATATATATAATCAAACTAAAAAATCTAAGAATCATCTAGCTGTGATTTCTTGTTTTTGAGAAATCCATGGTCAAACATACATACACTTACGTAATTGCACACGTGTTTGGAAGCCTTTACAGACCAAAATACTGAAATATTATCAAATTTCAACAATTTACATACACTTTGAATTGATAACCTACTTTTTTGAAGTCAGTTAAAATGGTAACATCGCTAGCTTCTTTTGGCTCTGGTACTTTTGAATCCTTAATAACAATGAAGGTCGAAGCCCACTAATCAACCCGTCACAGTGACAGCATCGTATCAACTCGAGGCGTTCAGTATTCTTTATATGAAACTCCATACTTCAACGAGGATCGAGACCAACTCGGGACCCACTCTCGACCAGCGGCGCATGCGTTTTAATGCGCTTACGGCTCGCCACCCGCTGGTTGACGACTATCCGTCCACCCTGTCAAACTGGCTGTCATTCACAAGAAGTACTGTCATAAGTTGTGGCAAACACGGTCTGAGACGAGGCGTTCGCTATCCGGCGCTTCCGTATGGTTGACGCCAGGTTGGTGCTGTTCCAAAAGTCACATAAAATCTTGAAAACAAAATTAGTATCCATTAGGAATTTCAAATAACATTCAACGTACACTTATCGATTTGCACCTTCAATCTTGACATATCTTTCAGCGATAAATTTCAAAATCCAACAAGTATTAAATCACCGAAATAAGTTAGACAGATCGTATGGGTTTGTACTTCTACTCACAGAAGTAGTAGCCCTATCCGTCAGTCTTACTAGCTCCAAACTTACCTGGGTAACTTAAAATTTATCGCCAAAAGTTACCGATTCACGGCAGGTTAGTGGTTAACTTTCTCGGAGTACGCTTTAGTTTTTACTTGCAAATCATGTATTTTGCTCTTTAAATGCTAAATCTTGCATAAAAATGTTTGCTGGGTAAAGTATGCTTTGCTACCGACTAAGTTTTGTGACTTAAGGGCATTTAAAAATTGCCTTTTTAGTACCGTTACTATGAGTTTGCTCTAGCGATTAACGACTTTTTTTTTGTATGGAAAATTTTAGTTCTGTCAGTGACCGCTAGAGGCGCTGTGCAATTTTCCATAGAATTTTTTCACGTCGTCGCTAGCGCGTAAACCGTCGTAAGCTCATGGTAACGGTACTGATTTCCTGCTGAAAGAAACAAAGTAAGTAAATTTCGTAAGTAATCATAATCTTTATTTTCTCAACACATACAAAGTAAATGATTGTTTAGCAAATATTAATAATATAATTTTATAACATAAATTGCACTTGTAAAAGGCAAGGCTATCCGCAATTTATGTTATTATGTTCGTTTAGTGATATATAGGTTTAAAGAATCTATTCTCAAAAAATATTACAAAATCCACATACATGAGGAATCATTAATACTAACTAAGCTTATGTGTGTGTGATGGTATGCTGTTGTAAAATTTAGCTCCTTCAAAAGTGATACTCTATTTCCCTACTTTAGTACGTGTTTTAAGCAATACGATTAGACGTGGTCGCCGAAGACTACGTTTAGAAATTTGTGTTTTTTTTATGAAGGACACATTTGTTTAGATTGTTTTACCGATGTCTTTCTTACCAAAATACAAGTGGTATAAATGTGAAGTTGTCGGATGTTCGTTAATTTTGTCTCCTTGAAATTTTTTGTAGTTGGTGTTAGGTATGGGTATGAGAACAGTGCTTTTATAACTTTATTCAAATCGCTCTAAATATTATTATTTTTTGGGTTGAATATCTTATTTATCGAGGAAGGTTTAAGGCTATAAAATATCCTTTAAATATCCTTTGAACATTCCCACACATCGCCATCTGGTCCCAAAATAAGCTACTCAAAGCTTGTGTAAATGAGTGCCAGACAACGGATATAATACTTAAATACTTTTTGTTTGTAAATATATACATGATATATATAGAAAACACCCAGACCAATACAAACAGACATGTTCATGCACACAAATGTTTGTATTGTGCGGACCCGCGACCCGGTGCGTAGTAGGCGATTTCTCGACCGCTACACCAGACGGGTCGTCAAATATAAGCATCACGCCGCGACGAAATGGGAGGGAGCAAACTCAAAACGCGCGGATGAAGTTGCGAGAACGGCTAGTATGTATTAAATCAAAATTACGTCATAGTGTACCTAGGTTCGCCATTATTTTGGCAATGTATTGAAAAAGTACTTAAAATTAATAAGAGCAAATTTAATAACGAGTTAATATTAGCCTTTGCACATTGCCAGTCACATTCTGAGTTATGAAACAAAACAAAAAAGCATCAAGAGACAATTTGGAATCACGGCATTGTTTTGAAATGTTTGAATAACAATCTGGTGGAGCCAGTACGTGTTCGAAATATGAATCAGTGGTTCGTCCGAGATTCCTGTCGGATGGTGGCAAGAATACAAACGAACAAACGATATGGATCGACCGCGGACGGAACAGCTTTTTCTTAGGTATGGTGTCTTGATATAAACCCTTATAAACCATGATATAAAAAGCTATAGAAAAATGTACTATTGATGACTTAGATTGACGTAATATTATACTTTTCGTTTTGTCTTATGCAAGTGTTCACAATTTACAACGTTTCATTTTTATAAAGATATGTGAGAGTTCTTTCGTCTCGAAAACTATTTCATGAAGTAGGGATTCTAAACACGTTTTTTTTAAAAGAACATAGCAAAGACATGTTCTCGTAACATCCGACCGCAATGTACTTACGTTTTTTTGGAATGGAGTGTTTTTAAACAATTATTAAAAGGAAAATTCTAAAAAGAATTTAAAAAGAAAATATAGGTACCGCTGCCTTCAATTTTGGATTACATTCAGGAAAAAATAAAAGTATGCATATAATGGTGTACCCACACTATCTGTTAGCATGCACCGGCGACTGGCTTTTTCCATAGTATCAGACACTTATTTGACTTATGCCGCCGGCAAGGCCCCGGGCGGTGTGGATACACCATATTTTTTTAATTGTATCAATTCTTTGTTTTTGTATTATTTTACTATTACAGAGATACAAAATCAGGTAACTTGGTACTGCCAAGCAAAGAACCAAACAGTACTTTGTAAATACTACAAGTATTTACAAAGTATTTACAAAGAACCGAACAGTACTTTGTAAATACTACAAGTATTTACAAAGTACTGTTTGGTTCTTTTTGATCGAATAGCTCTTTAAACTTAGTAGAACAAACGTTGCCGTTAAAATTGAGGATTGTATGATAATATTTAAATTTAAATAAATGCCAATGTTAAATTGTAAGCAAAGTTCTAGAAAGTGCTTCACGATTTGATGTTTATTAACCTTCAGAATAGATTACTCGAAACATTTACGTTTCAATTATAGTTGTGCTTTATTATAATATTGAAACCGAACCAATTGAAATATAGACTATTTTGTAAGATAATGCTCGACTTTTTGGTTTTCTTCTGCTAACTTTGATGAAGCATTTTACTGTTGTAGTTTTAGAGATGTTATAAAACAGCTATATTTTATTTTGCATTGCTTAAATAATTAAAGGTCTACCGCCTACTTGACTCAATATTCTGGCACATGACGTTACAGAATAAGACTCCAGTTGCCCTATTTTTGAATAACTTGCTTATGATTTTCGTTACAAAACGAATTATAAATCAATCGAAATCACGCAAAATATAGACACTAGTACTCACTAAATTCACTAATCATTTTTAAAATTACTCCCGTGTGAAATTATACTAATTTTCATTGGAAATATTGATATTAATCAAAGCTTACCACACGCCAAACTGACGCGAGTGATTCAAAAATAGGGCCCCAGCCTTTCATTATCAAGTATGATAACTAAAATTAAAATGACAATGCCTCATCCAACCAACTTTAACAAACAAGTTCACAGATAGTTACATACGGTCGGTAATTCGATTGCGAGTTATAACGATTTACCTCAAAAAATTAGTAATATGTTCACACGAATGAAATCAAAATGCTCAATTATCCTGACCCTGGGAAATCAAAATATTTGTTTTATTTGGCAATGAAAATTTGATCGGAGAACTTTTTTCGCATACGAATTGCACAAGAATATGGACTATTTTTATTATTCACTCGCGTGAATATGGCGTGTAGTTTTTCTTTATTGATTTTCGAATGAAAATCGGTTGAAATTCACACGGCAGTAATTAATTGGAAAAAAGAGAATTCAACTCTGTTACAATTTGAATCTTCATTTGGCGCGATTTTAGCGAAAATCACTTTTAATATTGGCGCGAGTGATTCAAAGAAAGAGGTCCACGACCTTAGTGTTTTTATCACTCGCCAGGTTGCGTGTGTTATTTATTGTTAATTGACCGCCATATTCAAGAGAGTGATCCAAAACTAGGGGCCCTGCCCCCTGGTGTGACTGATTCACATCATGTTACGAAATGGCGTTAAAGTCATTGCATTTATATAATGCAGACGCCTAGAAAATAAAACAACGCTTACGGCTCAAAAGGCCGCCAACGGTCGCATAAACAAAAGCATAACAAAAGACCTTTAATCTACACAACCGTGAGGAATTAGCACACACATACAATATGATAACTGGAAAACGAGATAACTATGTATATATGGGTATAAAAAAGAAAGATTTTTTCCCAACATAGCTTTTAGCAAGGAGCCCAAGAAATAAGCACATTTAAAATAAATATAAAATGTATTAACTATCTTCTTTTCCAGGCAGGCGCGGTCGCAGCCTGAAATTTTGGAGGGGGTCACTCACTCACTACACTAATAATAAAAAACCGGCTAAGTGCGAGTCGGACTCGCGCACTGAGGGTTCCGTGCCAACATTAACTAAATTAGGGAATCCACTTACTTCCAATTAGCTAAAATACCACAATATTTTGTTGACAGCTAATATAACTTAGTTAAACTTACCACTTTGGAAGCGTATATCTCGCAAACGTTACACTTTTAGAGAAAATGGTTTTAAGAACCTCTATTTCATTTTCAACCACATTTTTTTTTGTTTTAGTTTCATGTATGAATTATCGCAAAGCGGTTAACAGGATACATCTTCCTACTTAATTTCAACAGTGTAAGGCTTGTAGTTACATAATATATTTAATATATATCTGAATAATAAGTAGTACTCAGACATATTGTATAACTGTTTTTTGTCCCAAATAAATAGAAAAAAATGGCTGTGACATACGGACGGACAGACAAACAGACTTGACGAAACTATAAGGGTTCCGTTTTTTGCCATTCGGCTACGGAACCCTAAAAACTGGCCAAGTGCGAGTCGGACTCGCGCACTGAGGCTTTCGTGCCAACTTTAACTAAATTAAGGCATGTTGGCAGCAAATTTAAGTTTGTTTTTCATAGTATGTGTATGCAAGACAAAGTTATATTTGCGGTTGTTGAAAATGTGCTATATCTCAAAAAGTACTAGTTCGATCTCGTTCAAACTAAAGTTCATTTAAAGTGATTGTTAGTTAAGCACTACATTGTCCTATTTTGATTTTTTCTAGTTTAGTTCAAAAGTTAGAGGGGGGACACCCATTTTACCGCTTTGGAAGCATCTACCTTACAAACGTTTGACTTTCAGATAAAATGGTTTCAGAAACATCAATGTAATTTTGAGACACCTATCAATAGACACATTTTTTGCTCAACCATATGCATAGGTTTGAGCAAATTTTTTTTTAGTTCCAGTCATTAATTTTTGCATAGCATTTGTAAAGCGGTAACCAAGTTACATAATGCTAATATTTTTGGAATAAAGTGGCTGTGGCATGCGGACGGACAGTCAGACAGACTTGACGAGACTATAAGGGTTTCCGTGTATTGCCATTCGGCAACCCTAAAAAAGGTATCTGGAATAAAATAATAAGAAGACAGCCTTTATTTTGAATCTTTATCATAGAACAATCTTTATCATAATAACGCATATCGATTTTGCTAGGATTAACAAAACAACGTAGTTTGGTTCCTTGTTTCTAAACTAGAGGTCAATTTCAAGTTTTTTTTGACATCGTCCATAGTTCATAAAAACAATACTAGACGTCAGAAAACTAAAAATTTATTACTGTTCCCCTAACAGTAGCTAGAAATTTTCTTTTGTTGTTTGGAAAATTTCTGAGACCTTAGATTTCAGGATTCAAAGTTGCTAACTCCGGCTCTCGAGTGAAGGGAAGGAAAGTACTTTTACATCGTTCGTGACGCAAATATAGAACAGTCTAGTTGACTACTTCTTTCTGCGTAGCTCCATAGAAGCAGCCAGTACATAAACATATAGAATACAATCTTATAACTCCGATTTAGTGTTTTGGAAGCTCCAAATCATGACGACTTCCGTGGTCGAGTGGCTAGCACGCTGGTTTCAAGCGTCGTCATCTCGCGAGGTTCCGGGTTCGATTCCCGGTCGGGTCAATGTAGAAAACGATCTTTTCTACATTGTTTTGGGTCTGGGTGTTGTGGGACCACCGTTGTGTCTGATTTCCATAACACAAGTGCATTGGCTACTTACTTTGGGATCAGAGCAATCTACGTGATTGGTGTCCATTTTTTTTAAATCAGCACCAAAATAACGTGATATCAATTGCTTGAACAGCATCACTGAGAAAAACGTTGTTATGTAAAAATGATATGAATTCCATGTTCACATTTGTTAAACTCCTTTATGGAAATGAATACGACCCTTATAAGTGTTTAAGTGCCCTTTTTTTAGGTGTAAAATCTGTACGCAAGTATAGAAACATTTAATCAGCGTTAGTTAACAACAAATGACATTTATTTATGTTTTTCGATCCAGTAGGAACGGCCTTAGGTCAAAGATTATATTGCGCGTCATTGGTTTTTGTTGGAACTTGATGAAGGCCATTTGGACCTGAAAATATTTATTAAGATCTACATCATATTTTTTTTTCAAAATTTACACTTGCTTGGTTTAGAAATTAGATGGGGGGGACGCCCATTTTACCACTTTGGAAGCGTCTAGCTATGAAACGTTAGACTTTGAAAGAAAATGGTTTTACAAACCTGTATGTTATTTTAAAAGACCTATCTACACGCATAGGTTTGACAAAAAAAATATTTTTTGGTTTTAGTTTCATGTATGAGAACCCCCCCTTAACTGTCATTATTTTTTATTTTTTGTATGAGAATCGGTAAGCGGTTAACAAGATAAATCTTCCTAGCAAATTTCAATTGTGTAATGCTTATAGTTACAGAATAAAATGGGTGTGACATACGGACGGACAGACAGACAGACAGACAGACAGACAGACTTGACGAATCTATAAGGGTTCCGTTTTTTGCCATTCGGCTACGGAACCGTAAAAATGGTGTAACTGACTTACGTTTCAATGGACAAGTTATTTTTTACCTTTCTCAATTGGTAGAGCGTTTAGCCCGCTTAGCCGAGAGGTTGCTGGTTTGAGTCCCGCCCGTGCGCAAATTTTTAGTTTCTTATTTAATCTTTATGAACGTAAGTAAAAACATTAATTACAATCACCTGTGTGCTGTAAGTGAATTAGGACCAAAACTACTATTTTGTGGCATACTTACGACAATTTGAACATGTAAATTTTCCAAAAACCGGCCAAGTGTGAGTCGGACTCGCGCACTGAGGGTTCCGTGCCTACGTTAACTGAATTAGGGAATCCATTTACTTCTACTTAGTAAAATACCACAATATTTTGTTGACTACAAATATAACTTTGTTTTTCATAGTGTTTGCATGAAGTACAAAGTTATGTTTGCGGTTGTTGAAAATGTGCTATATCTCAAAAACTACTAGTTCGATCCCGTCCGAACCAATTTTCGTTGAAAGTATTTGTTAAGATCTACATTATATATTTTTTTCAAAATTTACACTTGCTTGGTTTAGAAATTAGATGGGGGGGACGCCCATTTTACCACTTTGGAAGCGTCTAGCTATTAAACGTTTGGCTTTAAAAGAAAATGGTTTTAGAAACCTCTATGTTATTTTGAAAGACCTATCTATAGACACCCCACACGCATAGGTTTGCCAAAAAAATTTTTTTTGGTTTTAGTTTCATGTATGGGCCCCCCCTTAACTGTCTTTTTTTTTTATTTTTTGTATGACAATCGGTAAGCGGTTAACAAGATACATCTTCTTACCAAATTTCAATTGTGTAATGCTTATAGTTACAGAATAAAATGGGTGTGACATACGGACGGACAGACAGACAGACAGACAGACAGACAGACAGACAGACAGACTTGACGAAACTATAAGGGTTCCGTTTTTTTCCATTCGGCTACGGAACCCTAAAAAACATCCCCCAAAATGAAACGAGTCCGGGTATCCATACGGCACATTTTTTTTTCTGATTTTGAATCCGTATTTAGTACACTTTTGGTACTTTCTGCCATTGTTTTTTTTTTATATTTCCATCAGCTAGGACTTGTCTCTAAGAGCTTTTTTACGTTTTCTAGGAAAGGAGGTTTATGATGGTAATGTATCAAACTGGCTGATTACTGTTTTTTGTGGCTCAGTTGACTACGCATCCTACATCCGCTTAAATGTAACAAACAAAGCCTCCGGCGGGACACAAGATTTTTTCGATTTAATCCTGTAAAAAGACATGAATATTTAATAGATTCAGATTTTTGTATTTGAAAAATGATGAGTACATGTGAGTTATGAGATTTGATAGACCTATTGCGCATCATAACGTTATTTCGAAGTAAGGGAGGCGAATCCGTTTTCGTTATTTTATAACTTTACAATTTGATGATATTTCATCATAAATGCACAAAACAAATGTAAAATTCAAGGATTTACACAATTCTGACTTCTCGAAAACATACTTTCTCGAAAACATACTTGTTGACTTTTCAAAGCGTAGTTTCTATTCAGGGAGTAAATAACTCGTTACTACAAAACCACTCCTACCCAATCGTATTAGGCTAGAAAAATCTAATGCCTCACTTGACACATTTAACCTCCACGCTGTCAGAGTCCTAAAAATCCAATCATAAATTATTTCACCTAACTCTCGAGTATGAAAAATTCAAGCGTTCCCAGTGAGTCCATTGCCTTATTAAATGGTTAACATCACGGTTTTTATTGTGTCGTTTAATCGGGGTGTGCTGCAAGCAAAAAGCGAAACAGCGAAAATATTCATACAAAGAGCAGTGGTTTATAAAAGATGAAAATTTTACGGGGTGACAATGGGTTTGGGTGGAGGGAAACAGTTTTTTTTATATTTTATACTTCACTTAACGCTTGTTTTATAATGTCTTAGTAAGATCCCATCAGCACTGTCCTTCCACTATTTTACGAAATGACGTTTTATATTTGAGGTTTTCGTTGGTAAGTGCTTGTTTTATTTTATTATATTGGATAAAGACGCATAACAGGTTACAATTAATAATCAATATAAACTTGAGTAACCTCTTTTACATTTTAATGTTCATAAGGATTAAAAATTATTAAAATCAGAACTCCCGTTCTCGAGTTATAAGTGGTGATACTAACACGCCTTTCGATAAGTATATAAAAATAATAAGAAATGAGTTAAAGATATCTTCAGAAAAGATAAACCCTAAATCAAGCTGCGGAGAGCTGCTTAAAAAAAACTGCTAATTAAGAGTTAAGTGCTAATTAAGGTTTAGGTTGCTATTTTATTATTTTTTTATAAGTATATAGTACATATAATCATCAGGAAAATTACCTAGTACATATTCAAAAGAAAATTCATTTATTGTGGAATACATGTACATTATTAGTTATTTATGTTTAATTACAACCTATATAAATATTTACAATATATACGAATAAAATTAAAAATAATAAACACTAACAAAAAAAAAAAAAAACTAAACTACTTACATATATACATCGAAAAGCTCGTTGCCCTGTGGAAAAGTGCCCAAAAGGCTGGCCACATTACCTCGCTGGATGGCGAGACTAATTCTCTGGCCGAAATAGAGACCAGCCTTTGCTTCATGAGAAGTCTCAACAAGCCGTTGGGACAACTCACGAAACAGTTTGTGGGCACTTGGTCCCCACGGTCCTAGCGTTTCTACCCCAAACGGCTCAAATAAGTAAGCTTCGCTGAGACTTTCATATTTGCGCCGTTTGAGGCATTCAGCCGAAGCGGCGGCTGAACCCACCCTACTGCTAGTCTGTAGAAGATGGGAAGGCGCTAATGTGTCGACACAAGTAGCATCCCACACCAAAGGCCTGCCCATCTTCCACGGAACGAGGGTCATGCCGTCAGGACGCTTGCCGTCGCTACGTACAAGACCATTCGGTTCCAGAACGGCCGGAATACGAGCACTGACAAGCGCCCGCCGAATGACGTCGTTCAGACTAGCATGGCGTGGAATTCTGCCAGCGCTTCTGCAACAGGAAAGACCGTGGTGAGCTAAATTGTCTACGACTTTTCCACAAGTGCAACGATGGGGCACGGCATTAAAAATCCCAAGCCGAAGGCTAACGGCAATCCTAAAAGCGTTGCTGTCGAAAAATGTTCCCAATGCTGGACACGGTATGGCTTTCAGCCAAAGGCTGGACTCCCATTCAGCCACGGCCATGAGACGGGCACGATCGGCAGAGTTAGTAGTCGAGAGAAGAAGATTATTACGCACTACTCTGCAGAGGGGCTCGTCCCACAGCCGCTGAACTGTGGGATTCAGAGGGAGCTCATCGATTGAGCGACTCCCCCATTCGGCGATGGCATCTGTTAATTTTGTGATGTGAATCATATTGAAAAAATGTGATTTACAGAGAATTTTACTAATTAAATCAAAAGTTTTATGCGATGATGACAAAAATGCCGGAAGAGCTACACCAGACAGATCTCTTATACCCAGCCCACCATGGCGAATCGGCAAGGAAGCCTGGGTCCAAGAGTCGTCTGTAAGCTGAATGTTAAAAGTTAATGAAATTATATGTTTAATTTTAGTGTCTAATTTTGATAACAAAGAGGGATGATTCCAAAAAGGCGATGATCGTAAATAATATGTTAATTTTGGCACAAAGAGACAGAACCGCATGATGGTGTAGGCAAAGTGGCTGCTTAATTTAGTAACTCTGTCCGAAACAAAATTTGATCTTCTATAAAAGGTGCAAAAGACCGATCTGTAATAGGGCAGCCAAGAAGCCGAAAAGAAGAATGGTCGATGATTTTAATACCTGGAGCTCATTGTTTGAATGAATTGACCACAGCATCACGTTCAGGACAATTTTGAGGGACCAGAAGCTCACATTTTGAAAAATTTAGATCTAAACCGCATTTACTCAAATTATTAATTAAAAAAGTAAAATCCTCCAAAACAGTAGTATGAACGTCACCAAGGGTTCCATCATCTAGGTACTACATCTATTTATCTAAAGAAATAAACTTGAGTTTGACATAAACAGGCCAAGGTCGTTCCCCACAAAACGCTATGCTCCAACAGGCTAAGGTCATATGTTTTCCACATGTTTATTTTCCTTATTTCACAAAATCTCACAAGAAACCAACATAAAGATATTGTAATTCCATTTAAGCAAACTCAAAATAAAAAATCGCACAACTTATCTTATTTTGTTTAGCCATAATCGATAAAAATCGGGCATCAGTTAATCACCTGTCAGTAGGTCAGTCAGAACTCAAATGTCAGTCTGTCAGTGTCACACACGTTTATATACACAAAGTTAGCGAATTTGGTATGATAGAGCATATACGGGGTGGCCTCAGCAGTAAATTCCAAAAAAAAAAAAACGGAAGCCTTACATCTAGGGTCTATTTGATTTATAAGGAGCAGACTGCAATAAAAAAATAACATAACACCATAAAATGTGGTGTATTTATTTGTTTGAGAGTTCTTAAAATTTGCAAAAAAATTAATATCACGAAAGCTACGAAAATTCGGATAACATACATAGGCATATTTGGATAGCCCTGGATGTAAGGGTTCCAAAAAAATTTTTTGGACTTCACTGTTTTGGCCACCCTGTATGTAGGATCAACATTAGACAAATTGTAGGCTTTTTACTGTTTAAACCTGAATCTAGCATCAAAAAATCTATATGGGACTCATATGTCCGCGGCCTGCTAGAGGGTTAAGAAGAGCATATAAAATGAACCATTTCCCAAATATCAAGAACATACGAGTATCTAATAGACCTAGGTATTTATAACCTAATGCAATAATGTTTTCTTTTTAAATACGTCTCCAACTCTAAAATATCCAGTCACCCTACTTTTCATGGCAAAGTTTGGCTGTTCAAAAAATCACTCTGTATTTGTTTATCTGACCGGCGTTCCGTCATCTCGGGCGCAGGCTCATTTTTCCTACATATTTCATATTCACAAACATACGCGATGTTAATTTAAAAACGACAGAAATAGTAGCGTCTTGAATTTCCGCTTTTGTTTGATATAAAATATAGAAACATCGGTGTTGTGATAGAGGAAAAGCGACGTAAGGTTTTTTGCTTTAATTTTCAAAATATTATCATTAATTACATCGACATTAAGAACACTTACCACAAAGTAAGAATCAAATCAATTTTACTAACTATTTCATAATGGTCGACCTACTTAATAGTTATTGCTATGTACTAAGTACAATTCAGTCTACATATCCATTTTTTTCCGTTTATAGTGCCATAATAATTGTCACCAATAATTGTGCAGCTGATACTAGCGACAGATTATTTCCGTAGACACTATTTCTGACATGTAAACTGCCTGCCTCAAAACCTTCTTTGCACTATTACCTAACGCGAATAACTTATGGCCATTGGTTCAGAAACGTTCTAAATTGGAGACCTTTTGACCAAAGGCGCAGCATTGGAGGTTCACCAGCAAGACGGTTAGACGACCTTTAAAGATTTCAGCATCACACTGCAGTTCAGCAATGTATGTACTTTGGTTGAAAATGTTGACGATAATGTTATGATAGCTAAGAACCCTTATGCACTTCGACTTTTGGCATCGATGCAGTAACGCGTTTTGTAAATGCGCTTCAGCATCACGACTGACGCAATGAATAGATTTAATTTAGCATCGATGCAGTCGCGCGTTAGCATCGAATCAGAAGCGCGACTGCATCGATGCTAACGCGCGTTAGTATTGATGCAGTCGCCAAAATTCAGTACATAATTTGACAATTTCCAGCTTCTGCATCGTGACTGTATTGATGCTAACGCGCGTTAGTATCGCAACTGCATCGCTGCTAAAATTCGCAGTGTGTATAGGGTCTTAGCAATAACATTGGCTTGAGCGTTGTCGTTTGACACTCTTCTTGACCCAAATTTATGCGCGTGGATTGCAATCGCATTGCTATTGCTAACAAATTACGTAATACGGATTGTTTCCAATTCCGTGAATTCTATTATTATATCGTCACTTTGCTTGTAGCAAAATGGTACGAATGTATGAATGTTTAAAATGTTAGGGAGAGTATCTTGAGACGCAATAAACATAATACTTTGGTTTTAAGATGTTGTTTTTTTTTTTAAGTTACTCAATACTGACTCGCAAAATTCAGTTATTTGTTTAAATCACTCCCGTGTGGAATAATATTAATTTTTATTGGAAAATCGGAAATTATTTAATTAATATCACACGCCATCTTAACGCGAATGATTCAAAAATACCGCCCTGATGTCGCCATAATCCCTTGTTCAGCAAGAAGTAGGGCGAATGCTACAATAGACGGGCTCCAGCCATAGGCGTTTGTTCGAACCGCTGGCCTTGGCTTTATCTAACTTATTGTGCCTTTAATGCAGTGGTTTTGATACTAGGGAGTCGAGTTTTGGAGTATTTACCCTTTTGAACTATATAAGTAAACATAGATAATGACTTGTTGTTAAACTTTTAATTAAATACTTATAATATCAGTTAGCACAAAATAGACCTGGGCGCATATTGCGATACAGTTTTGATAGGCAAGCGTCTCAGCTGTATTCTCAAATCAGCAAGTCGTATTGCGTTTTCGCATGATATTAATAATATCATTATAATGAGTCATTAGTAATATTAATATTATTATATTGATAATAATATACGGTTACACTGAGTCGGAATTGAGCTGCCTAAAAATTGAACAGCTCAAGTTGGATCGCAATTCGCAATACGCCCCTGGACCTGAGTTAAACTTCTTTTGAAATGAAAACTTAATGAATGAGGATAAAATGGGAAATTGATTACTTTTATAACTTTCGGAAAACTAACTATTTATTCTAAGGTTAATAACATTTATTCCTGTTTTGTCAAATTCACCCTCAGTCCAGCTGGATTAGACCGTGATCACAAGTAAACTAATCGTTAGTAAAAACATATGAGGTATGCGTTTTCATAGCAAAAAGCCATAATCTGAAATAAGTTATATTGCTCATTAAAATCATAGCGCAAGTTATTTAGTTCTGATTTATCTAAGAGTGGTTTCAGAGGGCTCTGACAGAATAATAATTAACTGATTTAAATATTTTATCATTTGTTTTTAACATCTACTTTGTGACTGCATTAAATCTTAAATTGGTAATACAAAATCATCATACAGTTTTTTTTTTTTAATTCAGAGATGAAATTGTGTAAAGCAATCGTATTCAAGTTACAGTTCAAAACGTACGGTATAATCTGTCAAACGTTTTGTTCTTTGCCGTTTTGTTCTTTACACAATTCCACCTCAGCTTTACAAAAGCCAGTCTGTGCAACTAGCAATGATTGAATTATTTTGCATGTTTTATTATAATAAGTGGTATAAAGAAATAATAATAATGCATCAGACAACAATCCGATAATAGTCTGGTTTCGAATAAAGAACTTTCTTCCTTAAGCTACGAAGTACCAGACAAAATTATGACGAGAGCGTTTCCGAAAAATACTTAAATACATTTTACATCGATGACTTAAGTACAAATGATCGTGCTCATCACACAAACATTTGCCCCTTGCGGTATTCCAACTCGCAACCACTAGTACAGTATGCAGGACCACTAACCGTGGTTATGTTGGGTTACCAAACGTGTCTTCATAAGTAAACAAAGTATAAACAAAAGAATCAGGAAGATATTGTTTTGTTACCTGGTTACATTGCGAATTAAGACTGTTTAATAAAATTAATAAGACTTTTGTTGATTCTTTTATCAAAATATTCTTTATTACCAGCAGCTAATTTGATAAAATTAAAAAACCGGCCAAGTGCGAGTCGGACTCACACTAAGGGTTTTGTGCTAACTTTAACTGAATTAGAGATCAACTTATTTTCACTTAGCCAAAATATCACAATAGTTTGTTGACGGCAAGTATAACTTTGTTTTCCATAGTGTTTGTATGATGAATAACAAAGTTATGTTTGCGGTTACTGAAATTATGCTTTACCTTAAAAACTACTATTTCGATCTTGTTCAAACCAACTTTTGTTGAAAGTCTTAGTCAAGATCTACATTACGTATTTTTTAAATTTTTTCACTCGCTTAGTTCAAAAGTTAGATGGGGGGACGCCTCTTTTACCACTTTGGAAGCGTCTATCTCTCAAACGTTAGACTTTAGGAGAAAGTGGATGTAGGAACATCGATATCATTTTAAAAGACCTATTCATAATTATACTTCCTACACGCATAAGTTTGACAAAAAGTTTTTTTTTCGATTTTAGTTTCATGCTTAAGTATCTTTTTTTTTGTAAGAGAATCGTAAAGCAGTCAACAGGATACATCTACCTACTAAGTTTTAACTGTGTTATACTAATAGTTTCAGAATAAAGTGGCTGTGACATGCGAACGAGCAGATAGACAGACAAAAAGAACAGACAGATAGACAGACAGACTTCACGAAACTATAAGGGTTCCGTTTTTTGCCATTCGGCTACGGAACTTGTTGCTGTAGGTACTAAATAGCAATAACTCAGACAGGACTCAGCACGTTGCCTTGCAGCACTCCTTCTAGCAAAACTATTCGCATCCAGCGCTTATTGTATGCAGCTCCGAATACTTTAAATCGCTACATTTGAATCGGGATCGAATGCCGCCATCTTGAGATGCGTTCCTTCCTCACTGACATAGTTAAGTCAGCACAGACAGGCCATGTAACAAAAAATACCTGTATTTGGCAGTTTTAAAGTGATCATTTAAAGAAATATGAAACAAATAACGCCGATTGTCAAAGGTACTAGATTAAACCTTTTTCGTGTATGGAATTACGCGGGGCGCGGTGGTGGTGTTGAAGTAATACAAGGTGGTTGTTGGGTGGTTGTAACTGAACTCTCTTTATTGTACATTTTCCAAAGGTTTATATACAGGCTTTTCCTACTTAATTATACGTCACATGAATAATGGTCTGATAAAAGTGTTTTCTAGTTTCTACAGAGAATGTGTAAATATTAATGCCATTTTTTTCTAATAAATTTTCTAAATCTTCTATTCCTTCATATACTACTGAGTATTTGTTTGCGTCTGGGTCTCTTGACCATTGTTATTGTTGGATTCATATGAGTCTTTGCTCAATTGTTTCTTGAAATACCAATGTATTGGCAATTTGTATTGCTGTTTCAAGTCGAAGTGTTTCGTGAATTGTGCGGCAATCTTCAGGTGTTCTGCATAATAATTTAGCCAATTTCCTTAACCTATGACCTTTCACTTATCTAGGAATATTTTACAAGATAATTAAACAATATTATTTACTAAAGGTCAGTTGACGTATGAGTGATGATGTGTGTCGTCACACACCACACGTGTTTCGTTTTCGGTATGAGTTTAAACATGTATAAACGGAAGAAAATGGGTCACACATTATTGTATTGCACAAATGGATAAAGTGCAGAAACATGATTTTCCAAGGAACGTCTTGCTTGCAAGAGTTGATTTCTTCCTTTGCTTACAGAATTTCGATAAATAATAATAAATAAAATAAATAAATGTTATAATAATAAATAAAATAAATGTAGTGTTTGATTATTTGATTAATTTTTATTTTATCTTTATACACCTGCGTGATACTCAGAAATGCTCCTTGATTGCGATTGTCAATACTATGTGTATTGTTTGATTTATAAATTGATGTATGTATTTATGTTGTTTTCAAAAGTTATTCTGCAATGACTAACATTTTGCTAGGGTTTTACGAGAATGAAGTCTTAATTTAATGTTTTTAACGAAGTGATCTTCCATAATTTACGAAGGTTTAAGTTAATGAAACAAGTTACGACACGATCAATTATTTATTTAATTATAAAAATAAAATAAAACATGTTCAAGGTAAAATCTTATTATTTGTTAAAACTTTGGATATGTGTTACCTATCCATCGAGCGTACAATAAAAAAATAGTGTTTGCAAGAAAGCTTACTTTAATATTTAAAAAAAATGGTTACACATATAACTTCATTTTAGCCTCTTACGGGTTAAATTTGTTCTCTTTGCATTTACTCGCTGGGACATGACTGTTCTCATCCACCTTAGATAAGGGCTGACTGGAGTAAAGATGCTCTCAGGTTCTAACACTGGAAAGGCACCGCTGACAACGGCCACTACTCGCCCTTTGTAAAACAAGGGTCCTCCTGAATCCCCTGGTGCTGAATCCCCAGCTCTGTTAGAACAAGGAGGAGAAACGCAGACTCCAGGACCCCACTTCTTCAGGTCATGCGAACACTTAACCACGACTCCCTCACCTATCTGTAAAGGCTTAAATTGCGACAATTTAAGGAGGTGAGATATGTTACCATGAGTCGCACTTTTGTCAAATGTGGCCCCAAAACCGGCGTATTTCACTCTCATACCAATCAACGTTTTATAATCTACTGCAGATACTTTTCCTGGAGTTATGCTGATGGGCTCAACACGGATCAGAGCTATATCGTTATTCACTAGTTCATGAAATGTCTTATATGAGGGGTGATATATTTTTTCCAAAACTTTGCTAAAACATTTGGTTTCCTCGGGTGGAACAGTCATATTCCCGTATCTCACGAGCTTCAATCTAGGAAGTAAGCAATGGCTAGCCGTGAGGACCCATGCAGACGCGATGAGAGTGCCCGTACATATTCTTTCGATGTACACGATTTGATCGCCTTTGATCCGAGCACTGAGCAAGCTCACCACGTAGGGAAACTCATTGTGGACATCATCGATTCCATGCAGAACGCGCAATTTTGTCTTTTCAGCACTGGCAGCTGTCAAATGCATCAGAATAACGGCGATGGATACCATCTTCATTTTTTTGAGCTTTAACTATTGCTCCACTAGATTAAAGGTACAAGTCAAAGCAGAGCAGGAACAAAACAAGGGACTAAAGAAATTATGATAAAACACAAACAAAATTGGTTCGATATTTACGTAAATTCAATTTCCTTTTTATCGCAGATGCTATAAAATACCTTGAGTAAATAAAATAAATTTTAAGATTGCCGTGCATAAAAAGAATTAAACCGGTCATACTCTTATGCAGTTGAACTGGCACGCCGAGGACTCTGGACAAGCTTTAAAAATTAATTATTATTAACCTGTACTGTAAGATATTTCTTCTAGTTAATGTACCAGGAAAGTACATTAAGCCCTGTGATTCTATTCCTAACGCGTAGGTATTAAAATTATTGCTGATAAGCCCTGTAAGTAGATGAAATTTTTGTTTCTTCTCTTTCAGCTAGCATTGGAAACTATTTATTGTGATGCAAGATTGTCACGAAATCAATGATATTGTATTTTGAAGTAGATTACGCCTTGCAAATTAAAAGAGTACACAAATATACACACCAATAAATCAGAGATCAGTTTCGAAACGAAGTTGTAATATAGTAGCTTTTTTTAAGTATATTTTTAAAGTATGTAGATACATAACATTACAATAGACTCGTTGACCTAATTCAAATAACGAGTTGACACTTTAGCTTGGTAATATATTAATAAAAAAACACTTTTTTTTTAATATTTAACATTAACAATACTAACATAATGATCTCATAATGAATGAATGATAAAACCTAATGTGATGATTTTTGTATTTAGATTCAATCAGTAGCTCTGTTGTAATCTTAACTCATTATAATAACAGTTAACGTTATTTTTATAAAAACGTGTATTGTAACTTTATCGAATAACGTTATCGCTTTTTAAAAATGGCAACACTGGCTGCCCCTTCCCTTCTTATTTTCTGACTTGCGGAGTGAACTCAAAAGGCGAGCCAGTCTAGTGCTGACCGCCGAAGCGAATGGTTGTGGGAAGGAACCAAGTTAAAATGTAGTTATAATTATTAATGTGGCTAGAGATAGTGATTTGTATCATAGATAAGTGTGGTGATCGAATAAAGAACTTTATAAACTCAACCGAGTTTGATTTACGACACATCAGAAGTGGGATAGGAAACCTTCAGCTCACAAAGGGTACGTACATACTATTATTATTATTTTTAAACTATACGAGTATTAGAATATTTTATTATACTTTATTTGTTAATCGCTTATGAATTAGTTTTCGTCAAGAAACAAGCTTTTGCTTAAAATTGATCAGTTTGTTGGCATAGTATTCTGCTATGGTAAGTAGACTATAGCGATACTATCCTGATAAAATTGTGTTAAGTTTCTAACTGACCATTTGGTCAAGGCTACTCCTTGATAATGTTCAGTGGATACGAGACACGAGTACGTGCAACTAAATATCTAAATATAATAAATGACCTCAGTAGTTCCTCCATCCTAATAGGAAATACGAAAAGAAATAGGTATTAAATAGTAACATGTCACTGCCTATTGTAGGTAACTATGTTTAGTATATGTATTTAGAACAACCTTTCAACCTGCAACTGTTCAAGGGCTTATATTTTTGTGTTCATAAATAATTATACAATAAAAAATCTTTATTTCAGAGTTTGCATTCATAATTTGTTAACAGACTTATAAACTATGTTAGTGGGTTCAACTATTGTGTGTTTTTAATCAATTGTGTTAAATTTCAACCAATTGAATCTAATATAATTATTAATATTCGAATCTTTTCTTATTTCAACTCAATTTCGTTTGTTATATGACTTGAATTAAGTGCCCTTTAGGGTATATAATTTGTTAATACACCCATTGATTTTGTAAGTGAGTTAAACGATACTGAGTTTTTTATTTATTTAACTGAGTTCAATTTTAACCAATTCAATTAAATTAAATTAGAATCATTTTTCTTTCACTTCAATCCCATTTGATATGACTTGATATAAAGGCATTTTAAGGTAAATGCCTTATTGCCAATTCAACCCAATTTAAATTCATATACATTTTTATTTTAAATTAATATACATTCGAATTAATTCAATATATAACTTGAAATAAAGGCCATAGTGTCAGATTTTACAAAGTAGTTTTAGCGGCCAGGTGTGTCGTGTGGGCCAAGAGTGTCCTTAAGTAGCGGCCAGGTGTGTCGCATGGGCCAAGTGTGTCCTTATGTAGCGACCAGGTGTGTCGCGGGGACCAAGTGTGTCCTTAAGTAGCGGCCAGGTGTGTCACATGGACCAAGTGTGTCCTTAGGTAGCGGCCAAGAGTGTCGCTTGGGCCAAGTGTGTCCATAGTTCTGTACATTTAATTATTCAAAAGCAGCAGTAGTGGCCAAGTCAGTCAATCAATCAACCAAATTCATTTATTGTGGAATACATGTACATATTATGTACATGTAAGTTATGTATAGTAGCTATGTATTTTCCTCGATTAGATCGGGCCATTTGTGCCATGAAGGAGTTAGTATGTTTTACAAAAGGTCAAGTCTAACTGTGAATTCTTTTACTAGAAATTTTCATTAGCAACGGTCATGTGAGCCATATAGGCGCTCTTACTTGCGTTCAGGATTATATGCAATATTATTCCTTTACTAAAATTATGCTCTAATAAATGAAGATATGGCTCCATAGTAATTAGATTTAAAGACATTTATTCTCATTAATACATACAGTTCATTTACAAAGATAATTATTTAAACCATAACTTAGTAAATAATTACCATATCTAAAATATGATTTTGTTGATAACAACACTAATGCTGGTATTCTTTTTCTTCCGAGGTGATGAGACTGAAGAGCACGAGGCCAATCCAGGCTGCTTGGGCCTAAAAAGACGAAAGAGCTCGCGATCGAGGTTGAGGACGTCGACATCTTCTAAAGGAAGTCACAAATCAAAAAGTACCCTTTTGGCGTCATCAACGCTCGAAACACTCGAACCACCTGAAATTACCGTTTCACACAATCCGAAGTGACTGTTTGGCTCCAAACACAAAGAGGAAAAAAGAACAACTACTATGTTTTAACTGTAGTATATTCATTCACTGGATAAGTCCTTGTACACACAATTCTCAGATATTATTCGCGGATGTTTATCTTGATTCCCGACGTTTTAAAACCATTGCAGCGTTCATGGTCGCGGGTAGGCTAGGATGTAATTTATCATTTACAAAAGAAAAAAATATCAACACCTTTTCCGAGTAGAATGGTTTATTTTGTTGCCATTGATTACAGAATTTTGAATATATATGTACAGTCGACAGCACATCAAATTACCTACTTTAGTTGCAAACTTAACCTTATTGCAATTGCATAAGATACCGCGGTTTTTACCTTGACGTGCTGTTTTCCGTATAACTGATAATTTTGGTAAATGTTCCGTGTTGGATGATACTCACCATTTTAGAAAAATATAGATACTCTAACTATAAGCATACTATTTAAAGGAATTAATTTGTGAAAAAAAATATACATGTGGTCACGTGATCGTGAATGAATAGCGCTGAACGTGACACTGATGTTGGCGTCATGCATTTTTAGCATAAACAAGATCCATTCAAATTGTATATTTAGATCTTTATTAAATATTGAAAATAATAAAATTTTAAAAGTACAATGTTTTTGTTGATTGGTTTACCACCAACAAAAATGTACACTCGTTTTTAAAATTCGGTCAACGAGTCAATTGTAATGTACTTACATACTTTAAAAAATATATTTATAAAGCTACTCCATAATTCTGTTCTGAAACCGAAGTCGGATGTGATGGGCATCCATTTTTCAGACGGTGCCATATTTATGTACTCTTTTAGTTCGCGAAGCGTCATCTACTTCTATAATACAATATCATTGGCTATATCACAATTCACATGGGAAATCTTCAGAGGTAATGGCTAATGAGATGCAATGGTGTGTGTTAGATTATTATTCAATTTTATGGCAGGCCCTCATTGTCGACAGGGACCAGGAGCTCTATTTTTGAATCACTCGCGCCAAAATGGCGCGTGATATTCATTCATTATTGTCCGATTATTGAATGAAAAACAGTTTAATTCTACACAGGAGTGATGAAAAAAATATTACTCAATATTAAAAGTATTTACGTATATATTTTGCTCGGTTTTCGTTGAAGTTTAGTTGGGTTTAAACGAAAATCACACGCCATATCCAAGCGAGTGATTCAAAAATAGAGCTCCAGGGGCCCTACTTTTATATCACTCGCGTCAGGATGGCGAGTGAAATTTATTTATTTTATTCGAATGTTTGAATGGAAATCGATTCTAGTTTTCACGACAGAGATTCGAAAAAAGAAAGCTTAATTTTGTAAGTACTTATGTCTATATTTTGCGTGTTTTTTGTAATTTTTTAATTAGTTACCGAACAAAAATCACACGCCATATCTATTCAAGCAATTCTAAAGAGGTGCCTAGTAGGCATAGCAGAAACTTAAGAAAAAACGTATTAATCCCTCAAGCGTATGTGAACGAGACACAATAGGTATTCTATTGTTATGCGGTCGCATGCGACCGCTCGGGTGCTGAGGTATTAAATGAGCAAAATATATTTTGCTGTTAAAAACCAACGGCTGTCTGTATTTGGCAGCACAGACCTTAAATATTCACATCATGACTTAGGAATCATAACTACCTTACTAATATTATAAAGCTGAAGAGTTTGTTTGGAATTTGAATTAATATATTTTTGTTTTTATATCATACTTATTTGATAAGGCTTCAGGCTACAAAACATCACGCTGCGACAAGAAGACAGGGAGCTAGTAGTATTATGAAGCTGAAGAGTTTATTTGTTTGTTTATTTGAACGCGCTAACTTACCTCTCTAACAACTAGACTGATTTTTAAAAAAATGCATAGCTTTTATACGGGCAGTGGCAACGGCATCCTGGCCATGATTGCGAGCCGACTCGATTGCGTATACGTGAATCACTGCTGCTCCACTGCGTATGGAGTGAAGCGGCGATGATTCTCGTAAAGTGGCAATTACGAGTCTTATACATGAATTAATCAAGAATATCATTCTTACTAACCATACTTGTAAAAGTTTAATTATTTACAAATTGAGTCCTGGTCACTTGATTATTCAATTTTATTTTCATTCATTTATTATTATTATTATTGTATCTCTCCTGCGGGATATCACGTCCGTAACCGGTCCTTTTGGAAGGCTTACCTGGGGATATAGATCCAACAGGAAGAGGGTTTGAGATACCTTAATGTGTTGAGATATGTACATCTGGCCGGTACTATCTCTGCCTGCACTATTGAGGAGATACAGCCAAACACAGCACCCGCTAGGTGCAAGGACTATTGCATATAAGATGGAGACTATGCCGGGACTATGGTAAGAGAATTGCTGGATCGGTAGCTGGGATATTGATGAGACAACGGGACCGCTGCCATATCAAATGCCTTATCTCGATAATTACGGCAGACGGTGACTCGCCGTTCACTAAATGAGCCACCCATTAAAGGCATACCAGAAGGTAGCAAGGCAGCAACATTGGTGTGGACGGCTCAATGTTGCAGAGAGGTGAGACTGCGGGGTGCAGGTGGCTAGTGACGTAGATTAAAACTAATCCACGTCAAAACCCATCCTGATCAGAGAATCGGGGTCCGAGGTGTCACTACTCACACGCTGACCCTGCAGGTTATTTTTATTATAATTATTATTTATCAAGGAAGGCTACAAAACATCACGCTATGATGGCAGTGCAAAACGTGCGGGCGCAGTCGCGGGGGAATGTAGGTAGTAGTATTTTCTTTTCTTGACTGACATGTATCATAATTTCGGATACTTTGTTATTGCAAGGGAATCGAAACATCTAAAGGCAATCTCAATAATATTCTACGGGCCATATTGGGTCGATAAAATGTTTACATACACAGTAATTCGATACGGAACCCGTAGTGCGCAAGTCGGACTCACACTTGTTTTAACGTCTTTGAGGTACGTTGGCATCTATTTTTTGTCACGCAATGACGTATCCATAAGAGACCACAAATTTCGCAAGGTCGGACTGACAGCACGGTAGCTCAATTGGTAAGAGCGTTTGGCCTGGTCAGCCAAAAGGTTGCTGGTTCAAGTCCCGCCCGTGCGCAAATTTTTGGTTTTTTTATTTCATCTTTATGAATATCAATATATAAGTTTAATAAATACTATAACATTATCAAATAACTTTTAATAATACTGAATTAATATCTAACAAAATTGAAATCTAAAATTGTACTTAAAATCTTAAAAATATCGCTCGGTACTGTCAGGCATTTCAAAAGTGACGTTAGAATAATAATTTAAATCAAAATAATCTTTCCTAGCACCGTGCTTAGCTTTCGCTGAAAAAACTTACCTTTTCAAAAACATTGAAACTAGATAACTTGACGTCTTGTGGCTAAGAATGTTATTATGTTAACAAGGAGGGTTTAGTTAATATAGGTACTTTTTTATAATATACTTTTTATGGTCTTTGTATATAATTAACAAATAACTTGTTAATAACACCACTTTAAATCGAGAACAGATGGACCGATAGTTGTTGTTTTTTTTAGCCCCGAATAGGATAAAAGGTTACCATAAAATGGAACAAGGTCTCAAAAATATTCAACTCACTCTTTACTTTTTTCTTTATTTTCTCTAATAATTACAATGGCTGCTAAATTTCAGCTGTATACCCGGTGAAAGTTTATTCACAGTTATGCGGAGTATTGGCGAGTTTTTTTTCTTTTCATCTGGTTTGCGTTTGGCATTTAAAATTGAAACGTTTCCTTTCGTTTGGTACCTATCGATAATTTACAATTTCTGGTATGACTGCTCTTCATGAACTCTTTTGAATTTAGCTTTAAGAAAAAGTGATGGAAACTTTTATTTATGTGTCGATGCGATGTAATTGTAGTAAATTTAAAGTTAGCCTGTAACATCCAACTGCTAGGCAAAGGCCTTACCTCAACTATGAGTTTGTTTGAGCCATACTCCACCACGCGGGCTCAGTGTGGTTTGGTGGAGGGGTGTTTGCAAGGCAAGCGACTAACCATGCTGTCAGATGTGATCAAGCCTCTGACTCGGCTTAACGACTAATATCAACCGATATTACCTGAGACGAACGGTTTAACGTGCCAACCGAAACACGTAGATGCTTGTGATGTACGTCACTTATATGGTCGGAATGGTCACTCATCCAAACACGACCGCGCCGTAGTTGCTTCACTTCAGTATCACTACCAAAGCGTTGCTACCACTGCGCTACGAACACCTCATTTATGAGAATTAAGATGAAATAAGATGAAATAAGAAACAAAACATTGCGCAGGGGCGGGACAGTTTTTGTTTTCTTATTCATCTTTATGAATATGAAATATGACACTTTGAGTATTTAAAACATTCTAAACCAAAATTTATGAATTTCTGATAATAGTCTCTTAGAAAAAGATTATAGGGATCCTTTATCTTTGTTATGTTCAAACATACGAGTTCATTCAGTGACCAAATTGTTTTGTGATACTAATGTATGGAACAGCTGTTTGTTTTTTTCTCAAATTCACAATAGGGGTATTGTAAACGTTTTCATATCCATCAGTGGAGTCTTCACACAAAATTAGGTCACTGATTAAGATTTAAGCCTGCATTTAATAAATAATAGACTAGAACTTATTATATCAAAATAAGCGAAAAGTAAAATTTACTAAGTCATTAAATGTTGAATCACTAAAATGGTTCAATGATAACATATTACAAAGTCAAAAACTTATACCATAAACTGTTTCGAACAAATACACATTTCAATTTACTCTAATGCACTTTCCAAACAAAAATGAAATGTATAATGAGCAAATATAATTTACGAAACAAATAAAACATCTGAGGTTATTAACCGTCTACGCAAGTAGCACAGATTACGGCGTAGCGTCTACGAGACTACGATAAACGCTACCATGCTACGAAATAAGGGAAGGAACCGATTGTATTTTGATACTACAAATTAGGTGGTTGTCAAAAGCGTTATACAAGTTCAAATCATTTTAAGTGATAATATTTTAACTGTGTATTTGTATACATCATAGAAACAGGACACTAGCATTATTATTTGGAAATTTGAGTTTTTTTTATTTTTATTTTCTCTAACAAAAAAAAATTTTTTTTTTTTAAACAGCACCCTGACGATTTTAAAAGTTATCTATGTCATCGGCTTCACCTCTCTCAATTCAATGCCCAATCGTTATTTTTCTTTAATCTCATACTTCACTTAATAAAAAATAAATTACTGAAAAAAATAATTATCTTAATCCTTAATTTTCTCAAAAACTAGCGTATAAAAACCCAAAGTGTTTTCTACAAAAAATGTTCCATTTATTGTGCTGAATCAGCCCTTTAAATATTATCACTTAAAACGAGGTGACCTTATATATTTTAGAACACTTTATGAGAACAACAAAAAATATTATGTGACATATTTAACGGTATTTTTTTCGGGTTAATAATTTAATAGCAAATGTTTTTAAAGATTTTGATTTTTTGATGCAGAAAGAAAAAGTGCAGTACCTATAGGTAATTTGCCATTTACGCGTATAAAGTCGCAGTAAACTTAAGGTTAATTGAATTCCTAAAATAAAATTTTAATTAGCAACTATGATAATTACTGTTTAAATTCTCTGAAAAATACTCTAAAAATGTATTACAAGATAATAAAATCATTAGTTTTCTAATTTTACCACTCTGTTGAGTTTAAATTCTAGACACTTTTCATAGTATCCACAACATCGAGCTTAAAAATGACTAGCAATTATGTTTATTGTTTGTAGAAATAAGTAAGTTTTTGAGGTTGAATTTTGGCTAGTTTTATACTAGCTATGCTGGTAATCATCAAGTTAATTTATTTATTTAATATTAAAAATAAACAATATTTACAGGCACACCTGGGGGCTGTGTTTTTGTTTTATGCATTATTATTTTTGTATTTCTAAAGGAAATGTAATTTAATTATATTTGTGTGTAAAATAAATATATATTTTTTCTTATTCTTTTATATTCTTAGACGTAGTACGTACAAAATATCGCGCTGGTTATCATCTAATAAATAAGGCATGCTCATAAAACACTTAAATTTAGGATAATCCAAGGACTGAGTAAATATTAGTTTATTGAATAATAACACAAGAACACATTATGCATTTCACTTTTAGCTATTTATTTTCTAAGCTATCTACAAAAAAATTATATGATGGAAAACTACTCAACTTTGTCAAATTTTCTAAACATTTCCAGTGAAAATTAAAACTTCTGTCAAGTATTCTTTGGGCGGCAAAATAATTACTTTATATCAGCTAAAGATTTTGATTTTAAAAAGTGTTTTTTATGAATCCATACAATTTAATGCTAAGGACCCAGTGTACATTTTATTCCTAGGTATAAATATCTTAAGTAAGCTCAAGTGGCAGTGAGCAGGGCACATAACGAGAAGAACTGATGGCCGTTGGAGTAAAAAAGTTTTAGATTGAAGACCCGTCGAACAAAGACGCAGCGTAGGACGTCCACCGAAAGGACAAATAGGCGACCTTGTAAAGATCGCAGGCTCACACTGATTTCACACCGCTCACATCCGGTCGCTGCGGAAAACCGTTAGGAGGCCTATGTTCAGCAGTGAACGTTCTTGGGCTGAAACGATGATGACGATTTAGTTATTGGAATATACAAAAGTAGGTTAGTAGTAATAAATTAAATAATAGTAATGTATTATTCAGTCCGATCCGACAGTGTTGGTCCGAGAGACAATTCAATATATTGTGTAAGTAACCACAATATTTTGATGACAGCAAAAATAACTTTGTGTATTATAGTATTTGTATGAAGCACAAAGTTATATTTGCGGTTGTTGAAACTGTCTTTTTCTCAAAAAACTACCGGTTCTGTCTCGTTCAAATCAGCCAAATTTCAACTGTATCATGCTAATACTCGTAGTTTTAGAGCAAAGTGGCTCTGATATACAGGGTGACTTTATTATCAGTACCGAAATTTTGTGTAAAGACTCCACTGATGAATATGAACAACTTTTACTATGGGGGCAATAGTGAAATCGAGAAAAAAAAATCAGCTGTTCCATACAAAAGTTCAATTGGCGCGCGGTCAAAATGTATGGAACAGCTGTTTTTTTTCCGATTTCACTATTGCCCCCATAGAAAAAGTTGTTCATATTCATCAGTGGAGTCTTTACACAAAACTTCGGTACTGATAACAAAGTCACCCTGTATGGATGTGATAGTCTGTCCGTCTAGACTTGACGAAACTACAAAGGTTCCATTTTTGCCTAGCTACGGAACCCTAAAAATTCGAAAACTGATACCGGTTTATCCTTTCTTCTTTTTTTTCTTTTAAAAACATTTGCACAGTGCAATGAAGTATCTGTCCATTTAAGCTACATGTTTGTTCACTACTAAAGTACGAGAAAAGTAGTAAAGTAACAATTTATGCATTCAAGAGCGGGTTGAGATATGTTTGGTGCAAATCTCGCACTTGGCGTAGACCCAGCCAGGGACAAATGGGTATAGGCCACAGTAAAATGGTGAACAGTAGGGCTGGTCTGGTTGAAACACTTAAATGACACAAAAAAAATAACAGCCTTAAAATCTTCTAAAAAAGCCTAATATAAGTCTTATTTTCGAGGTAATAAATTCATTTAAAGTCGGTGCATTATGTGCGTAGACTTTGATGTACGTAAGCTTGATTTCTAATACTGTAGAAAGGGTCTCTACAGAGGCAAAAAAAGTATTTGAACAATAGCCTACTTTAAGGAAGAAAACAGCCAAAGATACATATTGAGCCCAGCCTGACGACTAAGTATGTTGACAATAAAAAACAGATCAACCCAGGATTAGAGGTCACTTTTTATCACTGAAAAACTAACAGGTCTTAAAACCTATTATAGATTGACTTGCACCGATTGAGAAAGAAAACCGAGTCTATCTTGTGTACGAACAGGCTTATTAAAATAAGATAAGCTTACCGCACCTATGTTTACTGTTTCGCTGTTTGCCTTCCCCGTAAACGGATTCTTGCGCCGTTTTGCAGGTGAAATATTCTCTTGTTTGATGCGACGGGCTGATCTGTTGTAGTTGTTTTGATACAAAAGTGGATGTTTAGTGTCTTATTCTGCCAATTTCTGTTTTAGCTACAGAAAAAAAGTAAGTGACTTATAAAAAATGTATAGATATTATTATTTTAACTTTAGTGCACTGTAATTTGTACAATTGGTGGACTTGATGCTTCTCTATTAGTCAACCGCTGGGGAATAGTTGTCTCTAATCAACTTTTACCCCTTTCATTACAAGCACTGAGCTTAAACCAATATTATT
Organism: Pyrausta purpuralis; assembly: GCA_963924145.1. Taxonomy (NCBI): domain Eukaryota; kingdom Metazoa; phylum Arthropoda; class Insecta; order Lepidoptera; family Crambidae; genus Pyrausta; species Pyrausta purpuralis. The sequence continues at coordinate 22,481,365 of OZ001657.1, forward strand.
GTTAACTGATCAATTAAAAAGCTAGGGGGACTATTATTATTATATAATTTGAATCACTTCAAAACCAAAACGCGCTAAAAGCCTTTCTTGTACAAAAACACTTTATGTTCCTTTAAAATTTGAGGGTTTTCCTCGATCCCAAGCATCATCATATCCAGACTTGGCAACAATGAAATTTACTAGAAAGTATTACCTCAGGGTAATTAAATCAATTTTCAAATCGGTCTATAATTGGCTGTGATATTAGGTGACACAAACACTTGACGACCTCCGTGGTGTAGTGGCTACACACGTTGGATTTACGGCGTCACCGCTACGAGGTCCCGGGTTTGATTCCAGGTCGGGTCAATATAGAAATCAAAAATTTCTTTATTGTTTCGGGTCTGGGTGTTGTGGTACCACCACAGCACCGTTGTGTCTAATTTCCATAACACAAGTGCATTAGCTACTTCTTTGGGATCGGAGCAATAAACAAAACACATTAACACCGACAAATCACAAGTACACTATTGGTAATCTTTTCAATGAATGTCTGGAAGTGATCTACTTCCAGACAATCATTGGGAAAAGGGGACAACATTCATTTAGGATTAATAGCGGTGTGCAAAAGATGTATCAGTCTTTATCATTCGCCTAATATCTATTTTTCATTATCTTTTCATATTATTTCGTTATAGAACATCTAAAAATTATTACCCTATAAGTCACCAAATCTATTTCCGTGGCAAATGCAAACTGAGAGATACCCACATTATTAGGGACCACATCGGAACTAGGGATCGCCACTTTGCAATCTTCCGCACCTTTTTCTGAACAAAATGCACATAAATCATCTTGCTCGTAGTAATAAATAATTTCCGAGCGAGTGAGTGCTCGTAGTAGGCCTTGTAATATACCGACTTCATATCAGTGGAAAAGTGACTTCAGTACATTTTTGGAATCACTAACTCTTTTATGTTTTAGGATCTCTGACTTTGTCTAACGAATATTTTATCGACGACTACCAAAATCACATGTACTTTTGTAATAAACTTAGTAACGGAAAATGATCTAGGGGATAAGGTATCCCCTATACAGGGTATTGTTTTGGTCAGCGACGAGGGAATCAGGGGTAGCTATACAAACGATACTGATGCAAAAAATATATTAAAATATATTTTTTTAAACGGAAGAAACCCACAAAATACATTTATTAATGCCATATAGCGATCGATTCAAAACAACCAACACCTGGTAGCATCTTCGTAGCTTACTAAGTACCTACGGCGAGGTATCTTGTAGCTACGCGCGAGGGTGCGAGTTTACCCATTCGTTTTGTCATTGTTTAAATGTTGTGATATATTTTTATTGTATAAAACGCCTATAGTTGAAAGAAAATATTTTTTGGAACAAGTAAATATATCTCATATTACCATCCCTGAGTTGGATGTCACTGACCAAAACAACACCCTGTAGAACTACGCATGATGATGACGAGATACTTAGGGTTGTAACAAAACTCACTATGGAAAATATTATTTCAAGTGCTATTTAAATAAATCGTGTTGGATAAAAGCAGAGTATCATTGCAAAATTATTTTGTCCAACATCATCTTCTTTTATTTTTTGCATAATATCAACTTTAACGTATATGTAACCATAATATTGGAACAGCCGCGTGATTACAATCTTAAGGTTTTAAATTCGTTAGATTGTAATGTGTCAATTTATTGTAGGTTTAGTATTTATGCCTTACTTACATTTCAACCTTAAACGAAGAATAAACGGGGTGAGCGAAACGAATTCCTACCCTGGCCCATCACTTTGCCCAGTGTTTCTTCATTTCAGTTTATAACGTATGGAGTTCAGTACAGTTCACAATAAATCGTCAGATAACAATATAACGGATTTCAAAATAATAGATTGTAATCACCCGGTCTTACAATAAAAAGATGATATATATAAAACAATAACTCTTGAAACGATGGTTGAAAACGCAGTTAGGTATGTCGATTGATTAAAATCGGGTATGATGGACGTTCATAACTCAGAATTGACACTTTACAATAGCTTTTTCTTATTTGAATATCGAATACTTGAACGAGTGTGACAGAAAGCAACAACAGCATACTGCATAAAGGATCATTCACACTACAACGTGCCGGGGCCGCACTCCTCGGCTGGACAACTCGTGCCTATGCATCAGAGTGAGAAGCCTCAGATTGCATCAAATTGAGACTGCTCGAATGGATACGTAACTTTATGTTTTTGCGAACAGGTGGGACTATCGGATGCTAAAGTTGTTTACGCTTAGTATTGGACAGTTCTCCTGTTCAACTTTCAATAATATGTATTCGTCGGTGTGTCGTTTATCAGCGCTGGCCTGAGTATTTGTGATTGAACCTCTTCAGAGTCTATGACGCAACTTCGAACGCGAGTGTGCTCAAGAAGACATAAGCGGTCGGAATTACAGAATGAAAATCTGGATGTAGGCCGTAGTCTGAGATTTGGGTGCGCTACGCGATCGACGGAGTGTCGTTATTAGTTTAGTCGTTTAAATTATGATACTATCCTTATTATAACAAATAACTAATTGACAACCTGAGGCTTGCTAATTTTATTCGTCCGACAATCTACGCCTTACAGATCGCTCAGCCATACATTCCCTGACAGTAAAACCCCGAATATCTGATAAAGGCGCCAAGGCGCCATCCCGGTAGAAAGAGTCGTAATATTTGATTTGTTATACTAACTTCAAATATATATTTTTTTACTAAAAATATTCTAGGTCTGTATTCTGTTCTGTGTCTGATACGTGAAATATAAACCTTTGCAATACATTCTTTCTTCTCAACATAGTACTTGTTTGAGTCTTAAAATCCTGCAAGAAGGAATGAGGTTTCTCCAGAACAGTCGCAGGTACAATCATTGTTAGAATATTTGGCCTTGCCAAAATTCTACAGTTACTTTACTTCATGATATGTTTGTAATATGCTTAAAACCTCAGCAATGCAAAATATATTTCAATTTCAGACGAGAGAGACGTGTCCTTCAGACCGTATAGAATGGGCTAAGGTAGTAAAACTCTTCTCTAGTACTTACTCACACTACGGTAAACACAAAATATAAAATGAATATAAAGTCATAACTTTCAAGATGTCTAAGTAGTAGCAGTGATTTAAAAATATCTGAAAATAAGATGTGCAGCTAAATAATTTTGGACTCTCCCTCCTATACGTTATGTACAAAGAACTTCAAATGTGCAATGTGTTGCAATTTTTTAGGCGAGACAACGTCTTTTACGTCCTTATAGTTTAAGGTTTAATCCATTGCATTAGACTTTTTTTGCATTGTGATCTTATCTTAGTGTATATATTTAGATTTTTACTAGCGTGGTTATATAGATAAGATGAACGAATTGTATATTGGTGTCTAGAAAAATCTGTTTTGTATATATTCATTTTATAATAGTTCCTTCTTTTGGATAGAATTGCAGTATTATATTTATGTTTCTCCAAAATAGTATGTAAAATGTAATGTAGTAGCCGAACGGTCAGTTCATTCGCCAATGAGTAAAGAAAATTTATTGGGAATCTAAGTTTTTAAAGAACATGACTTTCAGGAGAATTCTTTGAGTACGTTCTGCCTCTAGAAAATTTGTTTTTGACGCACCTCCCCCCCCCATATTGAAATAAAATAAATTATGATTTATTGAGCTAAGGCGATATGTACCTTTCTAAATTTTGTAATTAGTCTCACTTATACTTTACGTGATTTTAACATACACATATGAGACTCTGACTAATGACACATTTAAGATTTTCGAACTTAAACCACTTATAATATTGACGCGAGTGATTCAAAAATAGAGTTCCAGTTATCAACGGACAAAAGTTACACGTTCGTGTTTTAGCATCTCATATTCACCTGTACAATTCAAAACTTTTATATTCAGCAACAGACGATTGTCAAGTTAACAACCAGAGTAAACGAGGTACGAAACATTTTGTCATCTCGTTATTTGTTAGCTCAAAAACTCCTAACTATGTACGTAAATTTTGAAACGAAAGCTTTGTTAATGTGAGTACTTAAAATATTACATCAAGAGAAATTTCGCGAAGTTGAGTTGTATTCTTCGTATGTCTTAATGTTAAATGCTGTAAGTTGTGAATAATATTTAGAATAGAATGATGAAGTTTGAAATTATATTCGAATCAAATGGAACCCTTTTTGAACCATTGTGAAATGTATTAACATATTACATTTTTGAAAGCTTATGACCCTAAGCATTATCCTCAAAAATATGGCTTACTTTTTTTCTTAGGTTTCTTTGTGACCAAAGAAAAGTTCTTTTTACAACACAAGCAAAAAAGATAACCTATCGTTAAGCCTACTACTACTAGCAGCTAGTCGAAATTAAGAACAACTTCATTGAATAACCTGCAAGCTGGTTTTTAGTTGTTAGAAATAATTGAGACCAAAGTAAATTATTTATATATTAATTATATTATATTTAATTATTTATATTTATCTGCCTCGGTGACGCAGCGGTTAGAGGGTAGCACTTTAAAGCAACGGCTGCGCCAGAGGTCCCGGGTTTGATCCCCGGGTCGAGCTACAAGTTTTTCTGTTCAGAAATTCACAAGGTTGCCCGGAGTTTGGATGTTGGCGGTGTTTCACCCCCGTGCCTCGGAAAGCACGTAAAGCCGCTGGTCCTGCGCCTGAACTCTCTCTGATCGTGTCAGATTGCTGTCCCATCGGGCTATGAGAGTGAAAGGAGTAGAGAGTGCACCTGTGTTTGCGCACACACTTAAGCACTATAATATGTCCCGCGCACTCGGTTAGTCGTTGTGACTGGCCACTGTAGTCGAAATCGGGTAGAGGACTACTATTTATATTGCTGACAGCTATTTTATTTATGTTAATCCCATAAATTAAAAAATATGACTAATCATGAAGTAAACGGCCACCCAAATGTTTAAAACCAATCCAAAAGCAAATGGTTACAGTTTGCCAAATTGTAAAGAATCCTCGCAAAAATACTTTATGCTTTATCAAGCTGTTATTATCCAAATCGGATGATATACACAAGAGCGTGGCAGCCAGCCAAACCCGGCTCTTAACCAAATCACAAGCAAAAAGCGATGAATCATCGCACAATATGACACCGAAAAGTTACATCACATATATTTTATGTAACACTCGAACCACAGCTGGAATGGGTCTAGAAAACTCTCTATCATTTCATTTATTATTAACTTTTGGAAGTAAGTTCAAAATCGTCGACCACTTTTGACAAAGAAACGCAATAAAGTTACATTCAAAATAGTATTTATAGGGCTCCGTAGCCGAATGGCAAATAACTTAACCCTTATAGTTTCGTAAAGTCTGTTCGTATGTTATAGTCACTTTATTCTGAAACTATAAGCATAACACAGTCGAAATTTGGTAGGTAGATGTAATTTGTTAACCAATTTACGACTCTTATACAAAAAATACAATTTTAAAAGAAATACGTCATGTAGATTACAAATAGTTTCAACGAAAATTGGTTTAAACAAGATCTAGCACATTTTTAACAACCGCAAACATAACTTTGTTCTTGTTACAAACATAATGAAAACAAACATAATCAAAGTTATGTTTGCTGCAAGGTTTGCTGCTATCAAAACATTGTGGTATTTTGGCTAAATGGAAGTAAGTGGATCCCTAATTCAGTCAAAGTTGTCACGGAAATCCCACTCCACGAGTCCGACTCACACTTGGCTGTTTTTTTTTGTGTCAAAATGTTTATAAGAGTAACTTAGTAGTAGAAAATTTACATCGATAAAAAGGAAAGGAAATGAAACAAAGCTGAAAGCAGATGGAATTTACTCCATAAGTATTACATGGAATTATATGGACGCACATATACAATATTTAGTTACAGTGAAAACTTTGACAGAAGGGCAACGCCTAAACTCTTATAGCTTGGTTCTTTTTAGACTTAATAGTACGTAATCTAACTGAAAAACTTTAAAAAAATACGCAACAACGTATGGATACATACTAATTTAGGATTCACATTAGTAGTAGTACTAGTCTCCCAAGCCGATTCCGACTACGGTGGCCAGTTACAAGGACTGACCGACTGCGCGGGACATATTATAGTGCACAATTGTTTGCGCAAACACAGGTGCATTCTCTATTCCTCTTACTCTCATAGCCCGATGGGACAGCAATCTGTCACAACCGTGGCTTTAAATTGCGACCTTCCAACCGATGCGCCACCGAGGCAATTAAACATTACAGACCATTAGTCGGAGTAGAACCATATTTTTCTATATGCGTTATACAAAAGCGTCGATTCAATCAGTATTCGTCATGAAAACGGTCCCTGCTCATCACACGAAAAAGAAAACTCCAACGTCTGTATCAAATCGAAATAAACCGACAAATAGTATCATAAATCACTTAACAAACAATATTCATGGAAAAAAAACGGACAGTCCCCGCGCGCTTCACATACGGAAAACTATTCTAAAACCAGTCATACATTTATTCATGAATTGTCTCGATTGCTACTATTGTCATACACATCTGCCAACTTACAGAAACAAGAGTATTGGATCTTATCTTTTTCATAATACGAATCGGATTGGAATATTTCGAGTTTAGTTTAGATTGGCAATTTATAAGCGAGTTTCTTACCGATTTGCAGTTAAAGAAATTCGTATTTCGAATAGCGGAAAGGCCAATATCGTTTGTTATAAAGCTGGGAGTAATTTGGTAAGTTATGAAGTAGTCGTTATAAGTTCTTTTAGGGGATTTCGGGGTGTGCCCAGCGAACTATAGTTTGATAGCGGGATGTGTCCATAGCACCTTTACGGCTTTTTAAACATATCGAACGGCCATGGCTTTTTATTACTTCTCTGAAGCGTCTTTGTGTTATTAGTTGGTCAAGAAAGCTTTTGTTACTCCTTAGCCAAAAATAAATGGTATTTTATCAAACAGTATAAACGGTATTTTACTTTGCGTCTTTGCTCTTCAAACGATTAATTTGCCACAGCTTCCTTAGAATAAGTTTTAAGATGGAATTTTTAATTTGATTAGCTTTTCATCATCCTAATGATTCTTATATTTTAAACATCAGGAGTAAGTGATAACCAATTTTTATTTAATTTAATAAAAAAGTTTTATTTAATTAAAGCATTATCTGTGTGTTGTAAGAAGGTTTCTACTTTGTTTAAAAAAAGACCATTCTATTTTTGACGATGAGACTATTGAAATATTGATGCCAAGTGGGAAAAAGCTAGTATATTTATACAGTCGAGAGTATCCTCAGTTTTATGTTTTCTTTGTAAACTCACGTTCAAAGCTTTGATTCCATTGTAAGTTGGTACTTACACGGTCACATTTTAAATCAAAATAAATACGAGTGACTTAGGTCTACTGCGTAGTGATGCATTTAAGCAACATAACTTCAGTTTAAAATTATCGATAAGTCATTCACTGTGGTCGATTTATGCAAATAAGCCGCTTGCAAGTAAAGTGGCACAGCAGCATTAAGCGTATCAGATTGTATAGCTGCACACTTATAAATGTGCCGTTGCCGGCAACATCCATCAAAAGCTATTAAAATACAAAGAAATATTTAATCCATACAGCTTAAACAGCCGGCAAATTTGGCAATATTAGGAAACATTAAAAAGTTTATCATCTAGCATTAAAATATCAATCATAAATATTCACATTTAAATCAAAGAATGATAAAAATTTCAATGTTTTCATAAATTGCTTAAGTTGCCGGCAATATAAGCGTTGTTGCATACTTTCACGGGAATATTGCTGGCAAAAATCCCATGCGACTAATCTATATGCACACTAGGTACACAACACACTGCTGCTTACAATAAGTAAACACTTATATCAAAGTATCCATAAACTGTCATTGATGATCGAAACATAAACGTTCAAGTTCAAATAAAGCAAAAAGCTCGGCAGACCGATTCGCAACTCTTCCCAACATCAATACAAGCCATACTGCAAATCAAAAGTATAAAACGTTTAAAATCGATGCAAACTTATCGTTTTTCAACTGCACTACTTTACCAGCGCCTTGAGTTGGGAGCAAATAACAGCGCCATCTGTCTCTATTTATAGTGAAAGGGGTTTGGTCACTGGACTTTTATGTAGAGATTTTGGACTCCATTTTCGGTTCGGAAAGGTTGTTTATTTTTAAGAATAGAAGTGTTGGGGACTTCTTTATAATGGGTGCGTTATTGAAATCTTAAAAATCATTGTAATTTCCTATTTATGCGTGTGGAAACCCAACTACACTGAAACATTAACTGATAATTGAAAACTATAGTGTTCAATTGATTTTTGGTGCGAATAAATATTTTAGGCTCCGAAGGACCTGAGAATGTTTTTACAGAGAGAAAACCCCTAAAAGGGAGATTAATGATACAACTAAAACTCCAAAATTTATAATCGTCAAGTTATAAGAGCCCCATTATGAGTCTGAATTGTTTATAATTGAGAAATATGCCTAACAGGATTTTTACTGCTAACTAAAGAATAAGATAAATCTTTATCTTTAGATCCCACTGGTTGCATCCGACCACGGTGGTCAATCTCAACTGAGATTAGCCATCAGGGCGGAACAATAAATAAATGAATAAATATTGGACACCAATCGCAGACATTGCTCTGATCCCGAAGAAAGTAGCTAATGCACTTGTGTTATGGAAGTCAGACAACGGTTGTACCACAACACCCAGAGCCGAGACAATATAGAACATTTTGATTTCTATATTGACCCGACCGGAATTCGAACCCGGATCCTCAGAGCGGCAACGCCTTGAAACCCAGCGTGCTAAGCCACTACACCACGGAGGTCGTCAGACATTAACATAACATTGTATCTAGTATTCAAGTGTGTGCACATAACACAAGGGTACTCTCTGTTCTTTGAATCTCATAATTTGGTGAGCCGTCAGATCCGACATGGTCGGTGAGGGATCAGGCGCAGGACCGGACCGGGCCTGGATTCGAACCCAGGACCTCTTATGTTGCAATCATTGTTACGAACCACTAAAACAATAAGGCAGTCCTTCTATTACTCGTATACATAAACCTTAACCCAGAAATAGTAGTCTAAAGTCATAGTAGGTAAGCTTTAAAATTCTGTTTTTTCGTCAGGAATTGCCTTACACATACCATGCCAGCGGCAGGGCCACCAGTAGATTATGTGGGGCTCTCCCACCCAGATAGGGTGGGTAAGCTCACTTAAACCTGACAGTGTCGACCGGTGCCATTAGTGAAGAGAGAGCCAAGAGCTATCACTCTAGGCATTTGCACTGGGCATTTTTCTGCCCTCTGGCTGTAACTCGCTTTGCAGCGAGCTCCACCTGACTTCAGGGGTGGGGGGATTAGCTTATAAATTTAAATCCAACTTCATACAATACCCACCTTTTTTATTTTATATAAGTTACATTCATGTTTGTAACATTACCAGCGCAAGTTTTGCAACCTACAAAAATAGTTCGCAGAATGTTATTAAGCTACTTCCGAAAGATCCGGGTCATCCGGTCTACTTTATTGGGCAAACCGGATGAAATGTTCGTGTGACGTTCCATCGAATTAGTTCGACTGTGAAGGTCTGAGAATACACAAGCCGTGTTTCCTTCGCAAAAAAATTCGAGTGGTAAATTTTTTTACGAGTGTGAAATATTTTCGATCATGCGAGAATCGACCTCCAGAAAGAAAGTATCTTAAGATAAGTATATTTGTAACTCGTATAATAGTATTTTATCCGACGACTTATTTTATAATGGCATTTTTAGGGTTCCGTATCTGAATGGCAAAAAACAGAACCATCATAGTTTCGTCAATTCTGTCTGTCTGTCTGTCCGTCCGTGTGTCACCACTTTATTCTGAATTAAGATTAGCATTACGTAGATGAAACGTGGTAGACTTCCATACGAAAAAAAAAGCTTTGCTCCCCCATATATGTATATTATAATGCATGGAACTAAAACAAAATAATTATTTTTGCTCAATTTTTGGCATGTGTCTATAGATCTCCTAAAATGACATCGAGGTTTTTAAAACCATTTTATTTAAAAGTCAAACGTTTGTAAAATAAACGCTTCCAAAGTGGTGAATTGGGCATCCCCCTCCCTCTAATTTTCAAACTAAGCTAGTGTTTTCTTTTTTTACTTCACAATATAGATCTGTATAAATACTTTCAAAGAAAACAAATTTAAGGGAGATGAAACTAGTAATTTTTGAAGTATAGCACATTTTCAACAATATTGTGGTATTTAGGCTAAGTGGAAGCAAGTGGATCCCTAAATTAGTTTAAGTTGGCAAAGAACTCTTAGTGCGCGAGTCAGACTCGCACTTAGCCGGTTTTTAGTCCAACGAACAAAGTAATAATTATAACTTGTGAAACATTCAACTGTTAAAGTAAATGTTTGTTCAGTATTGGGACTATTATCCTAAATTAATATACTGGAATAATACAAAATAATAATCTGTAATCTCAGATTCAGTACCGCTAAGCTCATAAATTTACGTTGTAACGTTTATTAATTGATCTTGAGTCAATTAATGATGAAGAAAGGTTGTTTGATTGACAGATTAGCGTTCTAATTAACTTATAAAAGAGGGTCATGATTTTTTATATATTAACTTGAAAGAAAGGAAAGAGTTTGGGTGGCAAAATGCTTTTGTGAATACCTATTGTTATTTCCTAAATTTGTTACATAAGAACTACCAATACCATACATGGTTGATGTACAAGAGTGCAGGGCCACTATTTTTAAAACACACGCGTCAGAATATTGATACTAATTGATGAAGTATGTCCGATATGAAATGAAAATTAGTTTTATTTCACAACCGAGTGGCGGGGCTCAAACCAGCAACTTCTTGGCAAACTGGGCCAAACACTCTAGCTACCGTGCTGTCAGTCCGACTGTGCGAAATTTTTAGTCTCTTATGGACACGTCATTACGCGTGACGATAGAGCCATCGACCCGTCTGTTTATGCAACAGGGGGCCAAGTAGTCATTCATTATAGAATAAATTCAACTTGGAAAGTGATAACGTTTCGCTATCCAAATGGTTTTGAGAATGTTTTGAAAATTACAGTGTCATATTTTATATTTTTTAAGATTTTTCTTAACTGCTCTCTCTGTTCTTTCACTATCATTGATACGATGAGACGGAATGACCAATGACAGATAGGGCGCAAGACCAACGGTTTAATGTGCTTTCCGAAACAAGAGGGTGTTATCACCACCAACTTCCTGCCTCCAAGCTGTTTCCGAGTCTTTTAAAAACATAAAAACTCAAAAACTAATTTCGGCCATAACCGGGATTCGAACCCGGGACCTGTTGGGTAGTGACCAATGAATTCACCGCGACACCGACAATTTCCCAGATGAGTGTATGATAAAGATAGACAAAGGGTTCCCTTTGTCTGTGCAATGCGTGCTTGCGTTGAATATTATGTGCATTTTTCGGAATAAAAATTCATACAATTCATGAGCAGAAGGCTGAATTTGGCTCAACGTATGACGACGAGGGCAAGTGATAATAAGACTAGAAATACGAATTGGCTACTTAGCGCGAGAAATGAGACGAATATTACGGAAACGCTCGGCAAGAAAAGTAATGGGAAGTTTATTATTAGCAAATTCTCTATATTTTTTTCTTGTTGAAGGCTGTCTCTTGACCTCTGGTAATTTGTTGATGTTTTTCGAAAGATAAGTTGTATGAAACGTAAATGGCAAATTGAAAAAAAAAAAAGTATTATAGTAAATAACTGAAACTTTTATTAATACAAAATGTTTCTCTTATATGTTAGGTACACGATGATTCCCGATCCTAGTCAGCCTCATACATTTAATTACCTCTGTAATAGTATACTTATGGACTAAACCGCATACTCATTGAGTGACTTATGTAACCCCAGTAATCAGTCTCCGTATAACAAATGTTTCCCACAGTATTTCTACAGTAGTTCAGGGCCATGATTTTTTTTTATATTTTCATTTAATGATTTTTAGTTTCATAAAATAAGAAACCAAAAATTTGCGCACGGGCGGGACTTGAACCAGCAACCTTTTGGCTGACCGGGCCAAACGCTCTTACCAATTGAGCTACCGTGCTGTCTCTTACCATGTGGTCTCTTATGAATACGTCGATGCGTGACGCTTAGCGCCATCTAGCCGTCTGTTTATGAAACAGATGGCCCATGCCATTATTCTTTACAGAATAAATTCAAGTTGGAAATTGATGACGCTTTGCTATAAAATGGTTTTTAGAATGTATCTAACACTCACAGTGTCATATTTTATATTCATAAAGATGAAATAACGAACTAAAACTTTGCGCACGGGCGGGACTTGAACCAGCAACCTTTTGGCTGACCGGGCCAAACGCTCTTACCAATTGAGCTACCGTGCTGTCAGTCCAACCCGGTCAAATGTGTGGTCTTTTATGAATACGTCGTTGCGAGACACTTAGTGCCATCTGAAGTGCTGTTGAAGTGCTGTCCATCCTTAACGCTCATCCGGACAAATTCAAGAGTTCAGGAATTGCCGCGTACATCCGCGCCATGTGCCGGGTTAAATGGTTCGCAGCTCTCGCCGTGTTCCTAACCAAGAATAATAAGAAACGTGAGTAGTTTTTTTCTCTTTGACCCCTTTCACACTGTGACTTTTAGCATCGATGCTAAAAGCACAGAATAAATAATAGTAGTACTAGTCCCCCTAGCCGATTTCGACTACGGTGGCCAGTCACAACGACTAACCGTCTGCGCGGGACATATTATAATGCACAAGTGTGTGCGCAAACACAGGTGCACTCTATATCCCTTTCACTCTCATAGCCCGATGGGATAGCTATCTGACACGACCGGAGAGAGATCAGGCGCAGAAATAAACTCCGGGCTACCCTAAGAATTTTTGAACAAAAAACTCTGGTATGTATTTTTGGCCCGACCCGGGGATTGAACCCGGTACCTCTGGCGCAGCCGTCGCTTTAAAGTGCGACTCTCTTACCGCTGCGCCACCGAGGCAGTTATATAATAGTAATACATACAGAGTGGACACTCACCTCCCCTCCTCAGTCCTACTTACCTCACCCCCGGATGGACTGGTATGCGCCATGTTTGTTTGTTTTAACAGTTGACGTATGAGATACGGTCATGGCACCGGCGGTCATTAATTAGATTTTTGTTATTTTCATGACTTTTCGATCAATATAATGGTGTGCAGTGAAAGATAAGGTTTGTCGTTGTGTATGTTGTAAATCGAAAGTCGTGATTATACTGTATTACCTAGAGATTAGTGTGTGGCGTCTTCGTTCGAATTCGATGACAGATTCGGAGACAGAACCTGTCTCCGACACATCTTATACCTAGTCTTACCATAAATATTGTCACAAAGAAAACATACTTTTTTTAAATGCAAATAATATTTATTACTTTTACAGTATGTTAGTTTTATACATAAATATAAAACAATTTAAAATATAAAAAGCTTATTCGAAGTGGTCTCCATTGGCTGCAATACAGTCCTTTAAACGTTGAGGCCAGTTATCAATAGAAGCACGCACTCTTTCCATGGGAAAATTCTTCACTGCAAATCGTATGGATTGTTTTAGGGACTCCAAATTATCATGGCGTTTAGAGCAAGCCGTACTTTCTAAAATTGACAATAAATCATAATCCAGCGGATTAAGATTGGAACTAGACGACGGCCAGTCTTTCTTCAGTCCAGTTCCAGTTTAGCTTGTCCAGTTCAGCTCTGATGAAGTCCGAAACGCTTCTAACCAAGACTGCGTGGACCAAGCTTTATGACCCGGCGCCGAGTCTTGTTGAAAAGACCATGCTTGGTTATTGAGCATAGTTTGTTAAGGGGCTTAACTACCTTCTCAAGAATGGTATCTTGATACACTTGTGCCGATGTTTTGATACCTTTTTCATAAAAATATGGCTCAGTCACTCCTTTATAGCTAACACCCCACCAAACCATCACTGAAGTCAGGTAATGCCCACGTTGCACTCTGCCGACTAATTAGGAAGCTTCTTTAGAGGTTTGAGCATAACTACGATCATTTATTTGTTAAAATGATGCTAAATTGTAAAAGTTTTCTCATCCGTAAACAACATTTTTCTGTGACCTCCCTTTGCGTACCGCTTCAGTAGTTTTTTCGATTTTACCACGAAATATATAAATTCGTAAGGAGGTAGTTTAGGACCAGAAGTAGGACATAGGATACTTTATATCCCGTTCGACGAGGCCAGAGTTGGGGTGGGAGAGGACCGGGGCTGAGTCATGGGATGGTAACTTAGAACTCGGAGAAGAATATAGGATACTTTTTATCCCGTTCGCTGGGGCTAAGGCTGGGTCGGGACGGGGTCGAGGTCCTAAGTCCAAGGCTTTACAACCAAATTTATAAGTTACTACATTTTTACAAGATGAACTATCATGAGTGTAAATCAAATCTTAATCGATGGCTACATACACTTAGCTACGATGATATTGAAAACCATATTAATCTCACTTAGTATTTTAGCTTTTAACGAAAATTAGTTTGGACGGGATCGAACTAGTAGTTTTCGAGATATAGTACATTTTCGTCAACCGCAAACATAACTTTGTTTTTCATACAAACACTATGAAAAACAAAGTTATGTATGCTGTCAACAAAATATTGTGTTATTTTCGCTTAGTGAAAGTAAGTGGATCCCTAATTCAGTTAAAGTTGGCACGGAACCCTCAGTGGGCGAGTCCGACTTGCACTTAGCCGGTTTTTTGAATTTGACAGTGTTAGTTCTGATTTATGCCGTTGGTCAAATGGTACATGTCGCACTACTGTTTTTAATGATTATACTATTTTTGACCTGAAAAAAAAAATTAATAAAACACGATTTCTGTATTGGATAATCTGATATTGCCCTACATTCAGTTTGTGAATAAAATAGAAAAGAAAGCAAAATTCCATTGCCTATTTTAGAAAAAAAAAACTGAATTGATATCACCAATCAGCAATATCAGTCAGTGTCATCTTTTCATATTTGCTTTGATATTTGCGTCATAACTTTTTTACTGATACAATATTTTTTTCATACCCTTTACCTTCCTTTTGAATTTCACAACTAATACTTATTCCATTTCTACGAGATACTAAGTATTTAAGGTTGAATAATTTCCATGAAGAAGAATTCACACATATTAAAATCTCCAGATTTTCTTTCAAGAAACTCAATGAGAGTGCTTAGCAAGTTATTCTTTATACGAGTAAATAGTGCCTTTCTTCTATGCCTCTGATAAATGGGAACTTCCAACAAACACGAAACATAAGTCATCCAAAAGGTACAAAATACCAAAATTTAGAAGAAATTTAGGAGTTTACTGGTGCGCCATGCTTTTCCTGATTTTCTTTTCTAGTTACACGCTGGAAAGTTTTGCAGCAGTATGCTATAAGGAAGAAGCGGGAAAGTATGATTGGTTTGCGGTAATAACGCAGCTTTTCTACCCACATGAATAATTTTATAAAGGGCAGCTGAAATACTATATTTAGTGGAGTTATTAAACATTTTGTAATATGATTTTATAAAAGCGAGTAATAAACGTTGACATAAGTGTATTGAAGTGTATTTTTTTACATCGCATTTTTTTACAATATTTGTGCAATGGTTTTAACACAATTACTGTCCATGCATTACATGTAATGCACTGACGAGTTTTCTCGGTACGTCAGTGCTTATCATATAATACACTTATCACAAATAATAAAAGTGAAGTTTATATGTCTGGGCATTGCATATAATAATGCTCAACTGTTTTCACATTGCCTTGGGACAGTCAAAATGCTAAGAATCCACATACAGTAAATTATATTATACTAAAAATCTTAATTGGAAAGTCTACAATTAAGGTCTATCTTGTACAAATACGCTTATCTCGTTCATTTCGTATCGAGGTCTCCGCCGCTTAACCACTTTTCAACGAAATTCGCTTGCACAATCAACACAAAAATTACCGTCGCTTCAATCAAATAATGACGCAAGGTGCAAAGGACAGAGACCTCAACAAATAATATTTTAGGGCCATTATTATATTCTATCCATGACAAAGTCAATGTATTGTTTTATTAATCTTTGCTGCATATTACAAGACAATGGCCAACGCAATCGGGACAAATCAAAACGTAAGAACACGAGAGATATTCTTTCGTTAATTGATTTTCTCAAGAGTCATTATGTGAGGTAGGCGTTATTGCGAATGGCAGATTCATTATCAAAGATGGATAGGGAGGGGATGGTATTGATTATTCGATCAAATCTTGGTGATTTGATTGGTTTAGTGAGAGGGCACTAAAAAAAGGGAAATTTTATATCCACACTTTATATCCTAGCATACCCAGGGAGCTGTTATCGCTCATGGAATCAATGGAAATGAAAGTAGTATTCTTCTATAATTTGTATTAAATCACCACAAACAAAAGGTTTTTTCTCGTTTGCCGCGTCTTCCACGTATGAAGTTCCAAGCGGCCCCGCATGCGTCAGGCATCTCTGCTGACTACGCAATTGCACTTTGCACGCTTCTGACTACCAGCCAACGGTCGCGGGTTCGAATCTTCAAAGGGGCAATTGCTATGTGATGAGCGCGAACATTTGTACCTAAGTCATGGATGTATATTATGTATTTAAGTATTTTTGGGAGACGCCCCCGTCATAATCGTTGTCTGGTATTCGTAGGATAAGGACCAAAATTCCTCACTTCGAAACCAGAAACAATTGTGTGTTGTTGGCGTATATTTATTATCACTTAGATACCTTAAGTACTAATGTTTTTTTACGATGAAGTTTAGTAGAAATACAATAACTCCTCTCATAATTTACAACGTAACAACAAAATATAGATACTAATGATAACGTCCCAAACCCAGCACTATTATTGCTTACGAGCAGAGAGAAAATAATAATCTTTTACAGTCACAGGTAAAAATCAACGGCCTGTTTCGTTCTTGTTTATTTTGTTGTTGTATTCGTCAATTAGCTACTATTTAAGTGAGTATGATGAACTGTTTTCCTAATTAAAAAAAATGTACTCAGTAACTATTTTTGCAGAATTTGTCAGTTTAGTTTTCATTATTTGAGTGCCGACTTAAATATTACTACAAACGACTATTTATTTCCAGACTAGAGTATTTCACCCTGTGGATTAGTTCTGTAACTTATATATTATTTATCAATCGGTAACGAAATTAAACAATTCCGATCGTACCTACCTTGTACAATAACGTAACTTAGAACCTGCCGCAAAGGCCTGAAGGTTTACTTTGAAATTTGCCGTACCGTAGATCAAGCGCAGTACTGGCAGTCACACCACTGTGGTTTCCTGTCTCCAATCTGATTTTTAGTAATATCGAGACGGAAAAACCCAGAAAATCACCTATCTAAAACACGTTTCGGGCTTCGAATCAGGGTCCTATTGCAAAAACAACTCTTGTAAATCTTGTTTTTTTTTCTCACTATCATAATGTATAGTGAGAATGTAGACACTACCTATGTCTATGTAGTGAAAAATATAAAGGGTATTTTTTCTGCCATCATTTAATGTAATGTTTGTTTGACCATTTTTACTGTGTGACTAGAATAATGACGCTTTGGCCGACTGTAATTCAGTATGTTTACTGTTAAATAAATGAAATTGAAGGGTGAAAATACAGAGTTTCCTTAAAACACATAGTCACTAAACTAGAATCTCTGCCCTTAATTGCTTTCAGTCCCTTCGGACGCTTAAAGTCACAACCTTATTATCCATCCAACGTATGTTTTCGTGGAAGTTATCCAAATATATTTTCCTACTACTGATCGGATCAACACAAGCAAACAAGCAAATAGGTCTCAGCAAGCACAATTATCCTTTATTTCTGTCAATCACATTGATGTTGAGGGCAATTATGTCGTTGTGTTGGCCAGAGCCAGAAAATATAGATTTTATTTTATTGTAAACAAATTAAAAGCGTGCTGTTCAAACAAATACCTTCAAAATACACATGTCAATAATATTTATCATTATAACACAACAACTGTTGACAAATAGTCGTTTGTCTAGTAAAGGAAAAGCCTCAAAATTCCGTCCTCACCAAGTTATACGGCTACCATGAAAAATGGGAAAAATTCAAATACGTACCGAAAGATGCATACGCAACTTTAACGTCTATAAATTTTCTTCTACGGCTGTTCTCTTTGACGACTCTCAGCCGCGAAAATAGGAAGTTGAAAATATCCTACTCATGGCCAACAAGGGCATTTATAATAGCAACAATTGTCATCACTATGGCACTGGTGTCCGTTGGCAAAGTCCTGAAATACTTAAATTACGCCAGCGATCATAAATTCAAAGCATCAAATTCACGGATGCTTTGCAGATCATCTACATAATTCAGTTTATTCATTATTGTGTTGACTTGAAATACGTTTTCGAATTCGGGGGATACACTAGCTTGAAATATTTCAAGCTGTATGAGCAAATTGATGAGATCCTTGGAATGACTTACAACAGCATTGTCTATCCATAAAGATGAAATAAGAAACCAAAAACTTGCGCACGGGCGGGACCCGAACCAGCAACCCTTTGGCAAACCGGGCCAAACGCCCCTACCAACTGAGCCACCGTGCCGCTAGTCCGACCCTGCGAAATTTGTGATTTCTTATGAAAACGTAAATTGCGTGACACTTAGCGCCATCTAGCCGTCTGTTTATGAAACAGATGGCCCAAGCAGTTATTCTTTACAGAATAAATTCAACTTGGAAATTGATGTCGCTTCGCTATCTAATGCTTTTAGAATGTTTTTAACACTTACAGTGTCATATTTTATATTCATAAAGATGAAATAAGAAACCAAAAACTTGCGCACGGGCGGGACCCGAACCAGCAACCCTTTGGCAAACCGGGCCAAACGCCCCTACCAACTGAGCCACCGTGCCGCTAGTCCGACCCTGCGAAATTTGTGATTTCTTATGAAAACGTCAATTGCGTGACACTTAGCGCCATCTAGCCGTCTGTTTATGAAACAGATGGCCCAAGCAGTTATTCTTTACAGAATAAATTCAACTTGGAAATTGATGTCGCTTCGCTATCTAATGCTTTTAGAATGTTTTTAACACTTACAGTGTCATATTTTATATTCATAAAGATGAAATAAGAAACCAAAAACTTGCGCTTTCATCTTTATGAATATAAAATATGACGCTGTAAGTGTTAAAAACATTCTAAAAGCATTAGATAGCGAAGCGACATCAATTTCCAAGTTGAATTTATTCTGTAAAGAATAACTGCTTGGGCCATCTGTTTCATAAACAGACGGCTAGATGGCGCTAAGTGTCACGCAATTGACGTTTTCATAAGAAATCACAAATTTCGCAGGGTCGGACTAGCGGCACGGTGGCTCAGTTGGTAGGGGCGTTTGGCCCGGTTTGCCAAAGGGTTGCTGGTTCGGGTCCCGCCCGTGCGCAAGTTTTTGGTTTCTTATTTCATCTTTATGAATATAAAATATGACACTGTAAGTGTTAAAAACATTCTAAAAGCATTAGATAGCGAAGCGACATCAATTTCCAAGTTGAATTTATTCTGTAAAGAATAACTGCTTGGGCCATCTGTTTCATAAACAGACGGCTAGATGGCGCTAAGTGTCACGCAATTTACGTTTTCATAAGAAATCACAAATTTCGCAGGGTCGGACTAGCGACACGGTGGCTCAGTTGGTAGGGGCGTTTGGCCCGGTTTGCCAAAGGGTTGCTGGTTCGGGTCCCGCCCGTGCGCAAGTTTTTGGTTTCTTATTTCATCTTTATGAATATAAAATATGACACTGTAAGTGTTAAAAACATTCTAAAAGCATTAGATAGCGAAGCGACATCAATTTCCAAGTTGAATTTATTCTGTAAAGAATAACTGCTTGGGCCATCTGTTTCATAAACAGACGGCTAGATGGCGCTAAGTGTCACGCAATTGACGTTTTCATAAGAAATCACAAATTTCGCAGGGTCGGACTAGCGGCACGGTGGCTCAGTTGGTAGGGGCGTTTGGCCCGGTTTGCCAAAGGGTTGCTGGTTCGGGTCCCGCCCGTGCGCAAGTTTTTGGTTTCTTATTTCATCTTTATGAATATAAAATATGACACTGTAAGTGTTAAAAACATTCTAAAAGCACAGCATTGTCAAATTTAAAGTGTTAATTTCAACACTTTCTGTATGCACACTTGTTATTGTTTCATCGATTTTGGATTTCGAAGCTTGGTCTATCTTCAATGGGACTGCTCAACATGCTTTATACTCGATCGACTATGTCTTTTTCTTCATGAACACCCTGACCATCATTGACATGTGTGCCAATGTAATCCAGGTTGAGTTTAGACTGAAGACAATTGCGGATATCTTGCAAGACCTCTATTCGGCTACTAACAACTCGTTGGCTGTCGTCAATGTTGTTGAAGATAAGAATTGGCTGTATTACTCCAAAGATAAAGTATCTACTAGGAAAATCATGAGCTCATCCAAATTCTTAGAATTCAACCATTTGAATGACATTGTATGGCTAAATAAGTGTTACTTGTTATTGAATGAGCAAACGAATTACATCAATGAAATATTTGGAGCACGGGTAAGTACTCTTGCTATGGAAATATTTTTTTTGCTTCATCCATAATAACGCTGTGTCTCTATTTTCTAGATTCTGATAAACAACTCTGTCCAGCTTTTCAACATTGTCAACTTTATAAACCTGGCCATCCGTATTTTCACCGGAGTTCTCGTAAGTATTATTAGAAAGTGTTTTTTGTCATTATGTACATAACTATTTCTTTTATCTCTTAGAACATGAAAAATATTTTTCTTTTTTGTAATGTTTTGTTTAGTTTCCAGAAGGTTCACCTGATATGTTGTTTTTCCTCACCATCACGTGTATTTTGAGGACAATCTGTAGTTCAGTCAACATCGCCTGGTTAGTCTACCGCTGCGAACAAAGCTACGATCAGAGAGAGAATATCATAAGCATCGCAGATCACATCCTTGTCGATAAGAATATCAGTAAGTTTCTTACCAATAACAAGTTTTTTGATGGTACAGCTGTAGTTAGATATATAAAAAAACAGTAAAAAACTTGTATTGGTACATTCTTAACCTAATTAGAAGGTGCGCGATCAATAAACTTTTCTTGTCCAAAGAATTTCTAGTTCTCCAAGTTTTGTTCTGCAAGTCTTCTAAATGCTGAGTTTTCTGAGGTAAATCACATTAATTAGGAAAATTTTACCGATTATCAATAAAAAAGATCCTACAAACTGTTTTAATTCTTTCCAGGCGAATCAATGGGACGAACTCTCTCCGAGTTCCGCAACTTGGTAGACTCCAGACCCATTCAATTTACAGCTATGAACTTCTACCCCCTGGACTATGGCCTGGTTGTGTCTTCTGCTTCTGTCGTCACAACTCTCACCATCATCATGCTGCAGAGCTTGTCGTAAATATGGGCGAAGAGGACGAATCACAAAATGCTTTAGTATTTAATCTTAGCACACTTTGGGTTATAATTTGAATAGGTTTTAGCACGTGATTTTCAACTGAATACTTAGTATAATTTCATAGAATTAATTAAAATTTGAGTATCTGTAGTTACAGCCCACTGTTGATTATATTAATAGTAAATGATGATGTCTTTAAATGTGTGATTCTTAAAATAAGCACCTATGTATTCTTCTTTTATCTTATAGCAGGTACCTACCTACTACTACCTCTGCTGGGTCAAGTTATGCATACTTGCTTTCCTACTACTGTTACAGGGTTTCTGGTACGTCGTGTACCAAATTAAATGGCTTTAAATAGGGGTTATACACAAACTGTTACTTTTTATGGTTCTTATCAAAAACATCCAAAATTTGGCATTCAAATCATAATCTTTTACAAACATTATTTTCTGCATATTATTTTAGTATGTTATTGTACATTATTAGCGGTTATACTTGCGCCAAAATCACATACACAAGCCATCTAGTTCTTTTTCAATTTACTTGCAAATTTGCGGAATATTATTTTCTCAAATTTGACTTTCAACTACGGAACCCTAAAAATAACTGGACTCGTCGGACATCATGAAAACCTTTCTAGACTGTGCTTATGCTAAAGTATGCCGCATGTCATGAAAACATTCAAATTACTCCGTAAATTTTCTCATTACGTGACCCAGGTCGCAAACTGCTGCATGCAAAATTCGAACTTAAGACAAGATTTTGTATGAAAAATAAGAGCTTTCATACCAAAAAAAGTTTTGACCGTCATATCCTGTTATTCGGTTAGATGAAGAGGAATAAGAAAGATTTACTTGGCAAGAGTAAAATTACCAGTTTATCTTATAGAAAGATACATTGAACATTGTTCAAAAACTACTTTTGGTGTAAATTTTGTATGAAGCATTTTGCGACCGGGGTCAACAAAAAAAAGTGGCAAACCTTTACCATAAGTACAGACTATAGATGTTTTTATGAAGTCTGACGGTTGCAGGCGTTTTCTGATTATTTTTCACAGCCATAAAAAGTTTCTGGTTAAATTTTAGAAAATTATGTTCCGCAACTTTGCAATTAAATTAAAAAAGAACTATGTTGCGTGTGTGTGTGATTTGTATGTTAGTAAAATTGCAAAATTATGCACAATTACATACAAAAATAATATGTAAAAAATCAATTACAGTTTACAAAAAAATATTGTTTGAATGCCGCAATTCAGATTTTTATTCATAAAAACATAAAAAAATATATTTTAATTAACTACAAAAAGTCATAGGCAGTACTTTATACCTAACGACCTCCATTATAAGCCCTTTTTATTTGGCACACGATGTACCAAACATCCTGTATAATGTCAACATCACCGTATCGATATTTTTTTAATGAAAATAATAAATAACCCGGCACAAAGACATTGTACTATCATGATAATGCCATCTGAAAAATGTTCATTATCAATTCATAGCCCTTAGCATAATTAATTATTAAATATACTTAGTGAGTATTGAGGGCTACATAAATTTACCTAACTCTACAACATTTAATTTAATTTTTGTTTTTATACTGTTTTGACACTAATAAAAAATTGCATTTATAAAACCAGCCGAGTGCGAGTTGAATTCGCGCTCGTAGGGTTTCATATCTTCTATGTATGAAAGCACTTTTCTTGCCCTGATAATATCCTTAAGATTTTGATTCCCTTAATTAAAATATCCGAAATCATGAGACAAAACCGGTAAAATATATACTTTTGATGGCGTTGACTCACAATATTGATTTGAGATCGGCTAAAATAGAGTCAATCAAAATCAATATGACTACGGATTCAATTTCTGAAGGTAAACATTTTTAAACGAAAATTTACATTAAAATTATTTGGATTTTAGTTTATGGACTACAGCTGTGTAATTTATTCACTTGTCATAGCTGTGATAGTTTTCCTTCTAAATTCATCATATATATGCTAATGCAGATTTTTTTTACGTAGGTATCCACCTACTACCGTTTAGTTGAGGAGGGTGGGAATATAGGAGTCTAATAAAAATTATTTATTTGAAACTGAATGTTAAAAATGATGAACTATTCAACGATACCCACCACGATGGGTTTGGCAAGAGAAAAAAAAACCCGCCACATTTCTCGTACGTATGAGAAGTAGGTACCCCAAAAAGTATTACAAAAATATTTTTTATTTTACTACTTTGGCGGGAAGATGGGAAAACTTAAATGCCAAATTACAGTTCCTTAGCGTCTCAGCGCTGAACTGCGTACAGACGGACAGACAGACATGGTGAAACTATAAAGGTTCCTTGTTGGACTACGGAACCCTAAAAAACAGCCGCGTCGGACAAGAAATCTAACCCCTTGTCTATCCTGTCGCATGCCTATATGGTTACGCGGATAGCTTAAAACAGGGTTCGATTCCTTGTCTACACCCTGCGTTACAAAGGGTCAATGTCATTACCTCACACGAGTGCTTAGCCATGTAGCACATAATAACAGATGTTTCAATAAAGTTTTCCTTTGAGCCATGATAAGGTTGCACTAATGCAATTTTAATGACCTCTGATGATGATAGTGAGGGATGTAGGATACGGTTGAGTCTTGAATAGTAAATTCCTAAGTGACTTACAGTGTGAGTTAGGTCAATGTGTTTCCTCTGGAATGTGTACGGTTTATTTGTAACTTATGTAAATCTTGCTGATACATTAAGTGGCAAGAGTTCAATGAAACTAATTATATCTGATGAACCTAAGGATAAGAAAGCATTTTAAGTAAGAAAATAAATGTCATTGGGCGATTCTCATGTGTTTTCAGTACCAAATTCCGTTGGGCCAGAAAAGTTCTGGATTGAAGACCCTTCGAACAAAGCCGCAGCTTAGGACGTGCACCGACAAGATGAACAGACGACCTTGTAAAGATCTCAGGAACAAACTGGATGCAGACCGCTTGTGATCGGTCGCTGACTCGCTGTGGAAACCCGTGGGGAGTCCTATGTTCAGCAGTGGACTATCTTTGGCAGAAAATGATGATGATAATGAATTGATGATGTAATAGAATGGATATATGGACTTGGATGTTTTAATAAAGTACAACTTTGAAAACTTTTTTAACTTACCATAATATTTAAATATAATAGTATTCTTGAATAGCTGATAAGTAATTAATTTCGAGATAATAAGACCTTTTCGACACCTTTTTAGCATCGATGCAGTGGCAATGCTGTTGCGTTGCAGCTTTGATGTAGTCGCAATGCGACGCGTTAGTATCGATGCAGAAGCTGGACATTGCAAATGTATCAGTATGTTGGTGACTGCATCGATACTTACGCACGTTGGCATCAATGTTAACGCGCTTCTGCATCAATACTTACGTGTGATAGCATCCTTCAAAGAAAGAAAACTTTTACTTTTAAATTAGAAAGTATCAACAACTGGCTGAATCAAACAATGCAAACCTACTTGAAAAATTGTTGTAAGACTCTTATTAGACTGTTCCAAAGTTGAAACGCCATTTCTAACCATCACAAGACCGATGTTGTACAAGATTAAGTAGATTCGAAAGATAATAATAAATTCTAAGGAGATTTGCTATGAAAATGTCGCTTTCTCCTAAGCTTATCCGGAAATCCGAGCCATGCGTTTAATAAGTTTAATGGAAGTTTCTGTTACAATGTAAATTCCTGAATACATCATCAACATGTATTTTTATAGCTTTAAATATTGGCATAAAACTCATACATTTTTAGGGTTCCGTAGCCGAAACGGAACCCTTATAGTTTCGTCAAGTCTGTCTGTCTGTCTGTCCGTCCGTCCGAATGTCGCAGCCACTTTATTCTGTAACGATAAGCATCACACTATTGAAATTTGGTAGAAAGATGTATCCCTTATATTTAAGGGGGGCCTCCCATACATGAAACTAAAACCGAAATTTTTTTCTTTAGTCAAACCTATGCACGTGGGATGTCTATGGATAGATCTTTTAAAATTACATACAGGTTCCAAAAACCATTTTCTTTGTAAGTCTAACGTTTGATAGATAGACGCTTCCAAAGTGGTAAAATGGACGTACCCCCCCCCCCCCCCCCACATATAACTTCGAAACGAAGCGAGTGTAAAATTAAAAAAATATATATTATGTAGATCCTAACAAACACTTTCAACAAAAATTGGTTTAGACAAGATTGAACTAGTAGTTTTTGAGATATAGCACATTTTTAACCAACTTCAACAACGGAGGAGGTTATCAATTCGACTGTATGTTTTTTTTTTGTATGTTTGTTACCTCATATCTCAGTCGTTTGTGGACCGAATCGAAAAACTTTTTTGCTTACTTAGAGGGTGTACCTTCTAGTTGGTCCCATTTTTTTCCATTTCGGGATCTGATGATGGGATCTTGGTGTAATCGAGGAAAACCCTCAATTTTAAAGGCACATATAGTGTTTCTTTACTAGAATCTTAATGTTGACGTGTTGTTACGTCTGAAAGTCAATATCTTGTGGGGCTGAGCTGATGGTGGAACTCCTTAACGCTTAGGAGTTCAGTAATTATAATGACGGAACTTATGATGGGTAATTTGTAGCTTCTTAAAAAATATAATCATAAGGTGCAATTCCCCCCCCCCCCTCTCTTATGTAATCACTAAAAATAAAGAAAATATAAACTTTTAAAAAAGTAAAAACCAACTTCAAACCCAAAATGCACTAAAAAGTCTTAAATAAACTCTTCACCATTGAAAGGAAAGGAATCCGTTTTAGGCAAACAATTTCTTTTTGGAGTCGGTGCCATCACTTTGACCATCAAGCATCAACTATAACAGCACACATTTTTAAAAACCTATCCATAGACACCCTTCACGCATAAGTTTAACATTTTTTTTTTGTTTTAGTTTCATGTATGGGATCCGCCCCTTAAATATCATTATTTATATTTTTTGTATCGTAGAGCGGGTAACAAGATACGTCTACCTACTTAAACTGTGTAATACTAATAGTTTCAGAATAAAAAGGGCTGTGACATACGGACGGACAGACAGACCGATAGACTTAGTAAAACTATAAGGGTTCAGTTTTTTGCCATTCGGCTACGGAACCCTCACAAGCAAAGCCAATACTCCGGAAATACATTGCAGTGCATGGAAAATGACACATACCACCGAGTTTTCGACAACAACAATTTTGGCACGTACAGTTGCCAGCACATCGGGTTACCCACTTTTGTTGCAATTTAGCCCTTATAAGAACGGTATAAGACACCGCAGTGTTTACTTTGACGTGCTGTAGTCCGTACATGGTCGACTACACGCAATCTTACCGTTGGAATTGAATAAAACCGGTGTGAGAGAGTGCTGTGATGTGGGAAGCGGTAAATGCTCAGAAATAAAACTGCTAGAAAGTTCTATCTAGGCACTATTTTTGTGATGTCATGCCAAACACTTAGATCAGTCGCATACAACGCCCGATTTGAATCCTTAAAACCTGATGTTGAAAAATTTTCTATGTCTAGCCAACATTCAACCACTCGTATCTGTTTGTCTGACTGTCTTAATTATGATTGAATGAGTAAATCATTAACAAGACACCCGGACTAACTTATGATTACCTTCGTCGCCCAATGTGACCATGTAAACAGTTGATTGGTGGTTAAAAAATATGAGCATAGAGCTAAACGATTCAAATTTTTAATGTGACTGTGAAATGACCTCAAGCATTTTGTAGGGAATCTTTGTGATATGGTATTGTTTGCAGATGATACTTCACTTATATTTAAAATACCAAGTGGTGAAGGAAATTTTGTCGATGTAAATAATACTCCTTCACAAGTATTACATTGGTTTACAGGTAACAATCTCTTTCTTAATGGAATTAAAACTAAATGTGTAAAGTTTACGATGCCTAATGTCCGACAGGCATCAACTCAGGTTAAGATAAAAGACAAATCGCTTGATATTATAACATTCTTAGGAATCACTTTAGAGTCCAAACTACAATGGGGTCCTTATATAGAGGCCTTGTCAGGGAATCTAAGCTCAGCTGCTTTCTCTGTAAGAAAGATAAGACGTTTGACTGATATAGAAACAGCTACGTTAGTTTATTTGAGTTATTTCAAAAGCTTGATGTCCTACGGCATTTTACTGTGGGGCTCGGCTGCTGATATATACTCAATTTTTGTATTACAATAAATAGCCGTGTGAGCTATTTATAATCTAAAACCTCAAGATTCCCTACGAGAAGTGTTAAAAAAAATTGAATATTAACTGTAGCCTCTCAGTTTATTTATGAAAATTTCATATATGAACGCAAAAAATTACATTCATTCACGAAAAAAGTGATATACACGAGTATAATACAAGGAATAAGAATGAGCTTGCAATTCCACAAACGAGGCTTAGAAAGGTTGGTAATTTCTTTACAGAGAAATGTATATTTTTTTTAAATAAACTACCAGACACATTGTAAACTTACCGATCACTAAATTTAAAACTGACAGTAAAGAAGTATTATATTGATAAAGATGAAATAAGAAACCAAAAATCTGCGCACGGGCGGGACTCGAACCAGCAACCTTTTGGCTGACCGGGCCAAACGCTCTTACCAATTGAGCTACCGAGCTGGCAGTCCGACCTTGCGAAATTTGTGGTCTCTTATGAAAACGTCACCAGTTGCAACCTATTCCTATTGTTCCTCTTTGTCGCTGCCCTCATTCCCAGACCCATTCAGCAACAGCTCAGTATCGGCTTCCACCAAAAACCGTATCAGGATTGATGTTTCTGTAAAAAAAACACAGAAAAAATATTAAGTTTCAATAATGTCTAGATAGCTCACGGGACGGCTCCTCACAAATGTGTCGAAAAACTTCGTTGACTCGTCTAAGTACCAACAAAAACCATTACTTGAAATAAAATAGCACAAAACGATAGATAAACTATTATAATATTACTACATGCACAATACAGTACTTATTTTAGGTAAATATTTTTAAAATTGTACTTACATTCACCAAAAGTGGAAGCAGAAAAATTGGGTCGACTCGACGAGTCACAACCTTTTGCCACACTGACTGGCGTGAAAAATTCAAACGCGATTGCAAACCTTAGCTTTCGCACAAGCGTGTGGCGCTGGGCCCGTTCATTTCGGACAAACAGTTTTCACTTAAAATT
The DNA here is from genome assembly GCA_963924145.1 of Pyrausta purpuralis. Classification (NCBI taxonomy): domain Eukaryota; kingdom Metazoa; phylum Arthropoda; class Insecta; order Lepidoptera; family Crambidae; genus Pyrausta; species Pyrausta purpuralis. The sequence goes on from OZ001657.1 coordinate 22,510,066, forward strand.
GAATCTAGTGAAACACACAATTGTATGGTAGAGTTCTGAAAGGGATAACTGCTTGTTTCATAAACAGACGGCTAGATGGCGCTAAGCGTCACGCAATTGACGTTTTCATAAGAGACCACAAATTTCGAAGAATCGGACTGAGAGCTCGGTAGCTCAATTGGTAAGAGCGTTTGGCCCGGTCAGCCAAAAGGTTGCTGGTTGGAGTCCCGCCCGTGCGCAGATTTTTGGTTTCTTATTTCATCTTTATCAAGATAAAATATGACACTGTAAGTGCTAAAAACATTCTAAAGCAAGTATTATATTATTTAAAAGATAATAATGTATGCACTTGCGTGATCACTACAAACATTACATTGTAAACCTTTTGAAGAGAGGCATCGACAATAGTGACTGAGTATGTTGCGCAGCTTCTTGTCAGAATCAGCCCAAAATTGACTCGAAGCTGTGGTAAGGTTTATATTGGGACGAGTAAAAGTGTCCTCAATGGGCCCTATTTGCATAAATCAATGACTTTTATGACTGTAAAAACAAACGAAAATTTTATGCAAATACCTCATTCCACTTCACCACAGCGTATCGCGATTGAGTCGAGTTCGGAAGCCGATTTTAAAATGGAATCGCCAAAGTTTACCCACCGTTTTAACTGGCACAAAAATTAACGAAAACAAATAGATATGGGTACAAATTTTATACACTTTTATAGGAGACAACTTTTTGCTTTACCTTCTGGGGCCCTATTTTTGAATCACTCGCTTAAATAAGGCGTGTGATATTCGTTCGAATATCAATTAAAAATCAACGTAAATCATGCGAGTTCTTGACGTAAGTACTCACAAAATTTAGATATTTTTTTTTCTAATTCCACCCGTGTGTATTTCGACTGATTTTCAGCGAAAATTAAACTGTAATAAATGAATTCCACTTGCCATTTCAACGCGAGTGATCCAAAAATAGGGCCGCTGGCAGATCTTAATTGCTCTATCCGCAGTGGTGTTGATGAAATAGTTTGGAAAAACTTCAGAACCAAATAGCTATAGGAGCTTTAAGCTTTATTGTTATTTTTCTGGTTAGGTTAAAATTAATTTTAAAGCCTCGAGATAGGAAACTAAAAAAATACGAATATTCAAGGCTTATGGTTAGTCAGGTTAAAATATTTGTGCAAGCTCTTCTGTTGCACTAATATCATCATCGTATATTTAAGATTTTCAACTGCAAGTAACAACAAAATAATATTGGGAAATCTTGGGGAGATCCCAGCTATAACTTTTTAAAGCAACCATTGACAACCATTGCTAAGTACAGTCACCAGCACATATCATGAACATTTTTGATAAAAACTAAATCTTATTACAACTGTATTAGCTTGACGTGCGTTGCCTGTACCTCAGTATATTGCCAATTTGTTTCTGGGATTTTCTGTCTTGAAACTACAAGGAAACAGCTCGGATTCAGGAAGTTGGTGGTGATGACACCTTCGTGCCTCGGAAAGCACGTTAAGCCGTTGGTCCTGCGCCTGATCTCTCACCGGCCATGTTTGATCTGCCGTCTCAAGAGTAAATGAACAGAGAGTGCCCTTGTGTATTGCGAAAATATTTGAGCACTATATACAATGTCCCGCGCCGATGGTCAATCTCAGTTGAGATTTATGTATTTATGCTTTAAAACTTTATGCACAAAACATAAAATTATACAAATGGCGGACTTAATGCCAAAAGAATTCTCTACCAGTCAACCATAGGTCAGAACAGAGAAATATATATATATATATACAGGCGGTGCAAGTAAGGTTATAGAGGCAAGAAAGGAGAAGAGAATAGCGATAAAGATGAGATTGACCGCCGATACGACCCAGAGCACTATTTTTAACCGACTTCAAAAAAGGAGGAGGTTATCAATTCGACTGTATGTTTTTTTAACCGACTTCAAAAAAGGAGGAGGTTATCAATTCGACTGTATGTTTTTTTTTTTTTTTTTGTATGTTTGTTACCTCATATCTCAGTCGTTTGTCGACCGATTCGAAAAATTTTTTCGCCTACTTAGAGGGTATACCTTCTAGTTGGTCCCATTTTTTCCAACTTGGGATCTGATGATGGCTACTTGGTGTAATCGAGAGAAACCTTCAAATTTTAAAGGCACGTATAGTGTTTCTGTACTAGAATCTTAATGTTGACGTCTTGTTACGTCTGATAGTCAACATCTTGTGGGGCTGAACTGATGGTGGAACTCCTTAACGCTTAGAAGTTCAGTAATTATAATTAAATAACTTACAATAGGAAGTTTGTAGCTTCTTAAAAAACTGAGTCATAAGGTGCAACCCCCCCCCCCCTCTCCTATAATCTCTAAAAATGAAGAAATAAAATAAACTTTAAAAAAAAGTAAAAACCGACTTCAAAACCAAAATGCACTAAAAAGTCTTAAATAAACTCTTGACTATTGAAAGGAAAGGTGGGTTCTAGGCAAACAATTTCTTTTTGAAGTCGGTGCCATCACTTTGACCATCAACTATCACAGCACCGACTCCAAAAATAAATTGTTCGCCTAGAACCCACCTTTCCTTTCAATAGTCAAGAGTTTATTTAAGACTTTTTAGTGCATTTTGGTTTTGAAGTCGGTTTTTACTTTTTTTTAAAGTTTATTTTATTATAATTTTTTTGTATGTATGTTACCTCATATCTCAGTATTTTGTCGACCGAACCAAAAAATTTTTTCGCCTACTTAGAGGGTGTACCTTCTAGTTGGTCCCATTTTTCCATTTTGGGATCTGATGGTGGGATCTTGGTGTAATCGAGGGAAACGCTCAAATTTTAAAGGCAGGTATAGTGTTTCTTTACTAGAATCTTAATGTTGACGTGTTGTTACGTCTGATAGTCAACATTTTGTGGGGCTGAGCTGATGGTGGAACTCCTTAACGCTCAGGAGTTCAGTAATTATTATGACGGAACTTATGATAGGTAATTTGTAGCTTCTTAAAAATAGAATCATAAGGTGCAACTCCCCCCCCCCCCCCCCTAATCACATAAGAGGGGGCTCTTATGTATTCACTAAAAATGAAGAAATAAAATAAACTTTTAAAAAAAAGTCGGTTTTAACTTTTTTTTTATTGAATCACTTGCTTTAATATTCCAAGTGATTTCATTCGAAAAGCAACATATCAATCTCTCTGGATGATCCAAAGGTATGACTGAGAGAGAATTCTGTTAGCATTTATTTGCAATATAGTGTTAAACAAATTTGTGCGATATAGTTTTTAAACAAATAAATAAAAGTCAACGAAAATATCATCGCAGTTTGGATTTTAACTGATTTCCATTCGAAAATCGAATACTTATCAAAGAAAATTGCACGCGATATTTAAGCGAGTGATTCAAAAACAGGGCCCCCCTAGGACGTTATTTTATGTTATGCATTTGACATGCCGCTAAATATCTTGACAAATAATCTACTACGCAATTTCCGTGTTAAACAAGTATTTTCTGAATGCAGCACGTCCTCCACACAGCACGTTTCCGCTCACATTTCACGGAATCTGTCTCATCATCCTGCGTGTCCACAAATATGGGGCCTTGTGTTTGACAGGACAGAGTGACAGCCACCAGTATACACCTGCCCTTAATCGCTTCAACAAAGGGCGGGCTATGAAAACCACGTTTTTGATTATCAATATAAAAACAAGAGTAGTTATCAGTATCTAAGATATTCCAGAAAAAAAATGTCTTAGATACATAAGGTACTATGTGCCAAACAGGAAAAAAACAATATTATTTAAAAAAAGTTATTTCATAGTTTTAGGATATTTGCAATAGATCATATTTATAATTAAAAGGTGTGTTAATGTACCTATAAGGAATATTGAATAGTTATTTTTTTTACTAACTTATTAAGGAAACACACATAAAACTGATGAATAGTCAGCTCCTTGATAAAACTACATGTCATTTCTAATAAGTTGTGTATTTTATGGAACAGAAGGAACATCTGGGATCACCTCTGATACAAAAAAAGGGTGTTATAAGTATAACGCATGTGTCTGTGTAATCGTAGATCCAATGGATACACCGATTTTCGTTTAGTTTTTTTTGTCAGAATTTTTTTTCCTGTGTGCTGAGCCTTGCTTCATGAAAATTTGTTAAGCCTTTTATAAATTGCTTGCTGGATTCATTTTTTAATTTTACGTGATTTTGTGGTATATCTTTCCTGCTATCTTATAAGCTCATGACCTTTTCTAACTCTAATGTGGATAAATGGAATTAAAAAAAACTTTAACCGTTCGATCCTACGTCTAATCTCTCCTCCGTTATTGCGTAATTGAAGGCTCTCTCTCTCACCAAACTATTAGAGTAAAGAAATAGAAAGTGGCCCTGTGTATATGTTGCAGCCATCTGGTTAAATCAGCCAGTTAATTGACTGCCTGTTATTAAATGGCATCTAATGAAATGGCTGAACGTCAACAAGCCAAGTCATTGAACGCAATATAACGCATAATTTGCAAACAAGAAAATATGTGTTTCGTTATAATTTGCGGCATTGACGCCATACTTGTTTGGTGGCGCTGCAGTGGAAAAATACTGAACTAAATTGGAATTATTTAGCTGGATCAAGTCAGTCATCTTCAAATGGCTTACTTTCTATACGCCATTATGTTAAACGTTGAGCGTTACTTTTCGAATTGATTGGCCTACTTATTTGCTTGTATGTTGGTGTTTAACTAACTGGCTGATTAAACCAGATGGCTGCGACATACACACATACCTGTGTATCTGTTGTGTACTTGTGAAATATTTCTCTCATATCGCTACTTTCGTGGCCCAAACAGCTATTGTGTCGAGGGTAATTAAGCTAAATCTCTCTCATTGTGCGCAAGGATCGCTTCGTCATCGCACACTGTTTGTTGCATATCCGATATGGTTTATTAGTATATTCAGATAAGAATTTTGTTTCAACGATCCGGAATGTACTACAGTACGAAATAGTGACAAGACTTAGGTTAGAGAAATAAATATTATTACTTCAAAATACTCTGATATTAACGCCGGTGAAGCAGCAGAGAACCGCTCGTTAGACATAAAATAAAAAAATAACTCACAGTTCAAAATAGTACCTAACCAAACCAAAATATAAATATTGACACCAATCACATACATTGCTCTGATTCAAAAGTAAGTAGCTAATGTACTTGTGTTATGGAAATCAGACACAACGGTGCTTCGGTGGTACCACAAAACCCAGACCCGAGACAATATAGAAAATTTTGGTTTCTATATTGACCTGACCGGGAATTGAACCTCGTAACGGGGACGCCTTGAAACCAGCGTGCTTAGCCATTACACTACGGAGGTCGTCAAGAAGCAGCGGAGAACCGCTAGTATATGTTTTAGGAATGCACCTGACCAAAACCAAATATGGTCAATATGGTACAGCATTACAAGGAGTTTGTGTCAATTACCTCAGTGTCTGCAGACGTGTGTGTTACCAGTGACGACACACGGATCCGAAACGTAGTCTTTAGATAAAGTAGTAGACTAAAGATAAAGCATAAATACAAAGCATTTTTTCATTTAATAAGATGCCTTAGTATTAGAAGTGATATTATTTAGTTTTGTTTCTTGTAAAACGCTGATTTAAAATATGAAATTTTTAATAAGATCGATCAAACCGATCTCATGATCGCATCCTTAAGACGGCATTCATTGTTCAAACTTTGTTAATTAATAATTTGTAATGTCCGTGCCGATGACAGCTTAATGAATAATGTGAACCGGACCACTGTTTCACGCAGTGAAAGGAACTCAATGAATTATTTTCGTTGTCTTTTATTTTATACTATCAGTCCCCCGCTGCATCGCCCGCGTAAAATTTCGGATTTCCCGTTTAATATTTAAACGAAAAACATTTGGCGTTGAAACATCTGGGCTGTTTTGCTGTTTTGAAAAAATGCGCCAAAATTAACTTCAGTAACAGCCAATAATAAAGCTGACTGGTTCCTAGCTCAAAGGATTCGTAGCATAGCTATCCAACGCGGCAACGCACCCAGCGTCATAGCCTCCTTGCCGCAAGCAAATGGTTACGTTTTTGATTGATATTTTTATGTTTCATGTCTTAGTTTTATTTTTTTCTTGTCTGATATTAATAAAGATATTTACGAAAAACACATATTTCCATGGTAAGTAACAGCCTAGCAAACATAGCAGTTAGCAAGCGTAAGCGCACGTTGTACTCAAGCCGCGAGCATTATTTTGGTGCGGAGTTATTTAAAACTGTAATAGCTTCTAAGATATTTATTGAAATTATTTGATGTAAAGAGGAAATTTCGGTCAAAATGAAATGTTCGTGATGATAAATATGTTTATTTGATAAGAATCAATGCCAATGTCCATTAAAAACACCCTTGAAAAGAGTATACACAGTCTGGCCATAAATACTTTTACAATTAAAAATGAGAAAGATATTACATTTGAATTTGGAATCTGATATTTTTATACGATTTCTCATTGTGTTTTCTAATTTTGGCGCCAATACATTTTATAATATTTTGCGATATTAAAATGGAATGTGGTGATAAAGAGAACCGAATCGCTGTGATTGCATTACACAAAGTTGGTATGGAGACAAATGCAATTTTTAAAACTCTCCATACGCTTGGTATTAGTCAAATGTTTGGGTAGGTACCAGGTTATCAATAGGTACAATGAGACCTCTTCTGTTTGTGACAGAAAAAGATCTGGCCGTCCACGTAGTGCTCGTACTACACTATACTACTGAATACTAAATTACTACTACATAATAAATATTACCTTTCGAAAATATATGTATAGGTATACTAATAGGACAGTGTCTCAATAAAAAAAAGGTTCATAAAAACACACGAATCACATTTATTAATATTATTTTTTTTTTCAATCATCATCACTTCCGAAATCGAAATTCTGGTAACAGATCACAATGTATGTGACAGACGATGACAAAATAGATACCAATAATTTGTTACCAAATGTGATGAAATGCACGGAATGGTATCGTATTGGTCTTGATTGAATTGTAGCGCGTAACTCTGCCAAGCATGGTTTTAACTTCACAGCTGAAAATTAACACAAAATATACAGGTGTAAAAAAGTACGATCCAAATTCAAGGAGGTGGATTTTAATCGAGTTTAAAATAAAGAAAAAAAAACTTAGATTTAAAAAAATATAAAAATAAATAATTCAAGACTTCCTATTAATATTAATTCTGTCCTGTAGACTTGACTCTCAACCAACCCTTGTTTACATCCTGTATAAGAAACAAAAAAATGTATATACGTATAAGAAAAAAAATCCACGGTGTAAAAAAAGTACGAGCCCAACTCAAGGGGTAGTTTGAAGTTGAGTTTAAAATACAGAAAAATTAAAATGATACCCTTGGAAAAATATTTTCGATTTTCTTTAAAAAAACACCCTGTATAGAGAAATTTATGATAGATACATTTTATCTTAATCGCAATCTTACGTATAAACTTGTTCGTGACTATCAAGTCCACTATTTTGACGATCCTTTCGCTTTGTCTGTAGGTGGTTTCAGAACAAGTCATAGTGTATACCAACGTGCTTACGTAGTACGCACATTGTACTACGTTTGAGAATAATATCATATCGTGACTCTCGTTGGTTTTTACCTGAAAGTTATAAAAACGAATCGTGTACACATTGAAATAATACGAAATTTGACGACGCGGTGAAGTAGTTAGCACTCCTGGCGGTGGTCGTGTGTTCGAAACCCGAAAATGGCATGTTTTTTTTTGTAATAAGCACGAACTTTTGTACGTAAGGGCCGATTTTTCCAAAGACAGATAAGACTTATCAGACTGAATAAGTATACAACGACCGATAAAAAATATCATTAACATGATTGCTGTCAAATAGGTGACGTTTTCAAATTAAGCAAGTTGTATTTTATTCAACGAATATTTTTAGGCTTAAGTCCTGGATGTATATATATATTTAAGTATGAATGCCACAGTCATAATCGTTCCTTTGGACATTCCCACGCATCGCCATCTAGTCCCAAAGTAAGCTACTCAAAGCTTGTGCTATGTGTCCAAAGGAAAGGATAATCGTTGTCAGGTATTCTTAGCTCAAGAAAGTTAATTCCTTAATTCGAAACCAAGACAATTCGTGTTTTGTCTGGCGCACAATTATTTATTAAAATAATGTTGAACTTTTTTTAAATAAACTTAAGTAAGGGTTAGTCTCAAGTCTTGCGGCTTTAGAATACCTCTACTTACGCGTTTAAAATTTCTGGCGAAGAATTTATTAAAAAGTCCTACAATATAGGACAAGATCATCACAATGTTGAGCACTCCCTGTAAATACAAACACAATAGAAAATCATAATTTTCAATCTCATTTTTCAGCTGAGTTATAAAAACAAGATACTAAGTCGAGTCTGTTAATTTTTTACTAAAGTAAGTTTGTCATCGCTTGGCGAGTATTGAAAACAATCTTTTTATATTTATCAAAATTAAATCAGTAATTTAAAAAAGTGTGTTCAACGTTAACTATCTATCTATATACATAAAAATGAATTTCTGTTCGTTAGTCTCACTTAAACTCAAGAACGGCTGAACAGATTTATCTTATCTTAGTTTAGAAATGTTCGCGGAGGTCTAGAGAAGGTTTAAAAGGCGAGGACGAAGTCGCGGGGGACCACTAGTTTACTACTACACTAGACCACTATTATAAAAAGGAATCCTTAAAGATTAAATAAGAAACCAGAAATTTCGCACTGTCGGACCGACAGCACGGTAACTAAATTGGAAAAGCGTTTGGCTCGGTAAGCCAGAAAGTTGCTAGTTTAAATCCCGACCGTGCGCAATTTTTGGTTTCTTATTTTATCTTTATAAATATAAAATATGACACTGTGAGTATCAAAAACATTATAAACCATAAAAAGGGATCAGATTCGGATGAAGTATCGTATTCGTATATGATCGTTACTTATTCGAAGGGGTCAAGATTGTTATCAATATTTCTCAATCAAAATAAACAGACTTTACCTTGAATCCAAATAAATTGTTTATATACTCCACTTGCTCCAACATCATCAGGTAGCAATTTCTGAACTGTAAAATTTTGCTAAAATTACTTCTGTCTAATTTCATCAAATAATTTTTCAATAGTTTTTTGCTCATAAATTCGTGTTTTCTGTATGGGATAGCTTCTTCAAAAACTCCTGGTTGAGAACCTTTACAATTATAATATTCCTTTAAAACATCTCCCATATGTTTCAATCTAGATTTTACTTGAATGATGCTTGAAGTCTTGTAAAGCAAACCAGTTATAATGAAAAGTGGGTCGACTAAATCCACGACATTGAAAATAGCTACCACAAAACCGTCATTTGTATACACAACTTTAACAATATAATTGTAAACGTAAGAAAATAAGCAAACACCATAAAAAGCGATGCAAATTTTTGTAATTTCGCTCCTGGTGGCACTGTAGAAATTTCTGCCGATAATGTCGTCCACGTAATCAAAGATTCTATAGTACCTGATACGGCTTTTTCCTCTTCGAAACAGAATTATCAAATCTATTAAATAATACAAATAACCGATCAAAAAGAGCAAGTGTCTTAAATCACTGAAATGAAATTTTTTATGTAATACACCGTACGACCACAATTTCCCGTATGCAAATAATGAGTTGAACAAAGTTATTGCAACTATTTTGAGTACCCATTTTTTCTTTGAAAATTTCCATTTTAATTCGTCGTTTTCCCGAACGATTGCACATAAGCCTACTAAGTGTAGTATGCTATTTATTTGTTTTGAAATATCATATGCATCAATTATTATTTTAGTCATTTTTCGACTAATACATCAAAAAAGGAAAATTTTGAGGTACGAGGGTCAAACTGAAAGTTCTTAGAACTGGCCACTTACAAACAATATAATAAAAAAAATATTCTAAAATTTGAAAATAGAACTCTTTGCCAATATTACTGAGTATATATTTCATTCATTTGTCATTTGTTTTACGATTTGGCAGCAAATTGAAAATTGTCTGTGTCGCGTCAATATGAATTTAACACGAGAAAATTTTCGTGCAATGATTTTTTATGACTTTCGATGTCATTTAAGTCAACAAGAAAGTTATGATAGACTACGATTGGCCTTTCACGATGAAGCCCCATCTCGTGCGACTGTTTACAACTGGTTTAATGAGTTTAAACGTGGTCGCACTAATCTCACTGATGATGTACGTGAGGGACGGCCTTCTACGGCGACGACTGAAAATAACATCTGTGTTGTGCGGCGTATGATAGAGACTGACAAAAGAGTGACCTATCAGCAGATTCGGACAAGCTTAGGCATCGGTATGAGTCAAGTGCACAAAATCCTCCACGAACATTTAGCGGTCAGGAAGCTTTGCGCCCGGTGGATACCTCATAATTTGACTAAGGCTCAAAAACTCCATCGTGTGGATTGGTGCCGTAAAATGATTGAAAGATTTAACGGAGGTGACTCAAATGCTGTGTTCGACATACTAACAGGTGACGAAAGCTGGATTTACTGTTATGATCCTGAAACCAAAAGACAATCTGCTCAGTGGGTGTTTCCTTTCGAGGAGTTGCCAACTGAAGTGAAGAGAGATCGAAGTGCGGGAAAAAAAATGGTGGCCTCGTTCTTTGGAAGGATAGGTCATTTCGCAACAATTGTGTTAGAGGATCAAAAAACAGTTTCTGCAGAATGGTACACTACCAATTGTTTGCCACTTGTCTTGGAAAAAGTTCGAGAGAAACGACCTCGCAGTAGGATCCTCCTTCACCACGACAACGCCTCGTCGCACACCGCCAAGCGAACGATCGACTATTTGGCGACATCAAACGTTGAATTACTGGGTCACCCGCCGTATAGCCCCGACCTCGCGCCTTGTGATTTTTATTTATTTCCAAAAATTAAAGAAAAACTTAAAGGAAAGCGGTTTATGAATGCTGAAGAAGCGGTGGCTGCGTATCGCCATGCCATTGAAGAGACCCCTAAGGACGAGTGGGCAAAGTGCTTTTCCCAGTGGTTCCATCGCATGCAGCGGTGTATTGACGTCAATGGACAATATTTTGAAAAGATATAATAAAACTAATAACTGGCTAATGTAATCAGTTTTTGATTTTCTAAGAACTTTCAGTTTGACCCTCGTAATACTCGTAAATGTAGGTAAGGTTCTCGTAAGTTCGCAAGACTTCGTAACGAAATGAGTAAAAACCAAAATTAGCCACTTCGAGTGAATAATGATTTTCATTTAAAGGTACAGCATGTTTTTTTAGGATTCCGTAGCCGAATGACAAAAAACGGAACTCTTGTAGTTTCGTCAAGTCTGTCTGTCTGTCTGTCCGTCCGTATGTCACATACATTGTATTCTGAAACTATAAGCATCACACTGTTGAAATTAAGTAGGAAGATATATCCTGTTAACTGCTTTACGATTCTTATACGAAAAATGAAAAATAATGACATTTAAGGGGGGCTCCCATACATAAAACTAACATCAAAAATATTTTTTAGTGCAACCTATGCGTCTACGGATAGGTCTTTTAAATTGCCGTAGAGGTTTCGTCGCTCCCCATCTAACTTCTAAACTAAGCAAGTGTAAATTTTGAAAAAAATGTATGATGTAGATCTTAACAAATACTTTTAACGAAAATTGGTTTGGACGGGATCGAACGAGAAGTTTTTAAGATATACCACATTTTCAACAACCGCAAACATAACTTTGTACTTAATACAAACACTATGAAAAACAAAGTTATATTTGCTGTTCACAAAATATTGTGGTATTTACTAAGTGGATTCCCTAATGCAGTTAAAGTTGGCACGGAACCCTCAGTGCGCGAGTCCGACACGCACTTGGCCGGTTGTTATTTTATCTAAGAAACTATTCAGATCACTGTGGAAAACCGTAAGGGAGGTGTTCAGAATTAGACGTAATTTAAAATAAAATGGTAATAATAATGATGCGATAATTTGGATATGGACTCATTATTTTAATAGCTATTTCTTTTAAATTATCTTTTTTATTTTGGTTGCTGATGTACTTGTATATGAGGTTTTTTCCACAAAGTAATGCTTACAGAAACTACCGTTGAAAAAAATAGGCTGGGTGTTGTTTTGGTCAGTGAAATCTAAGTCAGGAATGATAATTTAATTTATGATTATTATTATTTTTAAATTTAAGTTTTATAAAATAAAACTTCTTCGCAATATTCTAAAAAAGGTCAATACGTTTTACGTATCTACGAAATACTACGCGGTAGCTATTAAGCTACGAAGAAGGGACCCGGTAGTTTCGACTCGCTCACTAGTATCGCAATAAGAAATTGATTTTGTGGTTTTATTTTCATTTAAAACATACTTTTTGGCATTAGTATCGTTTGTACAACCACTTTTGAGTCTCTCGTCGTTGACTAAAACAACTCGCTGTATACAGCAACTGTTTACATAAAATATTCCATAACTTGAAATAGGGTGAGAACCACAACGAAAAAATTTGACATTCACTCAACTTAAGCAAATTGTACCATTTCATAAATAACTAGGTAATTCCACTCATTGCTTTTATTGCCGTCCAGATTATATTTATATGTTCTAACATTATCCACTAATAAAATATTTTACAACTAGTTAATTAAGCTAATCACTTAACCGATATAAATATATAATACATTAATTTTAAAGCAATAATGAAAATGGTCCTCCATTGATTTTCCTCTTACTTGTTTTTGCGTGTATGAAAACTTTTAGAGTTTTACCTACAGAACATAAATGAACTTTAGCAGTTGCATTTTTTGTTATGAATGCTTCAAATGTAAAGCTAAAATTCTAAGAATTTGTATTAAGGCTATTCGTAATCATATCCCACTCAGATGGTAAAACCACCTATTTTCCTAGCCGTTTCATGGGGCAAAAAGCCTACGCTAACGCTGGTCATTATTGAGGAAAGAGCAAAAACCGGACCAGAATAATATGGGCGTGGAAGACCTTTTTCAGACTCATCACTGAAGTCCAAATCGTTTGCTAATGATTTGCTCAAGTTATAAGAAAGAACCGCATTATCTTGAAGTGTTTTTTTTACTTTAATTTATAAAGTTTGTTTTTACCGACTTCAAAATAAGGAGGTAATCCATTCAATGTGTATGTATGCGAAATTGTTGGAATAGAAAGACTTCCAAACACGTGTTCTAAATTTCTTGAATGAATGTATATTTATATATTTGTATGTGAGTATGTCTGTTCACGGATTCCTCGAAAACAAGAAGTTAAAATCATGAACACAACAACAACTTAAACTTTTGAAATGAAAACATAATTTAAAAAAATAACCACCTTCAAAAAACTGAAAGCTTTAAGTTTATTTATGGTTGCAGTATATCAATTATAATTAACTTTAGTGACTTTTCATGAAAATAGTAGGCAGTGATAATTTTCGACTCAGAGCCAACCGCCATATTTACATAGCAATATATATTAATTTTACGAGTACATACACAAATTTGGATGGAGCCCACTATTTCCATTATACAGGGTGTTGTTTCGGTTAGCGACGAGCGACTCAGGGGTGGCTGTAGAAACGATCAAATCAGGTTAAATTTAAATTTGATGAATGGGCTACAGTTGGTATTTATAAAAGTAGGAATAAATTAAACGAACTATAAAATATTAAAGAACAGACCCAGGACCCACACATTATAGAATATGAAAAGAACTACTGAAAAATCTTTAAAAAAGTATGTGCACAGGCTAAGTCTAACCATATTCGAAGGATAGTTACCGGTTCCAAGAATAAGGCGAAAGCTACGTGGAATATTATAAACAAGGAAACGTGTGAAAACAAAACAAAAGATCATTCATTTTCCTTAAGAGTTGGAAGTAAGACAGTTAATTCTAATTAAGAGGTTGCAAATGTCTTTGAAAATTTATTTACTAATATTGCAACATTAACAACCAAAGATCTTGCATCATCTCCAGAACAAGCCCAATCCATTCTTAGATCTAATATTGATGAATGTCATTCTTTACTGAACTTTAGGCATGTATCCTCTGAGGTTATTATAAAAACATTCAATGAACTTAATTTTAAAAAAAGAGGACTTATTGGGATCTGTTTATATAATCAATAACAAATCATTGTATCGTATTAATATCAATTGCATTTCCAAAAGCAAGGTAAGCGCTTTTATAGTACTTGTTTACACATGTATTTATTTGTCTTTTTTTTTAATTCTTTATTGCACAAACAAAATTAAGTACAAATAGCAGACTTAATGCTTTTAAGCATTCTTTACCAGTCAACCATTGGGCGAGGTAGAATCAGTTGAGGCGGCGTAAAAGAACAACAAAACTAACATAATTTAGAATGAACTACATATACTTACATAAATACTCCTCATAAAATTAATATTCCTATCGGAATAGAAGGACAAGTAAAAGCTGTCAAACGAAACCGATTTAAGATGTCAGTAACTAACATAAGTAAGTAATATTTGTAGCTTTACATGAGATAACCTTTCGATCAGGCGATTTATAACAATGTTCCTAAGTTAAATATAGTAGTTTACTGCATGATAAACAGTCGACACAAAATATTGAACATGCAGCTCTAGTGTAAAACTAAATGTTATTTCATTATACAAAATATTCGTCGATATACATTCCCTGTGTTATTCTGTCTTTATTTTTTACGTAAATTAACGTTTGTAGAATAGAATAATCAAACTGCGTACTTCAAATTTGAAGCGCACTGGTAAATATAAGTCGTATATTAAGAGGCTTCGATTTGGACTAATCTACCTGGTTAATGATTATTTGTTGGGGTAATGCCGCTGTAATGCATAACAATCAATCACCGATCAAGTCACCATGTTTCAGACGAATTATTTCTCCAAAATATACACAATTTCACTTTTAAATATAAAAAATCAAAAGCACGTAATTTTCAGCGAACTTCTGCAGGGTGGTCAACTGTTTGACATCTGACGAAAATGGTTCTGCTACCCATCTCTTTTTATCACACAGTTTGCTGCTAGTGACATCTCGCTTTTGTCGTTCTATTCCAAAGGGATAATAATTTTATGATACTCCTTAAATAAACCTACTCACATAAATACAATGAATTCCATATTACTTCACGCTGAACTGATATTATGTTTTTATTCTTATTGAGATTGTGTATAGACTTATTGTACACATAAAGGGAGGGAATTCCAGAGTCTGATGGTGCTGAAGGTGAAAGAGTTGGAGGCATAAGCTGTCTTATGCAAAGGTGTGAACAGCTGCAGGGCATTGCTAGTACGGAGGGCCCGGAAACAGACATCTGTAAGTGACATCACTTACACTGTATAATATCATCAAACTGGCTCGGTGGCGCAGCGGTTAGAGGGTCGCACTTTAAAGCGACGGCCGCGCCAGAGGTTTCGGGTTCGAACCCCATGTCGGGCCAAAAAATATGTACCTGAGTTTTTCTTTTCAGAAATTCACAAGAAAGCTGTTTGGAAGTTGGCGGTGTTTCACCACCGTGCCTCTGAAAGCACGTAAAGCCGTTGGTCCTGCGCCTGATCTCTCTTCGGTCGTGTCAGATTGCTGTCCCATCGGGTTATGAGAGTGAAAGTAATAGAGAGTGCACTTGTGTTTGCGCACACACTTGTGCACTATAATATGTCCCGCACTTGAACGAAGTCCCGCACAGTCGGTTAGTTGTTTGAGACTGGCCACCGTAGTCGAAATCGGCTAAGGGGACTATTATGATATCATCGATATAAAGCCGTTACTTTTTATGACACCACATATCGAGAACGCGCGCAGGCATCTCTCCTAAGAACCGCTATAAAATAGTACGACTTTCAACCTACATGCAATGTGACGTAGGGCGCCGCCCGCCCAGCCCCACAGGGCGAATATGTAACTTGCGGGCTGTATAGGAACGGGATTGCAATTTAGGTTTGGCGTAGACTTCTGTGCTAGTAACTTATATATGACTAGTGATTTATATAGCAAATATAATCTTTCAGCCGCAGCATGCACATGTATCAAATAAATAGCGCGTTGCTGCGATTGTCTAGCTTAAAAACTCAACGTAAGAGCATATTTTTATGTTTCGTAGCCGAATGGCTAAAAACGGAACTCTTCGAGTTTCGTCAAGTTTGTCTTTCCATATGTCACAGCCACTTTATTCTGTTACTGTAAGCATCACACTGTTGAAATTTGGCAGAAAGATGTATCCTGTGTACCGCTTTATGATTCTTATACAAAAGATAAAAATACATATATATTTAAGGGGGGTTCCCATACATGAAACTAAAACCGAAAATTTTATTTTTGTCAAACCTATGCGTTTGGGAGTCTCTATGAATAGGTCTTTGAAAATGACAGATATTCAGATATAGGATAAATGATTATATGATCGATAACAATGTATAGTCTCGCTTGTAAGAACATTTATATTGTAATATTTTTAAAAGAGGCATTGACAATAGTGACTGAGTTTGTTGCGCAGCTTCTTCTCAGCACTAGCCCACAATTGTCCCGAAGCTGTGGTAGGGCCAATGTTGGGACGTGTATAAGTGCTAGCAATAGCCTATGTACAAAATAAACTAATTTTGATTTTTTTTAATTTTGATACTGCCGAAGCGATATGTCAATAAATTTTGGGTCAAATGTAAGTGTAAATATTTTTTTGAAATGAGAAAAAAAACACAAAATCATTTATTTTATGCGGTACAGCGATCGAGTCAAAACTACTAACACCAGGTAGCCTCTTCGTAGCTTACTAGCTATGGCGTAGTATTTCATAGAAAAGCGCTAGCTACGCGCTAGAGTGCGAGTATTCCCTTTTGTTTTGTATTTTTTTAAATGTTGCGAAGAGGTTTTCTTGTATAAAACTTACTAAAAATTTAAATAAATCTTTTTTTTTTAGAATAAGCATAACTCATATTATTATCCCTGAGTTGCATGTCACTGACCAAAACAACACCCTGTATATTTCCATTGATTCCGTTGCGGGTGGCGGCGGCAAAAAACGCTATATCACCTGACGTTTATTTTCAATTCATTTTATTAGTCAGAAATTGATCAGGATCAGGATAATGATCAATGTTAATTTGAAAACAGATTCTCAAATAACACCAGTTGTGTTATTTGAGAATCTGTTTTCAAATTAACATTTTCAAATTAACGTTTTTTCGACGCAAGTGAAATAATGGGGTATAATTATTTAAAAAATCATTAGTCCCATTTTTTCCATTTTGTATTTCCATGGGATTAGTAGGATTCACCCACAAATTTCAATTTTTCTAATAGTATTATCTCATTTTCACCGTATTCAAAGATTAAAAAGGTGTTTTTAAGGTTTCGTAGCCGAACGGCAACTTTTATTGTTTCGTCAAGTCTGTCAGTCTATTTGTTTGTCGATGTCACAGCCACTTTAATCTGAAACTATAGCATTACACAGTTGAATCTTGTTAAGTAGGTAGGCATCCTTTTGACCGTTATACGACTCTATTACGATGCGTTTGGTGTATTGATTACAGCTCCTGACTATTACGCCGGCCGTCGCAGGTTCGAATCCCGCAAGGGCCAAATGTTTGTGCGATGAGCACGAACATTTGTACCTGAGTCATGGATATTTAAAATGCATTTATATTTTATGAATCGAAAAAGTTGTTTTTGAGATATACCACATTTTCCAAATCCGCACATATAACTTTGTCCTTCATACAAACACTATGCAAAACAAAATTATTTTTGCAGTCAACAAAATTTTGTGGTATTTTGGCTGGGTGGAAGTAAGCGGATCCCTTATTTATTTAAAGTAACTCGAAACAAGAGGTACAGAAACCTTAGTGAACGAGTCCGACTCGCACTGGGCCGGATTTTTTCTAACTTATGGGTCACGGAAAAAAAAAACTTTTACCTTATCCTAGTAATACAATATTCAACCGAATGTTATTCTCTCACTTACTCTGTCCTACTATTGAAATATCGATAATAATTATTCAAATTATAAAGTTGCTGCGACTTTAAAGACTGTTATTATTAATAGTTCATTTATCCATTTACATTCGAGTATTAATTTCCAAAAAGGTTATTCTAGGTGTACATTTATTTTTTTAGTTACATTCTACATATTTTTTTCGTTATATTCAATTAGTATTATTATATACATAGTGAATATTGCATACATCTGAATAGTATTGTATGACATTATTGTCAATTAACAACGAAGGCATCTTGGTAGAGTCTACTGTGTCCATTTACTTGCAACTAAGTACATTAGCAACTTTATTCAGTTCAGCATTCTGAAAATCTTGTTTTATACTTTTTCAGCGTCGTTTTTTAACGTAGTTGGGTTTTTTATTTTATTTTTTATTATTTGTACTATTTTGGAGTTAAAGTGTATTTGTGGCGCATAATATTTACAAAATTAAACTTACCAACTATGTCCTCATTAAATTATAATGCAACCGAGGATCTACTTTCAATCCAAGAGTAAAATTTAATCGTATCGGCTTAAGATCTCTTGACACTTAATTTCCCTTGCTTTTCTTTATATCACTTCTGTCGACGAAATGGTGCACCCATCATGACTCACAAAGTAACTTCAACACATAACACACACACTTACACACTCACACACACACACACACACACACACACACACACACACACACACACACACACACACAACGCGTTCACTTTGTATGTACGATATAACTTGCTACCAATCAATATTGTAATCATATTATGTGAATGGGCCTGGTGACCTGTGTTACAGGTTTCTCCGAAACCTATTTCAGGCACCAGTCTCTCACAAATGACAAGATACTTTGTAGCACCAATTGTAATTCCTTATGATTGTCATTTTATGTCCTATTTTGTGAAGAGAAAATAAATAAATTTATTATTATTATTATTTTTAAAAAAAAGTTAAATTGATGAACTAAAAACTAGTTAGTCACCGCGTAGGAGTAGCTTATGTCGTTTTCATTAGTGCATTATATAATCTATTAACGTTCACACTGCTCTACATTGCATAAAGCGATTCACAGTTCCCGTGATCCGCGCTTTACTCTTATCGCTCATATATAACATCATTAAACAATTCTTGTAATTATGTACAAGCATAAAGTACTCGTGAAGCTCTTTAAAGTGATACCAAACACGGTATATTTATTGCAATTTTATATTAACATAGAACTTTTTGTCCGCTAGAGGGCGCAATTCTAAATTTGGTGACGAGCTTTATAGCTCATGACCAACAGAATATCAAGGCCCATCTAATGGTACTGCAGTGATCTTATTCTGATAATTAGTAAAGATGTGATGTGAATTATATGCAATCAGTTCATGAATACAGGTGAAGTCACAAGAAAATGCTAGTAATATATATATTTATATTCAAAATTTACAAGTGCTTTCAAATGATACAAAACACGGCATATTTATCTTAACTTTATTTTTTTACTCTGTATGTTTTGTCCGCTAGAGGGCGCCACATTAGATTTTGTGGAACCCCATATAGCCTTTGACCAGCGGACAATTAAGTCGCTTCTAATGATATGCCATTTATCGTATTATGATAAGTAGTTTAGAAGTTAGGAGGGAACAGATGAACATACATACATACATACATACATATATACATACATAGCCTGTCAAAATCATAACCCTGCTTTTGCTTTGCCGTAGTCGGGTAAAAATACACGTTAATAACGCAACCAAGGAATGCCTGAGTTCACTTCCACCTGGGACTTATCGTGATTAATCAACTGTTACCATATGTTATCAAATTAATTGCAATTACATTACCCTTCACTTCAGCCAGTCAACAAACAAGGTTAACTTTATTTTAAATTGATGTTTTTTCGATCAATTTCCCGTTCATAGGATGTTTCAAAGTTACCAGTTATTTAAAGGGATAAGGTATTAAAGATATAATGTACGGACCACAGAACGTTAAGGTAACCCCTGTGGCATTTTATACAGTTGTAATAAAGGCTAGTAGTTAGTTTTCAACAAAAATGTGTAAATAATATGCTGAATACTTTACAAACTTTATAAGATTATTTGTTACGATATTATTTGATTGAAAGTGTTTTATTAATATTAAAATTGCAAACTCATTAAAGTGATATTTTGTATTTGCTTTAAACAACTTGTACTTACTTAAAATTCGAGAAAAATTTCGGTTTTGGACAACATTATTTAAGAAAAAATGATATTTCAAAACAACAATTGTATGGTTGATCAAAAGTGAAAAGAATCCATACTATATATGATAAGTAACCACCCCTAATGTAATAGTCAATTAAGGAAGGGAATATCAAACGCACCACTACCCTTCTGTCACTCATTCAATAAAGTCATTTAGGCTTCGACGCAAAATGAAAACAGTGCGACCAATCGGTGATGTGCAAAAAACTGAAAATGTACCAAATAAGGCATTCGACACGTTGACTCCTATAAATCGCCTGCTAAATATATTTTCTTTGCTTAGTATTGAGCGCGACAACCAACGCATAAAAATATCCAGTACCGTTCCAAGAAGGATTGCAGTTTTTGTTATTATTATATTACTTACAATAATAACTACGATTTGGAAAATTATAAACTTCATTCGCCTCTATGTTCCTGTACCAAACAAGATCAATATTAGGTTCACGGATTCTATTCAGGGGACGTATATGATAGGGTTTATTCAATATATTATTGATGTTAGTCTAGTTTTCAAGTTTGGTGTCAGAAGCCTTAAATATTTCGAACTGTACGAGCAAATTGATAATATCCTTGGGATGACTTACAATTCCATTATCAAAGCAAAAGTGATGAAAGTGACTGTGTTTTTGTGTATTTTTTGTGTCATAACCTCATTCTCTGATTACATCGCTTGGATCCTTGCATTTGACTATAATATTGTCGTCCCTACAACTTACGCTATTGAATATTTCTTCTTTTTCATAAATACTCTTTCTATGATAGAGGTATTTGCAAACGTAATACAAATTGAATATAGATTGAAAACAGTAAGAAATGTACTTCTAAGAATCGACTCTTCAACAGAAAATATGTTCTTTAATATGTTAGATGTCGTCGGGGACAAAAATTGGTTGTATCTTTCAAAAGACACAGAAAATGATATGAGAAATCGTTCGTCGTTTATGAACTGTAATAAATATCACGATGTTGTATGGCTGAAGAAATGTTATTTGTGGCTAACTGAGCAAAACAATTTTATTAATGAATCATTTGGCTTACGAGTGAGTTAATGTTTTAGTTTAATAAATTAGTGCATGTAGAGCAGGTAAGTATAATTTAACAAAGCTACATTTGGTGCTCTTTTTTAGGTCCTCATAAACACTACATATCAAATTGTGAATATGGTGACTTCAATTAATTTAACGGTGCGAATTATTACGGGGGCTTTGGTAAGTTTAACCAACATTATTTTATAACTTATCAGATGTAATAAAGTCGTATCAAAATTAGAAGTTGAAATATTTAAATTTATGACTGCAAACACTTATATGTTCCGCATCATGCAATTATCATGCCACATAATATAGGCTCAAAATAGTTTTTTTCAACCCTAGGGCTGTAGCGTTGTTAGAGGCTAGGCAATTAAGTTGCATGGCCACGCATCAGCAAATAGAAAACAGGCGATGTAACTGGCCAACACATGAAACAAATTATTTTTTTTTTCTTTTTCACAGGACTCACAAAAAGAACTTTACTACGCAGCGTTTATAAGCGCCTTGAGAACATTAAACAGTATTGTTTTGTTTTTCGGGTTGATTTACTTTTGCGAAAGAAGCTACAAACAGCGGGATAAAATCATTTGTTTAGTAGATCACATCCTACTTGACAAGAAAATCAGTAAGTTGAATCATTTGGGGTAATTTTATCTATGTCATTTATTATATTCAATGGAAACCAAAAACTTAAATTCGGGAACCTTTCGAATCCACGTCCTTTGGCTACATGGAGCCTTAGCTCATACCTTGTGTCAAAAATAATTAATTATTTATTTTATGAGTCGTATTTTTGTGGTTGCAATATTTTCTGATTAGTCTGTGGATGATCCCGTAAATACGAAAGGAAGATGAAGAAAACATTTTTTCCTTTCTAATAAATATGAAATGGTACCCTCTGAAGAATAAAAAATAACCAAAATACATACAAATCTAAAACTCTTAGTTATTATTTTTGAAGTAAACAACGCACGTTATAACTAACGTAGTAGTTCTTACTTGTATTTTTACCGACTTCAAAATAAGGAGGTCATCAATTTAATGTGTATGTATCTGATATTGATGGAATTTTATAATATTTGAATATGTCATTCCTGTAGGACTTGCAAACACGTTTGCAAAATTTTGTAAGTGTATGTATGTTTATCCACAGATTTCTCAAAAACGAGAAGTCATAGCGAGATGATTCTTTTTTAGTTAAATCAGATGCAATTTAGCTTACGGTGTAAGTTTGGACAAAATCGGTAAAGTAGTTTAAGAGTTAAGAGCGATAACTTTATGAAATAAAAAAGCGTTTTTTAACCTCGGTATCTTTGTTTTTTTTAGATGAACAAATGCGGAGCGGTTTCCAAGAGTTTCGTAGCCTGGTTCATACTAGGCCCGTACATTTTACCGCTTTGAACTTCTACAGACTGGATTACGCTTTGATCGTCTCAGCTAATTCTGCTGTGACCACTGTGACTATTATTTTGTTGCAGAATCTACAATAATAATTCTTTGTAAAGTTTTGTAACAAGTTAAATTCAATTCAATTAATATTTATCATAATCGACTTTTATTGATGTGCTTACATGACTGGGTGATATTTTTCACCCCCGACGAAACAAGTCATAGGAATTTAGAAAACTCAATCGCACCGCCATTTGGCTCTTGATTCACAAAATCTGAATAACGCTTAAAATCAAAATGACCTACACCTGTCTACACACATCATGCACTAACTCCAAAAGAAATTTAAAAAGAAGACAAATGGTTTATTTTAAGTTCCCATTAGTAAAAAAAATCTATCATTTTACAGGAATGATGTACTATATTATGATTTCAAATGACGTTGCCTAAAAGAATATTAAATCCAAAATACATTGTATTTTAGCTTTCTTATTACGAAGCTTTCATTACGAAAAATGCAAATGTTAAAGATTAAATATTAAGATTGGGTAAAACCCCAAAAGTTTTCTTACACGCAAAAACAAAGAAGAGGAAAATCAATGGAGGCTAATTTTCATTATTGCTTTTAAATAAATGTATAATGTATATCGGTAACGTGATAAGCATAATTAACTAGTTGTAAAATATTTTTCAACACACTTGCTCATAACGACGTCTTTATTCCACCGATTTTTGGCTCATAATCATAGATATTAAACACGCGTGCTTTTTCATTATATTATTGCACTAGTGCCTTTAGTTTATTAACCCGACCAATTTAGGTTTGTACCCTAGTACCAAGTCGTAAGTAAGAAGAAGAAGCGATATTTATAATTTAGAAGGGTTGTACAATACTTTTATTTTAGCAACAAACAGTATTTATGCGAAAAATAACAGTATCTACATATTTATTTCAATAAATGGTAAATCCAGATTTATTACTAAAAAATAGCTCAAACTCATTTCACATTTTCTGTGATTTGTGTTTTAAACACGAATGAATACATTTTTAATCTTGGCTTTGGCCGATCTACTTCGCGCCTAAGCCTTGCGCGAGCATCGGTATCGCGGCAAGAAAAAAAAACAATGCGCCATTTTTCGTAATTGTCCTGCCTTCGACTTTGAGATTTAATTGACCATGTAGTATGCCCTGCTACGCGTCTATTCACTCGCACACAGGTTTAGCGCAAGAAAGAGAAAGTAGAAAACCTCACTCCCTCCCACGCCTCACAGCACTGCCAGCCGCCTGTCGCTCATTCGTGTCCGTGCGCGCGCGCCGTTACAACGCACGCAGTAACCACAGTATATAACCGTTAAGTTTTTATTTCGTGCTAAACGAAACTTACCTTATAGTGATACGTATTTATTCATAAAGTGAATGTGAAGTAAAACGCACTACCCAGCGTGGCTGCACCATGCATGCTTTACGCTTCGCGGCCGAGCTAGCACGCGATGCTAGCCAGTCCGCATTTTCCGCTCCGAATCAATACGCGATATTGATCTGTAGCAAATACCGGCCGAGCTGACACGCGATGTCAGCCAGTCCTAATTATCTAGATCATTTTTGATCTCAGCTGAGACTTTTGGTATGCGTTGCTTCCAATATCCTACCCTCATTTTCATTGCGAAAAAAGAGGAACAAGTTGGGTGAATTTACAGTCAATTGGGCTTTAATGCTAATAATAAATTACAGCCAAAGACATTCATACATAATTCCACATACTAAGCAGCGCTGATGATGCGCCATCATGGCCTCTAAGTATGAAGCAGCGGCTCTCGCCCGCACTCATCCGGCCCAACAGGCGCCTGCGCCTGTATGTTCTACCTGTGCGAACGCGACGACCCCTGATGCACCGCGAATTACTTCGTAACGGTGACCTACCGTCACAATTCCAGCGTTTTTTCAACGTTTCGCACTTGGAATCAGAATCCGACCAAAAAAGGTATGTGTTTTTATGAAAGCTTTATTATATCACCTTAAAGCCGTACGTACATATGTACTTATTACGGGCTACCGTATTCCACTCGTGGCGAAACCACGACCGAACACTTGTCTCAGCCAATCTTTTGATAATTATTAAAATGGAGCATAATGTAAGCCATCACACTAACAAACAAAAATAGCAATAAAATAATACAAAGCACCTTTTCGTAAGTACCGAAAAATAGTGGTGGCAGATTTATTTCAAATCGAATAAATTTTTATTTATTTTGTACATTTTTGCTTGGAAAAGTCAAATAGAGATTTCAAAACACTTTTACTGCCTAGACCTTAATCATAAATACACGTATTCTGCAACCTGCAGTACACGCTTCAATTTTTTTCCCAAAGCTCTAAAATCGGTAGCATGGCATCCCTCCATAGCTCATGTAGTTATGTATGTTATAGCTATATCCACCATTGATTACAACTCTTTTGTACTTATTTCTTGCCAATGGCTATAAAATTGTCTAATTAGACAATGCTATGGTAAACACAACATTGCTTAATAATACTACTTAAAATATCGATTTTTTATAGATTTTTTAAAAAGATAACAATTTACTTTTTTAGAAAGCAAGTTTCTACATACATTTCTGCTTTCTGCTTTTACCTATTTAGCTTGTGAATGGCTCTTTGATTATAAATAGCAAGCAAGCTAGCTGTAAGCTTGCCCAGTACGTACCAAAATATGGTTGGGTCCATATAAAAACCCGTCCGTTTAAAAACCCCATTTTTTGCTTTCAATTTTAACAGCTATGATAAAAATGAGAATGAGCTTTGCTCAATACCTGGCATATGTATAATTCTGAATGGTAGAAAATTTGACATATTAAGTTTTGAAATCCAACTAAGATTTAATCAATTTCTCAGTAAATAAATCGGTAAAGCTAAGATTTTATTTACCGACGCAATAACAACTAGCTCGAAACCGTGATTGTTTTGAAATGTATCTTATCAAATTCCGTAATCAATATAGTACTACCGTCATATTAGATTTATTAAGGTGTCCGCGGTATTCCATTGTTTTGGAGTTTAATTTTTAGAAAAATATGCTGTGACAGTGATACGCTTTTTTATGAATGCATTCATATAATCGTCGCAAAGTTCGGTACTTAATCTCGAGTCGAGAAAACTGTGTCCTTTATCTTTGGAAAAGTCAGCCACCGACCAGCAAAGATTGTGGAAACCTTTGGTCACCTTAAATTAATTAACTTTTGTTTCTATGAGCTTGTTTTTTAACATATGCTACCACGATCACCACCGAAGAATAATTCAAATAAAATGTCATATTGTATGAAGTATCCGCAGATAGCACTAACCAGAACTAATCAACACATTGTTAAATATACCGTAAGAATAGGTAGCTACAAAATTGAAACAAGTCCATTTTACGAAAATAATGCCTTTTTTGTTTTTTTATGGATATGCAATAACAAAGCATATGAATTGGTACAATTTAATTTTCTCAAGTATAATATTATTTTATTTAATATTCTTCGGTTATTTTTATTTGCCATGTGCCACATGTCACACGTAAAACGTAGGGACGTTTAAGGTGTGATAAATACAAGACATGTTCATTATTACACAAATACTACTATCGATTTTTTTTTTTAACAAAAGGCAATTATTATATATTAAAATAAAATAAAAAACTGGCGTATCCTAAATGCAATGCTGCATTAGACCCAAATTGCAGTACAATTATTTAATTCGAGGTATTGGAAATATGAACCATGTTAATTTTCCTACTATTTATTCTGTGATTTAAGAATAAACTACATCAAGTAAATATATTCTCTAATCATCAGTTTTTTCCACCCAATAACATTCATCCACTCCACAACAATCTTCCCCAGAAAGCCACTAAGTTACTAAGGAACGATTCTTATAATATGAACTTTATCGTTTGATGTTTAACGTATTCGATAAACTGTGTTTAATAAATTTTCAAAGGACATTTCATCTTAATATTCACCAGTTACTAAGGTATGGTGGAACAATTGTTGAATTAAAATTAATAACAAAACAGGTCTAGTGGCAATAGTCCGGCCCGCCTCCTAGTTGAAAAAAAAAAATCATTTTCAAAATGTTTTTTTAAAGGACTTTCCCTTCACTCTTACGCCAGAGGACGTCATGTGATACGACAATTCATTAAAATTTGAGTCAATTAATTATTGTAAACCAAATAATTCTTGTTTTTTATGAACCATATATAAGAATGTTTTTAAATATGTATGAAACCAGTCTACCTTGGGATCTCGATATGACAAAGGTATACGATATCAGTTTATTTTTAGATTTTTTGTCCAAATAGGTACCCTAATTCTGAATCATAATCAGTTTTTTTTGACACTGCTCATAATATTGAAACAAGTCAATATTTGTCAAACTTAAATATATATATAAATAATTAAATAAATAAAAAACTCATAGTAACTAACTCGAAAGATAGTATTGATATTTACTATAATCCTTAAAAGTTATCCAGGCAATAAAATTAGGAGTAAATTTACAACGAGAAATCTCACCATGTGCCGACTATCGAATACTCGGCGAACATTCCTGGTCGATTAGTCGAATATTAGATAAACGTATTTGGCCGGGGCCGGGTAGTACCAAAACTTCTGTCGGAGAAATTGTTTGCGGTCGTTCGCCCTTATAAAGTCACAAAGCTCTCAGAAGCCGATTTTTAATCTTCTTCATTTCTGAAGAAGATTGTATATTGTAGGTATATTGATTGATATAGTTACTTTTCAGTTACCAAAATACTTATTGAATTTTTAATTATACATAAATAAATAAAAAATCATAACTTACCTACTTACCCATGCCTTAACATTTCTGATAACGATAATACTTCAAAGCCATTGAATTTTCGTATTATTTTGGTAACTCAGCAAATAATCATATAGCATTGATAGACACCTGTGAATATTTCATGATCTTAAGAGAATTTCATTCCTTAAAATAAATAAATTAATCAATTGCTTTTATATCAATCATCTAACACTTTTTATAACCAAATGTTTTCTCAGGTATTCGAAATTTAAATGTATAAAATATTATTTATATGTTTGGTATTCGGACGTATATCTTTAAAACAGTCACATTAATACCTAAATATCCCATACTAAAAAGCAATAGAATATCATGTATGTACATATTTCAAATCTATAATTATAAAATATGTTAAAAAATTGCAAGACAAGATAACGATTTGTCAGACTTACCTTCCAGCCCGTTACCTTACCAAAGATAATGCGCTTACTAAAAAGTGTTTTCTGTATGTAGCTTTCCTCGTAATAAAATTATCATTTGTTTTACGTGCCAAATTCAGTGTGTAAAACTATAAAATTCGCAAACCGTCTCAGCTCAACAATACGTATTCCGTATTGTTTGTTATTTATATAACACGCCACAATAAAAATAAGAAATAAAACTATTTCAGTTTCAGATTACTAAAATAAATAAATTATATATTTTAATTAATCATTAAAAAAAAAACTCACAAATATCTTCTTTCTTCCTAGTAAAAATATTTGTTAATAGTAGAAAGTTATAACTTATCATAGTTATCATACATCCATTCTTTTTTAGTAATAGTAATACATCTAAATGACAAAGATGGTGACGTGAACAATAAATTGTTATTTAATATGATCGTTCTAATGATCAAACACTAACAGAGATGTCAACTTATTCTGTTGTAACAACATTGATTTTACTCCGAACATCTACATGGTCAATTAAATCTCAGAGTCGAAGGCAGGACAATTGGATGATCAAACGAACTTACCTTAAGTGAAGTTCGATCCAAATTGTCCTGACTTCGACGAAGAGATTTAAGGTCCCACCCTTCCCAATTCCCGTGTACGTTTTTTATGCAAAAATAATCGTCACCCATACCATAGGTATAATCAATGTTGTACATCTCATACATCAGTCTCCTTGCTCTGAAATGAATGAGCGACAGGCGGCTGGCAGTGCTGTGAGGCGTGGGAGGGAGTGAGGTTTTCTACTTTCTCTTTCTTGCGCTAAACCTGTGTGCGAGTGAATAGACGCGTAGCAGGGCATACTACATGGTCAATTAAATCTCTTCGTCGAAGTCAGGACAATTTGGATCGAACTTCACTTAAGGTAAGTTCGTTTGATCATCCAATTGTCCTGCCTTCGACTCTGAGATTTAATTGACCATGTAGATGTTCGGAGTAAAATCAATGTTGTTACAACAGAATAAGTTGACATCTCTGTTAGTGTTTGATCATTAGAACGATCATATTAAATAACAATTTATTGTTCACGTCACCATCTTTGTCATTTAGATGTATTACTATTACTAAAAAAGAATGGATGTATGATAACTATGATAAGTTATAACTTTCTACTATTAACAAATATTTTTACTAGGAAGAAAGAAGATATTTGTGAGTTTTTTTTTTAATGATTAATTAAAATATATAATTTATTTATTTTAGTAATCTGAAACTGAAATAGTTTTATTTCTTATTTTTATTGTGGCGTGTTATATAAATAACAAACAATACGGAATACGTATTGTTGAGCTGAGACGGTTTGCGAATTTTATAGTTTTACACACTGAATTTGGCACGTAAAACAAATGATAATTTTATTACGAGGAAAGCTACATACAGAAAACACTTTTTAGTAAGCGCATTATCTTTGGTAAGGTAACGGGCTGGAAGGTAAGTCTGACAAATCGTTATCTTGTCTTGCAATTTTTTAACATATTTTATAATTATAGATTTGAAATATGTACATACATGATATTCTATTGCTTTTTAGTATGGGATATTTAGGTATTAATGTGACTGTTTTAAAGATATACGTCCGAATACCAAACATATAAATAATATTTTATACATTTAAATTTCGAATACCTGAGAAAACATTTGGTTATAAAAAGTGTTAGATGATTGATATAAAAGCAATTGATTAATTTATTTATTTTAAGGAATGAAATTCTCTTAAGATCATGAAATATTCACAGGTGTCTATCAATGCTATATGATTATTTGCTGAGTTAC
Source organism: Pyrausta purpuralis (assembly GCA_963924145.1). Classification (NCBI taxonomy): domain Eukaryota; kingdom Metazoa; phylum Arthropoda; class Insecta; order Lepidoptera; family Crambidae; genus Pyrausta; species Pyrausta purpuralis. Next base: position 22,539,797 of record OZ001657.1, read on the forward strand.
CAAAATAATACGAAAATTCAATGGCTTTGAAGTATTATCGTTATCAGAAATGTTAAGGCATGGGTAAGTAGGTAAGTTATGATTTTTTATTTATTTATGTATAATTAAAAATTCAATAAGTATTTTGGTAACTGAAAAGTAACTATATCAATCAATATACCTACAATATACAATCTTCTTCAGAAATGAAGAAGATTAAAAATCGGCTTCTGAGAGCTTTGTGACTTTATAAGGGCGAACGACCGCAAACAATTTCTCCGACAGAAGTTTTGGTACTACCCGGCCCCGGCCAAATACGTTTATCTAATATTCGACTAATCGACCAGGAATGTTCGCCGAGTATTCGATAGTCGGCACATGGTGAGATTTCTCGTTGTAAATTTACTCCTAATTTTATTGCCTGGATAACTTTTAAGGATTATAGTAAATATCAATACTATCTTTCGAGTTAGTTACTATGAGTTTTTTATTTATTTAATTATTTATATATATATTTAAGTTTGACAAATATTGACTTGTTTCAATATTATGAGCAGTGTCAAAAAAAACTGATTATGATTCAGAATTAGGGTACCTATTTGGACAAAAAATCTAAAAATAAACTGATATCGTATACCTTTGTCATATCGAGATCCCAAGGTAGACTGGTTTCATACATATTTAAAAACATTCTTATATATGGTTCATAAAAAACAAGAATTATTTGGTTTACAATAATTAATTGACTCAAATTTTAATGAATTGTCGTATCACATGACGTCCTCTGGCGTAAGAGTGAAGGGAAAGTCCTTTAAAAAAACATTTTGAAAATGATTTTTTTTTTCAACTAGGAGGCGGGCCGGACTATTGCCACTAGACCTGTTTTGTTATTAATTTTAATTCAACAATTGTTCCACCATACCTTAGTAACTGGTGAATATTAAGATGAAATGTCCTTTGAAAATTTATTAAACACAGTTTATCGAATACGTTAAACATCAAACGATAAAGTTCATATTATAAGAATCGTTCCTTAGTAACTTAGTGGCTTTCTGGGGAAGATTGTTGTGGAGTGGATGAATGTTATTGGGTGGAAAAAACTGATGATTAGAGAATATATTTACTTGATGTAGTTTATTCTTAAATCACAGAATAAATAGTAGGAAAATTAACATGGTTCATATTTCCAATACCTCGAATTAAATAATTGTACTGCAATTTGGGTCTAATGCAGCATTGCATTTAGGATACGCCAGTTTTTTATTTTATTTTAATATATAATAATTGCCTTTTGTTAAAAAAAAAAATCGATAGTAGTATTTGTGTAATAATGAACATGTCTTGTATTTATCACACCTTAAACGTCCCTACGTTTTACGTGTGACATGTGGCACATGGCAAATAAAAATAACCGAAGAATATTAAATAAAATAATATTATACTTGAGAAAATTAAATTGTACCAATTCATATGCTTTGTTATTGCATATCCATAAAAAAACAAAAAAGGCATTATTTTCGTAAAATGGACTTGTTTCAATTTTGTAGCTACCTATTCTTACGGTATATTTAACAATGTGTTGATTAGTTCTGGTTAGTGCTATCTGCGGATACTTCATACAATATGACATTTTATTTGAATTATTCTTCGGTGGTGATCGTGGTAGCATATGTTAAAAAACAAGCTCATAGAAACAAAAGTTAATTAATTTAAGGTGACCAAAGGTTTCCACAATCTTTGCTGGTCGGTGGCTGACTTTTCCAAAGATAAAGGACACAGTTTTCTCGACTCGAGATTAAGTACCGAACTTTGCGACGATTATATGAATGCATTCATAAAAAAGCGTATCACTGTCACAGCATATTTTTCTAAAAATTAAACTCCAAAACAATGGAATACCGCGGACACCTTAATAAATCTAATATGACGGTAGTACTATATTGATTACGGAATTTGATAAGATACATTTCAAAACAATCACGGTTTCGAGCTAGTTGTTATTGCGTCGGTAAATAAAATCTTAGCTTTACCGATTTATTTACTGAGAAATTGATTAAATCTTAGTTGGATTTCAAAACTTAATATGTCAAATTTTCTACCATTCAGAATTATACATATGCCAGGTATTGAGCAAAGCTCATTCTCATTTTTATCATAGCTGTTAAAATTGAAAGCAAAAAATGGGGTTTTTAAACGGACGGGTTTTTATATGGACCCAACCATATTTTGGTACGTACTGGGCAAGCTTACAGCTAGCTTGCTTGCTATTTATAATCAAAGAGCCATTCACAAGCTAAATAGGTAAAAGCAGAAAGCAGAAATGTATGTAGAAACTTGCTTTCTAAAAAAGTAAATGGTTATCTTTTTAAAAAATCTATAAAAAATCGATATTTTAAGTAGTGTAGTCGCTGTTGCTCGAAGTACGGGCGGAAAGGCACGACGTGACGTCACCGTCAGTAAAAGTCCAAAGTGCGAAGATAGGAGTTTATTCCGCAGTCTTGAGGTACAAAATAGGGTGCGGACCGAGCAGCGAAAAGATTCGAGCTCAGTGCCTTACAGATTAAAATAATATGGGATTACTAGATGCCCAAGATGGTAAAAACCAATAAGGTGCGTTCTAGGAACCCAAAATATCCACTAACGTATTGGAGAGACTAGATGCCCAAGATGGTAAAAACCAATAAGGTGCTTTCTAGAGACCCAAGGAATGGATTGGATTGGATTGATTTTACATACAAAGCTCAGGAGTACTTAACCTACGGTGCAAAAACATGTTCAGCGCGAGTTACATATGATCAGCGCCATCTATTGTCAGGTAGTGGGACTAATATATGGGCTTACTTATGATATTGATTAAAAACTTAATCAGCGCGAGCTAATATTGAGAAGCGCCATCTTTTGCCTGGTAGCAAAACTAATGTATAAGTTTACATAAATGTAGGTGTGTTACAGACTCCCCCTCTGTCTCCGATAGTCGTCCCGACGAGGAAGACAGGATAAAACGACCGTGGGTGGGTTCTCAAGTCTGACTTCAGTGTCTATACTTTCTTCCTTCTCCCTTTAGTCCAAATCTGCATCACGATGATTGGTCACGCATGGCGATTGCTATCTCGATCGCGTCAGTGTCTATCTTTTTCTCTCTCCATCTAATACGAATCTGCATCAGAATGAATGTTATCTTGAATCGTCATGTTGAATGTCTTATGTCTTTGAATTCTAGGTCACATTGCTTAATAGCAGTAAATGTCGAGATATGTCATAGCTGATCTTTCACTCCCCCTGGACGAGAGATAGTTATCTGACTGTTGCATCGCTGTGTTACATCACCGCAACGCCAACATGATGCCAAAATCGAACTTTCTTCGTCGTCCATTCTTCATCTACATTAAGGTGGTGTGGTTTCTTTTGGCTTGAAGAGCAGGTTGCTATCCTGGTGTCGGTTGAGCTTCCAGATCTTCAAGGCCGCGAGTTGGGCGCCATATTCGTAGTCGCTTTGCTCGAAGTACGGGCGGAAAGGCACGACGTGACGTCACCGTCAGTAAAAGTCCAAAGTGCGAAGATAGGAGTTTATTCCGCAGTCTTGAGGTACAAAATAGGGTGCGGACCGAGCAGCGAAAAGATTCGAGCTCAGTGCCTTACAGATTAAAATAATATGGGATTACTAGATGCCCAAGATGGTAAAAACCAATAAGGTGCGTTCTAGGAACCCAAAATATCCACTAACGTATTGGAGAGACTAGATGCCCAAGATGGTAAAAACCAATAAGGTGCTTTCTAGAGACCCAAGGAATGGATTGGATTGGATTGATTTTACATACAAAGCTCAGGAGTACTTAACCTACGGTGCAAAAACATGTTCAGCGCGAGTTACATATGATCAGCGCCATCTATTGTCAGGTAGTGGGACTAATATATGGGCTTACTTATGATATTGATTAAAAACTTAATCAGCGCGAGCTAATATTGAGAAGCGCCATCTTTTGCCTGGTAGCAAAACTAATGTATAAGTTTACATAAATGTAGGTGTGTTACAGTAGTATTATTAAGCAATGTTGTGTTTACCATAGCATTGTCTAATTAGACAATTTTATAGCCATTGGCAAGAAATAAGTACAAAAGAGTTGTAATCAATGGTGGATATAGCTATAATATACATAACTACATGAGCTATGGAGGGATGCCATGCTACCGATTTTAGAGCTTTGGGAAAAAAATTGAAGCGTGTACTGCAGGTTGCAGAATACGTGTATTTATGATTAAGGTCTAGGCAGTAAAAGTGTTTTGAAATCTCTATTTGACTTTTCCAAGCAAAAATGTACAAAATAAATAAAAATTTATTCGATTTGAAATAAATCTGCCACCACTATTTTTCGGTACTTACGAAAAGGTGCTTTGTATTATTTTATTGCTATTTTTGTTTGTTAGTGTGATGGCTTACATTATGCTCCATTTTAATAATTATCAAAAGATTGGCTGAGACAAGTGTTCGGTCGTGGTTTCGCCACGAGTGGAATACGGTAGCCCGTAATAAGTACATATGTACGTACGGCTTTAAGGTGATATAATAAAGCTTTCATAAAAACACATACCTTTTTTGGTCGGATTCTGATTCCAAGTGCGAAACGTTGAAAAAACGCTGGAATTGTGACGGTAGGTCACCGTTACGAAGTAATTCGCGGTGCATCAGGGGTCGTCGCGTTCGCACAGGTAGAACATACAGGCGCAGGCGCCTGTTGGGCCGGATGAGTGCGGGCGAGAGCCGCTGCTTCATACTTAGAGGCCATGATGGCGCATCATCAGCGCTGCTTAGTATGTGGAATTATGTATGAATGTCTTTGGCTGTAATTTATTATTAGCATTAAAGCCCAATTGACTGTAAATTCACCCAACTTGTTCCTCTTTTTTCGCAATGAAAATGAGGGTAGGATATTGGAAGCAACGCATACCAAAAGTCTCAGCTGAGATCAAAAATGATCTAGATAATTAGGACTGGCTGACATCGCGTGTCAGCTCGGCCGGTATTTGCTACAGATCAATATCGCGTATTGATTCGGAGCGGAAAATGCGGACTGGCTAGCATCGCGTGCTAGCTCGGCCGCGAAGCGTAAAGCATGCATGGTGCAGCCACGCTGGGTAGTGCGTTTTACTTCACATTCACTTTATGAATAAATACGTATCACTATAAGGTAAGTTTCGTTTAGCACGAAATAAAAACTTAACGGTTATATACTGTGGTTACTGCGTGCGTTGTAACGGCGCGCGCGCACGGACACGAATGAGCGACAGGCGGCTGGCAGTGCTGTGAGGCGTGGGAGGGAGTGAGGTTTTCTACTTTCTCTTTCTTGCGCTAAACCTGTGTGCGAGTGAATAGACGCGTAGCAGGGCATACTACATGGTCAATTAAATCTCAAAGTCGAAGGCAGGACAATTACGAAAAATGGCGCATTGTTTTTTTTTCTTGCCGCGATACCGATGCTCGCGCAAGGCTTAGGCGCGAAGTAGATCGGCCAAAGCCAAGATTAAAAATGTATTCATTCGTGTTTAAAACACAAATCACAGAAAATGTGAAATGAGTTTGAGCTATTTTTTAGTAATAAATCTGGATTTACCATTTATTGAAATAAATATGTAGATACTGTTATTTTTCGCATAAATACTGTTTGTTGCTAAAATAAAAGTATTGTACAACCCTTCTAAATTATATCGCTTCTTCTTCTTACTTACGACTTGGTACTAGGGTACAAACCTAAATTGGTCGGGTTAATAAACTAAAGGCACTAGTGCAATAATATAATGAAAAAGCACGCGTGTTTAATATCTATGATTATGAGCCAAAAATCGGTGGAATAAAGACGTCGTTATGAGCAAGTGTGTTGAAAAATATTTTACAACTAGTTAATTATGCTTATCACGTTACCGATATACATTATACATTTATTTAAAAGCAATAATGAAAATTAGCCTCCATTGATTTTCCTCTTCTTTGTTTTTGCGTGTAAGAAAACTTTTGGGGTTTTACCCAATCTTAATATTTAATCTTTAACATTTGCATTTTTCGTAATGAAAGCTTCGTAATAAGAAAGCTAAAATACAATGTATTTTGGATTTAATATTCTTTTAGGCAACGTCATTTGAAATCATAATATAGTACATCATTCCTGTAAAATGATAGAATTTTTTTACTAATGGGAACTTAAAATAAACCATTTGTCTTCTTTTTAAATTTCTTTTGGAGTTAGTGCATGATGTGTGTAGACAGGTGTAGGTCATTTTGATTTTAAGCGTTATTCAGATTTTGTGAATCAAGAGCCAAATGGCGGTGCGATTGAGTTTTCTAAATTCCTATGACTTGTTTCGTCGGGGGTGAAAAATATCACCCAGTCATGTAAGCACATCAATAAAAGTCGATTATGATAAATATTAATTGAATTGAATTTAACTTGTTACAAAACTTTACAAAGAATTATTATTGTAGATTCTGCAACAAAATAATAGTCACAGTGGTCACAGCAGAATTAGCTGAGACGATCAAAGCGTAATCCAGTCTGTAGAAGTTCAAAGCGGTAAAATATATGGGCCTAGTATGAACCAGGCTACGAAACTCTTGGAAACCGCTCCGCATTTGTTCATCTAAAAAAAAACAAAGATACCGAGGTTAAAAAACGCTTTTTTATTTCATGAAGTTATCGCTCTTAACTCAAAAACTACTTTACCAATTTGTCCAAACTTACACCGTAAGCTAAATTGCATCTGATTGAACTAAAAAAGAATCATCTCGCTATGACTTCTCGTTTTTGAGAAATCTGTGGATAAACATACATACACTTACAAAATTTTGTAAACGTGTTTGGAAGTCCTACTGGAATGACATATTCAAATATTATAAAATTCCATCAATATCAGATACATACACATTGAATTGATGACCTCCTAATTTTGAAGTCGGTAAAAATACGGATACAAGTAAGAACTACTACGTTAGTTACAACGTGCGTTGTTTACTTAAAAAATAATAACTAACCGCTCTGCAGTCCAATGGCACTACAGTGCCATTTTCTTTTTACGGTAAACTGTCCGTGGTACTACAGTGCCCACCACTAGAAAAGTATGTATTAAGTATAGTATATATATATATATATATATTAAGTATAGTATATATTATAGTATAGTAAGTTTATTATATTTTCAACTTTTTATATATTTATAACTATTACCTATCTACCAGTATTTTTGTTTTCGTAATCACAACTATACTTTTCTTTATATAATCGCGCGACATGTCGCGCGATTTTTATCATGCAAACGTCGCGCGATATCCCGGACAGTTTTCCCACATCATAGTCTGACAGCGCGGACAGTCGAGTGTTACGAGTACTAGAATTGTATGTATTTTGGTTATTTTTTATTCTTCAGAGGGTACTTTTTCATATTTATGAGAAAGGAAAAAAATATTTTCTTCATCTTCCTTTCGTATTAACGGGATCAACCGCAGACAAATAGAAAATATTGCAACCGCAAAAATATGACTCATAAAATAAATGATTAAATGTTTTTGACACAAGTATGAGCTAAGGCTCCATGTAGCCAAAGGACGTGGATTCGAAAGGTTCCGAAATTAAGTTTTTGGTTTCCATTGAATATAATAAATGAAATAGATAAAATAACCCCAAATGATTCAACTCACTGATTTTCTTGTCAAGTAGGATGTGATCTACTAAACAAATGATTTTATCCCTCTGTTTGTAGCTTCTTTCGCAAAAGTAAATCAACCCGAAAAACAAAACAATACTGTTTAATGTTCTCAAGGCGCTTGTAATCACTGCGTAGTAAAGTTCTTTTGGTGAGTTCTGTGAAAAAAAAAGTGTTATGGCCAGTTACATCGCCTCTTTGCTATTTACCGTTGCGTGGCCAAGTAACTTTATTGCCTAGCCTCTATCTACTTTACAGCCCTAGGGTTAAAAAAAAAACATTTTGAGCCTATATTACGCGGCATGATACTTGCACGATGCCGAACACATAAGTGTTTGTCAGAATTTTAAATATTTCAACTTCTAATTTTGATACGTTATTACATCATTTCATCAGAAGTTATAAAATTATGTTGGTTAAACTTACCAAAGTCCCCGTGATAATTCACACCGTCAAATTAATTGAAGTCACCATGTTCACAATTTTATATGTAGTGTTTATGAGGACCTAAAAATAGCATCAAATGTAGCTTCGTTAAATTAAACTTACCTGCTCTACATGCACTGAATTTATAAAACTGAAACATTAACTCACCCGTACGCCAAATGATTCATTAATAAAATTGTTTTGCTCGGTTAGCCACAAATAGCATTTCTTCAGCCATATAACATCGTGATATTTATTACAGTTCATAAACGACGAATGATTTCTCATATCATTTTCTTTGTCTTTTGAAATATACAACCAATTTTTGTCCCCGACGACATCTTACATATTAAAGAACATATTTTCTGTTGAAGAGTCGATTTTTTGAAGTACATTTCTTACTGTTTTCATTCTATATTCAATTTGTATTACGTTTGCAAATACCTCTATCATAGATAGAGTATTTATGAAAAAGAAGAAATATTCAATATAGTAAGAGTAAGTAGGGACAACAATATTATAGTCAAATGCAAGGATCCAAACGATGTAATCTAAAATTGAGGTTATGACACAAAAAACACAGTCACTTTCATCACTTTTGCTTTGATAATGGAATTGTAAGTCATCCCAAGGATATTATCGATTTGCTCGTACAGTTCGAAATATTTAAGGCTTCTGACACTAAACTTGAAAACTAGACTAACATCAATAACATATTGAATAAACCCCATCATATACGTCCCCTGAATAGAATCCGTGAACCTAATATTGATCTTGTTTGGTACAGAAACATAGAGGCGAATGAAGTTTATAATTTTCCAAATCGTAGTTATTATTGTGAGTAATATAATAATAACAAAAACTGCAATCCTTCTTGGAACGGTACTGGATATTTTTATGCGTTGGTTGTCGCGCTCAATACTAAGCAAAGAAAATATATTTAGCAGGCGATTTAAAGGAGTCAACGTGTCGAATGCCTTATTTGATAGATTTTCAGCTTTTTGCACATCACCGATTGGTCGCACTGTTTTCATTTTGCGTCGAAGCCTTAATGACTTTATTGAATGAGTGACAGAAGGGTAGTGGTGTGTTTGATATTCCCTTCCTTAATTGACTTTTACATTAGGGGTGGTTACTTTTTATATATAGTATGGATTCTTTTCACTTTTGATCAACCAAACAATTGTTGTTTTGAAATATCATTTTTTCTTAAATAATTTTGTCCAAAACCGTAATTCTTCTCGAATTTTAAGTAAGTACAAGTTGTAAAAAGCAAATGTAAAATATCACTTTAATGAGTTTGCAATTTTAATATTAATAAAACACTTTCAATCAAAATATAATATCGTAACAAATAATCTTATAAAGTTTGTAAAGTTTTCAGCATATTATTAACACATTTTTGTTGAAAACTAGCCTTTATTACAACTGTATAAATTGCCACAGGGGTTACCTTAACGTTCTGTGGTCCGTACATAATATCTTTAATACCTTATCCCTTTAAATAACTGGTAACTTTGAAACATCCTATGAACGGGAAATTGATCGAAAAAACATCAATTAGTTACCTTGTTTGTGGACTGGCTGCAGTGAAGGGTAATGTAATTGCAATTAATTTGATAGCATAATATGGTAACAGATGATTAATTACGATAAGTTCCAGGCGGAAGTGAATTCAGGCATTCCTTGGTTGCGTTATTTACGTGTAATTTTAACCGACTTCAAAGAAGGAGGAGGTTATCAATTCGACTGTATGTTTTTTTTCTTTGTATCTATGTTACCTCATATCTCAGTCGTTTGCCGACCGATTCGAAAAAAAAATTCACCTACTTAGAGGGTGTACCTTCTTGTTGGTTCCATTCCATTTCGGGATCTGATGATGGGATCTTGGTGTAATCGAGGGAAACCCTCAAATTTTAAAGGCACGTATAGAGTTTCTTTACTAGATTCTTAATGTTGACGTGTTGTTACGTCTGATAGTCAACATCTTGTGGGGCTGAGCTGATAATGGAACTGCTTAACGCTTAAGAGTTCAGTAATTATAAGGAAATAACTTATAATAGGTAGTTTGTAGCTTCTTAAAGAACAGAGTCATAAAGGTGCAACTCCCCCCCCCCTCCTATTATTTCTGAAAATGAAGAAATAAAATTAACTTTAAAAAAAGTAAAAACCGACTTCAAAACCAAAATGCACTAAACAGTCTTAAATAAGCTCTTGACTATTGAAAGGAAAGGTGAGGTCTAGGCAAACAATTTCTTTTTGGAGTCGGTGCTGTGATAGTTGATGTTTGATGATAAAAGTGATGGCACCGACTCCAAAATTTTTTCCAATATTTATTTATTTAGTTACATCCTACTTTTTGCAATTGAGATTTTTCTTTTTAAACATTTTTAGCTCCATCCTAATAAAATAAATGCGAAAGAATGTCTGCTCGTTTATGACATCTTTCCACAGAAACCGTTGGATTGATTTTAGGTAACATTAATAAATAGTTAAGTGCTCTGGATTGATTTAAAATAATAAAATTAAATAAAATGAAACATTCTAAATTTGCGCAGACCAATCGAGGGTTATTACTAAAAGTTACACCCAAGACGCAAATTAATTAAAAAAGTAAAAACCGACTTCAAAACCAAAATGCACTAAAAAGTCTTAAATAAACTCTTGACTATTGAAAGGAAAGGTGGAGTCTAGGCAAACAATTTTTTTTGGAGTCGGTGCCATCACTTTTATCATCAAACATCAACTATCACAGCACATGCTCCCATGAAACTAAAATCAAAAATTTTTTTTTACTCAAACCTATGTGTGTCTATGGATAGTTCTTCTAAAATGACGTACAGGTTTCTAAACTCATTTTCTTTTAAAGTCTAACATTTCATAGCTAGACGCTTCCAAAGTGGTAAAATGGGCGTCCCCCCCCCCCCCAATCATATTTCTAAACCAAGCTAGTGTAAATTTTGAAAAAAATATATAATGTAAATCTTAACAAATACTTTCAACTAAAAATTGGTTTGGACGAGATCGAACAAGTAGTTTTTGAGATATACCACATTTTCAACAACCACAAACATAACTTTGTACTTCATACAAACACTATGTAAAACAAAGTTATATTTGCAGTTAACAAAATATTGTGGTATTTTACTAAGAAGAAGTAAATGGATTCTCTAATTCAGTTAAAGTTGGCACGGAACCCTCAGTACGCGAGTCCGACTCGCACTTGGCTGGTTTATTGAAGGTGTTTTATTTTTTAATTAAGTTTTTTTTTCATGATTTTTAGTTAGTTATTTACCCAAATCTCAAAAACTACTTGACAGATTTTGATGAAACTTACACTGTACCCTAAGATGAAATATACTCATCATCATATAGTCTCGCTATTACTTCTTGATTTCGAGAAATCCGTGGACAAACATACTAATATACAAACATACACTAATTTTGCACACGCGTTTGGGAGCCTTTATAGAGCAACTACACACTCAAATATTATATTAAATTCCAACAATATTGCATACGTACACATAAAAAACGAACTTAAATTTAATGTATTTATAAAGTAAAGTAAAAAAAAATGCTTCACAATAATGCGGTTCTCTTTTATCTTGAGCCAATCATTAGCAAACAATTTTGGCTTCAGTGATGAGTCTGAAAAAGGTCTTCCACGCCCACATTATTCTGGTCCGGTTTTTGCTCTTTCCTCAATAATGACCAGCATTAGCGTAGGTTTTTTGCCCCATGATAGGAAAATAGGTGGTTTTACCATCTGAGTGGGATATGATTACGAATGACGTAGCCTTAACACAAATTCTCAGAATTTTAGCTTTACATCTAAAGAAATACAACTGCTAAAGTTTATTTATGTCCTTTAGTTAAAACTCTAAAAATTTTCATACACGCAAAAACAAAAAAGAAGAATATCAATGGAGGCCCATTTTCAGTATTGCTTTAAAATGAATGTATTATATATTTTTATCGGTAAAGTAATTAGCTTAAGTAACCGGTTGTAAAATATTTTACTAGTGGATAATATTAGGACATACAAACATAATCTGGACAGCAATAAAAGAAACGAGTACAATTACCTAGTTATTTATGAAATTGAGCAATTTGGTTAAGTTGAGTGTAGGTCCAATTTTTTCTGTCGTTGTATACAGCGAGTTGTTTTGGACAATGACGAGCGACTCAATAATGTGGTGTAAAAACAATAATGATGCCATAAATATATTTTTAAATGATTATAAACAGCAAAATCAATTTTTATTGCAATACTAGTGAGCGAGTCAAAACTACTGGGTCGCTTCTTCGTAGCTTAATAGCAACCGCGTAGCATTGCGTAGATATCATACTTATATTGATTTTTAAGGGTTTCGTGGCCGAAGGGCAAAAAACGGAACCCTTATAGTTTCGCACAGTCTGTCTGTCTGTCCGTCTGTATGTCACAGCCACTTTATTCTGTAACTATAAGCATCACACTGTTGAAATTTGGTAGCAAGATGTATTCTGTTAACCGCTTCAGAATTCTTATATATAAAACTCTTATATTGTTTATAAAGAAGTTCAAAACTACACAACGAGCGATGGATCGGGCTATGCTCGGTGTTTCTCTACGAGATCGAATCAGAAACGAGGAGATACGTAGAAGAACTAAGGTAACGGACATAGCCTTGAGAATCAGTAAGCTTAAGTGGCAGTGGGCCAGGCACATAGCGCGAAGAACTGATGGCCGTTGGGGCAGGAAAGTTCTAGATTGGAGACCCTTTGACCAAAGACGCAGCGTAGGACGTCCACCAACAAGATAGACAGACGACCTTAAAAAGATCGCAGGATCAAACTGGATGCAGACCGCTAGTGATCGGTCGCTGTGGAAAGCCGTGGGGGAGGCCTATGTTCAGCAGTGGACGTTTGGTTTGACCTTTGGCTGATAATGATATATTGTTCATGAAACTAAAACTGAAAAAAAAAATGTCAAACCTATGCGTGTGGGGTTTCTATAGATAGATCTCTTAAAATGACATACAGGTTCCTAAAACCATTTCCTTTTAAAGTCTAACGTTTGATAGATAGACGCTTCCAAAGTGGTAAAATGGACGTCCCCCCCCCTCCCCATCTAACTTCTAAACTAAGCGTGTGTAAATTTTGAAAAAAATACATAAAGTAGATCTTAACAAATACTTTTAACAAAAATTTGTTTAGACGAAATCGAACTAGACGTTTTTGAGATATAGTACATTTTACACAACCGCAAATATAATTTTGTTCTTCAAACAATCACTATGAAAAACAAGGTTATGTTTGCTGTCAACAAAATATTGTAGTATTTTACTAAGTGGAAGTAAGTGGATTCATTAATTCAGTTAAACTTGGCACGGAACCCTCAGTGCGCGAACTTGGCTGTTTTTTTAAAAATATTGTGAAGAAGATTTCTTTTGTAAAACTTGATTTTAAAAAAATAATAATAATCATAACCTAAATTATCATTCCTAACTTTGATGTCACTGACCAAAACAACACCCAGCACTTTTTTAAACGGTAGTTTCTGTAAGCATTACTTTGTGAAAAATCTTATATACAAGTACATCAGCAACCAAAATAAATATCTATATCCATATCCAAATTATCGCATCATTATTATTGAGAGAATGATAAGCGATTTAACGTCACTGTATAAAATAGCTAACGGGCAAATGAGTAGTGAACTCCTAAGTTTACTTTGTTTTAGGGCCAATAAGTCAAAAATTTGAAACCCTAAGCTTTTCGATGTTGCGCTCGCGAATAACAATGTTTCTTTGAATAACCCTGTTTACAGAATGTGTCGGGAATTTAACAACTTGACGTCCAGCCTCGATCTGTTTAACCAGAGCTACTGGACTTTTAAAAAATGTATTCAACAACACATAAACTAATTTGTTTATTAAAATTACAGTTATCGTCTTTCACCTAGTTATAGTTAAATAATAATATTGTTATGTCGTGCATGGTTTTTCAGGTCACTCGACCAGCCATTTTCTTACTGTATGATCATTTCTAATTGTATTATTTTGGTTGTTTGATTGTTACTGTGCCTTTACAAATAAAATAAAATAAAATAAATTTATCATTTTAATTTAAATTACGTCTACTTTTGAACACCTCCCTTACGGATTTCCACAGCGATCTGAATAGTTTGCTTAGACATAACAAAACATGCTGTACCTTTCAATGAAAATCGTTATTAACTCAAAGTGGCTTGTATTGGTTTTTAATCATTTCGTTACGAAGTCTTGCGAACTTACGAGTACCTTACCTACATTAAATTTATAACTTAAAAAATTACTTTTTTATGTATAAGTCGAAAAATTACTAAAATGATAATTGATGCATACGATATTTCAAAACAAATAAATAGCATACTCCACTTAGTGGGCTTATGTGCAATCGTACGAGAAAACTACGAATTAAAATGGGAATTTTCAAAGAAATCATGGGTACTCAAAATAGTTACAATAACTTTGTTCAATTCATTTTTTGCATACGGAAAATTGTGGTCGTACGGTGTATTACATAGAAATTTTCACTTCAGTGATTTAAGACACTTGCTCTTTTTGATCGGTTATTTGTATTATTTAGTAGATTTGATAATTCTGTTTCGGAGAGGAAAAAGCCGTATCAGGTACTATAAAATCTTTGATTACGTGGATGACATCATTGGCAGAAATTTCTACAGTGGCACCAGGAGCGAAATTACGAAAATTTGCATCGCTTTTTACGGTGCTTGCTTATTTTCTTACGTTTACAATTATATTGTTAAAGTTGTGTATACAAATGACGGTTTTGTGGTAGCTATTTTCAATGTCGTGGATTTAGTCGACCCACTTTTCATTATAACTGGTTTGCTTTACAAGACTTCAAGCATCATTCAAGTAAAATCTAGATTGAAACATATGGGAGATATTTTAAAGGAATATTATAATTGTAAAGATTCTCAACCAGGAGTTTTTGAAGAAGCTATCCCTTACAGAAAACACGAATTTATGAGCAAAAAATTATTGAAAAATTATTTGATGAAATTAGACAGAAGGAATTTTAGCAAAATTTTACGGTTCAGAATTTGCTACCTGATGATGTTGGAGCAAGTGGAGTATATTAACAATTTATTTGGATTCAAGGTAAAGTCCGTTTATTTTGATTTAGCAATTTTGTTAACAATCTTGACCCCTTCGAATACGTAATCGATCATATACGAATACGATACTTCATCCGAATCTGATCCCTTTTTATGGTTTATAATGTTTTTAATACTCACAATGTCATATTTTTCATTTATAAAGATGAAATAAGAAACCAAAAATTGCGCACAGGCGGGACTCGAACCAGCAACTTGCTGGCTAACCGGGCCAACGCTCTTCCAATTTAGTTACCGTGCTGTCGGTCCGACCTTGCAAAATTTCTGATTTCTTTTTTGATCTTTAAGGTTCCCTTTTTATAATAAAACTAGTGGACCCCTGCGACTTTGTCCGCGCGTTTTTAGATTTTTTGTCGCCTTTTAAACCTTCTCCAGACCTCCACGAATATTTCAAGACTAAGATAAGATAAATCCGTTCAACCGTTCTCGAGTTTTAGTGAGACTAACGAACAACAATTCATTTTTATATATTAAGATAGTTAACGTTGAACACATTTTTTTTAAATTACTGATTTAATTTTGATAAATATAAAAAAGATTGTTTACAATACTCGCCAAGCGATGAAAAACTTACTTTAGATAGATATTTACTGACTTTTAATAGATCGTATTGCTAAAGTGAAAAATTAACAGACTCAACTTTTTATCTAGTTTTTATGACTCAACTGCAAAATGAGATTGAAAATTATGATTTTCCATTGTGTTTGTATTTACAGGGAGTGCTCAACATTGTGATGATCTTGTCCTATATTGTAGGACTTTTTAATAAATTCTTCGCCAGAAATTTTAAACGCGTAAGTAGAGGTATTTTACAGCCGCAAGACTTGAGACTAACCCTTACTTAAGTTTATTTAAAAAAGTTCAACATTATTTTAATAAATAAATGTGCGCCAGACAAAACACGAATTGTTTTGGTTTCGAATTAAGGAATTTTCTTTCTTAAGCTTAGACTACCTGACAACGATTATCCTTTCCTTTGGATATCCCATAGAACAAGGTTTGAGTAGCTTACTTTGGGACTAGATGGCGATGTGTAGGAATGTCCAAAGGAACGATTATGACTGAGGCATTCATGTTTAAATACATATAAACTTCCAGGACTTAAGCCTAAAGAATATTCGTTGAATAAAATACAACATGCTTAATTTGAAAACGTCACCTATTTGACAGCAATCATGTTAATGACATTTTTTATCGGTCGTTGTATACTTATTCAGTCTGATAAGTCTTATCTGTCTTTGGGAAAATCGGCCCTTACGTACAAAAGTTCGTGCTTATTACAAAAAAAAACATGCCATTTTCGGGATTCGAACACTCGACCACCGCCAGGAGTGCTAACTACTTCACCGCGTCGTCAAATTTCGTATTATTTCAATGTGTACACGATTTGTTTTATAACTTTCAGGTAAAAACCAACGAGAGTCACGATATGATATTATTCTCTAACGTAGTACAATGTGCGTACTACGTTAGCACGTTGGTATACACTATGACTTGTTCTGAAACCACCTACAGACAAAGCGAAAGGATCGTCAAATTAGTGGACTTAATAGTCACGAACAAGATTATACGTAAGATTGTGATTGGGATTATAAAATCGATTTTATTATAATTCTATCATTATTTAATCTAAACAGGGTGAACAAAAATGTACCAGCCAAATTCATGAGGTGCTTGTCAATCGAGCTACGAATACAGGAAAAATATTTTACTGTATGAAAATCGAACAACTTTCATTCCAAGGGTTTCATTTTAACTTTTCTGTATTTTAAACTCGACTTCAAACCACCCCAGAGTTAAGCTCGCACTTTTTTACAACGTTTTTTTTTCTTATATACATATAAGAAAATTACGTCTGATACAGTATATAAACAAGGGCTGGTTGAGAGTCAAGTCTACAGGACATGAAAAATATTTATAGAAAGTCTTGAATAATTTGTTCAATATTTTTAAAATCTTTTTATTTTTTGATTTTAATCTCGATTGAAAACCACCTCCTTGAATTTTAATCGTACTTTTTTATAACTGTATATTTTGTATTAATTTTCAGCTGTGGAGTTAAAACCATGCTTAGCAGAGTTACGCTCTACAATTCAATCAAGACCAGTACGATACCATTCCGTGCATTTCATCACATTTGGTAACAAATTATTAGTATCTATTTTGTCATCGTCTGTTACATACATTGTGATCTGTTACCAGAATTTTGATTACGCAAGTGATGATGATTGAAATAAAAATAAAAATTAGTAAATGTGATTCATGTATTTTTATGAAACGTTTTTTTATTGAGACCATCCTTACAAAAAGCAATTTGCGGCGCGTCATTGGCCGGCGCGTCATTGGCCGGCACGTTGGCACAGGTATGGCCGGATCCCCCTCGAATGGAGCACGCCTTGTCGTGGCGAGGGGGCTTAGTAGCATGTCGCAATCCAGCGGCAGGTGAAGCCAAGATGCTCCGTGGAGAGTTCCGCTGCGTCTGTTCCCGTATCGGGCGGCAGTGGCCATAGTGAGTCGCGTCTGTCTCGCATCGAGCGGCGGCTCACTAAAAGTCGTTGGACTCCCGGCCAGAGGGGCTGGTTTATCAGAGGAGGCAGGGGATGTCCTGAGGACTTTGGTCCTCTGGGCGAGCTCGGCGTGCTTTTGCCGTCGGGCGTGGATCGCCTCGTCGGGAGGGTCTCGGACAGACGCAGTGGGGACACCTCTGTCCAATCACCAGGGATCCCCCTGAGGCGCCAGTGTGCCGACTGGAGTGGGATCACCCCACTCCGTGGAAATTCGCCCTCCTGCTAGAGGGTGGACGTTGCTGCTGGCAAGGGTCGTGGGACTGTTGAGACACCGCGACCCCTGCTTTCACAGCCAACAAACACGGCGGGCGTCGTCAGGTTTTAGTGAGTATACCCAGGGGCGAATCCGGGGGAGTCCCACACACGCCCCTCCGTTCCCCGACGGAGGGGTACGGTGCGTAATCTGCATTTCCTGACGTTAAAAAAAAAAGGTATGGCCGGATGAGTGCGGGCGAGGGCCGCTGATTCATGCTTAGAGGCCATAGTGGCGCATCATCAGCGCTGCTTAATATTATTTATGAATTTCTTTGGCTGTAATATATTATTATAGCATTAAAGCTCAATTAGCTGTAACTTCAGCTAACTTGTTTCTCTTTTTTCGCAATGAAAATGAGGATAGGATATTGGAAACAACGCATACCAAAAGTCTCAGATAAGATCTAGAATAATCTAGATGATTAGGACTGGCTGACCTCGCGTGTCAGCTCTGCCAGTATTTGCCACAGATCAATATCGCGTATTGATTCGGAGCGGAAAATGCGGACTGGCTAGCATCGCGTGCTAGCTCGGCCGCGAAGCGTAAGACCTTGTCCAAAAAGGACGAATTCACCGCGATTCTCTCGCGCGTATTACGCGCGACCGTTGCGTCCACAAGGTGCGTACCGACGCGCGAGCATTTGGGGAGGAATTCAGTACGAAACATAAAGTAATACCAATATTTGGTAGATACGAAACATGGAGTTGAACGAAGCGGTCACGTTGTGGTTAGCTTACCGTCGCTGTAAGAGACAAAAACGGAGGGAAAATAGAATGTATTTAGTACATCCAATTCTTAAAGATAGAATGACACACAGTATGTTTGAAACTTTGTATCCGAAATTAAGACAACATGAGAAGAATTTTTTTAACTAGTTTCGTATGTCCGTGAAATCGTCTGATTCGATCGTCGGTCTTTTTTCTATTTCGTTTACAAACAATTCCGTGACAAAATTTTGGCGCTCTATTTCCCTCGATACGTGCACTCGCTCTAGAGTTCGCGCGTTAACTGGACGCAGCAAGGCGTCCCTAGTATCTCGACTCGCGCGCAATACGCGCGAATCAAGCGCGAGTCGAGAGTCTGGCGTAGTGAACGCGATTTACGCGCATATTTTGAATTCGCGCGATGCTTGTGGACGCGATGTATTGATGTCTAGTACCTCGACAACGCGCGTATGAAATCGCGCGATACGATTCGCGGCGAATTCGTCCTTTCTGGACAAGCTCTAAAGCATGCATGGTGCAGCCACGCTGGGTAGTGCGTTTTACTTCACATTCACTTGTTAAATAAACAAAACATTTTTGAACTAACATATCACTATAAGATAAATTTCGTTTAGCACGAAATAAAAACTTAACGGTTATATACTGTGGTTACTGCGTGCGTTAGAACGGCTTGCGCACGGACACAAATGAGCGACAGGCGGCTGGCAGTGCTGTGAGGCGTGGGAGGGAGGACAATTATGGCTCAAAAATTTTTTGTTGGATTTAACAAGAAAGTTTAAATAATATGTATGTTATAAAATGTAAGTAAGTAACAATAGATATGGCGGTTAGAGAGGTGCGTAGGGACCAACTTACGAAAACAATGACGTGAAATGTCATGTTTTGGACCTGTCATGTTTATTACCACAGGTTGTGGTGTTTAGGGCCTTTTAAAGTTTATGTTCACAGGACAGGAAATATTTATTTTGTTTCAATAAAGCAATGAAATTAGTTTTGTGCTCAAGGATTTTTACTTAGTTCGTAGAGTTCATTGATTTTATGACGAGTATAATACGAGTATTATTATTTACATTAAATTAAAGTGGTTTAATCAGATGTGTTATACAGGGTGTTGTTTTGGTCAGTGACATCCAACTCCGGGATGATAATATGAGTAAAGCTTATTCTAAAAAAAAATGTTTTCTTAAAATTCGGAGCAAGTTTTATACAAGAAAACCTCTTCACAACATTTAAAAAAAAAACTCACTCTAGCCCGTAGCTAGCGCTTATCTACAAAATACTACTCCGTAGCTAGTAAGCTACGAAGAGGCTACCTGGTGTTGGTATTTTAGACTTGATTGCTGTACCGCATAAAAAATTTTTTTTTGACATCAGTATCGTTTGTACAGCCACCCCTGAGTCGCTCGTCACTGACCAAAACAACACCCTGTATATTATATTTTACTTTGTAATCAATAAAAGAGTTTCAATCAGTTTTAACTTATTGGTTACTTTAAATCACGTTAACTAAATCATTTGATTAAATTATCTGCATCTCGTCCAAAATAAGCCGTAGACATATATGGGATGAATTGATGAGCTACTATTTGTATAAATGCTACACCAGAAAGAATTTGTAATTTTTTATTTTTTATTTACTAAAACATCAACAACAGGAGACTTCCTCATCGTAATGCTTAGACATTGGGTGTGATCAGAATTATCAGTAAACTGCTATTTTAACTCCAAGTAAACAAGTAAGTGCAAAGTGCTGAGTATGCCCAGTCAGCCCGGAGCCTAGCTTTTTTCAAGATAACGCTGACTACGCCTAGTAAAAGTATTAAGTAGTCTAACTAAATACTGATCTGCTGACTGAGTTCTGAGTTTGGAGCTTACGTGAAAGCATGCCTTATTATTATCATAATTCTTTGTGCCTCCTTTTAGAATACCTAGCCCAGTATTATTACCATAAATTTCTTTAATTGCTATTTTTAATGATTAATTTCGAAAGTGCAGATTTCCTTGTCAGTAATTCAATCACTAATCAGTGTCGATTTTTTTCAGCAACTGTCATCACTGTAAATGTCAACTTTTTCGTCTGACGCTATCTTGCATGTCGATCTAACAGTGATTAAAAAGCGTTTTAAAGTTCTCATTTAACATATTTTCTTTAACTTGATAGCGTATTCCTGATTTTTTTTAGTGGTGAATAAAATATGAGCCTGTACATGGTCTGATAAAATATGATCGTGGTATGTACATCTCCTTTAAACTAGAAATTAAAAATAAAAGCCTCCTTTTAAACGCTGAGAAAGTTAAAGCACTACTGAGGACGTGCTGCGGAATGTAAATATATCTTTGATATTCTGCATTTCATCTCAAATATATTATAGGCATGGTGAGACGAGTTGATGAATTACCAAATTTTCCACCCAAACAAAAAAGAAAACGACTGGCAGAATGAACTTATATTGTTTTTTTTGCATCTTGTTTCAAGTGGGCCTTAATAACATGGGACGAGTTGAGGAATGACTACGTAGTATGTACTTTACCAAAACTCTCTTATAATGGAGTACCTTACTGAAACTAGTGATTGTTTTCAAATAAATAGTTAATAATCAAACGACTCATCATAAATAATTAACATATTTTCCTTCATCAGCGTAGTTATTGACTACGAAATGAAATATTAAAATAGCAGGAGAAAGCATCGGCCTTGATATAAGGGGCTCCAGCTTACATTTTCTACTAAATTGTCTTTCCGTTCCCATAAAAAGTGCGAAGTTTGGTCACCCAAATGCATCAATGTATGAAAAACATTTGGAATGCTTATAACTTTTGATTGGCGGCATATAGAGCCGTCACTTATTATTTTTTGTACTTAGAGGCCACCTAATATAAGAGTAGATGAGTTTTCAGCTTTGTACAACACCTGTTAGTGGTAGAAAAGGGTGGCTCAGACAGCCAGCATCCATCTGTCTGAGCCAACAGCTTTTTCTCAATTTCTCCAAAACTCGTGCGTCACGAAGGTTTAAATCTGGTCGAGAGCTGTCGTTGACGTCGTCACATCAGTAAATCTTAAAAAAAATTGTTCGAAACATAACATTTTGTGAAATGTAGAGAAAAACAAGTTGGCTCAGACGACCGGATATCAGGCTGTCCGAGCCACACGTTTATCACGATTTTTCAAAAAGAACTGGATTAAAATGGATGAAACCACTTCGCATGACCAGCACTTACGCGTCACCTCACATTTTAAAAGAAACAGCGCCCTGAAACCCACAGATAGTTGAGACCTGGAAAGTCAAGAAAGAAAGAAAGAAAGAAATTAACACTCGCTTAGTTTAGAAGTTAGGTGAGAGGACGCCTATTTTACCACTTTGGAAGCGTCTATCTATCAAACTTTAGACTTTAAATAAAAATGGTTATAAAAACCTTTATGTCATTTTGAAAGACCTATCCACATACACCGTACACGCATAGGTTTGACTTAAAAAAATATTTCGGTTTTAGTTCCAAGGATGAGAACCCCGTTAAATATCATTCGTTTTTTGTATAAGTATCATAAGGCGGATTACAGGATACATCTTCCTACCAAATTTCAGCAGTGTGTTGCTTATAGTTACAGAATAAAGTGGCTGTGACATACAGATGGACGAACAGACAAACAGACAGACAGACGGACAGACTTCACGAAACTATAAGGGTTCCGTTTTTGGCATAGGGCTACGGAACCCAAAAAAAGGTTGTAGTGAGTAAACCATACTTATGAGATAGACATATGCTGTCGCGGACTTTATTGGGCTCAGGCGCAGAATGTCCACTTTTCAAAATGTCCACCGGTCGCAAAACTTCCTTTTCGCAGAATGTCTACTTCGCAAAATGTTCATACTTATTTGTATGGATATGGGTAAGCAAATAAGATAAAATATATAATGTGGCAATGTTACATGATTTATTTGTAATTGAACCAATAATGCCTTATATTTTTTACATTGATTACAAATACAAAGTACGGATAAATACAAAATAATATTATATAACTACATGCAATATATAATAAACTAGCTGTGCCCGCGACTTCGTCCGCGTGGAATAGTGACTTTGGGTAGATTTTTTAATTATTTAGGCTAATTATTTTACAAATAAGATATACCGCGAATATGTTGCAGCAATATTCTCAAATAATAGCATTCAGTTTGAGACGGATGGACGTTGTAGACGTGGCGGACTACCGAGAATGCTGAGTCTTTTTTCTAGGCATTTTACTTATTAATTCAGTAGGTACTTTTTTATTAAAAATTATAATTTGGTAGGTAATTTAAAAATGGTGAGAAGATAAACAAAACTTAACAATTTTGTCATAAAAAATGACCAAAAAGTCAAAGCTTTGTAGAGATACAACAAAACAATACCCAATTACAATGAAATCAAATTTTGCATTAAGATTGGTAAATAAAAATTAAGTCAACCAACCTATTAATTAAGTATTAACCTAATGCAATCAATCACTTTACAGAGAATAAGAAGAACAATATCAAATCAAATCACCTACTACAAAATCAAATTATAATTGCACATTTAGATTTAATACCTACCTACTTTAAATGGTACTTATTACTAAGTCAAGCAAAACTTTTATTACATGCTGAGATGAGCTATCGCAGTTACTTATACCTGCATAAATCAGAAGAAAGAATAACAAAAGTATATAGATGCATTCAAAATTAAAACCTACTCAGTGGCGAAAAGAAAACTTTAACCTGCATAAATCTGAAGAAAGAATTTTAACCAAAAGTATTACTGAATCTACCTAATAGAAAATATCTGCAATCAAAATAATGAGCTCAAGTCCTTTACTACTCAGTAGCGAAAGGAAAACTATGTATTAAGCGCTGAAATCACTTGAAGTATCGCAAAAAAAAGCAGTTGAGCGGGACATCCGTTCCGTAGGGAGCCGACTAAATTAATCTAATAGGTATGTACAAGGAAAATATTTCAACGCAAAACGTATATTTTAATGTAAGTGAGAAGCCACCAACCATACTTAGCGCAAGCTCGCGTTGTAAGTACTTAAGCTGCGAGTATTATTTTGATGTGGAGTTATTTCAAAACTGTGTTAGCTTCTAAGATATTTATTGAAATCAAATGATGTGAACTTTGTTCAAAATGAAATGCTCGTGATGATGAATATATTTATTTTGATAAGAATCAATACCCGTGTGTATAAAACACCTTCAAAAATAATGTTCGAATAAAAATAGTTAAATATTTTAACGCAAAACATACGCAGTTTTATTGTAACTAAGAAGCCAGCAACCGTAGCAATTAGCGCATGCGCACGTTGTACTTAAGCTGCGAACATTATTTTGGAGAGGAATTATGTTAAAACTGTGATAGCTCCTAAGATATTTATTGAAATCAAATGATATAAAGGGCAACTTTGTTCTAAATGAAATGCTCGTGATGATGAATCTATTTATTTTGATAAGAATAAATACGTGTGTGTATAATACACCTCTAAAAATAATGCATTATTTTTTTACAAATTTACTAACATGAAAAAGGTTGTAGTAAGTCAACCATAAAAGATAGACATATGCTGTCGAGGACTTTATTATAGAAATCTTAATGTTGAACAATCCTGTCATACATAATTTTTGTGTAACTTAAGCGGTTTCCGCAGCGTAACCAGCGGAAGCTCTCAAAAGGAATATCTTTCTCCCGTTTTCGCAACATTTTTCATTGCTGCTGTGGTCTTATGAGTCGTATCTTTATGTTATATAGCCTCAAGCCTTCCTCGATAAATGGACTATCCAACGTAAAAATATTTTTTCAAATCGGGCCAGTAGTTTCTGAGATTAGCAGGTTCAAACAAACAAACAAACAAACAAACCAACAAACTCTTCAGCTTTATAATATTAAGTATAGAAAGTATAGATTTATACTTTAAACCCGTTTTATACATACATATGTATAAAAGTGGGTCTATTTGCAATAATAACTGACTTTTATGACTTTTTGAAATTTGAAATCATTTAAAACAGCGTGTGGCATGCCAGTACACACATCGGACTTACTAGTTCTTCATTTTTTTGCCTGTTGTGGATAATATTATGATATGGGAATATAAAATATTTACAGATAAGGAGTTAAGACCAATGTGAACATCAGGAAACAGATCTATTGAATTAGGGGACATATTATTGTAATCAAACTCGTTGATATTGTTGACAGCATCTTCCATGATGTACTCGAGTCGAGGAGAGTAGCCGTCGAAGATAGTGGTTCTCATTTGCTTTAGGGGTGGTGGAGTCATACAAATATCCAGAGGGATCAGTTTATATCCAGTACCAGCGGCTTTAACAGGCAGTTCTGCTGTATTCTCTTCAGGTGGGATCATTGGTGGTTTGTGTATATAGGCCCGTGTGGCAGTGATCAATGATCTTGGTGCAGCTGTATTATTCGTAATGTTTGAAGAGACAAACGCCAAGTCTATCATTTTAGGTGGACTCTTGGGGTCGTTGAAAGTGATAAAATCCTCAGAAAATAGCTCGTACACCTTCTGTGGTGTATCAACAAAATGCCACGTGAATTGAGCCAAGTTGAATAGTATGCCAGCCTGTTTCAGAAATCCCACTCCTAGTAGAGTTCGGTTATCAGGAGAATCGGGCATAACAATAAAGTTCGTACGGAAATTTCTCCCACATAGCTCCACATCCGCATCGAACGTAAGGACTTGTTTCTGATGTGGGACTCCATCTGCCAGAGTGATGTTCACGTTTTGATGGTTGAAGGTCTGTCCGCGCTTTTTGAGTGTCTCATAGAGTTAAAATGAAGCTACGCTAGCCTTAGCGCATGTATCAATAAAAGCTGTGCCGTCCATTCCATTTACCTTTAAAAATACTATAGGTCGAGCGTGTATGTCAACTGCAACTTTAACAGAGCAAAAACTCAGCTTCGTGTCCGGGTCTGATTTCGTCCCACTGCATGTAGTACAGTTGCTACGATAAACTCCGGGTGATCCACATCCATAACACGCAAGCTTGTTTGAAGTAGTCGAATCACGGCTGGTACTGGCAGTGCTTTCTGTAGTTTGTGCTTTTGTTGGTTCATTCGACGTCAGCTTCCCCTTGCGGCATTTCTCGTACTCATGGCCGAACAATTTGCAGTAATTGCAGCGGATCTTGTTGTTCACAAATTTCTTCTTTGGTACAACAGAGATTGGTTCGCCTCTTTTAAAAAGTACCTGCTCTACGCCTTGAGTACTACGCAATAATTCGTCGAAACTCGCTACGCTTCCCCGAGGTACTTTGTCACGTATTGTCAAGCTCAGTAAACTATAAATGAGATCAAGTTGTTGTTTCTCTTTAAGTTGCTCGGTTTTGGGTAGCTGAGGGAAGAGCATCCTTTTCTTTGCGATAAAGGTAGCGGTCTCCTGATTTTTAGTCTGCCGTTCACTGATGATCTCGTGGTAGATTAGGTATTCAGGTTTCTTTGGGGCAAAATTAGCGCGAAGCTGTTCCTCGAATTCCCCCAAGTAGTAATCGTCTCCTTCACTCCCTGCCACCAGATTGCTGCTTCATCGTGCAGTAGTAAAGGGATTCCATCTAAGGTGTCCGTATCGTAAATTCTTGTTACCTTCTTATAAACTCGGACAGCAGCTAGAAATGCCTCAACAGTCTCCGAGTTTTTCACGCCATCGTAAGTATTTTTGCATGAAGCCAGCGTGCTGCGACGGTTGTTAAGCGATGCAATAAGGCGGTTAAATTGGTCATCTGTCAGTATTTCCGTCCGTATCTTGTGACTACGTACTTCGGGTCGTTGTTGGCCCCACTTTGGGCGCCAGATTTGTAGTCACTGTTGCTCGAAGTACGGGCGGAAGGGCACAGCGTGACGTCTCCGTCAGTAAAAGTCCAAAGTGCGAAGATACGAGTTTATTCCACAATCTTGAGGTACAAAATAGGGTGCGGACCGAGCAGCGAAAAGATTCGAGCTCAGTGCCTTACAGATTAAAAAAAATGGGATTACTTGATGCCCAAGATGGTAAAAACCAATAAGGTGCGTTCTAGGAACCCAAAATATCCACTAAGGTATTGGAGAGACTAGATGCCCAAGATGGTAAAAACCAATAAGGTGCTTTCTAGAGACCTAAGGAATGGATTGGATTGATTTTACATACAAAGCTCAGGAGTACTTAACCTACGGTTAGGGTTCCCGACTTTTTTTTTAACAATAACAGTATATCAGGGTCGAAGAAGAAAAAAAAACAGTATTTCACAAAATAAAACAGTTTTTTTTTTTAACTTTTTAAAACATATTTTTAGATCTTCTTGCACAAGTTAACAATTTGATATTAGTTTTGAACTATTCATAAGCCTCTTCACAGTTTAGGTTCAAATTAAAGAGTATAAGGTGTTCATTTAAAAAAAAATGGATGCTCTATTTCTGTCATCCCGCCTCTTTGCATTCATTACTGAAAATACTCTTTCGGTGAAGGCAGAAGTGGCGTTTTTTTCGTGAGATTTACTTACATTCACAGTTTTGTAGTTCGTGTACGGACGGACGTACCTATACTTTATAATTTAAACAGATTTTTTGCCTCGGATATCACCAGCGGACATAAAAACAGTATTTTCCATACTTTTTTTTAGTCCAGCAGTAAAAAGTATAATGTAGCTGAAAACAGTATAATACTGTTAAAAACAGTATGGTTGGGAACCCTACCTACGGTACAAAAACATGTTCAGCACGAGTTACATATGATCAGCGCCATCTATTGTCAGGTAGTGTGACTAATATATGGGCTTACTTATGATATTGATTAAAAACTTTACTAGCGCGGGCTAATATTGAGAAGCGCCATCTAGAGCCTGGTAGCAGAACTATTATATTTGTTTACATTGTTAGTTTGTTACACAGATTCCAAATTCAAATGTAAAAACTTTCTTATTTTTAAATTGTAACAGTATTTATGGCCAGACTGTGTATATAATTATGTATATATACAGGGTGACCGGGGAGTTGATGTTCAAAGCTAAAATTTAGGTGCCTAATATTAAGGTGCATCCAAATCACCCCCATGTAGGTTCTACGATTTTGCTTAGTTTAGGAGATAGAATTATTTTTATGATGTTTTCCTTAATTTTCACCTATTATTGGTTTTTATTATTTTTTCTCATTCTGGCGAGTACTTTTTGTTCGTTTTTTAGTGATAATTATACTTACAAGTACTACCCTAAAAACTACAATCTGTCTGGATATTGCGGAACTTGCTTAAATTTTATTAGCAAGTCCAAAATTACCGTCCAAACTTGGTGCATGCACATGTTTGATATGTCAAACAAATGTTTAAAGGGAAACTGTGGATTCCAAGTAGTGTCAAAAAATGCCTAGGAAATTAAACAATAAAATGAGGCCAAATAATGCTATTGTGAACTGGGGTTTATTTTCTGTAACTGACCCTAAAAGTCTGATGACGCATTTTATCAGGGCAAAAATAGTATTTAGGAAATAGTCTTACATTGTAGTAACCAGCTGGAACTAGCGGTTATTTTCAAATAAAGAGTAATCAAAAAAAAACCTAGAATACCCCCTTCATAATTAACATTTTTTCCTTCATCGGCGTAGTTATTGACTACGTAATTAAATATTTAAGTAGCAGGAGCAAGCATCTGCCTTGATATGAGCCTACATCTACTAAATTGTCTCTCCGTTCCCATAAAAAGTGCGAAGTGTGCCACCCAAATACATTTAAAATGCTTATAACTATAGATAAGCGGCGTTTAGAGCCGTCACTTACGATTTTTTGTACTTAGAGGCCGCCTCATATCAGATTAGATGAGTTTTCAGCTTTGTACAACACCTGATTGTGGTAGAACAGGGTGGCTCAGACAGCCAGCATCCATCTGTCTGAGCCAGCAGCTTTTTCTCAATTTCTCCAAAACTCGTGCGTCAGGTTCAAATCTGGTCGAGAGCTGTCGTTGACGTCGTCACATCAGTAAATCCTAAAAACATTTGTTCGAAACATAACATTTCGTGAAATGTAGAGAAAAACAAGTTGGCTCAGACGACCGGATATCAGGCTGTCTGTCATACGTTTATCACGATTTCTCAAAAAGAACTGGATTAAAATGGATGAAACCACTTCGCGTGACCGTCACTTATGCGTCACATCACATTTTATTAGAAACAGCGCCCTGAAACCCACAGATAGTTGAGATCTGGAAAGTCAGAAAATGCGAAATTCTGGCTGTCTGAGCCTAGTTTTTTGATTTTTCAAGAAAACTATTACGTCACATACGATGAAACCTGGATATATCAGCGTCACTTACGATTCTTTATCAGCATAGTTATGCTAAATCTCTCTAGAAGCCTGGCTTAGACGCGTACACACTTTAAAAGTTCTTCAATAAAGTCCGCGACAGCATATTATGTTTATCTTATATGGTTAACTCACTACAAACTTCGATAAGTTCATAAACTAGATAATAAATTATGTACTATTTTCAAAGGTATTTTAATGGACACAGGTATTGATTCTTATTAAAATAATATTTTTTACCATCACAAACATTTCATTTCGAACGAAATTCCCCCTTTACATCAAATAATTTCATGAAATATCTCAGAAGCTATCACAGTTTTAAATAACTCCGCACCAAATTAATAGGTACTAGCAACTTAAGTACAACGTGCGCTTAGGCTTGCTAACTGCTATGGTTGCTAGGCTGTTACTTACAATGGAAATATGTGTTTTTCGTAAATAACTTTATTAATAACAAATAAGAAAAAAAACAAAAATAAGACATGAAATATTAAAACTCAATCAAAAACGTAACCATTTGCATGCGGCAAGGAGGATATGATGCTGGCTGCGATGCCGCGTTGGATAGTTATGCTAATCCTTTGAGCTAGGAACCAGCCAGCTTTATTATTAGCTGTTACTGAATTTAATTTTGGCGCAATTTTTCTACACAGCAACACGACCCAAACGTTTCAATGCCAAATGTTTTTCGTTTAAATATTTAACGGGGAATCCGAAAATTTACGCGGGCGACGCTGCGGGGTAGGGATAGTATAAAATAAAAGACAACGAAAATAATTCATTGAGTTCCTTTCACTGCGTAAAACAGTGGACCGGTTCACATTGTTCATTAAGATGTCATCGGCACGGACATTACAAATTATTAATTAACAAAGTTTGAACAATGAATACTTACCGTCTTAAGGATGCGATCATGCAATCGATTTTATCGATGTTATTAAACATTAAAAATTACAAATTCCTTTATCCTTAAATATAAATAAATATCCTTTGGACATTCCCACACATCGCTATCTAGCCCCAAAGTAAGCTACTCAAAGCTTGTGTTATGGGGGCCAGACAACGGATATAATACTTAAATACTTTTTGTTTGTAAATACATACATGATATACATAGAAAACACCCAGACCAATACAAACAGACATGTTCATGCACACAAATGTTTGTATTGTGCGGGGATCGAACCCGCACCCGCTGCGTAGTAGGCGATTTCTCGACCACTACAACAGACGGGTCGTCCGTTTACGTTTTAATTACCGTTTTACAAGAAATAAAACTTAATAATATCACTACTAATACTAAGGCATCTAATGAAATGAAAATATGCTTTGTCTTTATGCGATATCTTTAGTCTTTAGTTTTAACGGAAATTGATAATCCAGGTAATCATCATCATCAGTATCAGCCAAAGGACGTCCACTGCTGAATATAGGCTTCCCCCACGGTTTTCCACAGCGATTGATCACAAGCGGTCTGCATCCAGTGTGATCCTGTGATCTTAACAAGGTCGTCCGTCCATCTTGTCGGTAGACGTCCCACTCTGCGCTTTTGGTCGAAAGCTCTCCTATCTAGAACTTTTCTGCCCCAACGGCCATCAGTTATTTGCGCTTTGTGCCCTGCCCACTGCCACTTGAGCTTACTAATTCGTGGGGATATGTCCGTTACCTTAGTTTTTCTGCGTATCTTCTCGTTTCTGATTCGATCTTGTAGAGAAACACCGCCCTCTCCATCGCTCGTTGTGTGATTTTGAGCTTCTTTATGAGGCGCATAGTCAGAGACCGCGCTTCGGATCCGTATGTCATCACTGGTAACACACACTGGTTGATGACTTTCCTTTTCAGACAGTGAGGTAATTGACACGAAAATCCTTGTAATGCTGTTCTATATCGACCATAATACATATTAAGGTTTGGTTAGGTTCTTTCCTAAAGCGTATTATTTTGAACTATGAGTTAATCTTTAAGTCTAACTAGCGGTTCTCTGCTGCTTCACCGGCGTTAATGTCAGATCAGAGTACGTTGTTGTAATAATATTTATTTCTCTTACCTAGGTCTTGACCCTATTTCGTACTGAAGTACATTCCGGACCGTCGAAAAAAAATCTTCTCTGAATATACATACTAATAAACTATATCGGATATGCAACAAACAGTGTGCGATGACGAAGCGATCCTCGCGCACAATGAGAAAGATTTAGCTTAATTACCCTCGAAACAATAGCTGTTTGGGCCACGAAACTAGCGATGTTAGAGAAATATTTCACAAGTAAGTACACAATTGATACAAAGGTATGCGTATATGTCGCAGCTATCTGGTTTAATCAGCCAGTTAATTAAACGCCGGCATCCAATCAAATAACTAGGCCGATGATCAATTCAAAAAGTAACGCTCAAAGTTTAACGTATTGAAAGTAAGCCCTTTGAAGATGACTGATTTGATCCAGCTAAATAATTAAAATTTAGTTCAGTATTTTTCCACTGCAGCGCCACCAAACAAGTATAACGTCAATGCCGCAAACTATAACGAAAGACATAATTTCTTGTTTGAAAATTTATGTTAAAGTAATCTGTGATATTATAAAAATAGTTTTTAAATATGCAGGTTAAATAAGTTTTTCCCATGTTTTATACTAAATTGTTAAAATGCAATCAATAATATTAAGGTTAATTTACTGTTATCATTGAATAACATTAATGCTAGGTGCATTTTGCATTAATGAGTAAAAAGTTGTAGTTCTATAAAATAAATTATACACACAAAGTTATCCTTACCAAAAATCAAAAAAATACTGGGCTTGTTAACATTCAGCCATTTCATTAAATGCCAGCATTAATTAACTGCCCAGACAATTAATTAGCTGGCTGATTTAACCAGATGGCTGCGGGATACACAAGGCCACTTTTTATTTCCTCACGCAGGATCAAACGGTTAAAGTATATTTTATTATATTTATCCACATTACAGTTATGGAAGGCAATGAGATAATTAGATGGCAGGAAAGAAATACAACACAATTACATAAAAAAACGGCGCAATTTATAAACAGGTTAACAGATTTTCATGAAACATGGCTGAGCACACAGGAAAAAATATCTGACACAAAAAAATCTAAACAAAATGAATTCATCAGAGCTACGATTACTCAGACAGATGCGTTATATTTATAACACCCGTCTCTTTTTCTTTTGCGTCAGGAGTGAATAATAATATTGACTCTTGTTTTCCTCCGCCCTTTGTTGTGGCGATTAAGGGCAGGTGTATACTGGTGGCTGTCACTCTGTCCTGCCAAACGCAAGGTCCCATATTTGTGGACACGCAGGATGATGAGACAGATTCCGTGAATCTGTGTGCATTCATAAAATACTTTTAACACGGAAATTGCGTAGTAGATCATTTGTCAAGATATTTAGCGGCATGTCAAATCCATAACATAAAATAACGTCCTAGGGAGGGGGAGGGCTATTTTTGAATCACTTGCTTGAATATCGCGTGCAATTTTCTTTGATAAGTATTTGATTTTCGAATGGAAATCAGTTAAAATCCAAACTGCGATGATATTTTCGTTGACTTTTATTTATTTGTTTAAAAACTATATTGCACAAATTTGTTAAAAACTATATTGCAAAAAATGCTGACAGCTAAATGATTCTCTCTCAGTCATGCCTTTGGATCATCCAGAGAGATTGATATGTTACTTTTCGAATGAAATCACTCGGAATATTAAAGCAAGTGATTCAAAAATAGAGCTCTTGGTCGTATCGGCGGTCAATCTCATCTTTGTCGCTATTATCTTTTCTTTTCTTGCTTCTATAACCTTACTTGCACCGCCTGTATATACATTTTTCTCTGTTCTGTCCTATGGTTGACTGTTAGAGAATGCTTTTGGCATTAAGTCCGCCATATGTTCAATTTTATGTTTTGTGCATGAAGTTTTAAGTAAATAAATCTCAACTAAGATTGGCTATCGGCGCGGGGCATTGTTTATAGTGTTTTATATATTTTCGCAACACACAAGGGCGCTCTCTGTTCATTTCCTCTTGAGACGGCAGATCCAACATGGCCGGTGAGAGATCAGGCGCAGGAACAACGGCTTAACGTGCTTCCCGAGGCACAGGGGTGTCATCACCAACGACTTCCTGACTTCGAGCTGTTTCCATGTAGTTGAAAGACAGAAAAACCCAGAAACAAATTGGCAATATACTGAGGTACAGGCAACGCACGTCAAGCTAATGCAGTTGTAATAAGATTTAGTTTTTATCAAAAATGTTCATGATATGTGCTGGTGACTGTACTTAGCAATGGTTGTCAATGGTTGCTGCAAAAAGTTATAGCTGGGATCTCTTCTAGATTTCCCAATATTGTTCTGTTGTTACTTGCAGTTGAAAATCATAAATAAACGATGATGATATTAGTGCAACAGTAGAGCTTGCACAAATATTTTAACCTGACTAACCATAAGCCTTGAATATTCGTATTTTTTTAGTTACCTATCTCGAGGCTTTAAAATTAATTTTAACCTAACCAGAAAAATAACAATTAAGCTTAAAGCTCCTATAGCTATTTGGTTCCGAAGTTTTTCCAAACTATTTCATCAACACCACTGCGGATAGAGCAATTTAGATCTGCCAGCGGCCCTATTTTTGGATCACTATAGTAATAGTAATAGTAATAATTTATTCATCAAACTTACAGCGTACCTTAATCTACATACTTAAGTTTAAACTTAACTATGGGCAGATTTACAATAGTCAGTTAAGAAAAGCCTATTTGTAGACACATTAAATTTCACTACAAAACCTTGTATTCATAGGCCGTATATGAATCACTTAACTCATTAAGTTTTGATAAAATTAAAAAACTACAGTAATTTGCATATCTAACAACAAAAAGGCGGTACTCAGATAAAGTTGTTCTTTACCTTCCGTGCTAGCAAAAACTGTGTTACGGCAAGGTAAAATTCTCGCACACTCGCGTTGAAATGGCAAGTGAAATTCATTTATTACAGTTTAATTTTCGCTGAAAATCAGTCGAAATACACACGGGTGGAATTTGAAAAAAAGATATCTTAATTTTGTGAGTACTTACGTCAATAACTCGCGTGATTTACGTTGATTTTTAATTGATTTTCGAACGAATATCACACGCTTTATTTAAGCGAGTGATTCAAAAATAAGGGCCTGGAAGGTAAAGCAAAAAGTTGTTTCCTATAAAAGTGTATAAAATTTGTACCTATATCTATTTGTTTTCGTTAATTTTTTGCCAGTTAAAATGGTGGGTAAACTTTGGCGACTCCATTTTAAAATCGGCTTCCGAACTCGACTCAATCG
This sequence comes from Pyrausta purpuralis, assembly GCA_963924145.1. Lineage (NCBI taxonomy): Eukaryota > Metazoa > Arthropoda > Insecta > Lepidoptera > Crambidae > Pyrausta > Pyrausta purpuralis. The sequence continues at coordinate 22,574,240 of OZ001657.1, forward strand.
CGATACGCTGTGGTGAAGTGGAATGAGGTATTTGCATAAAATTTTAGTTCGTTTTTACAGTCATAAAAGTCATTGATTTATGCAAATAGGCCCATTGAGGACACTTTTACTCGTCCCAATATAAACCTTACCACAGCTTCAAATCAATTTTGGGCTAGTTCTGACAAGAAGCTGCGCAACATACTCAGTCACTATTGTCGATGCCTCTCTTCAAAAGGTTTACAATGTAATGTTTGTAGTGATCATGCAAGTCCATACAATATTATCTTTTAAATAATATAATATTTCTTTACTGACAGTTTTAAATTTATTGATTGGTAAGTTTACAATGTGTCTGGTAGTTTATTGAAAAAAGTCGTACATTTCCCTGTGAAGGAATTACCAACCTTTGGAGCCTCGATTGTGGAATAGCAAGCTTATTCTTATTCCTAGTATTATACGTGTGTATATCACTTTTTTTCGTGAATGAATGATTATTTTTGCGTACATACATTAAAGTTAATATTCATTTTTTTTAAACACTTCTCGTAGGGAATCTTGAGGTTTTAGATTGTAAATAGCTCACACGGCTCTTTATTGTAATACAAAAATTGAGTATACATATATCAGCAGCCGAGCCCCACAGTAAAATGCCGTAGGACATCAAGCTTTTGAAATAACTCAAATAAACTAACGTAGCTGTTTCTATATCAGTCAAACGTCTTATCTTTCTTACAGAGAAAGCAGCTGAGCTTAGATTCCCTGACAAGGCCTCTATATAAGGACCCCATTGTAGTTTGGACTCTAAAGTGATTCCTAAGAATGTTATAATATCAAGCGATTTGTCTTTTATCTTAACCTGAGTTGATGCCTGTCGGACATTAGGCATCGTAAACTTTACACATTTAGTTTTAATTCCATTAAGAAAGAGATTGTTACCTGTAAACCAATGTAATACTTGTGAAAGAGTATTATTTACATCGACAAAATTTCCTTCACCACTTGGTATTTTAAATATAAGTGAAGTATCATCTGCAAACAATACCATATCACAAAGATTCCCTACAAAATGCTTGAGGTCATTTCACAGTCACATTAAAAATTTGAATCGTTTAGCACTATGCTCATATTTTTTAACCACCAATCAACTGTTTACATGGTCACATTGGGCGACGAAGGTAATCATAAGTTAGTCCGGGTGTCTTATTAATGATTTACTCATTCAATCATAATTAAGACAGTCAGACAAACAGATACGAGTGGTTGAATGTTGGCTAGACATAGAAAATTTTTCAACATCAGGTTTTAATGATTCAAATCGGGCATAGTATGCGACTGATCTAAGAGTTTGGCATGACATCACAAAAATACTGCCTAGATAAAACTTTGCTGCAGTTTTTTTCTGAGCATTTACCGCTTCCTACATGACAGCACTCTCTCACACTGGTTTTATTCAATTCCAACGGTTCGATTGCGTGTTGTAGTCGACCATGTACGGACAACAGCATGTCAAGGTAAACACTGCGGTGTTTTATGCCGTTGTAATAAGGACTAGTTTGCAACAAAAGTGAGTAACCTGATGTGCTGGCGACTGTACGTGCCAAAATTGTTGTTGTCGGAAACTCGGTGGTGTGTGTCATTTTCCATGCACTGCAGTGTATTGCCGGGGTGTTGGCTTTGCTTGTTAGGGTTCCGTAGCCGAATGGCAAAAAACTGAACCATATAGATTTATTAAGTCTGTCTGTCTGTCTGTCCGTCTGTATGTCACAGCCACTTTATTCTGAAACTATTAGTATTACACAGTTAAAACTTAGTAGGTAGATGTAAGTTGTTAACCGCTTTGCGATTCTAGTACAAAAGTATAAAATACTGATATTAAAGGGAGGGCTCCCATAATTGAAACTAAAACCAAAAAAATATTTTTAACAGTTATGCGAGTCTATAGATAGGTGTTTAAAAATTTCTTCGAGGTTACTAAAACCATTTTCTCTTAAAGTCTTACGTTTGAGAAATAGACGCTCCCAAAGTGGTAAAATGGGCTCTAAATATTTCCACTGCTGAGCAACGGCCTCAACTCAGGTATGAGGAAGTCTGAGAAACAACTACTTTGTTTTTCACTTACCAGGCCACTCGAAAAGTATTGCGAAAAGAAAGTTTTCATTTCTCCTGTTCGGAAAATTGAACTGTCACGTGAAGATAGACGGGTAGAAAATAGCTTTTCCATCCCTAGGGTGGAAAGTAATTTAGTTTTAATTGCTACGATCAGACATGGAGCTAAAGGTAATTGAGTCAGATTATATTATTAAAATAAACAAGCTTTTCATATTTTTAAGATTAGCTAAACATTAAAAGCATGTTTATTATGGTCACTGATTTGAAAAGTTTACAATTGGTCTATTTTTTTTACATTTTAAAATATACTCACTTTTTTTTCATTTTAAATTGTCACATTTTGTTTGTCTTTGACGATATATTTTTTTAGTTTGGTAGATTATTGCATAGATTATGCAAGCGAAGGCGACTTGCCGCCATTTTTGTTGTTCATTAATCTTCTTACTCACTCCCACCTTTAGCTGTCGTTCATAGCGCTATCTCATGAGGCAAAATTGAACCTGGAATTTGACATAATCTGTGGTAGTTTTGGTGACCATTAATCTTGTTTTCGCAAGGTTGCGTTCTTCTACTATTATTATTGACTGTGAGAAAAAATCGATCGATATTTTTTACAATGATTTGAAATATTTGATATCGTCCGCGTTTTATGTAGTACTCTGTTGTCTTCCGTGCCTCTACTGTCCTTTTAATCCTTGTCCTTGTGTTTTATGTATAACGACAGTAAACAAACTGATATGTGATGTTGAAACTTGAGATTTCATCTCTCGCCAAACAACATAATATCTAAATAAATTTATTTATTTTTCCTCACAGTCGAAATGAAAAATAGTATGTATAACTCGGGTGAAAGCACCCATTTCACTCTCGAATTATTAGCGCTCTCACTCCGTTCGAGCGCCAAGAACTTCTCGAGTGAAATGGGTCACTTTCTCCACTTGTATAACAATCTACTATTTTAAATATGGGAGACTGGCCGGTTAGAATCTGTTTCGAAAAAATGATTATTTATAATTAAAAATAGTTGTGTTTCATTTTCAAAATCTCCCTCCACATTTTTTGCGAGCCAATTCAAAGTATAAAAATGAATGAGTCTTATATGAGTTGAATAAAAATACATGTTGATGACTTCTATATTCAGGAAATGACATTGTAACATAAACTTTCATTAAACGCATGGTTTGAATTTCCGGATAAGCTTAGAAAGCGACATTCTCTTAGCAAATCTCCTTAGAATTTATTATCATCTTTCGAGTCTACTTATCCTTGTACAACATAACTTTTTTCCCAGTACATTACTGGGATTGGTCTTGTGATGGTTAGAAATGGCGTTTCAACTTTGGAACAATGTAATAAGAGTCTTACAAGAATTTCTAAAGTAGGTTTGCATTGTTTGATTCAGCCAGTTGATACTTTGTAATTTAAAAGAAAAAAGTTTCTTTTTTTACAGTCACACGTTTCGTACGCGACCCATGCATTGATGCTGTCACACGTAAGGATTGATGCAGAAGCGCGTTAGCATTGATGCTAACCCGCGTTAGTATCGATGCAGTCACCAATATATTGATACATTTGTCAATGTCCAGCTTCTGCATCGATACTAACGGGCGAAAGCATCGCGACTACATCAAAGCTGCAACGCAACAGCATCGCGACTGCATCGATGCTAAAAGAGGTATTGCAAAGGTCTTATTATCTCTATAATTAATCTAAGGTAACAACTCGAAATTAATTACTTGCCAGCTATGCAAGAATGCTATTATATTTTAATTGTATGGTAAGTTTTAAAAAAGTTACACTTTATAAGAACATCCAAATCCACATATCCATTCTATTACATCATCAATTCATTATCATGATAATTTTCAGCCAAAGATGTCCACTTTTGTTCAGATAAAAGAGGTCTGCATCCAGTTTGTTTCTGCGATCTTTACAAGGTCGTCTGTCTATCTTGTCGGTGGACGTCCTACGCTGCGTCTTTGTTCGAAGGGTCTCCAATCTAGAACTTTTTTGGTTCAACGGAATGTGGTACTGAAAACACATGGGAATCGCCTAATGACATTTATTTTCTTACTAAAACTGCTTTCTTATCCTTAGGTACATCAGATATTAATAGTTTCACTGAACCCTTGCGACTTAATATATCAGCAAGATTTACATAAGGTACAAATAAACCGTACACATTCCAGAGAAAACACATTGACCTAACTCACACTGTAAGTCACTTAGGAATTTACTATTCAAGACTCAACCGTATCCTACGTCCCTCACTATATATCACCATCAGAGGTCATTTAAATTGCATTAGTGCAACCTTATCGTGGCTCAAACGACAACTTTATCGAAACATCTGTTATTACGTGCTACATGGCTAAGCACTCGTGTGAGGTAATGTCATTGACCTTTGTAACGCAGGGTGTAGACAAGGAATCGAACTCGTATTCATAAAGGCATGCGCCAGGATATACTCAGGTTTAGATTTCTTGTCCGACACAGTTGCTTTTTAGGGTTCCAAAGTCCAACAAGGACCTTTATAGTTTCGCCATGTTCGTCTGTCCGTCTGTACGCAGTTCAGCGCAAAGGCCTGAAATGCTAAAGAACTGTAATTTGGCATGCATGTATTCTTATCTCCTTACCAAAGTGGTAAAATAAAATTTAAGTTAGAGTCTAATGTTCCCACCCTCTCCCAACTTAACGGTAGTAGGTGGATACCTACTTAAAAAAACAGCAGTAGCCTATAAGTATGATAAATTTAGAAGCAAAACTATCACGGCTATGATAAGTGAATAAATAACACAGCTGTAGTTCATAAACTAAAAGCAAAATAATTTTAATGTAAATTTTCGTTTAAAAATTTTTATCTCCAGAAATTTAAACCGTAGTCATATGGATTTTGATTGACTCTATTTTAGCTTATCTCAAATCAATATTGTGAGTCAATGCCATCTAAAGTATATATTTTACCGGTTTTGTCTCATGATTTCGGATATTTTAATTAAGGGAATTAAAATCTTAAGGATATTATCAGGGCAAGAAAAGTGCTTTCATACATAGTAGTTATTAAACCCTTCGTGCGCAAGTCCAACTCGCACTTGGCTGGTTTTATAAATGCAATTTTGTATTAATGTCAAAACAATATAAAAACAAAAATGAAATTAAATGTTTTAGAGTTAGGTATATTTATGTAGCCATCAATACATAATTAATTATTCTAAGTACAGTCGCTAGCACATCAAGTTAGCCACTTTTATTGCAAACTAGCCCTTATTACAACTGCAAAAGAAAGATACCGAAGTGTTTACCTTGACGTGCTGTTGTTCATACCTTTGAATTGGTAATGTATTTTTTTTCAGATGACATTATTATACTCTTAGTAGTATAATATCTTTGTGCCGGCGTACTTATTAATTTCATTAATATTTTTTTTAATAATAATATCGATACGGTGATGTTGACATAATACAGGGTGTTTCGTACATCGTATGCCAAATAAAAAGGACTTATAATGGAGGTCATTAGTTATATTTTTCTGCCTTTCACTGTTTTTGACTCGTGGTATTTTTTAATATTTTTTTATGGTTTTATGAATAAAAATCTGAATTCAAATATATATATTTTATAAACTGTAATTTGTTTCAAATATATATATTTTATAAACTGTAATTTGTTTTTTTAAAATTATTTTTGTATGTTATTGTGCATTATTTTGCTTAGATCAAAGTCACATACACACGCAACCTATTTCTTTTTAGGGTTTCGTAGCCGAATGGCAAAAAAACGGAACCCTTATAGTTTCGTCAAGTCTGTCTGTCTGTCTGTCTGACCGTCCGTATGTCACAGCCATTTTATTCTTTAACTATAAGCATTACACAATTGAAATTTGGTAGGAAGATGTATATTGTTAACCGCTTACCGATTCTCATACAAAAAATAAAAAATAATGACAGTTAAGGGGGGGCTCTCATACATGAAACTAAAACCAAAAAAAAAAATTGTCGAACCTATGCGTGTGGGGTATCTATGGATAGGTCTTTTAAAATAACATAGAGGTTCCTAAAATCATATTATATTTCTACTTTTTTTTTAAGTTAATTTTATCAGATTATCATGGCTCTAGTCACAATAAGAGATAAGGATTAGGATAAAGTTTTTAAGGCCCAAAAAAGGTGTTTAACGTCAATGTTTGGTTTAAATTATAGAGACAGCTGTGTTCCTATTTTTAAGACATACTCGTATAAACTGTTACCGCTTCGATGTATTTATGTACTGGAACTTTGTGCTTTTGTTAAATATGTCATCCACACTTAAGTTATTGCACACCAGAAAGGTCAATAACAAATTAATTTCGAGAAAATGTACAATTTAGGCGGTCTTATTGCTTTAAGCGATGTCTTCCAGACAACCTTTGGGTAAAGAAATAATGAGCTTATGGGAAGGGGTATTATGTGCATAATAAATTAAGATAAATTATGTAATTAGCAATATAGTATATTAAACATACAAATATCCACATTATACACTTGTTTACAAAAGTAGCGGATATATGAATGGATTGAGTCAATTTATATAAGAACCCAGTAAATACAAAAGTTGGAAACTGGAGGCCACAAAATCTCTATGGTGGACAAGAGTGTAATTGGAATAGCTCCCTTTATATTCAATAAATTGCCGGATGTTACAAAAAGATTCAGTGACTTTCAAAAATAAATTAAAACAGCTATTGATAGAAAAATGTTATTATTCAGTTAAAGATTTTTTGAATTATATTCCGTCATTAGCAAATTTAACAATTAATTCAATGTTTTTCGTTGTTTTTTATTTGTAAACTGGATGCATACTATTTTAAATTGACTATTATTATTTCATTGTACTAAAATATTGTATGTCTAATAAGGCAGGTCACAGTGAGACGTCATTTTTATTAAGGTCGTATGTACCTGTGTTCCACAATAAATGAATTTGATTTATATTTTCTTAGTTTTGTGTGGGATCTCCTACCACTGCCGGGGGGCGGATGGGCGTGCGGGGGGTTGAAAATTATACATCTCTCGAATCGCTCCAAAACAGTTTTTTTTTATATGTATTATTACATCTATATAAGTGAATAGGAAGCTTGAAAAGGTTTGCTTGCCGAATGACGTATCTCTGACATTACCGAGGGAGGCCCCGTGTTTGATATCCAGTTGGAACATGCAAATCATTATTTTTAATAGGTATTTCCTTGAATCTGGACGTAGAAGTATGTTGGGTCATTATGTCTATTGTACAAGTTCCTACTAGTGTTGAATGTCTGATAATAAATAAGATATGAATGTTGAATGTCTGATAATATAATAAGACAAGCAGTCCTGCGCGACTTTATCCGCGCGTTTCGAGTTTGCTCCCTTCTCTCCCGTTGCAGCGTTATATTGTAAAGCTTTTAGCCTTCCTCAATAAATAAGCTATCCAACACAAAAATATTTTTTAAATCAGTTCAGTAGTTCCTGAGATTAGCGCGTTCAAACAAACGAACAAACGCTTCAGCTAGATAATATTTGTATAGATAACTCTATATCTAATGTTCTTTACTAAAACCAGATACTTTACTAGACTTAGACTTTACTAGAAAAAGATACCATGAGTTTACGGCGGTTTTACTTGCTAGCGATGACGTAAAAAACATTGGTGAAAAAACATGGTACCTACATTACATAGGTAATACGAGTATTTCACTGGACGCAGACCGTTTGCAACCGTTCGCTGTAGGAAACGTAGGGGGATGCCTTTGTTCAACTGAGGACTTTTTTATCTGATAATCATGATGATAATACTATTATTATTAATAGTACAGGTCAGTTACTATTATTTATTAACAATAGCATGGCGCCCTAGCTCATCCGCATCTGGCCGCGATTATCGCTCATGCGTGTGAGCAGAACTGTAATTTGTGCATAAAACTTTTATGCAGATTGCAGCCGCCTGCGCCAGCTGTTACGTGCATGCACCTACGTATAATAACTTTACCTATGATATTTTAAATTTTATTTAAGGTTACTCCTGTGTGCTTTTGCCAGCCTTAAAGCATTAGAACTGAGCTTTAAGTCGTTGCATTATGAGCTTTATTTTGGCTTACTACGCCCTTGAACTAAAACTAAAGAAAATGCGTCTTCATTTTCTAAGTGTCGATTTTAGCAACGTCAGCTACGGAATATTCGTCAAATACAACAAAAGACGCCCTATTTCAAAATGTCAGCATTCATGTATGAATCATTTATGGGGTTCTCGAAGCGCAGTGGTAGCAGCGCTTTGGTAGGGATACCGAAGTGAAGCAACCTACGGCGCGGTCGTGTTTGAATGGGTGACCATTACGACCATATAAGTGACGTACATCACGAGCATCTCCGTGCTTCGGAAGGCACGTTAAGACGTTGGTCCCGGCTAATATCGGTTGATATTAATCGTAAAGCGTAGTCACATGTCTTATGGGCGGCTTGATAACATCTGACAGCAGGGTTAGTCGCTTGCCTTGCAAACACCCCTCCACCAACCCGCACTGAGCCCGTGTGGTGGAGTATGGCTCAAACTACCTCATAGTTGATGTAAGGTCTTTTCCCAGCAGTGGGATGTTACGGGCTAACTTTCTTTACTTTTACATTTATAAAAAATGTCATTTTAAAACCGAACGTTTTATAATTAGTCGGTCGGATAAGTCCTATCTGATGTTGGTACAATCGACTCTAAACAAAAGCGATAGAATAACCCAATGTGTCAATTATTTCTTTAAGGGTCTACATTATTAACGTCAGCTTAAACTTATCCGACTGAATGAGTATAAAACGACCAATTTTAATTCTAATTCTAGATCAAAATCAGATATTTGAAATATGATCGGTCGACCAATTTCAGATGCCATAATAACTTTTTGGTTCTCATTATATTTAGTTTATCCACACAAAAAAGTTAATCTTCTTCTACTGAGATCAAGCAACTAAAAGGTTCTTTTTTAATTACAAATCCAATTAATACCGATTCCTTTGAGGCGTTTGAAGCGAGGTCAAACGTTTTGTAACGAGCGGTACAGACAGCTTTAAATACATAGTTTGAAAGAATGAAAGTATTTACATGAGCAATTAATTGCCTGATACGAGGGCGGCACTGAAAATTTCGGGAATCAAGGAAGTGATACAACGATACTTCAAAGAAATGCATTTATTGCTTTTCAAATTATTCTCCGCTAAATTTGACACATTTTTCCATACGCCGGAACTAATCATTGAAGCAACCATTCCATTCGGAAGTTTGGGTCTCCAAAATGGCCGTTTTGTAGGCGTCCACAGGTTCTTCAGGTGATGAAAATCTCTGACCAAGCAATTTATTCTTAATTTTAGGGAAATTACAGAAATCACTAGCGGACTCAGCAAACTTTGTTTCGCCCCCACCCTCGTCTTGCCTGGCCTCGTCCCGCCCAGTCATTTAAGAATAATGTTAAGAGTGGACAACCCTTATCACTAAGGGGTATGAAAAGTAGAGAATCCCTCAAAAGGAATAGTCGCAACACGGCCGGTTTTGGAGACCAACGTAGTCACCATTTTTTTTGTGCCAATTTTGTGAGTATTAACGTCTATATTTCGCATGATTTTCATTGATTTTTAATTCGATTTCAAACGAGTCTCACACGCCATATTCAAGCGAGTTTGAGAGATTCTAAAACAGGGCCCCAGGGGGCCTTATTTTTGAATCATTTACATCAAAATGGCGTGTAATATTCATTGTTTAAGTTCTGATTTTCCAACGAAAACCAGTTTAATTCCACACAGGAGAAATAAAAAAAAGATGACTTAATTTTGTGAGTCTACGTTTATATTGTGCTCTTTTTTTGTTGTTTTTTTTTATTTGTTTTGTAACGAAAATCACACGCCATATCCAAGCGAGTGATTCAAAAATAGGGCCCCAGTCACAACCTCGTCACGCTTTTCGTAGAACACTTTAACCAGCAGCAAATTCCATTTCATGATGAACACTATTCGGTTGAGCTTACGAAATTAGAAATTCCCGGAAATCACCTAATCGATCCCATAACGATACCGTCACAACTCTAGAATTGGCAAAAATTTCCATGGAAAACAAAATTACAAGGTCAAATTCCTCTTATTTTATTAGCTAAGCTTATTAGGCCCAACAAACACACAAAGTATGATTTGTAAGTGAAAACAAATGCGTTTATTATTTCGTTTGCGAGTTGCTTATTTTCCTCACGTAGCATCCCTTCACACGCGACCCCAACGAGATACGGAGATGAAATAATTATTAGGGTATTTTATTAGATTCACAGAGAGATACGAGGGTCAAACTGAAAGTTCTTAGAACTTGCCCCTTTATAAACAATATAATAAAAAAAATATTCTAAAATTTGAAAATAGAACTCTTTGCCAATATTACTGAGTATATATTTCATTCATTTGTCATTTGTTTTACGATTTGGTGGCAAATTGAAAATTGTCTGTGTCACGTCAACATGAATTTAACACGAGAAAATTTTCGTGCAATGATTTTTTATGACTTTCGATGTCATTTAAGTCAACAAGAAAGTTATGATAGACTACGATTGGCCTTTCACGATGAAGCCCCATCTCGTGCGACTGTTTACAACTGGTTTAATGAGTTTAAACGTGGTCGCACTAATCTCACTGATGATGTACGTGAGGGACGGCCTTCTACGGCGACGACTGAAAATAACATCTGTGTTGTGCGGCGTATGATAGAGACTGACAAAAGAGTGACCTATCAGCAGATTCGGACAAGCTTAGGCATCGGTATGAGTCAAGTGCACAAAATCCTCCACGAACATTTAGCGGTCAGGAAGCTTTGCGCCCGGTGGATACCTCATAATTTGACTAAAGCTCAAAAACTCCATCGTGTGGATTGGTGCCGTAAAATGATTGAAAGATTTAACGGAGGTGACTCAAATGCTGTGTTCGACAGACTAACAGGTGACGAAAGCTGGATTTACTGTTATGATCCTGAAACCAAAAGACAATCTGCTCAGTGGGTGTTTCCTTTCGAGGAGTTGCCAACTAAAGTGAAGAGAGATCGAAGTGCGGGAAAAAAAATGGTGGCCTCGTTCTTTGGAAAGATAGGTCATTTCGCAACAATTGTGTTAGAGGATCAAAAAACAGTTTCTGCAGAATGGTACACTACCAATTGTTTGCCACTTGTCTTGGAAAAAGTTCGAGAGAAACGACCTCGCAGTAGGATCCTCCTTCACCACGACAACGCCTCGTCGCACACCGCCAAGCGAACGATCGACTATTTGGCGACATCAAACGTTGAATTACTGGGTCACCCGCCGTATAGCCCCGACCTCGCGCCTTGTGATTTTTATTTATTTCCAAAAATTAAAGAAGGCGGAACTTAAAGGAAAGCGGTTTATGAATGCTGAAGAAGCGGTGGCTGCGTATCGCGATGCCATTGAAGAGACCCCTAAGGACGAGTGGGCAAAGTGCTTTTCCCAGTGGTTCCATTGCATGCAGCGGTGTATTGACGTCAATGGACAATATTTTGAAAAGATATAATAAAACTAATAACTGGCTAATGTAATCAGTTTTTGATTTTCTAAGAACTTTCAGTTTGACCCTCGTAGGTGCTTTTAAGACACTTTGATACGCAAATCACAGGCAATACTCTGGCTGATGATACTAAATTTTTATAGATTTAAGCTTTTGTCTTTATAAATTGAATTCTTTAGGAAAGGAAAAATCTATCTGAAATTAAATGAAATTTATTGCGTATAAAAGCAAGATTTAACTAAGATTTTATATTTAATAAAGATTTTACTTGTTTCTGTAATGCAACGAAATGTTAATTTGGCGTTTTATAAAATATTTAAAAAAAAGTTTCGCTGTAATTTCCAGAAAAAAAAAAACAGAAATATTTTTTACGTATATAGCAATCACCTTGAAAATATGAATCCATATTTATTCTTCCTACTAATTGATTAGGAGCCAATTTAATTAACGTTAGATAAGACTTAACCGATGAAATAAGTATAAAACCACCGATTTTAAAATAACATTTACATAAATTATTGGGGACAAATAGGTGTCATTTATCATATTATATGTATTGTATTTTATTCGACGAATTGTCCATATCTGAAAGTTAGAAAAATCAGGCTTTAGTAACATATAAGATACATGTTATTTTACATCGGTGTGTTTCTTAAAAAATATGTACAAAATATGCATATTAAATTTCTCAGAAATATCTTGTACATTTACCAACACGTTAATATTGCTAAAGGCAAACGTTTCCAAGAAGATAAACTATTGCTTTTACCATTTACCTTTTTGGAGTCGGTGCCATCACTTTGACCATCAAGCATCAACTATCACAGCACCGACTCCAAAACGAAATTCTTTGCCTAAAACGGATTCCTTTCCTTTCAATGGTGAAGAGTTTATTTAAGACTTTTTAGTGCATTTTGGTTTTGAAGTCGGTTTTTACTTTTTTTTTAAAGTTTATTTTTATACTTTTAAATGAACTTACAGGTACAAAAAAAAATACGAAAACACGAATTTTATCTCAGCATTTTTGAGCGCCATCTGATGTTTGACAGAATGATGTTGAGACTTCCACTGATGAAAAATAAAAAAGGAGCAAAATTTTTATCGCTGTATTTGTTTTAAAACCGTAATATTAACTTTAGTATTCAAGATTACGGGCTTGAAAGTGCAACTTATTACGGAATAAGTCTGTACGCATATAAAAAACGAAAATAATACCAACAATATTTAGAAAACGTGTCAGCCTTGTTTCTTGCAAATCTGTCACGTTGGCGCTAATTAAAGCGCTCACCGTTGAAACAAAGACAATCGTTTTGTGAGGTAACGACGAAATAATAGAAGAAACAATACAATTGTTACGTTATCCTCTAAAGAATTTGTTACCACCTACTCGTGTACGGACAACAGTATGTCTAGGTACACCACGGTATCTAATGCAGTTGTAATAAGGGCTAGTTTGCAAAAAAAGTTAGTAATCTGAAGTGCTGGCACCTGTACTATACTAAAGTCTAACTGAACGTTAGGTAACAATTTCGAGTGCGTATTGAAAAGTTTTTTAATCTGTAGCTAATGAAAAAACTCCGACTAAACTTGTACCAAATACCACTTTTTACCAAGTTTAAAAAAAGGTAATCAGTATGACCTTTATGTATGTGATATCATCAGTTAAATCAGAGGTGGAATTGTGTAAAGCAATCGTATTCATTTGACAGTTCAATACGTACGATATGATCTGTCAAACCCTTTGTTCTTTGCCATTTGACAGACCATACCGTACGTTTTGAACTGTCAAATGAATACGATTGCTTTAGACAATCGCACCCCTGCCCTGGTATAGTTCAACTTAGGGTACAATGTAACTTTCACCAAAATCTGTTTAATAGTTTTTGAGATATGAGAAACAACTAAAAAATACAGTGTCCCCACTGTATTTTTTTCGACATCCGTTTCCGTACCTGAACATTTACAAAAATATTTATTTGTAGGGATCAACAATTTGCTAATTTAATATTATGTAAATTTATTATTTATTAAATTTTTAAATATTCCTAACTTAGTTAGCCTTTTAGATTATTATATAAATAGCTACAATATTATAAGTTAATCTTACCTCCACCTTCCAATCAGAGTCAACTTCCTTTTGGCGCTAATATTTGAACATTTGTTTTAGGGCAGACATAAAAATCTAAGAAGTGTCCCTATAATATTTAAACAATTTACTTACAAATAATAAAATAATCTTATAATAAATAAATCATCTTAAGATTAATCCAAATAACTCTAATATTATTGCCGAATTACATTCAACATGGTGGACACTTCCGGCATTTCAATAACAAACTTTTATCTAGATAGGTGTATAATTATAATTTATACACCTATCTAGATATGACAAAGTACCTAAATTTGTGATTTAGTTAATATACAGGGATCACGCAAGTCACACACTGAGTATGTAGTTTACAGACCTAATTAAATATGTGGGGCTGGCTAGGATCGGGAATCAACGTGTACCTAATATAAGAGAGGAACATTTTGTATGAATACCAGTTTGAGTTATTTATAATAATAGTCATTATGTAGGCTTTAGTTTGGTATGCAACTTGAGTCGATACTTTGGCCCCCTCCCATCTCAGAGAATCAGCCCTTAAAGCTGGAGCAGCAGCGGAGTTGGCTGAAAACGCCAAGCGTCGCAAGTACGTCTCATTTGCAAGTGATTATGTGTTTGCGCCGTTTGGCGTTGAAACATTTGGGCCGTGAGGACCCTCTGCTAAATTGCTGTTTGGAAATGTAACAAAATTAAATTTTGTAACAGCCAATAATAAACCTGACTGGTTCCTAGCTCAAAACTTACTGAGTTAGGTTTAAATTGCAAATTAGATCAGTCTGTAAATATTTGTAATGAAATTAGATTTTCAAGTAGGAATAAAGTAAAAAAATATTTAAAAATTAATAAAATTATAACCAAAACAAAACAGATGGTTAAAAAACAAAAATGTTTTTATAATAATGTAAAGTTAAGAAAGGAACGGTTAGAATTATTAGACAGTTTGGAAATTTATAATAACAAGCTACAGGAAAGTAGAAATAGATATGACATGGACATTAAACAACTACAGGCCAATATCTCAATGTTACAGGAGTCTTTAAAATCAATGACATCTAAATACAATTCAGCCCAGGACCAAATATCAGAACACATCCTGGCAGCAAACAAACTTTTAGAACTGGGAAACACAGCCTCAAATACTTGCAAATCATTGCCAAATATCACATTGAACTCAGAATTTGACTCCAATAAACAAAGAGGAGTTGGCCAGTTGTTGTGTTCGCAAGAAACATTTTCTATGAGCCCTGAATCACATGAAAACTTAAAAAATGTTAACAATGTTATTGCCTTCTCGGATAGACTAGGAGTTGGTTATGGTCCATTGTTAAGTTTACAATTAAATTGTAATATTGTAAATAATTGTATGCCTGACGCTTCCCTTGACCAAATAGTTAAATGTATTAAAAATAGTGACCTTGACTGTAATTCAATACTAATTATAATGTTAGGAAATAGTCAGAATTTGTCGAAATCCAATATCATAAAGAATTTTACAATATTGTCAGGACTTAATGTGAAAAGAATTTTATTCTGTGCCTTGCCATTTTGTAGTAATTATACGGCATCAGAAAATAACAGTATTCATTTACTGAATACTTTATTATTTAACTTAATTGTGCGTCATAATGACAAATTTGTGTTTTTTGACACAAATAAATTTATTGACAACAGATTTAGTTTGACAGGCGGCTCTTTACACCTGCCTTATAAATATAAAAAACAAATAGCTACTTTGTTAGCCTTTAACATTAAATGTTTTATTAACAATAACATGACATGTTGTAATATTATTAGTAGTATTACTAATTTTGATATTAATCAATTGACAACCTCTAAGGATTTAAACTAAGAGGTCAGACAAAAGCCAGGCCTACATTCAGTATTGTGCATCAGAATATACAAGGCCTGGCCGGCAAAGAACTAGAAGTATCTCTATTTTTACAAGATTTTGATGTTCAAATTATGTGTGTAACGGAACATTGGTTTCTTAGGCATGAACTAATGTTAAGCATAGATGATTATAAAGTTGGTAGTTCGTTCACTAGAGAGACAACTACTAGAGGAGGGTCACTCATTCTTTTGAAAAATCAATTAAACTATAAAGAGCGTAAAGATATTGTATCACTGACTATTGAACGAACTATTGAACTTGCATGTGTTGAGTTAGACCAATATATTATAATAAGCGTATACAGTCCTCCCAATGCAGATTACGGCCTTTTTGAAGCTACAATGGAAATAGCCTTATCGAAAGTTTCTAAACAAAGTAAATCTTTGATAATATGCGGTGATTATAATGTAGATATACTTAAAAAAACGCAACAGTCAATGAGTTTTCTTGGTCTTTTTAAGTCTTTTAACTTAGTGAACGTTTTTAATGAACCTACGAGAGTGACTCCTACAACAGCTACGTGCTTAGATAACATTTTCTGTAATATTAAAGTTATTGATAAATCAATTTTACATTGTTTAAGGTCCGACCACAGAGGACAAAAAGTCGCGTTTGAACACAGTTCCATCTCAAATGCTGTGGATATTGTTTATAGGCCAATCACTGTTAATAGAATAGATAGATTTAAAAGTAAGATTTGCGAAGGTGTTCAATCTTTAATTCCCAGTAATAGTAACAACGCTGATAAACTTTATGAAGATTTATTCACTTTGATAAAGAACGAATATAATCAAATATTTACCAAAAAAACAGTAAAGTCAAATCAGGTCAAGTTTAAATTTAATGAATGGGCTACAGTTGGTATTTATAAAAGTAGGAATAAATTATACGAACTATATAATATTAAAGAACAGACCCAGGACCCACACATCATAGAATATGTGAAGAACTACTCAAAAATCTTTAAAAAAGTATGTGCACAGGCTAAGTCTAACCATATTCGAAGGATAGTTACCGGTTCCAAGAATAAGGCGAAAGCTACCTGGAACATTATAAACAAGGAAACGTGTAAAAACAAAACAAAAGATCATTCGTTTTCCTTAAAAGTTGGAAGTAAGATAGTTAATTCTAATTTAGAGGTTGCAAATGTCTTTGAAAATTTCTTTACTAATATTGCAACATTAACAACCAAAGATCTTGCATCATCTCCAGAACAAGCCCAATCTATTCTTAGATCTAATAATGATGAATGTCATTCTTTACTGCACTTTAGGCATGTATCCTCAGAGGTTATTATAAAAACATTCAATGAACTTAATTTGAAAAAGACTGAGGACTTATGGGGATTATCTGTTTATATAATTAAAACCATTATTGAATTTATAGCTCCGCGTTTAGCGATCATATTTAATAAATGTGTCGATGAAGGCAAGTTTCCAAATTTAATGAAATTTAGTAAAATCGTTCCACTTTTTAAATCAGGAGAAAAATGCGACCCCTCCAACTTTCGACCAATATCAATTTTACCCGTGCTTAGCAAAATTTTTGAAAAGATAATTTTTAATCAACTTCTATTTCATTTCACAACTAATAAATTATTACATAATAAACAGTTTGGTTTTACAAAAGGTAGAAGTACTGCTGATGCTGGAGTTGCTCTCTTGAAACATGTATTTGATGCATACGACGGTAGGTGTGATGCTATAGGAGTATTTTGTGACCTCTCTAAAGCATTTGATTGTGTAGACCATGAGACCTTATTGAAAAAACTTCAACATTACGGCGTTTCGATCGATGCGCTAGGTTTATTGAAATCTTATGTTAGTGATAGAACTCAAAAGGTTTATATTAATGGAACTGAGTCTCCTGGAGCACCTCTAAAAATGGGAGTGCCCCAAGGATCGATATTGGGACCGTTGTTGTTTCTGATATATATAAATGACCTTCCATACTTTGTCGATGATGTATGTGAAATAGTACTGTTTGCAGATGATACTTCCTTAATTTTTAAGACTCCAAGGGCCAAAGAATCTTTTGACGATGTAAATGGTGCTCTTTCACAGGTGCTTCATTGGTTTACCGTTAATAATTTAGTGCTTAATGCGGGTAAAACCAAATGCATAAAATTTACAATGCCTAATGTCAGACAAGTCCCAACGCAGATCATGGTTAAAGATGAGCCACTAGATACTATACAAAGCTCAACGTTTTTGGGAATAACCGTAGATCATAATCTTCAATGGGGTCCACATATCGAGACCTTGTCAGGGAAACTTAGTTCGGCTGCCTATGCAGTAAGAAAGATAAGGCTTTTGACTGACGTTGAAACGGCAAGGTTAGTTTATTTTAGCTATTTTCATAGTATCATGTCTTATGGTATCTTGTTATGGGGCTCGGCTGCAGATATTGAAACAATATTCATACTGCAAAAGCGAGCTGTACGGGCTATTTACAATCTCAAATCTGACGACTCTTTAAGGGATTTGTTTAAAGAAGTCAAGATACTTACAGTATATTCACAGTTTATTTATGAAAATTTGATTTATGTTCGTAAAAACTTGCACTTATTTCCTAAAAAAAGTGATTTACATGATTTCAATACTAGAAACAAGAATAAACTTGCCGTTCCAAACTTCAGACTTCAGAAGGTTAATCACTCGTTTATTGGAAGATGTATTACTTTCTTTAATAAATTGCCTCAAAATATAATTGAATTACCTTTACATAAATTCAAATCTATTGTTAAACAATGTTTAATGACTAAAGGATATTATAGAATAAATGATTATATGAACGATAACAATGTATGGTCTAGCTTGTAAGAACATTTAATTGTAATATTTTTAAAAGAGGCATTGACAATAGTGACTGAGTTTGTTGCGCAGCTTCTTCTCAGCACTAGCCCACAATTGTCCCGAAGCTGTGGTAGGGCCAATGTTGGGACGTGTATAAGTGCTAGCAATAGCCTATGTACAAAATAAAGTAATTTTGAATTTTGAAAAGATTAGCAAAGATGTCCAACGCGGTAACGCAGCCAGCATCGTAGCCTCCTTGCCGCAAGGAAATGGTTTCGTATTTGAATATGTAGATTTAAGTTATTTTTTGATGTTGCATGTCTTAGTTTTATTTTATCTTAATAAATATATTAATAAAACTCCTTATACAATAATAATAAAAAACTTTAATTTCAACTTTAACAATTTGGTGTTTAGGTTTAATACAACTAAGTTTTCATTAACAAATTACCAGAGGTCAAGAGAAAGCCTTCAACAAGAAAAAATGTTAGAGAATTCGCTAATAATAACCTATCCCTTACTTTTCTTGCCGAGCGTTTCCGTAATATTCATCTGATTTCTCGCGCTAAGTAGCCAATTTGTATTTCTAGTCTTATTATCACTTGCCCTCGTCGTCATACATTGAGCCAAATTCAGCCTTCTGCTCATGAATTGTATGAATTTTTATTCCCAAAAATGTACAAGATATTCAACGCAAGCACGCCTTGCAAAGACAATATTCCCTTTGTCTACCTTTATCATACACTCATCTGGGAAATTTGTTGGTATAGCGGTCAATTCACTGGTCACTTAAGAGGTTCCGGGTTCGAATTCCGGGTATGATCAAAATTTGTTTTTGAGTTTTTATGTTTTGAAAAGTCTTGGAAATAGCTTGGTTATTTAGTCTCATTGTATTAATGATAGTGAAAGAACAGAGAGAGCAGTTAAGCAAAATCTTTAAAAATATAAAATATGACACTGTGAGTGTTAAGAACATTCTAAAAACCTTTTGGATAGCGCAATATTATCACTTTTCAAGTTGCATTTATTCTATAATGAATATACTGGGCCCACTGTTGCATAAACAGACGGGTCGATGGCGCTATCGTCACGCGTAACAACATATCCTTGAGACTAGAAATTTCGCACGGTCGGACCGACAGTACGGTAGCTCAATTGGTAAAGTGTTTGGCTTAGTAAGCCAAGAGCTAAGTTGCTGGTCAGAGTCCCGCCACTCGGGTGTGGAATTACACTAATTTTCATTGCAAAATCGGACATACTACATCAATTAGTATCAACATTCTGATGCGCGTGTTTTAAAAATAGTGGCCTTGCACTGTCGTACATTGACCATGTACTGCATTGGTAGTCCTTATGTTACAAATTTAGGAAATAACAATAGGTATTCACAAAAGCATTTTGTCACCCAAACTCTTTCTTTTCTTTCAAGTTAATATATAAAAAAATCATGACTCTCTTTTATAAGTAAATTAGAACGCTAATCTGTCAATCAAAGAACCTTTCTTCATCATTAATTGTCTCAAGATCAATTATTAAGTGTTACAATGTAAATTTTGAGCTCAGCTAGTACTAAATCTGAGATTTAAGGTTATTACTTAGTATTATTCCAATCAATTAATTTACGATAATAATCTCACTGCCAAACAAACATTTACTTTAACAGTTGAATATTTTACAAGTAACAATTATTATTTTGCTTTAGAATGTTTTTAACACTCACAGTGTCATATTTTATATTCATAAAGATGAAATAAGAAACCGAAAATTTGCGCACGGGCGGGACTTGAACCAGCAACCTTTTGGCAAACCGGGCCAAACGCTCTTACCAATTGAGCTACCGTGCTGTTAGTCCGACCCTGCGAAATTTGTGGTTTCTTATGAAAACCTTAATTGCGCGACGCTTAGCGCCATCTAGCCGTCTGTTTATGAAACAGATGGCCCAAGCAGTTATTCTTTACAGAATAAATTCAACTTGGAAATTGATGTCGCTTCGCTATCTAATGCTTCAGAATGTTTTTAACACTCACAGTGTCATATTTTATATTCATAAAGAATAATTTCATCTTTATAATTATTATTTTGTTTGTTAGAATAAAAACCCGGCCAAGTGCGAGTCGCACTCGCGCACTGTGGGTTCCGCGCCAACTTTAACTAAATTACTAGTTCGATCCCCCTCAAATTATTTATAAAATATTTATACAGCTACATTGTGTAGTTTTTCAAATGTTTACTAGCTTAGTTCAAAAGTTAGAGGGGGTGGGGTGGGGGGGGGACCCATTTCACCACTTTGGAAGTGTCTATCTTACAAACGTTTGACTTTCAAATAAAATGGTTTTAAGAACCTCGATGTCATTATAAGAGACCTATCTATAGACATCCCACATGCCTAAATTCGAGCAAAAAAATTGTTTTAGTTTCTTGTATAATTATAATACATGGGAGAGCCCCCTCAAATGTCATATTTTTTTTTGTATGGGAGTCGTAATGTGGTTAGCGGGACCTACCTACCAAGTTTGATCTGTGTTTTGCTAATATTTTCAGAATAAAGTAGCTGTGACATGCGGACGGACAGACACACAGATAGACAGATAGAATTGTCGAAACTATAATGATTCCGTTTTTTGCCAATCAGCTACGGTAGCCTAAAAATGCCATAATAAAATAAGTCGTCGGATAACATACTGTTATACGAGTTACAACTATACTTTTCTTAAGATACTTTCTTCCTGGAGGGCGATTCTCGCATGATCGAAAAAAGTTAACACTCGAAAAAAAAATCACCACTCGGTTTTTTTACGAAGGAAACACGGCTTGTGTATTCTCAAACCTTCATAGTCGAACTAATTCGATGGAACGTCACACGAACATTTCATCCGGTTTACCCAATAAAGTAGACCGGATGACCCGGATCTTTCGAAAGTAGCTTAATAACATTCTGCGAACTATTCTAGTAGGTTGCAAGACTTGCGCTGGTAATGTTACAAACATGAATGTGACTTGTATAAAATATAAAAAGGTGGGTATTGTATGATGTTGAATATATAGATTTAAATTTACAAGCTAATCCCCCCATCCCTGAAGCCGGGTGAAGCTCGCTGCAAAGCGAGCCACAGCCAGAGGGCAGAAAAATGCCCAGTGCAAATGCCCAGGTTGCTAGCTCTTGGCTCTCTCTTCACTAAATGGCACCGGTCGACACTGTCAGGTTCAAGTGAGCTTACCCACCCTATCTGGTTGGGTGAGCCCCACATAATCTACTGGTGGCCCTGCCGCTGGCATGGTATGTGTAAGGCAATTCCTGACAAAAAAACAGAATTTTAAAGCTTACCTACATGACTTTAGACTACTATTTCTGGGTTAAGACTTTATGTATACGAGTAATAGAAGGACTGTGTCATTGGTGTAGTAGTTAGTAACAATGATTGCAACCTAAGAGGACTTGGGTTCGAATCCTGGCCCGATTTTTTTTCTGGGTTTTTAAGGTTTAATAATTTATTTCTCTAAAAGAATACAATTCACTTACTAGAGAAATACAAAACACTTACAAAATAGCATCGGGATCGCAATCAGGTGCATTCACAATTCACATGTAGGGACGCACTATTTTAGTTACAAAAACAAACAGATTACAGCAACATTTACACAACATTCATTTTGGCTGAACTTAACAAGCCATTCCAATATATCAATACCTAATTTTGTGGGTGGATCGGATAAAAGTTCCGTCGTACTAGCCGGTTCTCCGGTCGCCATGGCGCTTGCTTGGAAACGTACCCATTACGTATCTTTAAGTAAAATGATTGCAGTTTGCAACAGATAGGCGTACATTATAATTACTTATTAATAATTTAACCTTAACATTGTATCATAATTAATAAATCATAACACTTATAATTTGAATAAATCTTATAGAATAATTTATATAATACTAAATAATATTGGGATCTTTTAAAATATGGCGCTTCAGAGATTTTTAAAAAATGGTATATGATTTTATATTTTTTAAGCTGTCTGGTAATTTATTATAAAGTTGAGCTCCTTCATACATAATGTTTTTTTCCCATAGTTTGTGCGTGGCGGTTTTAAGTTGATGTGATTGGCTCGTCTCATACTTCGGCTCCGTGTTTGTGACTTGATTGTAAAAGATATCTGAGTAAGGATTTTTTTTTTTAGTATTTTGCGTATGAGCAAACACGTGTTATATCTATACATTTGACAAAGAGGCATGAGACGAGTTTCTTTGTATATCTTTGTAGTAGGAGTTAAGTAGTTAAAGTGAAACAGAAGTTTGTTTTGTGCTATTTGTAATGGCTTTAGATTTTGAGGCAGAGCCCCATACCTCAATAAGATAGTCGAGATGCGACTTCACAAGTGAGTTGTAAATAACGTAACGAACGTGTTTAGGTAGGCATCGTACGGTTCCGCGGAGGACAGCAATAAGAGACGATATCTTCGAAGTAACTTTATCTATATGTAGCTTCCATGTAAGTTGACTGTCGATAATTAGGCCTAGATACTTTTCGGAAAAGACTCTAGTAAGTATTTCATTATTAATAGTCAAGGGACTGAACTCTGTGATTTCTTTATTTTTCGCGTGGAAAATCATGAAGTGAGTTTTGCTTAAATTAGTTGTAAATAAGTTATATTTAAACCATGTATTTAACAAATTCAAGTCATCTTGCGCGTTCTTAATAATTGAACTTAGTTCTTTGCCAAAGTAAAACAAGCAAGTATCATCAGCATATAGAGATATTTCGCCTTTTAGCCCTATTTCATTAATGTTATTAATGTAGATCAAAAACAGCAGAGGTCCGAGTATTGATCCCTGCGGGACGCCATATGTTATTAAATGAGAATTGCTGTGAATCACTCCAAGTTTAGTGATTTGACATCTATTTGTCAGGTATGATTTGAGTATTTTGTGAGCCGTGCCTCTAACACCCAATATTTCTAGTTTTTTCAACAGAAGTTTATGACTTATAGTATCGAATGCTTTTTTCAAGTCTATAAAGATACCAAGGCCCAACTGCTTTAGGTCAATTTTATTTTTAAGGGTTGTGATAAGGTCAATGCAAGCATATAATGTGTTAGATTTGCGGCGGAAACCATATTGCCTATCATAAAGTGTATTTTTTGTTTTAAGAAACAGTTCCAGTCTATTGTATATAATCTTTTCTATATTTTAGAGACAATTGGTAAGACTGATATAGGCCGGTAGTTTTCTGCCTCTGTTTTATTACCAGATTTGAATACTGGGGTCACTTTAGCAATTTTTAAGGAGTCTGGAAATAATTCCTCTTTTAAGCAGTTGTTAATACAAGTCGTCAATTTGTTCAAGATTAGGCTCTTGACGCATTTTATAGCCTTGCAGCTAATTCCATCAAGTCCGGCGCTTGTACTTGCATTTAAGGAATCAATTATTTTACCGACTTCCTCCGATGTGGCTGGACTTATTTCCAGTAGCTCAATTACTGTATCAATTCCATTTCGCGTTTGAGATGGTTGCGCATCGTGATAAGCTTGTGGTATTTTATTAGCTAATGAAGAGCCTACGCTAGCAAAATAAATGTTAAAATGATTGCTGATTGGTGTCTGTGATAATTCCAGAGTTTGTTGTAAGCTTTGAAGGTGGACTGCTAGTTTGATTTCTGTTGTTGCTCAATTCACTTATTAATTTCCACATTTTGAGTGGTTTACCTTTGCAGTTTTCGAATCGGTTCTTATAATAGTTGTTTTTTGCTGATTGTATGATATTTCGGACGTTATTTCGAGCAGACAAGTAGTTTTCCTTTGCAGACGAATTGTAAGATGTTTTTAAGTAGATAGACCACAACTTATTCCTCTCATTTATTTTCATCATAATGGTTTTGTTGATACAGTCTTTTCTAGGTGGATTAAGTATCCTGAATTTTGTAGTTTTGCTTTCACTTAGCACTTTTAACAGAGTCGATTCCAACGCTGCATAGTTGTCGTCAATTTCCGCAAGTTTTATTTGCTCCATGGATTTATACAGTTTGTGGTAGTCTTTTGCTTGGTATTTGATTCTTTTTGGTTTTTCTGGTCGACAATTCTGCACTTCAAGATAGATCTGCTTGTGGTCGGTCATGGCGGATTCAATGATTGCAAGATGAAATGTGGCATTCTTCACGTTCGTGCACACACGGTCAGGAATGGTTTTGGTAGTAATTGTTTCTCGTGTGAAATATTTTGATTTTATCTTATTTAGTATATAGAATCCGTTCTCACGTAGCGTTTTCTTGTATTCCTTTATAGCTTTCTCGCTTTTTAATAGGTCGTAGGTTTTTAATCGCCAAAAATAATCGCTCTTCTGTGTTTTAATAACTCCTGAGTGTAGGTTTCTAAAAATTCTTTGCTGCTAGTTCTTCCAGGTTTGTATACTGCGCCTATGTCCAATGATAACTTATCCAGGTGAATCCACAGAAAATGATTACCGTTTTCATACAGGTCACTTATATAGCTGTGTTTAAGATCGTTGTGGACAAAAATTGTTACTCCCCCACCTTTTCGAATGTTACGGAAATTGTAGTAGTGGGTGTATTTTGTCAGTTTCAAGCTTTGTGCATCTTGCTCAGACTTTATCTACGACTCAGAAATGACAACGACATGTACTGTACCACTTATGGATTCTAGGATACACTTCAGCTAATCTAGCCTGCCTGGTTTCATTAGGCTCCGTGAATTTGCATACAAGAACTTGAGATTATTTTTATTTTGAACCAGCTTTTTATAGTCGTCAGTGATTTGATAGGATTTAGTTGTTTTTTTGAAATGTGTATAGCTATCAGCATTAGTTAGTTTTTTGGAGCAGTGATTATCCTTGGGACGCCTTTAATAAACTTTATGGTCAGATTTTTTTCTCCCTTTTCAGTGCGATTTTTTAGTTCTTCTCTTAAATCTTAAATCTTGCATTAGTTTTTTTCTATCGTGGCGTTTCATCGAAGAAAATTTTAATTTGCGGTGAGTGGCCATTGAATGAAACTCTACTATGTAAAATGGTTTTCGCGGTTTGAGCTGAAGCAAAGCAAGCTTTTATGGGACGGGTCCTTCCTTCTGAGTATTTCCCCAATCTCATTGTTTTAATAGGTGCAGTGCATTCTGGTACAACAGCTCGAACTACTTTAGTTACCTCTTCCAAGTCATATCCGCGCCGTTCTCCAGGGTTTTTAGTGTTCATTTCTGCTATACCACTGATGATGGTATGGTTTTCCTGTCTAAAAATAGTTGGAAACAACTCGTAGTTAAGAAGTTAGAAGTGATGACATTCCTATGCCTCGGAAAGCACGTTAAACCGTTGGTCCTGCGCCTGATCTCTCACCGACCTTGTCGGATCAGACGGCTCACCAAATTATGAGATTCAAAGAACAGAGAGTACTTTGTTTATTTTACCTTGTGTAATGCGCACACACTTGAATACTCGATACAATGTTATTTTAATGTTCGACGACCTCCGTGGTGTAGTCTTAGCACGCTGGTTTTCAAGGCGTTGCCGCTCTGAGGTTCCGGGTTCGAATCCCGGTCGGGTCAATATAGAAATCAAAATTTTCTGTATTGTCTCGGCTCTGGGTGTTGTGCTACCACCGTTGTCTGACTTCCATAACACAAGTGCATTAGCTACTTTCTTCGGGATCAGAGCAATGTCTGTGATTGGTGTCCAATATTTATTCATTTATTTATTGTTCCGCCCTGATAGCTAATCTCAGTTGAAATTGACCACCGTGGTCGGAAGCAACCAGTGGGACTTTAATTTTCTGTAAAGATTCATCTTATTCTTTAGTTAGCAGTAAAAATCCTGTTAGGGATATTTCTCAATCATAAACAATTCAGACTCATAATGGGGCTCTTAAAACTTGACGATTATAAATTTTGGAGTTTTAGTTAAATCACAAAGCTCCCTTTTAGGGGTTTTTTCTCTCTGTAAAAACATTCTCAGGTCTTTCGGAGCCTAAAGTATTTATTCGCACCAAAAATCAATTGAACACTATAGTTCATAAAGATGAAATAAGAAACCAAAAATTTGCGCACGGGCGGGACTTGAACCAGCAACCTTTTGACTGTCCGGGCCAAACGCTCTTACCAATTGAGCTACCGTGCTGTTAGTCCGACCCTGCGAAATTTGTGGTCTCGAATGAAAACGTCAATTGCGTGACGCTAAGCGCCATCTAGCCGTCTGTTTATGAAACAGATGGCCCAAGCAGTTATTCTTTACAGAATAAATTCAACTTGGAAATTGATGTCGCTTCACTATCTAATGCTTTAGAATGTTTTTAACACTCACAGTGTCATATTTTATATTCATAAAGATGAAATAAGAAACCAAAAATTTGCGCACGGGTGGGACTTGAACCAGCAACCTTTTGACTGTCCGGGCCAAACGCTCTTACCAATTGAGCTACCGTGCTGTTAGTCCGACCCTGCGAAATTTGTGGTCTCTTATGAAAACGTCAATTGCGTGACGCTTAGCGCCATCTAGCCGTCTGTTTATGAAACAGATGGCCCAAGCAGTTATTCTTTACAGAATAAATTCAACTTGGAAATTGATGTCGCTTCGCTATCTAATGCTTTAGAATGTTTTTAACACTCACAGTGTCATATTTTATATTCATAAAGATGAAATAAGAAACCAAAAATTTGCGCACGGGCGG
This sequence comes from Pyrausta purpuralis, assembly GCA_963924145.1. NCBI lineage: Eukaryota > Metazoa > Arthropoda > Insecta > Lepidoptera > Crambidae > Pyrausta > Pyrausta purpuralis. Next base: position 22,601,329 of record OZ001657.1, read on the forward strand.
GACTTGAACCAGCAACCTTTTGGCTGTCCGTGCTAAACGCTCTTAACAATTGAGCTCCCGTGCTGTTAGTCCGACCCTGCAAAATTTGTGGTCTCTTATGAAAACGTCAATTGCGTGACGTTTAGCGCCATCTAGCCGCCTGTTTATGAAACAGATGGCCCAAGCAGTTATTCCTTACAGAATAAATTCAACTTGGAAATTGATGTCGCTTCGCTATCTAATGCTTTAGAATGTTTTTACCACTCACAGTGTCATATTTTATATTCATAGAGATGAAATGAGAAACCAAAAATTTGCGCAACCTTTTGGCTATCCGGGCCAAACGCTCTTACCAATTGAGCTACCGAGCTGTTAGTCTGACCCTGCGAAATTTATTCTTATTTCATCTTTATGAATATAAAATATGACACTGTGAGTGTTAAAAACATTCTAAAGCATTAGATAGCGAAGCGACATCAATTTCCAAGTTGAATTTATTCTGTAAAGAATAACTGCTTGGGCCATCTGTTTCATAAACAGACGGCTAGATGGCGCTAAGCGTCACGCAATTGACGTTTTCATAAGAGACCACAAATTTCGCAGGGTCGGACTAACAGCACGGTAGCTCAATTGGTAAGAGCGTTTGGCCCGGACAGCCAAAAGGTTGCTGGTTCAAGTCCTGCCCGTGCGCAAATTTTTGGTTTCTTATTTCATCTTTAGGAATATAAAATATGTTACTGTGAGTGTTAAAAACATTCTAAAGCATTGAACACTATAGTTTTCAATTATCAGTTAATATTTCAGTGTAGTTGGTTTTCCACACGTAAAAATAGGAAATTACAATGATTTTTAAGATTTCAATAACGCATCCATTATAAAAAAGTCCCCAACACTTCTTTTCTTAAAAATAAACAACCTCTCCGAACCGAAAATGGAGTCCAAAATCTCTACATAAAAGTCCAGTGACCAAACCCCTTTCACTATAAATAGAGACAGATGGCGCTGTTATTCGCTCCCAACTCAAGGCGCTTTAAATAAACTGGCCATAAGGTAGTACAGTTGAAAAACGATAAGTTTGCATCGATTTTGAAGGTTTTATACTTTTGATTTGCAGTATGGCTTGTATTGATGTTGGGAAGAGTTGCGAATCGGTTTGCCGAGCTTTTTGCCTTATTTTAACTTGATCGTTTATGTTTAAATCATCAATGACAGTTTAAGGATACTTTGATATAAGTGTTTACTTATTGTAAGCAGCAGTGTGTTGTGTACCTAGTGTGCATATAGATTAGTCGCATGGGATTTTCGCCAGCAATATTCCCGTGAAAGTATGGAAGCAACAATGCTTATATTGCCGGCAACTCAAGCAATTTATGGTAACATTGCAATTTTTATCATTCTTTGATTTAAATGTGAATATTTATGATTGATATTTTATTGCTAGATGATAAACTTTTTAATGTTTCCTAATATTGCCAAATTGGCCGGCTGTTTAAGCTGTATGGATTAAATATTTCTTTGTAAAATACAAATTTTATCCATAGCTTTGTATGGATGTTGCTGGCAACGGCACATTTATAAGTGTGCAGCTATACAATCTGATACGCTTACTGATGCTGTGCCACTTTACTTGCAAGCGGCTTATTTGCATAAAACGACCACAGTGAATGACTTATCGATAATTTTAAACTGAAGTTATGTTGCATAAATGCATCACTACACAGTAGACCTAAGTCACTCGTATTTATTTTGATTTAAAATATGACCGTGTAAGTACTTACAATGGAATCAAAGCTTTTTGCGTGAGTCTACAATGAAAACATAAAACTGAGGATACTCTCGACTTTATAAATATAATAGCTTTTTCCCACTTAGCATCAATATTTCAATAGTCTCAACGTCAAAAATAGAATGGTCTTTTTTTAAAAAAAGTAGAAACCTTCTTACAACACACAGTAAATGCTTTGATTAAATAAAACTCATTGGTTATCACTTACTTCTGATATTAAAGATATAAGAATTATTAGGATGATGAAAAGTCATCGAGCTAATCAAATTAAAAATTCCATTTTAAAACTTATCCTTAGGAAACTGTGGCAAATTAATCGTTTGAAGAGCAAAGACGCAAAGTAAAATACCGTTTATACTGTTTGATAAAATACCATTTCTTTTTGGCTAAGGAGTAACAAAAGCTTTCTTGACCAAATAATAACACAAAGACGCATCAGAGAAGTAATAAAAAGCCATGGCCGTTCGAAATGTTTAAAAAGCCGTAAAGGTGCTATGGACACATCCCGCTATCAAACTGTAGTTCGCTGGGCACACCCCGAAATCCCCTAAAAGAACTTATAACGACTACTACATAACTTACCAAATTACTTCCAGCTTTATAACAAACGATATTGGCCTTTCTGTTATTAGAAATACGAATTTCTTTAACTGCAAATCGGTTTGAAACTCGCTTATAAATTGCCAATCTAAACTGAACTCAATATTCCAATCCGATTCGTATTTTGAAAAAGATAAGATCCAATACGCTTGTTTCTGTAAGTTGGCAGATGTGTATGACAATAGTAGCAATCGAGGCAATTCATGAATAAATGTATGACTGGTTTTAGAATAGTTTGCCCTAAGTGAAGCGCGTGTGGACTGTCCGTTTTTTCTCCATGAATATTGTTTGTTAAGTGATTTATGATACTATTTCTCGGTTTATTTCGATTTGATACGGCCGTTGGAGTTTTCTTCATCGTGTGATGAGCATGGGCCGTTTGAATGACGAATACTGATTGAATCGATGCTTGTGTATAACGCGTATAGAGAAAGATGGTTCTACTCCGACTAATGGTCTGTAATGTTTAATTGCCTTGGTGGCGCAGCGGTTAGAAGGTCGGACTTTAAAGCGACGGCAGCACCAAAGGTCCCAGGATCGATCCCCGGGGTGGGCCAAAAATATGTACAATCGACAGCACTCAGGTTACCCACTTTTGTTGCAAATTAGCCCTTATTACAACGGCATAAGATACCGCAGTGTTTACCTTGACGTGCTGTTGTCCGTACCTAATTATTTTTGTTAGGAATTCTCAGGGTAGCCCGGAGTTTGGAAGTTGGCGGTGTTTCAGCCCCGTGCCTCGGTGCGCACTTAAGCCGTTGGTCCTGCGCCTGATCTTTCTCCGGTTGTGTCAGATTGCTGTTCCATCGGGCTATGTCAGTGAAAGGAATAGAGCACATGTGTTAGCGCACACAATTGTGCACTATAATTTGTCCCGCGCAGTCGGTTATTCGTTGTGACTGGCCACCGTAGTCAAAACCAGCTAGGGGGACTACTACTACTACTGCTAATGTTAATCTTAAATTAGTATGTATCCAAACATTGTAAGTTTCCACTGTAAGTAAATATTGTATATGAGCGTGCATATACTTACGATGTAAATTCTATTTACTTTCAGCTTTGTTTTAGTTCCTTTCCTTTCAATCGATGCAATTGTTTTGACTGTGTAATGCTTATAGTTTCAGAATAAAGTAGCTGTAACATACGAAAAGACAGAGACATTACGAAACTATAAGGGTTCCGTCTTTTGCCATTAGGCTACGGAGACATATAAATACTATTTTAAATATAACTTTATTGCGTTTTTTAGTCAAAAGTGGTCGACGATTTTGAACTTACTTCCAAAAGTTAATAATAAATAAAATGATAGAGAGTTTTCTAGACCCGTTCCAGCTGTGGTTCGCGTGTTACATAAAATATGTGTGATGTAACTTTTCGGTGTCATATTGTGCGATGATACATCGCTTTTTGCCTGTGATTTGGTTAAGAGCCGGGTTTGGCTGGCTGCCACGCTCTTGTGTATATCATCCGATTTTGATAATAAATGCATGAAAAAAGCATAAAGTCTTTTTGTAAGGATTCTTTTCAATTTATCTAAATTACTAAACTACTAATTTGAGGTTCTCGTAGCGCAGTCGTAGCAGCGGTTTGGTATGATACCGATGTGAAGCAACCTACAGCGCGGTCGTGTTTGGATGGGTGACCATTCCGACTATATAAGTGACGTATATCACGGCATTTCCGTGTTTCGGAAGGTACGTTAAGCCGTTGGTCCCTTATAATATGGGTTGATATTAGTCGTTAAGTACAGTCAGAGGTCCTAGTCATAGGCCCTATGGGCGGCTTGATAACATCTGACAGCAGGGTTAGTCGCTTGCCTTGCCACACCCCTCCACCAACCTGCACTAAGTCCGCGTGGTGGAGTAAGGCAATCAAACTACCTCATAGATGAGGTTAGGCCTTTGCCCAGCAGTGGGACGTCACACGCTAACTTTAACTTTTTTTTCTCTATTTAATTTGGCGAACTGTAACCATTTGCTTTTGGATTGGACTTAAATCTTTTGGGTGGCCGTATACCTTATGATGGTTCATATTTTTATTTTATGGGATAAACATAAATACAATAGATGTCAGCAATATAAATAATTAACTATGGTCTCAACTATTTGTAACAACTAGAAACCAGTATGCAGGTTATTTAATGAAGTTGTTCTTAATTTCGACTAGCTGCTAGTAGGCTTTACTAAAAGTACCTATCCTTTTTGCCCATGTTGTTAAAAGTACTTTTCTTTGGCCATAAAGAAACTTTGAAAACAAGAAGCCATATTTTTAAGGATAATGCTAAGGAGCATAAGCTTTCAAAAATCTAAGATGTTAATACATTTCACAATGGTTCGAAAAGGGTTCCGTTTGATTCGAATAACTTTCAAATTTCATCATTATATTCTAAATATTAATCACAACTTACAGCATTTAACATTAAAACATACGAAGAATTAATACAACTCAACTTCGCGAAATTTCTCTTGATCCAATATTTTAAGTGCTCACATTAACAAAGCTTTCGTTTCAAAATTTCCATACATAGTTAGGAGTTTTTGAGCTAACAAATAACGAGATGACAAAATGTTCCGTACCTTTTTTACTCTGGTTGTTAACTTGACAATCGTCTGTTGCTGAATATAAAAGTTTTGAATTGTCGGTGAATATGAGGTGCTAAAACACGAATGTATAACTTTTGCCTGTTGCTAACTGGAACTCTATTTTTAAATCACTCGCGTCAATATTATGAGTGGTTTACGTTCAAAAATCTTATATGTGTCAGGGAAATTCACGCTATAAGCGCGACTAGTTACAAAATTTAGATTCTTTTTTATGTACTTCCGTGGACATTTAAATAGCGTTTTTTTAGAACTATAATATAAAAAAACGAGGCCGTATTGATTCAGATCTAGTGCTCCTGCAGTTGTGATTTGAAGAAGTTTACGTTTATCTATTGATGAGTTTATTAACATTTTAAAAGGGCAGGAAAAGAGTGACGTATAGAAATGAATAAAATTGTAATCATAATAATGTAGCTTAAACAGCAATTCTTGAAGCAAGCATGAACAATAACTTGTAACTCACTTCTATACACTTTTTTAGTAGTGAGTTTAAATACTCATTCAATTGACACGATGATACGAATGCCCATCTTTTTTGAAGTTTCTTGTACATATGTAGGTATATCAATGACAGTCTAAAATTATTTGGCTGCAAATCTTATTTTCAGATATTTTTAACTCAATGTTATTTATAACACATCTTGAAAGGTTTGACTTTATATTCATTTCTGTATTTTGTGTTTATCGTAGTGTGAGTAAGTAGTACTAGAGAAGAGTTTTACTACCTAAGGCCATTCTATACGGTCTGAAGGACACGTCTCTTTCGTCTGAAATTGAAATATATTTGCATCGCTGAGGTTGTAAGCATATTACAAAGATTTCATGAAGTAAAGTTACTGTAGAGTTTTGGCAAGACCAAATATTCTAACAATGATTGTACCTGCGCTTGTTCTGACGAAACCTCATTCCTTCTTACGGGATTTTATTGAAACTCAAACAAGAAAATTTATTAAAATATTTCTAACTTAAGTAAGAACCGTATGCTATGTTCATATAAACTTCTGCAGTACAATCTTTCTGTACTGCAGAAGTTTATATTTCAGGTATCAGACACAGACAGAATACAGACCCATAATATTTATAGTAAAAAATTATAAAAAGTTAGTAAAACTAGAATCAAATATAACGGCTCTTTCTACCGAGGTGGCTTCTTGGCGCCGTTGTCAAGTCTTCGGGGGTTTTACTTTCAGGTTTTTGATGGCTGAGCGAGCTGTAGGGCGTTGATTGTCTGGCAAAAAAATTAGCACGCCTCAGGTTATTTGTTATAATCAAGATAATATCGAATATATTACGGTGACTTATACGTTAAAGTTGATATTGTGGCAAAGAATAAAAGGAGACTGTGTTTTAAAAACGCTGAGTATCATTTAATTAGTCTCCCAGTTGAAATCCCCCCCAAATACGATCAAGACATTAACATAAAAATGCGTGGTACCAAAAGTATAGATGCAATCTTTTTCTCAACGCGAATAAATTACATAATATCTAATAAGGTTTATTTAAGCAGTATTTATGCAGGTATTTGTAGTTCATTCTTAATTATGTTAATTATCTTGTTCTTTTACGCCGCCTCAACTGTTTCTGCCTCACCCCATGGTTTACTGGTAGATAATGCTTTAGTGCATAAGTACACAATTTGTAATTTATTTTGTTTGTGCAATAAATAATAAAAATAAAATTTGTACTTGAAATTATACTTTTCAAAGTGAGTTTCGAATTCGAAACTTAGGGTTATAACCCTTAGTATCTCATCATCATCATGCATAGTTATATATGGACCTTATTCTGTAGGTCATTTTCTGTTACTAAAAAAATCCCGTTACTTATTACATTAAAAAAAGTAAAAACCGACTTCAAAACCAAAATGCACTAAAAAGTATTAAATAAACTCTTCACCATTAAAATTACTCCAATTAAATTACTTAAAAAAATACATTAACACAGAAAAATCACAAGTTGACTATTGGTAATCTTTTCACTGAGTTTGATCACTTCCAGACAATCATTCGGAAAAGAGAACAACGTTCATTATAGATTAAAAGCGGTGTGCAAAAGATGTATCTGCCTATATCATTCGTCTAATATCTATTTTTTAATTAACTTTTCATATAATTTCGTTCTAGAACATCTAAAAATAATTAGCCCATAAGTCACCAAATCTATTTCCGTGGCAAATGCAAACTGAGAGATTACATTATTAGGGACCACATCGGAACTAGGGATCGCAACTCTGCAATCTTCCGAACCTTTTTCTGAACAAAATGCACATAAATCATCTCGCTCGTAGTAATAAATAATTTCCGAGCGACTGAGTGCTCGTAGTAGGCCTTGTAATATACCGACTTCATATCAGTGGAAAAGTGCCTTTAGTAAATTTTTGTAATCACCAACTCTTTTATGTTTTAGGATCTCTGACTTTGCCCTCCCTCTTATGTATCACTAAAAATTAAGAAAAAAAATAAACTTTAAAAAAAAGTAAAAACCGACTTCAAAACCAAAATGCACTAAAAAGTATTAAATAAACTCTTCACCATTTAAAGGAAAGGAATCCGTTTTAGGCAAACAATTTCTTATTGGAGTCGGTGCTGTGATAGTTGATGCTTGATGGTCAAAGTGATGGTAGTGATTAGTCTACTTGTGATTTTTCTGTTAATGTGTTTTTTTTAAGTAAGTATTGGACACCAATCACATACATTGCTCCGATCCCAAAGTAAGTAGCTAATGCACTTGTGTTATGGAAATCAGACACAACGGTGCTGCGGTGGTACCACAACACCCGGACCCGAAACAATATAGAAATTTTTGATTTCTATATTGACCCGACCGGGAATCGAACCCAGGACCTCATAGCGGCGACGCCTTAAAATCCAGCGTATTTAGCCACTACACCACGGAGGTCGTCAAGTGTTTGTGTCACCTAATATCAGAGTCAATTAAAGACCGATTTGAAAATTGATATCGTTACCCTGAGGTTATACTTTCTATTTGGTTCCATTGTTGCCAAGTCGGGATCTGATGATGAGATCTTGGGATCGAGGAAAACCCTCAAATTTAAAAGAAACATATAGTGTTATTGTACAAGAAAGACTTTTAGTGCATATTAATTTTGAAGTCACTTTTTACTTTTTAAAGTTAATTTTATTTGCAATAAAGTGATTTAAATTATTTAATAATAATAGTCTGCCTAGCTTTTTAATTGATCAGTTAACAATAGTATTGGTTTAAGCCCAGTGCTTGTAATAAAAGGGGTAAAAGTTGATTGAAGACAAATATTCCCAAGCAGTTGGCTGATAAAGAAGCCATCAAGTCCACCAATTGTACAGACTACAGTGCAATACAGTTAAAATAATAATTTTTATTTTAAGTAACTGAAACAGAATTTGGCAGAATAAGACACGAAACATCCACTTTTGTAGTGAAACAACTACAACAGATCAGCCCGTCGCATCAAACAAGAGAATATTTCACCTGCAAAACGGCGCAAGAATCCGTTTACGGGGAAGGCAAACAGCGAAACAGTAAACATAGGTGCGGTAAGCTTATCTTATTTTAATAAGCCTGTTCGTACACAAGATAGACTCGGTTTTCTTTTTGAATCGGTGCAAGTCAATCCATAATGAGTTTTAAGACCTGTTAACTGTTTCAGTGATAAAAAGTGACCTCTAATCCTGGGTTGATCTGTTTTTTATTGTCAAAATACTAAGTTGTCAGGCTTGGCTCAATATGTATCTTTGGCTGTTTTCTTCCTTAAAGTAGACTATTGTTTAAATACCGATTTTTGCCTCTGCAGTGTCTTTCTACAGTATTAGAAATCAAGTTTACGTACATCTACGCACATAATGCACCGACTTCAAATTTATTTCCTCTAAAAATACGACTTATATTAAGCTTTTTTTAAAAAAAAATAAAGCCGTTATTTTTTTAGGTCACTTAAGTGTTTCACCCAGACCAGTCTTACTGTTCACTATTTTACTGTGGCCCATACCCATTTGTCTCTGCACCAAACATATCTCAGCCCGCTCTTGAATGCATAAATTGTTACTTTACTACTTTTCTTGTACTTCAGTCGTGAACGAACACGTAGCTAAGATGGACAGATTGCACTGTGCAACAGTTTTTAAAAGAAAAATAGAAAAAAGGGAAAAGCCGATACAACTTTTAAGGTTCCGTAGCTCGGCAAAAAACGGAACCCTTATAGTTTCTTCAAGTCTAGACAGACAGACTCTCACATCTGTATATCACAGCCACTTTGATCTAAAACTATTGGCATTACACAGTTGAAACTTGGTAAGTACATTTATCTTGTTAACCGCTTTACGATTTTTATACAAAAATATAAATAATGTCATGCGAGATGGGGCTTACATACATGGAAAAAAAAAGAGCAATTTTTTTGAGCCACGCATGTGGCTGGTGTCTATGTAGTGAGTGTGGATAGGGTTATATAGGTATATAGAGGTTTCGAAATATTTTTTTCTAAAGTCAATTTTTTTTTCAAAGTTTAATTTTCAAAGTGGTGATGGGCAATAAACCAATATTTACCCAGTCCTTGGGTTATCCTTAATTTAAGTGTTCTATGAGTTTATATTTGATGATAACCAGTGCGATATTTTGAACGTCTTACGGCTAAAAATATAAAAGGATAAGAAAAAAATATATATTTATTTGACACAAAAATATAATAAGATTACATAACCTTTAGTAATACAAAAAAAAATAATACATAAAAAAAAGCAAAGCCCCCAGGTGTGCCAGCAGATGGTAAGCATGTATCAATGAAATATCAATATCAATCGCTTATTGTATCTTTATCTTACACAACCATTTAATGTTATTAATTTAAATGCGCAATTTGTAAAATAATATGTCATTATTGACTGTCGGGTATATAAATAAATATTGTTTATTTTAATTTTTAAATAAATAAATAAATTAACTTAATGATAACCAGCATAGCTATTATAAAACTAGGCAAAATTCAACCTCAAAAACTTACTAATTTCTACAAAGAATAAACATAATTGCTAGTCATTTTTAAGTTCGATGTTGTGGATCCTATGAAAAGTGTCTAGAATTTAAACTCGACAGAGTGGTAAAATTAGAAAACTAATGAATTTATTATCTTGTAATAAATTTTCAGAGTATTCTTCAGCGAATTTAAACAGTTATCATAGTTGCTAATTAAAATTTTATTTTAGAAATTCAATTAACCTTCAGTTTACTGCGACTTTATACGCGTAAATGGCAAATAACCTATAGATACGACCCTTTTTAGGGTTCCGTAGCCGAATGGCAAAAAACGGAACCCTTATAGTTTCGTCAAGTCTGTCTGTCTGTCTGTCTGTCCGTCTGTCTGTCTGTCTGTCTGTCTGTCTGTCTGTCCGTCCGTATGTCACAGCCATTTTATTCTGTAACTATAAGCATTACACTGCTGAAATTTGGTAGCAAGATGTATCCTGTTAACCACTTACCGATGCTTATACAAAAAATAAAAAATAATGACATTTAAGGGGGGGCTCCCATACATAAAACTAAAACCAAAAAAAAAATTACAAACCTATGCGTGTGGGGTGTCTATGGATAGATCTTTCAAAATGGTTTTGAGGTTTCTAAAACCATTTTCTTTTGAAGTCTAACGTTTCATAGCTATCCGCTTTCAAAGTGGTAAAATGGGCGTCCCCCCCATCTAACTTCTAAACCAAGAGGGTGTAAATTTCGAAAGGATATATAATATAGATCGTAATAAATACTTTTAACGAAAATTCGTTTGGAAGAGATCGAACGAGTAGTTTTTGAGATATAGCATGTTTTCAACAACCGCAAACATAACTTTGTACTTCATACAAACACTATGAAAAACAAAGTTATATTTGCAGTCAACAAAATATTGTGGTATTTTACTAAGTAGAAGTAAGTGGTTCCCTTCAGTTAAAGTTGGCACGGAACTCTCAGTGCGCGAGTCCGACTCGCACTTGGCCGGTTTTGTTCTTTATGCACCAAATAATGAAAATCTTTAAAAACATTTGTTATTAAATTATTACTCTGAAAAAAATACCGTTAAATATATCACACAATATTTAATGTTGTTCTCCTAAAGTATTCTAAAAAAATATACCGCTTTTGACAAACACCTCATTTGTAGCATTAAAATACAATCGGTTCCTTCCTTTATTTTATAGCATGGTAGCGTTTATCGTAGTCTCGTAGACGCTACGCCGTAGTGCAGACTACGATTTGCGTAGACGGTTAACAACCTCAGATGTTTTATTTGTTTCGTAAATTATATTTGCTCATTATACATTTCATTTCTGTTTAGAAAGTGTATTAGAGTAAATTGAAATGTGTATTTGTTCGAAACAGTTTATGGTATAAGTTTTTGACTTTGTAATATGTTATCATTGAACCATTTTAGTGATTCAACATTTAGTGCCTTAGTAAATTTTACTTTTCGCTTGTTTTGACATAATAAGTTCTAGTCTATTATTTATTAAATACAGGCTTAAATCTTAATCAGTGACCTAATTTTGTGTGGAGACTCCACTGATGGATATGAAAACGTTTACAATAGGGGAATAGTGAATTTGAGAAAAAAACAAACAGCTGTTCCATACATTTCTATCACAAAACAATTTGGTTACTGAATAAACTCGTATGTTTGAACATAACAAAGGTAAAGAATCCCTTTAATCTTTTTCTAAGAGACTATTATCAGAAACTCATAAATTTTGGTTTAGTATGTTTTAAACACTCAAAGTGTCATATTTCATATTCATGAATAAGAAAACAAAAACTGTCCCGCCCCTGCGCAATGTTTTGTTTCTTGTTTCATCTTAATGCTCATAAATGAGGTGTTCGTAGCGCAGTGGTAGCAACGCTTTGGTAGTGATACTGAAGTGAAGCAACTACGGCGCGGTCGTGTTTGGATGAGTGACCATTCCGACCATATAAGTGACGTACATCACAAGCATCTCCGTGTTTCGGTTGGGGCGTTAAACCGTTCGTCTCGGGTAATATCGGTTGATATTAGTCGTTAAGCCGAGTCAGAGGCTTGATCACATCTGACAGCATGGTTAGTCGCTTGCCAAGCAAACACCCCTCCACCAAACCGCACTGAGCCCGCGTGGTGGAGTATGGCTCAAACAACCTCATAGTTGAGGTAAGGCCTTTGCCCAGCAGTTGGATGTTACAGGCTAACTTTAAATTTACTACAATAACTTCGCATCGTCAGATAAATAAAAGTTTCCATCACTTTTTCATAAAGCTAAATTCAAAAGAGTTCATGAAGAGCAGTCATACTAGAAATTGTGAATTATCGATAGGTACCAAACGAAAGGAAACGTTTCAATTTTAAATGCCAATCGCAAACCAGATAAAAAGAAAAAAAAAATCGCCAATACTCCGCATAACTGTGAATAAACTTTCATCGGGTATACAGCTGAAATTTAGCAGCCATTGTAATTATTAGAGAAAATAAAGAAAAAAGTAAAGAGTGAGTTGAATATTTTTGAGACCTGGTTCCATTTTATGGTAACCTTTTATCCTATTCGGGGCTAAAAAAAACAACAACTATCGGTCCATCTGTTCTCGATTTAAAGTGGTGTTATTAACAAGTTATTTGTTAATTATATACAAAGACCATAAAAAGTATACTATAAAAAAGTATATTAACTAAACCCTCCTTGTTAACATAATAACATTAGTAGTGTATTATTGGGCATTCTGTCCCCCAGTCGTCCGCTTCGCTCCCGACCGTTCGCTGCGCTCACTCTGGTATGACAGAATGCCCAATAATACACTACGAATCAGTGGTGCAATATATTCAGCAAACCTTCAGTTCACAACCGGAAGTTCAACAAACTGCGTGGCAGTGAATTTTTCATGAATCCCATTAAATTTATCTATCGTCACTATTTTCATCATTCCGTTGAAACCCGTCAATCAGAACGGTTGAGTAAAAAGAAATGAGATTTATAAAACAAAAAAGAATCTCTTAGATTACAATGTATATGTCCAGTCTCTTCAAATCAGTGTAAGAGGCATGGCAAATTATTGCCAAACACTATCCGAAGCATTGTTTGTGGTCCATCAAACTGCGGAAAAACTAACTTAGTAATAAGTCTATTGCTACACCAGGATGGGCCTCGTTTTCGTAACCTTTATGTATATTCGAAGTCTTTGTATCAACCTAAGTACATATTTTTTAGAAAAGGTATTGGAGAAAATTTCAGAAATATCTTACTACAAGTATAATGATAATAGCGAAATTCTAACGCCACACGAAGCTTTGCCCGACTCAATTTTTTATTTTTGATGATGTTGCGTGCGAGAAACAAAACAATATTCGCGATTACTTTGCCATGGGAAGACATAAAAACATTGACTGCTTTTATATTAATCAAACCTACACCAAAATACCTAAGCAACTCGTAAGAGACAATGCTAATCTGATAATATTATTTAAACAAGACGACATTAACCTGAGACATATATACGATGAGCATGTAGGATCTGATATGACGTGGTCACAGTTCCGTAAAATGTGTTCAACAGTGTGGAAAAAACCATACAGTTATGTCGTCATCAATAAGGATTGTGAACGAAACAAAGGTTGTTACAGAATGAAGTTTGATACATTCATAATAGTGGATTAAATGTTTTATTTCTTGTATAAGTAACTATTACTTGGACGAAAACGAATCAGTTACAATCAGGAAGTCATACAAAGTGGAATCCTTAACAATGGAGCGAAACCTTAAGGAACAAATTGTAAAGTCAGCATCAGCTGTAAAAAAAAAGGTAGAAATGATAAAGGATTCAAAAAAGAACAACGACTTGGCTCTGGAAACAATATTTAAACCAATTGTAAGCCCCCTTAAACTATTGACTTGTAGAACTGCCAACAAACGCCTCATAGATGAAGAGACAGAACAAAGCCAATCAGTGAAAAGAACTAAACACACAAAAAGTGAGTCATCAAATATTTCTGACGAAGATTTTGATTACTTTAAAGCGGATGATGACAACGAAGAATATTTTGAAGAAGATGAAGTTAATATAGAAAATGAAAACTGTAAAACGCCTAACAAAACCCTTACTGCACCACCCACTGAAGGTGATGATGATCATGAGAGCTCATTCAAATCTCTTCAGTCCTCGCCAAGTACTGGCAATAATAATAATGATTCTTTATCATGGTCTGTATCATCTGAAGTAATGAAAGATATACCTTTCGGTATTAGGAACGTAAAGGGGAAACTAATGCTTGGCAATACGCGTGTTCACGATGATGACCATATTATAAAAATTGGAAGTCGTAGCCTCAAAAAGACTCCTGGCTTGAGAGGGTTATTGTATGAAAAGATCCCAAATTTAGAAATTATTACAGAACAAGATTTACAAAATTATAAATTAATACTTATGGATACCAATGCTTACAGACGCAACTTTGATTCTTCGAAACCAATTAACAGTAACAAAAGTTTTAAGTATATGAAAGTAATCAAACCATTGTTTAAGTTCGCTAGAAGTCATACAAGTAGTTTGGAAAGTCTCCGACAGGGCAAAGGCATCGATATTTTAAAAGAAGTGAAGAACGATACCGATTGGTTTACTGGGATGATCCCAATGAATTAGTGGAAAGGTTAAAATTACTACTTGGATCATGGGCAGCTGGCAACACTGGGGTACAAAATGAAATTTATGCAATACTTGAAGAGTTGTATGAAGCTGGAATTATAAAACAAATCAAATATATAAAGCTTCCATCAGGAGGATCGGGCAGTGTCATTAAACTACGGAAGCGGACCAGACGACAATGAATATTGACAAATTTGGTCATCATATTCACAAACGTTTACGACTATCAGAATTCAGTAATATTCTTAGCGACATCCTAGTGCGAACAGATGAAGGAGACTTTGACTTAAAATCATCGAGATTAAAGGGACTACAAATTCCGGAAAGGAACGATGAGGCTGTAAATAAAGAATACGTGGATAAAAGTGTTGATGAACTAAAAAATGAACTGAATAATATTCAAAGCAATTAAAAAAAGTATCTTAACAATTTAGAAAAACTTAATACTACAAATTTTAGTAAATTGTACTACACAAAAAAAGAAATTGACCTCATGCTACCATCAAAAGTTGTTAATAATGAGTAAACAAGATATAGTTAACGAACTTCACAAGGCGGCAAGAAGAAATTTCATTCGTCGACATACTGTTATTAAGGGAATCGATGATTTATGGCAAGCTGATCTCATGGCTTTTCAAAAGTATGCATCATTCAATAAAGGATACAAATATGTTTTAGTAGTAATTGATGCTTTATCAAAATACGTTTGGGTTAGACCGTTGAAGACGAAATCTAAGACATGCGTTGCAAATGCTATGCACAACATATTTTCTGAATCCACACGAAAGCCAAAAATTTTACAAACAGATCTAGGTACAGAGTTTTACAATGATTATTTTGAAAAATTAATGAAAAGTAACAACATAAACCATTATTCCACATATTCTGTTAAAAAAGCTTCCATAGTAGAACGCGTAATTAGAACCATAAAATCCCATCTTTACAAAGCATTCAGTTTATGCGGACGATATGAATGGGTTCAAAGTAATTTAGATTCTGTTGTGAATCACTACAACAATACTTGTCACCGTATCACAAAATTCAAACCAATCAATGTTAATCGTTCAAATGAGCTTTTTTAGTAAGGTCTAATATTTTTAAAACACAACATGGAAGATAGCACGTCCAGGTCCAACTTTGAGAGTTGGTGATTTTGTTCGTATAAGTAAATATAAAGGTGATTTTTTATAAAGGCTATACTCCTAATTGGTCTACGGAAATATTTCGCATTGTTAAAATTGGTCAAACCAATCCTCAAACGTATCAAATAGCTGACAAACACAATCAAATTATCTTAGGTTCTTTTTTTACCGGTATGAGTTACAAAAAACTAATTTTCCTGACATTTACCTTATTGAAAAAGTTATAAAAAGAAAAGGAAACAAACTATTTGTAAAATGGTTAGGGCTAGGTAATGAAGAGAACACTTGGGTAAACAAAAAAGAATTAGTGGTGTAGTGGAGAGGTATATAAATAACACAAATCATTTCTTCACGACACTTACTGCTTATCAATGAAGGAAGGCAGTGGTATAATTGATAAATTGATTGATCGTTTGCCAGTTGCGCTACACTTACCAGGCTATCAATTTTGTGGTCCTGGTACAAAACTTCAAAAACGGATACAAAAAGATGATCGAGGAGTTAATAGATTAGACGAAGCTTGCATGCATCACGATATTGCATACATTAATAAAGATTCAAAAGTACGACGTAAAGCTGATTTAGAACTTTTGAACATGGCTAAAAAAAGGTTGAATTCGAAAGACGCAGGCAAAGGAGAAAAAATTGCCTCATGGATAGTAAAAAACGCAATGAAAGCAAAAATCAAAGCAGGCGGAGCCATAAAATCGTTTCATAAAGGAATTAAAAAGATTAAATCTCATTTAAAAAAACATAAATCGAAAAATCACACTTCGTCTAAAAAATATGCTTATGCAGCGGCAAAGAAATGTTTCGGAATAAGAAAGGAATACGTTTGCCTCGTTATATTCCTCTCCCAAAGAGTGGTGGAGTTTTGCCACTCATCCCCATATTTGCTGGGCTATCGGCTTTAGGTTCACTTGCTGGAGGTGCAGCAGGTATAGCGAAAGCTGTTAATGATTCTAAGGCTGCACAAAAAAGTCTTCAGGAAGCTGAGAGACACAACAGGATGATGGAAGCAGTGGCTCTTGGAAAAGGATTATATATAAAACCACATAAAAAAGGAGCAGGTTTATATCTTAGTCCATCAAAAAACTAAATAAACGGCTGCCCAGACGTGCACTCACTAACCTTGATATAATACAACATGCCACTGATATACCTTATTTTCGTGGTGTTTACATGAGAGATACGTTACCATTGAAACCTAGAAAGATAGAATGTGGAATTATGAAATTGCATAGCAACATAAATCCTGGCACGCATTGGGTAGCCTATGTGAAGCAAAATGAATACATAGAATATTATGATAGCTTTGGAAATTTGAAACCACCAATAGAATTTATGAAATATGTACATGACTTGCCTGTAAACTATAATTATGCAAGACATCAAGCATTTGGTACTACAAACTGTGGGCATTTGTGTCTAAATTTTTTAAGAAATTATTGGAAGAATCATTTATATAATGAAAGAAGAAAATAAATATGTCAGTTTCAAAATGTCTTTCACTGTGTCTATAACTGGGAGAGGAGCTTCCTTATCAACAAATTACTCACCAACATTGCAGCTTCAAGGAGACTATGAATGTGGTCTTTTGTACTTTTCCACTTTCAACTCTATTCCTAATATAGATGAGCGTAATAATAAGTTTTTACTATGGTGAAAATGAAATTATCGAAATTCCTGAAGGGTCTTACGAGCTTCAAGATATTTGTGATTATTTAAAATGCAACATTAAGAACACAATTTTAAAAATCACTTGCAATAATAATACATTAAAAACAAACATCTTTTGTTCAAAAGATGTTCATTTTAATAAGAGTGCATCATTAGCTCCAATTTTTAGGGTTTGGGAAGGAAACAATAAATGCTAATATAAGTACAGATTCACAATATCCTGTCAACATTCTATCAACGACCATCGTACGGATCGAATGCGATGTTGTTAGTGGTTCATTTGTAAACGGGAAAGCAAGCCATATTATTTATGAATTTGTGCCGAATGTACCACCTGGTTATAGAATAATTGAAGTTCCAAAAAATTTGATTTATTTTCCTGTTAATCAATCATCAATAAGCGCTATCAATATAAGACTCTTGGACGCAGACAATAAAGAAATTAACCTGCGAGGTGAAGAAGTTCAACTCTATTTACATTTTCGAAGAAAATGATAAATTTCAATAAAAGCTCCCCTCAGTCGAATATTCGAGTCAGTGCTGAAAGGTCATCCCGCAAAGGCACGCCGCTACAGCTTAAAAGAAACTTACCAAGACCAATAAAGAATTCCTAAAGAAAATTGGGTTAATAAAATGAATATCTTAAATATATCTGAACAAACTACATACGACAACAGCATTGAAGGTTTCGAGTATCATTCATACAAGCCATACGTAACAAGTTTCAACAAGAATGATGAAATAAGAATTCCGATTAATCAGCAAGACCTATACGTACTGCCATCACTTAGTAGTCTGTACATCGAGGGAAAAGTGAGTGTTCATAACACCACGACCAAAGCAAAAATATCAGATGTAAACTTCGTTAATAATCCGGCATTGTTCCTATTTCAAGATATTCGTTACGAATTGAATGGAGTAGAAATAGATAAAATTAAAAATGCTGGTTTAACTACAACTATAAAGTCATATCTGTCCTTAAGTGAAAACGAGTCAAAATATGCTCGTGTTTGGGGGTGGTCAACAGAGGGAACCAAAAATACAGGAGATGGATCGTTTTCTGTATAAATTCCTTTAAGCAAGATATTAGGATTTGCAGAAGATTATCAAAAAATTATCATGAACTGTAAACACGAGTTAGTGCTACTTAGAAGCAATACGAACCTTAATGCCATAAAATTAAATGCAGGAGAAGCTGTAGATGATATTACAATAAATAAAATCATTTGGAGAGTGCCACACATTAAAGTGTCTGATCGAGAAAGAATAAATCTATTAAAGCATTTAGAGAGAGATCGTGCTATTCCATTAGCGTTTCGCAACTGGGATCTTTACGAATACCCATTACTACCTAAAACACGCAAACATACTTGGTCTATCAAAACTTCATCGCAAATAGAGAAACCGCGCTTTGTTATCATTGCTTTACAAACTAACCGGAAACACAACAGTCAATTGTCAATGGCAGAGTTTGATCATTGTCACGTGCGTGATGTAAGAGTATTTTTGAATTCATCATATTATCCATATGAAGGATTGAACATCAATTTCTCCGAAGACAAATTTACTTTATTATATGAACAATATACAAGATTTCAACAGTCGTATCATGGACGTCGACCAGAGCCGTTGTTGAGCTTAAACGAATTTAAAAACATTGTTCATTTATTCGTTATTGACTGTTCACGACAACACGAAACGGCATTAAGGTTCGTATTGCTTCTAAGTAGCACTAACTCGTGTTTACAGTTCATGATATTTTTTTGATAATCTTCTGCAAATCCTAATATCTTGCTTAAAGGAATTTATACAGAAAACGATCCATCTCCTGTATTTTTGGTTCCCTCTGTTGACCACCCCCAAACACGAGCATATTTTGACTCGTTTTCACTTAAGGACAGATATGACTTTATAGTTGTAGTTAAACCAGCATTTTTAATTTTATCTATTTCTACTCCATTCAATTCGTAACGAATATCTTGAAATAGGAACAATGCCGGATTATTAACGAAGTTTACATCTGATATTTTTGCTTTGGTCGTGGTGTTATGAACACTCACTTTTCCCTCGATGTACAGACTACTAAGTGATGGCAGTACGTATAGGTCTTGCTGATTAATCGGAATTCTTATTTCATCATTCTTGTTGAAACTTGTTACGTATGGCTTGTATGAATGATACTCGAAACCTTCAATGCTGTTGTCGTATGTAGTTTGTTCAGATATATTTAAGATATTCATTTTATTAACCCAATTTTCTTTAGGAATTCTTTATTGGTCTTGGTAAGTTTCTTTTAAGCTGTAGCGGCGTGCCTTTGCGGGATGATCTTTCAGCACTGACTCGAATATTCGACTGAGGGGAGCTTTTATTGAAATTTATCATTTTCTTCGAAAATGTAAATAGAGTTGAACTTCTTCACCTCGCAGGTTAATTTCTTTATTGTCTGCGTCCAAGAGTCTTATATTGATAGCGCTTATTGATGATTGATTAACAGGAAAATAAATCAAATTTTTTGGAACTTCAATTATTCTATAACCAGGTGGTACATTCGGCACAAATTCATAAATAATATGGCTTGCTTTCCCGTTTACAAATGAACCACTAACAACATCGCATTCGATCCGTACGATGGTCGTTGATAGAATGTTGACAGGATATTGTGAATCTGTACTTATATTAGCATTTATTGTTTCCTTCCCAAACCCTAAAAATTGGAGCTAATGATGCACTCTTATTAAAATGAACATCTTTTGAACAAGAGATGTTTGTTTTTAATGTATTATTATTGCAAGTGATTTTTAAAATTGTGTTCTTAATGTTGCATTTTAAATAATCACAAATATCTTGAAGCTCGTAAGACGCTTCAGGAATTTCGATAATTTCATTTTCACCATAGTAAAAACTTATTATTACGCTCATCTATATTAGGAATAGAGTTGAAAGTGGAAAAGTACAAAAGACCACATTCATAGTCTCCTTGAAGCTGCAATGTTGGTGAGTAATTTGTTGATAAGGAAGCTCCTCTCCCAGTTATAGACACAGTGAAAGACATTTTGAAACTGACATATTTATTTTCTTCTTTCATTATATAAATGATTCTTCCAATAATTTCTTAAAAAATTTAGACACAAATGCTTGATGTCTTGCATAATTATAGTTTACAGGCAAGTCATGTACATATTTCATAAATTCTATTGGTGGTTTCAAATTTCCAAAGCTATCATAATATTCTATGTATTCATTTTGCTTCACATAGGCTACCCAATACGTGCCAGGATTTATGTTGCTATGCAATTTCATAATTCCACATTCTATCTTTCTAGGTTTCAATGGTAACGTATCTCTCATGTAAACACCACGAAAATAAGGTATATCAGTGGCATGTTGTATTATATCAAGGTTAGTGAGTGCACGTCTGGGCAGCCGTTTATTTAGTTTTTTGATGGACTAAGATATAAACCTGCACCTTTTTTATGTGGTTTTATATATAATCCTTTTCCAAGAGCCACTGCTTCCATCATCCTGTTGTGTCTCTCAGCTTCCTGAAGACTTTTTTGTGCAGCCTTAGAATCATTAACAGCTTTCGCTATACCTGCTGCACCTCCAGCTAGTGAACCTAAAGCCGATAGCCCAGCAAATATGGGGATGAGTGGCAAAACTCCACCACTCTTTGGGAGAGGAATATAACGAGGCAAACGTATTCCTTTCTTATTCCGAAACATTTCTTTGCCGCTGCATAAGCATATTTTTTAGACGAAGTGTGATTTTTCGATTTATGTTTTTTTAAATGAGATTTAATCTTTTTAATTCCTTTATGAAACGATTTTATGGCTCCGCCTGCTTTGATTTTTGCTTTCATTGCGTTTTTTACTATCCATGAGGCAATTTTTTCTCCTTTGCCTGCGTCTTTCGAATTCAACCTTTTTTTAGCCATGTTCAAAAGTTCTAAATCAGCTTTACGTCGTACTTTTGAATCTTTATTAATGTATGCAATATCGTGATGCATGCAAGCTTCGTCTAATCTATTAACTCCTCGATCATCTTTTTGTATCCGTTTTTGAAGTTTTGTACCAGGACCACAAAATTGATAGCCTGGTAAGTGTAGCTCAACTGGCAAACGATCAATCAATTTATCAATTATACCACTGCCTTCCTTCATTGATAAGCAGTAAGTGTCGTGAAGAAATGATTTGTGTTATTTATATACCTCTCCACTACACCACTAATTCTTTTTTGTTTACCCAAGTGTTCTCTTCATTACCTAGCCCTAACCATTTTACAAATAGTTTGTTTCCTTTTCTTTTTATAACTTTTTCAATAAGGTAAATGTCAGGAAAATTAGTTTTTTGTAACTCATACCGGTAAAAAAAGAACCTAAGATAATTTGATTGTGTTTGTCAGCTATTTGATACGTTTGAGGATTGGTTTGACCGATTTTAACAATGCGAAATATTTCCGTAGACCAATTAGTGGATTTTTTATAAAGGCTATACAATTAGAGTATAGCCTTTATAAAAAATCACCTTTATATTTACTTATACGAACAAAATCACCAACTCTCAAAGTTGGACCTGGACGTGCTATCTTCCATGTTGTGTTTTAAAAATATTAGACCTTACTAAAAAAGCTCATTTGAACGATTAACATTGATTGGTTTGAATTTTGTGATACGGTGACAAGTATTGTTGTAGTGATTCACAACAGAATCTAAATTACTTTGAACCCATTCATATCGTCCGCATAAACTGAATGCTTTGTAAAGATGGGATTTTATGGTTCTAATTACGCGTTCTACTATGGAAGCTTTTTTAACAGAATATGTGGAATAATGGTTTATGTTGTTACTTTTCATTAATTTTTCAAAATAATCATTGTAAAACTCTGTACCTAGATCTGTTTGTAAAATTTTTGGCTTTCGTGTGGATTCAGAAAATATGTTGTGCATAGCATTTGCAACGCATGTCTTAGATTTCGTCTTCAACGGTCTAACCCAAACGTATTTTGATAAAGCATCAATTACTACTAAAACATATTTGTATCCTTTATTGAATGATGCATACTTTTGAAAAGCCATGAGATCAGCTTGCCATAAATCATCGATTCCCTTAATAACAGTATGTCGACGAATGAAATTTCTTCTTGCCGCCTTGTGAAGTTCGTTACCTATATCTTGTTTACTCATTATTAACAACTTTTGATGGTAGCATGAGGTCAATTTCTTTTTTTGTGTAGTACAATTTACTAAAATTTGTAGTATTAAGTTTTTCTAAATTGTTAAGATACTTTTTTTAATTGCTTTGAATATTATTCAGTTCATTTTTTAGTTCATCAACACTTTTATCCACGTATTCTTTATTTACAGCCTCATCGTTCCTTTCCGGAATTTGTAGTCCCTTTAATCTCGATGATTTTAAGTCAAAGTCTCCTTCATCTGTTCGCACTAGGATGTCGCTAAGAATATTACTGAATTCTGATAGTCGTAAACGTTTGTGAATATGATGACCAAATTTGTCAATATTCATTGTCGTCTGGTCCGCTTCCGTAGTTTAATGACACTGCCCGATCCTCCTGATGGAAGCTTTATATATTTGATTTGTTTTATAATTCCAGCTTCATACAACTCTTCAAGTATTGCATAAATTTCATTTTGTACCCCAGTGTTGCCAGCTGCCCATGATCCAAGTAGTAATTTTAACCTTTCCACTAATTCATTGGGATCATCCCAGTAAACCAATCGGTATCGTTCTTCACTTCTTTTAAAATATCGATGCCTTTGCCCTGTCGGAGACTTTCCAAACTACTTGTATGACTTCTAGCGAACTTAAACAATGGTTTGATTACTTTCATATACTTAAAACTTTTGTTACTGTTAATTGGTTTCGAAGAATCAAAGTTGCGTCTGTAAGCATTGGTATCCATAAGTATTAATTTATAATTTTGTAAATCTTGTTCTGTAATAATTTCTAAATTTGGGATCTTTTCATACAATAACCCTCTCAAGCCAGGAGTCTTTTTGAGGCTACGACTTCCAATTTTTATAATATGGTCATCATCGTGAACACGCGTATTGCCAAGCATTAGTTTCCCCTTTACGTTCCTAATACCGAAAGGTATATCTTTCATTACTTCAGATGATACAGACCATGATAAAGAATCATTATTATTATTGCCAGTACTTGGCGAGGACTGAAGAGATTTGAATGAGCTCTCATGATCATCATCACCTTCAGTGGGTGGTGCAGTAAGGGTTTTGTTAGGCGTTTTACAGTTTTCATTTTCTATATTAACTTCATCTTCTTCAAAATATTCTTCGTTGTCATCATCCGCTTTAAAGTAATCAAAATCTTCGTCAGAAATATTTGATGACTCACTTTTTGTGTGTTTAGTTCTTTTCACTGATTGGCTTTGTTCTGTCTCTTCATCTATGAGGCGTTTGTTGGCAGTTCTACAAGTCAATAGTTTAAGGGGGCTTACAATTGGTTTAAATATTGTTTCCAGAGCCAAGTCGTTGTTCTTTTTTGAATCCTTTATCATTTCTACCTTTTTTTTTACAGCTGATGCTGACTTTACAATTTGTTCCTTAAGGTTTCGCTCCATTGTTAAGGATTCCACTTTGTATGACTTCCTGATTGTAACTGATTCGTTTTCGTCCAAGTAATAGTTACTTATACAAGAAATAAAACATTTAATCCACTATTATGAATGTATCAAACTTCATTCTGTAACAACCTTTGTTTCGTTCACAATCCTTATTGATGACGACATAACTGTATGGTTTTTTCCACACTGTTGAACACATTTTACGGAACTGTGACCACGTCATATCAGATCCTACATGCTCATCGTATATATGTCTCAGGTTAATGTCGTCTTGTTTAAATAATATTATCAGATTAGCATTGTCTCTTACGAGTTGCTTAGGTATTTTGGTGTAGGTTTGATTAATATAAAAGCAGTCAATGTTTTTATGTCTTCCCATGGCAAAGTAATCGCGAATATTGTTTTGTTTCTCGCACGCAACATCATCAAAAATAAAAAATTGAGTCGGGCAAAGCTTCGTGTGGCGTTAGAATTTCGCTATTATCATTATACTTGTAGTAAGATATTTCTGAAATTTTCTCCAATACCTTTTCTAAAAAATATGTACTTAGGTTGATACAAAGACTTCGAATATACATAAAGGTTACGAAAACGAGGCCCATCCTGGTGTAGCAATAGACTTATTACTAAGTTAGTTTTTCCGCAGTTTGATGGACCACAAACAATGCTTCGGATAGTGTTTGGCAATAATTTGCCATGCCTCTTACACTGATTTGAAGAGACTGGACATATACATTGTAATCTAAGAGATTCTTTTTTGTTTTATAAATCTCATTTCTTTTTACTCAACCGTTCTGATTGACGGGTTTCAACGGAATGATGAAAATAGTGACGATAGATAAATTTAATGGGATTCATGAAAAATTCACTGCCACGCAGTTTGTTGAACTTCCGGTTGTGAACTGAAGGTTTGCTGAATATATTGCACCACTGATTCGTAGTGTATTATTGGGCATTCTGTCATACCAGAGTGAGCGCAGCGAACGGTGGGGAGCGAAGCGGACGACTGGGGAACAGAATGCCCAATAATACACTACTAACATTCTTAGCCACAAGACGTCAAGTTATCTAGTTTCAATGTTTTTGAAAAGGTAAGTTTTTTCAGCGAAAGCTAAGCACGGTGCTAGGAAAGATTATTTTGATTTAAGTTATTATTCTAACGTCACTTTTGAAATGCCTGACAGTACCGAGCGATATTTTTAAGATTTTAAGTACAATTTTATGTTTCAATTTTGTTAGATATTAATTCAGTATTATTAAAAGTTATTTGATAATGTTATAGTATTTATTAAACTTATATATTGATATTCATAAAGATGAAATAAAAAAACCAAAAATTTGCGCACGGGCGGGACTTGAACCAGCAACCTTTTGGCTGACCCGGCCAAACGCTCTTACCAATTGAGCTACCGTGCTGTCAGTCCGACCTTGCGAAATTTGTGGTCTCTTATGGATACTTCATTGCGTGACGAAAAATAGATGCCAACGTACCTCAAAGACGTTAAAACAAGTGTGAGTCCGACTTGCGCACTACGGGTTCCGTATCGAATTACTGTGTATGTAAACATTTTATCGACCCAATATGGCCCGTAGAATATTATTGAGATTGCCTTTAGATGTTTCGATTCCCTTGCAATAACAAAGTATCCGAAATTATGATACATGTCAGTCAAGAAAAGAAAATACTACTACCTACATTCCCCCGCGACTGCGCCCGCACGTTTTGCACTGCCATCATAGCGTGATGTTTTGTAGCCTTCCTTGATAAATAATAATTATAATAAAAATAACCTGCAGGGTCAGCATGTGAGTGGTGACACCTCGGACCCCGATTCTCTGATCAGGATGGGTTTTGACGTGGATTAGTTTTAATCTACGTCACTAGCCACCTGCACCCCGCAGTCTCACCTCTCTGCAACATTGAGCCGTCCACACCAATGTTGCTGCCTTGCTACCTTCTGGTATGCCTTTAATGGGTGGCTCATTTAGTGAACGGCGAGTCACCGTCTGCCGTAATTATCGAGATAAGGCATTTGATATGGCAGCGGTCCCGTTGTCTCATCAATATCCCAGCTACCGATCCAGCAATTCTCTTACCATAGTCCCGGCATAGTCTCCATCTTATATGCAATAGTCCTTGCACCTAGCGGGTGCTGTGTTTAGCTGTATCTCCTCAATAGTGCAGGCAGAGATAGTACCGGCCAGATGTACATATCTCAACACATTAAGGTATCTCAAACCCTCTTCCTGTTGGATCTATATCCCCAGGTAAGCCTTCCAAAAGGACCGGTTACGGACGTGATATCCCGCAGGAGATATACAATAATAATAATAATAAATGTTTATTCAAGTGACCAGGACTCAATTTGTAAATAATTAAACTTTTACAAGTATGGTTAGTAAGAATGATATTCTTGATTAATTCATGTATAAGACTCGTAATTGCCACTTTACGAGAATCATCGCCGCTTCACTCCATACGCAGTGGAGCAGCAGTGATTCACGTATACGCAATCGAGTCGGCTCGCAATAATGGCCAGGATGCCGTTGCCACTGCCCGTAAACAAGTTATGATTTTTTTTTTTATCAGTCTAGTTGTTAGACAGGTAAGTTAGCGCGTTCAAAGAAACAAACAAATAAACTCTTCGGCTTCATAATACTACTAGCTGTCCTCCGCGACTGCTTCCGAGCGTTTTTAGTTTTCTCCCTGTCTTCCCGTCGCAGCGTGATGTTTTGTAGCCTGAAGCCTTACCAAATAAATATGATATAAAAGCAAGTATATTTTTATTCAAATTACAAACAAACAAACTCTTCAGCGTTTTATTATTAGTAAAATAGTTATGATTCCTAAGCCATGATGTGAATATTTAAGGTCTGTGCTGCCAAATACAGACAGCCGTTGGTTTTTAACAGACAAATATATTTTGCTCATTTAATACGTTTTTTCTTAATTTTCTGCTATGCCTACTAGGCCCCTATTTTAGAATTGCTTGAATAGATATAGATATGGTGTGTGATTTTTGTTCGATAACTAATTAAAAATTTACAAAAATTACGCAAAATATAGACATAAGTACTTACAAAATTGAGCTTTCTTTTTTCGAATCTCTGTCGTGAAAACTAGAACCGATTTCCATTCAAACATTCGAATAAAATAAATAAATTTCACTCGCCATCTTGACGCGAGTGATATAAAAGTAGGGCCCCTGGAGCTTTATTTTTGAATCACTCGCTTGGATATGGCGTGTGATTTTCGTTTAAACCCAACTAAACTTCAACGAAAACCGAGAAAAATATATACGTAAATACTTTTAATATTGAGTAATATTTTTTCATCACTCCTGTGTAGAATTAAACTGTTTTTCATTCAATGATCGGACAATAATGAATGAATATCACGCGCCATTTTGGCGCGAGTGATTCAAAAATAGAGCTCCAGGGCCCTTATTTCTGAATCACTCGCGTCAAGATGGCGTGTGATATTAATTGTTTAATGTCCTATTTTTCAATGAAAATGAGTATAATACCACGCGGAAGTGATTTGAAAAAGTTTTATGAATTTTGTGAGTACCAACGCCAATATTTTGAGTGATTTTCATTCATTTTCAATGTGTTTTCAAACGAAAATCACACGCCATATTCAAGCGAGTGATTTAAAAATAGGGTCCCTGGTCCCTGTCGACAATAAGGGCCTGCCATAAAATTGAATAATAATCTAACACACACCATTGCATTTCATTAGCCATTACCTCTGAAGATTTCCCATGTGAATTGTGATATAGCCAATGATATTGTATTATAGAAGTAGATGACGCTTCGCGAACTAAAAGAGTACATAAATATGGCACCGTCTGAAAAATGGATGCCCATCACATCCGACTTCGGTTTCAGAACAGAATTATGGAGTAGCTTTATTAATATATTTTTAAAGTATGTAAGTACATTACAATTGACTCGTTGACCGAATTTTAAAAACGAGTGTACATTTTTGGTTGGTGGTATACCAATCAACAAAAACATTATACATTTATAATTTTATTATTTTCAATATTTAATAAAGATCTAAATATACAATTTGAATGGATCTTGTTTATGCTAGAAATGCATGACGCCAACATCAGGGTCACGTTCAGCGCTATTCATTCACGATCACGTGACCACATTCCTATTTTTTTTGACAAATTAATTCCTTTAAATAACATGCTTATAGTTAGAGTATCCATATTTTTTTAAAATGGTGAGTATCATCCAACACGGATGTGTTTATCTTGTTTTCTACGTTTTTGGGTCAAAAAATAGTTTTACAATATGTCTGAGTACTACTTATGATTTTAAAAAAAAATAATGGTTATTGTAGATCAGCACCATTGTCACCATATTACATGAGAAGAAAGAAGTTTATAAAAAAAAACAAAAAAGCTAAAAAGCTTTTTAAAAGCTATGTATGAATGCGTTACAAATGATATTGAAATAGCA
Source organism: Pyrausta purpuralis (assembly GCA_963924145.1). Lineage (NCBI taxonomy): Eukaryota > Metazoa > Arthropoda > Insecta > Lepidoptera > Crambidae > Pyrausta > Pyrausta purpuralis. Next base: position 22,629,831 of record OZ001657.1, read on the forward strand.
TAATATAGGCATAGATTGGTTGCGCAGATACGCTAATAAATTTGCAGTGTGTGTGCCTGTGTACGCGCAAGCGTGCGTGTGTGTGTTGTGTGCGTTTATAGGTACCCATACCCCTACGGATTTTACCCCTTGGGATCGGTATGATGGGCCGCCTACTGGCACCTATATTGTTATGTGTGTGAGTTAAGTAACCAAATGTCAATTTAATATTGACACTATCTCACTTTTAAATTTACTTGATTTTAAGTTAAATATATTTGGGTAATTAAATTTATCGTTAAATATGTTGATTAATCTATTGAGTGGTGTTTTTACATAAAGTGGCGGATTTAACAACAGTCTTTTGTTATTCTATTGTTTACGCGACCGCCAACGACCTATTGATCAATGAGCGTATATGCTGTTACTTTAAAGAAATTAAAGATGTACTTTATATTTTTATAACAGACACGGATAATAACATACATATCCATAGGCATCAGTCTGAGGGTCGCGCGGGCGGGATTTTAACCCGCGAATCTTTATCTTTGTAGTCCAGAACGTAAACCACCAAACTGTGACGGTCGTTAAATCATTGTTAAAAAAATAGTAGCACACTACTCCATGTATGGCACTGTCTTAGAAAATCGACTTTTGACAACAAAATATCGGCCATGTTGGTTTGTGGGTTTGCTAAGAAACAAAACTCGCAAATTTTATTCAAAATACTCCAATTATGAATGATAGGCATCATTGAAAAAAAATACTTAACGTAAATATGATATTCCAGCTGGAACATTTTTATTTAGTTAGTTGTTTCTGCATTTTTTAGAGGCGCACTGGGCATTGAGACACGTATGAACGCTGACGCCATCCAAAACAGACTGAGTCAAAGTTAAGACCTCACTTTGACGTGAGGTGGTGTTTGCTTGACTATCTTTTAGCGTCTCACCAGTGATCTTAGTTCTCAATACAATATGCAATATAACTTGGAGTAGTGTACTACTATTTTTGTTTAACGACTGTTTTACGTTTCGTATTAAAAAGATAAGCAATTGCGGGTTTGAATGCCGCCCGCACGAGCCTAACTCTAATTTCGATAGACATGTATGTTATTATCCGGTTAGGAGTTATGGAACGAATGGCCAACTTAATGTCTGTTCTCAATCTCTTATAAAGACTGTTTACAGAGATACAGACATTGAAGGGATCATTATTATTATTATTTTATCTGAGTGACTTATTAAATCTCTTATGATCTTACAATTTATTGTTCCCATAAAATATTACTTTGTAGTTTAACTTTCCCTAATATTATGTGTGTCCGTATGAGAAAAATTCAATATTTCAGGGCTCATATTAATACATATTTGTAAATTATTTACGGACAGTACATGAAGATGTGGTTTTTAATTAGTAGTAGGAACAAGTACCTACTTCACTTTATTAATCATTATACAAATAATTTATATAGAATTAAGATTAGATTTAGGTAATAGTCAAATGACATTAATAATTAAGCCCTTCCACGAATGCAATTTACTCAGCGAAGTAAACGCAACGATATTATGCTGTTACATGTAAAAAAGACTAAACTGCATGATATTGCCAAGAATACAGAAAAATATCAAAGTGGGGAACTAGAATAAAAACTAGTTTTGAAATAAAGCCTTTGTGCATTGTTCAAACTCCTAGCGCCATCTATGAGGTACCGGTGAAGCTTGCGGCGACCACCACCAATCGGCGAGGAGCTGCATCACGCGTTCGATTTGAATTAGGCCAATCCGCGTTGGCCATGTTGTTAACGTTTAATCATTGTAAAATTTCGCAAGTAAAGGATCAATTGTCGTAAAGCGACAAATGTGAAGAAGTTGAAGGGATCTAAAAATGACCTAACCTCCAACTTGTCGGGAAGCGACAAGGAGTCAAAGAGAAGATGGTAAAAGAATGAGGTAAAAGAGGGAATAGAATTTATATTAAAACAAAAAAAAAATACAGTACCGATTCGTGAATAAATAAATAAAAATGAGATAAGTTGATGTATGTATAAATGTAAGTAGAGTGCAGTAGGCGTGAGTTAGTGTCTTCAGATCTTCTATAAGTATTGTCCTGGAGGCAGCAGAGGGCGGAGTCGGAGTGCAGGGCCGACACAGCGGAGGTAGCAGCGACGCCGATGTGCAGCGGTGACAGGCGCCATGAAGAAATAACTCTCAGCAGTGATGAGGATAACGGGAACTATGTAGAAAATGTTATGATCAGTTGGAGTGCCAGAAGTACTTGGTCTCGGGTCCTTTTCCGAGAAGGAGACAGGTCCCTCCCCTAGAGCGAGGAGGTGTTACTGCAGTCTTAAATGGACTCGGATCCCCCCCCCCCCCCCTAGCGTGAGGAGGTGTTTCAGTAGTCACCGGCGGTTCTTCAAGACTTCTTGAGGGAAAATGTAGAGTGTTAAAACTTGAAGTATATTTGGTGAACTAATAGAACCGTTTGAGCTTAGAACTCGGAATGGAATGCCTTGAATGAAAAAAGTAAAGGCTTATATGAGGGCCTGGGCCTTTCAAATTTAGATCGAGGTAGGTTCAAAAATAGAACATGAATACTGGTGGTTTACAGAGGATTAAACCCGAAAAAGTAATAAACTTTGATAGAAGTTGTCAGACTTTGAAAGATATTGTCATAACAACCATGTCAATAAAGATAAAAAAAAAACTGTCAAAAATCAAGCAATTTACACAAACAATCTGGAAAACGAATCATCACCCAATGCAAATTAAAGGAAAATTGCAAACAAAGGTAAAACACGGCTATTTTTACAGTATTATGTACAGAAAAGTAGAATAACAGAGCTTTGAAAGTTTGACATTTTTAGATTCACAATAAATATTGTTCAAAAAGGATTAGAAAACAACAATAATCCAAAAATACAGAGTAATAGTATAAGAAGAGTAGAAAGGCAGGTAATGCCTATAGTTTAATGTCTACAGTAGGACTTTTTAGAGAGAAAATACGAACTGCGTTAAGGTAGATAGAATCTATGATTAACTCTATGTTCGTGTTTACAGCAAATAGACTCAAAGAGTAAGAATTCAGCAAGAACCCGCAATCTTTGGATGGAAAAAGGAAATGAAAGCATGGAAAAACAAAGATAATGTGATGAAAATGTTAATGTGGGTCTGATGAATATTAAATATATTAAGGTACTCAATTTATTACACGTAATACATGTACATCGGTACACAATTCGCAAATTCAAGAAGTTTTTATTTTCACCGCAAAAATTATCACAGGACAGAATCTGTCCATTTGGTCCTTCGAGCCGGATAAAAGCTACGCGACCATATAAATTGCAAGTTAGCGACGATATAAATCTCTTTTATACGCAAGATTTCATACGTAAGGATCTATCCAGAGAAGAGTATTGCCGCCATCAACTACGGGAAAGGAAGAAATTGGTACGGTCAACCATCCAAAATATTCACAAAACCTTGATTTCACTTGTGTTAATACCTGTGCACTTTGCCAATTCCAGTGTACCTACGTGCGTTAGTGTGTGTGATCATCAGCTGTGATCTTCGCTGATACCTGCTGCATTCGTGGATCACATCTAAATTGTGAGTATTCCTGATTGGAAATCACTACCTACTTACCATGCCTGATAATGCGGAACCTAGTGGGGCACGTCCGAAGTCCCCTTGTAAATTAACGGTTGAAAATTCAAATTCTCCTTCCAGTCAGTCTAGCCTGCTTAGTAAATTAATCAAAAAACGAGGCATAGTAAAAGGCAGATTGACTAGATTCGCTAGCTATTTAGACAATATAAAATTTGTAGATAAACCGTTGTCTGAGGAATTACGTGTCGATTTAAGGCTTCGGGTGCAGGGCATCACGAGCTTGTTTACCGAGTTTAGCGATCTTCAAAACAATATAGAAGAAACTGTATCTGAAAATGAGTTAGCAAGTCAAGTATCTCAACGCGATTCCTTTGAAGACTGCTACTACGGTGTACTTGCTCGGGCTGAGTGTATGTTGTCTGATGAGCCGACGGATAATAGTTCCAAGTGTACGGATATTCATAAATCAGTAAAATTACCCACCATTTCCATGCCAAGCTTCGACGGGTCATACGAGCACTGGTTGGAGTTTAGAGACACCTTTTTGTCGTTGGTTCACAGATCTACTGAAATTAGTGCGATTCAAAAGTTCCACTATCTGAAATCATCACTCAAAGGCAGCGCAGAACTAGTGATTGATTCATAAGAGTTTACACCACTTAATTATTCTGTCGCATGGGACATTACTACTCAACCGTTACAATAATTCAAATTTATTGGTGCACAATCACGTTAAAGCCCTATTTTCCATTCAAACTATCAATAAGGAGTCTTTTGCATCAATCAGACGGCTTATTGACACAATTTTGAAAAATTTACGCGCTTTAAAGATTTTTGGTGAGCCCACAGATTCATGGGACACTTTGATTATTTATATTGTTGTTTCTAAGCTAGATCCAACCACAGAACGCGAGTGGGAACAATATAAATTCACAAGTTTAAATATTAATAGCGGTGCTACTAAGATAACTGTAAAAGTTGATGATTTACTTCAATTTCTTAGACGCAGGGCGGATATGTTGGAAACATTACAAGTGTCACACTCAAAAGTAAACCAATTAAGCAATAGAAAACAAAGCACTTCACAAGAAAGCTCAAAGGTGCACTGCAATGTTTCCAGCAACAAACTGCACATTAATCAGTCGCGAACAAATATATCTTGCGTGATGTGTAATAGCAAACATCCTCTTTATTCATGTCAAAAGTTTTTAGATTTGAATAATTAATCAAAACTCGAATTAGTGGAAAAGCACAGGTTATGTAAAAATTGTTTACGTTCCGGTCATTCAGTGAACGATTGTAGATTCGGTCCGTGCCGAAAATGCAACCAAAAGCATAACTCGATCCTACATAATGACAACGTAGACGCGAACCCTAGCGTGACCTTACTCTCAACCAGTGTAATTACGACTGAAGCGGCTGATACGAGCGGCCCCGGCGCATCATTCCTCGGGCCGTCCGCTACAGCTGATTCCGTACCTACGCATAACAGTAACCTTCCTGTTCACGTAAACAAGGTGCACACTGATACGCTCGCTCCATGTGTGCATCCCGTATTGTTATCGACTGCGTTAGTCGAGATAATGATGATGATGATCCCGGCCGATTTCGGCCACGGCGACTGTCTTCAACTACGGTTTTGCCGTTGATGAGCTCGCATGTGGCTTATGTAGCCAATTTTGTTTATAAAAATCCTCGCACATTGCGGGCATGAGAGCACACCGTTCACAAAATTATAGCCGATAGCCGCAGGTGGTCGGGCTTTCAGCTCGTCGCGTCTGGCATCCAGCTCAAGTAGCCGCCGGTTTTCAAAGGCTTTGACGCTAGATTTAACAAGTGCTCTCCACTCCGGCCGTCTGGCAGCCTGCTTCTCCCACAGAGATGGATTGATGTCGCACTGCTTCATGTGTCGCTTCAGCACATCTTTATACCTAAGGAGTGGTCCGCCATGCCTCCGCATGCCTTCCTCAAGTTCTGAGTAAAAGATGCGCTTAGCTGTTCTTTCCTCCGTCATTCGCGTCACATGCCCGCACCACCGAAGCTGACGCCGCATAAGGTACGACTCAATGCCACCTACATTAGCCCTTCGCAGCACTTCAGTATTCCGTACACGGTCAGACCAATGGATGTGAAGTATTTTCCGTAAGCACTTGAGGTGGAATCGGTCTAGCATACGGATGTGACGGCGATACACTGTCCACGTTTCGGCAGAGTATAAGATGTTGGGCAGCACAACTGCCATGTAAACAGCTATCTTCGTTGCCAGCCTAAAGTCGTGTGAGTTAAAGACCTTAGAGTCCAGCTTGCCAAACGCGACTGCAGCAGCGCCGATTCTGCTGTTGATCTCTGCATCATGGTCACACTTAGATGATATTGTGCTCCCCAGGTAGCGAAACTTGTCCACCTGCTTCAGCTTATCCCCTCCGAGTGTAATATTCAGTGACTCGCGACCATGAATGTCCAAAGACATCACCTCCGTCTTTTTAACACTGATTTTTAAACCAAATTTTTGGCACGACTCGTGGAAATCGGACATTAGCTGTTGCAGGCCCCCTGGCGATTCTGCTACGAAACACAGGTCATCGGCGTACATCAACTCAGTGATCACGGCATGTGATACTTTGGTGCGGGCTTTTAGTCTGGCAAGATTAAAAATATTGCCATCCATGCGGAAACGGATACGGACACCTTCAGAAGTCTTTTGTGAGACCTCCTGGACTACGACCGAAAAATATAACGCGAACAGTGTGGGTGCTAGAACGCACCCCTGTTTTACCCCACAGGTGACGGGGAAAAAATCGGACTGTTCGTTGTTAACAGCGACGCAGCACTGCATGTCGTCGTGCAGGAGTCTTAGAAGTCTCACAAACTTCTCCGTACACCCGATTTTATGAAGAACAAGCCAGAGGGCTTCACGAGGCACACTATCGAAAGCCTTTTCAAGGTCAACAAAGCAGAGATATAGAGGACGATTTTGCTCTCTGCTCTTCTCCTGTAATTGTCTTACTGAGAATATAGCCTCACACGTACCTCGTTCTGGTCGGAAGCCGAACTGGGTTTCAGGAAGAAGTTTTTCAGAAAGCGTCATAAGTCGGTTCAGCAAGACTCGTGCAAAGACTTTTCCAGGGACTGATAGCAGTGATATACCACGGTATGAATTACAGTCGGACCGGTCACCCTTGTTCTTGTATAGCGCCTTTATCCGTGATACTTTAAAAGTAGATGGAACTTGTTCTTCTTGCCACATACGAACAAACTGTTCCCATATAGCCGAATGCAACTCATCACCGCCGTATTTAAGCAGTTCTCCCGGCATAGAATCAATGCCCACCGCACGCTTATTTTGTTGTTGTTTGATGGCGAGAGCAATCTCCTCACGAGTGAGTGTCTTGTCCAGTTCAGTAGCGACAGGGAGTTGAGGAATCGAACGAATGTGTTCCAGGTCAGCAGCCCGATCCACATTAAGCAGAGTGCTGAAGTGTTCTGCCCATCGTGCAAGTACTTCCTCTTTGCTCTTAAGTAAACCTACGCCCGAGAGCGGCTTTAAAGGTATTTTGGCAATAGAGGTTGTGCCAATTAGTTTCCGAACCTCGCTGTAAAACTCACCGAGTTGATTCGTGTCAGCGAGCCACTGAATCTGTTGAGCTTTCTCTCGCCACCACTTGTCTTTTGCCTCCCGAGATAATCGCCTCAGCTGCAGGTTTCTCTGATCTCCACAACGCTCACATTTTGGTCAGCTCCGCGGTGTTGTCGGAGAAGACGGCGGTGCTTATCAATCGCTTCCGTTAATACTTCGTCATTCTCATCAAACCAATCCTCGTTCTTACGGACTCTACGACCCAAAGTAGTTGTGGCCGTGTCCAGTATGTGAGAAGACAGAGCACTCCAGTCGCAATCGACGCCCTCCTTGTTCGCGGATGGCAAACCCGAAACCAAAGATCGAGCATATTCTTTCCTCATCTCAGAATCTTGAAGCCTATCTACGTTAAGACATACATTGGGCTTTGATCTATCAGATCTTCGAGGACGAAGAAGGCGAAGACGTAACTTAGTAACAACAAGCCTATGGTCAGTCCAGCAGTGCGCACCACGCATGACGCGGGTGACGAGGACTTGGGAGATGTCACGTTGCCGAACAATTGCGTAATCAATTAGATGACAGTGTTTGGACCTTGGGTGCATCCATGTATTCTTGTTTTTGGCGGGAAGCCTAAACATAGTACTCGTTATTGCAAGGTGGAATTGTGCACATAAACTGAGTAAAAGCTGGCCGTTGCTGTTCATGCAACCAACTCCATGCCTGCCCAAAACATTGGGCCATGCATCGTAATCCCGTCCTACCCTGGAATTAAAATCCCCCAACAGAAGAATCTGCTCTCTAGGTCTTACGCTTTCGATACATCCTGAAAGCTCCTCATAAAACTGATCCTTAATGTCATCAGACTTATCCAGGGTCGGCGCATAAACACTGATGACATTAAGAAAGTTGTTATTATCAAGGTGTATTCGGAGTGTGGTAATACGGTCCGAAATATGAACCGGACACTCTTGTAGCTGGTTAACAAGCCTATTTTTTATCGCAAATCCAACACCTGACCGACGCGTCTCAGAGGCCGCGAGTCCCTTCCAGAAGAAAGTATATTCTCCACCGTGCTCCACCAGCTCCCCTTCATCAGCTAGGTGTGTTTCGCTGAGAGCAGCCACATCTATATCGTAGCGACGAAGTTCACGGGCAACGATGGCGGTTTTCCGTTCGGGGCAGATATTTTCATCACGATCAAGGAGGGTACGTACATTCCACGCACCGAATGTCATAATGGTTTTGTTATTTGTATATTTTTTACTGTGACGTCGACCGCGAGTTTAACGATGCGGAGGCAGCCGCGGTTGCTACCGTCCTGAAGTGTTGGGGTGAGCAATTTTTAGGGCACCTTTTCTAGCCCCCTCCCTGGCTGAGCAGGGAAAGCAGTGCTTCCCTAAATAGGGCTGCTTTGTCGCTCCAGGTGCTACCGAGCCCCCTCTGTCCCCCCAGATCATAAAAGGAACGGCCACAATATTCTGGGAATACCCCTGGAGCCGCCCGCGTGCAGGTCTCGGACAAAGCCCAATCTGCATCAAATCGGACCTCTCTACCTCGACCCATCGCCACGGGACTTTCCGTCAAATCGGGATCCATATTCGGAAGCAGTCAGTTGCGCAGGAGATATTTAGGTGCACAAACGTACGCGCAAACGCATGTGCACACCCTCATCTTCACCCATCTTGATCCTGTGGAACGAAGAGACCGCTACGACTGGAGACAGGTTCGATGATGTGTCTGGCCAATGATAACTCTGTCCTCTATCATCGCCCTAAGCCGTCCACCAGGCCTTGCTATCCCGCCGGGTCTGCCAAGCTCGTTGCATATCTACGATGAGCCGCCTTTCCCACCAGGATAGACTTCGTGCACTAAGCGGGAGGTATCCGCTGAAAGACCTGCCTCAACGGCAGGCCCCCTCGACCAGGTTTTGCCCGCGAGCCGACGCGGTTTACCAGGGTGTGGCCGCTGTATGCACTACAGCTACTTGGAGCCACTGGCGAGAGTTTGCCGAACGTCTGCGATCAGTGGAAAAACCCACCTCCTTTCCAGGCCGACTGGTGAGATTCCAAGGTTATAACATGCTAGACGCTGCAATACACCCGATCGATCGAGATAGCTGATAACTACAATAATTATCATTTAGCGCGCGCACTTCTCGACAACGGAAGTCAACGATGTTTCATAAAACAATCACTATGCGATACTTTAAATATACCAGTCTTAAGCTGATAACTACAAAAATTATCATTTAGCGCGCGCACTTCTCGACAACGAAAGTCAACGATGTTTCATAAAACAATCACTATGCGATACTTTAAATATACCAGTCTTACAGTCCACGCACGAAATACGTGGAGTAGGTAATTCCGTGTCTCAATCAACTCAGATTTGCGACGTAGAAATTAGATCGCGCGTTAATACCTATTCCATGCGCATTAAATGTTTCGTATTGCCGCAAATAACTACAACATTGCCTGGCGTTATCATACAAAGCGCGCAAATACGGATACCAGACAATGTTCAACTTGCTAATCCACAGTTTTTAGAAGCCCAAGAAATTGATATTTTAATCGGCGCAGATCATGTTTGGGACTTACTTATCGAAGGAAAGATGCGATTACCGAATGGCCCGTTTTTGCAAAATACTCAGTTAGGTTAGCTTATTTCGGGTTCATTCAATAACAAAACTCAAAGCAACAGTCAAGTTCATTGTAACGTTTCACAAATTAACGATAGTACTTCACAATCCATTGATACGCAACTGCGTAAGTTCTGGGAGCTTGAAGAACTACCCAAGGCCAATAACGAGCTCAGCGATAGTGAGCTGGAGTGTGAAAAATCTTTCGTAAATAATACTACACGCGATATTGATGAAAGGTTTTGCGTTCGCATCCCGCTCAAAGAATCAGCTGATTCCTTAGGTAAGACGTATTCTCAAGCAGAACGGCAGTTTCTAGCGTTAGAAAAAAGATTAGACCGCGTACCGAGCTATAATAAAATGTACTCTGAGTTCATCCATGAGTATATTGATTTAGGTCATAAGTCTATAGCTAAATTATATGGTGAACCTCATTTTATCATGCCGCATCACGGCGTATTTCGAGCGCACAGTACTACCACCAAATTGAGAGTTGTATTTAACGCCAGTGCACTTTCCTCTAGTGGAAAGTCCTTTAACGATATCCAGTTAGTAGGACCTCCGATACAGGGTGATTTGTTTTCAATTTTGTTACGGTTTCGGCAGCATAGGTACATAACTTGCGCCGACGTAGAAAAAATGTACAGACAGGTACTTGTTACGCCCGATCAGCGAGACCTACAGCTGATTTTATGGCGTGATGACTCATCACAGCCTATTGACGTATACCGCTTGAACACAGTCACATACGGGACAGCCTCAGCACCATTTCTAAGGTGTCGATGTTTAAAACAATTAGCGCAAGACTGTTCACACTGTGACGTCAAAAGGATCATAAATGAGGATTTTTATGTCGACGACATGATCACATCTCATGACGATAAAAATAGATTAATCGAATTATGTAAAAATACTGCAAACGTACTCGAAAAAGGCTGTTTTCCGTTGCGCAAGTGGACTTTTAATTTCAATGCAACTGATAACCGGTCGTCGGTACCCATGTCCCAGTGTTCTAAGGAACTATCGTTAGGCGAACACAGTCAAAGCAAGACTTTAGGTCTAGGTTATTATAATACACCCGACGAGTTTCATTTTACTACGCAGTTCGAAAGTAATCTCACTCCTATCACAAAACGAGTAATTTTATCGACTGTGTCACAAATCTTTGACCCGTTAGGTATCCTAAGCCCAACTGTCATGCTCGGGAAAGTTTTTTTGCAAAAACTATGGTTGCTTAAATTGGGTTGGGACGATGAAGTTCCTAGTGACGTCACGCGCGAGTGGAACCAGTTTGTTAATGATTTATCTTTGCTCAAAACCATATTGTGTGGGATCGTTTCAGAAGTGAAAACACGTTATTGCTGCAAACTTATTTATTTTTCAAACTGACACCATTCACACTGTTCTTATTTTATTTTCACATTGAGTACTTTAAATATAAATGCTAGATAGCTATCCAATATCGCATCGGACAGAATAACAGTATATTTCAAGACCACCGCTCTGAGCGAAGATTCCGAACAGAATGGCCGCGCTGCCTGCCATTGTAACTCACCGGGCCGCTGCAATCCCCACTCGGTGGCGAGGTGGGGTGCGGCGGCCGTGACGTCGAGTACTACGCGAGTCAACCGAGTTTCCGTATTAATAAATATTCGATACTGATAAAATTATTAACATTTGTTATTAATGTGCATAGTTTATTAAATGATAAAATAGGGTGTATTTAGAAATAGAATATTATAATTGCTTACAGCTCGGCCATCCTGCTCAAAGCGAGACCCTTTGCTTTAAGTTGATTCATCGAACCTTCTTATACTGAATATTTAATATTAGGTTTACACGTTTAGTACCAGACATTTTATCTTATATACTGAACATAACTATGTATGAGTTTTTACTTAAACATGCGTTTTAATTAATCATATTTAGTTTTAATAAACCAGCATAATTTAATTATTCTTTTAAACAAAATGGCAATGTCCGAGATAATTATTATCATTATACATATTTAATTTTATTTATATGCTTATTTATTTTGCTCATTTATACCCATACTTGGTACTCCTGATTTAACAATCATCATATTCCTTACATAAATTATAATATTACCTACTTAGAGATTTCTACATTTTAGGTAAAAAAAAGGTTACATGATATTCTTATTGTATCTATGAACTATCACTATTTTCATTTACATCATTATCATCATCGTCTATCTCCATATCCCTATTAAAGCTCATCCATGGTTGTATTTTATCTAAAGCTACAACATTTTCGTAACGTTTGCCTTGTTTTCGCGTAAGAGGGGTGTCTTCTATAAGAAACCTATCGTTCGGGAGTACTTTTACTATGCGGTACGGACCTTGGTATTTATTAACTAACTTTTGCGATTGACCATCGTGTGGGACTTGCCTTTCTACCCTTACCAGATCACCTTCCAAATACTGTGTCCTTACTTTCCTACCTTTGTTAAATCGTTGAGCGTCTTTAGTTTGTTGTTCTTTGATTTTATGACTTGCTTTTTCGCGAATATCTTTTATTTCATCGGGGTTAGCAACACGAGTCGTATCACTAATGACATCACTTAGAATTCCCTGGGATCGACTCGTGATGTTAAAACCAAAAAGTAGCTCGGATGGAGTTTTTTGTGTTGTCTTATTTGTCATTGTGTTTAATAAACCTACTTGTATATCTGCAATGTGTTCGTCCCATTCTTTACTGTTACTACCGTGAGATGAGGTTGACAGAGCGTCGAGAATAGTTCTATTATACCTCTCAACCTGCCCATTGGCACGAGGTGTTGCGACAGCGTTTTCAATGTGTCTTATACCATACGAGGTGACAAAGTCTTTAAACGTTTTACTAGTAAAACTTGTCCCTTTATCAGTTATAAGACGAGCTGGTACGCCAAAATAGCTAATGTGTTCTTTTAGGACTTTTATAGTTGTCAAAGATTTGGTGTTCCTAACTGGGGTTATATTGATATACTTGGTGAAGCCGTCAATAATTACCAATAAATAACAGTTTCCCTTTTTACTTTTGATAAATGGACCAAGATGGTCTGCGCGGATGGTATGGAAAGGGATACTAACTTTCTCTATGGGGTGGAGTTCGCCTTCCCGTTTACCACCAGGGGCTTTATGATGAGCACACTCGAGACATGATGCAACATATTTTTTTATTAAGCGTCGCATCTTTGCAAACCAATAATGCTTTTTTATTCGTTCAAGCGTTTTATCGAAGCCACAATGTCCAACATCATCGTGGTTGCTTTTAACTATCTGCCACCGTACTCCTTTGGGCACTAACCATTTAAGCTCGTCTCCGACTAAACGGTAGACGCGGTCATTTTTGAGCTTGTAATTAGTGCAATAATCTTTTACCTGCTCAGAGTTCGGATTACTGAGTACTTCCTTTATACGCTTAACATCTTCGTCAGCGCTTTGTACGGTACTAAGCCAATCCTGACCTAGTTCCTGTACTGCGAAAGAGTCTAAAACGTGACAATCTGGTTGGGTTTGTTCTACAGGATTACGACTCAGTGCATCTACATGAGTCATGCGTGATCCGGGCCTGTATTCTATCGAGCAATCATACTCCTGTAGCTGAACCCACCAACGAGAAAACTCGCGGAATTATGTCTCGTTTCGTGAGAGTATACCTCAAGGCATTGCAATCGGTGAAGATTTTAAATGGGACACCGATCAAATAAACGCGAAAACGATTCAAAGATGCGATTACGGCCAAAGTCTCTAATTCGTAAGAGTGCAGTTTACGCTCATCGGGTGTAGTCTTACGGCTGAAGTAAGAAACAGGCTGAAAAATACCACTATCGTTGGACTGCAGTAGGATCCCAGCTAGACCGTCTTTGCTGGCATCTGTATGCAATTGGGTATCAGCCTTTGGGTTGTACAGAGACAGAAGCGGGCGTTGTGTCAGCATTTTTTTAATTTCGTTGAAAGCCTGTTCATGAGAGCTATTCCAGGTCCACAGTACATCCTTCTTCAATAAATCGGTAAGTGGTGAAGTGATGCTGCTATAGTTTTTGATAAAGCGTCGAAAGAAACCAGAAAGGCCTAAAAATTGACGAAGCTCATGTTGATTACGTGGCGCAGGGAATTTAGATACCGCTTCCGTTTTCCTAGACCCTGGTCGGATGCCTTCAGCACTAACTTCGAACCCGAGAAAGTCAAGCTTGGATTGAAAGAAATTGCATTTACTCAGTTTTAGTGTTAGTCCTCCGTTCTGTAAAAGTTTAAGTACCTCCTCTAGCCTTTGTAAGCCTTCTGAAAAAATTATGGAGGGAAAGAGAATATCGTCCATATAGACAATAGCGTATTTAATTTTTGCTTCCTGTAATATTTTGTTTATAGTTCTCTGAAAAACCGACGGTGCATTTACTAATCCAAAAGGCATGGGGTTGTATTCAAATTGCCCATCGGGCGTTACAAATGCGGTTTTATGACGAGATTCTTCAGAAATGGGTATCTGGTAATATCCTGAGGCCAAGTCGAGGGATGTGAAGAGCGTATTGCCGGATAACCCATCCAATTGGTCCTCGACACGGGGAAGCGGGTAGTGATCCTTTTTTGTTTTTCTATTCAATGCCCTGTAGTCAACACATAGTCGTTTTTCTCCAGTTTTCTTTTGAACTAGCGCGATTGGGCTCGCATAAGGGGAGCATGATTCCCTGGCTATACCTGAATCGAGCATTTCATCGACCATGTTTCTAACCAAGGCACGTTCAGACTGGGAAAGCCTGCCTGTTGATTCACAAAGTCAACCTCGACACTGATCCATATATGGACCTTCGCCTGGGTCGAGAAATTGGTATTCACAAACTCTCATCGAATCTAGCGCCGATCGCCTCAAACGGCGTGAGTTGAAACTAATCCTGGGCGAATTATTTGACACATTTCTATGGACTTTGACGCGTTTGGCAGATGAAAAATTATAGCATCGCCAAAGCTGTAGCTTCGCCTCAGTCGATGACACAGTAAATAAATGATAAGTAGTATTTAGAAGGAAGAAAAATAATGTTGTGAAACTAACTTTTAACATCCTTTTTTGGGTCCTTGAAGGTAATGAAGATGAGAGACCGCATTAATGAGGGTTTTTCATATGAAAAATATCCATCAACTTGCTAACAGAACTAACTCCAAAAGTATCAGACACAAAAAAGTCATATGTTTTTTATGCTATCGAATCAAAATTAATGCGGTATCCACTAGTATTTTAATAAAATGAAGAAGAAGAAATTTTTAATTTCTTATTTCCTCTTGTATTCTTGATAGTCAAATATTCATAATACCATAAGCATTACTACTATATGATATCATAGGTATTCAAAATTATAAAAAATATATGTACTGAGACCGCTCAAAAACTCAAAACATTGCACTGTATCTACTGACTTTAAAGTGCACTGTGAATACGGACATCGCCTATTCACAACATCGTCTGACATATATCCGTGAAAAGTTATGTCAAGATTATCAAGACGTCAATACCTATTTGCATAAAATATTATATTTTTTGCAATAAAACAAAAAGATATTTCATCAAATTTGGCCATCACACACCAAAAAATGAAGCTATTGAAGAATCCGATTAAGCTTATGGTACTCTGTGTCGTTAAGACTCCCGGAGCCGCCACAGTAATAAAAGCTGGATCTTGGAGCATAATTTTGCGAGATATACATTTTCTGCCTGAGCGAGTATCAAGTTCACGTCGGAGCAATATCTTGGACCTTTTTTTAACGGGAAATCCTCGTGGTGCGGATTCTCAAAGAGAATGAAGATACGTTCATCCAACTTTAAAACTACAGTCCTACTCTAACCAAAGGTACTAAATAGAAAGGCTAGCTAGCCTAAAACAATGCTTTGGCTAAGCACGCGATACGTGTAATCAATCAATTCTATAAAATTCCGGAGGCATACGAAATATAACCTATATTTTATCGTTTGCTGTTGTTTCAGATTCTATGTAGGTATAGTGTATTTTTATGAGATGACATCAGACATGTTGAAAATTATGAAAAGCTATATTTTTATCTAAGCATCACTGAGACGTAGTATAGTAGAAAATACAGCACAATGCTTAATATCGTTTCGTTTGTCCACAATATGCAGATGTCACGTTCTTACTTTGTTATATCGGTTATCCACTTCCAAGATGAACTTGATTATTTGTGCCAATGTAAAGAGCAAAAGAGCTAGAGGGAAAATCTCATTTAAATGATTGAACTAAGTAGAGCAGCTCCTATATGTTTGAGGAAGAGATCCAGTATTGCTACTGACCCCAAGAAATTGAGAGAATGTAAAACACTAGTGTATAATGCTTAGGTTTATTGCTAAAAAACTTTTAATAAAATAAAGTCATTTATTCAAATGCATTTGTTATTTAATACATACACTTAGAGGTATGATGGATGGATGATTCAGTCTATTAAAAGTGCCAGGTGCTGTGTTTTTGTTTTGCACTGTTGACCTGGTATATGCTCGTTCCTTTTATTTTATTACAATAATTAGGTACTTAATTCAAGATTTCATCAAAAATACTTATTTGCTAAACTAAACCATAATACCGTAACATAATATAAATGGCAAGTTTATGGAATTGTTCCTTGCCCAGACCGTTTTCTGGTTAAAACCCAGGGCTCGCGTGCCTACGAGTAGCACAACATGCTCCTAAAACCAGCGCTCAGTGTCTTGACGATCGCGACGCAGCAACATTTACTTGATTGGTAACATCAAATATTTTATTTTCAGGCTTTTGCTGGCTAGAGTTGAAGAAATTATGATGAATATAGAGCTGAAAAAATATTTAAAAAGCTTGAAAATAGCTTAGTACTTATACATTTATTTGACATCTCACGAATGTATTTTAGCTCAGGCGATGTTCTGAATCGGGCGAAATACGTCATGGTTGTAGATACAGAAAGTATTTTAATGTTTAAGACCGTAAAGTTTATTTTTGCTTAACCATAGCCGTCACATCAACAAAGGCGGATAGTTAGGGCGAGGGCGAGAGCGAAATCTAATTAAAAACATAACCATAAAGCAAAAGACATAGACATTTGTGTCAATCAAATGGTGTATCCACATCGCCCGGCGGCATTACCGGTGTCCAAACGTCAAAAATGTCAGATACCATAGTATCGTTATTTTTCATAGAAAATCAGTATGAGCAGCGGAGCCGTCAACACAATACCACCGGGTGGTGTGGACACAATAAATATGCACAAATGATTTTTCCCTTTTTACGGTTTCCAGGTCTAAAGCCATGCAGCCAACATAAAACATGCCTAGTTTATTTCAAGGCTTTAATTGAGTTTGCTGTTCATACCATTTAGTTTGATATAACAGTCCTCATCGCAGCTCCACATAATTTCGAATATTGTTTAATCCAAGACATGAAACAATGTACCAATGTAACAATTAGTACTTATTTGTAGTAAGGCTGAAGGTTTGACTTGGCGATTAAAGGCTTCATATTACTTTCATTGCATTTTGTATTCAATTATAATTTAGTGTAATAAACGCTCTCTACGGAATCGGACACAGTTTTACTTACCACATCCCGTATCGTAGAAAAACAACCTACATACTACAATCAACATTTAACATCCTACATCTATCATATGTAGGGGTAATTCAATACAGCCCCTACATTTTGGTCCTTCGACATTTTGAACTGCGACGACCTATTTCGCGACACGTGTTACATCCGCGAGTGGTCCATTGTGAAGTGGTTAAAAGTGTTGTGATCAGTGGTTCTATCTGTGGTAGCAAATCGGTCTACTGGCCTCTCAGAAGCGAGAATCACCAGCTAGATTGAGAAGGTGCAAATACTGCGGTAAGGGCTACGGGTTGCACGAATCTTAAACCACATTTTAACTGTTCACCATCATGGAGCAGTTACTTCAGCAACAACATACAATAGCTGATTCTATCATCAAGATCGAAATAAACTTCAAAAAAGATCCTGAATCACGTAAAACAGCAGCGTATATCCAGAAACGCTTGGACTCTCTTAATGCACAATGGGAATTGTTCAGCATGAATCATAGTGTTTTGGCGAACTCAGATGAGCACCAAGACCACAACTACTTCAAGAACAACCTATATGATACCATTAAGGCGGGTACGAGGCGTTATGCGAAACATTTCGAAAGTACGAGGTGAGGGCGGAAGTAGTAGACACAGGAATGCCATCCAAGTCAGATGAGTTAGTCAACCAACAACGCACCAATTTTCGAGCACTATCTAGGATTATTCGCAACATCAAAGTACAAGAATTAACTGAAAAGTGGGAAATAGTGGACAAACTTAACGCATTACAGTCTCGTTGGAAACTCATTGACGAACTACACTGGCAAATTGACAACCTTGTTTCTGGCTCTGACAGCAGCTACGAAGACGAGTTTACTACATATGAAACCCTGTTTGAAACTACAAAAAGGAATCTGAATCGGAAACTCAACTCAACATCGCAACAATATCAGCAAGTACCTACGATTGAGATTCCAGCCTTCTCCGGTAATTACTCACAGTGGCCTACCTTCATGGACCTTTATTGTGAAGCCATACATAACAACGTCATGCTGACGAAAACACAGAAGATGCAGCACCTTAAGGGCAAACTTAAAGGTGAGGCGGAGCGCATCGTGCAGCACTTAACAATCTCTGCTGATAACTACGACACCTGCTGGGAGATACTCAACCACAGGTACAATAACAAACAACTGCTATTTACGAAGCAGATCCAAATCTTTATGGGTCAACCAACCATACAAAGGCAAAATGCGTACGAGCTAAAGAAACTGCATGATACAAGTGTTGAGACCATACATGCAATTCATAACCTTGGAATTGACATTACGACTTGGGATCCAATCCTGGTGCACATTCTTTCCGGAAAATTAGACCCTGATACATATTCAGCCTACATGGAAGCTAGAAAAGCACCCCGAGAACTACCTTGCTTGGATGAGCTAATACACTTTTTAGAAAACAAGTTCACGGCGCTGGAACCTGTACAAAAGAAAAAAATAACACCCAACAAGCCGACTCAACCGTCGAACAAAGAAAACACGGCTCAACCCAAACAAGATATTAATATCGGAAACAGGCGTTTTCCAGCTAGAAGCTTCCATACAAACACGGATAAAAATTGTCCTGTGTGTAAAAACAATCACATTTTACTTCATTGCAAGTCGTTCCAAGAAATGACACCTGAAGACAAAATTACGTCTATTGCGCAGCTACATATTTGTCGCAATTGCTTATATTCCCACAACGACAATAAATGCAACTCCAACAAAAGGTGTCGAGTTTGCAAAGATGCGCACCACACAACGCTACATGATATTTATCGAAGCGGCGAAAAACAAACGAGCTCAAATGCAATTCCGAATAAACCATCGACGTCGCAACAAAAGGCAAATCACGTGTCCGGTAACTTTAACGAAGTTTTACTTGCGACGG
Source organism: Pyrausta purpuralis (assembly GCA_963924145.1). Lineage (NCBI taxonomy): Eukaryota > Metazoa > Arthropoda > Insecta > Lepidoptera > Crambidae > Pyrausta > Pyrausta purpuralis. Next base: position 22,649,125 of record OZ001657.1, read on the forward strand.
TACAACTAAAAATAATGGCAGCTGACGGAACATTCGTCCGATTGCGATGTCTCCTCGATCAAGGCTCACAGATAAACTTAATTACCGAATCTGCTGCACAACGCTTGGGGCTACGAAGACGCAATCAGAATGCTACTGTATCCGGAATTGGAACGTCAGCACATCATAGCAACGGCACCGTCAGCCTAGACTGTACATCACTATATGGAGACTATACTTTAAAGATTGAAGCAATGGTGATGGCCAACATGCTCAGCAACTTGCCTAACTACACCTTCGAAAAACAAGAGTGGCCTCACATTCAAAATATACAGCTGGCTGACCCCGATTACAATGTTTCAAGACCTGTAGACATCTTACTAGACGCAGGTGTCTACGCTGACATTATCATGAGTGGCATGCTTCGAGGCCCCTCGCACGCGCCCTTGGCCCAGCAAACCAAGGTCGGATGGGTGCTACTAGGAAACATAAAAACATACAACTGCCACGTACTTCTGAACATCGACGACGTCTCTCGGTTCTGGGAGATGGAAGAAATATCAGAACAGAACAATAACCTAACACTTGAGGAAGAATATTGTGAATCTTTATATTCGGCCACAACTACACGTCGAGAGGATGGGAGATACATAGTCAGACTTCCGATGAAAGTTAATTTCGAAGAAATCTTAGGCGCTTCTAAGCCACAGGCAGTCGCACAATTTCGTCAGTTAGAAAAACGACTAGCCAAAGATGAAAATTGGTCAACATCGTACAAAGGCTTTATACATGAGTATCTTGAACTCAACCACATGAAGCCATGTACTGATCACAAGGAACCCAGCTGCTTTTTGCCGCATCACGGTGTCGAAAAGCTGGACTCTACAACCACAAAGCTGAGGGTGGTCTTCAACGCATCAGCCAAAACATCATCAGGCCATAGCTTGAATCAACTCATGGAACAAGGACCGAACCTGCAACAAGACCTGCAGGCCATGATACTGCGATGGAGAGCATTCCAATATGTTTACACTGCCGACATAGAGAAATTCTACCGCCAAATACTCATCCACGATGACGACCAACAATTACTCAAGATCATATGGCGTGACGCACCCACAAATCTCATCAAAGAATACCAGTTATGCACTGTAACATATGGTACTAAAGCAGCACCATTCTTGGCTATGCGTACCATAATACAGTTAGTTATTGACGATGGAAACCGCTACCCTCTTGCGGCGGCAATCCTAACTAATCAGCTGTACGTAGACGATTTGTTGGGAGGCAGTAATGAACTCATCGAGGCACAAAAAGCTCAAAAACAGCTGATCGACTTGTTGAGAGGCGGTGGATTTAATCTGCGAAAATGGGCTAGTAACCACCCCAGTTTACTCAAAATACTACCTAACGAACAAATAAGTCAAAATATGTTCAACTTTAAGGACGCGGAAAGTAACAAAACACTCGGTCTTACGTGGAATCCGCTCACCGATCAATTTACATTCCAAGCGCCCGTTAGTAACAACCGTGACGTCACAACGAAGCGAACATTACTCTCAGACCTATCGAAGCTATATGACCCACTTGGCTGGCTGTCTCCGGTCACAATGAAATCGAAGCTCATATTTCAACAAGCCTGGACCGCAACAGCTGATTGGGACGAACCTCTTCCGAGCGACATACAACAAGAATGGGATGAATTTCAAAACGAACTACCATCTATCAATAACATTGCCATACAACGCTGGATTGGTGACACTACACAACCAATTGAGCTACATGGGTTTTGTGACGCATCCGAGAAAGCATACGGATGCGTCATATACTGCAAATCTACCAATGAAGCAGGTCAGCATCACATCAAGTTAGTCGCCGCGAAAACAAAGCTGGCTCCATTGAGAAAACCCCCATCACTGCCACGCCTCGAGTTATGCGGTGCCTTCTTACTATCGCGACTAATGAGTAAGGTCATAGAGTCAATAAACTCACAGACAGTAACTATGTTTGGATGGACAGACTCTATGATTGTACTAGGCTGGCTACATGGAGAGCCCTCACGATGGAAAACGTTTGTGGCTAACCGAGTCATCAAGATCACAAACGTCATGCCTCCTGGATGCTGGAGACATGTCAAGTCGGAAGAAAACGCAGCCGACAGCGCTAGCAGGGGTCTCAGCCCACGTGAACTAACCGAACACAACTTATGGTGGGGACCTGAGTGGTTGAAGAACTACAAAGCATGCAATGAAACATATTCAACAAACGAAGAAGTGAAAAAATCCAAACAAGTCTGCTCAACGCAAGCCAGCGAGCCACTCGTCGAATCACTTCTACAAGATCATAGCTCTATGTCACGGGCAACCCGTGTATTGGCCTGGGTCATGCGATTTATAAACAATGCTCGAGACAAAACCAACGCCAAACAATTCTCGCACCTATCGCTCAGTGACATAGAGAACGCTGAAGCAATCATAATTCGAACTGTACAACATAAGCACTTTGCCGATGACTTATATCAGTTACGTAAACATAACAAAGTACAGTCATCGAGCAAACTTTTGACACTGTCACCTTTTGTGGACGACCATGGAATACTCAGAGTTCAAGGTCGACTTCAACATGCAAGCCTTGGTCAATCACAGAAACATCCTGCCATTTTACCAAATAACACCAGATTGACAGAGCTATTGATCAATCAGGCACATCAAACAACGCTTCATGGCGGTGCGAGATTGACATTGTCACATCTTCGAAACAAGTACTGGATCTTGGGTGGACTGCGTACTGTCAAGAAACAACTTTTGAAATGCGTGAGATGTCACCGATTCAAAACACAACAGAACGCCCAACAGATGGCAGATCTACCTAAACCACGAGTAACACCTTCAAGGCCATTCACACACACTGGCGTAGATTTTACGGGTCAAGTCGAAGTGAAGGCTAACAAAGGACGAGGTATTAAAACGAGCAAGGCCTACATCGCCATCTTCGTTTGCTTGTCCACCAAGGCCGTCCATCTGGAATTGGTGTCCGACTTGACCACCACAGCATTCCTCGCTGCACTGAAACGACTATGTGCTCGAAGGGGGACTCCAAGTGACATGTATTCCGACAATGGAACCAACTTCGTCGGTGCAGCGAAGGCCTTAAACAAGGAACATGAGCAAGCATTAAAACTTTACATAAACAACGAAAGCATCAGTGACATGGTGAGCTGTGGAATCCAATGGCATTTCAATGCACCGGCCTGGGCGTCGGCTGGAGGGCTATGGGAGAGTGGAGTAAGAAGTTTGAAACATCATCTCAAACGAGTCCTCGGAGAGCAGAAGCTGACGTATGAAGAGTTTGCTACACTCTTAACACAAATCGAGGCTTGCCTTAACTCTAGGCCGCTGGTAGCTATCACAGATGACCTTGGAGACCTGGACTGCCTAACGCCAGGTCATTTTTTAGTTGGAGGCTCTGTGCTATCTCCACCACCATCTGGACACATTGATGACATAAGCTTAACTACCAGATGGAAACAAACCGAGAGAATGCACAGAGACTTTTGGAAGCGGTGGTCTAAGGACTACTTGCAAACTTTACAAACCCGTGGCAAGTGGCAGTATCCAACAAGAAACCTCAATGTCAATGATGTTGTGCTGATTAAGGACGACAACATACCACCTGCGAAGTGGCTTTTGGGAAGAGTTACAGCAACGCACCCCGGAGCCGATGGGTACGTGCGGGTCGTGACTGTTAAGACGAAGACAAACTACATGAAGCGCCCAGTGACGAAGCTATCTCGTTTACCCATTGACAACGACATCACGGCCATATCTCAATCTGACCCTCAACCAAAAGACACACTGCCTACGAAGGCAACACGATCGTTGAGACCTAAGAAGAAAAAACCAATCTTCTCTAAGATACTCACGTCACTATTAGTATTTATGACGTGTATTGCCCCATCTGTGACTCAGTTAGCCAACGTGACGCACCTACAACCAGGGAAACTGATGTACTTCGACAAAATCGGCGAGATGCAAATTATTCAAGACGAGTGGAAACTAATAGTATACTACAACATGTCTACATATTGGCAAAGCTTTACAAACATTGAAAAGTACGTCAGTCATTTAAATAGTCTCTGTACTAAGGAGCCAGCATTTGTTACAATTGCAACACAATTCCAACACGAGCTAAGAGAATTAAGCCATTACAATGACATCCTACAGTCAGAGCATGGAAGACGCACCAAACGAGGCTTAATCGACGGCGTTGGTTATGTTGCGAATTCTCTGTTCGGCATCCTTGACCAAAGATTTGCTGACAAGTATGAAAAGGACATACGACTTATTCAAGATAACGAAAATCATCTAATCAATTTATACAAGGAACACACATCAATAATTGAGGGCGAGTACAACTTGTTAAAACGAAATGAAGAAGTCATGAATAAACAATTCACCATCATCACCCAGCATCTGGCAGCCACCGAGAGCAAAGTCCAACAAGTCCACGACAATGCAATGTACGTCACCGCTACAGCACTTGCTGCGAACATGATCGTCACTAACCTACGTCACATACAACAACTACTACTAGATCTTGTGACCGACGTGCGCAACGGCAGGGTTGACACACACTTGCTGAAGCCAGATGAATTCGAAGCTCAATTGAACGTCATATCGGGCCAGGTACCAAAAGGTTTATCTTTGCCCTGTATAAACGGCTACAAATGTACAAGAGAAATGTACAAACTTTCGAGAGTGCACATTCGATTGACGGATACATTTTTGATATTCGAAGTTAAAGTCCCCCTTATATCTACGGAGCAGTACGAATTAACCCGTGCTATACCGATTCATAACGTCAAGGAAACCACGATGATCTACATACAGCCGAGTGCAGAATACTTCGCAGTGAGTCTCCAAAAGGACCTCTTGATGCCTCTCATGTCTAAAGATGTATCGTCATGCATCAGTTTGAATGAAAACCAACTTTTGTGTGCAGCCAATTTACCGATTTATGATATCAAAACCACCGACTCTATATGCGAAGCGCAAATTATAAACAATAGAGCGATAAGCGCGTGCCGCACGGTAGTATCGGGTTGCCGAGATGAGTGGATCAAGTTGCACACTCGAGGCGCTTGGATGTTTACATGTTGCAAGGAACGCTCCGTGCGCATATTTTGTCCAGCTGGTGTTACATCACAGATACTACACGACGCAGGGATCATAAAACTCGCTGAAGGCTGTCTGCTCCGAGGTGATCATCATTTCGTTCACTCACACTACAAACTACAAAGTGAAGTCAAAATCACCGAAGACGCGATGTATATGCCTGAATCAGGAATAAACACACTGCTATCTCACAACAGCAACATTACCTTCCATCCTGAGAGTCATGAAGCACAGCTAAAGACACTCAAGGATAAGATAGAGTTAATGAAGAAAGAACAAGAGATGCTTCACGTCCAGGCAGACTCGCACAATTATCATCAATACGCCACCTATGGAATTTTGATCTTGTGTGGAGCTGTCATTGGAGTTTGTGGGGCACTCAAGATGAGAAAACGACTGCAAAAACATCGACGTCACGCGAAATCACCGCAAGGCGATGAAAACACAAGTCAGCGGGAGCAGGTCGGCGCAGACGTGGACCACAACATCGAAATTCACTTGATCAGCAAAAGGGTCGACACGGCGAGCTCACCGTTCCCGACGCGAGTCAAATGATTTCATATATAATACTTTTTATCTTAATTCTTTTCTTGACTCGGCAAGATGTACGAGCAAGTACATGATATTTTAGTTGTATCTGAAATCTGCTGACAGAGGCTTACCCGCGCGGCCGCGTGGCTTCATATTACTTTCATTGCATTTTGTATTCAATTATAATTTAGTGTAATAAACGCTCTCTACGGAATCGGACACAGTTTTACTTACCACATCCCGTATCGTAGAAAAACAACCTACATACTACAATCAACATTTAACATCCTACATCTATCATATGTAGGGGTAATTCAATACAGCCCCTACAACACCAATAGTGTATTTTTTAATAAGATATTGTTATTAGAACGCGTTTTTTTAAATTCAGATCAAAACCTTATTTTTCAATAAAAATATTTATTTTTTATCAGTCTGTTTTTGCTCTTTGGTTCAATTACACCTTTCATTTGATCCTGCCTCGCCCTTGCTTGCTATCTCGCCTTTGTTGATGTCACGGTTATGCAAAAACTTACTTTACGTCTTCACGTTTAAAATACTTTAATCTATAACTGTGACGCACTTCGCCCGATTCATGACATCGCTTGAGATGAAATGCATCCGTGAGATTTTGACATAAAAACGGCATATCAGTAGCAGTATTTGCAAGCAAATAAATCAATTTACAGTCATTTCATAACTATTTTTTCAACTCTGACTAGCACAAACCTAGAAATAATGTCCTTGAAGATGCCAATCAAGCAAATTTATGATGCACCGTCGTCAAGACGCTTAGAGAGTAGTTGCTGTTAATCATCTTGGGTTGCTGCGTTCTAGAGCATAGTGTGCTTGATACGTGAGCAATGCATTTTTTTAGAAATCGTTCTGAGCGAGGAATGTCTGTACCTCTTGTGCAGGAAGAACAAACACCTAATATATCGAAAAACAAAAGGAGTCTCATTTTTCTATGTTACGTCCATTGAACTATTCAAAACGACATTAAACAGTTAAAAATTTTCAGAGGGAGATACTCATTGTGAGAGTAGCTCCTTGATATGAGGAAGTGATCTGTATTGCTGCTGATGACTGCGAATAAGGGGTAATACCTAACAAACCGGGTAGGTCAAGCATGAGTAACCATGATTATAATGACAAAGGATCAGCCACATAAAAAGAAAGATAGCGTGAGTGCTTAGGCATATAAAAGCTTTTATGAATAAAAACTTAACTTAAGTTTGTTATTGAAAATAAAATGTTTATTATTGTTTAAAACATTTATCAATGTTAATGATTGTATTTATTCCTTATAAATTTTAAAAACTTTAGTTCAGTGCAGATTGTCATTGATGTTGTGCTGAAATGTAGTAAGTGTCTGCTCTCTTGCTGCTAAAGGCAAATTCATGTTATTTCTTTAACTTGTGTTCATTACCTTTTGAGAATGTATTTTTCGAATGTTAATATCAAATCTCTTGTATCTTCTGTTATGTGAATAAGGAAACTTTCTTTAATCTTGAAAGAAAATACAAACATAAATACATACATAGGAAGGTTGCTACCTACCTAATAGTATCTCTGGGCGGCTTACTATAGGTAAAGACAAATATTAAACATGCACGTCTATCACAATGAATATAACATTTCCATTGGTGACTATTAAGGCATGCAACATGTACATAACTATTGTTTTGGTTGGTGGCGATCGAACATAAGTTCACCAGCGTGGGCTCACTGAAAAAAGATTAGGTACCTACTTACATGATCAGTGGCTCACTGTTCTGTCAAATTACATTTATTTGTTTTTTTTATATGATGACAAGCTTCTTGACAAACCATGGCATGACACAAAACTTGTGTCAAACGTATTTTCTTTTTTAACAATTTTTGTCTCTGGTGGTGTATCCTCTCCGCCTGGCGGCAAAAGATCTTGACGTAGGCCTGCGGCGAAGCCGCTGCTGGTCGGGGTGTGGATACACCATTAAAATGTATGTGGGCAAATAGGTAAATTTAAATTAAACTAGGATCAATACATTGTGTTGTTGATTTATTAAAGTTAAAAATAAATTAAAATAAATAATTCTGGTATTTTTTGTTTCAGTTTTAGAGTTCAGATCAGCACATTAAACCTTATTTTACATTATTTTACTTTTCATTTCAAGTTTATGCTCTATGGTTAGACAAAACTTCACATCCTTACTTATAGTATGTACGTTTGTTTGTTGTAAATAATAAAGACAATTGTGTTTTTACGCAATAAGTATACAGCTTATGATGACTTTCTACCTATTAAGAAACATTAACTTGTGAAATTATGCATCCGCGAGTGCTGAAACATTGATGACAGTAATAGCGTCCTTGAAAGTCATCAGCGGGTAAAAACGCGTGACATTGCTAGTTGTAATTTCATGCAGCGACGATGTTGTGAATACCACGCATCACTGGAGCGGTGTCCATCGCGGATGTCAAAATGTAGGCGACCTATTGGTGAGCAGTCCGCGGCGACCTTTCACGGCCATGTGGCCGTGAGTTTACAAGCTTGAATTACCCCCCTGTACGGTCGATAGACAATGAGCTGTGTACCTTCTGACTCTATAACCATCTCAGTTACGTTCGTATATCCTAGGTCCTTTAGGCTTTGAGAAAAGCGATCACCGTACTGCGAAAGTAATTTCTGGAGTTGAAGTCTTTCATCTTCAGTTAACGACTCCCCACATTTTATATCGTCTAAATTGGTCTCATTCAGTTGAAGACTGAAAGTTTCAAGAGATCCGAAACCGTTGGCATCATTTTTATATGTGGCACGAGTCAAGAGAAATTCTTCATTGAAAGTTATGGGGCTAGCTGAGGCATTGTATATTAACAGAGTACTTTTACCGTCTTTAATTTCATACTGTCCGGGATGCAAATAATATTCGTTACCCTCAGGACCTCGTAGCGAACCATGAACTAATACGTGGCCAGTTTCTTGCGAATCTGACTTTACTTAAACAGAAATTGTTAGTTTACTGGGTATTTTTACTTCTTTAACAAGTTTTAGGGGTATTTTAAAATTTATTATCTTCTGAAATATAAGTTCCGATGGCGTTTTAGTTATAATCAGATCTGGCTTTTCTGTAAATGAATGTCCTAATAAGATTGGTTGGTTCACTACATAGTCTTCAACAACGTACATGTCTATAGTCTCAGTTATGTTTTGGACTTCTACCGTTCCTTTGGTTACCCCTACTGGGACGACCAAGTTACCTCCTATACCCTTCAACACCGGTAAATTTTCAGAGACTACCAGCTTGAGCCCAAGTTCTCTCGCCTTACTAGCTTTTATCAGAGAACACTGACTACCTAAGTCCACGTGACATTTAACGACAGTATTGTCAACTTTTATATCGATAATGTATTTATCATTGGCGTCATCAACACTAAGTCTCGATACTTGCTTTTCATTCTTATTTTTAACCTGACCCTGTTCCCTCTCCAAAGCTTTATTAGATTTATACTTGTAACAATACTCTAATTGATGTCCAAGTTTGTCGCAATATGTACATTTAACAGCTGGTTTGTCGCATTTAAGGCTACGATGACCAATTTCACTGCAGTTAAAACATTTGATATTGTTCGGTACTCCGTCCCTACTCGTGCCAGGCCTTGCATTTGGAGCTTGTCGCCTATCATTTCGAAATCGAGAACTAGACTGATCCCTATCACTGACGTATCCCACTTTCACAGTTCTGAAATATTTTAGCACCTGTTCTGGTTCCGTAAATTGAGCTGCTTGAGCACCTACTTTAACGGCCCTGTCCTCTACTCCATATAAAATGCAGTCAACTGCCTGCCTTCCGTGTATTTTACATCGGTTCAAAAGATTTACTTTGCTATAGTAATAGTGCTCCAGAGATTCCCCGTTTCGTACTTTTTTATTCAGCATCTCGGTCAAGAGCTCAGCATAATCCTCGCGACAAGGGAAAGATTCAATTAATTTCTTTTTCCATTCAGACCATTAATAAAGTAAGGATGGTAACCCCTGATACCACGATTTCGCAAACCCCGTTAATTTAGGCAAAGCGTAATGTATAATTTCTTTATCTTCCCACCCGTAAATCTCCGCGCACTCTTCAACTTTTGTAAGCCAAGTCAATATAGTTTGTTCTTTTGACATGGGATCAAATTCAGGAATAACATTAGTATTAAATGTCAACCGAGGCTTATCTGAACTCTTGACCTGATTCAATATTGATAGAAACTTGTCCAAGATGTCAGTATCATTTTGCCTACTCCTAGACCTAGAAATACGCGGGCGCTTACTTGAATGGATGTACCGGGGGTCTTCATCATCGTCGGATGAAGAGCTGCGATATCTTCTTTTGGATCTAGCTGATTCACGTACTTGATTGCTGTCGCATCTAAGTCTCAATACCGGCGAATTATCCGAATCGTCACCCCGGCCCGACGCTTTGGGCACTCCTGGGTGAGTAAGCAGACTATTTCGATCCGGTACTCCTAGGCCAGAGCCTCGACCCTCACAATCGGGTACTCCTAGGATTGCACCTCGACCGTCACGATCAGATGTAACGTTTAAGTCTGGACCTCGACCTGTACCAGGTGCTCCTAGGTCATTCATATCATTTAGAAGCCTTCTCTCGTGGCTGTCCCGCTTACGTTCCATCGCTGAAACTGACGTTAAAAAGCTTAGTAGTCTATTAACACTATACAGCGATCATGATCCTGCTATTTTTCCAGGTTATATAACTGTAAATCATACCAAATCATAGCTTATTTATGTACTAGAAGCATTTTATTGGCAGTTGAGTAAAAGCAAACCTGCCCCATTACGATACGAAAAAGCAACTAATCAAATGTATGGTACATTACTAAAAGCTAGCCTGATATCTACCCCAAAGGGTAGCCTTGGCATGGTACATATCAATAAAGACTATTGCATACACCTCCAGAGAGTAGTTCTGGCTAGATCTATGCAAGAGCTTGCATTTATGTCAGAGCCTAAACTAAAGAATACTGTTACACTCAATGGATACAAATATTTTTGACTAGGGCAGGGAAGAAAAATAAAAGACAGCTTTAGATAATATCCTTTCGTTATGTACCCCAAAGAGTAGCTTTGGCGGATACATATCATGCAGAACTATAACATACCACCCCCAGAGAGTAGCCCTGGCCGAGGTGTATGAAATAGCACATGCTAGATATTAGAAGGGGTAAATTATGAAATAAGTACATTTAAATTTGGGATATGTATCCCAAAGTGTAGCTTTGGCGTGATACATATCATGGAGAACCAATAACATACAACCCCAGAGAGTAGCCCTGGCTAGGTGTATGAAATGGCACATGCTAAGTACTACTTAAACGTAACTATCTATGAGTATAGTACTAAACGTAACAGTTTATGAAAAAAAAAAAAAAAAGAAATTAAACAAATTTTAATCACTGACATGTACCCCAAAGTGTTGCTTTGGCATGATACATATCAAGTAGAACCAATAACATACAACCCCCAGAGAGTAGCCCTGGCTGGGTGTATGAAATAGCTCATGCTAAGTACTAACATACGTAATTATTATAGATCTGTAAAAATAATCAGTCGTATAGAAAGAAAAGATAGACAAAGAGGAAAATAAAAAGTAATCCAAGGATATGTACCTCAAAGTGTAGCTTTGACATGATACATATCGTGCAGAACTAATAACATACAACCCCAGGGAGTAGCCCTGGCTGGATGTATGAAATAGCACGTGCAATTTATTTAATTTTTATTTTGAATGTGTTAAAGATAAAGCGGGTTACTTACGTTTTTGCAGGCGCAGTGAATATCAAGGGTTAGAACCCTCGATTGATCCCACTTCTGAAACTGTGGGATCGTTTCAGAAGTGAAAACACGTTATTGCTGCAAACTTATTTATTTTTCAAACTGACACCATTCACACTGTTCTTATTTTATTTTCACATTGAGTACTTTAAATATAAATGCTAGATAGCTATCCAATATCGCATCGGACAGAATAACAGTATATTTCAAGACCACCGCTCTGAGCGAAGATTCCGAACAGAATGTCCGCGCTGCCTGCCATTGTAACTCACCGGGCCGCTGCAATCCCCACTCGGTGGCGAGGTGGGGTGCGGCGGCCGTGACGTCGAGTACTACGCGAGTCAACCGAGTTTCCGTATTAATAAATATTCGATACTGATAAAATTATTAACATTTGTTTATGCATAGTTTATTAAATGATAAAATAGGGTGTATTTAGAAATATAATATTATAATTGCTTACAATTGGTACCACGGCACGTTATAGGGCTAGCGCCTGATAGGATCGAGTTGCATATTTTTACACTAAGCGGCAATCAGGTGACGATTCGATTATTTTGTTCGAAGGGCAAGGTCGCACCACTAAAGCCCGTCAGTATACCGAGGCTAGAATTATGTGGCGCGCTATTGGGTGCTCGACTGTATGAGAAAGTCCGCGAATCACTCCATCGTCAATTTGATCGGGTTATGTTTTGGACGGATTAAACGATAGTGTTAGGATGGTACGTATGGCCCCTAGCCTATTGAAAACTTTCGTCCAAAAATTCGCGAACTTACAAAGGATCTCCCATGGCGCCATGTATGTGGTAAAGACAACCCCGCTGACCTAGTATCACGTGGTATGAGTTTGGGTGACCTTTCGACATCGTCTTTGTGGTGGAATGGCCCATTATTCTTACGCCAACCTGAGTTTGATCCTGAGTCGACTTCGAGGGCCACAAACAGTGAAATCAATACGCATGAGCTCCCAGAGGTCAAACTTAGTGCTGTGCATGCACTTGTATCAGAGCAACACACCGGTATGTCACTGTTTCCATTTCACAGGTTTTCCCAATTCAATCGCATGAATCGCGCAGCCGCATATGCACTTCGATTCATATACAACTTGCGCAATAAAAGTGAACGAAAAAGTGGCCCACTCAGCGTTGATGAGTTGGAAGAATCTGTGAAAATGCTAGCCCGTCTTTCACAGTTTGAATCGTTTCCAGAGTACAAATCATTGTCAGAAAGGGGCAGCTTAAAACCGAATCATAAGTTTTCAAAATTAAATTTATTTATGGATGATGACAAATTAGTAAGAGTAGGCGGTCGCATGGAATACTCGTCATCATTCAATTACGACAAAAAACATCCCATACTCATATGTAGTAAACATCGCTTTTCAGTGTTGCTCTTCCGCTTCGAACACACGCGACTGCTGCACGCGGCTCCGCAGGCGCTGCTGACGACGCTGCGCGAGCGTTTGTGGCCGGTAAGGGGGCGTGATCTCGCAAAAAAGGTAATGCATCAATGTATTATTTGTACTCGCTTAAGAGGTAAAACTGTAAGTCCTTTAATGGGAAACTTACCTATGGAGCGAATCACGCCTACTTATCCGTTTATGCGATGCGGGGTGGATTACGCGGGACCGGTGTTCGTATTAAACCGTAGAGGTAGAGGCGCTAAAACTTTTAAAGCATATATATTCCTATTGCTTTAGAATGTTTTTAACACTCTCAGTGTCATATTTTCACTCTCAGTGTCACTCTAAGCGTCACGCAATTGACATTTTCATAAGAAACCACAAATTTCGCAGGGTCGGACTAACAGCACGGTAGCTCAATTGGTAAGAGCGTTTAGCCCGGTTTGCCAAAAGGTTGCTGGTTCAAATCCCGCCCGTGCGCAAAAATTTTTGGTTTCTTATTTCATCTTTACATATATATTCCTATTTGTATGTTTTGTTACGCGGGCCATACACTTGGAACTTGTTGGCGCTCTGACCACAGACGCATATCACCTTGCTCTCAAACGCTTTATTTCCCGGCGTGGCAAGCCAGAGGTAATCTTTTCAGACAACGGCAAGAATTATGTTGGTTTGATGAATGAATAAAAGGTTTGTCGTGAAGCGACAAATGTGGAGAAGTAGAAGAAGGTAAAAGAAAGAGGTAGAAGAGGGAATAGAATTTATATTACAACAAAAAGAATACAGTACCGAAAAATGAGATGAGGTGATGTCTGTATGAATGTAAGTAAAGTGCAGTGGGCGTGAGTAAGTATCTTCAAATCTTCAATAAGTATTGTCCTGGGGCAGCAAAGGGCGGCGTCGGAGTGCAGGGCCGACACAGCGGAGGTAGCAGCGACGCCGATGTGCAGCGGTGACAGGCGCTGTGAAGAGCAGTGACGCCGATGTGCAGCGGTGACAGGCGCCGTGAAGAGCAGTGACGCCGATGTGCAGCGATGACAGGCGCCGTGAAGAGCAGAGACGCCGATGTGCAGTAATGAGGGTAACGGGCACTATATAGAAAATGTTATGATCAGTTGGAGTGCCAGAAGTACTTGGTCTCGGATCCTCTTCCGAGAAGGAGACAGGTCCCTCCCCTAGAGCGAGGAGGTGTTACTGCAGTCAATGTGCTTGGATACTCCTCCGGTGTCCGGTCCCTCCCCTAGCGTGAGGAGGTGTTTCAGTAGTCACCGGCGGTTCTTCAAGACTTCTTGAGGGAAGATGTAGAGTATTTATTTATTGGAGTATAATAGAACTGTTCGAGCTTAGAACTCGGAATCGAATGAATTGAATGAAAAAAATAAAGCTTATATAGGGGGCCTGGGCCGTTCAAATTTAGATCGAGGTAGGTTCAAAAATAGAACATGAATACTGGTGGTTTACAGAGGAATAAACCCGAAAAAGTAATAAACTTTGATAGAAGTTGTCAGACTTTGAAAGATATTGTCATAACAACCATGTCAATAAAGATATAAAAATTGACGAAAATCAAGCAATATACGTTAATAACCTGAATAACGAATCATCACCCAATGCAAATCAAAGGAAAATTGCAAACAAAGGTAAAACATAGCTATTTTTACAGTATTATGTACAGAAAAGTAGAATAACAGAGCTTCAAAAGTTTGACATTTTTAGATTCACAATAAATATTGTTCAAAAAGGATTAGAAAACATCAATAATCCAAAAATACAGAGTAATAGTAATAAGGAGAGTAAAAAGGCAGGTAATGCCTATAGTTTAATGTCTACAGAACGACTTTTTAGGGAGAAAATACGAACTGCGTTATGGTAGATAGAATCTATGATTAACTCTTATGTTCGTGTTTACAGCAAACGAACCAGCAATCTTTGGATGAAAGCATGGAAAAACAAAGATAATGTGATGAGAATGTTAATGTGAGTCCGATGAATACTAAATATATTAAGGTACTCAATTTATTACACGTTATAGATGTACAACGGTACAGGTTTTTATCGGAATGCTCGTCCGATATTGTTGAATATGCCAGCAATCAACAAATTAAATTCAAACTTATACCTCCCTATAGTCCGCATTTTGGAGGGTTGTGGGAATCAGGAATTAAATCTTGCAAATATCACTTGCATAACTACATTTTAACTTGGTTCCTTCCCATAACCTTTCGCTTCGGCGGTCAGCACTAGACTGGCTCGCCTTTTGAGTTCACTCCGCAAGTCAGAAAATAAGAAGGGAAGGGGCAGCCAGTGTTGCCATTTTTAAAAAGCGATAACGTTATTCGATAAAGTTACAATACTCGTTTTTATAGAAATAACGTTGACTGTTATTATAATGAGTTAAGATTACAACAGGGCTACTGATTGAATCTAAATACAAAAATCATCACATTAAGTTTTATCATTCATTCATTATGTGATCATTATGTTTGTATTGTTAATGTTAAATATTAAAAAAAAGTGTTTTTTTATTAATATATTACCAAGCTAAAATGTCAACTCGTTATTTGAATTAGGTCAACGAGTCTATTGTAATGTTATGTATCTACATACTTTAAAAATATACATAAACAAGGGCGAGTCCGACTCGCGCACTGAGGGTTCCGTGTCAACGTTAACTGAATTAGGCAGTCCACTTACTTCCACTTAGTCAATACTAACGCGCGTTAGCATCGATGCAGTCGCGCTTCTGATTTGATGCTAACGCGCGACTGCATCGATGCTAAATTAAATCTATTCATTGCGTCAGTCGTGATGCTGAAGAGCATTTTCAAAACGCGTTACTGCATCGATGCCAAAAGTCGAAGTGTATAAGGGTTCTTAGCTATCATATCATTATCGTCATCATTTTCAACCAAAGTACGTCCATTGCTGAACTGCAGTGTGATGCTGCAATCTTTAAAGGTCGTCTGTCCGTCTTTCTGGTGAACCTCCAAAGCTGCGCCTTTGGTCAAAGGGTCTACAATATAGAAAATTCTGATCCAATGGCCATAAGTTATTCGCGTTAGGTAATAGTGCAAAGAAGGTTTTCTGGTAGGCAGTTTACATGTCAGAAACAGTGCCTACGGAAATAATCTGTCGCTAGTATCAGCTCTACAATTATTGGTGACAATTATTATGGCACTATAAACGGAAGGAAAATGGATATGTAGGCTGATTTCTACTTAGTACTGTTAGACGGATAATCGATTATGGCATTACTATGGTAGACAACACTAGGACTCATGAACAGCACCAGACCTGTCATAGAGATTGTGTTTGACATTAGATTGATTGTTGTGGAATTGCCCAGCGTAAATTTACTTACTGCATTGATTATTGCATAATTAGTAACTATGTTATGAAATAAAAATATTTAGTAACACGCCGAGTTATCTCTTCAGTACTTAGAAATAAGTCTTAAATAGGTCGACCATTATGAAGTAAGTGAGCGTAAATGCTAAACCAGTTTGAGCTTGTCTACAATAAGTAATCTAGAAATCTTATGGTTTCAAATCCCTAATATTTTGTTGACAGCAAATATAACTTTGTTTTTCATTGTGTTTGTATGAAGAACAAAGTTATGTTTGTGGTTGTTGAAAATGTGTCATATCTCAAAAACTTCTTGTTCGATTACGTCCAAACCAATTTTTCTTGAAAGTATTTGTTATAATCTTCATTACATATTTTTTACAAAATTTACACTTGCTTAGTTTAGAAGTTAGATGGGGGGGGGGGGGGACGCCCATTTTTCTACTTTGGAAGCGTCTAGCTAAGAAACGTTAGACTTTAAAAGAAAACGGTTTTAGGAACCTCTATGTCATTTTAAAAGACCTATCCATAGACACACCACACGCATAGGTTTGACTAAAAAAAAATCGGTTTTAGTTTCATATATGGAAGAGGGGGCCCCCTTAAATATAATTATTTTTTATTTTTTGTATGAGAATCGTAAAGCGGTTAACAGGATACATCTCCCTACCAAATTTCAACAGTGTGATGCTTACAGTTACAGAATAAATTGGCTGTGACATACGGACGGACAGACAGACAGACAGACAGACTTGACGAAACTATAAGGGTTCCTTTCTTTGCCATTCGGCTACGGAACCCTAAAAAAGCTACTATATTACAACTTCGTTTCGAAACTGATCTCTGATTTATTGGTGTGTATATTTGTGTATTCTTTTAATTTGCGAGGCGTAATCTACTTCGAAGTACAATATCACTGATTGCGTGACAATCTTGCATCACAATAAATAGTTCCCAATGCTAGCTGAAAGAGAAGAAACAAAAATTTCATCTACTTACTGTTATAGTTTATGGTTAACTATTGTCTTGTAAAAATAAAATAAAAACGTGTCTATGTCACTTCACTCTCTTCTCAATAAAACACGTTGTATTGCACATGTCGTTCTACAAATAAAAATTATAAAACCTCAAGACTGACTCTTATTGAAGTCCAGAAGCATTTACATCATGGTGTCAGAAGATGAGCAACCAGCGGCCGACACAGGTAAACGAGAGAGAAGCGCAATTATCTGCAATATAAGACCACTCAATGTCGACAGCCATGACCGAACAATGGCGGTCATGGAAGCAAAAATTTGAAATTTATATTGAAGCTAACAATTTGAATGACCTGCCACCTTCACGTCAAGTGGCAATATTCCTAAATTTAATAGGCGATCAGGGCCTGGACATTTTCAACTCTTTTGCTATAGACAGAAAAAACATAACCTTAAAGGAACTCATTGAGAAATTTGACAGCAAATTCAACCCGCTAAAGAATGTCAGTAGAGAGATTTAATTTCTTCTCGCGGAATCAAAAAGAAGACGAGGATTTTGAGGAATATGTAACGGCTTTAAAAAACTTGAGCAACTCGTGCGAATTTGCCGATCTTAAGGAAAGCCTCATCAAAGACAAATTTGTCATAGGAATAAATGACACGCAAATAAAGCAAAGATTGCTTCAAAAAGATGACTTAGATATTGAAAAATGCTTAAAAATTGCAAAAAGTATCAAATTATCTCATCAAAGAACAACAAAGTTACAAGATGAAAACATCCAAGAATCAATTAATCAAATAAAACATTATTCAAGATCAAAATCACAGTTTAGGCTGCCGAACCAATCTTTTAATACTCCAGTCCCATATACCCAAAGTCACAACCAGAATCTTCAAAACTTACAACATCAAAACCCAAGCAAGTTGAATCCTGTTTGTCAACGGTAAGGCCAAGTTCATCGTTACAAATGTCCAGCTAAAGGAGTTACTTGTAACATTTGTTATCGCCAAAATCATTATGAAAAGTTTTGTTTTTATAGGACTAGTCAAGTAAGTACTATTAGGATAGATACATTTATAATAGCATCAATCCATAATAACAATAAAAACAATGATTGGAGTATTAATATTTCAGTTGAAGGTAAACAATTAGATTGTCAAATAGATACAGGTGCAGACATCAATGTCATTTCCAAGTATACTCTTAAACAATTCCCAAATGTTCCTATTTTAAGAGCAAATCATAAACTGTGTTCTTTTTCAGGCAACTCAATACCCGTAATAGGTGGATGTTATATAGAATGTGTATTTTCTAATAATGTTAAAGGAGACATTTATTTTGCTGTGGCAGACATTATATGCCAGACAGTAATTGGTCATAAAACATGTGCTGATTACAACATTGTGAAACGTGTTCTAAACATAAAAAGTGAAAATAACATGCAAGAAAATGTAAATTCATGCCTCAAATCAAGGTCAGTACAAGATATTGTAAATAAATATTCAGACACATTTCAAGGTTTAGGGTGTTTACCAAATAAAGTTCACTTAGATATTGATTCAAGTATTAAGCCTAAAATATGTGCAACACGAAGAATACCATTTGCTTTGCAGTCACGTCTTAAAACAGAATTAGAAAATATGGAAAATTTAAAAGTTATTGAAAAAATTACTAAACCTACAGATTGGGTGAATTCAATTGTTCTTGTTGAAAAAGCCAATGGTAGTCTTAGGGTCTGTCTAGATCCCCGCAATCTCAATGAAGCAATCAAAAGACCTCATTATACTTTTCCTACATTCAATGATCTCCGATCTAACATAGCTGGTGCCACAGTTTTCAGCAAACTAGATGCTAGTTCTGGATTTTGGGCCATTCAACTTGATGATGAAAGTAGTGACCTATGCACCTTCAACACTCCTTTTGGTCGCTATAAATTCTTGCGTCTCCCATATGGTATTAATTCCAGCTCGGAAATATTCCACAGAACCATGGTTCAATTGTTTGGTGATTTACCAGGTGTCCAAATATTCATAGACGATTTGTTAGTGCACGCTAAAACTGAAGCAGAACACAATGAACGCTTAGAAAAACTTTTCAAAAGGGCACAAGAAGTCAATATAAAATTTAATAGATCTAAATGTCAATTTAACATGTCAGAAGTATACTATGTAGGTCACATGTTTAATAAAGATGATGTTTCTCCTGATAAGTCTAAAGTCAAAGCTATTCTTGATATACCCAGTCCAACTGATGTCAAAGAACTTCAGAGATTTCTTGGTATGATAAATTATATAGGTCAATACATACCCAATTTAGCTGAAGAAACAAGTATTTTAAGAGATTTAATTAAAAAAGACAACATCTGGCAGTGGTCACCAAATCATGAACAACAATTCATTAGATTAAAGTCATTAATTTGTGAAGCACCAGTTTTAGCTCATTTTGATTTACAAAAGCCAATAAGAATGTCTGTAGATGCTTCTAAGGGAGCTGTAGGCGCGGTCATTTTTCATGGTAAAAATCCAATAGCTTATGCATCTAAGTCTCTCTCAAAATCTCAAGAGCACTATGCTCAAATTGAGAAAGATTGTATGCAATTGTCTTTGGTGCTAAGAAATTTCATCAATATTTGTATGGTAATGTTGTCTATGTAGAAACTGATCATCAACCACTTGTCACACTATTTAAAAAACCATTAGCTGATGTCCCAACAAGATTGCAAAGAATGATGATCACCCTACAAGCATACCACCTTATTGTGTCTTACACAAAAGGTTCAGAAATGTTTATCTCTGATACACTCTCTCGTGCACCTATTAAAAATGTATCTGATATTAATGAATATAATTTAGATGATTTAGAAAAAGACATTGAAATTCATGTTAATTTAATAACTTCAAACTTGGCAATAACTAAGGAAAAGCTAGATAAAATACTTGACTGTACAAACAAAGATCAAACATTGCAAAAATTAAAATTCTATTTTGAAAATGGCTGGCCAAATTGTAAAAAGCAAATTGATCCTCTAGTATCACCATACTGGAATATTAGGGATGAGGTACATGTCTTAAATAATTTACTTTTTAAAGGTCAAAGTGTCATAATTCCTATATCCATGAGATCAGAAATATTGTCTATTCTACATGAAGGGCATCAAGGCATAGAAAAAACCAAAAGTTTAGCCCGAAGTTCAGTGTTTTGGCCAAACATTAACAGTGACATTGAGTCTAAGATAAAACAGTGTGAATACTGTTTAATGTTCATGAACAATAAAGCTAAAGAACCTATGATGTCTCACGAACAACCTCTTTACCCTTGGCAAAAAGTTGCTGTAGATTTATTTGATTACAAGTCCAAAAAATACCTACTTGTCGTTGATTTTTATTCCAATTATATAGAACTTGCTAACCTACCTAATTTTAGTGATAGCAATGCTGTTATAACAAATTTAAAGTCAATATTTGCACGTCATGGAATTCCAATGCAATTATTGAGCGACAATGGACCACCATTTATTTCTAAACTATTTAAAATATTTACTTTGAATTGGGATATAGAACATATCACATCAAGTCCTTACCTACCTAGGTCTAATGGATTGGCTGAGGTTTCTGTCAGAATAATTAAAAATATATTAAAGAAGTGTGATGAGTCAGGCACAGATTTTTACATTGGTTTATTGCAATACAGAAATTCTCCCAGAGGTAATCTAAACTCACCTGCGCAACTGTTAATGTCTCGCCAATTAAGAACAAAATTACCTATAAAATTAAATACTTTAAAACCTTAGCTTGTTAATTTTTAATTGCATTCACAACTTAAAAAAGAGAACTTGGAGAAAACAAAATCATATTATCACAAACATGTTAAAATCTCACCATCTGTGAAACCAAATGATTTTGTTTACTTTAAGAAGAAACCTACTGATAAAATATGGAATAAAGGTTGTATTGTGTCAAAATCACAGTTTCCACGTTCTTACACAATAAAAGATCAAGATAATACTATTTATCGAAGAAATACTCAACACATATACCGTCCATATAAAAAAGAAAATATGAATAATAACGATAACAATTATTACTCCTGCCCGAAGCCAGACTCTATGTTTAATGAACAGCATCTCAAATCTGATAGTCAAAGTCCTATTCGTGGAAGCTATGATTTCAAACAACAAAGTCCAACTTTGCAGACGCCTGAATCTCCATCTCTATCTCCTAAATCTATTGTAGAAAGCTCCGATGAGTCTTCATCAATCTCTGTAACGCCGACAACTCGGGAAAACTATGTAACTCGTTCAGGAAGGGTTGTAAAGAAACCAGATAGACTAGTTTTATAACTTTATTGATTAAGAAATGTATTACAGAGTCAAATTATTTATCACTATCACTCGTAGTATGGTATAACTCATTATAAATTACTGTGTGGAGAATTACATAGGTACTAGTTTGTTATTAATTAACTACTGTAATAAACCTAATAATTTACTGTTTGTATAAATTGTCATTAAGTATAACATTACTCAAACGTCACTTTGAAATATCAGTTGTCAATGTCAAATATGTCAATTAATTTACGTTTCGTTATTCCTTTGGTTAAAAAGGGGCATGTTATAGTTTATGGTTAACTATTGTCTTGTAAAAATAAAATAAAAAAGTGTCTATGTCACTTCACTCTCTTCTCAATAAAACACGTTGTATTGCACATGTCGTTCTACAAATAAAAATTATAAAACCTCAAGACTGACTCTTATTGAAGTCCAGAAGAATTTACATCACTTACAGGGCTTATCAGCAATAATTTTAATACCTACGCATTAAGAATGGAATCACAGGGTTTAATGTACTTTCCTGGTACATTAACTAGAAGAAATATCTTACAGTACAGGTTAATAATAATTAATTTTTAAAGCTTGTCCATAGTCCTCGGCGTGCCAGTTCAACTGCATACGAGTATGACCGGTTTAATTCTTTTTATGCACGGCAACCTTAAAATTTATTTTATTTACTCAAGGTATTTTAAAGCATCTGCGATAAAAAAGGAAATTGAATTTACGTAAATATCGAACCAATTTTGTTTGTGTTTTATCATTATTTCTTTAGTCCCTTGTTTTGTTCCTGCTCTGCTTTGACTTGTACCTTTAATCTAGTGGAGCAATAGTTAAAGCTCAAAAAAATGAAGATGGTATCCATCGCCGTTATTCTGATGCTTTTGACAGCTGCCAGTGTTGAAAAGATAAAATTGCGCGTTCTGCATGGAAACGATGATGTCCACAATGAGTTTCCCTACGTGGTGAGCTTGCTCAGTTATCGGATCAAAAGCGATCAAATCGTGTATATCAGCAGAATATGTACGGGCACTCTCATCGCGTCTGCATGGGTCCTCACGGCTAGCCATTGCTTACTTCCTAGATTGAAGCTAGTGAGATACGGGAATATGACTGTTCCACCCGAGGAAACCAAATGTTTTAGCAAAGTTTTGGAAAAAATATATCACCCCTCATATAAGACATTTCATGAACTAGTGAATAACGATATAGCTCTGATCCGTGTTGAGCCCATCAGCATAACTCCAGGAAAAGTATCTGCAGTAGATTATAAAACGTTGATTGGTATGAGAGTGAAATACGCCGGTTTTGGGGCCACATTTGACAAAAGTGCGACTCATGGTAACATATCTCACCTCCTTAAATTGTCGCAATTTAAGCCTTTACAGATAGGTGAGGGAGTCGTGGTTAAGTGTTCGCATGAACTGAAGAAGTGGGGTCCTGGAGTCTGCGTTTCTCCTCCTTGTTCTAACAGAGCTGGTGATACAGGGAAAGGGGATTCAGGAGGACCCTTGTTTTACAAAGGGCGAGTAGTGGCCGTTGTCAGTGGTGCCTTTCCAGTGTTAGAACCTGAGAGCATCTTTACTC
Source organism: Pyrausta purpuralis (assembly GCA_963924145.1). Classification (NCBI taxonomy): domain Eukaryota; kingdom Metazoa; phylum Arthropoda; class Insecta; order Lepidoptera; family Crambidae; genus Pyrausta; species Pyrausta purpuralis. The sequence continues at coordinate 22,672,266 of OZ001657.1, forward strand.
CAGTCAGCCCTTATCTAAGGTGGATGAGAACAGTCATGTCCCAGCGAGTGAATGCAAAGAGAACAAATTTAACCCGTAAGAGGCTAAAATGAAGTAATATGTGTAACCATTTTTTTTTTAAATATTAAAGTAAGCTTTCTTGCAAACACTATTTTTTTATTGTACGCTCGATGGATAGGTTACACGTCATATCCAAGGTTTTAACAAATAATAAGATTTTACCTTGAACATGTTTTATTTTATTTTTATAATTAAATAAATAATTGATTCGTGTCGTAACTTGTTTCATTAACTTAAACCTTCGTAAATTATGGAAGATCACTTCGTTAAAAACATTAAATTAAGACTTCATTCTCGTAAAACCCTAGCAAAATGTTAGTCATTGCAGAATAACTTTTGAAAACAACATAAATACATACATCAATTTATAAATCAAACAATACACATAGTATTGACAAACGCAATCAAGGAGCATTTCTGAGTATCACGCAGGTGTATAAAGATAAAATAAAAATTAATCAAATAATCAAACACTACATTTATTTTATTTATTATTATAACATTTATTTATTTTATTTATTATTATTTATCGAAATTCTGTAAGCAAAGGAAGAAATCAACTCTTGCAAGCAAGACGTTCCTTGGAAAATCATGTTTCTGCACTTTATCCATTTGTGCAATACAATAATGTGTGACCCGTTTTCTTCCGTTTATACATGTTTAAACTCATACCGAAAACGAAACACGTGTGATGTGTGACGACACACATCATCACTCATACGTCAACTGACCTTTAGTAAATAATATTGTTTAATTATCTTGTAAAATATTCCTAGATAAGTGAATGGTCATAGGTTAAGGAAATTGGCTAAATTATTATGCAGAACACCTGAAGGGATTGCCGCACAATTCACGAAACACTTTAAATCTAGACTTGAAACAGCAATACAAATTGCCAAGACATTGGTATTTCAAGAAACAATTGAGCAAAGACTCATACGAATCCAACAATACCAATTGTCAAGAGACCCAGACGCAAACAAATACTCAGTAGTATATGAAGGAATAGAAGATTTAGAAAATTTATTAGAAAAAAAATGGCATTAATATTTACACATTCTCTGTAGAAACTAGAAAACACTTTTATCAGACCATTATTCATGTGACGTATAATTAAGTAGGAAAAGCCTGTATATAAACCTTTGGAAAATGTACAATAAAGAGAGTTCAGTTACAACCACCCAACCACCACCTTGTATTACTTCAACACCACCACCGCACCCCGCGTAATTCCATACTCGAAAAAGGTTTAATGTAGTACCTTTAACAATCGGCGTTATTTGTTTCATATTTCTTTAAATGATCACTTTAAAACTGCCAAATACAGGTATTTTTTGTTACATGGCCTGTCTGTGCTGACTTAACTATGTCAGTGAGGAAGGAACGCATCTCAAGATGGCGGCATTCGATCCCGATTCAAATGCAGCGATTTAAAGTATTCGGAGCTGCATACAATAGGCGCTGGATGCGAATAGTTTTGCTAGAAGGAGTGCTGCAAGACAACGTGCTGAGTCCTGTCTGAGTTATTGCTATTTAGTACCTACAGCAACAAGTTCCGTAGCCGAATGGCAAAAAACGGAACCCTTATAGTTTCGTGAAGTCTGTCTGTCTATCTGCTCGTTCGCATGTCACAGCCACTTTATTCTGAAACTATTAGTATAACACAAAGAATACTTTGATATAAGAATCAACAAACAGTCTTATTAATTTTATTAAACAGTCTTAATTCGCAATCATCTACCAGGTAACAAAACAATATCTTCCTGATTCTTTTGTTTATACTTTGTTTACTTATGAAGACACGTTTGGTAACCCAACCTAATCACGGTTAGTGGTCCTGCATACTGTACTAGTGGTTGCGAGTTGGAATACCGCAAGGGGCAAATGTTTGTGTGATGAGCACGATCATTTGTACTTAAGTCATCGATGTTAAATGTATTTAAGTATTTTTCGGAAACGCTCTCGTCATAATGTTGTCTGGTACTTCGTAGCTCAAGGAAGAAAGTTCTTTATTTCGAAACCAGACTATTATCGGTGTGTTGTCTGGTGCATTATTATTATTTCTTTATACCACTTATTATAATAAAACATGCAAAATAATTCAATCATTGCTAGTTGCACAGACTGGCTTTTGTAAAGCTGAGGTGGAATTGTGTAAAGAACAAAACGGCAAAGAACAAAACGTTTGACAGATTATACCGTACGTTTTGAACTGTAAAAAGAATACGATTGCTTTACACAATTTCACCTCTGAATTAAAAAAAACTGTATGATGATTTTGTATTACCAATTTAAGATTTAATGCAGTCACAAAGTAGATGTTAAAAACAAATGATAAAATATTTAAATCAGTTAATTATTATTCTGTCAGAGCCCTCTGAAACCACTCTTAGATAAATCAGAACTAAATAACTTGCGCTATGATTTTAATGAGCAATATAACTTATTTCAGATTATGGCTTTTTGCTATGAAATCGCATACCTCATGTGTTTTTACTAACGATTAGTTTACTTGTGATCACGGTCTAATCCAGCTGGACTGAGGGTGAATTTGACAAAACAGGAATAAATGTTATTAACCTTAGAATAAATAGCTAGTTTTCCGAAAGTTATAAAAGTAGGTAATCAATTTCCCATTTTATCCTCATTCATTAAGTTTTCATTTAAAAAGAAGTTTAACTCAGGTCTGGGGGCGTATTGCGAATTGCGATCCAACTTGAGCTGTTCAATTTCTAGGCAGCTCAATTCCGACTCAGTGTAACCGTATATTATTATCAATATAATAATATTAATATTACTAATGACTCATTATAATGATATTATTAATATCATGTGAAAACGCAATACGACTTGCTGATTTGAGAATACAGCTGACACGCTTGCCTATCAAAACTGTATCGCAATATGCGCCCAGGTCTATTTTGTGCTAACTGATATTAGAAGTATTTAATTAAAAGTTTAGCAAAAAGTCATTATCTATGTTTACTTATATAGTTCAAAAGGGTAAATACTCCAAAACTCGACTGCCTAGTATCAAAACCACTGCATTAAAGGCACAATAAGTTAGATAAAGCCATGGCCAGCGGTTCGAACAAACGCCTATGGCTGGAGCCCGTCTATTGTAGCATTCGCCCTACTTCTTGCTGAACAAGGGATTATGGCGACATCAGGGCGGTATTTTTGAAACATTCGCGTTAAGATGGCGTGTGATATTAATTAAATAATTTCCGATTTTCCAATGAAAATTAATATTATTCCACACGCGAGTGATTTATACAAATAACTGAATTTTGCGAGTCAGTATTGAGTAACTTAAAAAAAAAAAAAACATCTTAAAACCAAAGTATTATGTTTATTGCGTCTCAAGATACTCTCCCTAACATTTTAAACATTCATACATTCGTACCATTTTGCTACTAGCAAAGTGACGATATAATATAATATATATATAATACAATTCACAGAATTGGAAACAATCCGTATTACGTAATTTGTTAGCAATAGCAATGCGATTGCAATCCATGCGCATAAATTTGGCTCAAGAAGAGTGTCAAACGACAACGCTCACGCCAATGTTATTGCTAAGACCCTATACACACTGCGAATTTTAGCAGCGATGCAGTTGCGATACTAACGCGCGTTAGCATCAATACAGTCACGATGCAGAAGCTGGAAATTGTCAAATTATATACTGAATTTTGGCGACTGCATCAATACTAACGCGCGTTAGCATCGATGCAGTCGCGCTTCTGATTCGATGCTAACGCGCGACTGCATCAATGCTAAATTAAATCTATCCATTGCGTCAGTCGTGATGCTGAAGCGCATTTTCAAAACGCGTTACTGCATCGATGCCAAAAGTCGAAGTGTATAAGGGTTCTAAGCTATCATATCATTATTGTCATCATTTTCAACCAAAGTACGTACATTGCTGAACTGCAGTGTGATGCTGCAATCATTAAAGGTCGTCTAACCGTTTTGCTGGTGAACCTCCAATGCTGCGCCTTTGGTCAAAAGGTCTCCAATTTAGAACGTTTCTGAACCAATGGCCATAAGTTATTCGCGTTAGGTAATAGTGCAAAGAAGGTTTTCAGGTAGGCAGTTTACATGTCAGAAATAGTGCCTACGGAAATAATCAGTCGCTAGTATCAGCTGCACAATTATTGGTGACAATTATTATGGCACTATAAACGGAAGGAAAATGGATATGTGGGCTGATTTTTATATATTTTCTGTGGTACTGTTAGACGGATAATCGATTATGGCATTACTATGGTAGACAACACTAGGACTCATGGACAGCACTAGACCTGTCATATAGATTGTGTTTGACATTAGATAGATTGTTGTGGAATTGTCCTCCGTAATTTTACTTACTGCATTGATTATTGCATAATTAGTAACTTTGTTATGAAATAAGAATATTTATCAACACACCGAGTTATCTCTTTCAGTACTTAGAAATAACTCTTAAATAGGTCGACCATTATGAGTTTGTATAAATTGTTTTGATTCTTATTTTGTGGTACGTGTTCTTAACGTCGATGTAATTAATGATAATATTTTGAAAATTGTAGCAAAAAACCTTACGCCGCTCTTCCTCTATCACAACACCGATGTTTCTATATTTTATATCAAACAAAAGAGGAAATTCAAAACGCTACTATATCTGCCGTTTTTGAGTTAACATCACGTAGGTATGTTTTTACAGTGAATATGAAATATGTAGGAAAAGTGAGCCTGCGCCCGAGATGATGGAACGCCGGTCAGATAAACAAATACAGGGTGATTTTTTCAACAGTCAAGCTTTGCCATAAAAAGTAGGGTGACCAAATATTTTAAGAGTAAGAGACAATAGAAAAAAAACATTAATACATTAGGTTATAAATACCTAGGTCTATTAGGTACTGGTACGTTCTTTATATTTGGTTATGGTTAATTTTATATGCTCTTCTTAACCCATCTTAATCTTGTCAGAAATATCTTCAACTTATTTCATATTACCTTACCAACGAATACTTTAATAAAAAAACGCCAATTCGTATAAAACAGTGTACGATAGCGCTGATGGGATCATATTCAGACATTATAAACAAGCGTTAAGTGCAGTATAAAATAAAAATTACTCTTAAGTTGAAATTTATAAAAATATTTTGCTTTAAATTTCCGCTAAGCGACGCCGGCGCAGGAAACTAACAACACGAACCGTCACCGCGTTTAGTATTAGTTCAGGCAAATGCAGGATGCACCACCCGCCCTCCCTCAATACGCATGCGGCACAGCTGATGCAATTATTAGTACCCAACACCAACGTGCAAAAAACCTCGACGCGTTTAGCTACTACACGTGCCATCCTCAGGAGATGTTGTCGCCTCGGTGGAGCACGGACGACTGAACTGTGTCGGCTGGCGAACAGGCCTTTTATACTTTCCGTCCACTAATGAGGTGACGTAATCGTTGTAATGTAAATTTGAAAATGAAGTAAATCCTTTGGTAGTTGACGGTTATTATTAATACATTGCTGATTTGAAAATATATTAAGAAGTGAAGAGGCGGTGTAACTGACCTGTTCGTTCAACAATGTAAACGTATTAATATCTTTATTATGTATTATTATTTCTAATTGTTCCAAAACGGATAGTTTCAAGCCTTTTTGAGACGTCTCAGGACCAACCGCCGCTTGTACCTTGTTCCACTTACCGGAACAACCAACCAGGTCAGTTATACCGCCTCTCCACTTCTTAATATATTTTCAAATCAACAATGTATTAATAATAACCGTCAACTACCAACGGATTTACTTCATTTTCAAATTTCCGTTACAACGATTACGTCACCACATTAGTGGACGAAAAGTATAAAAGGCCTGTTCGCCAGCCGACACAGGGCGCAGATTCAGAAGAAGAAAGCCCTCAAGAAATTATGGTGCCACACCCGATGCCCACGGGTCAAGGCAGAACTAAATGCCATGACGGCCAAGGTCACCGAGGCGGTGAGAATGTGGCAAGGTCGCGAGTGGGAGGAACTCGTCGACAGGGCAGGAGAAGACCTGCCCTCACTGCACCGCCTCAATAAAGCCCTCACTGGGGAGAAGTCCTCCACGCACCCCCTCCTGGACGCGGACGGTCAGAGGAGATTCGCGGCTGAGGACAGAGCCCGAATCCTTGCCGATCACCTGACCGTCCAATTCAGGCCCCACCCGCCAGCCCCCAGAGCCCTCCAACACCACGCTGATGTGGTCCAGAGAGTGGAGGAGTTCCTGGCCACCACCCCACCTCCACTCCCGGGCGACACCTTCATCTCCCCATCGGAGGTGAAGAAGATTGCCGCCCGCCTAAACCGAAAGAAGGCGCCGGGCCCTGACGGCCTGCCACCCGCGGCCCTGGCGGAGCTGCCCAGGAGGGGGATAGCGGCGTTGACCCGCGTCCTCAACGCCGCCCTCAGGACGAACCACTTCCCCTCGCCATGGAAGAAAGGGCGGGTGGTGATGATCCCCAAGCCGGGGAAAGACCGCCGCCGCCCGGAGAGCTACAGACCAATCACCCTGCTGGATCACGCCGCCAAGCTGTTTGAGCGAGCCCTGCTGCGCCGACTGCGTCCCCACCTCGTCCCGAGGGACGAGCAGTTCGGCTTCCGCAGCGGGCACTCCACCACGCTCCAGCTGGCCAGGGTGATCCACCATCTAGCGGAGGGCCTGAACAAGAACCAGGCCTCAGTGGCGGTCTTCTTAGATGTGGAGAAAGCTTTCGACCGGGTTTGGCACCCCGGTCTAATATCCAAGCTCGCCACGACCACCTTGCCCCCTGCCCTCGTCCACTTGATAGCGTCCTTCCTCAAAGGACGCTCCTTCCAAGTAGCCGTGGAGGACGCTACGTCCGCAGAGGGCCCCATAGAAGCTGGGGTCCCCCAAGGCAGCTGTCTATCTCCGACTTTATACGCTGCCTACACAAATGACGTTCCCACCATCAACAACCATCTCCGTGAGTGGGAACCCAAGGTCGAGCTGGCGCTGTTCGCGGACGACAGCGCTTTCTACACCACCGCCCCATGGGTCAAGGCGGCGGTGAAAAGGATGCAGAAGCAGCTCGACCTACTGCCGGACTGGCTGGAGAGATGGCGGATAGCGGTCAACGTGGGCAAAACCGCCGCCATCTACACGGGCCCCTCAAGACGCAAGATGCCCGAGCTGGTCCTAAATGGCCAGAAGATTAAGTGGCAGCGCAGTACCAAGTACTTAGGCTGCCACTTGGACCAGCGCCTCACCCTGAAAGACCAGGTCAAACACCTGGTCAACTCCAGCCGCGGGGCGCGCGCAAGATTGCGCCCCGTCCTCCAGTCCCGCCTGCCCACCAGAACAAAGGTGGGCATATACAAAACGTACGTGCGCTCTAGGCTGACATACGCGGCCCCAGCCTGGTACGCGATGATAAGCGCAGCCCACCGTACGCAGCTCCAATCCCAGCAGAACATAGCGCTCCGAATTATCACGGGGGCCGGGCGCTATGTTCGCAATGCCGTCATACACAGGGACCTCAAGATGGAGGCCCTGGAGGGATTCGTGGTCCGCACATCCAAGCGGATGTACGAAGCCGCGGACCACGGGCCGCACCCCGGGCTACAAAATATAGCCCCCATGGCCATACCCACGGTACAAGAGTCGAGCAAGAGGCCAACCCCACGACAGGTCTGCTCCTTAATTCCGCCCTCCCACCTACCCGAGTCCCAATCACAACCCCCCCCGCCCCCTATCTCTCGTCCCCTCCTTAGCCAGAGTCAGCCGCAGTTAGCTTGCCCTGCTCATCGGGCCTCCCCGAACGGGGTCTCACCTGATGGGCAGCCCGCAGCGACTGTGCAGCTGGCTCTGGCAGAAGATGAAGATCAGACAGACCTGTCGTCGCAACACGGCCGCAATGCGGCTCCCAGTACCGTGGGCCAGTAGGCCCATGAGATGAAGCCCGGGGAAGGAGCTGAGGCTCGAACCCGAGCCGCCCAGAAGGGGCGAGGAAGCCCGACGTACGTACGACACAGTTCAGTCGTCCGTGCTCCGTCGAGGCGGCAACATCTCCTGAGGATGCCACGTGTAGTGGCGAAACGCGTCGAGGTTTTATGCACGTTGATGTTGGGTACTAATAATTGCATCAGCTCTGCCGCATGTGTATTGAGGAAGGGCGGGTGGTGAATCCTGCATTTGCCTGAACTAATACTAAACGCGTTGACAGTTCGTGTTGTTAGTTGCCTGCGCCGGCGTCGCTTCGCGGAATTTTAAAGAAAAATAATTTTATAAATTTCAACTTAATAATTGATTTCGGCAAAGTAACGCCTGATTCCATTAATTGTCAAAAATAACTCTGTTTCCCTCTATTTCCTTAACCCATTGTCACCCCTCAAAATTTTCATCTTTTATAAGCCACTGCTCTTTGTATGAATATTTTCGCTGTTTCGCTTTTTGCTTGCAGCACACCCCGAATAAATGACACAATAAAAACCGTGATGTTAACCATTTAATAAGGCAATGGACTCACTGGGAACGCTTGAATTTTTCACTCTCGAGAGTTAGGCGAAATAATTTATGATTAGTTTTTTGGGGATGCGTAAAGGTTAAATGTCAAGTGGTGTTAGATTTTTCTAGCTTAATACGATTGGGTAGGAGTGGTTTTGAAGTAACGAGTTATTTGCTCCTTGAAAAGAAAGTACGCTTTGAAAAGTTATCAAGTATGTTTTCGAGAAGTCAGAATTGTGTAAATCCTTGAATTTTGCATATGTTTTGTGCATTTATGATGAAATATCATGAATTGTAAGGTCAAAAAATAACGAAAATGAATTCGCCTTCCTCACTTAAAAATATAACGTTATGATGTGCATTAGATCTATCAAATCTCATAACTCGCATGAGCTCATTAATTTTCAAATGCGAAAATCTGAATCCCATCAAATATTCATGCATTTCTACAGGATTAAATCGAAAAAAATCTCGTGTCCCGCCAGAGGACTTTGTTTGCTACATTAAGGCGGATGTAGGATGCGTAGTCAACTGAGCCACTAAAAATGGTAATCAGCCAGTTTAATATATTACTCTCATAAACCTACTTATAAAACGTAAAAAAGCGCTTAGAGGCAAGATACCTAGCTAAATGAAATTAATATAAAATATTCAACGGCAGAGAGTACGTAAAGTGTACTTAATACGGATTCAAAATCAGAAAGAAAAACTGTGCCGAATGGACACCGGGACTCATTTCCTTTTGGTGGATGTTTTTTGGAAAATTTACCTTTGCTGACTTTACCAGTGTGTTAGTTTTATACATAAATATAAAACAATTTCAAATATAAAAAGCTTATTCGAAGTGGTCTCCATTGGCTGTAATACAGTCCTTTAAACGTTGAGGCCAGTTATCAATAGAAGCACGCACTCTATCCATGGGAAAATTGTTCACTGCCAATCGTATGGATTGTTTTAGGGACTCCAAATTATCATGGCGTTTAGAGAAAGCCGTACTCTCTAAAACTGACTATAAATCATAATCCAGCGGATTAAGATCGGGACTAGACGACGGCCAGTCTTCAGCTCTGATGAAGTCCGAAACGCTTGCTTTTTACCAAGACTGCGTGTACTGAGCTTTATGACCCGGTGCCGAGTCTTGTTAGAAAGACCATGCCTGGGTATTGGCTTGAGGGAAATGAGACAATAGAGAGCTCACCACAACCATTTAAAATTGTCGTAAGTATCCCGCAAAATAGTATTTTTGGTCATAATTCACTTACAGCATACAGGTGATTGTATTATTTTTTTTTACTTACGTTCATCAAGATGAAATAAGAAACCAAATATTTGCACACGAGCGGAACTCGAACCAGCAACCTCTCGGCTAACCGGGCCAAACGCTCTACCAATTTTTTTATTTATTTATTTAAACTTTATTGCATTGTAAAATGTACGATTGGCGGACTTAATGCCTTATGTCATTCTCTACCAGTCAACCACCTGGTAATGCAGAGAGTTTAATTTGAGTCGAATTGAGAGAGTTAGAAAAATAACTTGTCCATTAAATCAGTTACACCATTTTTAAATTCTTGAAATAACAAAAATATTGCTGTAAGTAGTAAAAACCTGTTTATCAAAACTTTAGAAGTACATTGATTATTAATTTGTGTGCACAATTGTGTACAAATAATTATCTTCCTATTACGAATTGCCAAAAAGTTATGTTTTTTTTCAATTTCCTAATTTATTTTCGACTCTGCTCTAAAATTGAGTCTTGCGTGTTTTTTTTTCTGAGTAAAAGGTCTAAATGGCCTTCAACAAGTTCCAACAAAAACCAATGACGCGCAATATAATCTTTGACCTAAGGCTGTTCGGTGTATAGTATATTTGTTTAGTTACAAAACACTATAAAAATAAATATGTGATTTTTATTTCTATCCCTGATTACATTTAAACCAGGTTGGTATTTTTATTCTACCATTTTAAGACACTTAAATTGTCTATACTTATGAGTCTCGCAGCTCAGCACATAAAAAAATATAATTTCAGCAGTATTTTTTAGATACGGGATATAAGAACTGATGATGCAAACGGGCGTATATTCGTAAGTGGAAATAACCTATTCTGGGTTGCTTTGGTGGGCGCATCGCGTGAGATCGCGCTGTCCGGGTATGCTTTGGAGTTTGCCGGGGTTTTACCTCTAGGTGGGGTCGTATCCGCTTTCGGTTTAATTTTGCAACGATTATTTTAAGAGTTTTTAACTTTACTGCAGTACTTTGCTTATTAAAGAACATCACGTATTGCAAGTTACGTCATCAGACTAGAAGCATTATACTCGTATCTACAGGCTGAGTTTAACATTGGGAGAAATTAATGTATAGTGTTATTAAAATTGATGCAATGGAAGTTAGTTTTAGTAGCATTGACGTCTTTATGACTTATTGAATTGCTTGCGTTTTATAAATCCATCATACATTTTCATTTAAAAAACGCATACATTTTTGATAAAAAAATACCGTCGGTTATTGTTGATGCCAAAAAGGATGTACTGACTTGTATTAAAGGTAAAATGACATTTACTTTACGTTCTTAATTATAATTTAATGTTATTTATTTTATTTTGCCAAATAATTATAGTGACATTTGTATTTAAACTTAATTAATGTAAAAACAGTGACATTCTATTCTATTTAATTTAATTGATTATTTTTGGACAAGTGATATTATTACAAATTGGCCAAGATTGCAGCCCGCGAAATTGCGAAATCGAAAAATACAATAATCATAATCATTTATTTATATAAGAAATAATCGTTATTAATTATTAGGAAATATCTTATAGGAAATATCGTATAGGAAATAAAATTATTTTATCGACTCGATAAACAGTATCGAAGCGTGCAAGTCAGTAAGCATCAGTTTCCTTTAAATCCACGAATACTTAACAAAAGGCACAATATAAAACGGAATATGAGCATACAGTTTTGTGTTTCCAATTATCATTCCTTCTCTTGCTCCTATCAAAAACTATTTTGCGCCCTGCCAAGATTGCAGCCCGCGAAATTGCGAATCCTTAATTATTTCTACTAAATAGATTCTCCCAAGTTTCTACCAAATGGGAGAAACAAAAGCTACCAACTCGTCCAATTTGGTGGTATACTAACGACTGGTCTGATATCAACATATTGAAGATTAGGTCAGTTGCTCCACTTGTATTTGCTGTCTGTTTGTGAACATTCCATTGTCAGTTGTTGGTATTGTTAGTAATAAATATTTAAAATCTACTTGCTTGAATCAAATTAGGCAGTGTAAACGGATCATAATGCTTAAGCCTATTCAGCTTCCTTATTATATGATTCGATGTAATAAATACCAATCCTGATTTCAATTATTACTTTTTATTAACCGACTTCAAAAAAGCTGGAGGTTATCAATTCAATTGTATGTTTTCGTCATGAAACTCAATTACCTAACTCACAGTTTCAAGTTTTGGCTTAACATTAAGTAAGGTTGACCCCACTGATAATTGTACCTTTTATCGGATTATATACCTTGTGATGATGTAGACGTTTATCTATACTTAATAGGTAAATCTGCTACACTTTCTGTGAAACTACTGCATTCGTTAATACTGTGTCTTGTCCGTTATCAAACAGAGTTAACTTTCGAGGAAGGCTAGAGAAACAGCGCTATTTTATCTGTGCGAATGCGTAGTAGCATTGCATTGGATTAGGCAATCCGTGAGCTGGTTGGTTTTTTTTTTTTCAGGAAAAAAACATAAAGCTTTACGGATTTGGATTTTTGAAAATGTAGTCTGCTTTTTACTACCTAAAGAGTGGTATTTTTTGTATTGGCTTACCGCGAACAAGATAACTTTTACATTTTCCTCTTGATCATTTTATTAATGAAAAAAAGGTTCATTAATTGGGTCTTGCTCTACTGAGAACACAGAAAAACCTCCTTTTATATGAATAGCAGTTGTAAAAAGCAATTGTGTCAGACAAAAAATCGAAACCTGTGTCTTACACTATTCGGGCGTATGCATATACCACTCAGCCACCGAAAAATCGGTGACCTGTTGTCATTTGCAAGTGCTTTCTTTTAACGCGTAGGCTGCATCAACTCATCAAGCAAAGCCTAGCAAGGTCCGTCATCATTATCAGCCAAAAGACGTCCACTGCTGAACAAAGGCCTCCCCTATAGCTTTCCACAGCGACCGAACTAGCGGTCTGCATCCAGTTTAATCCTGCGATCTTTACAAGGTCGTCTGTCCATCTTGTTGGTAGGCGTCTTACGCTGCGTCTTTGGTCTCCAATCTAGATTTTTTCTTTCCAGGCCATCAATTCTTCGCTGTAAATGCCCTGCCCATTGCTACTTGAGCTTAATAGGTTGCTCTCACAATTCGATTTCCGAAGGAAATATTTGTAAAATTATTACATTGATATACTTTTCTGACATAGTTGCTTTTTACAAGTGCAGTTAAAGAAATGTGACTCCTAATACTATTTCTAAATGCAGACCAAAAAAAATACCCCTGATATTGTCAAACGGGTACCACAGATGAGCAAAACCTTTTGTGATGAAGATCAAAATAAAAAACTATTTTATTTTTATTTTTGAGCAACCTTTTAAATGCACACCCTTTTTGCACGTAAATTGATGATATTACGTACCAAAAAATGCAGGAATTTTCTCCACTCTTCTTGTTGTTTTTTTTTTCAATATAGGGTTAAACCATTTAATATGACCATTGTGACAAAAATAAAATAAAAATATAACCATAACCAAAACGCAATTTGTAATACTTAGGGACTAGTATCTAGGTAGAAAAAAGTAGTTTCACCCTATATTTGGCATGAAACACTGGCGAATAGTACCCACGTGTGTAAAACACCTAATTTCCATAAAGAATGCTAAGCGAGGTTAAACGTGAACCCGTTAGTGACCGAACGTAATGCGTTACTGTTTTAATTTGCGAAAATGCTGTCTAGTTATTATTTCACTTTAGTTTGTAGCAAAAATGAACTGTAGGAACGTATCTAGTAAAAGTTTCGCTAAAAATAATTATACCTAGAGCTAGTTATAAATATTTCTAATTTTTTTTGTACATCTGTGGAAAAAGAAGTGAGCCTCGAAGCAATTAACGAAATCCCTAAGATGTTATTCTATTATACAAGAACTAATATTACTGCTGTGGAGGAAAACTATTGGTCTTTTAAAGAAACATAACCAAAACCATAAAGTAGTATTATTTTGGTACCTAAAATTAACCCATATATGCCCAGATATTTTTTTTCTCCGATTTCTTTAATTTTTAGATGTGTAAATACTTAAAGGGTTCATATGAAGACTGCATATATGAATTTAATGTGCCACTGAGGAAAGGGTGTTTTTTTTAATGGGTCGAAAACGACCCCTGGGCTGACCCAGGGGTTATACTATATCTGAATATAGTATTTTAAATTACGATAAATGAAAATACCAATATTTTATTTATTATTAAATTTTCATAGTAATTCGAAACAAAATTCAAAAATGAAATGGCAATCCAGTAAAAAATTGTCGCAATTCACAGACAAATCAGTATTAGGATAACTTCCTGTACCTTAGAAATTAGTTAAATGATAACATGACGACCTAACCCTGTTTCAGCACGTTCAGAGCGCATTTGAAAGGGATCAGCATATGGGCAGTAGCACAGTCTTGTCACAGCAATCCACATTTTGAAGCCATACCTTATTGGCTCCCCTTTGAGGTGTTGTTTGCAACCATGTTTACCGTAATACGGAACCATGGATTCATCAATGCTTATTTGCTTTACAATAGGAGCATACTTAAATAATTTACCATTTAGCATATCAATTAACGGACGTGCTTTTGCCATCTTGTCATTGACAAGCAGTTTACTATTATCGGCCACATGAAAATTGCGAAATATCTCTTCAAATCGGTTGCGACGCATACTTTTTGCGACAAGATTGTTATGGGTATCTTCATTAGTTTCCCAGTATATTCGGCATCGTGGCAACGGAGAATAACCAGACAAAATAGAATTGAAATTAACCGCATATTTCTTTGACTGACCAAGAAAAATCATATATCCCGCTGCAATAGCATATACATATAACTGTTTGTCTGACTATGTGATCGATTACTTTACTAACAAAACAGAGCTCAAAGAATTCGAGGGGTTCAAAGGAATGTGATCCACTTGCGATTGCTTCTGGGTAGATCTCTCTTCACCCAAGTCCGATCTTTACCCGCTTGGCGTGAAGAAACTGTATTTCTCCCTCTTCCACGTGATCCTTCGGGTGCTCTTACGCGTTCTTCTCCGCGTGCTATTCCAAGTCATCTTCCACGTGCTCTTTCGCGACTTATTTGTTCTGGTGGCACGAGTGGTGTATCATTAGGTTATTAATCCTCACTGGACGCGGTTTCCTCGGCTAACGGATGCCTCAAAGCTAGACTCGTAGGTGCGAGTAACTGTCTTCGGGATAAACGATGGAAAAATGAATCTTTTTCATCACCGGAATCACCGTCTAATACCCTGCCATTACCAGGAGGGTCAATAAAGATGACAGCACCGAGTATCTCAGCGTCAGAGTTAAAAATTTCTAAGTCTTCTATGATTACATTCGTTGTAAGCCTTCATTTGGACCTAAAAACCGAAAATTGCTATTTAGTGCACTTCTTCCCAAGGGGTGGTTATCGACCCACAAATGTTTTAACAACTATATCTGAGTAAAAAAAATGTATTTCACAACACTTCTACTTTTATGAGATAGATCATTTATCTGATTTTATAATATAAGCACCTGAAGAGGTTTTATAACGCGGAAATAATTAACTCTTGCAGAACCATATTTTTACATTCTATACAAAAATCAAAATGGCACCCTACATATCTCATACTTTAATTAAGACTTCATAAAATATTACAAGTCACATTTTTTTTTCATATGTAGGTAATATTTACACTGATTATATATAGATTTTGTTAAAAATATCTTCTTGATGGGTTTTTTCCTCTTCGTCCGAGAACTCAATCGCGAGCAGATCTGTGTCGAGTTAATTTAAAAATCTATCCGTGTCTTTTAAGCGAAATCAGTGATTAAGTTCGAGTCAATAAGTGCGAGGTTTGCCTATATTTAATAACACAAAATGAACTATTTAAATTAAAAGTGTATCGGCTACGGCAAGCAGCAGCGAGAAGGGGGACCGCTACTCACCCCCGCAAGAACGGAACGCCTGCCATTTTTGATCTCATTCTGACAACTGTGCTACGCCGCATCGTCCACAAGCTCCGCCCCTTGCTACGCGCTACGAGACTACGGCTGTTTGCTACGCGCCTACGCACGCATTACTGGGTAAAAGATTGTTTATCTGTGATTGTTTTATTCTAAAACATGGACGGAGTGAACAACCAGACGTTACGTGAGGACGATATGAGTCAAATGGAAACGTCGGTAAATGACACTACCCCACCGAATTATGTGTTCACACGCGCAAGAAATATTACAGCGGATGACCTCAATAACTTTAAAGACGAAATAAAACAGATGATATCATCTTTATGGAATGCTCAACAGCAAGAAATACAATCCATTCCCACCACCTTAAAGGAGATTCACCAGTGTAATCTTAACATCGAGAACTCCATTTTACTATTAACGGCTCAAAATGAGGAATTAAGTAAACGAGTGTCTTTGTTGGAAAATAAGGCGAAGCAAGATAAAGACTATATCGCATTACTTGAAGACAGAATAGAAAGCATGCAGATTGGGTCTAGAAAAACGAACTTTGAAATCAAAAATGTTCCTCGGCAGCCCACTGAGACAAAGGAGGATCTGGTTGGGATGGTTTTGTGTTTGTCCTCTTCCATTGGTAGTTCTCTATGCAAAAGTGACATCAAGGACGTCTATAGGGTTCGTGGTAAAAACAAAGGCTCCGTAAGCACCCCGATTGTGGTCGAGATTACGTCAACCCTCCTCAAAACTGATTTTCTCAAACTATGCAAGGCTTTTAACACCACTAAGAAAAACAAGCTGTGTGCTAAACATCTGGGACACCGAGTGTCAATGGATACTCCAGTGTTTGTGTCCGAACAACTCACAGCAAAAGCTGCACGGCTCCATTTCCTGGCGAGAGACTTAGTGAAAAGTGGTAAATATAAGTTTTGTTGGACGGCATACGGGCGAGTCTATGTTAGGAAATCTGAAAATTCACAAATAATAACCGTTAAATCTGAGGCCCAGGTGCAACAATTATTTAATAGTGACTGACTAGCTTACGATATCTGTATTACTTTAAATTGTGTCACACAATGGGTCTGTTTGTTACTTTGTATTTTGCTGCTAATTACTTATTTATATAGTAAACTACTTGCGTTTAAGATTTCACAATATTCAATATCACTTACCATAAGAAATATTTATACTCAATGTTATTTAGCTAAGCTTTACACTTACACTCTACATCACACACATAGAAACTCTAATTATCAATTTTACACAAACACATACTTACATATGCATATTTGTGATCCATGCAACTACACAAATATAATGCTTTAGAATGTTTTTAACACTCACAGTGTCATATTTTATATTCATATGGTTTGCCAAAAGGTTGCTGGTTCAAGTCCCGCCCGTGCGCAAATTTTTGGTTTCTTATTTCATCTTTATGTACACAAATATAATTAACCTAGGTACTAAAGATAATCATCTATATGTAATGCGTTTAACAGCGTGTTTTTATTTTCTCAAACATATTGCTAATCTTATTAATTTATTTATATCCTCTCAACTTACTTTAGGCTTATTTGATTTATACTCCAAATGTCCCCCAAGCTCAGATGAAATTTACTTAAAAAAAAAAAGATTTCTAATGGATAATGCTCTTAACATATTAAACGACTTTGACAGTTCTGAAATTGCTAGACCATCTTGGTGTAATATTGAGGATTTAAACAAACAAATAACTATAAAAAATGATGACCTCACTCTAATTTGTCAAAATATAAGGAGCATCTATCATAATTTTGATGATCTGCTACTGTCACTTACTCTTTTAAAGTTTAACCCCTCATTTATAATATTGACTGAAACGTGGACTAACGAAAATAAAGCCATTCCTGACTTGACAAATTATGGATTATTTTATAGTACCCGATACCACAATCAAAATGATGGTGTTATCGTATATACTAGAGGTGATATCTCAGTAAAAGTGATAGAAATAATTATAGATGATGCTTCATGTCTTCGAATAGACACAGTCAATTATACTATTTTAGCAATTTACAGATCACCTTCGATCGTGAACGCGGATAGATTTGTCAACTCCTTAAACTCTCACATTGAACTAATTGAGTCGCACAAATGTATCATTATCGCTGGCGACATAAACATAAATCTTATTTATGATCCTAAGGAGCGGAGTTACACCAGAAAAAACCGCTTTCTTTATCTTGATACGCTGAGCAAACATGGTATTATGAAGGGCCACAGTCTTCCAACTCGTGATGATGGCTGCCTGGACCACATTATGCTTAAGTTAGATAATAGTGGTCTGCGTACCCAAACTGCCCGAGTATCTGTTCTTAACTCTTCAATTGCGGATCACTGCATGACCTTTTTGCACCTTGCTCATGTAAATAAAAATTCAAAAACCCCAAAAGTTACTCTAGTTACAGACTTTGATAAAGCTTTAGAAAGCCTAAGATGTAAAAATATATCTAACTTGCTTATTTGTGATGATCCTGAGACTATATCTAAAACCTTGATTTCTGCTATCTCTGACTCATTAAAGGAGAACACCTATGAGAAACATATTCCTAAGAGTAGGCGAGTTATTAAGCCGTGGATAACTCAAGGGGTTTTGAGATGCATTAAAAATAGGAATAGTATGCAGAAAAGACTACGTTTGGACCCTTATGACGAAATCCTCCGCGTTACCTTCAGGCGATATCGCAATTTTTGTAACAAGTTAATCAAGAAACTCAAGCGTAATTATGAAAAACAACTTCTGGAAAATTCTATGAATGATTCTAAAAACCTCTGGCGTAACATTAAAACCATCACTCACTTAAAACAAAAAGAAATTGATAATAGTATTGTATTAAATATTAAATCCACCCCAATTGAATCGGTTAATTACATTAACAACTTCTTTGCGAATGTGGGGATGAGCCTTGCCAGTGGTATATCGCCGACATTGGGCTCCCAGACCTCTCCTGGTTCACATTCCAATCAAACCCAACTTACTTCTTTTGTCCTGGTGGACACAGACACACGAGAGGTTCATGAAGTTCTTATGAGCCTAAATACTAACAGTGCTCCCGGATGGGATCGCATTCCAGTAAAATTTCTCAAAATTGCTGAAAACTTGTTAGTTCCTCTGATCTCCCACTTGACTAACACTTGTTTTAGAACAGGGGTGTTCCCATCTTGGTTTAAACGAGCCTTGATAACTCCGGTTCATAAGGGTGGGAACAGAGACGATGTCAATAACTACAGACCTATATCGGTCTTGCCTTCACTGTCCAAAATTTTAGAAAAACTTATCAATAAAAGGCTCGTTGAATACTTGAACAAGTATAATATATTATCAAGCTCACAATGTGGCTTTCGAGCCGGAAAATCGACCCAGGATGCCGTAATTGCCCTGACATCATTAATCACCGAGCAGTTAGACAGTGGAGGCAAATGCCTTACGATTTCCCTTGATTTAAAAAAGGCCTTCGACACCGTCTCTGTGCCCATTCTTTTGCAAAAGCTGGAACATGTTGGAATAAGAGGGATTCCCTGGGATCTATTCAGGAGTTACCTGAGTGGGAGGAAGCAGAGGGTGAAGATAGGACAGTACATTAGTGAAGATGCTGGGCTGACTTATGGTGTACCTCAAGGCTCTGTCCTTGGGCCCACCTTATTTCTCATTTATATAAATGAGCTTTGCAATATGAAGCTCGATAAGACCAGTGTTTTTTCCTATGCCGACGATACTGCGCTATTGATTACTGGAAAGTCGTGGAACTCTATAAAAACTAAAGCTGAAAATTCTTTGGCTGCTACTGCTGGCTGGTTGAGACTAAATTTGCTCACTTTAAATGCCATTAAATCTAAATTTATATGTTTTACTATTACCCGTAAAACTCAACCGTGCCCAGATTATAACCTTGTAATACATAACTGCATAAATACCGATGGTTCTAACTGTAAGTGTCCTATCATTAACAGGGTAAATACCACAAAATACTTAGGCATCATGATCGATGAGCGATTATCTTGGCACAGCCACTTAGAACTAATTTCTGGCAGAATCAGAAAGCTAGTTTGGATTTTCAAAGCCCTTAGGTATTCTGCTAGCGTGGAACTTCTCAAAAAAGTATATATATCGAATCAAATCAAATCAAATCAAATCAAATCAAATCAATTTATTTGCATAAATGTGGTATTACATAGATGGTTCGATATTTTAAAGATCAGCACATTTACCATTACTGGCTTACAAAATTCAATGCATTTCTAAATTTCTAATATTAAGTACGTGTACCTACATTTGAATTAGCTAAACAAACAATGAAAGTAACGGCATGTCGAATTAATTAAAATGTCAATTAAAATGTGAATGTCAATTATATAATAAATTATGTCAATTAAGGTCAGTTTATAGGTTACTTGGATAGATACTCAGCAACAGAATAGAAAGCACTGTTTATGAGCCAATTGTACAAGTGACTTTTAAATAAATTTGGTGGTAAATTAGCGATGTCTGTGGGAAGATTATTATAAATTCTTACAATCATTGCATGGCTGTTTCTACTACATACACTAGTCTTTATATCCGGCAGGATCAATTTATTAGGATATCTAGTATTAAAGCTGCACACATTTTTTTTCTTTATAAATAGTTCAGGGTGCTGCTTGGCAAACTTACAAGCTTCGAAAATATACATGGAAGGAAGTGTTAGTAATCTCATGTCTTTAAATAATGGTTTGCATGTAGTAAAAGGAGGAACGTGTGCTAAAGCTCGGATGCATTGTTTTTGTGCAATGAAGGCTCTCTGTATTTCTACCGAATTTCCCCACAGCAATATTCCATATCTTAAGTTAGCAGCTACATAACCGTGATATGCCTTTAAGGCAGTTTGCAGATTGGTGACTGATGCCAATCTCCATAGCGCATATCTAAAGCGGTTTACTTTGTTACATACATGGTCAATATGTGATTTCCATGAGCAGTTTTTATCAAGTTTTAAGCCTAAAAATGTAGCATCCTCCGTTTCTACCACCTCTTGTCCATTGCATATGATATTTAATTGTTTTCTATTACCATTTTTGTTCAAGAATTGAATGTATTTTGTTTTGCTTATATTTATTTTTAAATTGTTAGAATTAAGCCAGTTTAATATATTGTTAACACATGCATTTACTTGTTCATTGTAGTCAAGTGATTTTTTGCTGGGTATAACAATAGACAAGTCATCCGCGAAGAGAAAGCATTTTTGTTTAGTGGCCAGTGGCAGGTCGTTTATGTATATGAGGAACAGGAAGGGGCCTAAAATACTGCCCTGTGGTACTCCAACTTCATTGGAATTCAGAGTATCCGATTTGGAAAATGTCTGCTCCATGTTCGTATTGAAGCCAGGTATCTCTACATACTGTGTGCGGTTTTTTAAATAGCTCGCAAGCCAATCCAAGGTTACTCCACGTAAGCCATATTTTTCACATTTTTTTAATAGCAAATTGTGACACACAAAATCAAACGCCCTTGTCATATCAAAGAATATGGCTGTAATGTTAATTTTGCGGTTTAAGTTATCTATTATTTCATTAATTAATTTAAATGCTGCTAATGTAGTACACTTTCCTTTTTGAAAGCCATACTGCTCAGAACATAAAATGTTATTCTTATTCATGAAATCTATTAATCTTTTATGCATAACTTTCTCTAGTACCTTTGATAAAATAGGTATCAAGGCTATGGGTCTGTAGTTGGCAGGGTCTTTTTTATCCCCTTTTTTATAAATAGGTTTTATGACAGTTTTTTTTAATATTTCGGGGAAGACGCCTTCAGAAAGAGATAGATTTACAATGTGTGATAACAATGGCGCTAAAACATGAGAGCAGTGTTTTATTACTTTTGTCGAAATATTATCATAGCCAGTAGAAAAAGTATTTTTGAGAGTTTTTATAATTTTTAGTATTTCTTCGTCGTTTGTTGGGAATAAGAATATAACTTTATCGTTTTGTTTGATGTCATGTTTATATGTGTTGTTATTCGGAAGATCAGTGTTAGTCATGTTTATAAAATAATTATTAAAAATATTAGCGATGTCAATTGGATTATTAATTTCAATGTCCCTATCTACAAGTATATAGTTGTCAAAATCTTTCTTTGGTTGTACTGTAATATTATTATTTATAACTTTCCATGAAGCCGAACAGATATTTTTGGCATTGTCAATATATTTTTTGTTGCGGATTTTTTGAGCCATTGTTATGCATTTTTTAAATAATTTATTATAGCTGTAGTATTCAAGTTTGTCAGAGTATCGTTTTGTTTTATAAAATTTAAATCTTAAGAGTCGTTTAGTTTTAGCCGATTTTTTAAGACCTTTTGATATCCAGTGAGGATGTTTTGTTTTATTATGTATTTTAATTAGGTTAATAGGGAAACACAAATTGTAATAAAATACTATCGTTTTGTGAAAGTACTCAAAAGCTCTGTTAGTATCAAGTTCATTATAGACCTCCGACCATGAGATGCTACATAGACAAGCCCAGAATTTATTCATATTTTCAAAAGTAATTTCCCTTTTTTGTATAAAACGAGGCTTGCCAGACACCTCTTTGTGTGCCGTTGGTATAGACAGATATTGCCCCGTTTCATGGTCTGATAGACCTAACTGTAAGATTTCAGCAGTAGCTTCAGGTATCGTGCTTATAATTTGATCTAGACATGATTTTCGTCTTGTTGGCTTAGTGATGTGGAGTTTTAAGTTGTAGTTCTGTGTCAACCTTTTATATTCCTCAAGCTCAGGTGACTCCTGAAGTAGGTTTATATTAAAATCACCTAACAATATAACTTTCTTTTTTGCATTTTTTTGAATCTTATTTAGAATCAATTCAAGTTTATTTAAGAAAATAAAGGGATTACTGTTAGGAATTCTGTAAAGGCAAACGATTATGCATTTATGTTGTAGGAGTTCTATGCCACAGCATTCGAACGTGTAATCGGTGGTAAACTCTTTAAGGAATAATAGTCTCCTGAACTTGAGGTTGGCCTTACACAGAATACAAACTCCTCCGCGTTTTTTATTTTTACGTAAATACCAGTCAGCCAATACAAAGTTATTAAGTTTTAAGTTACATTCGCTTCCAGATATGATAAATGTTTCAGAAAAACACAAAATATCAACTCTTTTCTGAGTATCATCTAATGAATTTAAAGTTATTTCTATG
Organism: Pyrausta purpuralis; assembly: GCA_963924145.1. Taxonomy (NCBI): domain Eukaryota; kingdom Metazoa; phylum Arthropoda; class Insecta; order Lepidoptera; family Crambidae; genus Pyrausta; species Pyrausta purpuralis. The sequence continues at coordinate 22,695,273 of OZ001657.1, forward strand.
GTGTCTTGTTTACCTAATACGCCAGCGATATTCTGGTGGAGAATGTTTAAGTAATTTGCAGCGTCATCCTTAACGAAAAAAAGTATTTTGTGTACCCTTTTTTTCTGGTTTATTAATTAAAGGGAAATAGTCTAATAATGTTTTTCTACTCTTATGTAAGCGTTGTGGTGTGTCCTTTTGTGTTTTACTCGTATGTGTCCCTGTGTAATGTGCTTGTGCCTGCGGTGTATCCTTAGTGGAATCAAAAATCTCAACATCCTTTCCATGAAAAACATTCTTGTTTCTGTCACTGCTATCAGGTATATTATTATTCTTAAGCAAACAGTTGGTTAGTTCTTTTAGCTCACTGAAAATATGACTTAGTCCCAAACCGTTGATTTTCCCCGAATCTGCGAACATATCCAAGTTAAGGTTTTTATTACTATCATAAAGTGTGCCATAATCGTGAGTTTTCATGTCTTGATAGAGTAGATCATTGAAGTCTTCAACACGGCAGTTGTGTAGAGTCTTGCCACAAATATACAGGGGTGCACAGACTATGATGTTTGTAGACGACGCAATGTTCTGCAGAGAGTTCCGAAGATTGCATACTAATGAGTGGTTGTCATGTGATTCCCGGAAGTCAGCTTCTCCAATAAAAATTATACAGCAGTCGGTGGTTTTCAAATTTTTCACGTTTTCCTCGATGTTGTCAAGCAAGTTCAGAATACCTGCCCCAGGCTTACTAAAGTGTAAATAATTAAAGTTTTGTCCAAAAGATTTATCCAGTCTTCGCAGCACACCGTTTGATCTCAAAGTACTTAGCACAAGCAGGTTTTTCTTGCTTAAGTTTGGTGGTCTGTGGTTTAAATTATATTTTTTTGCAGTACAGTCTTGGTATTTTAGTTGACAGTCTTCTTTCGGCGAATTATGTGTTGGTATATCATTGTCACTCAGAAGTGATTCTTCAGATGAAGTTTTATTTCCATGTGTTATATCTGCAATTTGGTCATTAAGTTGTGATATAAGATAGTTTGCGTTTTCTAGCTGTTTTTGTAAAGTAATTATAATATTTTGTGAATCGTCAACTTGAATGTTAGGTGAGGAGGATGTAGCTGAAATTGTAGGTGTTAAAGAGTGCCTTTTCCTATGCTGGGGATTATCAATATGCTGAGGAACCCTGCAGAGATTCTTAAGTATTTCTAGTTCTTTGTTTAGTTTTTTAACACATTTATTTAGACTGTTGTTTTCTAGTATTACTCGTTCCAACTCTGATTCTGTGGAGGCCAGATGCATTTTTAATTGTTGCATTCCCTCTTGCAGCTCGTAGTTATTAATTGTGTCATTCAACAGTGTATTTTCTGCACTTCGTGATAGTCTGTCCGTAGCAGCCATGTAAGAGTCTTCTGTTATTGTGTCGTTTTGTGTTGGAAAATCCAAATAGATGTTTTCTTCGCTTCGAGATTCCGTCGATTGCTCTGAGCAAGTTTTATTTATTGTTATTGCATCGTAGTTACTTTGCAGAGCAGGTTGTTTTCCTCTTGTAGTTTTATTTTGATGGACGGTATTACTCTTTGCTTTTGCTTGAGAACATGTTGGGCATTTCCATTTTTGTTTGTTTTCTTTGTTTGAGATACGATACAACTTCTCCGATAGTCCAACGCAGTCGAACTCAAACCTCCTTTCGCATTTACTACATTGAATAGTCTTCACAATATTCACAGTTGACTTACATTTGTAGCAAAGAGCATTTTTTATTGTTTTGCTACTATTGGATAAAGCCCTTTGTTTTGCAGCACGCGTCAACATCGTGATAATTTATAAATAACACTTAAATAAAATTTATTAAAAAAAAAAGAAGTCAAGATTTTTATACAGTAGCGAGATTCGAACCCAGAATCCTTGGATACGGCGCGGAAAGCTCAGTTAGTTAAAAACAGCGCTCCAAACCGCTGCGCCAATCGACCAATAATTGTAACGGCGAATTTGTCCACTGCATAGCGCAGCTCGATTTTAGGTTGATAATCATCAAGTCATGCTCAAGAATCATAGATGTCAACACCGGTTGCAGTTTGGGGTGAAAGTTCTGTCATTTGCTACAAGATGGCGCTACTATGTAACACGATTGATGGTAGATGAAGATCTTTAGCGACTTACGAGTGACCGTAACACAACAATTAATCAAAACAGTCAAATGAACGGTTTTTAAGTTGTACAATTATAATGTTCAATTAATTATTTGTGGACCGTTTTCAACGGTAGCTCATGTTCTTACACGATATTGACTCAAGAACGTTTTTTATGTCCTAGATAATAATATAGTCAATAGTTCACTGCAGTAATATTTTAGTCACAACGTATTCAGAGTACCTATTGTCTTGATCACTTCGCCACATAAATGTTCCATATTTACAGAGGATAACGTATGTGCACAGTCACTTGGTTTCACAGATGCAGTAGTAATAATTAAATTAACCGATAACCACTTTTTTATATTTTTAACATTCAATAAATACGGAGCTAATGTTTACATTGTGGCGCAGCGCCATCTACTCGCCTTAGCTCAATCAATTATAACTTATTGTATTGCAATATGGGGGGGGGCGCGTCAAAAACAAAATTTTTAGAGGCAGAACGTGCTCAAAGAATTCTCCTGAAAGTCATGTTTTTTTAAAAAACTTAGATTCCCAACAAATTTTCTTTACTCCTTGGCGAATGTACTGACCGTTTGACAACTATATATTTTACACACTATTTTAGAGAAACACAAATCATTACCTCTTGATACTGCAATTCTAGCCAAAAGACGGTACTATAATGTAGCTAAAATAAATAAATACAGATTTTGCTAGACACCAATATACAATTCGTTCATCTTATTTATATAACCTTGCTAATTATAATCTAAATATATACACTGAGACAAGATCACAATGCAAAAAAAGTCTGATGCAATGGATCAAAACCTTAAACTATGAGGAGATAGAAGACGTTGTCTCGCCTAAAAATTTACAAGAGTAATTTGTACCTTAGTTGTTTGTACCACCGACTCGAATAAATAGAAACATGCATTCACCTGCACGCACACACGCACGCACGCACGCACGCACACACGCGCACACGCACACGCACACACACACACACACACACACACACACACACACACACACACACACACACACACACACACACACACACACACACACACACACACACACACACACACACACACACACACAACTGCTCGTAATTAATTAATATATAAATGTAATCAAGATAGAATAGCTAGATAAGATATTAAGATAAAATAGTATATTACTAATATAAGATTAAATTGAACACCTATATGACCGTGCTATGGGAGAGCGGCCTTTCCTGGCACAAGTGTTTTCACACTTAAAAGGAACAGGTCAACCTCAATTATTGTTACCTATTTCATGTTCCTAATAAATATTTTCATTTTTTTCATTTTCATTTTTTTTTTATTAAAAAAAATGCAAAAACTATGGGAGTCGGATACAAAAACTTTTTAGTTATTACTATTTAGTAACGTTTTGTTTCTCTTCAATTAACACATACGTTACATTTTATTATAGGAAACGCTACCTTTATCCTAGTTGGATGTTTGTTTGACGTCTCCGTACCTTCTTTTCATGTGAAAATCAGTGCGAACATATTTCGTTACTAGAATTACTTTTTTGAGATAGGAGATAATAAAGTCTTTTTATACACAATACGCCAGTTGAAATGCTTTCGTCTTATTGTTTTCTTTTGTTAAACATATGAGAGACACGTATTTATTTTCTGCTTTAGGTTATACTAAGCTATTGACGTTTATGAACATAGTTAAGTTTAAATTATATAACTTTTTCATGACGTTTTATATAAATTTTGTTACGTTACGAAAAAGTACGTTATAAGGCCGAGTGTACAACAAGTTGTATCAATGAAGTTCATGTAGGTATATAGAATTTACGTTAGTTTGCGTTTTATTGCAATGTAGTATGATTTGCCTATGACATATTATGTTGATATTAATATTATACACAAAAAACATTTTATACACATAAAATGCACTTTAAAAAAGCAACTGTGTCAGACAAGGAATCGAACCCCATGGCTTACGCTATCCAGGCGTATGCCTATTCCACTCGGCCACCGACGCATTGATGATTGCGTCACCTTATCAATGTTGCGAGATTGATCTTACAATACCCTAAGGAAATATTTACAAATATTTAATAATCGGTAGATGAATGCAACATTGATGAGGTGACGCAGCCTACGCGTTAAAGAAAGCTCTTGCAAAATTCTACAGGCTTGCCAATGTGACCGAGTGCCATAAGCATATGCCCACCTGACACAGTTGTTTTTTCAAGTGCATTTTATATTATTAAGTTTGCATAGTGTCAAAACACTAAGCACACTAAGTACAGCCAAAGTTGCTTTTTACAAGTGCAATTTATATTAGCTTCGAACTATTTCGTAACAATGTCTCGTCATAACATTTTCGTTTCGTACATTTATTTTGAGAAATATGTGTTTTATTTTTGTAGCTACGGGCCTCATATAGAAACTTAAAATCATACAACGACTGGTGGAGAGGGCAATGCTCGGTGTTTTTTTACGATATCAAATTATAAATTAAATGTGTTAGATAGTTTATTTATTGAGAGAGAATTTTATGTTTTAAAACATCACGTTGTGACGGGAGGTAAGGGAGCAAACTCATAACGCATGGACGCATTCGCGGGGGATCGTTTGTGTGGAAATACGTATATACGTAGAACAAATAAGGCCGTGGCCATAGGACCGGTGGGGCTGGTGTATCTTTATGCGCCGTAGAGATACTTCTATGGCGCATACAGATACTAGCAGGTTTCGAATCCAGGGTTAACGGTCGGAACCCGCGGCCTATTTGAGGCCTATTTTAACACCGAGCTATCGTAATATGCATGAGCGCATGACAGGATGGAAGCATCTTGACACTAAACCATAAACAGTGTGTTCCTGGATAAAGATCGACAACAAAAGTTAATTTCGCCGCCACTGTCAATATCATGATAGCTCGGTGGGTAAGACAGACGGGTTCGAATTCTGGTGATGTTATAATTTTGTCTTTTAAAATTACATCAAAGTTTCTAAAACCATTTTATCTAAAAGTCTAAAGTTTGAGAGATAGACGCTTCCAAAGTGGTAAAATTGGCGTCCTCTAACTTTCAAACTAAGCGAGTGTAAAATACATGATGTCGATCTTGACAAAGACTCAACGAAAATTGTTTTGAATGAGATCGAACAGGCAGTTTTTAACATTTTCAATATCGGCAAACATAACTTTATAATTCGTGCAAATACTATTGGAAACAAAGATACATTTGCGGTCAACAAAATACTTTGGTATTTTGGCTAATTTAGATAAAGTTGGCACGGAACCCTTAATGTTTTTTTAAATATATAAGAATTATTTAGCTAGTTTAGTATAAAGTTGAAATTTATAAACTTATTTTGCTTTAAATTTCCGCTAAGCTACGCCGGTGCAGGCAACTAACAACACGAACCGGCACTGCTTTAAGTATTAGTTCAGGCAAATGCAGGATGCACCACCCGCCCTCCCTCAATACGCATGCGGCACAGTTCATGCAATTATTAGTAGGTACCCAACACCAACGTGCAAATAACCTCAACGCGTTTCGCCACTACACGTGGCATCCTCAGGAGATGTTGTCGCCTCGGCGGAGCACGGACTGAACTGTGTTACGTCGGGTTTCCTCGCCCCTTCTGGGCGGCTCGGGTTCGAGCCTCAGCTCCTTCCCCGGGCTTCATCTCATGGGCCTACTGGCCCACGGTATTGGGAGCCGCATTGCGGCCGTCTTGTGACGACAGGTCTGTATCTTCATCTTCTGCCAGAGCCAGCTGCACAGTCGCTGCGGGCTGCCCATCAGGTGAGACCCCGTTCGGGGAGGCCCGATGAGCAGAGCAAGCTAACTGCGGCTGACTCTGGCTAAGGAGGGGACGAGAGATAGGGGGCGGGGGGGGTTGTGATTGGGACTCGGGTAGGTGGGAGGGCGGAATTAAGGAGCAGACCTGTCGTGGGGTTGGCCTCTTGCTCGACTCTTGTACCGTGGGCATGGCCATGGGGGCTATATTTTGTAGCCCGGGGTGCGGCCCGTGGTCCGCGGCTTCGTACATCCGCTTGGATGTGCGGACCACGAATCCCTCCAGGGCCTCCATCTTGAGGTCCCTGTGTATGACGGCATTGCGAACATAGCGCCCGGCCCCCGTTATTATTCGGAGCGCTATGTTCTGCTGGGATTGGAGCTGCGTACGGTGGGCTGCGCTTATCATCGCGTACCAGGCTGGGGCCGCGTATGTCAGCCTGGAGCGCACGTACGTTTTGTATATGCCCACCTTTGTTCTGGTGGGCAGGCGGGACTGGAAGACGGGGCGCAATCTTGCGCGCGCCCCGCGGCTGGAGTTGACCAGGTGCTTGACCTGGTCTTTCAGGGTGAGGCGCTGGTCCAAGTGGCAGCCTAAGTACTTGGTACTGCGCTGCCACTTAATCTTCTGGCCATTTAGGACCAGCTCGGGCATCTTGCGTCTTGAGGGGCCCGTGTAGATGGCGGCGGTTTTGCCCACGTTGACCGCTATCCGCCATCTCTCCAGCCAGTCCGGCAGTAGGTCGAGCTGCTTCTGCATCCTTTTCACCGCCGCCTTGACCCATGGGGCGGTGGTGTAGAAAGCGCTGTCGTCCACGAACAGCGCCAGCTCGACCTTGGGTTCCCACTCACGGAGATGGTTGTTGATGGTGGGAACGTCATTTGTGTAGGCAGCGTATAAAGTCGGAGATAGACAGCTGCCTTGGGGGACCCCAGCTTCTATGGGGCCCTCTGCGGACGTAGCGTCCTCCACGGCTACTTGGAAGGAGCGTCCTTTGAGGAAGGACGCTATCAGGTGGACGAGGGCAGGGGGCAAGGTGGTCGTGGCGAGCTTGGATATTAGACCGGGGTGCCAAACCCGGTCGAAAGCTTTCTCCACATCTAAGAAGACCGCCACTGAGGCCTGGTTCTTGTTCAGGCCCTCCGCTAGATGGTGGATCACCCTGGCCAGCTGGAGCGTGGTGGAGTGCCCGCTGCGGAAGCCGAACTGCTCGTCCCTCGGGACGAGGTGGGGACGCAGTCGGCGCAGCAGGGCTCGCTCAAACAGCTTGGCGGCGTGATCCAGCAGGGTGATTGGTCTGTAGCTCTCCGGGCGGCGGCGGTCTTTCCCCGGCTTGGGGATCATCACCACCCGCCCTTTCTTCCATGGCGAGGGGAAGTGGTTCGTCCTGAGGGCGGCGTTGAGGACGCGGGTCAACGCCGCTATCCCCCTCCTGGGCAGCTCCGCCAGGGCCGCGGGTGGCAGGCCGTCAGGGCCCGGCGCCTTCTTTCGGTTTAGGCGGGCGGCAATCTTCTTCACCTCCGATGGGGAGATGAAGGTGTCGCCCGGGAGTGGAGGTGGGGTGGTGGCCAGGAACTCCTCCACTCTCTGGACCACATCAGCGTGGTGTTGGAGGGCTCTGGGGGCTGGCGGGTGGGGCCTGAATTGGACGGTCAGGTGATCGGCAAGGATTCGGGCTCTGTCCTCAGCCGCGAATCTCCTCTGACCGTCCGCGTCCAGGAGGGGGTGCGTGGAGGACTTCTCCCCAGTGAGGGCTTTATTGAGGCGGTGCAGTGAGGGCAGGTCTTCTCCTGCCCTGTCGACGAGTTCCTCCCACTCGCGACCTTGCCACATTCTCACCGCCTCGGTGACCTTGGCCGTTATGGCATTTAGTTCTGCCTTGACCCGTGGGCATCGGGTGTGGCACCATAATTTCTTGAGGGCTTTCTTCTTCTGAATCTGCGCCCTCAAGAAGAGCGGGAGTTGGGGGCGTTTCTGGGAGGGGGGCGCTACCTTCTGGGTGTGCGCCTCCTTCGCCTCCCTCATCCGCTGGGTCAGGAGGGCCACCGCGGCGTCAATGTCATCTGGTGTTGACATTGGGCCCTCCAATGTCAGGTCCCTGAGGGCCGCCTTGTAGGCCGGCCAGTCTACGCGGGACCTGGGCGGACGTACTCTCACCGCCGCTAGAGAGGTGGGCACTGTAATCAGTAGGGGGAGGTGCTGGGTGTCTCCCTCATACAGCACCTCGGTGGCCAGGGGGACGCGCAGGCCCTTGTGTAGGACCACATCTATTACGTCCGCCTGGTGGTCTGCCTCACTGGGGATGTGGGTCGGGGCATCCGTGCCCACCACCTCAATGCCTCTGGAGGTGGTGGCGTTGAGCAGGCGACGGCCGTCGGCTCGTGTGAGGCGGGAGCCCCACTTTACGTGCTTACAGTTGAAGTCGCCTGCTACGATTGTAGGGTAATCCTCGACGAATACTCCGTCGAGGTCCGACGGATGGAATGCGGCGGTCGGTGGGCGGTAGGCGGCGTATATGCGGAGCTCGTGAGCTGTGGTGTTGACCCTGACTCCCAGGGCGCTCAGGGTCTTAAGCTCCGCCCACGGCAACTCTTCGTGGATCACGTCACGTCTCACCGCTACTGCTGTGCCCCTGTAGGACGCACCCTGTGGACTCACTTCGTCCCTGCGGTAGATGGTATAGTTGGGCAGGGAGAAGCGAGTGGACGGCCGTAGGTGGGTCTCACCCAGGAGGACGATGTGGGCGTCCTGCGACTGGGCGAGCTGCCGAAGTTGCTGCTGCTTCCCGCTGATCCCTCCGGGGTTCCAGTAGATCATGCGCAGTGGTTCATCACGAGCTGGGCTAGCCCGTTGATGATGGCTGCGCATGGGTCCATCCCCTGGCCGATCTGTATCAGCAGGGTGTGCAGCAGCTGTACTACTGCTTGCAGGGGGAGAGTGGGGGTTGCCCCCGTCTGTTGTTGGTGGGGGTGGGGGTGGGGGCGGGGTTGAGGTGCCTCTAGATGAGGTTGGGGCCTCATGAATGAAATCGGGGCTGGGGGCACCCGACTTGCGAGCCCGCTCGGGGCCTGAGAAGGCGATTGGGTACGAGGGGGGGGCCGGAAGGCCGGTCGGCTGACGGGGGGCGGGCCTCGTTGGCCCGACTTCGGCCTCTGAGAGGGCCGAGAAGCAGGGCGGGGAGGCTGGGCTGCCTCGGTGGTCCTCCGCGGAGGGGGGAGGGGTGTTGCCACTGCCTGTGGGGGGATGGCGTGGGCTGCGGTGTTGGTCCCCCCGCAGGCAAAATCCTGGGGTGCTTGGGGGGGGGGGGGGTAGGTGGTCTGGCGGCTTGCGTCGGGGTGGACGCAGCCGCAGGTGGGCCGGTATTGGCCTCGGTGCGGCGGCGGCGTCGGCGGCGCCTGCGCCGGGATGCGGCGGGGGCGGGGGCGCCCCTCGCGGTGGCGGGGTTGGCCGGGGGGGCCAAGGTAGCCCCCGTCTGGATGATCACGGGCGCCGTAGCAGCCTGTGTTAAAGGCGCCGGGGCGCGCCTCTGGCCGTCGGTTTGGGGTCGGGCAGGCAGGCGCGCGGGGGCGTTGGGGAGCGGCGGGGGGACCGTAGTCCCCATCCGCCTTGCCTCACGCAAAAACGCCTTGCAGCGACGGTCGTTGGCGGCGTGGGCCTGTGCGCAGTTGGCGCAGGTCGGCGGGTCAGTTTTCGGCCGTGGGCAGTCGGCGGCGGGGTGGTTGCCGGCGCAACGCACACACTTGATAGGTCGGTGACAATTCACCGACGAGTGGCCGAACGCCTGGCACCGATGGCACTGCGCGGGGCCCTTGCGGGGGCGCCATGCCTCGACGATGACGCCGGGCATGTTGAGCAGCTCGTCGACTGCGTAGAGGCGAGCGAGCTCCTGATTGGGCAGGTGCTCAAGCTCGACGTGGAAAAGGCATGCCGGGTTGCCCCTCTTGCCTCTTATCCCCCTTATGTGGGAGGCGTAAAAACCGCGCTCCTCGAGGGCTTCGCGGATAAGGTCGTGTGGGGTGTCAGCCGGTAGCCCTCTGATAGCCACCTTAGAAGAGCGCTCTTCGGGCGGAGAGTAGCAGTACCAAGCCACTGATGGGTCTGCTTTTTCGGCCTCCGTCAGGTAGGCCTGGACGGCGCGGAACTCCTCGGGGCTCTTGGGGAGGAATCGAACCCCTTTCCCAAAAGGCCGTGCGTTGGGCGGATGGCCCAAGGCCCGCTTGATGCGTTCAAAATGAACGCACCAATTCGGTAAGCACTCTACTACGATAGGGGGATAGCCCCTTACCTTAGTCTGCGCAGGTGGTGTGGCCGACTGGGCGTCGGTCCCGGTGGTAGCCGGCGGCGTCGGGGTGCGGCGAGGGGAGGCAGGCGGGCTCCTCCATTCCCGCAGCGCACGGGCAGACGGCGGCTGGGACGCCATCGTCGCATACGACGTCGATGAGGACGCCATAGCGGACGGTGCCGAGGGCTGCGAGGCCGATGTGGACGGGTGTGGGTGGTCGTCCACTTCGTCGGACTCGTCGTCCGACTCCGAGGAGGACGACTCGACGTCGGGTTGGACCTCTTGGCAGAGGCGTTTCTCCTCCTGGGCCGAGCTAAAGCTCGGGTAGGGGCCTCCTGCGTGGGTCGCGCGGGTGCGCCTCGCGTTGGACCAACCCGGATGATTGCTCAGCAATCTCCGATGTTGGGTCCGGGCGCTGGATCGGCCTGAACGGGGCAGCCGGGCGCAGCTCGGTGCTCGCTCTGGGCGGTCTAGGCGGCGCAGCTAGGATCGGGATCGCCGATCTCGCGGGTGGGTTGGTGGTGATGGGCGCTGTGGTCCTACGGGGCCACGAGCGTCCTGGGTCCGGTGGGACGCGGTCACGGTCACTCATGTTTACAAAACACTAAGTCACAATGAACGAAATACACGAAAGAAAATATTAATAAAAAAGAGGGTATGTGCAAAATAAAAGTTACTGAAGGTACTTGGGAAAAAGACTAGCCTAATGGTCGCACGAAATATTTTAACACTAAAATATCCGTACACTAAACACAAAACTTAAAACTACACAAGCACAAAGCGTCAAATCGCGGAATAAAAGTTTCAAGTTATGCGTAAGGGGGCGTGTCAACGCGGTACGCGGGCACTCGTAGCAGGGAGGGTGTGTCACAACCAGCGTCCTATACAGGGAGGTATGTGCGCAACAACAGCCAACGTCCTACTACTGACTCTAAACTGTGTTGCTGGTGAACAGGCCTTTTATACTTTCCGTCCACTAATGAGGTGACGTAATCGTTGTAACGGAAATTTGAAAATGAAGTTTATCCGTGGTAGTTGACGGATATTATAATACATTGTTGATTTGAAAATATATTTAGAAGTGGAGAGGCGGTATAACTGACCTGTTTGTTCAACAATGTAAGCGTATTATCTTTATTATGTTTTATTATTTCTAATTGTTCCAAAACCGATAGTTTCAATACTTTTTAAGTATGAAGGAAAGAAAACGTATGATTATCAGGAATACTATAATCATCTTCGTTAGCGTGAAGAGAGATGGCGTTAGCGTCACTTTTGGAAATAACCTTTTAAACTTTATTTTAAGTACTATATCAGAGGGTAATTGCTTTACGCCAACGTAAATAACAAATAGTAAAACAATATAGATTCGTACCTTAAGTAACTAAAATACTATGATAACTCTTAACAAATAAATATCCTATGCTCTGATTTAAAATTGGATAGACGGATTAAATAAACGATTTTTTTTCATCAATTGTAAAATATTCAAATAAAATCTGTTTATCAAAATCTTGTTTCCCACAAAAATCATTATTTGTAAGCAAAATATATGGAAAGTATCAATAAAACAATGTAGGTAAAATCATATTAAAATATTGTATTTTATTGATTTTACAAAAACTGTTTTATTAATATTTTTTACTTAAAGCTTTGCGTAACGATTCACATATATATTTATCCTAATGAGTGAAATTGTATTGTTGAATAGTTGTAGTACCACAAGTTCAGTTAATCGCGTACAGTGAAATAGTAACATCACTATTGGTGCCACGCTTGCAACATTAAAAAATAAAAAAAATGATTGATGCTGTTATTCTGGTCCATCTAATTAAAAATCAGAGAATAACAAATCGGTCATTAACGTAATTGAAAGTATTTACCTACGCATTATTTTTTCTTTGTCTATAGTTGTCCGCCAATGTGAAAAAATATGTTCCTAAAACTATCCCAACCTGATAAGAGCTGTAAAATAGGTTATTAAAGTAACAAAAGTAATATTGAATAGTTCTTTTTGTATTCATAGAAATTAATTTTATAAATTGCCTTTTAAAGTATATTTTAAAAGCCTATAAACTTGTTTGTAATTACTCAACTATAAGTAAAGTTATTTTGTTGTTGTCATTTTATCCAATACGTCATGTACGTACGCATATTTAGACCAAAAACATCTTGAAATAGAAACTCTGTACTCTTAAATGTTCCCTCTGAATAGATACACTGCAGTGAGTAAATATGCCGGTGTAATAACCGTTTCAGAAAATTCGTACCAAAAATTACTGAACGGAGCAAAACGCTTACACGGTTGACATAATTCGGTTCAAAAATTGCAAGCGTCTTACTCTGTTATAATTTTTTAACACTGTAATTTTAGGTGGGTATACATATAAAATTGAATGTAAAATAACAATATTTACTTAGGTACCTTCATGTGGAAATTTTATTGGTTAGGATGAATGCAAAAGCGTCCATACCACTAATTAAGTATAGGTATATCTAAACTTATTTATTTTTGTTTTATACTATGTATTTTGTACATACATATATGTTCTAATTTTGTGAACTCGTTAAAATGCTAGTGTGATGTCTTAAATTAGATAATAAACTTATTTTCTTTCTTTCATTCCATGGCCTAACCGATCAAATTTGGATTCAAATCGGATCCGTATCGGATTGGATAGGCGACAAAACACTATACTCGTAACTTAGGTTTTTCCATTATCATAGTGGTAACATGTTATACTATGAAATGATCAAGACTTGTCTCTTATAATATTTATATTGGACACCAATCACATACATTGCTCTGATTCCAAAGTAAGTAGCTAATGCACTTGTGTTATGGAAATCAGACAACGGTCGTACCGAGACAATATAGAAAATTTTTATTTCTATATTGACCGACCGGGAATCGAACCTGGGACCTCGGAGCGTTTTATGTATATTTAATTTACCATTTTTGTGCCCCCTGACATTGCCCGCCTCTTTAAGTTTTTTTTTTAAATAAACGCTCCGCTTTTATTGGTTGCTTTGTTATCAATATATAAAATAAATAAACAACCTTCTGACACCAAACTTTTTTTTTAAATACGATGCAGTAGCTCCTAAGATAAACTAATTTAATCAATCAAACTTTTTCCGCCCTTAACCTTGGGGGAAAAGTATTTTTTAGCCATCACGCGTTTATATGTAAATAACTTATATATATATATTATATAAGAATAGAGTCTTACATGGTAGGGTTCCGCACTTCTCAGCCGTTTCGTTTTGTCCCGGAACATTTCGCGATAGTTTCTGAATGGATTTACTTTGCTCCTTTTTTTGAGTTTTCATTATGTGCTATTCGATTTTATGCGGTCTACTAAACGGTGGTGAAGTTTTCTATCGTTCTTTCTTTTGATAAGTCGTTTAATAGATGAATGTAGATGGCAATTAAAAATACGACATTTTTGGTGATTTCTGGGCAGCAAAATAAATAAAAATTATAAAGTCGTACTCCTCAGTGTCTAAAGACGAAAGTCTTCAACCAGTGTGTATTACCAGTGATGACATACGGATCCGAAACATGGTCTCTAACTATGGGCCTCATAAAGAAGCTCAAAATCACACAACGAGCGATGGAGAGGCTATGTTGGGTGTTTTACTACGGGATCGAATCAGAAATGAGGAGATTCATAGAAGAACTAAGGTAACGGACATAGCCTTGAGAATCAGTAAGCTCAAGTGGCAATGGGTAGGGCACATAGCGCGAAGAACTGATGGCCGTTGGGGCAGGAAAGTTTTAGATTGGAAACCCTTCGACCAAAGACGCAGCGTAGGACCTCCACCTACAAGATTTAAAGACGACCTTATGAAAATTGCAGGATCAAACTGGATGCAGACCGCTAGTAATCGGTCGCTATGGAAAGCCGTGGGGGAGGCCTACGTTCAGTAGTGGACGTCCATTGGCTGATAATGATGATGATGATGATCACTCCTCTCATACTCCTCGCTATAACTATAAGACAAATGGCCACAGAGCACTTCAATGATATTATGTTCTAAATACAATATCATTGGAGCTCATACATACGATTCCATGGCTGTCAACATGTCAACGACGTGTCGATGGCGTGTGGACGGCATGCCGACACGGCGCAATTATAGCCGCTAAAATATCGACGACAGGCGTTGGCTTTCTAACGGCAGCCGTCGACAAACTAACATATAAAATTTCGACGGCACGCAGATGTCACATCGATGGCAGCCGCTGCCGTATACTGTGTATGCTAGTTTTTTTTTTAATTGTAGGTTTCAGCCTTCTAACACTTGTTATGTTAAATGCGCAAAACCTGACACCCCAAATGATGTTTGATGTATGATGTCAAATCAACTGATCAAAATCTAAAAAAAAAAGCTAATTCTAATGGTTTCATGAGGTATTTTAGTTTTACTGTCACTTCTGATCATTTCTTGCTCTGCGTACGACGCTCTGTCGAGAGAGGAGTCGGTAGTTTATCGCCGGGTAGATCGCTGCGCCGCGCTGTCATTATTATTACTACTATCTACACTCATAAAAATCTATTTGATTCTACTATTAAACTAACCATTTCTTGTTTTAGTAGATATTTTGGCGGGTTTGCGCACGTATGACTTGTCTTATTAATTAATAAACAGGGCAACATTTAACTAAAGATGTTTTAAAAATCTTACCAATATTAAAAAGTGGTTCAGTTGATTCTGCTGGATATTCCAATCAAACTGTTTCCAGGATTTGCGCATTTAAAGTTACAAGTTGTTGAGCAAAGCACTGTAAAACTGGTTTGATATAAGAGATATGTTCGTTATAATACTTACAGATATTCGTGCCTTCAACCTTCATTGTTAATTCAAAAGTTCGATACTGACTCAATGTAACACGGATATTGAAAAACCACAATTTTTTTGTGAAAACAATTTATTTATTACCAGATTATGTAGACAAAATTTTATGAAACGTAGCATTAATAAAGGTGGTTGCAAACAACTAGTGCTGGTAAAATAATGTATTAAATGGAATATTTAATGTTCAATTCTTTTCTACCCGACTGCGGCAAAATACACAAACTGGTTTTAATTGGTTACTCAATCAAACAGTCTAATAAACCTATTATAGCCGGAGCCTATAACCTAACCTAGCTATAACACTGTTTTGTCACTTTCTGTCAAATTATGAAAGCACCTAGAAAGAACGAGACAAACAGTGTAATAGTTAAAACAAGTTTAAGACTGTTTGCATTATTATGAATAAGGAGGATAGCCTTGTGCTCATAAGTAGCTTTTTTCTTACAATGTTCATGAACGTTTATATTTAAAATGCGTAGGTAACCGAATAAAAGGCACACGAGTTCGTCAAACTCTGCCGTAATATTTCTTGTGAACTGTCAAAGTCTATTATCACTTCCCAATAAAAAGTTAATTTTACACAAAGTTAAGCGAATCTTTGTGAATGTAGAAAGTTTTATTTTCTTCTCGCGTCTTGAGGAAGTTTAAGTTAATACGCGAAATTAAGTTCTAGGCTTGTTGTTATAAATATTTTGATATACGGGCGAGAAGGGTAGCAAATTGGTTTTGATTTAAGTAATAATAATAGTAATAAATATTATTTATTGGACACCATTTACAACGTATAATTAAATAATAACTTCAGAGTATTTTTGCTTGAATCAATTTCTTCCAGACTACCTTCAGGTAAGGAAAAACATAAAGAATAAAAGAAGTGACATGGCGATGAAATATTTTTATCAAAAGCGAAAGTGGACAGATTTGATTACAGAGAGATAAGAAAAGGGTCATACATACACATTGTCTATATATAATTACATTTTATTCTTATACATTAAATTCTCGTGTCACAATGTTCGTTCCCGAACTCCTCCAAAACTATTTGGAGGAGTTCGGGAACGAACATCTATTAGCTAAACTAGCTGCTATTTGACATGTCGGATTTGCCAGTATAATATTACAAGAACCAAGGTCCCGAAATCTTATTCCAGTCTCTAACTCTAGCTGCCAACGCTCGTCGACGCGACGCTTTATGAATAAAAGGGTTACCCTTAAGCTTTATATTTTTTTATTTACTGCCCGTGTGGATTTCAACTGAAAATCGAACATTAATTAAAGAAAATGACATGCCATATTCATGCATGTTTTTTTTTATAAACAGAGCCCCGGGTCTGTTAAATGACTTTGCGAATTTCTGACGGGTTGGCTAAATTTGTTGCACTATTTACTCGTTTATCACCGTTTTATTGCAAGCCCAATTGAAAAATATTGAATAGCCTCTCTCCTCTTAATAGTTGGACTTCTTGGTGCTAAAGTGTGTCGATTATATTATTGTGTATGCTTCTTTAGCTTAAGCATAGAATACAAATACAGATATTTTATTTCTGTAACTTAATCTAATATAAGTATTAGTTGTGGGAACTCATTAACTCACCTTCATTTCTGTAAAGGTAAATGAAGAGAATGTAAGTTCCTACGTGGCTATGTTTCGCTGACCTACCATAAAAGTCATTTATTTATGCAAATAAATGACTGATCTTCTGGGGGCACTTTTACATGTACCAAAATAAACCCTACCACAGCTTCGGGACAGTTGTGGGCTAGTGCTGAGAAGAAGCTGCGCAACAAACTCAGTCACTATTGTAAATGCCTCTTTTCAAAATGTTTACAATGTTTGTAGTGATCATGCCAGTCCATACATCATTATCTTTTAAATAATCATCTACTTTATAATAACCTTTCGTCATAATGATTTCTTTAATTACAGTTTTAAATTTATTAACCGGTAAGTTTATAATACCTTCGTATTCATTCATACATGATTCTAATTAGAAAACAAATTACAGCTTTCGGTCAAAACAAGAAACCAAACAACATATTCAACTAGTACTGAAACAGTTTTATTATAAGTATGCACCGAAAAACTTTTTCTTCTCGAGATGTATAATGGAACAGCTCCATCTATTAATAAATGTGAATACTAACATATGTATGGACCTCTAACAACGACTAATATTATAAACATGAAAGTTTGTAAAGATGGTTGCATGTTCACGCAAAATAGATGTTGGTAAAACGTACTAAATTCGGAAAAGCACATAACCTACAATTTTACAATGATATTCACGTCACTTCAACCAAGCCAACGGAAACTAGTCCTAGTGCTAGTCTTCTATACATTTGTTACTGTCATTTGACGCTGGATTATTTGTATTATATATTTTTTGCATACAATTAATTCGAAACACACAAGGCGTGTAGACAATACAGTGTATTCGGCATGCCGCTTGCCATGGGCATGTTGTGCAACATGAGCCCTTTTTTTAAATTACTTGCGACAAGATGGCGTGTGATATTTAAATAGTGCAGATTTTTTAAATGAAAATTAATTTGATTCTACTCGGGAGTGAATCAATATAAGATAACTGCCTTTTGTTACTTCTAACGTTTATATTTTGCGTAATTTTCATATATTTTGTTTCAGTTTATTTTCAAACGAAATTCACACGCCATATTCATGTGAGTGATTCAAAAATAAGGCACCTGGACAGTACAACAAAAAAAGTAATTATTTCAAACACTTGTGAATCTGGTAAGTGATAGTTTATTGAAAAGCATAATGAATGACTACTTTAGTAATAAATTGTGTAAAGAGATCTTGTTCTGCTGATCATGTGCCCGATCAGTGACAATCCCCACTGACTCCAAGTAGCTATCTCCAAGTAGTTACTTTCGTTAATTGATCAATAAAAAGATTGTGTGGATTAGAAAAACTACGCTGATCCGAGTAGTACATTCCTAAAGCTTATGGAAATGAAAAAGTTTAATTACTTACTGAATTATTAATTTGAGGACCGTAAATACAAAATGGACACTCGTACCAACATTATACTTTATGCTTTTCAGAACTAGGAGGAGAACTTGGAGACCATTTGACCAAAGACGTGGTGTAGGACCTCCAACTGCAAGATGGACAGACGACCTTGTAAATATCGCAGGACCAAACTGGATACGGTAGAGTTACCATGAGTTTACTCGATAGCGACGATGACTTAACTTGCTAGCGACGACGTAAAAAAGTCTATGGAAAATTGCACAGCGCCTCTAGCGGTTACTGATGCAACTAAAATATTCCATACAAAAAGTTACGTCGTCGCTAGCGAGTAAAACCGTCGTCGCTATCGAGAAATCTCGTGGATAGATCGCTTGTGATCGGTCGCTGTGGAAAACGGGTGGAGAAGGCTTATGTTATATTATGTTATTACAAAGAATTTCAATTTAAATTTGACTGCCTCGGTGGCGCAGCGGTATGTGGGTCGCACTTTAAAGCGATGTCTTGTTTACCCAGATGTCCCGGGTTCGATCCCCGGGTCTGGCCAAAAATGTGGTGCTGGATTTTTCTGTCCAGACATTTTTTGGGTAGTCCAATGTATGAGCTACATTTATGTTAAGTTGCATTAAAATCTATTAAGTAGTTTTTGCGTGAAGACGTAATAAACACACATCCTCACGAACGGTGTGAGATGAGATGCTCGCCGCAGCTAACATCAATGTCCTGCCCTGGCCTGCTCAGTCACCAGACTTGAACCTGATTGAGCATGCATGGGACATGCTACAAAGAAGAGCTCTGCCGAATATGGAGGGTATCCAGTCGCAAGAAGACCTTTTTTTTGTTGTTGCAACGAACATGGGCGGCCATTCCACAGCGTGATTTGGATGAACTCATTTTGAGTATGCCAAACCGATGTTCTTGTGTTGTTAGTGTTCGCGGTAGAAACACGGATTATTAATTGTTTAAGTTACCCAATAAAATTTTAAAGAAAACTGTTATTTCAGTCTTTTTTCGAACTTTAATGTTAGTGGTTCAAATGTCAAAAATGCCTTTATTAGGAAAATGGCAAATTTCTTTATTAATGCAAAGGTGACTTGGTTTATCGTTACTGTAGACAAACGAAAACACTTTATTTGATGAATCCTTAAAGAAAATTTTAATTAATATCAATCAGGAGAAAAGTTATTGCAAAAATATATGTTGATCCCTAGACACGTTTGATGTGTGTATTACACTACAACGCACATACCTTCTCTGTTCCCTCGCGGATAAAAATAAAATAATTTAAAAGAAGAAAAATATAATGGTTTGAGAATGTTTTTAACATTCACAGTGTCATGTTTTATATTCATCTTTATAAAGAAAAATATAAATGTTTGTTCCCGAGCATAAGTGGCCCCTTGTATTCCATCTTACAAAATGACGATAATTTATTTTTGCATAGACAACCCTACCACACAATGCCGCCGGCTGTGTTGCAAATGCCGCTGCAGCTCCTGCAGTAGGTGCCGCTGGCATGGCCGGCACGGCACGGACAGTGCCAGCAGGCACCTTTATGGTGTATCCACACCACATAAAAGTTCGGATGTCGGCGCCGGTGCCATCATTTTATTATTGACAATGTCTTTCTTAGGCTTTAATCGTTTGTAATCGTCGATGCGTCGTATATCTATTGGTACGAAAACCGTCACAACTGATCATAAAATTAAGGGATAATAATAAAACGCCATCGTCTTTGACGACTTCTCTCGTCTGCTTTGGGATCCTATCGGTGATGCGTCGTGAAACTTCGTATTCGTACGCCGGTAGTGTCCCTTCTGTTGGATCTCCTTTGGATGTCGCCAATGATGTCACTACTACACTATTCAGTCCCGCTTCATTAACATTTATCGTCATATCTTTACTTTTAAAATACATATTTTATAAAATATTGTCTATGTGTTATTCCGATGTAAAAGTTACATTTCTGTTAAGTTTCATCGAAATACATTCAGTACTTTTTGCGTGAAGGAGTCACAAACACACATCCATACATCCATCCTCACAAACTTTCGCGTTTATAATATTGAGTACGATAAGTGCTTGTATGGGTGGCCATTCTGATGCCGTGCTTCGAAAGCATGTTAGGCCGGTTGTCACGGCTAAAATCGGTATATTTTAGCCGCTACGCCTAGTTCTGCTCATTCCACCTAATACTTGAGGTGAGGCCTTTGCCTAGCAGTGGAATTTTTAGGCTAACTTCACTACTTATTAAGACGCAGGTAAGCCTTCCGTTTCTTTCTTCTTTATGACCACGTCTAAACGTACCTAATAAAATATTTCGGACGAGTTTGTTCTTAAAAATTTGTCGTCTAATAGGCTTTTAACCGAGCCCTGCTCGCTTCTATCCTCACTGAATTACATTAAGAATTCAAAGCACATACACAAGCGCTAAGCTACGATTATCCAGATTCGCCTGAACTGTATTTTCTTTTGGCGATTGTACTGGTGAGAGTTCTGCTTATATTAATTTTTTGGCGTGTACTGTCGATATCATTTGAAGTCACAGGTTTATTTTGAGTAAAGATAACGCTGTACGATTATGGTTTAGAATTCAATTGTTTCATTAATAAGTGTATTTCGTGTTAAACCCTGAATTGTTAGACCCTAGATCTTGTAATAGCTCTAAAATGATTATGATCGAAAGTTTAACTGCCTCGATGGCGTAGCGGTTAGTGGGTCGCATTTAAAGGCGACGGCTTCGCCAGAGGTCCTGGGTTCGATTCCGGGGTCGGGCCAAAAATATGTACCTGGGTTGTCTGTTCAGACATTCTCAGGTTAGCCCGGACTTTGAAAGTTGTCGGGGTTTTTAACCCACGTGCCACGTAGCACGTAAAGCCGTTGGTTCTGCGCCTGACCTTCTCCTGTCGTGTCAGATCACTATCCCGTCGAGCTATGAGAGTGGGAGGAATAGAGACACATGTCTTTGCGCACACACTTGTTCACTATAATATGTCCCGCGCAGTCGGTTAGTCGTTGTGACTGGCCACCGTAGTCAAAATCGGCTAGGGGGACTATTATTATGATCTGTAATGAGAAGTACTTAAGCACTTGAGCAGTTATTTGAATAAAATAAACTAAGTAATTTATAGTATTTTTTCTAATCTGTTTAAAAACTAGGCAGTACAATCAGTGTTTGAGATTACTGGTTACTGAACAGATACAATATGTATTATTAGGTGACCTCGTTTTAAGTGAAAATATTTAAAGAGCCAATTAAGCAAAATAAATATCTTAAAAGGATATTTTTTTGTTACAGAAAATACTAATTTAAAAATTCTCGATTTTCCACCAATTTTCCTATTTTATATATTTTTTCACTTGAAGCGATTTAACTCTATAATATTTCACCCTAATACTGTAAAAATCTTACGGTTTGAAATCCGTTTGATTGTAATCTGTCGATT
Organism: Pyrausta purpuralis; assembly: GCA_963924145.1. Lineage (NCBI taxonomy): Eukaryota > Metazoa > Arthropoda > Insecta > Lepidoptera > Crambidae > Pyrausta > Pyrausta purpuralis. The sequence continues at coordinate 22,716,772 of OZ001657.1, forward strand.
TATTGTAAACTGTACTGAACTTCATACATTATAAGTTTATAACGTAAACTGAAACGATGAATCACTGGGCAAAGAAGTGGGCTAGGGTAGGTGAAGGATAAACGTTTACCCTTCGTGTTATGTTGACATTTAAGTACCAAAACCTTGTCAAAATTGTTCATAATAAATCGAAAAATACAAATTTAACGGATTTAAAACCTTTAGTTGCTTTTCGCGATTTTAACAATGTTACGATGACGTATACATTTATTTAAAGTTATCAAATTATTTAATTTTTTTTTTAATTGTGATTTAATCGAAAGGTAAACTAGCAAAGCGATTGTGGTAAATTTGGGCCAAATGTGATATTAATAATTAATTTTGCAGACCTTGACTACAACTTTAATAAGGCCAACATGATCTCAGTCTATTATTGAAATAATTGCGTCTAACCTTCAACTCGTAACTTAAGTGATCTCTTACACTAAGAACCTACGTAAGCACTAAAGTGTTACCGCATTCAAGTCTAAATCGAATTATATTGTCAGTCAACGAGACGCTGATTTATGGATAGTCACTATCTACTGTCACTTAACTTGTGTCAATCAGTACCCCATTTACCCTATTGTTACAGTGACAGCTTCAATATTATACCAGGCTACTCAGAAAGTATTGCGAAATAAAGTTTTCATATGGGAGATTGGCCAGTTAGAATCTTTTTCGAAAATATGATTATTTACAAGTAAAAATAATGTGTGTTCCATTTTCAACATTTCCCTCCACATTTTTTTGCGAGTCAATTCAAAGTATTGTATCTGACTCTAAAATAAATCTGCGCTGGGAACATTTAAGAGCTATGTTTTTTTACGATTTCAAGTGTCGCCTAAAACCGGAAGAAGGGCATGGATTTCAAATGGCATTTATGGATGAAGGCCTCCCCAAGGCCACCGTGTATCGTGGTATAACGAATGTAAGCGCGGTCGACCAACCTTGGGGGATGAAAAACGCAGCGGTCGCCCTTTGACGGCTTTCGCAAGAAAACGTGCTAGCTGTAAAAAAATAACCCAAGATAATAGGCGAATTACATATCAGAGGATTCAGCACATATTGAAGATTGGCTTGGGAATCGTACACGAGATTTTGATCGACACCTTTTGACTGGCCACTTGGTGTCGTTAAATTTATTCACTTTGGAGATCGAAACTCTTTGGTATTTATATATCACTGTAAAGAGAATTTTGTCTAGAAAATTATAACATATCACACTTATAGAATTAAGTAACAAAATAAAAGTACTCACGACATTTTGTTGCTCACTCACAGAGAAAAAATAGGTCACTTTTCAAGTCGCTTCACAGATTATACTTCGCATCAAATGAATAGAACTAGGTTGGAAAGCCTTCTCTGATAAATTGTAAAGATTAAAAAATACAGCTGTGGCACAGATGGGACACCGATTTTTAAAAAAACAGGTGTTTTCGAACTGTTCTAATAATGGCACTGTAGTACCACGGACAGTTTACCCTAAAAAAAATAATGGCACTGTAGTACCACTGGACAGTCCAGTGGTTAGTAGCATTTTTTTAAAAATTGTACAATGTTTGCGATCTTGACATAAAATAATTCAACAGACAGAAAAAAACGAAATAAGGCGTCTTTGTGGCTCCTAAATGATTCAATGTGCGTCTAAATGATCGTTAGTCTAGGTTGTAAGAAGAAAGCAAAAGAGATTTAGTAAACCATCTTTTATTTAAACGTCTTCCAAGAAAACGAGATTATGCTATGAAACAAATTATCTTTGTTAAGGCTGCTTTTTCAGGAACGTTTTTTATTTGGTGTCTAACTTTTTTTTATTTCATTGCTTACGTAAGCAATGATAAAATAAAAAGATAAAGCCTGGGTAATGCGTATTGGATCATAAAACATGTTTTTATTTTCTTCTGTTTATATATTTCACAATTTAATTACAAACTGATACTGAGATTAGTCGATTATCACCTGCCATTATGTCGTTTAAGCTATAGACTATTGAGTCCTTATTTTGACGAGGCAATAGGCAGGCATATCATGGCACAATATAAATTAAAAAAAAAGTAAAAACCAACTTTAAAACCAAAAAGGCCCTAAACATCTGATAGTTGATGCTAAATGTATATTTTTAGAGTCGGTGCCATCACTTTGAGTGATGGCACCGACTCTAAAAATAAATTGTTTGCCTAAAATGGATTCCTTTTCTTTCAATGATCAAGAGTTTATTTCGGACTTTTAGTGCCTTATGGCTATTTTTAAAGTTAATTTTATTTCTTCATTTTTAGGGTTCCATAGCTGAATGTCAAAAAACGGAACCCTTATAGTTTCGTCAAGTCTGTCTGTCTGTCCATATGTCACAGCCAATTTATTCTGTAAATATAAGCATCATACTGTTGAATTTTGGTAGCAAAATATATCCTGATTTTTTTACAAAAACAAAAATTCGATTCTTGTACAAAAAATAAAAAAAAAAAAAATAAGGGGGGGGGGCTCCCATACATGAAACTATAACAAAAAATTTTTTTTTAGTCGAACCTATGCGTGGGGGTGTCTATTGATAGGTCTTTTAAAATGACATACATGTTTCTCGAACCATTTTCTTTTAAAGTCTAACGTTTCATAGCTAGACGCTTCCAAAGTGGTAAAATGGGCGTCCCCCTCATCTAACTTTTAAACTAAGCGAGAGTTAATTTTGATAAGAATATATGATGTAGATCTTAATAACTACTTTCAACGAAAATTGGTCCGAACGGGATCGAAAGAGAAGTTTTTGAGATACAGCATATTTTCAACAACCGCAAACATAACTTTGTTCTTCATACAAACACTATGAAAAACAAAGTTATATTTGCTGTCAACAAAATATTGTGGTATTTTACTAAATGGAAGTAAGTGAATTCAGTTAACGTTGGCACGGAACCCTCAGTGCGCGATTCCGACTCGCACTTGGCCGGTTTTATTAGTGATTACATAAGAAGGTTTTGACCGTATGACTCTGTTTTTTAAGAAGCTACAAATTACCTATCATAGGTGGTGCCATTATAATCACTGAACTTCTAAATCTTTTAAAAAGTTCCACTGCTAAGCTCCAAGATGTTAAGTACCAGACGTAACAACACGTCAACATTGAGATTCTACATCAGTAAAAAAACACTCTCTCTCTAATCAAATCAAACATTTAATTTGCCAGAATATACAAGAGTATGCAAGTTACAAACTGCAGATCTTAAAAATAGGTAGTAATTGTATTCAGCCTGCATGCAGGCGTGCAAATATTAATAATCATTTTAACAAATAAGTCCTTTAAAATTTGAGAGTTCTACGTACTTTAAAATTTGAGGGTTTTCCTCGATTACACCAAGATCCCATCATCAGATCCCGAATTGGCAACAATGGGACCATATAGAAGGAATACCCTCTAAGTAAGCGAAAAATTGTTTTGGATCGGTCGACAAATGACTGAGATATGAGGTAACATATATACAAAAAAAAAAACATTTTTAACGCTAAGTGTCGATTTTACAACGTTTGATAAGACTTGTCGGACTAAATAAGTAAAAAAACGACCGATTTTTTAAATAACATTTACATAAATGTTTGCTGAAAAATACGTGTTTTTAAATTAGGCGTTTTGTATCATATTCGAGAAATATTCCTTATCAGTCGGACACTGGAAAATTGAGCCTTAGACATTTAATATGCCTACGTCATACACGGCTCATTCTTCCGATTTTTTATCAATTGTGGCTCGTTTCACTAACAGGTAGTGAGTTATGCCAGTTTTTCATCACTCAACAACATTTGACTGCGTTTAAAAGCAAAAAATGTATACAGTTCTTCAGACTAGTCGATTATTTCAAGTGTCATTATGTCGTTTGAGTTATAGTCCCTTGAGTTGTTATTTTGACGAGGCAATAAGGCAGGGCAATCATGACACCATAAAACAGTAGACAAATACAGTAAGTAAACTTCATTTTCCTTAACACACTTTTAACACTTTTTCAACTTGTAAATCGTTTTTCACACAGGTAGTTGTGCCAGTTTTTCATCACTTAAAACAACATTTGACTTTTGATTTGATCCAATGTGGGATAGGTCAATGTTTACCCAAAATAATTCTGTGATAAATGATTATTTAACGTCAATAATCATAATTAGGTACGATTAATTTTAAGGAAAGTAGAATTTGAGATGAATTGTCTATGAGCAATGAAATTTCTACGTCGTTTATTTACTTGATTTAGGTCATAAGATAATGGTTTATGCGTTCTGAGGGTTGTACAGACTAGATATAAATTCCTGACCGAAAGTAAATCTCTGATGCTATACAGGTGACTTTTTTATCAGTACCGAAATTTTGTGTGAAGACTCCACTGATGAATATGAACACTTTTACTATGGGGGCAATAGTGTAATCGAGGAAAAAAAAACAGCTGTTCCATACAAAAGTTCAATTGGCGCGCGGTCAAAATGTATGGAACAGCTGATTTTTTTTTCTCGATTTCACTATTGCCTCCATAGTAAAAGTTGTTCATACTCATTAGTGGAGTCTTTACACAAAATTTCAGCACTGATAAAAAAGTCACCCTGTATAGAGAGTCAGTAGGGAAACTTCTCTTCATAAAATACATGACGTTAATGAGAGTACGCTGCGCCTTCTCTAGCTCAAGGAATTGAAATTTGGCTGCACCACCCCACACAAGAATGCAGTAAGACAGAGCAGAGCGAGAGCAGTGTAAATTTGATTGAGTAGATAATTTGTTAAATCTTTGTCCGAGTTACATGGCATAACATGTCTAAGTGTTTTGAAGATACAAATTAGTTTCCTCGTTCTATTGATGACGTTATCTAATGTATGGTCCACACTTACCCCTAGGTATTTTGTTCGAAGTACCTTTCCAATGAACAGACAGTTCCGTCTACTCTTATGCACGAAGAACATGCATAGCTTAGTACCTATTTATATATTTCTCATTATTTAAGACAACATAATTAACCAGCATAACTGAAGCAACTAAATAAAGTGCGCAATTTAATCCTAAATATAAATAGGAATTATCTAAATCTATAACAGTATCTTATGACGTTTTATCTTATAAAAAGACAAACATACTGAATCTACGTCAACTGTACAAATATAACACGTACCCACAATTTCGTTGTTAATCCAAATTCATTTAACGACGCTTTGCTCTGCACGTTTGTAATAATATTAGGCAAATACAACCTGCACCATCTAAGCATTATGAGACACACAGATTGTGCAGAAAAGAAAGCATTTCAATACTGAAGCAGCTAATCACAGCCAATCTCTTACAAAGCTAGTCAAGTCGTCACACCACCTCTTTCTAAGTCTACTTCATCGTCGGTAACCGTCTGGTGGTATCCATCGCCTGATTACTTGAGCTCATCTATCTGGGTTCATCTTGCACTTATAACACATCCCCTCCTCATTTAATACCTCTAGTATAACATGGAAAAACCCAAAACCATAATTTCAGCTATTAATTCGAAGACAGGTTTCTGTTGTGATGTTTCTCCGGTTTTATCCGCATTTTTTTAAAAATTCGAAATGGGTAGGTCCTTAACTCTATTCTAAATTGGCATAGACAGAGTCCTCAATACCTTTAATAGTTTGTTACATCCTCAGATAATTCCAAAACTTAGTTTGACGTTAGTAGCCTGGCTCAAAGTTTATTATTGAGGCTCAAATGAATCTAATTAATTCCAATAGTTTAGTATATTACAAAGGTTTTACAAGCATATCAAAGCGCGATAGCGTTTGTGTCTGTGTGTCTCGAGTGTATATTGTGTGCGATTATTATGGTATTGTTACCGCTGTTGTCGTGATCTCGTGCTAGCAAGATTAGGCATGAATGGTTATCTTGAGACCAACTTTGCCTTGGATCTTTTGAATATTGGTTGTCATTTTAGTTTGAAAAAATCTAGTCAAGGTTTAAAATATACTGACGCTCAATGAGCACTAACCAACAAATAATTCAAATAATGAACATCATCTCGTATGAATTATTGGACGGATAACGCTGAAGAGAACTTATTCGGTCATTGTGAAACAGAATATTGTCTCTTGCATTCATTGGTTGAGTAAATAACCTGTTATGATAGTTTATGTTACTCGTATAAATAAACAGAGTATATAGGTCCCGAATTGTTGTTACGCAATTATGATAAAATTGTTTTATATTTTAAGTTGTAGCTTAAGCAAAAGTAAATTTTGCCTGTTACGGTTTAAATCCCACTAATATTCTGCGACCTTACTAATACGATAAATGTTTCCAAAAAATAGGATAGATAGATGGATGTTTGATACTCCTTTACGCAAAAAAACAACTTAATGGATTTTTATCAAACCCTTTCATTATACAGCTCATATACTGGAATAACACATAGGCTACAATTATAATAATATTTACTGATAATATTCTTGCGGATGCAACCGTGCAGGGAGCTTCCAGATACTTTTTTTTTCTTGAACACCACAACGATCCCAGCAAGGTTCCTCACGCTTATTCAATGGAAACGGGGTCGGGCTTTAGTTTGGGATGAAACTTGTGTTGATACTTTGGCCCCCTTCCATTTCAGAGAATCAGTCTTTAAAGCTGGAGCAGCAGCGGAGTTCGCTGAAAACGCCAAGCGTCGCAAGTACGTCTCACTTACCAGTGATTATGTGGATATTATTACCGTTTGGCGTTGAAACATTTGGGCCGTAGGGACCCTCTGCTAAATTGCTGTTTAGAAAAATTGCGTCAAAATTAAATACTGTAACAGCCAATAATAAAGCTGGCTGCTTCCTAGCTCAAAGTATTAGCATAGCTATCCAACGCGACAGCGCAGCCAACATAATAGCCTTCTTGCCGCAAGGAAATGGTTTCGTTTATGAATAGGTAGATTTTCAGTTATATTTTTATGTTGCATATCTTAGTTTTTTTTTCTTGTTTGTTATTAATAAAGAAATAGTAGTGATAGATTTGATAACTTATCTATATTTTTAAAGTGTATAACAAAAGTGGTCTATTAGAGCGTCATAAAGAGCGCCAGGACAAGTATACGGGTAGGCGCACAGAGACAATAGCAGCGTGCGCCCCTTGAATTATAACGTGCAATACGACTCTGTCCTTAGTAGGGCTGCGTTATACTAAAAATTTATTACTTGGACCTTACTACAACTAAAACCTTTAAAAAAAGAAACTTGGATGTCCGCGGGAAATATTGGTAATATTCACAATGTATTCCCATATTTATTTCCAGTAATTTGCTCACGGTTACTTACTAGGATATTCTCAATGTTCCCTGAAACTTTCCCAAAGTTTTCAATGACACAAAATTAAATACTATAACAAAGTAAGATCTTTTGAACTTAAAAGCGGCATACGATGCAATTTCTTAGGTTGTAGCAAAGAATTTTGCAAGGCGAATGGGATTTAACATTTAGGAGCGTCATTACACCATCGACATGCTATTGTCACGCTGTCGACATGTCACCGACATTCCATCGACACATCTGTCGCTAATTTTAACATGTTAGAAGTGTCTTCCCCTTATCGATAAGTCATCGACACATTGGCGACACGCCGTCAACCATTTTTCGTTATTTTAGACATGTAAGACGCGTTTTTTCGCCATCGGCAAGCCATCGCTTCGCCGTCGACGCATCGGCAGTTAAGGTTAACATTCAAAAGCGTCATTCTGCCATCAACGTCATTGGCACTTCGTCGACGTATCATCGACACGCCGTTGACACATTTAGAAGCCGGTATGCTGCCGACATATCACGTACCTAGCTTGTGTTAAAATTAATCGTAGTCACATAATCGTGTTTACGATAACAGATTGTAGATAGTAATCGAAATGTCCAACTATTTTTTTCGATTACTTTAGTTAGTATAATTATGATTAATAACTACAAATTCTGATCATGGTTAGTAATTAGTAGTTAGATTACATTTTTTTAGTAAGATATAGTTATTATGTATTTTCCGAACATCTGGGATTTACTGCAGTGAAGCAAACTTAAGATCGGTAACAAGCTCCTTCTAATTTCCAGTAGGTACTAACTTTAAAAGAAGGTATTCATATATCATACAGAAGGAAAGACTGTCAGTCAAGTTCAGTCAGTTGGGAACGGCAAAATTGAGCAGTGCACCTGCATTGTCTATTGTGTAACAAGAAAACATGCAGAAGATCGTTAGTTGTTATCAGACATATTTAACTTCAATAAATTACTGTACAATTATGACAATGATTCAAACTCAAACTAAGTGCCTATCAAAAATTGTGTATAGAGTAATACTGTAACCTTAAATTTAGTGATTCAAATTTTAAGAGAAATAAAAAGAGGGGTGTAGTCTGTGTGGGGAAACTCAAATAATAAAAACAGTACCAAAGCAACAGACGGGATTTAATGAAACTTTAGAATAAAATTTATTGCACATTGCAATATCACATACTCAGGTATAATTACGTAAAACATTAATAGGTTGGCACTAAGGTATACCTAAGGTATACCTACGCGGGCAACCGCTAGTTGTACATATTAACCTTCCTCTTGAATTCATATCTATTAATTAATACCTCATCAAAATTCGTTGCGTAGTTTTAAATATTTATGCATACATTCATACAGGAAGCGGGAAGCGACTTTGTTTTATGCGATGTATGTACGAGTAGTGACTATCGACTGGTCGCGCGTCCGCGCGTTTTGTGTTTCCTCCCTCCCCTCTCGTCGAAGCGTGAAGCCTAAAGCCCTCCACGATAAATAACCTATCCAACACAAAAGTATTTTTTGTATTACTTATCTGAGATAAGCGCGTTCAAACTTACAAACTCTTCAGCTTTTAATTTGAGTATAGATAACAATGAGCTCAGCTCACTAAGCTGCCACCAAACCAATTACACTTTAGCATTGATCTGAATTTAATCACGCAATCAACATACGTGAGTATAAAGTTTCTAGAATATCATATTGTGCAGGCATCCCTGCAATGGCAACCACAATTATTTATCCGAATCGATGTCGGCACACTAATGTCGGTTTCAATGGGCGACTGGTTCAATGGTTTGCTCGTGACGACCGTTTCCAGCACGGGTCAACGACCGGACATGTAGATAGTTGATGAATATTTGATTCAAATGAATCAGATTTATTACTTGTTTGATGAATAATAATGTCATTGAACTTTTCAGACAGCAAAGGCTCTCGACAGTTAACTTTATCTAAGCTTTATAACAAGTTAAACATATTATTTTTATTAGTCCTTAGGTTTCATTGCATCTGACTATCTACGAGACACTATATACATAATGTTATAAAGCAGAAGAGTTTGTTTCATCCCGTTTATCTTAAACACTACTGATCTGATTTTAAAAAATATTTCTGTCTCAAATAGCTTATTTATTGGTAATATCTTTAGGCTAATAAACCATCACACTACGATCACGTAAAGGAAATTAAAAAAAAGTAAAAACCGACTTGAAAACCAAAATGCACTAAAAAGTCTTAAACAAACTCTTGACCATTGAAAGGAAATCCTTTTTAGTCAAAAAATTTCTTTTTAGAGTCGGTGCTGTGATAGTTGATACTTGATGGTCAAAGTGATGGCACCGACTCCAAAATGTAATTGTTTGACTAAAATGGATTCCTTTCCTTTCAATGGTCAAGAGTTTATTTAAGACTTTTTAGTGAATTTTGGTTTTGAAGTCTTTTTTTTATTAAGTTTTTAATTTTTAGAAATTACAGGAGAGGGGGGGGGGGGGAAGAATTGCACCTTATGTCTCAGTTCTTTAAGAAGCTACAAACTACTTATCATAAGTTCTGTCATTATAATTACTGACCTCCTAAGCGTTAAGGAGTTCCACTATCAGGTCAGCCCCATAAGATGACTTTCAGACGTAAAAACACGTAAACATTAAGATTCTAGTAAAAAAACACTTAACGCGCCTTTAAAATTTAAGGGTTTTCCTCTATAACCTCCTTTTTCGAAGTCGGTTAAAAATAAAGGGAGAATAATTTTAAGGGACTTTTTTCAAAACGAAAAAAAACATCAGATAAAACAAATATATTGGGTAATTTTTACTATCATACAAAGAAACTATTATTGATATTTATTTTTCTTTCATTGGCCGTAACTCTGTTAAAAAATGTGTTTCTGCCGTTTCAATTTTCGATTACGTGTCCGAGCATATCGATTGGTATTTGGCGAATAACGCTAGTAATGTTGGCTTCCAGTTGGACAATCGTGTCCTGCTTATCCATATGCACTTTGACTTTGACTTCACATAGCTCCGAAAGAAAATGTCTAAAGGGCTAGATATTACATGATATTGGCGCCCAATTCACACCAATCTCGAAGCGCGAAATAAACTGATGACCAATAGATTCACGTGCTGAGTGGCAAGTGGCGCCGTCTTGTTGGTACCACATGTCTTGCAAATCACGGGCTTCAATTAAAAGTCAGGTTATATTGACCAAATTTGTTAAAATACTTGATCGCAACTTCGAAAATTTGAGTTATGGCCAACATTTGAAACAATTAATCTTTAAAAGATAAATGACAAGAACAGTTATTTTGTAGAATACTGTTTTTTTTTTAGTTCATAGTTCTTTGGTTTTTATAAAAGCACGATCACGATCACTACGCACGAATCGTACCGTTACCATGAGTTTACGGTGGTTTTACTCGCTAGCGACGACGTAAAAAAAATAGTTCTGCAAGTTACCGCTAGAGGCGCTGTGAAATTTTCCATAGACTTTTTAACAGAAACTTCCATTTATTTACTAGAAACTTACGAGTCTGCAAAACTGCATAAACTACCATGATAGTCACTGCTTAATTTAGTTAATCCTCACACTGAACCTGCAGTTTATTCGGCTAACATCCAAATAAGTCTTGTCAAGGAGAGTTTAATGCCTCTAAACTAACACAAACAAGGGCAGTTAATTATTCCGTCCTGTCCACTACATTTCAGACTTTCTGGCTCTCGAAAATTTGGGCAAGCGTCTAATAAGTGGCTTAACTTGCACCCGAGAAGGCGCTTACCGGCCGAATTCGGCCAGCGCACGTGACAAAGAATTATTAGTAATTAATTAGAACTTCTCTAAAAATAAGGAAAAATTTTAGGATAACTCAATTTTGGAACAAATTTGCCTTCAGTCATGTTACGCCTAGAACTTAAGAATAAAAGAAGAAGACCTTATAAATAAAAGACTGCCTAGAAACCTTATTTAAGTTCAAACTTAACTTTGTGTGTGTGGAGTGAAGTTTAAGTATCTTCTTAACGCTAGCCAAAGTGCAAACATGCATGTCTTTAATAATAGTCCCCCTAGCCGATTTCGACTACGGGGGGCAGTCACAATGACTAACCGACTGCTATTGATGCTTATAGTGCACAAGTGTGTGCGCAAAACAAGTGCACTTTCCATTCCTTTCACTCTCATAGCCCGATGGGACAGCAATCTGACACGATCGGAGACAGATCAGGTACAGGACCAACGACTTTACGTGCTTTCAGAGGCACGAGGATGAATCACCGCCAACTTCCATACTCCGGGCTACCCTAAGAATTTCTGAACAGAAAAACCCAGGTCTATATTTTTGGCCCGACCCGGGGGTCGAACTTGGGACCACTGGCGCAGCCGTCGCTTTAAAGTGCGACCCTCTTACCACTTCGCCACCGATTTTGTTAAAAAAAGTCTTTAATAAACTACTCCTGGTTTTTAAGATGTCGCCGCTCCGAGGTCCCGGGTTCAATTTCCGGTCCAGTCAATGTAAAAAATATAATTGTTGATCTGGTTTCCATAATAGAATAGAAGTTCATTTGCTACTTAGGTACTTTGGGATCCCCCCCCCCCCCCCCAAATTGTATGGTTGACATTTAAGTACAAGTAAGTTAGCGTAAATGCTAAACCAGTTTGAGCTTGTCCACAATAAGTAATCTAGAAATCTTATGGTTTCAAATCCCTAAGATAGTAATCTCTCTGTTTATAGAATATTACAGTGTCATTTTCCTTGTTACTATTTTCAATACTAAGTCAGAATTAAAAACTTTGCTGGTGCGGACATTCCAACCTTGTCATTAATTCAAATGTATTTTATCCAGCATAGGAAGCTGTTTGTAGTTTTTTGCTCCACCAGACTAATGATTAGTACCTATAAGATTAGTACAAATAGTACTCGACTAGGTTATTCAAAATATAGAGATTTGGTGAACAATATTTTTTTAAATTATACTTCCTAGTCTGAAATTGTAAAATTATCATAGGTACTGAAATGCTTTTATTTTCCATTTTGTACAATGTGATTGGTGGTCAATATTTATTTAACTTTCATAATGTCACTTAATAGTTATTTGCATTGACTAAACGATATCCGTCAGACGTAACTTCGATTGCCAGCAAACTGATAAACTTTATTTATTTATACTTTATTGCACAATAATAACATTTTGTACAAAAGGTGGACTTAACGCCATATGGCGTTCTCTACCAGTCATGCCTTTGGGCTAAGCAGGAATGATTGTGAGCGGTGCGACAAAGAAACAAAATTAATTATATCCAAAAAAAAACTTGGATGTATTAAGATAAAAACATAAATAAAAGAGGACAATATAACGGAATTTTTAGTAACATCCCCTCAAAACACTGCCAGCTGTTTAACTTTAGAACAAAAATATGGTAAAAATGCAGTAATTCAATTCGTTTTTAGGGTTCCGAAGCCGAATGACAAAAAACGGAACCCTTATAGTTTCGTCAAGTCTGTCTGTCAGTCTATCTGTCCATCCGTATTTCGCGGCCACTTTATTCTAAAACTATTAGTATCAGTTGTTAACTGCTTTACGATTCTCATACAAAAAAAAATCTTTTTTTTGTCAAACCTATGCGTGTAGGGTCTATGGATAGGTCTTCTTAAATGACATTGAGGTTACTGAAGCCATTTTCTCTAAAAGTGTAAAGTTTGAAAAATAAACGCTTTCAAAGTAGAAAAATGAGCGAACAAAACTATTAAAAGCAAAGTTATATTTGCTGTCAAAAAACTATTGTAGTATTTTAACAAGTAGGTGAATCACTAATTCAGTTAAAGTTGGCACGGAACCCTTAGTGTGCGAGTCCGACTCACACTTGGCCGGTTTTCAGTAATAAAAAACATGGAACATTCAGGCTTGCGGGCATATAGCTGTTTACTGGACACGGTGAAAGCGGACAACTTTTACAAATGCTTTTAGTGCCTTCTCGTTTTCGAAAACGTACTTAATGTAACATTGTTTTGTGGTACAGTGCATAATAAATCGCGTAGGAAAGTCGACTGCTTTTAGATTTTTGTTCAGGAAATATCTGCAGTATTTTAATGTACTATTTCCTCCTCTATGACGACCTCCGTGGTGTAGTGATAAAGCACGCTGGGTTTTAAGGCTCGATGGGTCGATTCCCGGTCGGGTCAATATAGAAATCAAAATTTTCGATATTGTCTCGGGTCTGGATTTTGTGGTACCACCGTTGCGTCTGATTTTCGTAACACAAGTGCATTAGCTACTTACTTTGAGATCAGAGCAATGTATGTGATTAGTGTCCAATGTTTATATATTTATATTATTTATTTCTCTGATTTAAAATATGGGATTGGTCTACGTTGATATATGAATAATGTGAAAAATTTGACAACTATAACCTCAAAAAGAAACATTTTATTAATTATACAGAATTATTTAAAATAAAAAGTACACGCTACATCTATTGAAACCTTTCATTTTGTTTATAAACTGCTACAGAAACCATGTCTCTAAGTAGGTATTAGTTTAATGATAGATCGTCCGACCCCGTGTCCTGCTGGAAGCGCTTCCGGAAGGACGTCTGATTTTTTTAAAAAGTCCTGCTGGAAGACGGAACCTGCGTCCTGCTGGAAGTACGCGGTTTGTATGAAATCTGCTCCTGGTCCTTCCGGCAGTACGGTGACCTTGACCTTGAGCGTTCGTATTGCCAGGGGTTGTAAACATTGGTTTGCTTTTATAAAATACTAGATTACCCAGTGAACTTTTTATCGCCCACCTAAGAAATTCAATATAGTCCTACTAATTCGCATTGAGAATGATCCAGACCATGAAAGGGTGTAAAAAAAAACAACGCAAAAGTATTTTTTATTGTATTTCTTAAATTATAAACTTCAAACACCAACATAACATTCCTTTTTAAAAAAAAATATTATGAAGAAATCGTACCTGACTTGTCATTCGCTAGATTTATCAACTAAGTGGGAATATTAGTTCATTTTCCGTCAGTATTCCATCGCACTAGTACTTTGTTTACTTCGTGAACACGCACAATAACTCCAAATATTTTACGCGTATTATAATGTTCGCCAATTCGAATAATAAATGTTGGCGACTCCAGGCGTGATGGGTGCCGGGCAGGTCGAAACACGTCGCCGGCGCGCGAACGCGCGGCCCGCGTTTATATCCGTGCGCCATCGCTTGCCAATTGAATAGCGGTACCGGTTAGTAATAAATATTATATTCAGGTGAAAGAGAAAGAAATACACTATATTTTCATGTAAATTCGAACTTTGAATTATAATTATTTAAGGAACTGTGACCCAATAAAAATGCGTCCTTCCGGAAGTACAAAAAATCCTGCTAGCAGGACGCTGGACGATCTATCGTTAATTCGTCTAAAGAAAATGCTAACGCGTTTAGAGAAACTGTTGTTTGATTGTTTTATTATGTTCTTTGATAATAGACAAAAACAGAACACAACAGAACGTCGCTTCTACACTTTAACCTCGGACTCGGGTCAAATGTTAACTTGTCAAGTATAAGTGAGCTTCAACCAGTCACGCTTTTGATATGTAGTCAGGGTGTAATATATTTCCTTCTACGGGTTTTACACAGCGGTCTATTTGAGTACTATCCGCACCGTACATCCTCTTAACTCACTTAACAGCGATTCAGTTCTAAACACTAAGCTCGGTAAACTTATTTGTGACCGCGAAGTGCGGAGTGCATTCTGGTCTAACTTATGCGCTTAGTACTTATTGCTTCCCGCAAGCGAATTATTTGAATTTAAACACGCTTTTGGTAACCCAAAAATTAAATTTATTAAAGTTTGGTGATATTATTATTTTGTGCCTATTAGTGAAACACTTTTTTTGCAGTAATATATTGCAGTTAAGTACAGAAACATTATATAATCACTAACAATTGACTTCCCTTAATTCTACATGATAACAAAATCAAATGCGGAACACAGATTCAAAATTCGAAGCAAATGTGGAACTTATCAACCCGATACGAGAAATCACTTAAACCAGTGTTTCTACTAATGCAAAGACAAGATGACAAGTGAAAAAAATTACGTATAATTAGCCAATTAATAACATCATCATCATCTTTATAGCTATGGAGAGCTCGAGATAAATTTGTTAACAATCGAATGGCACGAACGGGGTCTCTGTGCAGCAATGACAGATTAAAATAGGCGTTAGAGCGTTTTTACATTGGAAGTTGAAGCAAATCTACCCACCCGGCACGGGAACAGCACCAACCAGGCATCAACCATACGGAAGCACGTGAAGGGAACAGCAACGCCTCGGCACCGGATAGCGAACGCCTCGTCTCGGTTCGTGTTTGCTACAACTAATGAAAGTTCTTCTTGTGAATGACAGCCCGTTGACAGGGTGGACGGCTAGTCCTCAACCAGGGGGCGGCGCGCCGTAAGCGCGTTACAACGCATGCGCCGCTGGTCGAGAGTAGCTCCCAAGTTGGTCTCGATCCGTGGTGGTGACGATACGAAGTTGATAGATGTGTGTTGAAGTACCTATGGAGTTTCATACAAATAATACTGAACGCCTCGAGTTGATACGGTGCTGTCCGTGACGGGTTGATTAGTGGGCTTCGAACTTTAGGCGACTTTAACAACGCGATGGTCGCGCAACGGTCGCGCGACTGTTAATTTCATATATAAAAGACTGTAGAGGCGCGTGGCAGTCGCGCGGTAGCAGCGCCGCTGTTTTTTATGTATAAGCATCAGCTGCTGCCGCGCTTTTGCATATCTAATATGAAGGCGCACTAAGTAAAAAACACACAGACAGATTTCTATGTATTTTTAAGTGCTTTCAGGAAAAAACGCCACCAAACTGCTACTAACAAATCTTCGTCAAAATAAATATAAAGTAATAGAATATCGCTCGTATAGCATAATTAGCATAAAATAATTGAGCCAGTTTAAGTGAGATTTATGTCTATTTGATCCGTGTAATGAAATTTGTAGGATTAACCTATAAATGAGTTAGTGCTTGAAATGTCATTTTCGATGCCGTTAACAGTAATTATTACTATTAAGTAAATCAACTGTAATAGAATATGTACATCTGTCATCACATTTATTTTTTAACTAAAATGAAGCACTTGAAAAATCACAAAATAAATCATACATCATAAAATAAAAAATATTATGAAGAGTGCCTTATTTTTCGTCAGGAAATGCCTTAGGCATACCATACCAGCGGCAGGGGCCAACCAGAAGGTTATGTGGGACTCCCTCACCCAATAGGGTGAGTATACCCACTAAAACCTGAAGGTGTCCACCGGTGCCATTAGTGAGGAGAGAGCCACGAGTTAGCACCCTGGGCATTTGCCCTGTGCATTCTTCCGCAGCTTCACCTCTGGCTGTAGCTCGCTTAACAGCGAGCGCCACCCGTCCGCCCCCGGTCTTTGTCGAACGGCGTGCCGTCCACGCACAACACCATCGCAGGCCTCTTATCGAGCGGCTGACACCCCCGAGTCAGTCGCTCGAGGTTCATCAAGGAGGGGCAAGTGACGGGCACGAAGCCTCCTACGGCGCCCAGGACGTGGGCGATGGATAGTTGGGGCGTCGGCCGAAGCCTCCCGCCCCCTCTCCGCCACCTCTTTTTGTGAGATAACGTCCACACAGATATTGAGCACCACCTACCACGTCTCCTCGTTATACAGTATGCGGGCCACGACCACCTAATACTAAAGTGCCTTACTTTAACCTAACGACGACGAATTCGATGTAAAATAACTTTTTCTTGAATTTTGGTCAATGAACAGTGGCCAGCACATCAGGCTACCTACTTTTGTTGCAAGTTAGCCCTTATTAAAACATAAAAAGATACCATAGTGTTTACTTATAAAATATCTCAAACTATGTAGCAAAGTTAACTCCTTGCAAAAACTTTTAACACACCTCTAAAAAGTCACTTAATACATATAAATCAAAAAATTAAAACTTCAGACGAAAGGCTGGAAAAAATAATATAATATTAAGATATTGTAACATAAGTCACGTTGCCGAAGCAATTTCTGGGGCTTTGATGTCCTACTCTGTGTAGTGTATTTATAATAAGTAGTAGGTAGGCCTTTATTAATATAGTAAAATATAGTAGGGTATGCTTTGTACTTGTGTGACATATAGATTGGAACGCAACAGACGTGTTACTCATTTACACCTACCCAAGGATAATTCATTGGCGAACGAGGTAAGAATTGCAAGGTCTAATACAAGCTCAAGATGTCGTTTGGGAAAATTAACGAATACAACATGAATACCGGGAACTGGTTGTTGTATGTCGAACGCCTGGAAATGTATTTCCGGGTGAATAAAGTTGAGGCGTCCTTGCAGTTACCTACACTCATAACGGCCATCGGCGATGAAGCGTACGAGGTATTGAGTAGTTTGGCGAGCCCCAAGAAACCGGCAGAGCTGACCTACGAAGCGGCGGTCAAGATTATGCAAGACCATTTGCAACCGAAACCGTCTGTCATGGCGGAACGGTACCGGTTTAGGCAGCGTCGGCAAAGAGAAGGCGAGTCAATTGCAAACTACATTTCGGAGTTGAAGAAATTGGCGAAAACGTGCGATTTCGGATCTAATTTAGAAGACAATTTGCGTGATCAGTTAGTGTGTGGAGTAGGCAGTGACGTAATACGGCAGAGACTGTTTGCGGAAGATACATTAACCTATACGAGTGCAGTTAAGTTGGCGGGGGCATTGGAAGCGGCGGAACGAAACGCGGCAGTAGTGGAGGGCTCGACCTCGGGGGCTACGGGCAGCGCGGGCGCCGTGCACGCAGTGAGGGCGAGGCGGGAGCGCGGGTCACGCGTGAATCCCGGGCCCGGAGGCGCCAATGGTCAGGCGGGCACGGTCAGGTGCACGGTGTGCGGTCACAACGGCCACAGCAGTGGGGAATGTCGCTACAGGAAGTTTATTTGTAGCAAATGTAAGAATATGGGTCATCTCCGGAGGGTATGTCCCAACACGGCCGGGAGCTTTAGCCCGGATCGGAAACGATTGAATCATGTCAAGTGCCAGAATGAAGAGTCAACGGACGATTCCTGTACTGAGGATGACATAGAGGAGAAGTTACACCAATTAAGTTTAAGCAGTTACAAACCGGTAAGCTTGAACCTTGTTGTTGAGAATATCGTTTTAAAAATGGAAGTAGATACCGGTTCCTCTGTTTCATGTATCAGTAAACATACTTATGATAAATTTTTCAAGGAAATTCCGATCGAGAAAAATGACTTGATTTTTAAATTTTATGACGGTAGTTGTGTTAAGCCGTTAGGTATAATAAGAACCAAAGTTAAATGGAATCATAAAACCTTAGAATTATTTGTCATAGACGGGGGCACGACCTCTTTATTAGGTCGACATTGGTTAACAGAATTAGGAATTCAAATCCCACCATTTAATATAAATGCGATTTACGATATTGTTATAGGAAGCGGTTGCAATAAATTAAAATCATTAATCGACAGGCATAAGGAGTTATTCAGCGGCGGATTGGGGCGGTTCACTGGCGGGCAAGCGCGGCTGCGAGTGCGCGAGGGGGCGCAGCCCGTGTTCTGCCGCGCGCGGCCGCTGCCCTACGCGCTCAAGCCGCAGGTGGACAAGGAGCTGGACTGCATGCTGCGCGACGGTATCATTGAGCCCGTGGACGCGTCGGACTGGGCGACGCCGTTGGTACCGGTACGTAAAGCGGATGGTGGTCTACGTATTTGCGCGGATACAAAGTTACCGTGAATCCCATCTTGATGGTCGACAGGTATCCTGTACCTAAAATTGAGGATCTATTAGTCAGCTTAAACGGAGCTAAGTGGTTTTCGAAAATCGATTTATCTCAGGCATATAATCAGGTAGAATTGGACGATACAAAAATGTTTACTGTGATCAATACGCACAGAGGCTTATTTAAATATAATAGGTTGGTATTCGGACTTGCCTCTAGCCCGGGAATATTTCAACGTATTATGACTAATCTGTTAAAAGATATCGCTGGGGTAGAAATATTTTTAGATGACATCATAATTGCCACGAAAGGGGATTATTTAGATCATTTAGCCGTATTGGAAAAGGTGTTGTATAGGCTGTCAAATCATGGTATGAAACTTAAACAACGCAAATGTTCGTTTTTAGTTGACGAAGTGAAATATTTAGGTTACGTTATTTCCAAAGACGGTGTTAAGGTAGATGACGACAAAGTAGCGGCTATTGTCGGAATTCCACGGCCTGAGGATGTTTCTCAACTAAGATCATTTTTAGGTTTAGTAAATTTTTATGCAAAGTTTGTAAAAAATATAAGTAATATTTTATTTCCTCTTTATAGTTTACTAAAAAAAGGGGTTAAATGGAGATGGTCTAAGGATTGTGAGATAGCTTTTAATAAAATTAAGGACATTTTGATCAGTGCAGAGGTACTGGCCCACTATGATCCGGATAAACCGTTAACTTTAACTTGCGATGCCAGCTCGCGCGGTCTCGGCGGGGTGCTGACGCAGCCGGGCGCGGGCGGGCGGGGCGAGCGGCCGGTCGTCTATGTGGCGCGCGCGCTCACCGAAGCGGAGAAAAATTACTCGCAGATTGATAAGGAAGCACTGGCTATTGTGTTTTGTTTGCAAAAGCTACATCAATATTTGTATGGTAGAAGTTTTACGCTTAGGACGGATCATAAACCGTTGGTAAGTATCTTTGGACCAAAACATGGAATTCCAGCAATGGCCGCGAGCCGAATGCAGCGTTGGGCAGTTATTTTATCTGCGTATAATTATGATATTGAATACGTAAATACTAAACTAAACGGAGCGGACGGCTTGTCGCGCTTACCGGTGCCGCGCGCAGCTGATAAGAATGACTCATCCTTCGACCCGCCCGAACAAACATATCTACACTTCGCACAAGATCAATTATTACTAGATTCTAATAACATTAAATGCCAAACCTTACGAGATCCACTTTTAAGTCGAATTTTACTATACATTAGGGAGGGTTGGCCGGATCAGAATGATATTAGGGAACTACAACCATACTTCAATAGAAAAAATGAATTGTATGAGGAATTAGGATGCATTATGTGGGGCCATAGGGTAGTCATACCTGAGAAGTGTAGGAACAAGGTGTTACATGAGCTTCATGAAGCACATATGGGTATAAGCAAAACTAAAGCTATGGCTCGCTCGTATGTATGGTGGGCAGGCATCGATGAGGCTGTGGAGGCCCTGTGCCGGGGCTGCGAGGTGTGCGCCGCGGAGGCCGACGCGCCGCCCCGCCATGCAGTGTCGCCGTGGCCTTGGCCAGCGAAGCCGTGGTCTCGTGTCCATCTCGATTTCTTAGGACCGTTTCATGATAAAACTTATCTCATTTTAATTGATGCGAGAACAAAATGGATTGAAGTTTATCCAGTTCCTAGCACGGCTGCTCGTTTTACGATAAGCAGATTGCAAGAAGCCTTTGCCAGATGGGGTTTGCCAAGACAGATAGTCACGGACAATGGGCCGCCATTCAGTAGTTCTGATTTTAGTCAATTTATGCAAAAACAGAGAATTGAACAAATATTTTCAGCTCCTTATCACCCCGCCTCAAACGGGGCAGCGGAAAATGCCGTACGTATAATTAAAAAGGCTATAAAGAAAGCTATACGAAAAAAAGACGACATACAAACATTTGTAAATACATTTTTATTACACTATAGGAATACAAAACACTGCACTACCGGGGAAAGCCCGGCCGCTCTTATGTTAGGTAGGCAGTTAAGAACTAAATTAGATTTACTTAGACCGGATAGAAGTAAGAAAGTCCGGGAGGCACAAAATAGGCAAATACAAGGGGGTACAGAGGGGAGTCGAGTATTAACACCAGGAGAAGAGGTTTGGATTCGTCAGTATCAAGGCAATACTAAGTGGATTCCAGGTAAGATAGCGGAAAGGTTAGGGACAGCTGACTATGAGACGATTGACGAGTTAGGTAAAACAGCTCATCGCCATGTTGACCAGTTAAGACGGAGAATCTCACGTAACTCGCTAGTTGCTCCTGCTCTTGAGGTTGAGACACCATCCGCGCAAGTCCAAGGAACGGTACCAATGGTAGGGTGTAGTGTGCAGTCCAGTCTCAGACCGTCGAGTGCAACCGAACGAGATAATAGTCCAATGGGAGATTTAGGTCAAGATTTAGATACCTTCAAGGATGCATGTTCCTCTCCCACACTCGTATCCGATTCGCTTGCGATACCTGCCACGCCGCCCCAATCCAGACCAGTTAGGAGATGCAGGGTTGAAAATCCCCCACAATATGTGTTTAAATAAAGAACCTAAGTAAACATTGTATGTTTTTTTAGTTGTAGTTAAGTAAGATTTTTCTTTTATATTTAATTTAAATAACTATGTACTTATCTATTGTAGTTGTAAGTTCAGTTGGTTTGTAAGGCGGTATACTGAAGAGATATAATGTAACAGAATGTAGTAGGGTTGTTTATGCTAACCAGTATATGCTTTTTGTTAAAGGGGTAACTATAGTTTAAAGGGGAGGATTGTAGTGTATTTATAATAAGTAGTAGGTAGGCCTTTATTAATATAGTAAAATATAGTAGGGTATGCTTTGTTCTTGTGTGACATATAGATTGGAACGCAACAGACGTGTTACTCATTTACACCTACCCAAGGATAATTCACTCTGAACAACGCTTACGAAAATACTTTTGAATCTAGCTGTCTTTGTCGAACGATACGACTGCAACTTTTTATTAAAGAAAAAATGCAGAATATTGTTAGCCCAAATTGCAAAAAATAATAATTAAAACATTAAACTGCCTACAAAAAACTGACTAAAAAGTTCAAAATATACAACGTGTAATGTTAAATGCGCAAAACCTCAAACTACCTAATTCTAAAAGAAAAAAAAACATGTTAGGTTTTATGTGGTGTTCTAGTTTTACTGGCACTTCTGATCATTTATTGCTCTGCGGACGACGCTCTATCGTTCGGGTCTCTATCATTCACCGGGCCGCTGCACCGCGCTGACATTCTTATTAGTAGGTACTATCTACGCTCTTTTAAAGAAGTAACCATAAAGATGAAATAAGAAACCAAAAACTTGCGCACGGGCGGGACTTGAACCAGCAACCTTTTGGCAAACCGGGCCAAACGCTCTTACCAATTGAGCTACCGTGCTGTTAGTCCGACCCTGCGAATTAACCATTACTTGTTCACGTATTTCAACGGGTTTGGGTTATCTTGATGTGACGTGATGGCTTATCTTATTAATAAATAGACATGGCATTTTTTTTATGAAGATTTTTGAAATATGTGACTCATATTAAAAAGTGGTTCATTTTATTATGCTCGTGATTCTAATAAAGCTATTTTCAGGTTTTGCGCATTCAACTTTTCACATCGTACATTACTCTGAATATTATGAGAAAGTGCCAATGAAGTTAAAAAAATCTTTTTTTAATTAGATAGTCAGATATATGGCCACGATTACACCTGATGTTAAGTGACAATGCAGCCTTAAAATAATGTTTCAATTATTGTGTTACGCAGTAAGGTCTAGAAACTCAAAGAGTACGTGACAAAATTTCCGCAAAGTATAACCTTATAATTAAGACGGTACATTGGAAGTCGGGATCTTAGAAAACCATATTGATAATAATCTTCATAGATTTTATTTGTTCCATTTTTATTCAACTACTTTAAATCATTTAGGCCCAATTTCTTCATCAATAGTAATGGTAAAATCTCGTTACCAGCGGTTAAATATTTCCGAATGTGTGTGTTTTGAAGAAAATATGCCTTAACCAATGGTCATGAAAATTTTGTCATAGCTATCGATGAAGAAATTGGGCCTAAGGGCCGGTTGCGTGATTGATAGTAATAGTAAAATGTCGTCCCTAGCGTTAATTTTTGTTCGATTGTGTGTGTTTTAAAGAAAAAATACCATAACCAAATGTCATAATAGCCATTAAGGATGTTTTTCTTCAAAATTCATACAGGGTGACTTTTTTATCAGTACCGATATTTTGTGTAAAGACTCCACTGATGAATATGAACAACTTTTGCTATGGGGGCAATAGCGAAATCGAGAAAAAAAAATCAGCTGTTCCATACAAAAGTTCAATTGGCGCGCGGTCAAAATGTATGGAACAGCTGATTTTTTTTCTCGATTTCGCTATTGCCCTCATAGCAAAAGTTGTTCATATTCGTCAGTGGAGTCTTTACACAAAATATCAGTACTGATAAAAAAGTCACCCTGTTTAATCGTAAATATTCAACAGCTGGAAACGACAATAAAACCCTTACTATCGATCACGCAATCGGGCCTGAGTACAGGATTAATATTAGCTAGGATTTAGTAGAACTGTTTGACAAATCATAAGTAGTTTTGAAAAATTGCATAAGACTTCATTGACGACTCTTATCACAATTTCACCTATACATATTGTATTAATTTTGTAAGCTTAAGAGTCTGTTTGCTTGAATGTGCTAATACCAGGAACCACTGGGCCGATTTTAAAAAAATATTTCTGTGTTAGATAGCTTATTTATCGGGAAAGGCTAAAGGATTAGTTCAATGGCTATTGGCTAAAACACACCAATATAAATATTTGTGTACCGGGCACGAACATTTATATCTAAGTCATGGATGTTTTTATAATGTAATGTAATGTCATATATTTCGATCATCAAAAGGATCATACTGTTTTATGTATTTAAGTATTTATGGGAGACGTCCCTATATAATCCTTGTCTGGTACTTGTACTGGTACCACGAAATCAGAAAATTCGTGTGTTGTCTGGCGCATATTTATATTTATTATAAAACCAAAAAGTAAGTCTGGGGGCCACTAGTCTTATTTATAAAACTTCATAATTTACTTAATCATATTAATTTAGATAAGCAGGAACTACCATTTTGCTATTTAAGTATAATTCTAATTACATTGTTAACAAAGCTAAAATATCGAAAATGTTTGCCCAAACAGACATAATATAAAACTGGCATCAATAACTACCCTTGAAACTAAGATATTTTTCCAACTAATGTTCGTATCAATTAGTTACTGGCAAGCTACCAAACTTTCGATATTATTATGATGGAAATCGCTCATTATTATCAATTTGGTTAAAATATTCAATGTGCTCAAGCAATTATGAGAACTAAGGGAATTCATCAAATTAATTATATACTCGTAATATTTTACTTTGTGGGAATAATAAAAATGCATCGGTACTTTTATCGTCAAGCGCCAACTTGAGCCCGCTCCACCAGCCCGCACTGAGTCCGCGTGGTGGAGTATGGGTCAAACTACCTCATAGTTGAGGTAAGGCCTTTGCCCAACAGTGGGACGTAATAGGCTAACTTTACTGCTAACTTGAGAACGACGTGATGTTAGTTTTGCCTTTAACTTCCGACGCAAAAAGAGAGGGGAGTTATAAATGATCGTGCTGTCTGTGTTTTTGTTTATCTGTTTGTGGTATCGTAGCCCCCAATCAGATAAAGCGAACTCCGTTTAGATTTTTTGTGTCATAGGTAATTTTTTGTGTCATAGGTAATTTTAACTACAGTTTTTTTAGGCACGTTTTGTAATATTGTAAAAACCGCGACATTGCAATCTAGCAGTTTTAGATCCAATAGATTGTAAACTGTTGACTAATCGTGAACAAGCTTGATATGGTTTGGAATTTACGCTTTCATTGGTTCTTACGTGTAACTCGTTTTACTTCATCTATCCACCACTTTTCCCAGTCATTTGCCTTTTCAGTTTATGTTATAGTGACTGCAGTTCGCTACAGTTCACAATAAATCGACAGATTACAATCTAACAGATTTAAAACCGTTATACTACAATCACGCGGCGAAACAAAGGTCGCTGGGTCAGTTAGTGACATAATAAATCGGAGGAATTGAACCGATTCAAAAAAAAAATGCGTTCGATAGCTTACATTTTGAGGAAGCCTATGAGGTATAAAACAGCATGAGACATAGAAATCAACGGGGACAGTAAAATGTAAAAGCACGGACGGAGTCGCGGAGGTCCACTAGTGTTTTATGAAAATCTGTTAAACTAACTTGTTGTTTGAAAATTATCAGCTTTGTTAAAGTTGATGAGGCGATTTGACAAACTTTCTAATGTCCGATTGATTCGAAATTTGATACCGCGTCTTTTTTAATATCTTTTTTTAATTACATATGTAGAAGGGTCTTGCAAAAAAATATCTTACGTTTAAATCACCACTTTATAAGTTATAAAATTAAGAGGGTACAAATACTTTCTAACCTTTTTCAATCCTACCCAATACGGTTACAACTTTCTCTACATTACCGCCTCCCACTCATACATAAGCAAGTCACAGAAGATGTGATAAATCAGAATTATTGTCAACATCCTTTGAAAATTACGCGATTCCATAAAAGGAAAACCGGCTAAGTGCGAGTTGGACTCGCCCACTGAGAGTTCCGTGCCAAGTTTAACTGAGTTAGGGATCCACTTACTTCCACTAAGCTAAAATACCATAATATTTTGTTGACAGCAAATATAAATTTGTTTTTCATAGTGTTACAAACACAGATAAAGAACAGACATATGTTTGCGGTTGTTGAAAATCTGCTATATCTCAAAAACTGCTAGTTCAATCACGTCCAAACCAATTTTCGTTAAAAGTATTTATTAAATATACAATGTAGATTACATTATATATTTTTTTCAAAATTTACACTCGCTTAGTTTAGAAGTTAAAGGGGGAGGGCGGACTTTTACTTTTTTTTGCCACGTTTAGTTTATTATGTACTATACTATTCTTACTCATAATTTAAACACTGGAAATTGTAAAATTGATATTTCTACATGAACGTCATCAAATGAATCCTGATTTAACACATTAACTGTAACATTTGTAGTACGTACTCCGCAGAGAATATAGACCCTCCGACAATCCATCAAATCATAACAACTTGTACCGACAGTGATGTATCAACTTATTTAATCACGCAGCCATATTTTATTTTTCCCGCTTGATGAAAAACCATTAAGGGCGGGAATAAATTATTCAAAATTTTGGGTGGAAATATTTTTTTAAAGTGTAGCTTACCGATAAATTTACAGAATTAAATTCGTTAGAAGTATAAAATTTATAAATAAACTAGCGGTCCCCCGCGACTTCGTCCGCGCGTTTTGAGTTTGCTCCCTCCGTCCTCCCCTCCCGTCACAGCGTGATGTTTTATACCCTAAAACCTTTCTCGATAAATAAGCTATCCAACACAGAAATATT
Organism: Pyrausta purpuralis; assembly: GCA_963924145.1. Taxonomy (NCBI): domain Eukaryota; kingdom Metazoa; phylum Arthropoda; class Insecta; order Lepidoptera; family Crambidae; genus Pyrausta; species Pyrausta purpuralis. The sequence goes on from OZ001657.1 coordinate 22,743,352, forward strand.
TTTTCAAATCGGTCCAGCAGTTCCTGAGATAAGCGCGTTCAAACAAACAAACTCTTCACCTTTATAATATTACTAGCGGTCCCCCGCGACTTCGTCCGCGTGTTTTGAGTTTGCTCCCTCCCCTCCCGTCGCAGCGTCATGTTTTATATCCTAAAGCCTTTCTCGATAAATAAGCTATCCAACACAGAAATATTTTTTCAAATCGGTCCAGCAGTTCCTCAGATAAGCGCGTTCAAACAAACAAACTCTTCAGCTTTATAATATATTAGCGCAAGCGCACGTTGTACTTAAGCTGCGAACATTATTTTGGTGCGGAGTTATGTTAAAACTGTGATAGCTCCTAAGATATTTATTGAAATCAAATGATATAAAGGGCAATTTGGTTCTAAATGAAATGCTCGTGATGATGAATGTATTTATTTTGATAAGAATAAATACCTGTGTGTATAATACACCTCTAAAAATAATGCATTATTTTTTTACAAATTTATTAACATAAAAAAGGTTGTAGTAATTTAACCATAAAAGATAGGCATATGCTGTCGCGGACTTTATTATAGAACTCTTAATGCTGAACAATCCTGTCATACATGATTTTTGTGTAACCTAAGCGGTTTCCGCAGCGTACCCTGCGGAAGCTCTCAAAAGGAATATCTTTCTCCCGTTTTCGCAACATTTTTCATTGCTGCTGTGGTCTTGTGAGTCGTATCTTCATGTAATATAGCTTATAGCCTTCCTCGATAAATGGACTATCTAACATAAAAAGAATTTTTCAAATCGGGCCAGTAGTTTCTGAGATTAGCGCGTTCAAACAAACAAACAAACAAACAAACAAACAAACTCTTCAGCTTTATAATATTAGTATAGATTAGCGCAAGCGCACGTCGTACTTAAGCTGCGAACATTATTTTGGTGCGGAGTTATTTTAAAACTGTGTTAGCTCCTAAGATATTTATTGAATTTAAATGATATAAAGGGCAACTTTGTTCTAAATGAAATGCTCGTGATGATAAATGTATTTATATTTTGAAAAGAATAAATACCTGTGTGTATAATACACCTCTAAAAATAATGCATTATTTTTTTACAAATTTATTAACATAAAAAAGGTTGTAGTAAGTCAACCATAAAAGATAGACATATGCTGTCGCGGACTTTATTATAGAACTCTTAATGCTGAACAATCCTGTCATACATGATTTTTGTGTAACTTAAGCGGTTTTCGCAGCGTACGCAGCGGAAGCTCTCAAAAGGAATATCTTTCTCCCGTTTTCGCAACATTTTTCATTGCTGCTGTGGTCTTATGAGTCGTATCTTTATGTTTTATAGCCTAAAGCCTTTCTCAATAAATAGACTATCCAACGTAAAAATAATTTTTCAAATCGGGCCAGTAGTTTCTGAGATAAGCGCGTTCAAACAAACAAACAAACAAACAAACAAACAAACAAACTCTTCAGCTTTATAATATTAGTATAGATATAAATAAATGTCCATTTGATTAATAACTTAAATAGAATTACGGCCTGTTAACGCCTAATAACGCTAGCCAGAACTTATTCGGACAGTGTGAAACATGCCATTAATGTAATGAAGTTGACGACCCGTCTGGTGTAGTGGTCGAGAAATCGCCTACTACGCAGCGGGTGCGGGTTCGATCCCCGCACAATACAAACATTTGTGTGCATGAACATATCTGTTTGTATTGGTCTGGGTGTTTTCTATGTATATCATGTATGTATTTACAAACAAAAAGTATTTAAGTATTATATCCGTTGTCTGGCACCCATAACACAAGCTTTGAGTAGCTTACTTTGGGGCTAGATAGCGATGTGTGGAAATGTCCAAAGGATATTTATATTATTTATATTTAATGAAAACCTGCCAGAAAAAGTAAAATTCTGTAATTATAATAATAATAGTCCTCCTAGCTACGCTCCTACGATTTAGTCTACGGTGGCCAGTCATATTATAGTGCACAAGTGTGTGCGCAACACAAGTGCACTCTCTAATCCTTTCACAATAACACGTTCCTTCTGAACAGTAAAACGCAGCTACGTATTTTTGGCCCGACCCGGGGTTCGAACCCGTGATCTCTGGCGCAGCCGTCGCTTTAAAGTGCTACTCTCTAACCGCTGCGTCACCGAGGCAGTTGAGTTGATTAAGATATTTCTAGCTCAATAAAAAAAAAACTTTACTCGTCATGCTTTGAGAGTTATCAAATGAAAAAATATTTTTATCATCTAAACATTAACTAAGTAGTTTATCACCACTTCCATATGGGTATGTTCCTCGTTTCTATAAAACTAACTGACTCAAAAAGCATAAAAGAAGCACATCAAAAGTCCCCCAGTTCGCTACAAATCTGCCTTGTAATTAATACACGAAACTACGTTCGGATTTTATTAACATGACACCTAGAAAAAAAGATTTACTCGAAAATTAATATCAATTTGCTATAGTGAGATAGGCGTAGGCCGCAAAATACTTTTGCCTTAAAAGTACTTTGTCACAGAGACAAATGTGCCTCATACATATCCAACTATTCAACGGGAGCTTATAGAATATCTAGAAAAGTACAGAAAGTCCACTTGGAAATAGTATTTCGCCTACAGTTGCATAAAAAGAATTAGATTGTAAAAAAAAGAAATTCAAAAACAGGTAAAAATATGAACCTCACGCTAATATACCTATATTAATTTGCAACGTAATGCTACGTACGTATGTAAGGATTAAGACTTTCTAACTTTAAAGGTCTATGCCCTAAGGAACATTGTGTTTACATGTAGATAAAAAAACCTATTAAAAGAAATAAGTTTATGTATAGGTATATGCAGTTTACATTCCGTTTACGATTATTTTCAAACCATTAGTTTTCACTGTTATAGACTTATTTTTATGCAGTTCCAAAAATCCAGGATTGTTGATTCACGAAAGCATATTATGTTGTAATATTCTAACTAACATTATTAACCTTTTGATTGATCAATTAATTTCCTATAATGTTTACATACACGGGCATTATTACTTCAAAGCGATTACTGCACTTGATTATGCAGCCGTTTTGATCAAATTTATCGATGATAGAATAAATTATGATATTGCGTGGCAACATGTTTAAAAGCATTATGACTTAAAAAATATTTGGAACTAGGTATTTTAAAGTGTACTAAAAGGACTCCTTTCCCCGAAAAGTTTGTTTTGCAATATCTGAATAAGTCCCCATTAGCGTTATCTGCCATTAACTTCAAACTAAAGGACAGTCTTTTTTAAACTTTTTTTTGTTTATAGTGCTTATTTTTGATGGTCAAACAGGCCCTAAGTCAATTGATACTATACGTAAAAAATGAGATTTAACCTCTAACTTTTGACCTTAAGCACACGCTTTCCTGCGGCACAAAGGTAAATAACTTGTAAAAGTAGGTACAAAATATATGAATCTTCTGCGAATTATATCAAGAACTATGCCAATCATCTTTGACGATGACACCTCTCGTCTCAGTCTCAGTGGAATGAAAATTAAATTGCCACGTAATTGTCAGAAAAGTGTTCTGAGATGAATTACTTGAGCTGTAAGACCCCTGACACACTGTGACTTTTAGCATTGACGACCTCCGTGGTGTAGTGGCTAAGCACGCTGGTTTCTAGGCGTCGCCGCTCCGAAGTCCCGGGTTCGATTCCCGGTCGGGTCAATATAGAAATCAAAATTTTCTATATTGTCTCGGGTCTGGGTGTTGTGGTACCACCGTTGTGTCTGATTACCATAACACAAGTGTGATTGCAATGTATGTGATTGGTGTCCAATATTCATTAAAAAAATAAATAAAAAGTCGCGCGGTTTGGAAACGCACGACAGCATCACGACTCACGCAATGCAGTCAACCACTAAAGTGGTGTTTGCAAGGCAATTTAGTTAATTTGTACCTATTTATATTGTTAAATTAATAATAAATAAATAACAGATTTAATTTGGAATCGATGCAGAAACGTGATTGGTTACGTTGGTTGGATGCTAACGCGCGGTACTATCAATGCAGTAACAGTACATAATTTATCAATTTCCAGCTTCTGCATCGCGACTGCATCGATACTAACGCGCGTTAGCATCGCAACTGTATCAATGCTAAAAGTAGCGCAAAAGTGTAAAATTTACGTTTTGCGACTGCATATTGCTCATCATTTTGCTGTCTAACGCGGGTTAGCATCTCAGCCGTATCAATGCTAAAAGTAGCGCAAATGTGTAAAATTTGACATTTTGCGACTGCATCGATGCTGCATCGCGAGTGTGTCCATCAATTCATTCATTTGTCGCAGTATGCATAGGGTCTAAGAGATCATACACACAAACGGACGGTAGCTGCCGTCGACTTGCTGTTAAAGTGCAATCAACTTGGCGCTAACACGCCGTAGATTTGTCAGCGCCTCTTTCATTTGGAGTGTGTCGATGGCTGCCGTCGTGATATCATTGCGAGCCATCAATGCGCTGAAGGTGCGTTGTCGAGACGTGCTGTTTGCTTCAGTCTATAATGCCTCATCATTTTTCAAAGAAAGTCACTTGCACAATTTGTCGCAGTCACTCCCGGCTAGTGTGGACAAAGGGTGTTTAAAAGGTACTAATATTCGAATGAAATAAAGAAATCCGGGCATAGCATTTGGCAACAAAAGTTTATTCAGATTTGCTATTTCACAATTACCTTTTAACACCTTCAAAAAATCAAATACAAAACTTATAACTCAGAATTCAGTAGAGACTAGGTTGGGTTCTAATTTAGTTATCTATATCTATACAATTACAAATCTTTATGTTCACAAATTTCTAATTAAATAAAGATAAACCACCAATTTAAGTTTTTAATCACCTAATTGATTCCAAAATTTATCCTCAAAGGGATTCCTAAGTTATGCTTAAATTAATAGCTAAATTATCCCACTTTTCACTAAAGTCAAAATAAATACAAGGAAAACCAACCTTGGATTTCAACGGAGGTTACTATTTCAAATCTTTGTTGCATCAAACTACTGACAACTCTGCAACGTTACCCCAAAATTTCACCGATACCGATCCATCCTCAAAACAGCAGACAAGAAGCAAATCAATCCATCAGGAAAATCTGACTTCAAAAATAATCCAAATGAGGTCTAAGTAAGGTCACTGAAAAGAATTTACAAAATATTAGTTCAACGCACAAACCAAAGTAAAAGTTAAAAAACACTAACTTTCCATAATAAATATTTACCTGAGGTTACAACATGATCACCAAATTGTGACTGTACAACTTAAAGACACATATCTAAAGCGAAACCTAGAAATAAAAGAAAGTTCTAGTTAACCACAATTCTTTTTTCCAAGTGAGGGTGGGTATACTTTTCATCACCATATTTATGAAATCTTTAATATACCAATTTAATACCTGCAACAGCTGGCTCGCCATATAAATTTTGAATTGATTACTAAACATTTATGCTATTTTTTCTATTTGAGACCTGAAATGATAAATATTACAACTACCGAGATGTAGGTAGGCTACATTTTCTTTACAAGGATTTCCAAAGGAGTTTCCCAAAGTACTCACCATTTTCCAGTCATTTATATCAAATCAATTTCGAAATGAATTCATCCAAATTGACATGTTGGCGGCGTCTGAAACGATAAAAAGAACCATGTGCTCAGACTCTAAGAAATGTCTCCCAACAAACAAAAATCAACGCATACCCTTCTGCAGATACTTACCAGGAATAACTATCAAACTACAAAATAAATGGGGCGTGCCCCGTAATCAAAATTTTTACTTTTTTACATTTTAACACACGTTCCACTCCGACGCACGACCAACAGTGGCGGAACCGGAAAAAACAGCAGCTGTCACACTTGACAAATGTCAGTGTCAGCATCCATCATATCTATGCCAAAATTTCCGACTATGGACTGGAGTCCTACATCCATTTAGCTTTTCGTTTCACGCGAACTTAGACAAAAATATACAACGTTACAACTTGACACAAAAGACCACTGGAGGTGCAAGAGATTTTGCTCTTAAGGTAGTTAGGCGGAAGAGACCTATTTTTGAATCACTCGCTTAGATGTGGCGTGTGATATTCGTTAGAAAACTTATTAAAAATAAACGAATATCACGCGAATTATAGACGTTAGCACTCACAAAAAAGAGTTTTTTTTAAATCCCTCCCATGTGGATTTCTACTGATTTTCATTCAAAAATTCGAACTAATTAAATAAATTTCACTCGCCATCTTGACATGAGTGATTCAGAAATAGGGCCCCTTGACCGTACATAGTAAATCCGATGCACTAGACAATCTTACATAAAATGTATAACGTTAGATACACATATTGCGAGGAAAGATGAGATGAGCTAGGTGACTGCCATCTTACCACATTAAGGGCCAATTTTTCAATAGTCAGATAAGAAATATTCGTGGAACAAAATACAATAAGGCTAATTTGAAAACGTCACCTAATTGTCAGCAATCATAGGTAGCTGTCATTTTTTTTTAAATCTGTCGCTTTATAATTTATCAGTCTGATAAGTTATATCTGACCATTGAAAAATCGGCCCTAAGTCTACGGTGTGCAGGCGGAGAAATAGGCAAAATTGCCGACATTTGCGGTTGAAATATGTAATATGCTTGCGGGCCGACGTTTTCCACCCCTCGCACCTCGAGAAGTGAATTCGTTTTTGTGAAGCTAAAGTGACTCCTGTTTTTGGTTTCGTGTGATCAAGAGATTTCTTATGAAAGGGATAAGGCGGCAATACCTAGACTGTATGGTCATCTGACTCAATTTAAGTGAGGTCCTATTATTGAACCACTATTACTAGCGTATGGACAGACACCGCGAACTAATTTAGTGGTCCATGAATTAACACCACTTGGCATCAACTCATACAAATGTTTTCATATTCGAAATCCAAATTTCAAGGAATATCGCTACTGTGCCGTCGTATTTGCGACTCATTTTTTTGCATGACATAGTTTCCCTATCCAAAGTTATACCGACTGGGCCACCTTAATAAATTTTAGTTAGAGGTAGGTAGGTGTATTTGGTATCAGAGATCCCAAAATGATAGCTACGAAGATTCCAACGAAATGAATAAAACAACTACTATAACTACATAGTTGAATACGTACAGACGTACGTATTCTTTCACAGCTAATTATCTTAATTGGTTTAATTACTGTTAACGGCATCGAAAATAGCACTTCAAGCACTAACCAATTTATAAGTTTATCCTACAAATTTGATTACACGGATCAAATAGACATAGATCTCACTAAAGCTGGCCCAATTATTTTAAGTACAAATTATGCTATACGAGCTATATTCTATCACTTAATATTTATTTTGTCGAAGATTTGTTTGAAGCAGTTTAGTGGCGTTTTTTTCCAGAAACAAATGAAAATACATAGACTTCTGTATGTGGATTTAACTAAGTGCGCTTTCACATTAGAGTGACAGCAGCGCGGCTGCCGCGCGACCGTTGCGCTGCTGCCGCTCTAGTGAGCGACTAATTGCAAACGTTTGACATCTAGTGTAATCCTGCAATATTCGCACGATCGTTTCAGGTGTACAAACGATCGTCTTTCGAAGATCGTTTACACCAATTCTTTTCCTTAATAATACACACAAAAAATCACTCAGCCAGCTGTCTTTATAGCAAGTATTCGTAATAATTTTCTCATTCGAATCAATATAAAAAGTAAATGCAATGCACAAAAACGTAATTGCATACTATGCGGTCGTTAGTGCATATTACACGTACAATAGTGATGTGCAACTCTTTAATATCTAGGTATATTGATATCGATAAAAATTATATCATCTTTTTTCTGTCAGACTTCAACAAAACGTTGACTTGGTCATAAGACTACTGTTTTTGTCTTCAATATTTCAGATTTAAAAGTTTTTTTTTAATTAGATTAGATTATATAGATTTAAATATTTATAACTATATAAGTACTAAATTATATAGTTTATAAGGTATGATCGTTACAAACACTTCTTATGGACAGCGCCCGAGATGACTTACACTATTTTAATAGGTAATTTAGTAAGAACTCTCTACATACTTCGTATTGTAATTTTCAAATAGCGTCGTTATTTAATCAATTTCCTAGACTGAAAAAGCCAGATATGTACTTTTTTAATATTTATACATAAAGAGCAACGTAACGAGGGACGTAAGGGAGCTTAACCAAGACCCAAAGCTCCAAGCCAACCTCACCTTCACGCGGTGCGTCCTGTTTCAACAGACGAGGCTCTGGCGACCGACCGATGGCGGGATAACCATCCAACAAAAGGTGCAGTAAAATGTTGAGCTGTGATGGGCAGCAGCGTCACAATTAAAAGATACTGCGCCTCTGCGCTCGCCAACCCGCCTGCCAAGCGTGGCGAGTACTGGCAAATACCCCCCCTATATGGTAGGACACAAAAAAACCAGGCCCCCAGTCTCCGGCAGCCCCGCTATTCCTGATTCCGGTAGCGGTCACGGTAACGGCGAGGCAGGGGGTGCTAAGAATCCCCGGAGGCGATCTCGCTACCACCCCCAACGACAACTGGCTCTGGTAACTTATAACGCGTGCACACTGAGGACAGACGAGAAGTTGCTCGAGCTGGAGGAAGAATTGAGCAGGTTACACTGGGACATAGTGGGTTTATCAGAAGTCCGTAGAGAGGGCGAGGACACGATAACTCTGAAGTCTGGCAACCTGCTCTTCTACCGGGAGGGTGACCAAAAGTCCTAAGGTAATGTTGGGTTTCTTGTCCACAGGTCCCTCGTAAACAACATCGTACCAATGAGAGTGTGTCGAACAGGGTGATATACCTTATACTCAGAATAACCGAAAGGTATTCGCTGAAGGTCATACAGGTATATGCACCGACCTCGAACCACCCGGATGAAGAGGTGGAGGAAATGTATGAGGACGTAAGTAGAGCCATACACACTTCCAAAACCTATTTCACTGTTGTTATGGGGGACTTCAACGCAAAACTCGGCAAGCGAGGCGAGGATGAGTTGAAAGTGGGACCTTTTGGATATGGTCAAAGGTACGCCAGGGGAAATAGGCTGGCCGACTTTCTGGAGAAGGAGGGACTCTTTGCGATGAACTCTTTCTTCCAGAAGCCGTCTCAAAGGAAATGGACCTGGCTGAGTCCGGATGGCAAGACGAGAAATGAGATAGACTTCATCATGACCACCAAGAGACGGTTATTCAATGATGTCTCCGTGATCAACAGGGTAAAAACCGGTAGTGATCACCGTATGGTCCGAGGCATATTGAATATAAATGTCAAATTGGAAAGGTCCCGCTTGATGAAGTCCACGCTCCGACCTACTCGTGCCCATATCCAAAATCCCGACAGAAAGCTGTCGGTAAACTCGAGTTGTCAAACCGCTTTGATTGCCTAGAGAATTGCGTATCAGTGGACGAAATAAACAACGGGTTTGTGGAAACTGTCCAAACGGTCGGATCTAAGTTTTTTAGACCTGGCCGTAAAAATAGACCTCAAAAACTCTCGGTCCACACTCTCGACCTTATGGCAGAACGTCGATCTATGGCACTGCAGACCTCCGTTAATGCTCAAGCCTACAGGCAGCTTAATAGACGAATAATGAAATCTCTGCGACATGACATTCGTTCCTTTAACACTAATAGTGTTAAAGAAACAATAGAGCAAAACCAAGGCTCCAAAGTGTTTGCAAGGGACATGTCTATTGGGCAAAGCCTGTTGACGAAGCTTAAGACGGAGGACGGCAGTGTAGCGTCGACGAAAGCAGAGGTTTTGAGGGAGATCGAAAGGTTTTATGGACAGTTGTACACCTCAGTAGCCAAACCCGTTGATCGCTCGACCGGAGACCCACGAGCTATCCTGACCCGACACTATACTGAAGACATACCGGACATCAGCCTCTACGAGATTAGGATGGCCCTGAAACAGCTTAAAAACAATAAGGCACCTGGCGAGGACGGAATCACAGCAGAGCTCCTGAAAGCGGGTGGAACACCGGTACTTAAAGTCCTTCAGAGACTATTTAATTCCGTTCTGCTAGAGGGCATCACGCCTGAGGCATGGAACAGGAGTGTGGTTGTGTTGTTTTTCAAAAAAGGAGACAAAACCTTATTGAAGAACTATAGACCCATCTCACTCCTGAGCCATGTCTACAAGCTGTTCTCAAGGGTCATCACGAATCGTCTCGCACGTAGGTTTGATGACTTCCAGCCTCCCGAACAAGCCGGATTCCGAAAAGGCTACAGTACCATAGACCACATTCATACGCTAAGGCAAATTATACAGAAGTCCGAGGAGTATAATATGCCTCTATGTTTAGCTTTCGTGGACTATGAGAAGGCCTTTGATTCGATCGAAACTTGGGCGGTGCTTCGGTCTCTTCAGCGGTGTCACATAGACTATAGGTATATAGAGGTGTTAAAGTGTCTATATAACAACGCCACCATGTCGGTCCGAGTACAGGAACAGAATACGAGGGCGATTCCATTGCGAAGAGGTGTAAGACAGGGCGATGTTATATCTCCGAAACTGTTTACAGCGGCATTGGAAGACGCCTTCAAGCTCCTGGAATGGGAAGGATTCGGCATCTCCGTCAATGGCGAATACATAATACACCTTCGGTTTGCCGATGACATAGTCGTTGTGGCAAAGACGCTGGATGATCTAGGCACTATGCTCGAAGACCTCGACCGAGTATCCCAACAAGTGGGTCTTAAAATGAACATGGAGAAGACGAAAATTATGTCGAGTTCCCTTGTTGTACCCACTCCAGTATCCATTGGGAACTCAAATCTCGAAGTTGTCGACGAGTACGTCTACCTGGGACAAGTGATCCAATTGGGTAGGTCCAACTTCGAGAAAGCGGTCAATCGACGAATCCAACTCGGCTGGGCAGCGTTCGGGAAACTGCGCAAGATCGTCTTCTCGTCTCAATTACCTCAGTGTCTGAAGACGAAAGTCTTCTTGAAAACGAAACGCGGTGTCTTACTATGGGCCTTATAATGAAGCTCAAAATTACACAACGAGCGATGGAGCGGGCTATGCTCGGTGTTTCTCTACGAGATCGAATCAGAAACGAAGAGATACGTAGAAGAACCAAGGTAACGGACATAGCCTTGAGAATCAGTAAGCTTAAGTGGCAGTGGGCAGGGCACATAGCGCGAAGAACTGATGGCCGTTGGGGCAGGAAAGTTCTAGATTGGAGACCCTTCGACCAAAGACGCAGCGTAGGACGTCCACCAACAAGATGGACAGACGACCTTAAAAAGATCGCAGGATCAAACTGGATACAGACCGCTAGTGATCGGTCGCTGTGGAAAGCCGTGGGGGAGGCCTATGTTCAGCAGTGGACGTCCTTCGGCTGATTATGATGATGATGATGATGATGACATAAAGAGCTGTAAAAATTGTTAAATAATATGTTTATTTTGAGTGAGAAATAATTCATCATGTTTTTTTTATAACATAAGCTAAGTTTTTTAAAAAAAATAATCGGCACTAAATTAAACAATTTAGTCGTATATCGGTTTAAGATAGCAGTACTTAAAATGATGTATAATCAGTAAGAAAGGTTCCCAACACTAGCGAAATTTCACGTTTGAATATGACACGTAATGTCCTACGATGTGAATGAAAGCGATTCAAACATAGAAGATTTTTTCTTCCCTGTTTGGAATTAAATAATAACATTTTGAAAGGACGAAAAATGATTATAACTTATTTGAGTTCGTTATTACATTATTTATGTAAGAACATTAAAAAATCAAATTTTCTGAGTATCACGTTTTTTGGAATTATAATATTTCAACAATCAATGGTAACAGTTACGACTACTTTATGTCACAGATAATTAAAGCAAGTTCAGTCTGTTATGTTTCTAGCTTGTGTCTTACCTCTGGTTTTATCATTAACCAATATTGGGACCTTTGCTGTTTTTGATCTACATTAATGGCCTTTCTTTCTATTCAAAGGACTCCTGTGAGATAGTTCTATTTTCTGATGATACTTCTTTAATCTTCAATCAAGAAAAGGCGAAGAATCATTTCACAATGTTAGCAGAGCTTTCTCTAAGGTATTAAATCGATGCACTAACAATAACTTGCTTCTTAATACAAAAAAGACTAAATGTATTAAATTCACCATGCCTTACGTGAAGCAAGCTAGCATAGAAATTCTACTCAACGGTAAAAAAATAAATCTATCAAACTCCACAGTTTTTCTGGGCATTACATTGGATTCGAAATTGCAGTGGGGATCACAAATGTTGACACTCTGCCTGGGAGACTCGCTTCAGTTGTCTTTGCGGTTAGAATAATTAGACATGTACTTCCTCTTCTCGACTACGCCGATGTTTGTTGTACGAACATCAGTGAAGCTTATCTCAATAAACTTGACCGTCTCCTTAACAATGGTATTCGCTTTATCTTCGGTCTCCGTAAGTACGACCACATTTCTGCTTACCGGTTCAAGCTTAAATGGCTTCCCATCCGACATCGCAGAGAAATAAGAATCCTGCGCACTCTCTTCAACATACTTCGTAACCCTCACTCTCCGACCTATTTGGCACAGCGCTTCAACTATCTGGCTTCCACTACTTCGCGCAACCTTCGCTCTTCCCATAATCTCACTCTTTTCACACCACTTTTCAAGACCGGCTTTATGTCGGACTCTTTCACCATCTCTGCGATTCGACTTTGGAATTCTCTCCCCAATGAAATCAGAATGTCCCCCAACAAATTTACTTTTAAAAAGTCTCTCCGCACCCACTATCTTAACCTTGGCTCTCTTCAGAATTAACAGCCATTTTCTTTTATTTGTGTTCTTTGGATGTCGTCATTATCATCAGCTTTAGCATTCATAATTTTGTATTTATTAAGTTTATGTATTCTTTGTATGTTTATTATTCTTTTGCTTATGTATCCTATTATATATTTGTGTAATATTAGTATGTATGTTTATGTTAGTGCATTTTACTTCTTTTTCTTACCACTCTTCTCACATATTATTAATATTCCGCCACAGATTAAACTCTCTGCATTACCAGGTGGTTGACTGGTAGAGAATGCCACTAGGCATTAAGTCCACCAATTGTACAACTTACAGTGCAATAAAGTTTAAATAAATAAATACATGTGACTGATGTTGAAACAGCAAGGCTTGTGTATTTTAGGTAATTTTATAGTATAATGTCTTATGGTCTTCTCTTTTAGGGTTCTGCTGCGGACATCGATACTATCTTTATTTTACAGAAAAGAGCCATTCGTGCCATTTACAAACTTAGTCCCTGCGAACCCTGAGCGAATTCTTTAAGGAAATAAACATCCTCACTGTCGCTTCTCAATAGATATTTGGTAATATCATGTATGTACGCAAAAAAATGTTTTTTTTTTTATGAAAAGGGACAAACATTCGTATAACACACGAAATAAAAACAAACTTGTCATTCCAAACTTCAGGTTAGCCAAAACAATGAATTCATTCCTGGGAAATTGAGTCAAATTTTTCAACAGTATACATAATAATGTTACCGAACTACCTATTCATAAATTTAAGTTACGTGTCAAAACTACTAAAATGTCGAAGGGGTATTATAAAATTCAAGACTATCTTAATGACAAGAATGTATAGACAGTCCAGCCTGCACCACACTCATGTACCTACCTGTTTATTTTGATTTTTATCATTTTTGAGGCAGCTAGTGGTGACTGAGTTTGTTCCGGCGTTTCTTCTCAGCACTTGCCAATTTGTCTGTGTCTTGTCTCGAAGCGCTAGTAGGGCCCAAAAGATAAGGAGACATGTTCTTGCCCCATACGGGCCATAATTAATAGATATTACACTAATTATTGACGTTCATAAGTGGCATTTTGTGTCCTAAATTGAATATATTATTTTTGACTTTGACAATTTAGGTACCCAAAAAAGGTACCTACTCAATGACTTAATTTTTTAAAGAAGTCAATTCTGCCATCTTTTTAAGCACAGTCCAAATAAAAACAAACAAATCAGTCACAGCAAATCAATCACGAAGAATAATAGCTTACATCCGAATACCGAAAGTGAATATTCTAAAATTAGCACCAAATTAAGTGTCTCTGGTATAACGACGTGAGGACAAATAAAGACAGGAATGAAGAGTGGGCGCAATAAATCAGTGTAGTTTTGGAGACGGTGGACCCAGCTAAAGAAAAATAGCCTGGCCAATTTAACTTATCTGCTTACTTACAGACTACAGCAACCGAGTTGAGAAGCCATAATTTTATGCTAAAAGAAAAAAAACCGGCCAAGTGCGAGTCGGACTCGCGCACCGAGGGTTCCGTACAAACCTGCAAGGTTTACAAAGTTCGTTCATTACGCCAATCGAGTCATAACTATGGTATTTTTATTGCAAAATGAAATTCATAACATTACAATGGGGAAAGATGGAGGAGCATAAATTTAAGACAAAGATCTCTTTATCGTTTAAGTAATCCTTTATTTTATATTAACACATATCATTTACCTATAATATAACTGAAACACTTATACTAGCCTTGCAGCAGACTTGCGAAAGTTCTTTTATTAAAGTTATTTATTTACTAAGTTTTTTAGTCACTATTTAGAAATCTGGTTCAAAAATATTAATTAAGTATTAAATTTGAACCAGACCTGTAAATGGTGACTGAAAAAGTTATGAATAGTACCACATTGAACATTGAAGTTCGAAAAAACGTTATCAATAGTTGTACAACTTCATGTAGTGCTACTGTTTATTAACGGAAACATGTTTATGGATGAAAAATATGTGGAAATTCCATTTTGGGGATTTATTCTAAAATCTATATTGAAGTCTCCCACAACAATCAGACGAGAAGATGAAGTGTACATATTGAGGTTGCTGCCGAATATTGTTGTATTTATACATTCTATTGCAACATTTTTTTTTTCACGGGTTAAAGGCAATTAGATCTAAGTATTTGATATGAATTTCAACTTGATAGCTCTACGCGTTCATGAGGAAAAAAGAAATAAGTTTATATTTATTAAAAAAAATATATTTTGTAATGTAACAAAAATTTTAGGTTTTCGGAATTTTTCTTTTATGTGTGCTATAAAACGTTGCTTCATGCCAAATTTCAAGATTCTAGGTCGACTGGAAGTACCCTTTAGGTTTTGATTCCCTTGCGAGTTTCAAAATATGCAGCTTAAATTGCTGTTTCTTTTGATTGCGTTGACACAGAAGTTTGATTTTGTTACAGCTTAAAGGTATTATAGACCTGAGTATTTGGTATGAATTTCAATTTAATACCTTTTCAACACACTTGCTCAAAATGACGTTTTTATTCCACCGATTTTTGGCACATAATCATAGATATTAAACACGCGTGCTTTTTCTGTATATTATTGCACTAGTGCCTTTTGTTTATTAACCCGACCAATTTACATTTGTACTCTAGTACCAAGTAGTAAGTAAGAAGATGTAGCGATATAATTTAGTCGGGTTATAACTTACACAACAAACAGTATTTATGCGAAAAATAACAGTATGTACATATTTATTTCAATAAATGGTAAATACAGCTTTATTACTAAAAATAACTCAAATTCATTTAAAATTTTCTGTAATTTGTGTTTTAAACACGAATTGTTACATTTTTAATCTTGGCTGTTGGCCGATCTAGTTCGCGCCTTAGCCTTGCGCGCGCATCTGTTTCGCGGCAAGAAAAAAAGCAACGCGCCATTTTTCCACAGATTAGTAAGTGCGTTTTTCGTAAATAATTGTCGGCTGTGGTATGATGAAGTTTTGATTAATGGCAAGTGTGTTGAAAAACGTCGTATGAAACACGTGTGCCGTGACCTATTATATACGCGGCTTTCTTATGGCGCACTCGCTTTCGCTCGTGCGCACACAATATCGCCTTGTATATAATGGTCAACTTACCACACTTGTATCATAATGTACTATTTCAACACACTTGCTCATAACGACGTCTTTATTCCACCGATTTTTGGCTCATAATCATAGATATTAAACACGCGTGCTTTTTCATTATATTATTGCACTAGTGCCTTTAGTTTATTAACCCGACCAATTTAGGTTTGTACCCTAGTACCAAGTCGTAAGTAAGAAGAAGAAGCGATATAATTTAGTCGGGTTATAAAATACTTTTATTTTGGCAACAAACAGTATTTATGCGAAAAATAACAGTATCTACATATTTATTTCAATAAATGGTAAATCCAGATTTATTACTAAAAAATAGCTCAAACTCGTTTAACATTTTCTGTGATTTGTGTTTTAAACACGAATTATTACATTTTTAATCTTGGCTTTTGGCCAATCTAGTTCGCGCCTAAGCCTTGCGCGAGCATCGGTATCGCGGCAAGAAAAAAAAAACAATGCGCCATTTTTCGTAAATAATAATTGTCGGCTGTGACGAAGTTTGCATTATATAAGATGTTTAATATTAATGAAAATGCCTAAATCAAGTGAAGAAAATGAAGAAAACCTATTATTTACTCCGCCGGACATACGTAACGAGGCAAAAAACGCGTGCGAAAGTCTTTGCCATCAAAATCGAGTGAAATGTATTTTTACTAAATGTTTTAATAATTAAAAACTTAGTAAATGAAGAGTCTTGTTTTTTACTCGCAAGTGTGTTGAAAAACGTCGTATGATACGCGTGTGCCTGTGACCATTATATACGCGGCTTTCTTATGGCGCACTCGCTTTCGCTCGTGCGCACACAATATCGCCTTGTATATAATGGTCAACTTAGCACACTTGTATCATAATGTACTATTACGCGTTTATGAGGAAATGGGTAGTAAGTTTAAAATTATTAAAAAAAAAAATATTATGTGATGTAACTAAAAATTTATGGTTTTCATAATTTTTCCTTTATCTATGCTATAAGACGTTGCTTCGTACTAAATTTCAAGATTCTGAGTTCACGGGAAGCACCCTGTAGGTTTTGATTCCCTTGCAAGTGTCGAAAATTTGCGGCATAAATGGCTGTATCTTTTGATTGCGTTGGCTTAGAAGTTTGATGTTTTCACTGCTTCAAGGGACAGTAGACCTGAGTAATTGATATAAATTTCAGCTTCATACCTCCACGCGTTCCTGAGAAAAAGGGTCTTGACAGACGGACGGACAGACGGACAACAAAGTGATCCTATAAGGGTTCCGTTTTTTCCTTTTGAGGTACGGAACCCTAAAAAGACAATCAAATAAAGATAAATGTTTTAAAACCAATCGGACAAAGATCGAAGATATTGTTACGTCATGAATAACTAAATCATTTTCTTATTAGGCTTGTAATGTGACCATTACCGAATAAATCTCTTTAAAAAAGGTAGAGATGTCAGATATTAGGTTTTTTTAGTCTCAAAAGTTAAAAAAAAACATTTTGTTACAGCCACTGTCTCTAGCTAAAAAAACATAAGTTTTTTAATACAACCTACTTTTGCATTAAAGTGAATGGACTGTTTCATTTTAGCTTTGCCATTTAGACGCGTGAGACGATGCGTTGCAGCGTGGCAAAGACATATTGACACCTCACGATCATTTTCAAGGGCTTTTGCGTTTGTGTCTAAGGTATTTTGACATAAATAGTCTGAAAGATTATTGAATTTTGTAATTTAATTGTAGAGAAAATATACACTGGAAAGTTTATTTTGTTAGACACTGTACGCGAAGTCAAAACTAAAGAAAGATTATTATCCATCTGCACGGGAGGTATTAATTATTATGTTTAAGTGTAGCACGCAACAATTTCTTTCTCTTTACATAATCCGGTGAGTTTAAGGATTGAACATTAATATATTGACTGTTGCTGGGCATATGGGCAAAAAAAAACAAAGACAAATTGGCGATCTCTAATTTAAGAACTAAAATAAACACACAACGAAAATGTCTTATTTCTTTATTTTATTTTTAAGCCTGGGTTCTCATATACTTTGTATTATCCATATATATCCAATTAAAGGATATAGAGTTACAAACATCAATTTTAATTACGTCGGTTAACCTATCACACCGCAAGGGATTAATTTTCAGGATAAATTTTCGCATAATGCTGTAAAATGTCAGGTATCGGAATGTAAGTGGTTCAACCACCACTTGACACCCGGCAATGTTGATTGCCGGGTGTGAAATGATATACGCTTTGTTCAGGATCAACGTCAAATGATGTGTATGTGTGCTGTGTGCATTCTTGCAAATAAACTCTCTGATTTTTGATTATGTTGAATTATATAAAAATAATAGTGGACGATATTATATACACTGCTTTATCAACGATCTTTTGTTATTCTTTTGTTTACGCGACCGCTGGCGGCCTTTCGGATCGTGAGCGTAATAGTTTTAGCCCAATACGTGCTAAGAGAATTACTTCGAATTCATTACTTAATTTATTTATGACTTGACTTGACATAAGAACCATAGTTAGAGATCATGTTACGGATCTGTGTTTCATCCTTGATAACACGCACTGATTAAAGACTTTTGTCTTCAGACACTGAGGGTATTGAGGCTCACATAATTAAATTCAAAGAAAACAAATTTAACACTGTCCCTTATGATACTGTCGAAATCTTAAATATTTGCGTACACACAACTATATCTGGTTACACTAATTCTCTTTTAAAATATTTACAAAACTATATTGAAATCTACATTTGCAATTTAATTTAAATATGCTTGAGCTTTTAAAGTTAAACTTTTATCACAAAGACAAAGATAAATAATATCGTTAAAAGGCAGCATTCCTCAATCAACGTACCCTAAAAAGCTCTTTAGTTTTGGACAAAAAAATGTTGAGAATTTTTTAAGGCAATCAATAATATTTCTTTTGCAAATTGAAAAACTTTGTTATTTGGAAACTTCAATTACCTACATATTTCTTACATATTTTTACTTTCATAACAGTACGAATAGTGCTTTACCTAATAAAGTTTCATCTTATTGTCTCTATCTATAGAAATAATATTTAGATATTTTATAAAAGAAAGGTATTTTCTGTCAATGTCATAAATATTTATTTTTTTCAATTCAAAATTTGGAAGTGTTTTTATCAAAAAATTCAGTTAGCATATTTCAAATCATAAGACTTCTATCATACATGCATATAACGTAGCCAAATATCGCATCTTTATAAGCTAAGTTTCTTAATACTTCTAAACTTAATTTTATGAATATTAAAGGTACAGCAGCCAGCTCATCAGGTTACCCACTTTTGTTGCAAACTAGCCCTTATTACAACTGCATAAGATACCGCAGTTTTTATCTTAATGTGATGTTGCCCATATATACAATTGCCCAAAAAGTTGTAAATTTTGTCCTCGGTTGCTTTGCGTTGTCGTTTTTTTTAAACTATTTTACATATAGATAAATACATTATAAGGTCGACAACTTGCAATCAGACGCAATCACTGAATTACTATCACCAACGTATGGAACTGATACCACGAACGAATTTCTTGCGCCATGATTTGATGCCGCTTAGCATCAATGCATACAAACGGCTTCAAATTTGACGTTCAAATTTTAAGGAAATGCGACCATTCCATTTTAAGGTTCTGTAGCCGAATGGCAAAAATCTGTACCCTTTTAGTTTCGTCAAGTCTGTCTGTCTGTCCGTCCGTATGTCACAGCCACTTTATTCTGAAAATATTATCGTTACATCCTGTTAACCGCTTTACGATTCTTATACAAAAAATAAATTTAAGGGCATAACTTCTCTGTACGTTAATATTAATTTTATGCTTTCAACCAAGTTGCAGAGCAAACATCTCTACACTATGTAAAGTTTGGACTTTTTCTAGAAAAGAAATAAAATACAATGTAGAATCAAAATGTACTGTGATATAATTAGAAAATGGGTATCGATGACAAAGAAGAATAGCATCCATAAATTGAAAAGTAATATTTATGTGAGTTGTAAAAATACTTTGAAAACCTATATCTCGTGTGCGAGTTTAAAACTTGGTACTTTGTTCTTTTATTAGAATAGTAAAGGCCTTTTTTGTTAGTCAATAAGCTTAAAAATATGTTTCATAAAAGTGATATAGTCATACTTAGAGTCCTGAACGTTTTTCTTCAATAATTAGTTTGACCATAGCTTACCTGAGCATTTGGTGAAAAATAATAAGATGTCTCTTTTTATATTTAAATAACCAACTCAAGAATTAAGAAACATGAAGTAGATATAATTGTATGTAGTCCCTGCAAAATCATTTTAATAGCGCTCTGAAGTTTTTTCCCTAATTATCATAACATGACCGTGTTCGGAACGTGTCAAGCACAAATAGCAACACGATACGCTTTATCTTGCCTACTGAACGGATTGACAGTTCTGTCTCACCTTTAAACAGGGCAAGTTTTATAAAATAAAACCTCTTGACCACATTCTAAAATAACAAAACCAATGGGGAATCTCGCACCCTTCAACGAAACTTGCACGTTTCTTCGAAATACGCTTTAGCTAGGAAGCTACGAAGAGGTGACCTGACGTTGGTAGTTTTGACTTGCTCGCTATAACAAATTGATTTTGAGGGTTTTTCACATTTTAAAAGATTTATTCTTTTAGGATTCAGTATTGTTTGTATAACCACCCCTAAATCAGGCATTGATGACCAAAACAACAAGCTTTATAGGGCGAGAGCGAGAACGAGCGAGAAGGTATTTTGCCGGCGCTGACACGCTCCGTGCATGTCACGCGACGATGTTAGTCGGTAACAGAACAACACAGTCTAGAGGGCAAGCTGGCATAGTTTTTAATAGAAAGAATATTTTTTGCCCAACACGTTCCCCGCACCGTCTTGGTATGCTATACTATAGTGGACAAAAACCTTTAGCCCAAGTTTTCGGGTTATATTTTCAAAGCGTCAAATTTTAACTAAATATTCGTTAAATCAAAAGCAAACGATACCACAATCGACAACAAAAGTGAACAGCATCCAATAACACTTCGTTTTTACGTCGTACATTTAAATCGGTGGCTAAATCGAAATATTAAAATTAATTCGAATATCGGAGTCACGCGTTGACCACAATCAAAGCATAACTGAGAGGGTTTGTTCTATGGGGAAATGAAAGATAGATTTATATAAATACTTTATCGTACATAACTTAACAAGATAAATTGTAAATGTAAATAATTGGTTTTGTTTTTATTTTTTATTGCATTTATTTATTATTTCCAAACTTATATCTATCATTACAGGAAAACATAACACCCAATGCGATATTATAAGTAAATGAGAACATAATCTACTAATTAAACTATGTATAAAACAAATCTATGTGTAGCAAATAATATATAACGCAGCTCATGTGAACTTATTCAGAAAACAACTAAAAAGGTCTACATCGTTCGGTAATAAGTAGATATATCGTGTCGCGCGAGTAAACGGGGCTTCTTTTAACAATTTGGTTAATTTAACTACGAAATATTTACATAGACATCACGTAACCTGCAGGTCATACAGATGGTATTTGAGTAAGTTTGATAAAGTAGTCCCAACCATCGCCGATTTGTTTCAGGTCAGTAAGGTTTTTTTTCTTGAAGTGGTCAGTCAATCGTTGTTTTTTTACAATGCTTTATTGGGACTAGTTAAGAGTCAAGATCAAACCTATATCAAGTTTATTTAAACGTTCTGTAAATCATTATAAATACTGCCATGGCCACTAACATTAAAATAGTTAGATATGGGATTGCTAAGATGTATTTTATCATTTATGAGCTAATAATAATTATTATAAATAATAAGGTACATAGTAACAATCCCATATCTAACCATTTTTTTAGCCATAGCGATATTAACGCTTTTAATATGGAAACACTAAAACCAAATAAATTTGTCTAGACAGTTTTTTTCATAGAAGCGGCCAGTCATTTGCATCGATTAGTTAAAATTGCATTATTTTAAATAAATAAACTAGCGTTCCCTGACGACTGCGTCCGCACGTTTTGAATTTGTACTTTCCCCTTCTGTCTCATTATGATGTTTTATAGCCTAGAGCCTTTCTCGATAAATAAGCTACCCAAAGCAAAATTATTTTTTCAAATCGGTCCAGGATATTCTGAGATTGCGCTCAAACTATCAAATTTTTCAACTTTGTTATATTAATAAAGATAAATATTTTTTTAAAAAGTTTAAACGTTTACATCACATATTTATAAATGAAACCGCTGGGGTTTGTTTCACTCAAAGCCCATGCAACAGTTCAGAAAATTAAATACATGAAAAAATTAGAATATCAAAAATATAAGAAATATTAATTGTTTTAAAAATAAAGTATGGGAGTTCGTGTTGTTGTGTAATTGTTTGTGTAATGTATGTGTGCATATCATGTGTGTGTGTGCATTTGTAAAACTGGAAATGAGACAATAGAGAGCTCACCACAACCGTTTCAAATTGTCGTAAGTATGCCGCAAAATAGTATATTTGGTCCTAATTCGCTTACAGCACACAGGTGATTGTATTTATTTTTTTTACTTACGTTCATAAAGATGAAATAAGAAACCTAAAATTTGCGCACGGGCGGAACTCGAACCAGCAACCTCTCGGCTAACCGGGCCAAACGCTCTACCAATTGAGAAAGTTAAAAAAATAACTTGTCCATTAAATCTTGATTATTGCTTTGTGTGCACAATTATGTAAAAATCTTCCTATTACAAATAGCCAAAAAGTTATGTTTTTATTTCAATTTTCTAATTTATTTTCGACTCTGCTCTAAAATTGAGTCTTCCGTGTTTTTTTTTCTGAGTGAAAGGTCCAAATGGCCTTCATCAAGTTCCAACAAAAAACAATGACGCGCAATATAATCTTTGACCTAAGGCCGTTCCTACTGGATCAAAAAACACAAAAAATTGACATTCGTTGTTTACCAACGCTAATTAAATGTTTCTAAGTATAGATCTAGCGTACAGATTTTACATCTTAAACGGTCCGTATTCATTTCCATACAGAAGTTGATCCAAATGTGAAATTCATAATCTTTTTACAGAACAACGTTTAACTAAGTGATGCTTGAACAAATTGATATCACGGTAATTTGGTGCTGATTTGGAGCTCCCAAAACACTAAATTGGAGTTATAAGATTGTATTTTATATGTTTATGTACTGGCTGCTTTTATGGAGCTACGCAGAAAGACGTAGTCAACTAGACTGTTCTATATTTGCGTCACGAACGTTGTAAAAGTACTTTCCTTCCCTTCACTTGAGGGCCGGAGTTGGCAACTTTGAATCCTGGAAAAGAAGATAGTTAATGGCCCGGTTTGCCAAAAGGTTGCTGGTTCAAGTCCCGCCCGTGCGCAAATTTTTGGTTTCTTATTTCATCTTTATGAATATAAAATATGACACTGTGAGTGTTAAAAACATTCTAAAGCATTAGATAGCGAAGCGACATCAATTTCCAAGTTGAATTTATTCTTTAAAGAATAACTGCTTGGGCCATCTGTTTCATAAACAGACAGCTAGATGGCGCTAAGCGTCACGCAATTGACGTTTTCATAAGAAACCACAAATTTCGCAGGGTCAGGCTAACAGCACGGTAGCTCAATTGGTAAGAGCATTTGGCCCGGTTTGCCAAAAGGTTGCTGGTTCAAGTCCCGCCCGTGCGCAAATTTTTGGTTTCTTATTTCATCTTTATGAATATAAAATATGACACTGTGAGTGTTAAAAACATTCTAAAGCATTAGATAGCGAAGCGACATCAATTTCCAAGTTGAATTTATTCTGTAAAGAATAACTGCTTGGGCCATCTGTTTCATAAACAGACGGCTAGATGGCGCTAAGCGTCACGCAATTGACGTTTTCATAAGAAACCACAAATTTCGCAGGGTCAGACTAACAGCACGGTAGCTCAATTGGTAAGAGCGTTTGGCCCGGTTTGCCAAAAGGTTGCTGGTTCAAGTCCCGCCCGTGCGCAAATTTTTGGTTTCTTATTTCATTTTTATGAACCCATATATACATAGTTATCTCGTTTTCCAGTTATCATATTGTATGTGTGTGCTTATTCCTCACGGTTGTGTAGATTAAAGGTCTTTTGATATGCTTTTGTTTATGCGACCGTCGGCGGCCTTTTGAGCCGTGAATGCACATGCAATGCAATGACTTTAACGCCATTTCGTAACATGATGTGAATCAGTCACACCAGGGGGCAGGGCCCCTATTTTCGGATCACTCTCTTGAATATGGCGTAAGAAATTCGTTTGAAAACCAACGTTAGTACTCATAAAATTCAGTTATCCGTCTTCCAATCATTACGGTGTTTAATTTTCTTGAAAACTAATTTTCATTGAAAAATCGGTCAATTGTCAATAAATAAATAACACACGCAATCCTGCGAGTGATAAAAAAATTAAGGTCGTGGAGCAATCTTGCGAGTGATAAAAAAATTGACGTATGGCGTGTGGTATGCTTCGACTAATATCAATATTTCCAATGAAAATTAGTACAATTTCACACGGGAGTAATTTTAAAAATTATTAGTGATTAGTCTATATTTTGCGTAATGTCGATTGACTTATAATTCTTTTTCTAACGAAAATCATAAGCAAGTGATTCAAAAATAGGGCCACTGGACTTATTCTGTAACGTCATGCGCCAAAATATTGAGTAAAGTAGGCGGTAGACCTTTTATTATTTAAGCAATGCAAAATAAAATAAAGCTGTTTTATAACATCTCTAAAACTACAACAGTAAAATGCTTCATCAAAGTTAGCAGGAGAAAACCGAAAAGTCGAGCATTATCTTACAAAATATTCAATATTTTAAATGGTTCGGTTTCAATATTATAATTAAGCACAAATATAATTGAACGTAAATGTCTCGAGTAATCTATTCTGAAGGTTAATTAACATCAAATCGTGAAGCACTTTCTAGAACTTTGCTTACAATTTAACAATGGCATTTAGTTTAATTCAAACATTATCATACAACCCTCAATTTAAACGGCAATGTTTGTTCTACTAAATTTAAAGAGCTATTCGATCAAAAAGGAATTACAAGTATTTACAAAGTACTGTTTGGTTCTATGCTTGGCTCCACGTTACCTTATTTTGTATCTCTGTAATAGTAAAATAATATAAAAACAAAGAATTGACACATTTCAAAATTTTTATGGTGTATCCACATGTACGTCTGATACTATGGAAAAAACCGGTCGCCGGTGCATGTTAACAGATAGTGTGGATACACCATTATAGGCATACTTTTATTTTTTCCTGAAAGTAGGTACTCCAAAATTGAAGGCACGAGTATATATATATTTTCAATTCTTTTCAGTATTTTTCCTAATAATAATTGTTTAAAAACTCTCCATTCAAAAAGGGCATAAGTACATACGGTCGGATGTTACGAGGTCATGTCTTTGCTATGTTTTTTTAAAAAAAAACCTATTGAGAATCCCTAGAAATCCCTTCTTGAAATAGTTTTCGAGACGAAAGAAATCTTTCATATCTTTATAAAAATGAAATGTTGTAAATTGTGAACATTTGAATAAGACAACATGAAAAGTATGATATTACGTCAATCTAAGTGATCAATAGTACATTTCTTTATGGCTTTTTATATCATGGTTTATAAGGGTTTATACGAGTATCAAGACTACAGAACTAAGAAAAAGCTGTTCCGTCCGCGGTCGATCCATATCGTTTGTTCGTTTGTATTATATCCGACAGTAATCTCGGACGAACCACTTATTCATATTTCGAACACGTACTGGTTCCACCAGATTGTTATTCAAACATTTCAAAACAATGCCGTGATTCCAAATTGTCTCTTGATGCTTTTTTGTTTTGTTTCATAACTCTGAATGTGACTGGCAATGTGGAGAGGCTTATATTACCTCGTTATTAAATTTTCTCTTATTAATTTTAAGTACTATTTCAATACATTGCCAAAATAATGGCGAACCTAAGTACACTATGATGTACTCTTGAATTAATACATACTAGCGGTTCCCGCAACTTCGTCCGCGCGTTTTCTGTTTGCTCCCTCCCCTCCCTTCGTAGCATGATGTTTTATAGCCTTAAGCCTTCCTCGATAAATAAGCTTTCCAAAACAAAAAAATATTTAATCGGTCTAGTAAGTAATTCCTGAGATTACGGGTTCATACAAAGAAACAAACTCTTCAGCTTTATAATATTAATTCAGATTAAAGTCGTAATTCCGAGTATCATAAATATGTAGATTTTGCCAAGTTGCCAAGAACTTTAAATCTAGTAATATTTTTAATTTTTATTTTTTGTTTTACAGCAATTTGCCACTAAACGAACTCATAACATAAATTGCGGATAGCGTAAGACATAGGGATCGATTCCTTGTCTGAAACAGTTGCTTTTTACAAGTGCACTTTATGTTATAAAATTATATTATTAATATTTGCTCAAAAATCTTTTACTTTGTTTCTT
The DNA here is from genome assembly GCA_963924145.1 of Pyrausta purpuralis. Taxonomy (NCBI): domain Eukaryota; kingdom Metazoa; phylum Arthropoda; class Insecta; order Lepidoptera; family Crambidae; genus Pyrausta; species Pyrausta purpuralis. Next base: position 22,769,774 of record OZ001657.1, read on the forward strand.
TCAGCAGGAAACCAGTACCGTTACCATGAGTTTACGACGGTTTCACTCGCTAGCCACGAAAAAATCTTTGGAAAAATGCACAGCGCCTCTAGCGGTCACTGACAGAACTAAAATTATCCATACAAAAAAAAGAAAATGTCGTTAATCGCTATCTAGAGTAAACTCATGGAAACGGTACTGAAAAGGCATTTTTAAACGCACTAAAGTCACAAACTTTATATACACAATAACAAGATTTAGCATTTAAAGTGCAAAATAAATGATTTGCAAGTAAAAACTAAAGCGTACGTCTAAAAAGTTAACCACCAACCTGCCGTGAATCGGTAACTTTCGGCGATAAATTTTAAGTTAGGTTTAAATTCCTAACGGTTACTAATTTACTGGAACCAGCCAATAAAGTAGTTTGCCCTAAATGCGGTGGAAATCATGAAAACTGTAACACGGACAACTATAAATGTGTGAATTGTAGCGGAAATCATATATCCTTGGCCAGAAATTGTCCAACTTATCAACGAGAGAAAAAACTGAGAGGACTTATGGCAGAATTCAACTGCACTTACAGAAAAGCTCTGTCAATTCTGGTTACTCCCGACTCACCAGTACCTGATGCTAACAAAGGAGATGACAGACTACCTGTTTTTACAACCACGACTCCACAACACAAGTCAACCACGTGCACTCCTGCTTCCGTGCATCCACGCGAGAACTTCCCAGCTACGTTTGCCCAAGCGGTGAAGACAGAGGCGATAGTAAACAGCGAGCCGGAGCCGAAGAGTAACCCGCGTCCAAATAAAATACGTCGACAACCTACGAAAAGGACCGTGTCACCAGAACGCCCTAGCAGTCCTAAAGATCCAGGAAATAGATACCAGGCAGAATGCAGACCATGCCCCCAAAAGGAAGTAAGCTTTAGTGAACTGCTAAGTAGACTAAGAGAAATTATATTTCTAAGAAGTGATTCAATACAAAATAAGATAAAAAATACAATCAATTATTGTGTAGAATGGTTAATTTTGGTTGTAGTAGATAATATCTCCGACTGGCCAATTTTAAAAATAATACTAGATTATTTACATGGGGAGTAGTCCAAAAAACCAAGTAAGAATAAATATTATGCAATGGAATTGTCAAAGTCTCAAACCCAAACTATTAGCTTTAGAACAAATACTGATTGGAGAGGGGATACATATTGCAGTGCTGAGTGAAACGTGGCTGAAGGAGGACAGTCCCTTACAAATTAATAGCTACAATATACATCGTAAAGATCGTTTTGATTCTTATGGCGGACTAGCGATTATTACCCATAAATCTATCATGTGCCGATTAAATAATATTCAAAGTGTAAACTCGGGCATAGAACTACTACATTTAAAAGTTTACAACTTTATAGACATTGAAAATATCATATCGGTTTACTGTCCTTCGTCAGTGCGTACTTCTGCTAGCGACTGGGATTATATATTATCTATTGCCAACAGGAAAACACTGATACTTGGAGACTTTAATGCCCATCATACAACTTGGTCAGTGAAAACAGATACAAGAGGTGGCCAGATATTTGATAGCTTGACAGATAACTCATTAATAACATTAAATAATGGCGATCCGACACGTATAAGACTGGTCAAAAATAGACTGCAAAAATCTGCTCCGGACATTTCTATAGCATCTGCAGATATAGCTATTAAATCGACAATGCATACAACAACGTAGATATCTCAATTTTAATTCAAACTATGGACCGCCTTGGGTGGGTTCACGTATATGCAGTTACCTATGGAATTTCCTTCGACAAAAATCCTTAAAAATACAAGTTGACAACACCACAATTTGCAGGAATACAGGACGAGGATTAGCTCAAGGGGACCCTTTGTCACCATTGTTGTTTAATATAGTTACTTCACATATTTGCAAAAGTGTACAAAATATTCGCATTACACAATATGCAGATGAATTTGTCCTATACTCAAGCCAAAGAAACTTATTAACTTCAGTAGATAACTTACAAGAGGCTCTGGATACTGTTAGTAAATTATTTCTTGTCACGTGTCACCTACGAAAAGCAAAGTATGTATATTCTCTCAAGCATTTCGAAGAGAAGACGAAAATTTCAAAATCAAAGGCGCATCTTCGCAAATTGTTGGTACTATAAAATACTTAGGTTTATGGTTAGATCGAGGTTTAAGATGGGGAAAGCATATAAATGAATTATCTGAAAAAACACTCAGGTTTCTAAACATCCTGAGTGTCTCGCTGGACCGGGATGGGGCGTTCACCCATTTCATTTGCGCCGCCTATACATCGCTACTATTAGGAGTAGATTAGATTATGCATGTTTTCTTTACGATAATAGTTGTATTACTCATTTAAAAAAAACTAGACCGAGTCCAGAATCAAGCTATGAGAATCGTCGGTGGTTTCGTGAGAAGCACACCAATACACGTAATGGAAAATGAACTTTTTATTCTACCATTGCAAGTCCGTAGATACTACCTTGCGGGCAAGTTTTGGTTGAAAGCGAAATCTCTTTTAGATAGTAAAGAAATCATTGATGTTTTGCATAAGTTGGATGAGCATTTTAACATTCATAGATTACGCAGGAAAAAGACGCCACTTTTGGCAGTGGCACATAATCATCTTAAGCAAGTAGATATCCATGTCTCGAAGCAATTAGAAATGTTCTCTTTAGATACATGGATAACCAATCTTAATGTCTCTGAATCTGTATTGCCTCACATACACGATGTTGATAAAGCTAAACAGGCTTACAATAGTTTCGTTTTGAGACAAATATGTTTAAAATTTATTAATGATAAATATTTTCAGTCATATATGATTTATACTGATGGTTCTTTAGATAAGGAAAATATAGGAGCCGCCTTTTATGACCCTCAGCTGAACTTATCAATGAAATTCAAGATTAAATATAAAATGTCTATAATGTGCGCGGAACTTATAGCTATTTTAGAAGCTGTATCTTATATTGAGTCTCTCAACAAGCAACATCATCAGCTCTTTGTATTTCTTTCAGACTCAAAGAGTGCCTTGCAGCATTTGGCTCGATGTACCTCGAATTTTCGAGGAACACCGATAGCCTACAGTATTCTGAAGATCGTTGATAGTTTAGCGAGGGTTAATATACGTGTTGTGCTACAGTGGATTCCTGCTCATATCGGCATCATCGGCAACGAAGAAGTAGATAAGTTGGCGAAAGAAGCCACTACTGATGGAATTTTTGTAAGATCTTTACCGTTCTTTTCGGATCACTTGTACAATGTGAAAGAAAAATGTAGACATATGTGGAAGGAATCATTTGATGAAAGATGTTTTACTAAAGGCATATGGTATAAAACCATCCAGCCCGATATTTCACGTTCCTCGTGGATATGTGGTGCTGATATGAGTAGGACCGACATTGTAAACGCTTTGAGGCTTCGATCGGGACACATACCATTAAATTGTTTTGCCTTTTTAATGAAAAAAGTTGAGTCCACCAACTGTAGCGAGTGTAATCTCTTGGAAGATGTAGAGCATATTATAATGGAATGTGTCCGTAACGAAGTAGAAAGAGCTCCTATATATAATAAATATAACATGAATGTGTTAAATGTAGGCTTTTGTTACAGTGTTCTGGCTTTGCCATTGTCAGAGGAGGCCAGAGCACTGTACAAAATGGTTTTGAAAGGAATTAAGCGTAGATAGATAGATACATATATACTTATATAATTTTGCAGTATCAATGAGGGTGGCATTATAATGTTTTATAAAAACCCTCTATAAATATTATATATAAATAAATATATATATATATACACTGCTTTATCAACGATCTTTTGTTACTCTTTAGTTTACGCGACCGCTGGCGGCCTTTCGGTTCGTGAGCGTAATAGTTTTAGCCCAATACGTGCTAAGAGAATTACTTCGAATTCATTACTTCATTTATTTATGACTTGACTTGACATAAGAACCATAGTTAGAGATCATGTTTCGGATCTGTGTTTCATCCTTGATAACACGCACTGATTAAAGACTTTTGTCTTCAGACACTGAAGTTATTGAGGCTCTCATAATGAAATTCAAAGAAAACAAATTTAACACTGACCCCCACATACACCCCCCCCCCCCCCTTTAACTTCTAAACTAAGTGAGTGTATATTTAAAAAAATACATAATGTAGATCTTAACAAATACTTTCAGCGAAAATTAGATTGGTCTGGATAGAACAAGTAGTTTTTTAGATATAGTACAATTTCAACAACCGCAAACATAACTTTGCTCTTCATACAAACACTATGAAAAACAAATTTATATTTGCTGTCAACAAAATATTGTGATATTTTACCTAAGTGGAAGTAAGTGGACTTTTGCTTGGCATAACTTCTCTGTACGTTGTAATAACAACTTACTGGACGCAATTCGCAATTTGTTTATGTTAGTTTTCCCCGTTTCAACTAAGTTTGAGAGCAAACATCTCTACACTATGTAAAGTTTGGACTTTTTCTAGAAAAGAAATAAACTCCGAATTGTCGGTGTGGGATCAGAATGTACTGTGATATATTAGAAAATGATGTCGATGACAAAAAAGAAAGCATCATCTATCTATATCGAATTGAAAAGTAATTTTTATGTGAGTTGTAAAATTACTTTGAAAACCTATATCTAATGTGCAAGTTTTAAACTTGGTATTTTGTTCTTTTATAAGAATAGTCAAGGCCTTTTTTGTTAGTCAATAAGCTTAAAAATATGTTTCATAAAAGTGATATAGTCCTACTTAGAGTCCTGAACGTTTCTCTTCAATAATTAGTTTGACCATAGCTTACCTGAGCATTTGGTGAAAAATAATGTCTCTTTTTATATTTAAATAACCAACTGAAGAATTAAGAAACATGAAGTAGATAGAATTGTATAATAGTCCCTGCAACTTCATTTTAATAGCGCTCTAAGGTTTTTTCCTCAATTACCATAACATGACCGTGTTCGGAACGTGTCAAGCACACATAGCAACACGATACGTTTTATCTTCCCTACTGAACGGATTGACAGTTCTGTCTCACATTTAAACAGGTTGTTTTTTTGGTCAGTGTCATCCAAATCAGAGGTGATGGTATGAGTTATGCTTATTCTGAAAAAAAAAATGCAAGTTTTATAAAATAAAAACCTCTTCGCAACATTCTAAACAAATGGAGAAACTCGCACCCTTTCACGTGACTCGCGCGTATCTACGAAATACGCTATACCTAGTAAGCTACGAAGAGGCGACTTGACGTTGGTAGTTTTGACTCGCTCGCTAGTCTCGCAATAATATATTGATTTCGAGGGTTTATCACATTATAATAAATAAATATTTGACACCAATCACATACACTGCTCTAATCCCAAAGTAAAAAGCCAATGCACTTGTGTTATGGAAATCAGACACAACGGTGGTACCACAACACCCAGACAGGAGATAATACAGAAAATTTTGATTTCTATATTGACTCGCCCGGGAATCGAACCTGGGACCTCGGAGCGGCGACGTCTTGAAACCCAGAGTGCTTAGCCACTACACCACGGAGGTCGACATTAAAGACATTTTTTTTTTTGCATCAGTATTGTTATGTACAACCACCCTTGAGTCAGGCATTGATGACCAAAACAACAAACTTGCGGAGCGAGAGCGAGAACGAGCGAGAAGGTATTTTGCCGGCGCTGACGCGCTCCGTGCATGGCACGAGACGGTATTAGTCGGTAACAGATCAACACAGTATAGAGGGCAAGCTGGCATTGTTTTCAATACAAAGAATATTTTTTGCCCAACACGTTCCTCGCACGGTCTTGGTGTGCTCCACTATAGTGGACAAAAACCTTTAGCCCAAGTTTTCGTGTTATATTTTCAACGTGTCAAATTTTAACTAAATATTCGTTAAATCAAAAGCAAGCGATACCACAATCGACAACAAAAGTGAACAGCGTCCAATAACACTTCGTTTTTACGTCGTACATTTAAATCGGTGGCCAAATCGAAATATTAAAATTAATTCGAATATCGGAGTCACGCATTGACCACACTCAAAGCGTAACAAAGAGGGTTTGTTCTATGTGGAAATGAAAGATAGATTTATATAAATACTTTATCGTATATCACTTAACAAGATTAATTGTAAATGTAAATAATTGGTTTTGTTTTTATTTTTTATTTCATTTATTTATTATTTCCAAACTTATATCCATCATTACAGGATAACATAACACCCAATGCGATATTCTAAGTAAATGAGAATATAATCTACTAATTAAACTATTTATAAAACAAATCAATGTGTAGCAAATAATATAGTATAACGCAGCTCATGTGAACTCATTCAGAAAACAACTAAAAAGGTCTACATCGTTCGGTAATAAGTAGAAATATCGTGTCGCGCGAGTAAACGGGGCCTTTCCTTTAACAATTTGGTTAATTTAACTACAAAATATTTACATAGACATCACGTAACCTGCAGGTCATACAGATGGTATTTGAGTAAGTTTGATAAAGTAGTCCCAACCATCGCCGATTTGTTTCAGGTCAGTAAGGTTTTTTTTCTTGAAGTGGTCAGTCAATCGTTGTTTTTTTACAATGCTTTATTTGGACTAGTTAAGAGTCAAGAGCAAGCCTACATCAAGTTAAAATTAAACGTTCTGTGAATTATTATTAATTTGCCATGGCCACTAACATTAAATTAATTGGATACGGGATTGCTAAGATGTACCTTATTAAGCTAATAACAATATTTTTTAAAATAATAAGGTACATGGTAACAATCCTATATCTAACTATTATTTTTCTGCCATAGTGTTATTAACGCTTTCATTATGGAAACACTAAAACCAAATAAATTTTCTAGTAAGTTTCGTTTATAGTAGCGGACGCTCGTTTGCATCAATTAGTTTATTATTTTTTTTAAATAAATAAACTATCGTTCCCTGACGACTGCATCTGAACGTTTTGAGTTTGTTCCCTCCCCTTCTGTCACAGTATGATGTTTTATAGCCTAAAGCCTTTTTCGATAAATAAGCTACCCAACACAAAATTAATTTTCCAATCGGTCCAGGGGCTCTATTTTTTAATCACTCGCGCCAAAATGGCGTGTGATAATCATTTGATAATGTCCGATTATTGAATGAAAAACAGTTTTATTTAATATTGGAAGCATTTACGTATATTTTGCTCGGTTTTCGTTGAAATTTATTTTGGTTTCGAACGAAAATCATACGCTATATCCAAGCGAGTGATTCAAAAAAGAGCTCCTGAATATTCTGATATTGAGCTCAAACAATCAAACTCTTCAGCTTTGTTATATTAGTATAGACGAATACTTACTTACTTACTGGGGTGACTCAGCGACCCAAAGTGAGTCTTGGCCTCCGACACCAGATCACGCCATGCATCTCGGTCTTGCGAGAGTTCCTGCCAGTCGCTATGGCCGAGGTTGAGCAGATCTTAAGCTACGACGTCTTTTCAGCGGTACCTAGGGCGTCCAACCGGGCGTCTCCCATTTGGTCACCCCAGGTACGCTTTCTTCACGGCACGATCCATTCTCTCTAAGTGTCCGAGCCATCGAAGCCTAGCTGCTTTGGTCTCTCCGATAATGTTGGGTTCGGACACTAGGTCTTCAATCTCCGTGTTCTTCCTGACTCTCAACCTCCCATCAACCAGTATAGGCGAATAATTTAAATCACACATATAGAAATGATTTATAATTGAAACCGTGTGTAATGAACCATGTTACTGAATATTTTTGTATAGCACCCATCGAGTGTCCGTACGACCAATAACCGTAAAAGATAATAATCGGGCGCTGCAATATGGCCACCAATAATTAGCGGGAAATGTGTTTTGTCAATTCGTAGTTCGACTAATTATTAAGGACTGATTTTAATTGGTCGATCCTGCGTTGTCATTAGAAATAACTCATTCACGTTTCGTATTAATTAAGAGCTATGTACGGTCGAGTCGCTCCTCACCACTCAAACGAAAATCGCTTTCACACCCGACACAATATAAACTACAGGGCGTTACTCTAGATGATTTTAACTCTAAAAGCTGTTAGCCGGCGAAAAACTTGAAAGAACATTCTGAGCTAAAGCTACATTAAATTTATAGAATGGCATAAAAATTTTACTCAATTCTGTTCAAGAAACTAACCACACTAAGGAAATTTATAGCATGACTCCAATTAACTTTCTAATGACCTCCGTACTATAAATAGTACACAACTTTAACCTATTATTTTTGACTCCGGAAATATTTTTTGCTGGTAAACTAATTTTTATGTATCTGAAACGTAAAAATAAATCTATATATCGAATAAACTAAGATTTGTCACTTTTCTACTTACGTGATTTTTTTTTGTGTCAACTAGCGGCAACATATTTACTTCACTCTAAAAAAAATGCTCTTCTACTTATCAAAATGTGTGATACTTTGTTCGTTTATATCATTAACTATAATATAAGACAAGAAAAACTTAAATTTGTCAAAAGATTTTCGTGCTTTTACACCTCAAGTGTTGCTGGTCTATATTAAGTAAAATAGATGACTTGAGGATCTAGCTAGAACATTTTATTGTTGAATACTTTCATATGTAAATCTTATTTCTAGTTATTAATGTTTACTTCGAAATATGGTCGGTTTGAAATTTTCTCATGTACTAAATGTCAGCAGAAAACTATTTCTTAATATTTGAAATGACGAAACGAAAACCTTTTATGACAGAAAAAAAAATTGGTTTACAAAAACCGATGCCGTTGAGTATCCAGTAATCAACATCATGCCTAGGATTGTGTTTAGTACACATTTTACGCTTTGAGACGAACAACTGTAATGTTTCATAGTCGAAAAGGTTATTTAAGTCTTTTATAGGACTCATACCTCCTAGGGCACCCAAAATATTATCACGGCACTTATTTATAGATGAAATTACATGAAGCAGAATGAGAATGCAGAAGAGAATACAGGCACACATTTTCTCCTAGTTGGAACCTTAATACCACTTTCAACTTTTGTTATCTTTGCCTAATGTCGAGAAGTAAATGATGGTATTAGAGACTCATCATAGCTGCTGTTCCATAATCATTGACTGTAGTTTATCTGCTCGTAATAAAAACATCTATCGGGAACGTTGGGAAATATTTCATTACTGTGGAAGTTAACATTTTTACCCTTCCCTCATCGGTGATGCGGCTTTATTGCTTGTCATCAAAAAAGTGTCGTAATTAGCATCATTATTACCTAGCTGATAGTATTGTGGTGAAGGCTTTGTATTGCAAATCCGTTTTAGGCTATATGCATACGCGAGCTTTTGTGCTACAAAAAGTACCATAAATCAAGAGAGGAAAAAGAAGAAAAAAGGAATAATAATAGCTCAAAAGCCCTAAATAGTACCTACCTAGTTAAGATATAATGCGTGTTCCGATTGGGTCAAAACAGCATGTCAGAAGTGCCTTTCAAAATAATTATTTGAGAGAGATCCCTTCGCTCGGTTTCTCCTTAAATTGTACTAAAAATAGAACACCCTAAAACCACAACTTCCAATGTTTTTTGCTTTATTTTTCTTCATAGTGATTATTGAAGTTTATCAACAACGATATAAAACATCGTTCAGGTTGAATTATGCGTAGTTTTCATTTGGGCGTTTATGGGTTAAACTGTTGCTTGCTGCTACTTTCATTAAGCTTTTTAATTAAAAGACAATTCAATTTCATCATCATGCAAGTTGATGAGCAAAATAAAGCATAGCTTAATAGTCGCTATTGCTAATAGTGTCATTGAATAGTGAAACAGTTTCAGCGTTTGAAATATGGAACACAAATGTCACGGACAGAATATCATGCAGCTCGTTCTGGGCGATATTTTGAATCACTCGCGTCAAAATGGCGTATGATATTGATAGATTAATGTCCTATTTTCCAATTAAAATTAGTGTCATTTCTCACGGGAGTAATTTAAAAAAAGATATTGATTTTTGTGAGTACTACCGTCGGTACTTCGCGTGATTTCCATTGTTGATATGCACATTTAATTTGTTTTCGAACGAAAATCACACGCCATATTTAGCGAGTGATTCTAAAATAGGGCCCCAGAATATATATTTTAGCCCTTACATGGACTTTTGCTCTATTTTCGTAGGTATTCCAATAGGAAATACCAAAATACTTCAAGAAAACCATAGTTTAGGATTCACACTATACACAGGTAAAATCAGATCAAGAATCTGATTGCCTGAATTGCCAAAACACTATCATAAAGAATTAGTCGTCATTAAAAACGTAAATCTTAACTCTATTTTTGGCAATAACGTTAAAATTTATTGTTAGGAACAAACAGTCGAAATTAAAATCTCCACTAAATCCCATTACTGTCCTCAAAGTGAAAGTTCTAAACCAAAACTAATTTAAATCGGGTTTAATTCGCCTAATAGCTTGTTTTCCTAACAGCAGTAAATCTAATACGATCTAATAAAGCGGACAGACGGACAAATGTACGGTATAAAGGGAACAATTAAAATTCTTTGGAGGCCGTGTCATGTGATGATAGGATGAAAATAACTTTAATTTCGTCGTAAAAACTGTACTAAGTAAGAAAGATCCCATCAAAAACAATACTTGTCAAAAAAACCAAGTCTCGCAACTCAGTTGTCCTGCGGTAAAAAGTTGTGAGATCCATGTAATACCAAGTCGGTTATTAATTTATTCAGTCTCTACTTAAGCGACTTTCTGTCTTAAGTTGTTAAGTAATAATTAATATTCATATCAATATTAAAATTCTTTAATGTTTTATGTAAATATATTGAGACTTGGCCATTGCCTAAAACACGTGTAAATTCAATCGCCTGAAAACACATGTAAATTTATTTATTTAGTGCGATGGCCAAGTCTCAATATATTTACATAAAACATTAAAGAATTTTAATATTGATATGCCTCACTATAAGATGCTGTTAATTATTACGTAACAACTTAATGCTTCGAGTACGGAGATTCCAGACACAATTGATTTTCAATTGTTATGGACCACGATCGTGGTCATAGAGACTGGACGTATTAAGACAGAAAGTCGCTTAAGTAGAGATTGAATAAATTAATAACCGACTTGGTATTACATGGATCTCACAACTTTTTACCGCAGGACAACTGAGTTGCAAGACTTGGTTTTTTTGACAAGTATTGTTTTTGATTGGATCTCATTTCTTTTTGTATTTTGTAGACAGTTCTACTTTTTTCCGTTTCGGTACCTTCTACTTTTTGTATATTATGTATATCTACCAGCAACGAATTTTCTTAAAGCCCTCTCTCTGATTTATGAACTTTTCGCCTCGCGCTTGCACCGTGACAGCTCGCTCGGCGACATTCACCTTTCCGCGCGCCCCGCCACTGTCCCCGCCCCGCGCCCTCGCGCTAGCACCGCGCAGCGCATAGTAACGGCCCGTGCTCACTCGCTAGCATCGCAGCGCGTGGTATAATAATTAAATTACAACATTACGCACTCGAAATAAGTACGAATACGCAAGTAGGTACGTTTTTTGCATTAAATAATTTAATTTACACGTATTTACATGACGGGAATACCCGTTTTTTGCTCGATTTGGCAGGGGCACTACCATGCGCCTTTATTTATATGGGACTAGCTTAAACCCGCGGCTTTGCACGCGATAATAATAACTGCCGTAAAACATCGTTACGAATAAAGTCAATATTGATAAATTTAACTGAAGACTTGGCTGTATGGGCTTTATTTTCTTTGCGGTCTTTACAAGATTTTTTAGTTTTTCCTTAATCCATACACCAAACACTACTTATATGCCAAATTTGAAGCTTCTAGGTCTACTAGAAGTGCCTTAGAATTTTGATGATCGGTGAGTCAGTGAGTGACAAAATTAAGAAAATTGACCCGTTATAATTCTTAAAATTCTGGTTCAAATTGAATGAAATTTGAAATATACCGTGTCTTTACAATGTTGCATGGTTCCTGAAAATTTCAGTCTTCTAGTTTTATCCACAACGAAGTTACAGGGGGTCGAAAATGGTCTGAATTGCTTCGAGAAAAGGATGGTACAGCCGTGACGCTTTTTTGCTCGACTTGGTGGGGGCACTACCGTGCCCCCAGATCGTAAATTGCATATTTGTGTGAGTCAAACGAGTTAGATACCTATGTCTTTACATGTGAATTTCTAAATAACATGCTATTATTTAACTACTTTTAGCAGTTCGTTTTGAAATTTGTTCTATTTTTGATAAAAGAGTTAAATGTTCTGAAATGTAGAACACAATGTACCACATATCGCTTGTATTCTACAAATGATTTATCAGTCTTGAAACTTTACTAAAAAATAATCTCAAGGGATTGTCGTCGCGTTTAGCCAGCCCTATAAAAATAAGTATAGAAACGTTAGCGAAATTTTAATAAAGTTTGACTTTGGCCTGATTTTTGCAACGTCAGATAAGGAATATTTGCCAAATAAATACAATACGTCTAATTGGAAAACGTCACCTGTTTGCCAGCAATCATTCCATTAAATCTTATTTAAAATCGGTCTTTCTATACTTATTCTGTCTGATAGGTCTTATCTAAGGCTGGAAAAATTAGGCCTAAAGCTATTATACTAGTTCTGGAAAACAGCTATTGCTTACCTCAGTTTAGTTGGAAGCTTGAGGTAGTAATTAGTTTTGCAGCATCCGGTGTCTAAGCTGCTTCCTAATCACTGTATGCAAGAAACTTTCCGGGCGCGGTAGTCTGGACCAGTTTTATCTATCGAACACTAGATGGCGTTTGGAAAAGGCTGAGACGAAACAAGTGCTCGAGTTTTTATTGATTGACGTGTTTTAAATCACTACATACGAATTTTCTCTAAACGTTATTCGAACGATATTAATAACGTGTTCGACAATTTAATGTGGTCAAGACTTCCACCTCAGGTACCTCATGATTTAAGTGAGAGTAATCTAGTGGTTTTGAACTGCAAATTAATAAGATCTATCGACTTAGAATGACACGTGGCTTTGGTTCAGTGACGGTTTGGTTAGCTCATATTCATAATTATGAAAATGAAGCTTGTATGTAATTTTATCGTTTTTAAAAGACGATTACGGTTTAGGCTCGGTACCGCAGCGGTAAGTTGGTCGCATTTTAAAGCAACGGCTGCGCTACAAATATATACCTAGGTTTTTCTATTCAGAAATTCTTAGGGTAGCCCAGAGTTTGGAAGCTGGCGGTATTTGACCCCCGTGCGCGCACGTAAAGCCGTTGGTCCTGCGCCTGATCTCTCTCCGATCGTGTCAGATTGCTGTCCCATTGGGCTATGACAGTGAGAGGAATAGAGAGTGCTCCCGTGCGCAAATATTTGTGCACTATAATATGTCCCGCGCAGTTAGTTAGTCGTTGTAACTGGGCCACCGTCGCGTAGTCGATATTGGCTAGGGGGACTATTACGGTTTAGGCGGTTGCTAAATCACATTTTTATTGTTATTCGTATCAAAAATCAAGATTGTGAAAAATTCACACTCTTACTATGTAACAAAAATGTCATTGCATATTGTTATTATAAACTAGACGTATAAATGTCAATCTCAACAGAATAGTTAAAAAGTTAACTTTTACAGTCAGTTAATTAATAAGTATACAGACTTTGCAACGTGCCAAACAGACCATCAATAGGTTCAGTCGACAGCACATCGGGTAACTTACTTTTGTTGCAAACTAACCCTTATTACAACTGCATAAGATACCGCAGTGTTTACCTTAACGTGATGTTGTCCGCGCATATTTATTTTTCACTTTAGGCCTTGTCAAAATCATTTCAGATGCCCAAACAAATGAGTCGATAACATTGATGTTAATATATGCAGAGACGAAAAAAATGTTTTGAATCAGGATCCCATAATAAAATTTGTTGGTATTGTGGTCTGATGCACCTCCTAAAATTTGGCAACACCTCAATTTGTCACCCTGTATTAATATTATTGTCATGTTAACTTCGTCAATTTGCCGCTATACAGCATTCACGGCATAGTGGAGATACTTCCTAAGTTCTCCGTGGCTTCCTATGTCAAATTGCACTTCCTATCACTTAGGAGTCGGCATCGTAAGGCATGCACACACAAATGTATTTACTATTTTTTGAAAAACTATAGGACACAATCATTACTATGATAACTTGCTGCATTAAACTGTACTCGAAAAAATCGTTATCTTAATATCAACGTCGTAAAGTTTTGCCGTTGTTTTATTTTTAATTGTTTAATTGAACTCTATTGGACTGTGAGTTGTGCGATTGGCGGCTTAATGCCGTGTGGCAGTCAACCGCTCAGGAGTGCAGAGAGTTTAATTAGTGGCGGTATATTTAAAAATACTTGGAGTTGTTTTTTAAAATTAAAATATTAACAAAGAGTAGAATTACATTACATTGGATACACTAAAGCAATGTTTATCAAGATGATGATGATGATTGGAAAAATGTTGCAAATTAAATATTTAATCACTTTCGACCTCATAAGTAAGCTCGTGGTTACGTTACAGCCAATTTAAAAAGCCCTATAAATTATAGAGTGGTGTCAAAAAAGAATTGAATCACAAGTAAATAGATTATTACGTAAAAGAAGGTAACAGGTGCTTAAATAGCAGTGAAACGATGCATGGTCCGAAAAATTATGATCCTTCTCTTTCTTCTCTATATGCCAATTCTCTTTTTTATCTCTCTTGCATTTCTGCAACTTCTCATTTCTGACCTGTGCAGATGTTTGTCACAGTGTGTACAACTCCTAACCAGTTTATCCCAATACCAGGAAACTGACTTCCTTATAACTATATGATGGTATTGTGCAACTAGGACGGTTGTTTCACTTCATTATCCGCTTTGAAGTTTCGATATAAACATTATTACTGTAAGGACTGTTAATACCGGGTCTGTTATTTGACGTTACAAAATTATTTTTGGAATATCCGAGTTACCCCATGTGTGATCCGGGATTTTTGTTGTCTTAAAGTTAATTGTAGGTTACAAAAAATTAAAAAACACAACTAGCCGATTTCCGCAGCTTCATTGGCGTAAAAAGCTCATTTCTTACAATTTTATTGTAAATAATAACCTATGAGCTATTCTAATTTATACCTAAGCTTTACTATAAATAGGTATTATAGTAAAGTTTCATCAAAATCGATTCAATAGTTTTAGCGTTAACGAGTAATAAACATTCGTTCCTGTATCAATTCTCTCAAACTTTTGCGCTTAGAATATCCTAGAATATTACAACTCATGAAGATTCAGTTGCAAGATAAATATTTCCAATAAATTTCAATTTTTTACGCGTGCTATGTAGACATTACCTACTCAAAAAATATCAAAAAGTAAAAATTGGGATACTCCACAATATTCCTTTTCTAAATAAAAAAATGCGACTTGAATCGGCCACCCTGTATTCTACTGGTAGAACACCGCGATTTCAGCAAATCGGATTTATTTGCAGAAAACGAAATGATGCTGTTGACTGCTTGAAACTTTATAACTCTAGAAATAACTGTTTTATGGATCATGCACAAGGAGAGTGCTTTTGAACTTAGATAGAAGCAAACCTTTTAAAATAAGGTTACAGTTTAAGTAACACAGAGTAAAAATAGTAAAGAATTGGAAGAGGAGCGAAATTGGATTCAGAAAGAGAGAGGAATTGGATTCAGAAAGAGACTTAGTTATACTGTGGCTTAAATCAAGCTCTTAGGAGTCATAGACAGACAAGATTTATTTGATTTAGCTCAGGCACCGAATTTATAAATTTTATAATAGATAGAAGTCTTAATACCTCAACACCCGAGCGGTCGCATGCGACCGCATAACAATAGAATACCTATTGTGTCTCGTTCACATACGCTTGAGGGATTAATCAACTTTATAAACGCTTTGTTTATCAAAAGCTTTATTTTCAAACTGACTTACCAAATGGTATATCAAAATAACTGTAGAATATAGTTCACAGCTGGAATAATATTATTCCAATGCTTTCAATAAAACAGTGATATTTTTATGTTCACTATAAAACAGCATTCAAAAGCAATATCGGATTGTATAGTATATTACACAGGAGCGCACCTGTCGTAGAAAATAAAACAAACCTCTATTGTATTCTATAAATAGTAGGAATGTACTATGGCTCGCAATGTGCAAGCTTTGTCGACGGACTGACTAAAAATAAAATTGACGTATGATACACACGGCTATGTAGTTTGTTTGTGAGTATTTTAATGGTTTGGTTGTAGAAAATGTTAGTTTTAGGGCGCTTTTGCATTTAAAAGTATTATTCTATACGTAGAGCGGTACGTACTATGGTTTGAGCATTTTACACAGCCCAGAAACAAAAATAAATCGAAATCGGATTCAAATTAGTCTTACAGCATTTTTAAAGGATGTAAGTATAAGTGTAAGTACATATTGTATTATGGTGAAATAAACTGACTAAAAGACCCAAAATTCTAGAAGTAAGGTCAAATCACATTTTAAAAAAACCCGTTGCCACCATAGTGGTGTAGTGGCCCAGCACGTTGGGTTTCAAGGCATCGTCACTCCAAGGTTCCGGGTTCGATTTCTGGTCGGGTCAATTAATAATAATAATAAATATAAATATCCTTTGGACATTCCCACTTATCGCCATCTAGTCCCAAAGTAAGCTACTCAAAGCTTGTGTTATGAGTGCCAGACAACGGATATAATACTTAAATACTTTTTGTTTGTAAATACATACATGATATACATAGAAAACAACCAGACCAATACAAACAGACATGTTCATGCACACAAATGTTTGTATTGTGCGGGGATCGAACCCGCACCCGCCGCGTAGTAGGCGATTTCTCGACCACTACACCAGACGGGTCGTCATTTTTTGAATGACGAAACCATATATTTCTACATTGTATTAGGTCTGGGTGATGTGGTACCACCGTTGTGTCTGATTTCCATAACACGTGCATTCGCTACTTACTTTGGGATCTGGAGCAATGAATGTGATTGGTGTCCAATTATATATATATATATATATAAAAAAAACTCACTAAAAAAACGCACTCCGGGAGTGCCGGCAGAAGTGAAAACTTGAATATCAACGTTGTGCATTTTTGATTTTTTGGAATAGTTATTATCAATATAAAAGTACTATCATTTTTGTGATAGAATACAATAATAATAATAATAATAATAATACAATAATAATAATAATAATACAATAAAAATAATAATACAATAATATAATATAATATTTTTATAGAGTACAATATTTATTTATTGCGCTATCGTACACAAACATTACAATTTATATTATATTAAATTACGTTAAAAAGTTTATCTTTCAGAAAAATCAACTTACATCCATAATTTCGCCAACCGTCTTACGGTTTTTCGATCAGCCCACGTGTCCTGACGCGAGTTTCACATTTTTCCCCCATCCCACAAAAGTGCTCAACGCCGCTAAAGAAGTTTTCACTTCAAAAACTTGTCTTCCCTTAATTTAAAACCATAGTGTATGGTTCAGTGCAGTTTTAGCAAATGAAGGACCAATCTAAAACAATGTTATCATGGTGTCATTTTTAAATAAGGGGGCTTATACATAACCTAAAATGCCGATATGTAATGTTTTAAAACGAACCTGTTTTGTGTCTTTTTTTAATTTATTATCATCTAGATGATTATGGACTTGCTAAAAAAAAATTCCTATCGTTGAGTACACGCTTGAGTAGTCAGCAGTTATGTCTGTGTGTCACTACTCAAAATAAGCTTAATCCCCTGGCGCCGCCCGTTTCGTTTTGCTCGCGTTCAAATATCTTAGCGTCTGTGCGGATTACGTCTAATTAATATAAATGATGACTGACCACAGCTTAGCAAATAGCAAAACATGTTCATTTATATTTATACACAACATAAATAATAACGTTTTCATGCGGTTTACCAGTGAAGTCATTCGTAGGATAGTGATGTATATTTTTCATTGTCGTACTTTTGTCGATCATGAACGCAAAATGTATACAAATTTAAGTTCTGTTTTTAAACTACTCAAAAAAGGAGATTCTCAGTTCAACCTGTATGTTTTTTCGCGAATATATCGCATTCTGCTGGACTGATTATGATGCAGGTTTCTTGCAGTGCTTCGTGCCTTTTAAATCTTCACGTTTTTCAAAATCTAAAATTGTAATTTTCCATGATCATTATAAGTTTATGCGTTTTTTTTTTCGAAAAATTTACCGCCTTCATGAACAAATACTAAAAGGACAGGAGAAACAAAACTTATGGACAGCAGCAGTCTACGTACACGCACGTCATGCACCGACTTCAATGAGTTTGTTTCTCCAACGAGTACTCGTATTAGCGTTATTTTAGTCCTTTTTAATGCTTATTTTAAAAGAAGGTGCAATTTTTATGATCATTATTTTACACCTAAACTTATAAAAATTATGGAAAATTATAATTATAGATTTTGATAAACGTAAAGATTTGATAAATACGAAACTGTCCTAGTACAACTATTAATATTCTACATAAATAATTACGCTTGTTATGATTCAATGCTTACACATAAGGAAACTTAAGGCACCTTTTGTAAAAAAAAGGTAATAATATTCAATAGTAAAAAACGAAACCTCATTATTGAGTGGAAGAAACGAAAACCTC
The DNA here is from genome assembly GCA_963924145.1 of Pyrausta purpuralis. Lineage (NCBI taxonomy): Eukaryota > Metazoa > Arthropoda > Insecta > Lepidoptera > Crambidae > Pyrausta > Pyrausta purpuralis. The sequence continues at coordinate 22,788,442 of OZ001657.1, forward strand.
TCACTTTTCGTCGCTAAAAGACGCGAAATTCTTCAATCTAGCCATTTTCTTGGAGCTTTACTAACTCAATTAGTTACCTTGAAAGAACTCCTTGGTAATAAAAAGCTGAAGAAGCGCGTAAACATTGGAAACGTAGGTTAATTGCTACTCTTCCAAGAAAGCTTTCTTAGATTATAAGACACTGAACGTTTAAAGTTTATTCTAAGACCTTTTGTGTATAGTTTGTAAATATATACCTTGTCTTAAAGTTTTTCTATCTTATTATAGTAACATTATTTTGGGTAACGGATAAAACTTCAATATGCCTTTTTATTAGTGATAAAAACTTTAAATTAGTGATAAAAATTACTGTTAGAACTCTTTTAACGACGTTCCCATATACCTAGCTTAGCTTATCCCGGAACTTTTTTTTTAAACTGATTTGGGCTTTTTTTGAACTACTGCTTAACCTAGAGGTTAAACACTCTTTGAATTCCGACCGGATACTAAATACTAAGTGAATTTTTCGTCGCAAACAAACAAACTTAAGGACCCGTTTGTGAAAAAAGGTACTTACATTCAAGAGATTGGGCTTTCTTTAACCTAGAGTCTAGACACTCTTTAAATTCAGACCGTTTAATAAGTAGTACGTAAAATATTAGTCGAAATTAAACTCGTTATCAAACTCGATCTGTCGATTATTTCTTACAAAACAGGAGCTGGTGGAGCGCTTCTCAGTACTTATGAGTTTTTGCAAAATTGCTTGTCAAAATTACACAAAGTCAATATATTATCCTATTATCTTGCCTTTAAGGTAGCATTTGCTAATCAAGAAAACACAAATGGAAAAAGTCACTAGTGTGTTACCACAACAGCCTAAGTCTACAGCACAGAAAATGTAAAATGTTTTCATTTCACGAAGATAATATTCAATCCCTGATTTTCTGCGTTGTCAATTGTCTTCTTAACTTTTTTAACTTACTTGCTTAATAGTGATGGTGAAATGTCTTTTCCAGTGGTTGAATATTCACGATAGTATGTGTTTTGAAAAAATACCTTAACTAATGGTCATTATGGAATAGCCATTCTGTCAATTGGTTAAGGTATTTTTTCTTTAAAACGCTCACAATTGTAAATAATTAACTTTACCATTAATATCAATGAAGAAAATAACTCTACCATTACTGTCAAATCTCAACAAATATTTGCTTTTTTTAATTCAAAAATTCTTCTCCGGCAATAAATACACGAAAACACTAATATTGTCTTAGAGTTTGTCGAGCGCCACCTGGTTAATAGACAGGAAAACTATGTCAAGACTTCTGTACTAGAAGTAGCAGTTGTGAGAATCATTGCGTTTTCATTTGTCGTTTTGTGTGGCAACGGATAAAGTCTTTTCGTGCCCACTTAAATAGTAATAAAAATTCATTTCTGCTAACTTCGCCGTTACAAAGGGCAGTTTTATTTCGAAATCTTATTTGCATAAGTCCCCCGCTAACCTAAATCTGGGCAAGATTGTGATAGTAAAGAACAGTAGGCTTATTTTCTTGGTTATGTATTATTTAAGGCGATTGTGTAGAATTTGTTTATAGATGTGCCGTTGCCGGCAACATTCCCGTGCCGTTGAAAGGAATATTTAAACAACACAGCTTAAACAGCCGGCAAAGGATCTTGACCGAAACTTTATAGAAACTCGGCCCACTTTGCGTCTGCATGCGTCTTTACAAAATGTTCGGATAAAATATATAAATATTTGAAAGAATACAGACAAAAAATATTTTTGAAAAATAATTACGGGTTTACGAGGGATTCAATGGCAGATTAGACATTTTGAGGTTATGTTTTGTGATTGCAGAGTTATTGCACCTCACCTACATTCATTTTGATACGTTCAGAAGGTAAAAGTTATATTTTACTAAATTAATTCCATACTTACATAATTAGTTACCCTTAAAATACCAGTGCAATTATAATTCAAACAAGATTTTTGAAATATAAACTACAAAGACGCAATCTGGGCCCGGCTTTGGTCAATATCCTTTGGCTATGTGAGGAAACATTTCAAATATTATCATCTTTGCATTACAATATTAATCATAAATATTCACATTTCAATCAAAGAATGATGAAAAATGTGATATTCCCTTATATTGCTTAAGATGCCGCCATCTTACGCAATGTTGCTTCCATTACGAGATCCATACATTCACGAGAATGCTGCTGGCAACAATTCCGTGTGGCACATCTATATTTAGAACCACTTTCTCACCCACAATGTTTTATAATTATATTATAATGACAGACAGCAGCGACTTCTTTTCAGGTAGTTTCAGCATCGGCTCAGCAATGCCTGACTCTATTTAGACAAATAAATAAGCGTCAGACAACACACCAATTGTCGTGGTACCGAAGTGAGGTAGTTGCGAATACCAGTCAACGATTATGACGAGGGCATCTCCTATAAATTATTTTATTTATTATTAACATCCATGACTTAGGTAAAAAATGTTCGTGGTCATCACTCAAACACTTGCCGATTGCGTTATGCAAACCCTCGACGGCTGGCGAAGTATTGCTCTGTATTATTTTCAGCCAAAGGACGTCCACTGCTGATCATAGGCCTCCCCCACGGCTTTCCCCAACGACCGATCACAAGCGGTCTGCATCCAGTTTGTTCCTACAATCTTAACAAAGTCATCTGTCCATATTGAAGGTGGACGTCCTGCGCTGCTTTTTTGGACGAAGGGTCTCCAATCTAGAACTTTTCTTCACTAACGGCCATCAGTTCTTCGCGCTATGCCACTATTTGCTAAATTTGATAACATGATACTACTTTATCGCCCTACACTGTGTACAACAATGGATTACACTTATTCCTTTATCCTCACGAGCTGATGACGATATCTTGGCGTAGATAAAAATGGCTCAAAGGACTTTAAATATGTAATTAAATACTAAATCAACGTCCACTTAAACAGAGTATATACAGAAGAGAATCTTCCTTAATGCAGTATAGGGACGAACAAAAAGTCCGCCATTTTGAGTAATTAACCATTTGAAAGAACCATAAAGTTGTGTTAAAAGAGATTTACTCCCTTTTCGTGGCTTACCAAACTAAATGTTAATGTTTTAAGTACTTGAGTTGGTCATTAGTAAAGTAAATAAAGCATTTTCTAGACCTATCTTGAGCCAAACGAAAGGAAAAGCTGGTGGTAAAGTGGTAGTTGAATCATAGTTGACGTTTGGCTTATAATAAAATTATCTTGATTAGTTTACGTTACGGCCATGGTCGTTACAACCAAAAATCATAATTATCAGCCATATGACGTCCACTGCAGAACGACATTTCCCACGGTTTTCGATAGAGACTGATTGCTAGCGGTCAGCATCCAGTATGATCGTACAATCTTTACAACGTCGTCTGTTCATCTTGTCGGTGGATGTCTTACGATGCGTATTTGGTTGAAAGGTACCGTATCTAGGACTTAATTTTTCAGCCCAAACGGCCATCAGTTTTTTGCGATTTCTGCCATGCCAATTGCCACTAGAGCTTACTGATTCTCAGGCCTGTGTCCGTTAGCTTAGTTCTTCCGTGTATCTCCTCATCCCGTGACCACACAAACTTTATTTAAAAGCAGCCAACTATGCTCGCTTAAAGGCCGACCGCACACAACAGTTTCGACACGTGAAATATATTGTACGACGCTTGCCGCACTCGCCAGTGACAGTGATCACTGAACGTCACTGAACGTCCATGTCACTGACGAGTGCAGATATCATTTTTCACTGACACTGACGGACAAGTTACTGATGATCTATATTTATAGATACTGGATCGATCTATAAGGTTTTTTTTTAAATTGAATGATCTTTATATAGGCAAATTTACACCCAAACCTTTCATGTTTACAAGTATTCAATAAAATAATATAAAACAGCTTTATTAAAATTCATAAAAATAAAATGATCACAGTAAAAATATAATCAGATATCATTGCCAATTATCAAAATTCATAAACTTCAGAAATTCATAATTATATTTTTGTTTTGACAGTGTTTTGTCAAACAGTATCACTATACAAATTTAATAATATAAATTGCACTTGAAAAAAGCAACTTTGTGATAGTGATAGGCATACGCCCGGATAGCGTAAAACACGGGGTTTAATTCCTCGTGTGTCACACAGCCAAAGTTGCTTTTAACACTTTCACGGACACGCCGTCGATAGCCGGTTTTTTTTCGCTTACGATACGGCGCCGCGCCTACAGGCGGTGAACTTTAGCATCTTAAAATCGACGAAGCGGCCAAAGGCGCTTAAATTTGTATTGATTACTATGGAGTCACGTGATCCTGTGTCGTATTGCACTTACTCACATTTGTTTAGTGTCGTAAGAAAAAAATCTAGAGTAAGGTTTCGGTAGTGCCCCCCGCGTCCCTCACACACACATAAAAAGACTTCATAGTAAGACAACACGCCTGAGGCCGTGAGCTATCCGTACAATGAGCAGCGCAATGTCATACTGGAGTGTGGTTGTGTTGTGTTTTGTTATATGGTGAACCAGTGCACGGGGCTAACGTTATCGGAAGATTTAAAAGGTAGATTTCTTATAATATTTTGAATAATATAGTATTTCTGTGTGTCTGGTGATGTATTGAGGCATGTGATACGCGCGATAAACTCGTATAAAATCAATTGTATAGTTTCTCGTAGAGTTTATGTCTAATTGTTGTTTTTGTTTGTAGATGGCTCCTAGTCCAAAAAAATAAGCCATAATACCAGGAAACGGCCCAAATTATGTGAAAAAGTTAAAAATGTATCTGTTGCTAGCCTTCAAAGAAAAAAAAACAACATCTATTAAAGTTATAAACATATTTAGTGAAGATGGAAGTACATCGCCCGTGGAAGAGGGTGACCCTTACAGTGATGTAGACGGCGAGTATGGCTCGGACGAAAAATTATGAACCGGAAAATGGCGACTATGTAAGCAGTTGCAGTGATGAAAGTTTTGAAATATTCCCATTGCCAAAGAAAACTAGGCACATTCCTTCAGAAAGTGAAAAAGACAGCATAGCTTCTGAAGAGCACCGCACACCTCTAATAAATGCTGTCAGGTACGTTCGCACCACATCTCCGAGGAGCGCTGCAGTCCTGCTATATATGCTGTCCGGTCTCCACGCTCGCGCCACACCTCAGAGGAACGCCCCAGCCCTGCTGCAGTTGCCGGCAGGTCTTCACTTTCACGCCGCACCTCAGAAAAGCGCCGCAGCCCTCTTATAAATGCTGCCAGGTCTCCACGTTCGCGTCACACCTCGGAGGAGCGCCACAGCCTTCCTGCCGTTGCCGCTAGGACTTCAAGTTCGCAACATGCCTCAAAGGAGCTCCACAAATCACCTGCTCAAGCTATCAGCTCTTCACGTGCACGACGACACCGTCGTCGGTGCATGACATCCATCCAGTGACAATACTGAGTCTCATAATCAACACCGCACTACAGAACGGCGCCGTCAACCTCGCCGTGGTTCTGCTGACCACCCAACAGCTTCAGAAAGTGAGTGTTGGGAGAGGACTACCACTGATGTACCAAACTTTAATTTTGATGAGTCGATAACTGGTCCGCGTGTTAATATCCGCGGTATCGTCGGGGGGCGTACTGTCATATCATGGGTATCTTTATCCATTTGCGATGACATTTCGTCCATAGGCGGTGCCGCCTATGGCTGGATTGTCATATCACAGGTATCACGATTCGTTTGAGTCAACAGTCCGGCCACAGCCGGTGCCGCCTGTGGTCGGTCCGTCATATCACAGATATCTAAACCCATTTTATACGAAAACCCGCCCACAGGGTATAAGTTTGTATGAAAAAATTCTGTGTCAAATCCTAAAAACTAAAAATATGTTTGTGTCAGTAAACGTGTTAACAATTGCAATTTATATTTATAAATTCATTCAATATTTGCACACTGACTGCGGTCTGCGGTCTGGTCCATAAAAAATTGACCAGATGCGCGCAAATTTATACAAATTCTTAGAGTCCATACGGACCGGACCATAGACCGCAGGCAGTGTGCCAAATCTTTGAGTGTAGGTAAACCTAATAAAAGAATATTATCCATTAATTGAATACACATTAATTCAAGGTTCAATCCCTAAAATTATATTATTTCCTACGCAAAGTATGTTTTCCTACACCACACCGTACCTAGTGTTCCTAAAGTCCAAAGTTTTGAGTTATAGGATCCTATCACGTCGGTTCGTCTTTGTCATAAAACTTAGGAAAGTTGAAACCTTAGTCATGCTTAATCCAGCACTATGTAAGAAAATGTAGTAGGAACACTACCATGTTCAGTGACTTAAAAAACAGTAAGCCGCCGTAGAATAGTTAGATACGGGATTGCTACCATGTACCTTAGTATTTATGAGATTCCGATATTTTGGCACAAAAATAACGGAGTAACTGAAGAGAACTTGCGGGTGGGTTGTTAATGTAGTCCCATCATCAGATCACGACTTGACAAAACCGGGCAAATAAAAAGGTAAAACCTCTAGGTAGGCGATTTTTTTTGGAAATCGGTTTACAAATGACTTTGATATGAGGTAACACAGCCGCAAAAGAACATAGTCGAATCGAAAACCACCTCCTTTTTTGAAGAAACCTCCTTTTTTAATTAAAAATGCATAAACAACGTCATGTGTTGTGCGAGCGTTTGTTTGTTTGTTTATATGTGTGTTTGTGATGTCTTAATTAATTTAATTTTAAAACTAAGCAAGCGTAAATTTTGAAAAAATGCATGATGTAGATCTTCACTTAGACTTTCACAATATGAAAATTTGTTTTAAACGAGATAAAACTAGTATGGTACTAGTTTTTGAAGTTTGAGCACATTTTCAATGATCGCAAACATAACTTAGTTATTCATACAAATACTATGAAAAACAAAGTTATATTTGCTGTCAACAAAATATTGTTGTATTTTGTCTACGTGGAAGAAAGTAGATCTTTAATTCAGTTAAAGATGGCACGGTACCCTAAGTGTGCGAGTCCGACTCGCACTTGGCAGTTTTTTTTTTATAAAAACCTTTATAAAAAAACGATAAACTTCAGGGCAACTGGACTGCTCAGCACTTAAAAAACCGGCTAAGTGCGAGTCGGGCTCGCGCACTGAGGGTTCCGTGCCATTTTTAACTGAATTTGGAAATCCACATACTTACGTTTAGCTAAAATACAACAATATTTTGTTGATAGCAAATATAACTTTGTTTTTCATAGTGTCTGTATGAAGAACAATGTTAGGTTTGCGATTGTTGAAAATGTGCTATATCTCAAAAACTACCAGTTCTATCCCGTCTAAACCAATTTTCGTTGAAAGTATTTGTTAAGATCTACATTACATATTTTTTACAAAATTTACACTTGCTTAGTTTAGGAGTAAGATGGCGGGGGACGCCCATTTAACCACTTTGGAAGTGTCTATCTATCAAACGTTAGACTTTAAAAGAATATGGTTTTAGGAACCTCGATGTCGTTTTAAAATACCTATCCATAAACACCCCACATGCATAGGTTTGTAAAAATATTTTTTTTCTTTTTTAGTTTTTTGTGTGGAAGCCCGGGCCCCCTTAAATATAATGATTTTTTAACGGGTTAACGGGATAAATCTTCCTATAAATTTCAACCGTGTGATGATTATAGTTACAGAAAAAAGTGGCTGTGACAAACGGACAGACAGACAGATTTGACGAAACTATAAGGGTTCCATTTTTTGCCATTCGGCTTCGGAACCCTAAAAAATTAAAACAAACATATTAATTATTCATACATCTGTGAATAACAGCTAATTAAATGATTGTTACCTATTTGCATCACTTTTCAAATGCCATTTACAGAAGGAATAATATTGATACAAATATTTCCTAGATATGATTATTGCAGATCGAACCGCTGGTTCTGATCGAGCATCTTGCCATATAACATGCGTCATTTCGGTAATATTGTCATTAGTCACTGAAGCTAGCCATTAGTTGCACACTTTGACATGTTATAGTGCACATGTGCTCGTAATACATAGATGCACTCTCTGTGTCTTAACTACTCAGGTTCAATGAGAAAGCAGAGACTAACGTGCATATTAAATTTTATTAATTTTTTTGCTGTTTGAAAGTTTATGACCGTCAAAAATGGAATCACTCGACTGAAGGACGGATATTTACGACCCGTTTGGTGTAGTGGTCGAGAAATCGCCTACTTCGCAGCGGGTGCGGGTTCGATCCCCGCACAATACAAACATTTGTGTGCATGAACATATCTGGTTGTATTGGTCTGGGTGTTTTCTATGTATATCATGTATGTATTTACAAAAAAAAAGTATTTAAGTATTATATCCGTTGTCGGGCACCCATAACACAAGCTTTGAGTAGCTTACTTTGGGGCTAGATGGCGATGTGTGGGAATGTCCAAAGGATATTTATTTATTTGTAATATAATATTGGACAATTATCACATTATTGCTCTGATCTCGTATTAGCTAATGCACTTTTGTTATAGAAATCAGACACAACGGTGGTACCACAACACCCAGACCCGAACAAAATATAGTTTTTTTTTTCGGAGCGGCGACTTAAAACCCAGCGTGCATAGCCACTACACCACGAAGGTCGTCAAGGATGATTAGTTGAACGCAATGAAATTTTGCTGAATGTATAACCATCGTCGTGAAAATCCTCATGCTCCGCTCTGCTTACCTGCCTAAGACTTGTTGCAATCCGTATTAATCTTTTTTTGGTAGCAGGAAAAAAAACTGATTGATTATCTAAAACACATCCCCTCCTCTCTCGTTACCTAATTATAGTTAAATTATCCCAACAATACAGTCAAAGTGGATTTAACCGCAGACTTCGACCATCTTGCCCGTACTGTAGTCATTAATAACATCTCGTCATTACGCACCGCATTATTCACGGAAACGAGCTATTATTGCTATTATGCTTTAAATTAGTGTTCTCATAAACGCCATTCAGCAAATACTAGATAATCCTTAAAGCGTATGTGAATGAGACACAATAGAAATTCTATTGTTATGCGGTCTCGTGCGACCGCTCGGGTGTTGAAGCGGACAGCGGACGGAAAATGGCTGTGGCCGAATTGGCGCTGGCGTTTCAATTGGCACTACCGTAACCCCTTTTCCTACTTAAACAAGTTAAGGAAATCGTCGATACTCGATATTTGAGTCCCTAAGCGACTACCACTATTTAAATTCTTTTGAGGTACTCGACGTGTCGCGTCGCCAGTGTTGTTTTGAGACCAAATCGTCGAGTGTTGCTGACCTTTGTGTAAGGGTGTTTTTCGTACTGAACCGAATTTAATCCAGATTTCATCTGAGTGAACTTGTCTTTATTGTAAAAACAGTTTCATATTCGGTAAATTGTAATCTGTTGATTTATTGTGAACAAGTTCAATATTTATTAGACAAAGAATATCTACATCGTTTCCATATCACGGTGGATGACAAATGTCCTTGCGATAACACCCAAACTCAAAGCTGGATGCATCTTTTGCATTCCTGCCCCCGCTTCGACGCAAAACGCTCTGACCACGTTATCACGTGCAACATACTACGAATCAATCCCTACAACTTATCTGAGATAATTAACAAAGACTCCACCCTAAACTCCTTCTACAACTTTCTCACGTATATCGTGAACCACTTGAAAGAATTCAATAAGATTTAAACCATTCTCCACCTATAATCATACATGAACCAAGGAAATAAAACCAATTGTTGTTATTGCGGAAGTACACCGTTAGCTCCGCAAAAACCGACATTCCGCTAGTCGACACATTAATAATAAAAAAAAAAACTAACCTAACCTACCATGATCCACCACTTTTCCCAGAGATTCGTCATTTCTGTTTACCTTAATAATTTATGTATGAGATTCGGTACAAATTAAAATTTATTTGATTAAGGTCCAAGGTCCAGGTTTTTACCAATGTCAGAGCAGGATTATTCGTCGAATATAATACAAAACCTTGAATATTAAAACCTTATATATCGCTGATAAAATTGACTCTTAAAATCGTTAGATTGTAACTACGTGGTTATTACAATGTGACGTTGAGTACACATAATGAACACATATATTATTATATTACCTATGTAAGTTTGTAACACCTAGTATGCATGCATGAATTAATGAAATGAAATGACATATACGCAAGAAAACTATTCTTCTATCTTTGGCTGTCTAAAGCAATAAATTATATTGCAACCTTCTACACTTATTTATAACAAAGAAATCATTCGACGAATGTGAATGAACATCGCAATTTCATTGTTAGGCGCGGTCTACACGACGTGGAGCTCACAGCTCACGGCTGATCAATACTGATTAATTGGAGGCGAGGAACGGACTGACCGGTGCGGTATTATTGTGCAGAGGGACTTACGGCCGTTCCCTATATGCAAACTAAGATCAAAGATAGATAGCTATCCTCGAACTGTTGTCACCAGCTATCGACCATAATAAACAGTTTCTATATTACAGATAGGTGTTGCTTATCTCCAGTTAGCAGAAAATAGGCCACATTATCCAAGCCCTCCCTTACGTTTCGAATTACGCAGTTTTACAAAACCCTCTCAATTACGTCGCGTCAACGTTTTCACGTTATTTGTGGTCATTATGATACACCAAGGATAATAGTTATATAATACGTTAAAAATAATATTTATTTTTATTGCTATGTACCTAATTATATATATGTTCTATTTTGGGTAAAAATATTATGTGAAGCATGCATAGACTTTACGTAAAATGGAACTTTTTTGAGCTCTGACAGACAGCTGATTGATTGACATCATACCTACCTACGTCAATTGATTGAAAATTAATACTTTTTAACGTAAAAAGTATTTATAAATTTTAAAATTCAAAACGACCGATTGAAAAGAAATAGAAAGTTATAGTTCCAGTTTATTTTCGCAAACGCTTCAGAATGCTATCAGTCCGATTACTTAGAAAAAAACAATGTGTCCAGCTGGTAAACAATGTATTCAAGGAGGACTTTATTTCCATAAAATAAGTGCAGTGAGTATCAACTGTGCTTTCAAAAACAAGTCGTTTACGGTTTTTAAAGGATATTGACCAAAGCCGGGTCCAGATTGCGTCTTTGTAGTTTATATTTTGAAAATCTTGTTTGAATTATAATTGTACTGGTATTTTAAGGGTAACTAAGTTATTAAGTATTGAATTACTTTAGTAAAATATAACAATTACCTTCTGAATGTATCAAAATGAATGTAGGTGAGGTGCATTAACTCTGCAATCACAAAACATAACCTCAAAATGCCTAATCTGCCATTGAATTCCTTGTAAACCTGATTATTTATCAAAAATATTTTTTGTGTGTATTCTTTCAAATATTTTGGTATATATTTTATCCAAACATTTTGTAAAGACGCATGCTGCCGCAAAGTGTGCAGAGTTTCTATAGAGTTTTGGTAATATCCTTTGCTTAAATACCAGTTGTTTTCATGTTATACTAATTTGTTTTATTTACTTCTTTCAGACACAGTAAAAAGTCCACCTTCCCTTGACAAAGGAATAGATGATGATGCTGGTGGAATTATTTCAGGCTCATCGAATGCTATGCAAAGCATCGGGTACCTTCCCAGTCACTCAGCTGTTCCCAGAGAAAAAGTTGACTGCTTGAACTTGGATTCAATATTGTTCGCCACCCGAAACTTATATGTTTTTCATAAATTGTACGAGGTAGCACCTTACATTCTACAATTACGAACACGTCAGTGACCTACATAGCAGAATCCAGGACCGTCGGAACTCACACTGGCGGCCCACCTATTAATGTATATGTTAATATTTTAAATAAACTAATTTACTACCAATAAATCAGATATTATCCGTCCTTGTTGTTCTCATTTCCCTCCACTGCAGCAGACACCTTTATCCGTCCCTATGATCAGTTTGGGCAGTCTGTCAGACTGGTAGCAGGTCCCACCACCTACCTACCGTCTTAACGCTGCTGCCCTGGATGACCTGAATGCAGCTCTCCTACCACATCATCCTTATTATATCTAAGTATCTTTTGTTAGGCGGGGTTATGGCTAGGGTCAGTTTCTTAGGGTAAAGGAAAATCTTCGCCACTAGGGAGAAAGTTTTCATCTTAACCTTGTGAGCAGCAGGACTTTTACATAAATGAATTAATTAAACATTTAAAACTAGTTATTTGCCGGGATGTACAAGAGCGTTATCCTCCAAAATCCTAGGATTGAATTCTGGGGTTACTAGAGATAGTCAAACTGACTGACAGTCAGATGAAAAACATTATAGGAACGCAATAAATGTCAATTTCATACAAATGCCTATCCCCAGTAAGCTATACGTCCTCCCATCGATAAGATGCATCCAGAGATAGTTTACCCTACTGCCAGTAGGTTTATAGAAACAAAAAATCTAAAGGTAGATAACCATTTCTAACTCTAGTAGGGCAAAACCACAGTTAGAATGGATATAGGGAACGGCCGTAAGGCAGTGTGGATGCGGCATTAAATAAGGTTATCTTGTTTTAAGTTATTATATTTTAAGGGCCGAATTAGCACAATAAATAAATAAAATTTTGTAGATATCACTTTGGAATTTTATACGCTGTTTTTTTTAGGTATTACTCGTATTTTATCAGATAGAAAAAAAGGATGGGGCATTGAATTTAAAGAGGCAAAGCCAATGACGGAGATAACTTTTACAATCGTCCAAATGCTGTTTAAAAAGTATATTTGTATATCATTTAACTAGCGGTACCCGCATTCCGCGCGATTTGATTTTGGTGTCTCCATCACAACGTGATGTTTTATAGCCGAATGCCATCCTCCATAAATAAGCTATACAACACAAAAAAAAACGGAAATCGTTCAGTAGTTCCTGTGATTAGCGCGTTCAAACAAACAAACTCTTGGGCTTTATAATATAAGTACAGATTCCAACAACTAAACATACTTATAAACCGACCAATTAAGAGTTCTATTTTTTAATCACTTGCGTCAATATTCCGAGTGATTTTCGTTCAAAAATCAAAATAAAGGCAATCAAAATCACACCTACAACGTAGACACGAAAAGTTACAAAACGTGTTTTTATTAAATTAATTTTTGTAAGAATTCTCACTTGATTTTCTTCCGAAAATCGAACAACAATCAGCAAACACCACTCGCCATATTTGCGCGAGTTATCCAAAAATTTCCCTTGTACGAGTATGTGTCATAGATTTGCGTAAAGATAATATGTAGAGAAAAAGCTATTTTCTGGGTATTTCTGCCTACAATGGGTATTGCAGATGAATTTTAGCTTTTACTTATTAGTCAACGTTAAGTACAATCTTTAATATTTGGTATTAAAGAAGTCTGCTCTTTTCTTAAGCTACACTATACCAGACGTGGCATTCAAAGGGACGAAAATGAGGCGAGCTCACCCAGAAGAAGCCTGTTCACTTTGACTTTGAAGATATTAGGGTCTAAAACTTAAAGACCCCTTACACACTGCGACTATTAGCTTCGATGCAGTCGCGCGTTTTGAAAACTCGCTTTAGCATTTCGACTCACGAGTTAAACAGATTTTATTTGGCATCGATGCAGTCGCCTGTTAGTATCGATGGAGAAACGAGACTGCATCGATGCTAACGCGCGTCAATATCGATGCAGTCGCAAAAATACATTGCAATATTTATCAAATTGCACTTTCTGCATCGCGACTGAATCGAAGCTAACAGTAGCGCAGTAAGTAAAAGCGTCTACACACCGCTACTTTTACTTTTTACTTACAGTCGCAAAATGTCAACCTTTAAGTAAAGACTCACTGCGCTATTTTCAGCATCAATGCAGTCGCGATGCTAACGCGCGTTAGTATCGATGCAGTTGCGATGCAGAAGCTGGGATTTGTCAAATTATGTACTGAATTTTGGCGACTGCATCGATACTAACGCGCCTGAATCGATGCAAAATTCAATCGGTTTATTGCGTGAGTCGCGATGCGATGGTCTATATTAATAGGTACCAGAAATTCTTGCCTCATCCAAAATTTGCTCATCTTACACCGACATAATGAAAATGAAATGAATTCCAGAAAGGTAGACGGAATTTAAGATTGGGAACTATTCGCTATGTTCGACTGAGGCACACATTCAAATATTTATTAATTAATTCATATGAATCCTAGTTATGCTTCGGCAAATGCTTTATTTGTAGAAATTAATACCTTTAGGCATTTGGCCATCGACTTGAATGAGCGGTGGATGCTAAAATTCGTAGTGTCGTCATTTCTAAGATTTCTGTTTGATTTCTGTTTTTATTTTCGAATTTAAATCATAACGGTTAAAACATAAAGTAAACTGGAAACTTTTAATGGTAATAAGCAATCTTTTAATGTATTATAACTTTGCAGTTAGCCACGACTTTGTTTATTCGCGTAATGTTTTATAACTTGTCAGTATTGAGAAATGATTAAATAAAAAGCATTCCCCTTTTTTCATCAGGTCAGTCAGTACCCAGGTTCGTTTCTGTCAACTATACCCAGAAGTCGTATGCTGCGCTGCGCTAACAGGATAATAATGCCTTCAGGGCACTGTTAGGGCTGCAACGTTACTGCAGTGCCTTGAGTATGTTTGCGTGCGCAGTAGTCGAAAGTTTCTAGGCCATACTGCGCAAAATAACTGAGTGTAGACTATTGAAGTAGGTAAGCTTGACATCATGCTCTAACTCCAGAAGAATTTGTTTCTCCTGAATCATAGTAATACGTTGTTTAAGATTTTTGGTCAGTTTTCTTAAAGCGGTTTTATTTTATTAATTATTTATTTATTTCATGATTTTTAATTATTACTCATATCTCAAAAACTAATAGACTGACATTAATAAAGCTTACACTTTACTCTAAGTTGAACTATACCGGATTGAAGTAAAAAATAATCATCTAGCTGTGACTTCTCGTCTTCGCGAAATCCTGAGACAAACATTACATACACTTACGAAATTTTGCACAAGTGTTAGGAAGCCTTATTAGATCAACTAAAACTTTTTCCACTTCTGATGATAACACATACATGGGACGTCGAATTGATAACCTCCTTTTTTAAGTCGGTAAAAAAGCTGGTTCATTACTTCGGCGAGTTCGCGGCAGCCGCAACAGTGTCATTCAGATCTTTGCTGACAGTGACGACTGTCCACTTGTCGTGTACTTATGTCAAGTCACTCGTTCCTTTTTGATTAGTTAGTACATTAGTTGATAAGTTATCTTATTTTTTACTTACATTTAATATTTTATTTATAACAAGAAAAAATAAAACTGAGATGCAACATAAAAAAATAACTTAAAATGTACCTATTCAAAAACGAAACCATTTCCTTGCGGCAAGAAGGCTATGATGCTGGCTGCGTTGCCGCGTTGGATAGCTATGATAATCCTTTGAGCTAGGAACTAGCAAGCTTTATAAATGGCTGTTACAGAATAAAATTTTGGCGCAATATACACTTTTATTTGATATTGATGATATTTGACGACCTCAGTGGTGTAGCGGCTAAGCACGCTGGGACGCCGCTCCGAGGTACCGGGCCTAATTCCCGGTCGGGTCGATGTAGAAATCATAATTTTCTATATTGTGACAGGTCCAGGTATTACGTTACCACCGTTTTGTTTGATTTCCATAACATAAGTGCATTGGCAAGTAGCCATTTTGGGATTAGATCAATCTGATTGGTGTCGAAAATTTAATTATTATTAATGTCCGAGTTTTTTTTTGGTATTGACTACATGTATTCAAACAATCAAACCCTTTAGGTTTGTTTATATTAAGTTTTAGTGTAACAGATATATGTATAGCCACTTGACTGCAAACAAACTCAATATTTGCTCCATTCCTATTATATAAGATCATTAAGAAGAACTTCGGCGTCAATAAAAACTCGTAACTTTCCGAGACAAAGAGACACCCTTTTTTCTCGGAACTATACCATCCATTTAATCGTCTTTGAAAACCCAAGCAAAACAAATTCTTCATCCTTGATTGCTCACCGCTTTTGTTTTGATAAGGATGGCTTTACACGGGCAACTTGAGTAATTTTAAGCAATTTTAATAATAAATATTGAACACTAATTACACACACTGCTCTGATTCCAAACTAAAGAATAAAAATGAAAATGAAAAACAAATGTGAACCCTTAACACCCAGACCCGACACGATTTGAAAATTATGATTAGCACATTTTGACCTGAAAGGGAATCGATCTTACGCCGGCAACGCCTTGAAACACAGAGTGCAAAGCCACTACACCACGTAGGCAATCAATACTTGAATATTAGTCTGGTACAGAGTACTGGTAAGGATACGTTATACAACACTCTGTACCATACAATTTGGTACAGAGTGTTGTATAACGTCATCCTTCAATAAAGTTTTATACCTTAGCAATTACTATAGGTATATGTTTACCACGGAAATCTTACGCTTGATTCACGTGATGATTTATAATAAATAACTAAACAAAATATTTTATTTCAGCCGCTGTCTAAAAAGTGTTATATTATAAGCTATGTTAGTATATTGCAATTCAATATTAAAATAGTTAAATTATTTAAAAATTAAAATAAATTTTGTTACTGTCTTTGACTAGGTGTCAGCGTGTCCAGTGCTGCATGATGGCACTGTCCACGGCCAGCCTCGCCACGACACTCTTCAAAAGACTGTTAAGACTGCCGCGTGCCTTGTGGACCAAGGACGCTATGCGGTTCCGCACAATAGCCACAAAACTCTTATCACCTGCTTCCTCGAAGCACTATAATAACGTCGCAGCCTCATCAGCATCCTGAATGCATCTCTGTACGCTGTTTGGGTATAGCTCGTCCACGGGCTGCACGTGTATAAAGGTGTTTTGTATGTATTTACAAACAAAAAGTATTTAAGTATTATATCCGTTGTCTGGCACCCATAACACAAGCTTTGAGTAGCTTACTTTGGGACTAGAAGGCGATGTGTGGGAATGTCCAAGGATATTTATGTTTATTTATTAATAGAGAGTTACAATTGGCCTTAATTAATAAATGTTACAATAACCTGTTTATAACTTCCGAGATTTTAAAATAGATTTATGTAGACAATAAAAATCTACACGATATCTCGACCAGTATGCATTAATAAAGTTTAAGAGCTTCAATTTACAGAAAAGCGTTATAATTATTATCATCTTTTCGGTTTGTTATAGTATATTAGCCGCACGGGTTCACATGTGTGTCACACAAAATATAATTACTAATAGCTTATGTCATTATGTGTCATGCTGATATATGAGCTATACACGTAATTGTACGTTTTATCATATCCATTCAGTGGTTTCTTGCAGAAACTTCGTATTTGTGACTTAAACATGTACTGGGATTTTTTTGTAAAGATTGCGATGGCATTTGTTTTGTTTAAAAATATTAAGATTAACTAGATAACTATAAGTACGAGTAATATCTATACTTAATTGTTTTAGAATGTATAATTCAGGCGAAAACAATAGAGCTTGCTTGACTCGCTTGAGTCAAAACTACCAACGCCAGGTCACCTCTTTGTAGCTTAATAGCTACGGTTTAGTAATTCGTAGCTACACGCAATAGTGCAAGATTCCTCAGTCGTTTTTTTTTTCTTGTACAATTGTTGCGAAGAGGTTTTCTTTTTATAAAACTTGCGTTTAATTTAAAGTAAATATATATTTTTGAATAAGCATAACTCAAACCATTCCCAAAACTACAACCTGTATAGTGTACTCGTATAATTTCTGTATATTTTTATACCAAATATATATTTTTTAAATACTAGCGCGTCTTAAATTAATCGCAATTTTAATGGAGCAATCTAGATCTATCAAAAGTTGCCAAACAGCTAATAGAAGAATAATTGCTCGTGTAACATACCTTAAGAAATAGGCGTTAATCAAAACAGTTCAGACGATATTAAAGCGCTGTGGTGGAAAAATTGATAACCCGACCTGAGCCAATGACACAGTTTTGGGGAGATTAAGGTAGTGTGGGTTAGAAAATAAATTGGTTCCGTAGAAAACAAGTTTACAAAAGAAGGTAACTGAATATTTTTAAGTTTGACTACGTTTTGTATTATGTGTGTGAAGTTTAAAGTATCTTCATACTTTAAACTTCACACACTTTTTGGTGTAACTATGTCAATATTTACACCAAAAAGACACTTTTGGTCTATATTTCTTACAAAAGACGCAGATACCAGTAATGAAATTTGTCAGCCTTTGTCTTTTGTCTCATTTAAAAGATAAATAATTATAGCACGCAACACACGACGCCCATATTATGAAAGGGCTTTGCTAATGCCAAATAGTTTTTGTCTCATTTGACAGATACATTAGACGTTTTTTCGATGTCTCTACTAAATTTGATCAATTTCAAAAATCAAATAATGCCAGTATAAGACGAAAAACTGACAAAATTTGAGTGAAATTAAACAAAAAAAAAAACCGGTCAAGTGCGAGACGGACTCGCCCACTGAGGGTTCCGTGCCAACTTTAACTGAATTAGGGA
This sequence comes from Pyrausta purpuralis, assembly GCA_963924145.1. Classification (NCBI taxonomy): domain Eukaryota; kingdom Metazoa; phylum Arthropoda; class Insecta; order Lepidoptera; family Crambidae; genus Pyrausta; species Pyrausta purpuralis. The sequence goes on from OZ001657.1 coordinate 22,807,012, forward strand.
TCTACTTACTTCTACTAAGCTTAAATACCACAATATTTTGTTGACAGCAAATATAACTTTGTTTTTCATAGTGTTTGTATGAAAAACAAAGTTATGTTTGCGGTTGTTGAAAATGTGCTTTATCTCAAAAACTACTAGTTCGATCCCGTTCGAACCAATTTTTCTTGAAAGTATTTGTTAAGGTCTACATTACATATTTTTTTTCAAAATTATCACTTGCTTAGTTTAGAAATTAGATGGGGGGGACGCCCATTTTACCACTTTGGAAGCGTCTAGCTGTGAAACGTTAGACTTTAAAAGAAAATGGTTTTAGAAACCTCTATGTCATTTTGAAAGACCTATCTATAGACACCCCATTCGCATATGTTTGACAAAAAAAAATTTTTCGGTTTTAGTTTCATGTATGAGAGCCCCCCCTTAAATATCATTATTTTTTATTTTTTGTATAAGAATCGTAAAGCGATTAACATGATACATCTTTCTACCAAATTTCAACAGTGTGATACTTATAGTTACAGAATAAAATGGCTGTGACATACGGACGGACAGACAGACAGACAGACAGACTTGACGAAACTACAAGGGTTCCGTTTTATGCCATTCGGCTACGGAACCCTAAAAAAGGATCTTTGTTTGTTCCCAATTTACCCGCCATAGTCATATATCGTCAGCAACTGAGTATTGCATCCCATAGAAATATACAGCACGATACTTTATCGGTCAGCATCAGCGAAGAACATTACATGCCAAGGCAGGTCTCAGCTGAAAACACGCCGACAAATGTCAACATTACTATTGAACCCTAAAACGTAGGCGTGGATTCTTGTCCCTTTTTTGGTTCGACAAGTGGAACCAAAAAAGAAAAGTGGTTTCCTTTTCATACCAAATAATGGAAATTTTATTATTATCCTGCGAAACGGTTTTCAGAACAATAATGAAGTTAGAACATTTATTTAACAAATCAAAAGCGTATTAAGTGTTGTTTGAAACTCGCTCTTTGGGCGTTAAGTCGTTTTGTTACGTAAATTATGAGTAAGTACTGGTCTTCCGCGATCTCGTCGGTGAAAATTAGGATTTTTTATTGCATCAACTTACAAAGAAAACTTTTGTAAGCCGTTGGTGTAGTAGTCAGAAACCCTATTTTTAAATTACTCGCTTGGTTATAGCGTGTGATTTTTGTTAGAAAATTTATTAAAATTCAATGGAAATGACACGAAATACTCGTATATACGTCAGTAATCACAAAATTCAGTATGTGGTTTTAAATCACTCACGTTTGGAACTAGACTAATTTTAATTAAAAAATTGGACATTAGTGAATTTAACACACGCCATCTTAATGCGAGTGATTCAAAAATAGCTGGTTGCTACGCAGTCAGCCCGGGATTAGATCCCGGGTCTAGTCGACTTTCTGGAAGCTCAGAACAGTAGACAGAAATGTGGTTGTACTTACGGTGAACGAATACCGTAGTTGAGGAGACGATCAAGTTTATTGAGTAAGGCTTCACTGATATTCATACAACACACGTCGGCGTAGTCGAGAAGAGGTAGGACGAGAGATTGGATAAGAAGAAATGATTAAATTATGATCTGATGATGGGTTATTGGTGCAATCGAGGGTATACCTAGAATTTAAAAGGCTCGTTTAGCGTATTACTAGAATTTTAATGAATACTTGTTTTTTCGCCTGAAAGTCAACATTTTGTGGAGCTGAGATGATAATGGAACTTCTAAAAGCTTAAGAGTTCAGTGATTTTCAAAACAAAGTTTATAATAGTTAATTTGTAGCTAATTAAAGAACAGAGTCAAGAAATGCAACCCCTTCTGTAATCACTCAAAAAATATCAACTTAAAAAAAAGTTAAACCCGACTTCAAAACCAAAATACACTAAATAAACTCTTCGCTCTTTAAAGTACATGACTCCATTTTAAGCAAAGAATTTATTTTTGGAGTCGGTGCTACCGCTTTGGCAATTTCAAGGATCATATATCAAGGCACTGCTTGCAAAAAGAAATTGTTCGCCTAAAATGGAGTCCTTTCCTTTTAAAAGAGTGAAGAGTTCATTTTAGACTTTTTTGGCTATGCTATGTCTGTCACGTTAGTTCTTCTATGTGCCTCCTTATTTCGGAATCGATCTCGCTGAGAAAAAGCGAGCATGGCCCTCTCCATCGCTCATCGCATCATCAGTATATTGCGATACGAAAATAATAAAATAGTGAATGATATTTATTTAGGCGCGTCAAACAGAATAACAACATAACCCTTATAACTATATATTTTTTTCATAATGTCTGTAGAGGTATTTCTCTACGGATATTATGAAAAAAAAATAAACGGAGATTTCCTTTCGTTAAAAACCGATTTTATGAATAAATATAGAGCACTTAAAACACTTGTTTTTTGTATTATTAAGTGTAATAAATTATTCGACCGAAAAATATACACCATTGGACCGATTTAAAAAATGAAATTTACGTAAATGTTTGCTGATAAATAAGTGGATTTTCGAATTAGGCGTTCTGTATTGTATTCGACGAATATTCCTTATTTTGACGCTGGTAAAATAGACTTTAAGTAGATTTTCTTAGACAAAGGGTTAATTTGTCGCCTTAATTTTAAACATTTCATAAACGTCTTGTTTTAGAAACTTCTATTAAATAATCGTTAATAGTTCGCTCTAGACATGACAGGAAATTGGTAGCGGTACCTAGTCGTTTTGCCGTAATTAAATTTCCAATCAGATTTTACGTTGGAAATCTGATTAAACAAAATTAAATTGCTCGCCCTGTTTATAATTACAGGTCTTAATTAAGATTGCTCAGTTTTTGCGTAGCAAAGAGATATGTTTTAATATGTGGTTTATTTTTGTATGATATTGTTTGGTTTGTTATTAAGGTATTATTTTAAACATAGCGTTTATTTTATTTCAACTAGATTGTATACCACCGATTTTAAAAAGTACGATTACAGAATTTACATCAACATGATATTTTTAGCGTAAGTGTATTAAATTGAACACAATAAATAATTAAATAAAATTCTTTATTTACGTAAACAAGTACATTTTTATGGTTACTAATTGATGTAGTCTCCTATTAGGCATTACAGAATGCCTGTGCCAGGAGGCCACGCTCTTACATAACTAAACACTACTTACTTATAACTTATAAATTATACATATTACTAATAATAATACTAATTGATCATATGTGAGTGCGTGCGAGTGTGTGTGTGTGTGTGTGTGTGTGTGTGTGTGTGTGTGAGAGAGAGAGAGAGAGAGAGAGAGAGCGAGTGTGTGACAGTCATTATAGTCCAGACACTTTAACCACTTTGTAAGTACTATTTTACATTATTTTAATGTAAGTGCTTATATTTTAAGCTTATACTTTATTGTAGATTTGTGCAGACAGATACGAAAACTGATATTGGGCGAAGCAAGTATGACCATTAGGTATTGGGGCTACTTTATCTGATCTTCTTCTTCTTTCTTTGTCATGACTGTATCCAATTGAACGGTGTACTTTCAAAACAGCATGCAGTATGTATAGCTTTCTAACCGAAAGTAGATCAGCGTCAAGATACAGTGTCAGAGTAGGGAAAATCCTTTTTTTAAACAACATAACTTTAAGCAATACTCTTTGTGAACAATCAACATCCATAAACTTTGTCTTTAAAGCACCTCCCCATAATGTGATGCAATATGTTGTTATTGACTGTGCAAGTGTAACGTAAATATCTTTTATTAGCTTTTTATCTGCAACATGTAGCAGTTATTTAAAAATCCAAATCAACAATGTTTGTGAAATATTATTATCTTCAAAATAAGGTAGTTCTAAGAGTTAGTTTTAGTAAAATCAGTTAAGTATTCATGCAGGCTTTAAGTAGGTAAATATTTATTTCCAATGATTCAGGCCGATAAACTGAACTTTGACCTAGATGAGAAGTGAATATATTAGAATCGAAAAACATAGCCCTCCTTTTTGCCGGCGGCTAATACTATTACCCCAACGTCACCCCTATACTACGGTAGCGTTATTTTATCTCTTCAACGCATGTCGTTAATCGCTCACGAAAGCGGAGGGTCACGCTTGTCAAGTTTGGTAAATTGGAACGCGAGATTTATTATTCAAGGGTTTTTCCCACTACACCTATGCCCATGCTAGGAACGTGTCATGCAAAAATATTCTATGTATTGACACCTTGCCCACAAAACCGTGTTGGCAACTCCAACAATTTAGATCCGTCACGGTGACGCATCGTATCAACTCGAGGCATTCAGAACTGTTTGTATGAAACTCCATACTTCGAATCACATCTATCAATTTCTTATCGTCACCACCTCGGATCGAGACCAACTCGGGATCCACTCTCAACCAGCGGCGCATGCGTTGTAACATGCTTACGGCGCGCCGCCCGCTGATTGACGACTATCCGTCCAACCTGTCAAACGGGCTGTCATTCACAAGAAGAACTGTCATAAGTTGTAGCAAACATGATCCGAGACGAGGCGTTCGCTATCGAAGATCGAGGGGTGCCGATACCATTCGAGGCGTTGCTGTTCCCTTTACGTTACGTGCTTCAAACAGACTACAAACAGTAAACGTTAGTGGCATTAACTTCTCAGGCGCCCCGCAGCAAATAGGAGTTCCCTAGGGCTCAATATTGGGACCTTTGCTCTATATGACCTATATTAATGACCTTCCTTTTTATTCAAAGGACTACTGTAAGATAGTTCTGTTTGCTGATGATACTTCTTTAATTTTCAAATCAAGAAGAGGCGAAAAATCATTTGACAATTGTAAGGTGTCGAGGGTTGCTGGTCCAAAACTTCAGTGATGGTGTTAACAACTTTATTTCGGTGAACGTAATTTTACACAAAATTGTAGGTTTTAAAACGTATATAAAGAGATATTTTAAGATATAGAAAAATGCCGGCCGGTCGTCGTACCGAGCAAAATCAGAGACAAAACAGACAGCTGTCAAAATGACATTTCTCTTTTTTTATACATGCTAGGGCGGTGCCACGCACGGTCACCATTCATAGACAATATAGAAACGCGTCGCTAACACGCCCCACCCCAGTGCTGCATCAGCACTCATCAACAAGAGGGATTCTCGCGACGCGTGCTGCCGACCTCTTCAACGTACCCGTCTTTGTTCGTAGCTCAACGACTCTAACTCTGCCGTCAGCTCCTGGGAAGACTTGCTGCACCACTGCCTTAGGCCACACGTTGCGCGGTACTGTTGGGTCAACAATTAAAACCAAATCGCCTACCTTTAATGGTCTACGTTCTTGGTTCCATTTCCGTCGGGGCACAAGTTCTGGTAAGATTTCTCTGACCCAGCGTCTCCAAAACATATCAGCTAGTGCCTGTGACTTACGCCATTGTTTTCGTAGGTATAGATCCGAGTCGTCAAACTGTCCAGGTATAGGTAGATTTGAACTCGATCCTAGAAGAAAATGGTTAGGGGTTAACGTCTCTTCACTTCCAGGTTCGACCGAAACATGCGTTAAGGGGCGACTATTTACCATGTTCTCAACCTCCGTCAACAATGTGCTCAAAACCTCGTCTCTCGGTGCTCGTTCCTTTAAGATAACTTTAAGGGAGGCTTTGATACTTCTGATTAACCGCTCCCAAGCCCCACCCCAGTGAGGGCTGGCCGGGGGAATGAAAGTCCATTCACTTGCGTTAAGAGCAGCTTCGGTTTGAAGCGTCTTTTCATCCAGCTCTCTGATTGACTTCTTGAGTTCCGTGTCAGCTCCGCGCAGATTAGTGCCATTATCGGACATCAGATGTCGTGGCCAACCACGTCGCGCTGCCATGCGTCTGAGAGCCATTATCATTGATTCGGTGCTAACAGAGTGCACTATTTCTAAATGTACAGCACGTACAGTCAGACATGTAAAAATAACCCCGTATCTCTTTTCATGACGACGTCCGACTGTCACCATTATGGGCCCAAACAAGTCTACACCGCAATACGTGAACGGCCGTTGGTGGTGAGCTACGCGGGCCGCGGGTAAGTCACCCATTCTAGGTATTTCCGGTTTAGCCTTCCTTATTCTACATAACATGCATCTAGATGCTACGTATTTAATGGTAGATCTTAATTTAATTAACCAATATTTCTGTTTCAGATTGTTCACAACAGTCTCCTGGTTCCCGTGTGCAGCTTTCTCGTGGTAGTGCTTCACTATTAATCGAGCGACGTGATGTTTACCATCCAAAATTATCGGATGCTTAGTTTCAGGTGAGATACCAGAAGTGGCGCCGATGCGACCTCCACAGCGCAGTACATCGTGTTCATCGAGGATTGGAGATAAGGTAAGTAGTCGGCTACTAGTTTGTAATGTCTTACCTCTTTTTATTGCAGCTATTTCAGTTGCGACACTATCCATCTGTGTCATTTTTATCAATAAGTGCTCGGCATGCTCCATCTCCATGAGCGTGGTCAACGATGTCTTCTTTCTGCATCTATTGGTAAAACGCAAAACACTAGCTGTCACTCTGAGTAATCTTATCCAAGACGCAAACCTGCACGCTTCGACAACGGGTTGGAATCCAGTATCGTGTTCTACTAAATGTATGATTTCGAGGTTATCATTACAGGTGGTAGGTGACAAGGGTGTAAAATCCTTGCGCGGCCTATCAGCTACATCACAGCGCAAGAATGAAGGCCCCGAGAACCACTCATTTTCAAACATCGTGGCATCGTAAGCTTCTCTAGTACCGACATCTGCAATATTCAACTTTGTAGGTACATACCTCCATTCGGCGGCTCGCGTCAATTCATCTATCTCGCCCAGCCGGTTGGCTACAAAACTTTATAATGCCGTGTATCGTTGTTAATCCACTGAAGCACTGTAGATGAGTCGCACCAAAAGAATCTCTCGCTGACATTTAACTCGTGCTCCTTGACTATAGTATCCGCAAGTCGAGCCGCTAGCAATGCGGCTTGCAGTTCAAGTCTGGGAATCGTTACGGGTTTCAATGGCGCAACTCTGCACTTACTGGAAATAAATGAAACGTATACTACACCGTTATTTTCCCATCGCCAGTAAGCTACAGCGCACATAGCCTTTGAAGACGAATCACAAAAAACATGTAGCTGTAGGTTATTATAATTCGGAGCAGGGGCCGCCGTAGCGTGCCTCGATGCCGTAGCACGAGAATCTCGTAGCAGCCTCGTAGTCGATGCTTCGGCCGTCTCTGTCACACCGGCTGTCGATACAATTTTTGTTTCGGTCTTACCTGCATTTACGTAATAGCGAGGAATGCGAATGTTAGATATTTCTTTTAATATCTCAATCCAATTACACCATTTTAGGTACATGTCATCGGGTAATTTTTCGTCCCAGCCAATATTATATTTCCAAGTGTCTTGTAGCATTATTCTGCCCTGTATTGTATAGGGAGAAATAAAACCTAGCACATCGAATATCGACATAATTACGCGTAGCATCAGCCGCTTCGTAGGTCTTTCCTTTCCTTCAATCACATGTTCAGGAATTCGCTTCAAGGAGACATCAAAACCCAATACATCCTCTTGGGGGTACCACTTAAGACCCAGAATGCGTTCTCCTTGAAAGTCCTGATCGACCTTTAACTTTACCGCGGTCGGACCAAGTGCGTCTTTAGGTATGCTATCTAGTACCGCTGAGCTATTGCTAGTCCAATAACGTATTTCAAATCCTCCTTTGCCGTGAATTTTCGTAACATTCTTCACCATTTCTATTGCAGTTCTTTCGTCCTGAAGGCTGTCTATGTAGTCGTCCATATAGTGTTGCTTTCGGATGGCAACAACCGCGGCCGGATGCGACGACTCATGTTCCTCAGCGTTCTTGTTTTTAATGAACTGTGCTACGAAGGGTGAGCAGTTAGCGCCGAATATAAGCGAGGTCATTACGTACGTTTTTATCTAGGCCGGTTGATTTATCGCTCCACAGGAATCGTAACGCGTCTTGATCTGCGGACTTTACCTTTATACGCAAAAACATATCTTTGATATATGCTGCGACTCTCACCTTATTTATTCTGCTGTGCTGTGCTCTGCTCCTTCGCTGCCGCATCGAACACTAATCGCAGCTTCTTTTTATTTGGGTTATTCACCCCGAAATGTGGTAGATACGAGTACCACGTCTTACGCGACCTCTCAGTATTATCCAACTCTTTTGCGAAGTCATTTTTGAGTAGATGCTCAACACGTTCTTGGTACTTACCCGCATACTCTTGGTCGGCCAACATCTTTTTCTCGACACTGCGAAGCCGGGTCACTGCATTACCATAGCTGTCGGGTAACTCACAGTCAGCGTCTCTCCACGGCAACTCCACATGCCACCTGCCATTAATGAGCTGCGAGCTGTTCTCCAGCAGGGTCACGGCGCGCACTTCGTCTTTGACCTGCCGTGGCTTACTTGCTACACCTAAAGCGTCGATCGAGTAAGACCGGCGTACCTCCTCGGAGAGTTCCCGCAGCTCGCAGTCAGCATCCGAAGTCAATTCTGTTGTGAGAAAGAGAGTCGTGCGGGGGGAAGAGGGGGCAGCACGTGACAAATTCATCGTTCCATGTACACACCAACCTAGGGGTGTTCGAGTAGCGGACGGTTCATTTTTTTTACCAATACAAATCTCTAAAGGCATAATTAAATGGTAATTATCTTGACCTACTAATATTTCAGGCTTACATAATGAGTCACAATTTAAATTCACATTTTTCAAATGATCATACTGTTTACATTTACTTAGAGGAACATCTTGTATAGGTAAATCTAAATTGGCAACACTGTGCACATTAATAGTAAAAGAGTCATTGTTACTTCCCTGAGTAGAAAGGTCCAGAGTGATGGCAGTAGACGCACACACAAGGGCGTCCTCGTTCCAGGCGCCGCGTACGCGCATGCTCTCAGCGCGGCCCCGCAGGCCTGCGCGCGCCGCCAGCTGGTCACTTATCAGGGACACCGTAGAGCCGTCGTCTAACAACGCACACGCACTTATTACGCCTTTAGATCCATGCACATTAATCGGAACTACTTTTAGCAACACCTTTTTGTCCGTGACATTCATGTGTGCAACAGTCTCAGTTGATGACGTTGAAGGTCTATTCTCTTGTGACGTTTCTTCTTGCACTTCTCGACGTGGAGGGTTGTGTAGTAATTTATGGTGCGCCCCACCGCAGTTGTCTTCATCGCAGACGGGAGCAGAACAGGTTTCTCTGGTGTGCCGGGCCACTAGGCATTTAAAACATAAGCCCTGTCGTTTGACGTATCGCCATCTATCCTTTCTCAGTGCCTTCAGAAAGTGTTTACATTTTGTCAACTCATGTTGACTCTTTTTGCAGTACTTGCATCTTTCATCGCTATCTTCAGCTTTATTATTTGGATATTGTATCAAAACTGCATGGGAATTCTTAATATTATTCTTTCTATTCTGGTTAAAGATGCTTGAAGGTGGGTTAATGTTTGCTGTAGCTGATAACTTATGTGCCTCTTCATATAGGAATTCAGATATCAAGTCAATTCTTGACCTTTTTGTTGCTTTCTGTAATCTTGGGTAACTGTAATCTGCCCATTTGGAAATAAGTACTGTTACATAGTAAAAATGGAACCTTTCTTTTAACTTACCTCCTGCGATAGTTTAAGGTTTTTATTGCATTCTTTCGTCTCATTCCTGCACTGCAATTCGTTTTATCATTAAATAGATTAATTTATTTACTACATTAATTAGATTATTTCATTAATCTTGAGATTGATTTGTAGTTAGCTTCCAAAACAAATATTTCATCAAGTTTGACACTGGCGTTAACAGCTTAGAAGTATTATTTTCCCGTTGCCACAGATTATGTAGCGATTCGGTTTGTTGAGCTCGTTAGCTCAGCAATTTCATCTTTCCAATTATTTTTGTTTTGATTCTTAATTTGTTTAATTTGCTTCCAATTAATTCAGAGTACAAATATTATCCCTTTTAAATATTTATCTAAAATTCAATTAGATTGTAATAGTTTTTATTCTACGTGTCTATGGTCGTTTGGTCAAATGCAGTGACAGTGACAGTTGTTGATATAAAAGTACTGGTCAGCAGATTCCGGGTCTTTTTTCTTGGATTTTGCGTCGTGAAGTTCAGATCAACCTTTCCACCGCCCAACAGTGCCACCAGCTTCAAAGATCAGTCCCCGAGACCGTTACTCAATTTCAAATCTTTTAATTGTAAGTATTCTCGCATTTTGTGCGATTTTCCAATTCACTTTGAGTTCGTTGAGGTTGTGTTGTTTCGAAAACTAACTTTTTGTGGTATTTCCCCTCGTCCTCGCAGAATTCTTGGAGGTCACAGGAGACGGCGTGGCAGGCGTGATACAGCAGTCGACTCGGCGCTGAAATCCGTCATTCCAACCCCTTTTGAGGTAAATTTTTCATTTTTATTCTTGCTGGAGGGTAGATGAAAAGGTCGCGCCCTATTGTTACAAATTTAGGTTTTCCATTCCAAATTCACTTAATTTAATATTTCCCATAGCATTATTGAAGTAAATTCACATTTGAAAAGCCTTTATTTGAGATAATTTCCCCCTTTTTGAATATTTTTAGTACTGGTTGTGACAAACCATAAAATAGGTCTTTTGTCACTTTCCAGGGTTTTTTTTTGGTTTTGCTTTGATTTTATCCCGTTACCTCTTCTTCGGGTGCCTTCGGGATCTACGTTTGCGGAGAACCCCGGCCTGCCAAATCCGCTCCAGGGACTCCGATTTCTTTCCGGCCCGAGGCATCTACCCCGGTAACCCGTATAGGGATCTTTACTCTTTCTTATAATACGTTGCTGCACCCAGCAGTGCCTGGCGCCCACACCTTCTTATTTATTTGATTTTGACATAACTTTAAATTAACATTGTGATTGCTCCCTAAATCATTTTATACGTATCGGCTCCGGTCTCGCCCCAAAGTCTACCCACAACTCCCTTTGTGTTCTGCCATAGGCTAGACCGGCTCTCTTTTTAATATTGTTTAGTTTAGCGATTTAACTAATTGTTTAAGTAATTTTGTAATTTAAATTTAAATTAATTATTCAATAAATCAGATATTTAAAGAATTATTTTTTATTATTCAACAGTGGCGCCCAACGTGGGGCCAGTAGATTTTGGGGAGTTTGTGTCAAACGCTGCAAACTGAGATCGGTCCCGAATACCCCGTGTGGTTCTCGGGTTAGAATAAGGCCACCCCGGCACTTGCTCAGGGAGTCGTAGGAGGCGACTGAGAGCTCACCTGTTTTTGACAGTGTGCGACCTTAGGTCTGTTTTTCTTTTCTTTTAGGCCCCAAGGCTTAATTGTTTTTTTTCTTTTTTTAAGCCCTTACTTTTCCGTAAGGCTTAATTTTCTTTTTTCTTTTTAAGCCCTTACTTTTCTGTAAAGCTTAATTTTTTTCTGTTTTTTCCTTTTAACCCTTAGGGCGTTATTTATTTTTTCTTTTACGCCCCTCAGGCATTTATTATATGAAACTAAATTTTCATTTAGGGAGCAAGTTTTTTTAAATGTCTGTACTGTTGTTATTGTATTAAGACTGTTTTTGTCTACGGTTTTTTTTTAAACGTCTGTACTGTTGTTATTGTATTAAGACTGTTCTTGTCTGTATTGTGAGGGACTTGAGCCGACTTTTTTTATTTTTTTTTTATTTTAATTTATTTTTATCAATTTGAAATGGAGCATCCAATCAATTTTAATCTTTTGAATAAGGACGAGTTAATTTACGAGGTTGAAATTCGCGGAGAAGTACCTGAGGCCACCGTTGAGGCACTTAAAAAACAAATTCGTGTTCTGGGAAAGGAAATACCCTCCGATGACATTGACACTACGTCGCGCGCCCCGGACGCGGAATTAGAGTTTGTCACCACCAGCCTCTCAAATATTGACGTCGTTATGACTGCTTCATCTAATTTTAAGAAATTTAACCGGGTCAAAGCTTTGGTTTGTCACCTTTATCATCGTTTGTCGCGAATTGATGCAAAGCCAGACATCAAGGATCAACTGTCGACTCTGGAAGCGAGAGTTAATTCTCTCCTTTCTAGGCTCGAGAGGATGACCTTCAGCTTCCACAGTACCTTTAGTTCGGTCGACGAAGCTGCTGCTACCACCCCTGCCACCGCTCCATTGTGTTCGCCATCTCCAGTTCTGGTTTCGTGCAGTAGTGAGAAGTCCGTTAGAAACTTGAATCATCGTTTTGACGGCCACTCGTGCGTTCGCACTTACTTACAGACCCTGGAGGAGCTCGCGCACTCTAGGGAGATCAGCGAGGCGACTTTGTTTAGGTCAGCTTATGAACTTTTTACAGGTATTGCTTTGGTGTGGTACCGCAGTGTTAGAGATACCGTCTGCGATTGGTCTTCGCTAAGGCGTCTCTTGATCGAGGAATTTTCTCCCCCCGATTTCGATAGGCGTCTAATGGACGAGATCCGTAAGCGTACTCAAGGCCCTACCGAACCAGCTTTTATCTATATCGCTATAATGGAGAATTATTTTAGTAGGTTGTCCTATTCAGTCAGTGAGTCTGAAAGACTTCACATTATTAGATTTAATATGAGGCCTAATTATATTTTGGCGTTGGCTCTTCACTCTATAGACAATATTTCTCAATTAAAACACAAATGCAAACTGTTAGAACATAGTCTTGCTTACGCTGGTGATTTTAAAGAACCCCCTGAACCAAATGACGCCACGCTCGCGAGTGACTTGTCATATGTTGCGCCAAAGACTCTACTCAAGCTAGAGGAAGTAAAACAGGTAGATGATAACTACTGTAAAAGGTGTCGCAAAGAGGGTCACACACTTAGCGGGTGTAATTCCAAAGAAGTCATATGCTTCAAATGCGGCAAAAAAGGAGCGTACGCCAACAATTGTTCTAATTGTCTGCCTAGTTCTAGCAAGTCTCAAAAATCCGACTCTCCCCAGTCAACAAAACTTGTAGGGCTGAACAGGTGTAATAATTTAAAACAAGATTGTGATTCTCGTCATAAAGTTGCTTCGGTTCATTATTTAACTCATGGGGATGAGCGTCCTCATTTAACGGTTTCCATTTGTGGTTCTAAATATTTCGGTTTACTGGATTCTGGATCCGCGATTTCTATTTTAGGTTCCGATGCGAGTTCGCATTTTTTCCGAGCAGGACACACGTTACACAGTGACAATAATATCAAGAATATTGTCACTGCTAACGATTCTGTGGCTTCTGTCTCGGGTTATATTTCTTTGGTGGTAAGCTTAAAGGAAACCACAAAAGTAATTAAATTTCACGTCGTTTCCAACATTTCCACTCCAATTATTTTCGGAGTTAATTTTTGGAAGGCTTTCAATTTGGCCCCAAGCATTTTTAAATGATCTTCCTTTTGAAGTTTTTCCTTCTGATAAATATTCTGTCTCTGAAGTTCGTAGACTTGACGCATTCGTTGACCTAGACCCTGATCAGACTCTCCCGGCCAATGAGATTATTGAGCGTTATAACCGTACGGTTATGACTGCTGTGTCCATACTCGTCGAAAAGGATCACAGATCATGCGATTGCAACTTGCCGAAAATACAGTTTGCTATGAACACTGCCACTAGCAAAGCCACTCGTTTTACTCCATTCTTTTTAGTCCACGGGCGAGAAGCTGTCAGCTCGGGTGAAGTGTTCGGTACAAATACTTCTTCTCTTCCCCCTTCTGATTTTGCATCTAGAGACTCTTATGCCCAAAACCTTGGTGTCTTGAAAGACATATTCGAGCAGGTTGAGCAAGCCTCGGTCACCGCCCATGGTCGTAGCGCCAAATATTATAATAAGGGTAGGCGACAGTTGGAATTTAAAGTAGGTGACACTGTGTGGAAGAAAAATTACCCGCAGAGTGACGCTTCAAAGTTCTTTAAGGCCAAATTAGCTCCCAAGTACGAAAAATGTAAAGTGGCTCGAAAAGTTTCACACCTGGTGTATGAGTTGGAGGACGCAATTACGGGCAAGTCACTCGGTTCTTGGCACGTCAAGGATTTGAAGTCAAGCAGTAGTAGTACTGACATAACTTAATTATTGTATCATGTAATTCCTTGTTTAGCGTCTCGCGCTTTTATTTTATTTTAGTTTAGGGTCGCTGTTATCGACGGACGTGTGGCCCGCAGGTCATCCCTCGCTCGCCACACCGCCGCCGACGACACCTCCTCTTCATTTCTGTCTGTCCTAAGTGTAGAGGGTGTCCATTAGTTAAGAACATTTTCTGCACCTATTTTTTTTTCAAGATCTTCCTGCTAAAGTAATATATATTTTGAGTTTTAGTTAAAATTCAGTGGTGGAGATTCTTGGTGATTAGGATAAGTCGACAGAAGTCATTGTAAGCCGAGGGTGCGCTTACAGTCAAACTTCGGTTGTGCTTTCTCTTAGTGATGAGCTGGGGGCCAGCTCGAATTTTACTTACGTAAAATTCTTCTAATTGGGAGAATACTGTTACATAGTAAAAATGGAACCTTTCTTTTAACTTACCTCCTGCGATAGTTTAAGGTTTTTATTGCATTCTTTCGTCTCATTCCTGCACTGCAATTCGTTTTATCATTAAATAGATTAATTTATTTACTACATTAATTAGATTATTTCATTAATCTTAAGATTGATTTGTAGTTAGCTTCCAAAACAAATATTTCATCAAGTTTGACACTGGCGTTAACAGCTTAGAAGTATTATTTTCCCGTTGCCACAGATTATGTAGCGATTCGGTTTGTTGAGCTCGTTAGCTCAGCAATTTCATCTTTCCAATTATTTTTGTTTTGATTCTTAATTTGTTTAATTTGCTTCCAATTAATTCAGAGTACAAATATTATCCCTTTTAAATATTTATCTAAAATTCAATTAGATTGTAATAGTTTTTATTCTACGTGTCTATGGTCGTTTGGTCAAATGCAGTGACAGTGACAGTTGTTGATATAAAAGTACTGGTCAGCAGATTCCGGGTCTTTTTTCTTGGATTTTGCGTCGTGAAGTTCAAATCAACCTTTCCACCGCCCAACAGTGCCACCAGCTTCAAAGATCAGTCCCCGAGACCGTTACTCAATTTCAAATCTTTTAATTGTAAGTATTCTCGCATTTTGTGCGATTTTCCAATTCACTTTGAGTTCGTTGAGGTTGTGTTGTTTCGAAAACTAACTTTTTGTGGTATTTCCCCTCGTCCTCGCAGAATTCTTGGAGGTCACAGGAGACGACGTGGCAGGCGTGATACAGCAGTCGACTCGGCGCTGAAATCCGTCATTCCAACCCCTTTTGAGGTAAATTTTTCATTTTTATTCTTGCTGGAGGGTAGATGAAAAGGTCGCGCCCTATTGTTACAAATTTAGGTTTTCCATTCCAAATTCACTTAATTTAATATTTCCCATAGCATTATTGAAGTAAATTCACATTTGAAAAGCCTTTATTTGAGATAATTTCCCCCTTTTTGAATATTTTTAGTACTGGTTGTGACAAACCATAAAATAGGTCTTTTGTCACTTTCCAGGGGTTTTTTTTTGGTTTTGCTTTGATTTTATCCCGTTACCCCTTCTTCGGGTGCCTTCGGGATCTACGTTTGCGGAGAACCCCGGCCTGCCAAATCCGCTCCATGGACTCCGATTTCTTTCCGGCCCGAGGCATCTACCCCGGTAACCCGTATAGGGATCTTTACTCTTTCTTATAATACGGTGCTGCACCCAGCAGTGCCTGGCGCCCACACCTTCTTATTTATTTGATTTTGACATAACTTTAAATTAACATTGTGATTGCTCCCTAAATCATTTTATACGTATCGGCTCCGGTCTCACCCCAAAGTCTACCCACAACTCCCTTTGTGTTCTGCCATAGGCTAGACCGGCTCTCTTTTTAATATTGTTTAGTTTAGCGATTTAACTAATTGTTTAAGTAATTTTGTAATTTAAATTTAAATTAATTATTCAATAAATCTTATTTTTTATTATTGAACAGTACAGTGGGAATTATTTTTTATTATTTAACAGTACAGTGGGAAGTTTTGACATTATGATATTAGCTATATGTACTCCCTGCAGGTACTCGTCTCGACCCAAGGCACGTACTGCTGTCACAAAGTTCTGGATTCTAATTGCAAAGGGCACGATTTGAAACTGGTAATCCAGCGGCAGTGGCTGCATCTTTTGTAAATGTTGTGTGATTTTAGTTAGAATTATATCAGGGTTACCAAACTGCAACTCCAATGCCGACATCAGCTGATCTGGTGATGAGGCACTTATCAAGAGAGCAGAAACAATTTCCTTTGCCTGTCCGCGCAGACATTTTCTCAATCTCCAGATATTTTCTTTATCGCTGAAGCCGCATATTTGTGTCGACTCCATGTTTGCTTGCTTGAAGTAAAGCCACTCCAGCGGATCACCATGGAACTCCGGTAAATCTTTGGAGATGCTTATACGGCTCAGTAGCCGGGTGTTTTGGTCATAGCTGGGAGTCATGGCAGGTTGCATCATAGCATTTGTCAGCTTGTTTATGGGTCCATTCTGTGGAAGTATAATCTGTTCCTTTTCCATTTCGTGCTGACTATGTTCTAACCATTTCTCCACTTGCTCGCTTGCTTCGCTGCGAGTTTGACCGCTCTCACAACTTCTAATTGTTGGACTGTATTTATCATCTAGGTCTGCTAAGTCAGCGGCTAGCTTTTTCTCGATTAATTCTATTTGAATCTTAGCTTTTGCCTCTGCTGCTTCTAATTCCAACCTCTTTCGCCTGGCCATCGATGAAAATGATGCCGATACTCTTGAGTTAGGCTTAACTTGTACTGTACCTTTGGTACTACCACGTGGCGGCGAGACTTTTTCCATTTCAGTTGCTGCATACTGTGGTAATGGTGGCGGAATACAAGGTGGTAATGGCGGCGGAACACGAGGTGGCGCATCGTGAGGTTGTGTGATTTTCGATGGTTCAGATTTCACACTGCCACTAGGATGGTCCTTGTCGAACGTCTCGGTATTCACATTAGGTGACGCAGCTTCCATTTTTCTTTTTTCACTACGTGTTAACACCACTTTCGGCGGTGGCGTGTTGAACATCGAGCTATCCGGCCGAAGACCACTTTGTAAGGTGTCGAGGGTTGCTGGTCCAAAACTTCAGTGATGGTGTTAACAACTTTATTTCGGTGAACGTAATTTTACACAAAATTGTAGGTTTTAAAACGTATTTAAAGAGATATTTTAAGATATAGAAAAATGCCGGCCGGTCGTCGTACTGAGCAAAATCAAAGACAAAACAGACAGCTGTCAAAATGACATTTCACTTTTTTATACATGCTAGGGCGGTGCCACGCACGGTCACCATTCATAGACAATATAGAAACGCGTCGCTAACAACAATGTTAACAGAACACTCTCAAAGGTATTAATTTGGTTCACTAGCAATAACTTGCTTCTTAATACAAAAAAGCCTAAATGTATTAAATTTACCGTGCCTAACGTGAAGCAAGCTACCACAAAAATTCTACTCAACGGTGAGAAATTAGATCTATCCACTGTTTTTCTGGGCATTGCATTGGTTTCGAAATTGCACACATGTTGACGCTCTGGTTGGGAGACTCGCTTCAGCTGCCTTTGCGGTCAGAAAAAATAGACATTTGACTGATTTTGCAACAGCACGACTTGTGTATTTTAGTTACTTTCATAGTATAATGTCTTATAGTCTTCTCTTGTGGGGTTCTGCTGCGGACGTCGATACCATCTTTATTTTACAGAAAAGAGCCATTCGTGCCATTTACTAACTTAGTCCCCGCGAATCCCTGAGCGAATTCTTTAAGGAAATTAAAATCCTCACTGTCGCTTCTCAATACAAATTTGATAATATCATGTACGTGCAAAAAAATTTTCATGACACAAAGTGACAAACATTCGTATAACACACGAAAAAAAACAAACTTGTCATTCCAAACTTCAGGTTACCCAAAACAAAAAATTCATTCATGGGAAATCGTGTAAAATTTTCAATAATATACCTAATAATGTTATCGAACTACCTATTTATAAATTTAAGTTATAAATTTAAGTTACTTGTCAGAACTACCCTAATGTCGAAGGGCTATTATAAAATTCAAGACTATCTTAATGACGAGAATGTATGGACAGTCCAGCCTGCACCAAACTGATGTACCTACCTGTTTATTTTGATTTGTATCATTTTTGTGGCAGCTAGTGGTGACTGAGTTTGATCCGGCGTTTCTTCTCAGCGCTTGCCAAATTGTCAGTGTCTTGTCTCGAAGCGCGAGTAGGGCCCAAAAGATGGAGGAGATATGTTCTGGCCCCATATAGGCCATAATTAATGAAGTAAGTTTTTTCTATACTTGTCTCTGACAGTAAACCTACTTTTTGTCTTCTCTTCTCATCTCTGACTTGTATGGGCGATGTGAAAGGGTGCTCCGTAAGTATGTGGCGAAGGTAAAAGTTAAACGAGGTCCAAATCAGTAATGTACCTTTATTTTAGAAATGATCTACTTTTATACAAAACTAGAGCATTTTAGAGGAAGGACGAACACATACATCTGTTTCACTCAACATAAAAATACATAATTTGTAGGGTATACAGAAACAATTATTTATCATCTACCTTCTTCGTACTTAACATTGTGGGCTTCAGTAGATCAGTGCGCTTCCACAGTCCGGCGCAGGTCGTGGTACGATGCGAACGTATGTCACGTGATGTCGCCACATAGCACCCCCTCAAGCGAAGCGTACGACTGGTTTCACTATTCTTCCGGATCGTGTTTGTTTCATTGTTGCAGTGTTCGAAGAAGTCTTCGTGTTCGCCTTCATTGTGCTAGTGCTGCCATAGGAATCGTCTTCTTTCAATGTGTATGCAGGTTTCAGCCGGTCAATGGATACGTTGACTTCACGCTCGGGAAGTTGTATTCGAAACACTTTGTCATCGCGCCGTAGTACTGGATACGGCCCTTCGTATGGAGCTTGCAGTGATTTACGGCCGGAATCAATGCGCAGGAAAACACTTTCGCAGGATTGGAGATCTTTGTGCACGAATGTTTTAGTGTTTTGCCGTTGCGATTCTGACGACTTGAACTCGTTGATAGTTTGACGTAGTTGATCGACGAAAGTATAGTCCATTGGCTGTTGTGAGGTCATCGGGGTGTTTATATTGAAAAATTCCGCCGGTAGTCTTAGGCTAGATCCGTAGGTTAACTGTGCAGCGCTTACTCCGGTGTCGTTTCTTGTAGCGGCTCGTAGGCCTAGTAAGACAGTGGGCAAGGCGTCTAACCATTTAGAGTTGCGGTTTTGCAGGTTTGCTGTTAGTGCTGTTTTGAGTGATCGGTGCCAACGTTCAACGATTCCGTTGCATTGCGGGTGGTAGGCAGTTGTTCTTGTTTTATCGATGCCAAGCAGTTTTGTTAAGTTGGTGAACAGCTGGCTTTCGAACTGTCGTCCCTGATCACTCGTCAGCGTGGAAGGACAGCCAAAGCGAGCGATCCAGTCTCCATAAACGTGTCTTGCGATTGTCTCTGCTGTTATATCGTGAAGAGGTATAGCCTCAGGCCATCGAGTTTTCCTGTCGATCATTGTAAGTAGGTATCTGTGACCATGTTGTGATGGAGGTAACGGCCCGACGATGTCAACATGTAAATGTTGAAATCTGTCTGCTTGTTGAAACGTAGAAAAGCTGCTGCTCGTGTTTCTATGTATCTTAGTCCGTTGACATGGTATACACGCTCTGGTCCAGTTACTGATGTCAGCATTCATTGAAGGCCAGAAGTATTTTTCAGTAAGCATCTTCCGTGTCGTGCGAATGCCTGCATGACTTAAGTTGTGAACGGCGTTGAATGCTATACGACGAAAGTCTTGAGGTAAATATGGTCTGATGTTTGCAGTTGATATTTCACAGTATATTTTGTAGTCGGTACCGGGTAGTTGAATTTTCTTAAAATGCAGATGGCTTTGTTTCGTCATTGATTGCAAGTTTTTATCGTTTTCTTGAGCCATAGCAAGTTGTTCGTAGTTCAAGGTACTCGGACAGTTTATTTCTTCGATGCGCGAGAGTGAATCGGCAACAGTGTTCTCGCTCCCACTTATGTGACGTATGTCGCTCGTGAACTCGCTGATAAATAAGAGTTGGCGGGTGCGACGTGGAGTTTCAGTGTCCGATGTTTTCTTGCGCAGAGCGAACGTGATAGGCTTGTGATCTGTGTAGATAATTAGTTGTCTGCCTTCAAACATTTTACGAAAATGTTTGACTGCCATGTAGATGGATAGCAGTTCTCGGTCATACGTTGAGTATCGCTGCTGGGTGTCCGAAAACTTCTTGGAAAAGTAGCCCAGTGGTTGCCACTTGCCGTTTTGATATTGCTGCAGTACGGCTCCGGCACATATGTTAGATGCGTCACACATTAGGGCGATTGGCGCGTCGAGTGACGGGTGCGCGAGTAAAGCTGCGTTTTGTAGGCTAACTTTACAGGCTTCGAATGCTTCTATCGCTTGTGTAGTCCAGGTGATCTGTGTTTTATCTTTGCGTTTACTATCGTGTAGATACGCGTTCAGTGGAGCTTGTATAGATGCGGCGTGTGGAAGTGCATCTCTGAAGAAATTGACGGCGCCAAGGAATCGTCGCAGTTCTTCGATTGTGTGCGGCCGTGGAAACGACTTGATTGCGCTGACCTTGTCTTCGGGTGGTTTGATGCCATGTTGCGATACTGTATAGCCGAGAAACTTGACTTCTGGTACTCCCAGTGTGCACTTGGAAGGATTTATAGTGATTCCGTATTCATTTAGCTTGCTAAGAACAGTGCGTAGGTGTTGTATGTGCGATTCTTCATTTTCTGAGCTTATTAAAACGTCATCAATGAACGGATAGACGTAATCTAGGCCTTGTAGCACTTGGTGGATGAACCGTTGGAAGGTTTGTCCAGCGTTCTTCAGTCCTGGGCACATTCTCGGAAATTCGTATAGTCCGAATGGTGTTATGATTGCCGTTTTCTCAATGTGGTCGCTGAATACTGGCAATTGTTGATACGCTCTGTTCAAATCGATGGTGGAGAAGATTTTCTTTCCATTCAGCTGGTAGGTAAAATCTTTCAGGCGTGGCACGGGGTAGCGGTCAGGTTTGGTTATCGCATTTAGCCGCCTGTAGTCTCCACAGACTCTGATGTCGCCGTTCTTTTTGGGTACTACGTGAAGTGCGCTAGCCCAAGGGCTTTTGCTAGGTCGGCATAGGCCCTGCTCCATCATGACTTCAAATTCTTTCTTTACAGTAGCGTAGCGATGAAATGGTATTGGTTTTGCTTTGCAGTACAACGGCGGGCCACTGGTCTCGATATAGTGTTCGACGCTGTGTTTTGGTGTTTCTTTAATTGTAGACAGCCGGGTAATATCAGGAAATTCTGCCAGTATTTCATGACATTTTTGGTTGCAGTCGATGCTCCTGATCGTTGATGTGGGGTAGGTAGAAATCGATGTCTTCACTGATAAATTCGTGACTTTATCTGTGAGGCGTCTACCCTCGATGTCGACAAGTATTTTGTGGTGTTTTAGAAAGTCAGCGCCTATAATCGGCTTACTGACTGCTGCGATGATAAAGTTCCAGCGGAATGGACGACGTAGGCCCAAGTCTAACTCTAGCGTCTTTTCTCCATAGGTAGGTATAGTAGAGTTGTTGGCCGCGTACAAAGTGAACTTAGTCGGTTTCATTTGCTGGCCAGTCCTCTTCGGAATTACAGAGATATTCGCACCGGTATCGCAACTTCGCTGAGACTAGTCTTTTCGCTGATAGCTATTATAGAGCTTATGTAGTTTGGCAGTTGGTTGAGCCACATTCCTCGTAGCGTGACGGTAGATAGATGATCGCCGGCCAGGTTCTGCATGCGTCTCAAAAGCTGTGATGGCTTCAAATCGCCAAGTTCCATGCCGGCTATGACGCGTTGGACGTTTTTCTGTTCGGAGTCTTCATAAACTTGCAGAAGGCGCTGTTTGATAGCCAAGTACTTGTTTTCCTCAGGTGGTCGCAGTAAAATGTCGTATATTTCGTCGACGTCCTGGCGTTCTAGCTGTCCTAGTACAAGCTCGTACATTGCTTGGTCTCCTTTCTTCTGCGACTGCATAATAGCTTCATAATGCGCGAACCAGCCTCTGATTTTGTCTCGCCATATAGGTGGTATACGAAGGCCGACCGAAACTCCCGATATTTCTGGCTGCTCTTGCATCACAGAGATAACCGTAGGTGGCACGACGGGTGTAGAGTCGTGTGATTCTCCTGCCTCGTTGTTGACCATGATGATTAAATGTATTCTAGCTGGACCTGGATTGCTGTTCAACTCAGACGGGGTCACCAATGTGAAAGGGTGCTCCGTAAGTATGTGGCGAAGGTAAAAGTTAAACGAGGTCCAAATCAGTAATGTACCTTTATTTTAGAAATGATCTACTTTTATACAAAACTAGAGCATTTTAGAGGAAGGACGAACACATACATCTGTTTCACTCAACATAAAAATACATAATTTGTAGGGTATACAGAAACAATTATTTATCATCTACCTTCTTCGTACTTAACATTGTGGGCTTCAGTAGATCAGTGCGCTTCCACAGTCCGGCGCAGGTCGTGGTACTATGCGAACGTATGTCACGTGATGTCGCCACAGGCGACCTCCGTGGTGTAGTGGCTAAGTATGCTGGGTTTCATGCTGGGCATCGCCGCTTAGAGGTCCCGAGTTCAATTCCCGGTCGGGTCAATATAGAAATCAAAATTGTCTATATTGTCTCGGTTCTGGGAATTGTGATACCACCGTTGTGTCTGTGCATTAGCTACTTACTTTGGGCTCAGATTAATGTGTGTTATCAAAGGTGAAGTTCAACGGTCTTAAGTGTTTTTTTTTTAATTATTTTGGAGAAGTTTATTTCTAGATAAAGTTTACTGAGCCAGGAAGAAATTTCTTGAATTGTATTTGTAAGTACGCTATTGATTGTAGTAATGTCTCTGCACTCTAGAAGTATTATTGCGATCTACCTTAATTAAGCGTTCAATTTCCAGGCAGTTCAATACCCATTCAGTATAAACAAATATTGTCAATATTAAATCAATACTGCAATGATATGAATACGAGTAATAATATTATCAATACAATGCTACTCTTCTTCGCTGGATGACAGTGATGGCGCAGGGGAAACATTCGCTTGTATTCCAAATTCAAATCTTATTATAGCTCTCGAGGTGTAATGGATTTTCATACAATATTACGGCTCATGAGCCAAGCTGAGTCACTTTAAGTCAATATTACGTGACATTTAATAAAACAGCTGAGCAGGTAGCCTGAACAATAAATAACATTCATTTCATCAAAAGAGTCAAGGCATTTTAATCCAAAAGATCTACAAACTTAATAAATGACTATAAAATTCAATGCAATAATCCACAAACAATTTAATCAGGTATCATTGCCCAAAATACCGTAAGCCGACCCTAATATCTTTCGGACGGAAAACGCTGAAAATATTCGTGTCCCACCGAATGGTGGCCATCTTTTTTTTGTTAACACAACAAACACGTCGCATAAAACATTAATGCTTCGCCGGCTAATGTGAGCATCTGATAGTTTTTTTGGGCTAGTGGTGCCCGTAATGATGCAGTATATCGATGCTTTCAATTCGAAAATCTGTACTCTTTAGAACATTCTGTATAAGCTTTTACGCAACTGCAATTCTGTAATAAGGTGGCAAATAAATATTGGCAATTGAATAAAATATTTTATTCACTAACAATTACTGTTGCATAAAGATGAAATAAGAAACCAAAAATTTTTCGCGCACGGGCGGGACTTGAACCAGCAACCTTTTTGGCAAACCGGGCCAAACGCTCTTACCAATTGAGCTACCGTGCTGTTAGTCCGACCCCGCGAAATTTGTGGTTTCTTATAAAAACGTCAATTGCGTGACGCTTAGCGCCATCTAGCCGTCTGTTTATGAAACAGATGGCCCAAGCAGTTATACTTTACAGAATAAATTCAACTTGGAAATTGATGTCGCTTCGCTATCTAATGCTTTAGAATGTTTTTAACACTCACAGTGTCATATTTTATATCCATAAAGATGAAATAAGAAACCAAAACGCCATCTGTTTCATAAACAGACGGCTAGATGGCGCTAAGCGTCACGCAATTGACGTTTTTATAAGAAACCACAAATTTCGCGGGGTCGGACTAACAGCACGGTAGCTCAATTGGTAAGAGCGTTTGGCCCGGTTTGCCAAAAAGGTTGCTGGTTCAAGTCCCGCCCGTGCGCGAAAAATTTTTGGTTTCTTATTTCATCTTTATGGATATAAAATATGACACTGTGAGTGTTAAAAACATTCTAAAGCATTAGATAGCGAAGCGACATCAATTTCCAAGTTGAATTTATTCTGTAAAGAATAACTGCTTGGGCCATCTGTTTCATAAACAGACGGCTAGATGGCGCTAAGCGTCACGCAATTGACGTTTTTATAAGAAACCACAAATTTCGCGGGGTCGGACTAACAGCACGGTAGCTCAATTGGTAAGAGCGTTTGGCCCGGTTTGCCAAAAAGGTTGCTGGTTCAAGTCCCGCCCGTGCGCGAAAAATTTTTGGTTTCTTATTTCATCTTTATGGATATAAAATATGACACTGTGAGTGTTAAAAACATTCTAACGCATTAGATAGCGAAGCGACATCAATTTCCAAGTTGAATTTATTCTGTAAAGAATAACTGCTTGGGCCATCTGTTTCATAAACAGACGGCTAGATGGCGCTAAGTGTCACGCAATTGACGTTTTTATAAGAAACCACAAATTTCGCGGGGTCGGACTAACAGCACGGTAGCTCAATTGGTAAGAGCGTTTGGCCCGGTTTGCCAAAAAGGTTGCTGGTTCAAGTCCCGCCCGTGCGCGAAAAACTTTTGGTTTCTTATTTCATCTTTATGGATATAAAATATGACACTGTGAGTGTTAAAAACATTCTAAAGCAATTACTGTTGCTTTAATAGTCCGTGGATTGTATGTTGTTGTGCAGTGCATTCTCCAGTGCATCTTACCTGCGTTGGTTTGGTGCTTGACGTCACGATCAATATTCTTGGCAATATACAAACTTCATCATCATCATCATTATCAGCCAAATGACGTCCACTGCTGAACATAGGCCTCCCCCACGGCTTTCCACAGCGACCGATCACTAGCGCTCTGCATCCAGTTTGATCCTGCGATCTTTATAAGGTCGTCTGTCCATCTTATTGGTGGACGGCCCACGCTGCGTCTCTGGTCGAAGGGTCTCCAATCGAGAACTTTCCTGCCCCAACGGCCATCAGTTCTTCGCGCTATGTGCCCTGCCCATTGCCACTTGAGCTTAGTGATTCTCAAGGCTATGTCCGTTACTTTAGTTCTTCTACGTATCTCCTCATTTCTGATTCGATCCCGTAGAGAAACACCCAGCATAACCCTTTCCATCGCTCGTTGTGTGATTTTGAGCTTCATTATAAGGCCCATAGTAAGAGACCATGTTTCGGATCCATATGTCATCACTGGTAACACACACTGGTTGAAGAATTTCGTCTTCAGACACTGAGGTAGATGAGATGAGAAGACACTCTTGCGCAATTTCCCGAACGCTGCTCAGCCGAGTTGGATTCGTCGATTGACCTCTTTCTCGAAGTTGGACCTACCCAATTGGATCACTTGTCCCAGGTAGACGTACTCGTCGACAACTTCGAGAGTTGAGTTTCCAACGGATACTGGAGTGGGTACGACAAGAGAGTTCGACATAATTTTCGTCTTTTCCATGTTCATTTTATGACCCACTTGTTGGGATACTCGGTCAAGGTCTTCGAGCATAGTGCCAAGATCGTCCAGCATCATCGTCGTCGTCATCGTCGATCGTCAGCGTCTATACAAACTTAATAATATAAAATACACTCGAAAAATTATTGTAAGAGCAATCAAAACCTGGATGAGGTCACGCAGCCTATGCGTTAAAGAAAACACATAAAATTCAACAGGCCTGCCAATATGTCGGTGGCCGAGCGGCATAGACATATGCCCGGATAGCGTAAGATACGGGGTTTGATTTCTTGTCTGAAACAGTAAATGCTACTGTTTCAAGTGTATCTTATATTAAAATAAATCTATAAATTAAGCACATACACATGAACAATTGAGGAATCGTTTAAATTTTTGTCTATTGTGATAATAATCGATTGATTGCTAAAGCCCATCATGCCAACTCTAGTTGTAGGAAAAACTGTTATTGAAAGCGTATTTTTTACTTCTATCGAGAATTTTCAGCTGGTTTTATTAGTGTGTGTAGTTTATAATGTATTTTTATCTAAATATTTTTGAATTAATACATCCTAATCAATAATTATTTTTAAAAATGTTTTATTTAACGTATTTTATCATGTAAGGTTTTGATGCTAAATCGAATGATTTTTACAAATTATAATACATTTATATTGCGAAGCCGCGAAGGATCATTTTGCTCTGCAATATTTTAATCTTTCATGTAATTTAACAGACATGTTTACACTTGGATGAGGTGCTAAGCCAATTAGTCTGTGTCTGAAGTCGATAAGTCTCAATATTATTTATTAAACCAGAAGATCACATAAAGAAAATTTGGATGGTACTTAAATCAGAAAACCAAGGCACTAATTCTTTTTAAAATACCTTAAGAGAGATCAACTATACATTAGCAATGTCAAAAAACTGAAAAAATGTACTTAAATCTTGTCAAAAACAAGGTTATGTTTTTGACCCCTTACACACTGCGACATTTAACATTGATGCAATGTAGCATCGCACTAATGCCAAAAATTTAGTAAAAGGTGGACCATTTGCGACTGCATCGATGCTGCATCACGACAGTATCGCGTCTGAATCGCTGCTAAAAGTTGTATTATGTAAGGGGTCAACAGATTTTAACACAATTAGTGCTCATAAATTGCAACCAGTGATTAAGTTTTTACAATTGTGCATATTTTGAACAAAATATGCACAATTGTAAAGGCTATGATCCTTTGCTCACCCCACAGCTAACTACCATTATATTTCTCTTGTGTCGCTTTGGATGTCGTCAATATCTGTATTAATATTTTCGTATTCATTAATAACTATAAATAACAAACAAGAAAAAAAAGTATAAATTGCAAATTGCACTTGTAAAAAGCAACTTTAGCTGTGTGACAGACGAGGAATCGAACCCCGTGTCTTACGCAATCCGGGCGTATGCCTATACCACTCGGCCATCTTAACCGATTCGGCTTCGTTCGTCTTAACCGATTGTTAAATATTTGTAAAAATATTTCCTTCGGATATTGTGAGAGCAATCTCGCAACATTGATGACGTCACGCAGCCTACGCGTTAAAGAAAGCGCTTGCAAAATTCAACAGGGTTGCTAATGTGACGGTGGCCGAGTGGTATAGGCATACGCCCAGATTGCGTAAGACACGGGGTTCGATTCCTCATCTGTCACACAGCTAAAGTTGCTTTTTACAAGTGCAATTTGCAATTTATATTATTAAGTTTGTATAGTGACAAAACACTATTAAAACAAAAAAAATATATAAAAAAAAAAAAACTAAGACATGCAACAGAAAAAAATATCTTAAAATGTTCCTATTCAAATACGAAACCATTTCCTTGCGGCAAGGAGGCTATGATGCTGGCTCATTAAATATATGTATTCTATGTATGTTCATAAGTCCTTCATATATCTTATTTATATTTATTTGTTCAATATTCGTATGAATGTTTATGTTGTTACGTTATAATAATAATTAGTTTTTATACTTCTCTCAAAAAAATATTGTTAATGTTCCACCACTGACTAGACTCTCTGCATTCCTAAGCTGTTGACTGGTATTCTCTACTCTGCCTAAAAGTATTGATTCCGCAATTGTACAACTTACAGTGAAGTAAAGTTTTAAAACAATAGGCTGACTAACAAAAAACAATAATTTGAAAGTCAGAATCCTATTTATGAATATCTTATTTTGACTTTGGAAACAATTAAAACTCGGAGTTTTCGCTAATTATGCTTTAATAGTGCCCCTATCTCAAAGACCTTTTGGGAAAGATTGCCATCAATTCACTATGTTCATCATTCGGATTTGAAAACGGTACATATTAATATTTGCACAGAAGCTTTTTACATAATGTATTTACCGGTAAGTGCTCATTTCTAAGATTTCAACGACCCGCTCCCATAGGAAAATGATATATTGCAAATGTTGTCTGAAAGGATTACATTTCATAAAAGGCAAAGAAAGGGTTAAGTCAAAACATTTCATTGTTAAAATATTGTTTTTCTTTTGTTTCCATTAACTTAAAACGTACATTTACGACGTGCAAAAAAATCTGTATTTATTAACCAAGAGAATTTTCTATACACGCAATTAAAATCTCAGCTCTATTTAGGTATAATTAAGTACTCAAATACAGATTTATCATGTTGCATCAACGGTAATTAGTTGTCTAGACGCATATGCAACGAAAATAGAGTCTAATTTTTAAAGTTAATTAGTTATATCCATCGTTTCAATCCCCTGAAAAAAATATAAATTAAACTTATCAGCTGATTATAAAGGACATTGATCGCTAGGCAATCTTGCACGGTCATCCTTTGTTTTTTGCCACGTCTACTCCACTAGACAATTAACGTTGCATCCAGCTAACAGTATTTACCGAAGACTCCCTCGGCGCCTTTGTAAAGTCATGTCTCCCTTTATATATCCGGATCCATAACCGAGTTATAGGAAATTGAGTTCAACACAAATACAGGATTAGGTATCAAGCTATATCAAGACCGTTCATACATATTATTAGCCTCTTTATAATCACAAGAAAATTAGTAGTTTTTATTAAGAATATGTTTTTTGTTAACTTGCTTTAGTAAAGGACAAAAACAATTGATTGTTGACAAACCACAATGTTTTAAGCTTCAAAAAGTATGAGTAATACTAAATCTAAGACGGTCGCGCGTCAGTATCGATGCAGAAGCGCCACTGCATCGATGCTATGGCACGTTAGTATCATAATTTGTCAATTTCCAGCTTCTGCATCGCGACTATATCGATACTAACACGCGTTAGCATTGCGACTGTATCGATGCTAAAAGTTGCGCAGTGTGTAAAGGTTGGGTTTTGCGACTGCATTGATACCAATGCGCGTTAGCATCGCTACTGTATCGATGCTAAAAGTAGCGCAGTGTGTAGAAGGTATACCGTATTACCTTACTTTAGTAGGTAACATATGTTCAATTTTAAATCAATCAGGCAAACCTTTTTATAACATAGAAAAAAAGATAATTAAATTAAAATCATCATATCTATTGGAGATATAGTAGATTATAGACCAATCTAAAAGGAGATGTGCAATGTAAACGAGGTGAAGATTTTTAAGGCAAATCTCACAAGACGCGGGTTAAGCCGCATGGGGCTGCGAGTAAAAAAAATAATTTGAATGTTAAACCGCCCAAAAACAACTGACTGAAAAGCTTAAAATAAAGCATTTGCCTTTAGGAGAAACATTTGGAGTCGGTGCATGATAAGTAAATAATAAAGAAATAAATTTATAAATAAACATTGGACACCAATCACATAGCCAATAGTAGCCAATGCACTTGTGTTATGGAAATCAGACCCAACGGGTGGTATCACAACACCCAAACCCGAGACAATATAGAAAAGATCGTTTTCTACATTGACCCGACCGGGAATCGAACTCAGAACCTCACGAGATGGCGATGCTTGAAACCAGCGTGCTAGCCACTCGACCACGGAGGTCTTAAGTGTAGACTGTTGGTGTAGAAAAGCTTTACATCTCGGACTCGAACCAGCAACTTTTTGGCTAACCGGGCCAAGATAGCAAAGCGTTATCAATTTTTAAGTTGAATTTAGATAGATAGATAGATAGATAACTCTTTATTGCACATTACATAAATTGATTAACAAATTCGTTTTAGGGAAATGTACAATTTAGGCGGTCTTATCGCTATAAGCGATCTGTTCCAGACAACCTTTGGGTAAAGAAATTATGAGTTTTATAGGAAGGGGTATTTTGTGCATAAAAAGAAAAGAAAATGAAAATGAAGAGCTGAAAAAGTGGAATAGAAATATATCTGTATAATAAAAATAATTATATAAAAATAAGAACAGATAAATAAATAATATACATATTTATAAAATATATATATATAACACATTTATATATATATATACCATCACAGTAATAATCATACATAATAATATATACACAAACCAATATGAAATGAAAGGAAATAAACTGAGACATAAGAGTAGATAGAATTATTTTGAAGAGAGTAGATGTTCTTTAAGCAGTTTTTTGAAAATAGCGATAGATTTTGATTGCTTGATAGCCAAGGGTAAGGAGATGATTTTAATTTAATTTATTCTGTAATGAATAACTACTTGGCCCACTGTTGCATAAACAGACGAGTAGATGGCGCTAATACGGCACGCGTAATGACGTATCCATAAGAGACTACAAATTTTGCAAGGTCGGACCGACAGCACGGTAGCTCAATTGGTAAAGCGTTTGGCCCGGTTAGCCAAGAAGTAGCTGGTTCGAGTCCCGCCCGTGCGCAAATTTTTGGTTTTTTATTTAATCTTTATGAAACTTGATTTTAAACCGAACTATTTCTAGTATGACTCTTTAGCAAGCAATGTTGACCATTCTGACATACGAGGGTCAAACTGAAAGTTCTTAGAACTGGCCATTTATAAACAACATAATAAAAAAAATATTCTAAAATTTGAAAATAGAACTCTTTGCCAATATTACTGAGTATATATTTCATTCATTTGTTTTACGATTTGGCGGCAAATTGAAAATTGTCTGTGTCACGTCAACATGAATTTAACACGAGAAAATTTTCGTGCAATGATTTTTTATGACTTTCGATGTCATTTAAGTCAACAAGAAAGTTATGATAGACTACGATTGGCCTTTCAAGATGAAGCCCCATCTCGTGCGACTGTTTACAACTGGTTTAATGAGTTTAAACGTGGTCGCACTAATCTCACTGATGATGTACGTGAGGGACGGCCTTCTACGGCGACGACTGAAAATAACATCTGTGTTGTGCGGCGTATGATAGAGACTGACAAAAGAGTGACCTATCAGCAGATTCGGACAAGCTTAGGCATCGGTATGAGTCAAGTGCACAAAATCCTCCACGAACATTTAGCGGTCAGGAAGCTTTGCGCCCGGTGGATACCTCATAATTTGACTAAGGCTCAAAAACTCCATCGTGTGGATTGGTGCCGTAAAATGTTTGAAAGATTTAACGGAGGTGACTCAAATGCTGTGTTCGACATACTAACAGGTGACGAAAGCTGGATTTACTGTTATGATCCTGAAACAAAAGACAATCTGCTCAGTGGGTGTTTCCTTTCGAGGAGTTGCCAACTAAAGTGAAGAGAGATCGAAGTGCGGGAAAAAAAATGGTGGCCTCGTTCTTTGGAAGGATAGGTCATTTCGCAACAATTGTGTTAGAGGATCAAAAAACAGTTTCTGCAGAATGGTACACTACCAATTGTTTGCCACTTGTCTTGGAAAAAGTTCGAGAGAAACGACCTCGCAGTAGGATCCTCCTTCACCACGACAACGCCTCGTCGCACACCGCCAAGCGAACGATCGACTATTTGGCGACATCAAACGTTGAATTACTGGGTCACCCGCCGTATAGCCCCGACCTCGCGCCTTGTGATTTTTATTTATTTCCAAAAATTAAAGAAAAACTTAAAGGAAAGCGGTTTATGAATGCTGAAGAAGCGGTGGCTGCGTATCGCGATGCCATTGAAGAGACCCATCGCATGCAGCGGTGTATTGACGTCAATGGACAATATTTTGAAAAGATATAATAAAACTAATAACTGGCTAATGTAATCAGTTTTTGATTTTCTAAGAACTTTCAGTTTGACCCTCGTACTATACCGTTCCAGTTGACAAGGTAGATTGCTTTTCCCGAACGCATTATCTCTGGCTAGTGGCCGGGCGGGATGCCAGTTCATATAAATACGAGATAAAATCACGCTTGCTTAGCATAGTGCGATGGGTGGGCCATTAAATTAGCGGTTTAGTTTAAGCACTTTTTGACTTGCATCTCTCCAGAGAACATAGAATTGTGTGTGCGCTATGATACGTTTACAAGATTAATTGTTAAGATATAAATATACATTTTGTAGAACCCACTATTGACTAGTCATCGTTGATATATCCCACAGCTTAAGGTTAGTTTTCTTCTTAGCATGGTAAAAGTGACTTAAATGTGTTGTGCCCAGTAATTTGCGACCAATCCAATATTTTTAGGTAATCTTTGATTAGGAAACGATTTATGTAGATTATTTACTATATTAACGATTTATGTAGATTATTTACTATATTTTATATATTAAATTTTTCAAGCTAGTTAAGGAATTATTGTTTTAAAAGCATCTTTTCAGCATTTTTATGTCAATTACTTTTCTCCCTAATTGGTTAAGATTACTTGTTGAACATTTTGACTCAATTACGCTTAGAATTAGAGTTAATTCTTAAGGAAAAATCGCTCTTTTCATAGCCACAAACCATGTACCTTTTATTCAGTAATATTTCGTCCAAAATCTCTTTTCCATTTTAAATTCTTACAGAAATGGGATAGAGCTGCCGATGGTTTGAATTCGAACTACCTGCTGTGATAGTTGATGCTTGAGGGTCAAAGTGATGGCACCGACTCCAAAAAGAAATTGTTTGCCTAAAATGGGTTCCTTTCCTTTCAATAGTCAAGAGTTTATTTAAGACTTTTAAGTGCATTTTGGTTTTGAAGTCGGTTTTTACTTTTTTTGAAGTTTATTTTATTTCTTCATTTTTAGAGATTACAGGAAAATGGGGGGACCTACCAAACACCTATTATAAGTTATTTCATTATAATTACTTAACTCCTAAGCGTTAAGGAGTTCCACCATCAGCTCAGCCCCACAAGATGTTGACTATCAAACGTAACAACACGTCAATATTAAGATTCAAGTAAAGAAACACTATACGTGCCTTTAAAATTTGAGGGTTTCCCTCAATTACACCAAGATCCCATCATCAGATCCCGAATTGACAAAAACGGGACTAACTAAAAGGTATACCCTCTAAGTAGGTGAATTTTTTTTTTCAAATCAATCGACAAACGACTGAGATATGAGGTAACATAGATACTAAAAAAAAAACAGTCGAATTGATAACCTCCTACTTTTTTTAAGTCGGTTAAAAATTCAAAAAGATTTCTCATTTACTTTTGAAGTTTTAAATAAATCTTGAAAGGGAATTTCACACATCATGTCACCTTATTTGTAAAGGTGCGGTTTCAAAAGACAGAGCTTAAATATTTTCGATCAGATAGGATTGTTTTATTTTTCATAGTGTTTTATGACTTTGAAAAAAGATAAAACTGAACGATTGTAATTAAAAACAAAATGGTAAAATTGCAAATTTTCTAATCTTTCTAAAATGCTTAATTAATGTAATGAAATAAAAATGAGTGTGCATTATAACACTAGTTTACAAATACTTTTCGCGAATTTATTAAATTTTATCCCGACGTTTCGAACACTTTACAGCGTTCATCACTGGTAGTCTACGATGCTTTTGGAGTCGGTGTATGACGTCAAGCTTACCTATACCAACAGTCTACACACATTCGCCATCGCTCCGCATGTTCGCTCCGATGGTACCGCAGAATCATTTGAAGAACAGCTACCTCGGGGCTCATCCCAGAGTGTTTTTATCACTGGAACTTTTTTTCCCGACAGTCCCTGTAATTTCCCAGGGGAATCTAACGTTATGAGAACATCAGGGTAACGCTAAAGACTGTTTTATGGTAATGGATTGTTGAAGAAATCCCTATTATTTGGGATATGTTGATCGGAATGGTTGAAATTTTTCATCATGGTTGCTGCAATCGGATTTGTGAACAAAATTTGTACAAATTGCAGCCTATGTAGTCACAAAGGTCAAGAAAAAAAAAACAGCTTCTTTATTTTAGATTGGGTGGATTTAAGTTGTTCGCTTTTAATTGAATTCAGCGGAAGGAAAAGAAAAATTACCCAACGCCTCCCCCTCTCTACCTTTATTTCATCATCATCATCATCATTATCAGCCAAAGGACGTCCACTGCTGAACATAGGCCTCCCCCACGGCTTTCCACAGTGACCGATCACTAGCGGTCTGCATCCAGTTTGATCCAGCGATCTTTTTAAGGTCGTCTATCCATCTTGATGGTGGACGTCCTACGCTGCGTCTTTGGTCGAAGGGTCTCCAATCTAGAACTTTCCTGCCCCAACGGCCATCAGTTCTTCGCGCTATGTGCCCTGCCCATTGCCACTTGAGCTTACTGATTCTCAAGGCTATGTCCGTTACTTTAGTTCTTCTACGTATCTCCTCGTTTCTGATTCGATCCCGTAGAGAAACACCCAGCATAGCCCTTTCCATCGCTCGTTGTGTAATTTTGAGATTCATTATAAGGCCCATAGTAAGTGACCATGTTTCGGATCCGTATGTCATCACTGGTAACACACACTGGTTAAAGACTTTCGTCTTCGGACACTGAGGTAGATGAGATGAGAAGACACTCTTGCGCAATTTCCCGAACGCTGCCCAGCCGAGTTGGATCGTCGATTGGCCTCTTTCTCGAAGTTGGACCTACCCAATTGGATCACTTGTCCCAGGTAGACGTACTCGTCGACAACTTCGAGAGTTGAGTTTCCAACGGATACTGAAGTGGGTACGACAAGGAAGTTCGACATAATTTTCGTCTTTTCCATGTTCATTTTAAGACCCACTTGTTGGGATACTCGGTCAAGGTCTTCGAGCATAGTGCCAAGATCGTCCAGCGTCTTTGCCACAACGACTATATCATCGGCAAATCGGAGGTGTGTGATGTATTCGCCATTAACATTGATGCCGATTCCTTCCCATTTCAGAAGTTTGAAGGCGTCTTCCAATGCCGCTGTGAACAGTTTCGGAGATATCACATCTCCCTGTCTCACACCTCTCCGCAATGGAATCGCCTTCGTGTTCTGGTCCTGTACTCGGACCGACATGGTGGCGTTATTGTAAAGGCACTTTAACACCTCTATATACCTATAGTCTATGTGTACCTTTATTTGCTGTCAACAAAATATTGCGCTATTTTGGCTTAGTGGAAGTAAGTGGATCCCTCATTCTGTTGAAGTAGACACGGAACCCACAGTGCGCGAGTCCGACTCGTACTTGGCCCGTTTTTTAAGGTATAAATCGTTTGTAACTATCTATCTATTCAAAACTTTTACCAAATCGATAGCCTTCTTAACATTGCTACAAGCATTGATATCTCCAATCGAAACTTTACCAATAAACCGTACGATTCGGTAAGTTTGTATTGTTATTTACGTTTGATACATTTTTTTTAAAGTCGAGTTACTTTCACGGTTACTCGATAACATACAAAAGGCAACTAACACATTTACATCGATCACTTTCCTAAAGTTTTCTTTATAAAGTTTATTTGATCTTGATATTCCTTTAACTACTACTTGAGAGTGTGCAGTATTTTAGCAAACTAACGTATGTCATAGTCTTTGTTATTAGATGGTTGAAAGGGTTACACAGGACGATAACCGGAGAACGTCGAACTGTTTAGGGTTCCGTAGGCGAAGGGCAAAACTAAATATGTATAGTCAGAATTCCGCTACTATTTTTGTAGAGATATACAAGATAGGAATATTCCGAATTACGAGTACATTTTGTAAACGTGAACGAGCGTAAAGTCTTTGGAATTTATCTGATTGAACAATATAAATAAGTAAAAAAAACTTTAATAAATTCAGAAATAGTATATGAGTATCATTTTTTTTTAAAACAAAAACTTAACCTTACTGACACTCAAAACCTCCAATGTATTTCAAAACTCTCTCCAATGAAATTTTAAAGAAAGGAATAGAAGTTCAAGGAGACTTTTGAATACATGAATATTTCTTTAGATTTTAACCATTATACAAAATAAAATCATTATGCTACGGAACCCTCAACGAACGAGTAGCTGTTCGTCTCAAACTTGACTAGTTTTTGTTCTTTGAAGCTAATGGGAACTGAAGTGCGCCAGACTACAGAAGAATTTAGTTTAAATATCAAAATAAATAATTGTCCTGCCTTCGACTCTGAGATTTAATTGACCATGTAGTATGCCCTGCTACGCGTCTATTTACTCGCACACAGGTTTAGCGCAAGAAAGAGAAAGTAGAAAACCTCACTCCCTCCCACGCCTCACAGCACTGCCAGCCGCCTGTCGCTCATTCGTGTCCGTGCGCGCGCGCCGTTACAACGCACGCAGTAACCACAGTATATACGTTAAGTTTTTATTTCGTGCTAAACGTAACTTACCTTATAGTGATACGTATTATATACACATAAAGTGAATGTGAAGTAAAACGCACTACCCAGCGTGGCTGCACCA
Organism: Pyrausta purpuralis; assembly: GCA_963924145.1. Lineage (NCBI taxonomy): Eukaryota > Metazoa > Arthropoda > Insecta > Lepidoptera > Crambidae > Pyrausta > Pyrausta purpuralis. The sequence continues at coordinate 22,843,468 of OZ001657.1, forward strand.
TGCATGCTTTACGCTTCGCGGCCGAGCTAGCACGCGATGCTAGCCAGTCCGCATTTTCCGCTCCGAATCAATACGCGATATTGATCTGTAGCAAATACCGGCCGAGCTGACACGCGATGTCAGCCAGTCCTAATTATCTAGATCATTTTTGATCTCAGCTGAGACTTTTGGTATGCGTTGCTACCAATATCCTACCCTCATTTTCATTCAAAAAAGAGGAACAAGTTGGGTGAATTTACAGTCAATCGGGCTTTAATGCTAATAAAAGATTACAGCCAAAGGCATTCATACATAATTCTACATACTAAGCAGCGCTGACGATGCGCCATCATGGCCTCTAAGTATGAAGCAGCGGTCCTCGCCCGCACTCATCCGGCCCAACAGGCGCCTGCCTGGGTATGTTCTACCTGTGCGAACGCGACGGCCCATGATGCGCCGCGAATTACTTCCACAATTCCAGCGTTTTTTCAACGTTTCGCACTTGGAATCAGAATCCGACCAAAAAAGGTATGTGTTTTTATTGAAATCTTTATTATATCACCTTAAAGCCGTACGTACATATGTACTTATTACGGGCTACCGTATTCCACGAGTGGCGAAACCACGACCGAACACTTGTCTCAGCCAATCTTTTGATAAATATTAAAATGGAGCATAATGTAAGCCATCACACTAACAAACAAAAATAGCAATAAAATAATATAAAGTACCTTTTCGTAAGTACCGAAAAATAGTGGTGGCAGATTTATTTCAAATCGAATAAATTTTCATTTATTTTGTTCATTTTTGCTCGGAAAAGTAAAATTGAGATTTAAAAACACTTTTACTGCCTAGACCTTAATCATAAATACACGTTATCTGCAACCTGCAGTACACGCTTCAATTTTTTTCCCAAAGCTCTAAAATCGGTAGAATGGCATCCCTCCATAGCTCATGTAGTTATGTATGTTATAGCTATATCCGCCATTGATTACAACTCTTTTGTACTTATTTCTTGCCAATGGCTATAAAATTGTCTAATTAGACAATGCTATGGTAAACACAACATTGCTTAATAACACAACTTAAAATATCGAATTTAATAGATTTTGTAAAAAGATAACAATTTACTTTTTTAGAAAGCAAGTTTCTACATAAATTTCTGCTTTCTGCTTATACCTATAACTATTTAGCTTGTGGTTGGCTCTTTGATTATAAATAGCAAGCAAGCAAGCTGTAAGCTTGCCCAGTACGTACCAAAATATGGTTGGGTCCATATAAAAACCGGTCCGTTTAAAAACCCCATTATTTGCTTTCAATTTTAACAGCTATGATAAAAATGAGAATGAGCTTTGCTCAATACCTGGCATATGTATAATTCTGAATGGTAGAAAATTTGACGTATTTAGTTTTGAAATCCAACTAAGATTTAATCAATTTCTCAGTAAATAAATCGGTAAAGCTTAGATTTTATTTACCGACGCAATAACAACTAGCTCGAAACCGTGATTGTTTTGAAATGTATCTTATCAAATTCCGTAATCAATATAGTACTACCGTCATATTAGATTTATTAAGGTGTCCGCGGTATTCCATTGTTTTGGAGTTTATTTCATTTTTATAAAAATATGCTGTGACAGTGATACGCTTTTTTATGAATGCATTCATATAACCGTCGCAAAGTTCGGTACTTAATCTCGAGTCGAGAGAACTGTGTCCTTTATCTTTGGAAAAGTCAGCCACCGACCAGTAAAGATTGTGACAACCTTTGGTCACCTTAAATTAATTGACATTTGTTTCTATGAGCTTGTTTTTTAACATATGCTACCACGATCACCACCGAAGAATAATTAAAATAAAATGTCATATTGTATGAAGTATCCGCAGATAGCACTAACCAGAACTAATCAACACATTGTTAAATATACTGTAAGAATAGGTAGCTACAAAATTGAAACAAGTCCATTTTACGAAAATAATGCCTTATTGTTTTTTATGGATATGCAATAACAAAGCATATGAATTGGTACAATTAAATTTTCTCAAGTATAATATTATTTTATTTAATATTCTTCGGTTATTTTTATTTGCCATGTGCCACATGCCAAACGTAAAACGTAGGGACGTTTAAGGTGTGATAAATACAAGACATGTTCATTATTACGCAAATGCTACTATCGATATATTTTTTTAACAAAAGGCAATTATTATATATTAAAATAAAAAATAAAAACAACTGGCGTATCCTAAATGCAATGCTGCATTAGACCCAAATTGCACTACAATTATCTAATTCGAGTTATTGGAAATATGAACCATGTTAATTTTCCTACTATTTATTCTGTGATTTAAGAATAAACTACATCAAGTAAATATATTCTCTAATCATCAGTTTTTTCCACCCAATTACATTCATCCACTCCTCAACAATCTTCCCCAGAAAGCCACTCAGTTACTAAGGTATAAAATAGATTCTTATAATATGAACTTTATCGTTTGATGTTTAAAGAATTCGATAAACTGTGTTTAATAAATTTTCAAAGGACATTTCGTCTTAATATTCACCAGTTACTAAGGTATGGTGGAACAATTGTAGAATTAAAATTAATAACAAAACAGGTCTAGTGGCACGATAGTCCGGCCCGCCTCCTAGTTGAAAATATATATATATTTCATTTTCAAAATGTTTTTTGAAAGGACTTTCCCTTCACTCTTACGCCAGAGGACGTCATGTGATACGACAATTCATTAAAATTTGAGTCAATTAATTATTGTAAACCAAATAATTCTTGTTTTTTTTTTATGAACCATATATAAGAATGTTTTTAAATATGTATGAAACCTGTCTACATTGGGATCTCGATATGACAAAGGTACTTGTATACGATATCAGTTTATTTTTAGACTTTTTGTCCAAATAGGTATCCTAATTCTGAATCATAATTAGATTTTTTTGACACTGCTCATAATATTGAAACAAGTCAATATTTGTCAAACTTAAATATATATATATATATATATATATATATATATATAATTAAATAAATAAAAAACTCATAGTAACTAACTCGAAAGATAGTATTGATATTTACTATAATCCTTAAAAGTTATCTACAACGAGAAATCTCACCATGTGCCGACTATTGAATACTCGGCGAACATTCCTGGTCGATTAGTCGAATATTAGATAAACGTATTTGGCCGGGGCCGGGTAGTACCAAAACTTCTGTCGGAGAAATTGTTTGCGGTCGTTCGCCCTTATAAAGTCACAAAGCTCTCAGAAGCCGATTTTTAATCTTCTTCATTTCTGAAGAAGATTGTATATTGTATATTGATAGATATAGTTACTTTTCATTAACTAAAATACTTATTGAATTTTTAATTATATATAAATAAATAAAAAATCATTACTTACCTACTTACCCATGCCTTAAAATTTCTGATAACGATAATATTTCAAAGCCATTGAATTTTCGTATTCTTTTGGTAACTCAGCAAATAATCATATAGCATTGATAGACACCTGTGAATATTTCATGATCTTAAGAGAATTTTATTCCTTAAAATAAACAAATTAATCAATTGCTTTTAAATCAATCATCTAACACTTTTTATAACCAAATGTTTTCTCAGGTATTCGAAATTTAAATGTAAAAAATATTATTTATATGTTTGGTATTCGGACGTATATCTTTAAAACAGTCACATTAATACCTAAATATCCCATACTAAAAAGCAATAGAATATCATGTATGTATTTCAAATCTATAATTATAAAATATGTTAAAAAATTGCAAGACAAGATAACGATTTGTCAGACTTACCTTCTAGCCCGTTACCTTACCAAAGATAATGCGCTTACTAAATAGTGTTTTCTGTATGTAGCTTTCCTCGTAATAAAATTATCATTTGTTTTACGTGCCAAATTTAGTGTGTAAAACTATAAAATTCGCAAACCGTCTCAGTTCAACAATACATATTCCGTATTGTTTGTTATTTATATAACACGCCACAATAAAAATAAGAAATAAAACTATTTCAGTTTCAGATTCCTAAAATAAATAAATTATGTATTTTTAGTTATCCATAAAAAAAAACTCACAAATATCTTCTTTCTTCCTAGTAAAAATATTTGTTTATAGTAGAAAGTTATAACTTATCATAGTTATCATAAATCCATTCTTTTTTAGTAATAGTTATACATCTAAATGTCAAAGATGGTGACGTGAACAATAAATTGTTATTTAATATGATCGTTCTAATGATCAAACACTAACAGAGATGTCAACTTATTCTGTTGTAACAACATTGATTTTACTCCGAACATCTACATGGTCAATTAAATCTCAGAGTCGAAGGCAGGACAATTGGATGATCAAACGAACTTACCTTAAGTGAAGTTCGATCCAAATTGTCCTGACTTCGACGAAGAGATTTAAGGTCCCACCCTTCCCAATTCCCGTGTACGTTTTTTATGCAAAAATAATAGTTACCCATACCATAAGTATAATCAATGTTGTACATCTCATACATCGGTCTCCTTGCTCTGAAATGAATGAGCGACAGGCGGCTGGCAGTGCTGTGAGGCGTGGGAGGGAGTGAGGTTTTCTACTTTCTCTTTCTTGCGCTAAACCTGTGTGCGAGTAAATAGACGCGTAGCAGGGCATACTACATGGTCAATTAAATCTCTTCGTCGAAGTCAGGACAATTTGGATCGAACTTCACTTAAGGTAAGTTCGTTTGATCATCCAAATAAATATCCCTTGGACATTCCCACACATCGCCATCTAGCCCCAAAGTAAGCTACTCAAAGCTTGAGTTATGGGTGCCAGACAACGGATAAAATACTTAAATAAATAAATCGATGAAGTGATTGTTTGGATTTCTAAAGTTTCATGATATTTACTAACAAAGTTACGAATTCATTTCGTGTTTGGTATTTTTAGAAAGATTCTTTACCTATTTTGTCCTTTTTTAATGAATTGGTTTTACTTCCAGATGGTTTTAAATATTTTAGATATTGCGAAGTTCAAAGATTAAAAAACATATATAAAATATCGTATAAAAATTACTATACGTTAAAAAATTGTACGTGCAGGCATTGTTATTACGAAAATATAATTTAATCCTAAACGTATCACTATGCGTTTTTCCACTTTAAAAAATACCTTTCCAAAGACAAAACTCATAGTCAATGGCTTATTTTGAAATCAAATGTAAATACATCTACGAGAGAAAAAAACACACATTTCACTTTTTTTTTAAATTTTATACCATGACACGATGGACAGGAGAATGAAGAACAAAGAGTCAGAATATAGTAGAGATTATCAGTTTTGCTATTCAAACATAAAAATAAATAAAGTGGTCATCATATTTCTATTAATTTGTATCAATTAACTATCATGCAACCGTTCATGGATGCGTTCATAATCAGACGCGAACTAACCACCTAGTCAGTCACGCGTTCTGACCGCAATCTGATTATTGCCATCGAATGCGATTGTGAAATTAGTCCCATGAGCATATAATGTACTGTTTCATACAAAAGCCTTAGTGCGGTTACGCACTACCATTTCTGAATGCAGCCGTTAAGTGATTCAGAACTCATCCAACGACTTTCCCAAAAATATTCGGTAAAAAAAAACAGATGAAAATACAAAATACACACAAATCAGATGTGTACCTTTACAGGTACACAAAATCGACAAACTCGGATCAACCTCTTTTCGAGTAAATCCCCGTTAGTGCGCCTTCACATTGGAGCGTCAGCAGCGCGACAGCAGTGCGGCAGCAGCGAATGCATTTAAATTAGCCGCGCAACGGTCGCGCGACTGTGTCGGTCCCACTACACCCATTACCCATTTAAGTGCTAATACGGGGATAGTATTACCACTGCAATGGGTAATGGATATAGTGGAACTGATCCACTTCACTTTAAACTTGTACATCAAAGTCATCGACAGCATAATATGTCTATATGATATGGTTTACTCACTCCAAACTTTTTGTGTTCATAAATTATAATGTACTCTTTTCAAAGGTATTTTGATAATCATGTGGGTATTTATTCTTCAAAAAATATATATATATTCTCAATAACATTTTGTTTTGAACTAATTTGCCTTGTACATCATTTGATTTTAATAAATATAATGATATTTTATCGTCGGGAAACAAAACAATGTGTTGCTCTAAAATGAAGAGAAAGTTATTGAATAAACATGAACTTACTAAGAGTACATCTCACCAGAACTGTTTTTAACATAAAATAACTTACCTAAAATGAAGAGAAACAACATAAAAAGCTATTGCTTCATCTATTTAAAAACCTTTTGGATTATATTTTGCAAAGTCATCTCGACATTGCCAAATCTATTAAATACATTTAAAGAAACAAATATGTGTGCTTCATAACGACAATAATAATAATTTAATATCTTAGAAGCTATCACAGTCTGGTGTAGTGGTGGAGAAATCGCCTATTACGCAGCGGGTGCTGGTTCGATCCCCGCACAATACAAACATTTGTGTGCATGAACATGTCTGTTTGTATTGGTCTGGGTGTTTTCTATGTATATCATGTATGTATTTACAAACAAAAAAGTATTTAAGTATTATATCCGTTGTCTGGCACCCATAACACAAGCTTTGAGTAGCTTACTTTGGGACTAGATGGCGATGTGTGGGAATGTCTAAAGGATATTTATTATTATTTATTAAAAACAGTTTTAAAATAACTCCGCACCAAAATCTTCTTACTTCCAATGCATGTGTTTTGTGTTGAAATATTTTACGGGTAATCTGAACTTTTCGCGTGCGACGCCACGGGGGACCGCTATGTTTTATACTCGTAGTACTCACAGAAGGACTTAGGTGAAATCTTGACTATAGAAATAACTTTGACTTAGCCCTGCTAAAAATCTTTTCTTCTTTATCCATTTCGAATCTCCGAAAACCTTTCAATCCTAATCTCTCTCCTAAGATTATACCATCGTTAGTCTTAAAGCGAACGGTTGCCCAAAACTGATCCGACGTTGGCGATTCTGCATAATTCATGAGCCAGGTAATATCCGATAACGAGCATTCCCTAGGGAATATCGACATATTCCGAACGATATCCAGTACCTAATCCCGGTGTATTTGACGACTCATTTGTGGTTGTAAGCTACTCAAACTGTAAATTTATGCGACGTTGCGGTGCTTTCTGTTATAATAAGGGCGTAGCTACAATTATCGTCATAGTAACTTTACCTGTTGACTGAGCGTCGTTATCTTTAAGGAAGACCATCCTTCCTTAAATATTTGGGCCTGATATAGTATTTTCTTTTGAACTGACTTTAAAAAAAAGGAGTAGATTGTCAATTCGCCTGTTTTTTGTATGTTTGCTCAAATCTCAGTCATTTGTCGTCCGATTCAGAAAAAAATTTCGCTTACTTACAGGGTATACCTTCAAGTTGGTCCCATTTTTGCCAATTGGCGATCTGATGGCGGGATCTTGGTGTAATCGAGGGAAACTCACAAATTTAAAATACACATAGTAGTGTTTTTTTACTAGAACCATAATGTTGACGTGTTGTTAGGTCTGATAGTCAACATCTTGTGGAGCTGAGCTGATGGTGGAACTCCTTAACGCTTAGGAGTTAAGTAATTATAATTTATAACTTCTTGAATCATTAGGTGCATCTTCCCCCTCCCCCCCCCCTCACTCTGTTGTAGCTGTTGTAGTCACTAAAAAAGGAAGAAATATTTTTTTTTCCATTTATATTCAAAATTACTTCACCAGGATATTGCGGAATATAACTTTTCTTTTTTTAACAATTTTTGGTTTATTATCGCTAAAATGTAACTTCAAACTAGCAACTAAAATAACCACTTCTCATTGCAGTATCTCTGTAAATGATACTCACTGATGCTATATTTAACTATAAATAATATTTAATCATAACTGAGATAATTTGAATAGCTTACTTCATCGTTTCTTTAGCACAAAATTAAAAAACGACGATACTTTTTCCAGTGTTTCTACAATAACTCAGAGCGTTTACAGTTTAGAGAGCTCCAAATCCAGGCAAAGACTCCAAATGGACCTATGATGGATGAAATATATTAAAACCGGCAAAGTGCTAGTCGGACTCGCACACTAAGGGTTCCGTGCCAACTTTAACTGAATAAGAGATTCACTTAAGTAGGTAGAAAAAAGTAAGTTCTTGGTATTTGGCTTGTAGCCAAAATACCACAAAATTTTGTTGACAGCAAATATAGCTTTGTTTTTCATAGTATTTGTATGAATACCAGTTATATTTGCGGTTATTGAAAATGTGCTTAAAAATTACTAGTTCGATCTCATTCAAACTAATTCTCGTTGAAAGTTTCTATAAAAAGGTATGTCATCTATATTTTTTCTTTCAAAATGTACACTCGCTTAGTTTAAAAGGTAGATGGGGGGGACGCCACCACTTTGGAAGCGTCGTTTTAGAGAAAGTAGTTTTAGGAACCTCGATGTCATTAAAAGACCTATCTATAGACAATTTTAGGTTTGTATTCATGTATGTATTTAATTTTTTAAATATACAGCGGTTAACATGATACATCTTCCTAGTAAGTTTCAACAGTGTGATACTAATAGTTTCGGAATAAAGTGGCTGTGACATAAGGACGGACAAACAGACAGACAGACAGACTTCACGAAACTATAAGGGTTCCGTTTTTCTGCCACTTGGCAATGGAATTCTAAAAATGTGCCTTTACCGCAATTAATGCAATCTCAAATGTTATTACGACTGGCCTATCTAGTTTATAGTTGTGGTAAAGGATCGTGAAGTCATCAGGAAAGCTTTTGTTACGGTTATTAACTTCTATTTTAAGTTTTATCTACACACTAGCGATCCCCCGCGACTTCGTCCGCGCGTTTTGAGTTTGCTCCCTCCCCTCCCGTCGCAGCATCATGTTTTATATCCTAAAGCCTTTCTCGATAAATAAGCTATCCAACACAGAAATATTTTTTCAAATCGCTCCAGCAGTTCCTGAGATAAGCGCGTTCAAACAAACAAACTCTTTAGCTTTATAATATATTAGCGCAAGCGCACGTTGTACTTAAGCTGCGAACATTATTTTGGTGCGGAGTTATGTTAAAACTGTGATAGCTCCTAAGATATTTATTGAAATCAAATGATATAAAGGACAATTTGGTTTTAAATGAAATGCTCGTGATGATGAATGTATTTATTTTGATAAGAATAAATACCTGTGTGTATAATACACCTCTAAATATTTTTTTACAAATTTATTAACATAAATAAGGTTGTAGTAAGTCAACCATAAAAGATAGACTAATGCTGTCGCGGACTTTATTATAGAACTCTTAATGCTGAAAATTCCTGTCATACACGATTTTTGTGTAACTTAAGCGGTTTCCGCAGCGTATGCAGCGGAAGCTCTCAAAAGGAATATCTTTCTCTCGTTTTCGCAACATTTTTCATTTCTGCTGTGGTCTTATGAGTTGTATCTTTATGTTATATAGCCTAAAGCCTTCCTCGATAAACTATCTCGATGGACTATCCAACGTAAAAATAATTTTTCAAATCGGGCCAGTAGTTTTTGAGATTAGCGCGTTCAAACAAACAAACAAACAAACAAACTCTTCAGCTTTATAATATTAGTATAGATAATATTGTACACCGATACCATTGCTCTAAACCCAAAGTAAGTAGCTAATACACTTGTGTTATGGAAATCAGAAACAACGGTGGTACCACAACACCCATACCCAAAACAATCTAGAAAGTTCTGATTTCTACATTGACCCGACCGGGAATCGAACCCGGGACCTCGGAGCGACAACTCTTCGGAACCCAGCGTGCGTAGCCAGTACACCACGGTGTTCGTCAACATACATAATTGAACTCAAAATGAATACTAAGAAGGTACATAGAACTGAACTTGAGATGCTGTTGCTGAAGAAGATTGATAATAGTGTAAACTACTTGTAACATAAAGCCAAAGGCTTCGTAAATTGCAAAGCTGCAACCTTCTATCTTGATAATCCTTTGTGTTAAGGGTCATATTAGCACAGCATGTGTTTTTACAAGAAGACCTCAAATTTGCATAGTTTGAAGTTTTTACTTAGCTTAAGACGTGCCAAGTTAAACTAATCAATACCAAAGTTTGATAGTTTGACCTTTGTTTAGTTTGGGATCATGCAGTTTATCAGCATTTAATTAACATCATCTGAATAATACAAACAAATAAAATAATGGCCACATTCACGTTACGTCTCGATTGGGTTGCGTTGACGTAGCGACATCGTTCATGCAAATCTGAAATTGTTAGATTCGTCTTAATCGAATCGCGAAAACTGTACGCTTGGATGTATTTTTGGTTGTCAAGAGTTTATGTGACGTAAATGCAGTTGTTATCTAAATCAATCGTTTCATAACGAACAAAAAAACCGGCCAAGTGCGAGACAGACTCGCGCACTGAGGGTTCCGTGCCAACTTTAACTGAAATTAGGGAATCCACTTCCTATCACTTAACTAAAATACCACAATATTTTGTTGACAGCAAATTCAACTTTGTTTTTTACAATTTTTAGATGAAAAAGAAAGTTATGTTTGCGGTTGTTAAAAATGTGCTATATCTCAAAAACTACTATCGATCCCGTCTTAACCAATTTTTGTTGAAAGTATTTGTTATGATCTAGATTTTTTTTTCAAAATTAACACTCGCTTAGTTATGAAGAGGGGGGATTGACGCCCATTTTACTACTTTGGAAGCGTCTATCCATCAAACGTTAGACTTTAGAAGAAAATGGTTTGAGGAACCTCTGTGTCATTTTAAAAGGCCTATCCATAAACGACTCCCTTTTTTTATCGGTTTTAGTCTGTTTTTTAGTAAAATTGTAAAGCGGTTAACAGGATACATCTTCTTACTAAATTCCAACAGTGTGATGCTTAAAGCTACAGTATAAAGTGGCTTTGATATACATACGGACAGACAGGCAGACAGACAGACTTGACAAAACTATATGGATCCAATTTTTTGACATTCGGCTACGGAACCCTTAAAAGTCAAAAAATTTAGAAATCCTTCAACGTTTTTTGCAGGACGTTACTACGGACACTGTCCAGAGTGTACTGTAAAACTATGACCGCCCCTTATCTTTATATTACCCATAAAATGTTGGGACAGGTTATTATTATGTTGCCAGATAAAAGTATTTAAGGGTCATTATCACTTGTGATGGAGGATTGTAGATCGGCTTTTATAGTAGGACAAACACTTAAAAAGATAATGAAGACGGAATTAAAGATTATTGGCATTTTGTGCCAGCTTCCATGGCAATAACATTCGTGATATTTTAAGCATCTTTATGAATAAGCTAGCGGTCCCCCGCGACTGCGACCGCGCATCTTTAATTTTGCTTTCTCCCCTCATAAGTTAACCACCACGGAAATAATATTTCAAATCGGTCCAGAAGTACCTGAGATTAGGGTGTTTAAACAAAAAAACTCTTCAGCTTTATAATATTAGTATAGGTAAGGAACTAACTCATGATCATTATTAACAGGTAAAGGACGTTCACTGCTGAACTAAGGCCTCCTCCACAGCTTTTCACAGCGACCGATCAGAAGCAATCTGCATCCAGTTTGATCCTGCGATTTTTAAAAGGTCGTCTCCCAATCTTGTCTGTGGACGTAGTACGCTCCGTTTTTGGTCAACTTACAAATTATCATTAATAAATATCATTACTCGTAATTATTAATTATCATTATCAAAAAAAATGTACATAGGCAACTAGCATTAGCCTACGTACATTTTTTTTAACTTAAATACGTCCTGACATTGGCCCTACCACAGGTTCGGGACAATTGTGGGCTAGTGCTGAGAAGAAGCTGTGATCTCAAGAACGTCCCCCCAGTCTTGCATAGCCATCATCAGTTGAAACCAGTCTGCATCCAGTGTGACCCTGTATTCTTTATAAAGACGGTCTGTAGCATTGCCGAACTAAAGTTGACCTCGAAAATCATAAATATCGAGAGACCTAGTGGATAGTATTCAAAGCTTAGTTTGCTAAAATCTATCGACAGTAGAGTACTAATGTTAATATTTAAGCTTAATAATGAATGTTCTACAGTTATATGATATGATAGTAGTAGGTAGCAATTGAAAAACCGGCCAAGGGTGAGTCGGACTCGCGCAAAGAGGGTTCCATGCCAACTTTAACTAAATTAGGGAATCCACTTACTTCCACTTAGTAAAACACCACAATATTTTGTTGACAGCAAAAATAACTTTGTTTTTCATAGTTTTTGTACGAAGATCAAAGTTATGTTTGCGGTTGTTGAAAATGTCTTATATCTGAAAAACTACTATACGATCCCGTCCAAACCAATTTTTGTTGAAAGTATTCGTTAAGATCTAAATCCTATATATTTTTCGAAATTTACATAAGCTTAGTTTAGAAATTAAAGGGGAGGGGATGCCCATTTTACCACTTTAGAACCCCCATTTACCCCCCCCCCCCCCTAAATATCATTATTTTCAATTTTTTGTATGAGAATCAAAAAGCGGTCAACAGGGTACATCTATCTACCAAATTTCAACAGTGTGATGCTTATAGTTACAGAATAAAGTGGCTGTGACTTACCGACGGACAGACGGACAGACAGTTGCCATTCGGCTACGGAACCTTAAAAAGGATCGGCTTTGACTATCAATAGTGCATTCGATAATCATCTTCAACACTATTGACTGTAGCTTTGTGTCGATAGCATTAACGCTTACGGGGCTTTCGATAGCCATAATATTTGTCTACCGATTTCAGTCAATAGCGGCCCCCCTCAACAGAGATAAGCCGCAGGTACGCAGGAGAATTATAGTGCCCAGATGTGTGTGCGCAACACATAGGTGAACCTTGTATTTTCACTCTCACAAATTCTGTGAGACGGCAGTCCGACATGACCTATGACAGATCAAGCGCAAGACCAACCGTGCGAAATTTTTTGTTTCTGATTTCATATTTGAGAATATAAATATGACACTGTAAGTGTTAAATATTCTAAACTAAAGCCAAATATTATACATACATATTATTATCAGTTTATGTACTTTTAATACACAACAAGAGATTAAGACCCAGTTCCCGTTTTCGTGAAGTTACACACAGACTACCTTTTACGCACGAAGCTGGATATTTCCCTCCCAATTTATCTCGGTTCCTTATTCCATAGATATTTAATTATGTAAATGAATAAGAATTTAAAACAAGTCGCTCGAAACTTTAGATAGCGAATGCGGAAAGTATGCGGGGAGCTACGAAACTATCCGTTTATCAGTGCGCACCAAGTTCGCTTTTCAGATTTTTTAATGACCCATGTGAGAAGATGTACAGTTTTTTTTATTAGCCTTTTAGGTCACTTTTGCTGTTAATTTCTTTTCAAGAGTGCTATTTTGTAAGTTTGTATTCGCTGTTTGCGAAGTCGGTAACGAACATAGCCTTGAAAATCAGTAAGCTCATGTGGCAATGGGCATGGCACGTAGCGCGAAGAACTGATGGCCGTTGGGGCAGGAAAGTTCTAGATTGGAGACCCTTCGACCAAAGACGCAGCGTAGGACGTCCACCAACAAGATGGACAGACGACCTTATAAAGATTGCAGGATCAAACTGGATGCAGACCGCTAGTGGTCGGTCGCTGTGGAAAGCCGTGGGGGAGGCCTATGTTCAGCAGTGGACGTCCTTAGGCCGATAATGATGACGAATGATGAAGTAGGTGGTGGGATAATCCGAATTGATTACAGCGCTCACAGTGGCCAAAAAAGACATTGTTGGAGGTCCTTTGACGTCTGTCTCCGTTTTTCTAGCAATTTCAGTACAACATTGTCTTGTCAAATTGTAGCTCCGCGAATAATTGGAAAAATAATTAATATCCTTATGTTTTTACAGTCTTGATCTGTGTTTTACCATATTTAAGACTTGGGGCATTGCATCACTTGTTGGCCATCATTTTCACTTTGCAATTTTGAGTGAATTATATAAATCAAAATCAGCTGATTTGAAGTTGCTAAGGAAGCCATGAGATGTCACAATCGCCGGCCAGCCGTCCAATAAGAGCGCGGTCTTCTCGCGCTGCACATGCGCACAGAGGTGATGTGCGCTGCATGGCAACCAGCAGCAGTGAAGTGCAAAATGTCACAATGTGTTGTGTATGTGGATGTGCAAACTAAATCTGACCAAATGGATTTGAAATTTTCAGTTTTTACTTTACCTATAGTATATTTTGATTCTTTATTAAGTTTGTAAATTTTTACTTTTAATTTTATCATAAGTTATATTTATGAGTTCGACTTCCAATGCGGATGAATACATAAGGTGCGAGTGCTGTCCTCACCCTCGATTTTTAAAGGACAGAAGGGATTAAAAATCCATCAAAGCCGCTGCCACTCATCCAAAGGTACTTCGCATGTACGCACTGGCTCGCCTAACGCTTCTCCTCCACTTTTTACACCTCTGTCCCCATCACAACCCAATAGCTCGCCTTCAACTGAACCCTTTTGGCTTAGAATTTCCAAATTAAAACATAGTGTGCCTTTAATAAAAAGAGTGCTTAGAGGTGCTCGCATATGTGTTGCTCAAAAATTAACTTTTGAAATCAGAGATGTAGTCAACTTAAATTCCATAGAAGCATGGGAAAGTTTACTAACATTTCCATATAGAATATTACATGTTCGGCCTAGCTCTCGCCCTGATTCCCTTACATCCCGAATTAAAGATAACTGTCATGCTAGCCCTATTCTTTTTCAACAAAACAATGCCTTTCATGTTTCAAATAAATCCATATTCCATCATATCGAAGCTAAAGTAAGTGACGGTGACATCAAGGGTGCTGCGCGCCTTTTGTTCTGCGACGATGATTTAGCTCCGGATAACAATGAAACCTTGTCAGCACTTCAGGAAAAGCACCCTTTTTCATCTAATAACATTTCCTTACCGTCGCCCCCAAATGATGTCACTACTAATTTGCAGATTTCGGCAACTGATGTCTTGCAAGCCTTAAATGGGTTTCGTAGTGGCACCGCTGCTGGCCTTGATGGGTTATCCGCACAGCACCTCAAAGACCTTTTAAACGCGCCAGGTGAGGCTAGCACTAGCCTTCTTGAAGCGTTGCCGGCTCTCCTGAACATCATGCTTGCTGGTCAGGTACATGATGAAATTACAAAGACCATCTACGGAGCCAATCTTTGTGCATTAAAAAAAAAGGACGGAGGCATAAGACCCATTGCCGTGGGTACTACCTATCGCCGTCTTGCAGCCAAATTATGCTGTCGGGCGGTTTCTGGCTCGCTCAAAGATATTTTTCAACCAACTCAACTCGGTTTTGGAGTATCTGGGGGCTGCGATGCTGCTATTCATGCTATCCGCTCTTTTTTAAACTTTCGGCCTTATGATGTTATTTTAAAATTAGATGTCAAAAATGCATTTAACTCCGTAGATAGAGGTGTCTTGTTGACCGAAATTCAGAGGGAGATGCCTTCTCTGTATTCTTTTTTGTGGCAGTGTTACAGTACTCCCACTAAACTGATGTACAGGGGACACACTCTTTCCTCTGAAGTTGGGTGTCAACAAGGTGACCCTTTAGGTCCTGCGATTTTTAGTCTGGCTATTCATCCCATGATTACCAAATTACAATCAAAATTTAATGTTTGGTACCTAGATGATGGAACCCTTGGTGACGTTCATACTACTGTTTTGGAGGATTTTACTTTTTTAATTAATAATTTGAGTAAATGCGGTTTAGATCTAAATTTTTCAAAATGTGAGCTTCTGGTCCCTCAAAATTGTCCTGAACGTGATGCTGTGGTCAATTCATTCAAACAATTAGCTCCAGGTATTAAAATCATCGACCATTCTTCTTTTCGGCTTCTTGGCTGCCCTATTACAGATCGGTCTTTTGCACCTTTTATAGAAGATCAAATTTCTAAATTAAATTTTGTTTCGGACAGAGTTACTAAATTTAGCAGCCACTTTGCCTACACCATCATGCGGTTCTGTCTCTTTGTGCCAAAATTAACATATTATTTACGATCATCGCCTTTTTGGAATCATCCCTCTTTGTTATCAAAATTAGACACTAAAATTAAACATATAATTTCATTAACTTTTAACATTCAGCTTACAGACGACTCTTGGACCCAGGCTTCCTTGCCGATTCGCCATGGTGGGCTGGGTATAAGAGATCTGTCTGGTGTAGCTCTTCCGGCATTTTTGTCATCATCGCATAAAACTTTTGATTTAATTAGTAAAATTCTCTGTAAATCACATTTTTTCAATATGATTCACATCACAAAATTAACAGATGCCATCGCCGAATGGGGGAGTCGCTCAATCGATGAGCTCCCTCTGAATCCCACAGTTCAGCGGCTGTGGGACGAGCCCCTCTGCAGAGTAGTGCGTAATAATCTTCTTCTCTCGACTACTAACTCTGCCGATCGTGCCCGTCTCATGGCCGTGGCTGAATGGGAGTCCAGCCTTTGGCTGAAAGCCATACCGTGTCCAGCATTGGGAACATTTTTCGACAGCAACGCTTTTAGGATTGCCGTTAGCCTTCGGCTTGGGATTTTTAATGCCGTGCCCCATCGTTGCACTTGTGGAAAAGTCGTAGACAATTTAGCTCACCACGGTCTTTCCTGTTGCAGAAGCGCTGGCAGAATTCCACGCCATGCTAGTCTGAACGACGTCATTCGGCGGGCGCTTGTCAGTGCTCGTATTCCGGCCGTTCTGGAACCGAATGGTCTTGTACGTAGCGACGGCAAGCGTCCTGACGGCATGACCCTCGTTCCGTGGAAGATGGGCAGGCCTTTGGTGCGGGATGCTACTTGTGTCGACACATTAGCGCCTTCCCATCTTCTACAGACTAGCAGTAGGGTGGGTTCAGCCGCCGCTTCGGCTGAATGCCTCAAACGGCGCAAATATGAAAGTCTCAGCGAAGCTTACTTATTTGAGCCGTTTGGGGTAGAAACGCTAGGACCGTGGGGACCAAGTGCCCACAAACTGTTTCGTGAGTTGTCCCAACGGCTTGTTGAGACTTCTCATGAAGCAAAGGCTGGTCTCTATCTCGGCCAGAGAATTAGTCTCGCCATCCAGCGAGGTAATGTGGCCAGCCTTTTGGGCACTTTTCCACAGGGCAACGAGCTTTTCGATGTATGTAAGTAGTTTAGTTTTGTTTTTTGTTGTTAGTGATTATTATTTTTAATTTTATTCGTATATATTGTAAATATTTGCTTAATTCGATATTATATTTAGTGGTGACGTTTTAAAAAAAAAAAAAAAAAAAAAAACATTGTCGTCTCCGTGAATGACATTCTATCAAGAAATAGAAAACAACACTATAAATTTACCAAATTGCATAGAATTAATGAAGTTTTAAAATATTATAATTAAAATAACTTTGATTAAACAAGGTACTTTTCGTAATGCTAGCCAGCCATTTAATTTTGTCATTTCAACGTCCACTAATAAGTATTGATAAAACTTCATGAGAATATAGTAGGTACAAATATATTTTTCTAACTTTTATAGCTCACTATGTCAGTATTTGGGTCGTTCTTCTTTTTTACGTCATATTTAGCTCCCTCCAAAAACAAATTTTCAAAAAAAAATTTTTTGTTTTTTTTTGTTTTTGATTATCTGGGGTTGTAATTTAATTACTGACGATTTCACAAACATGCTGAGGAGCGATGATTTCTTATTAATTATTTTGTAAATGACTAGATTTTGGGATGGTACAGTAAAAATCAAACACCTATATCACAATATAACTTTAAGTTTTATTATGGCATGCAGAATCACATAAAGTTTTTAATGTGTACTATTTGTACTACTAATTAAAATCTTTAATTTAGTAACAATTTTTTTTTCTTTAAAAAAATGATAATATATTATTTAACTTTCTTAATACTCTGTCATATTTTTGTACCATTAAGTAAACTAACTTTTAAAAATAAGCGTTTTTGAGCACATATTTTGCATTGAAATTCAAATGGACTCTTAAATTGCAATGTTTTCTAGCATATCTTAAAACTAATTTCTTGAAAAAACCATCAATTAACCCGCCAGACTTCTTGAAATATTTTTTTGTAGGGAGACATTGTGACGGAGTGGTAACAATTGTAACAGAGTGGTGATTACTAAACTAAAAATGTCAAGAAAGATATGTTTACTTATTGTATTTAAGAAATAGGAACGTGTTTTTAAACACAAAAAAACAATAATTACTAATTTACAACCGAATTGAAATTTTACGCATTTTCAAAATACTAAAAGCTTTTTTCAGTATTGTACATTATGATTAGATAATCTTGTTTAATCAGTCTTTCTGTAATTAAAAACTAGAACTAAACTTCTACATTTAAAACACGCACCTACTCCGACAACTTTTGGGCGACTTACTCGACCGATGCAGGTGTAGGGAGGTTGTAGTCGGGTGGAGGGAGGAGTGGAGTGTGTACGCGTCCCGTCCGTCCAAGGTCAAACGCAATAGTTGCAAGTAAAATCCAACAAAATGTGTGACCGAGGCAACCATTCAATTCTTTCTTCAGTCGGAGACATAAAGTTCATATTAGCACTTTTTTGCCATTTTAGTTCATATCTTAATAAATTGTACATTATTTTAATTCTTATTATTTCGCTCACTAACCGGAATTCAAACATTTTTTAATCCCATACAAGAATTTTCATGCTAGGTATTTGAAAGCAGCGATTGGAGCTGGGAGACACGTAAAATGTGTATGAAAACACCTTCGTCACATGATTTGTCTCCTTCGTCACATTGATTTTTGTCCGAAATTCGTAAAGTTAGACCGTATTATCTAAACACTTTACTGTTTGTATAGTGTAAAAGTCAGAGTAATAATAAAAAAAATAAAAAAGTTAGTACATTTTGAACTACATGTTATTTTCTGAGGAAGACAGCATATGTGACGTAAAAAAAAAGAACGACCCATTTATGGTTTTATTCTATTAAGACCCCTTACACACTGCAACTTTTAGCATCGATGCAGACGGGCGTTTTGAAAACGTGCTTCGGTATCGCGACTCACGCAATGAACAGATTTAATTTAGTTTTGATGCTGTCGTGCATTAGTATTGATGCAGAAGCGCGACTACATGGATGCTAACGCGCGTTAGCATCGCGACTGTATCGATGCTAAAAGTAGCGCAGTTTGTAAATATTAACATTTTGCGATTGCATCGACGCTAAAAGTCGCAGTGTGTAAATTTTAATTAATATGTAGCTTGAATGAAGACTGAATATTTATCGAACGTTTTACTACAAACAAGCTTTACTTGCCCTTTATGTCTTTTTTTTCATTTAGTCATTAATGTAATCATAACGTAAAAACTTAATTCCCTGGATTCAACCAAATTGCTTGTAAGTAATTTGGAATCAATTCAGACACAATACATAATGATCTTGTTATTAGTATGAACAATTTATTATATTATTTATAACTGTCCGAAATGATGGCTTATTCCGCGTCGTATTAATATCGATGATCTCCGTGGTATAGTTATGCACACTTGGTTTAAATCGTGGCCGCTCTGAGGTTCCGGATACGATGTCCGGTCGGATCAATGTAGAAATTATATTTTTCATTTTCTCGGGTCTGTGTGTCGATTTACCATCGTTGCTTTTGATTTCCATTTCACAAATATGCTATCCATTATTTTTGGGATCAGAGCAATACGTGTGATGAGTGTCCAATATTTATTGTTATTATTTTTTCAATACCGCTTGCAAACTGTAACTTAAGGCCAAAGTAACAACACAGCGAGGCCGCATAGTTTACTCAATAAAGAGCATCTGAAATGAGTTGTACTGGAAGAGAACAAATTCGCGTCAGCTGTGACGGTAATTATACAAAAAGACCACAATAGCAGTGGCTTTAAACGCTCTGATACTGTGTTTGCCATAAAAGAGACCCTAGTTAGTTAAAAATTCAAAAAATAGGCGACTTACAGTAGAACCTGTGGAAGCTAAGACCCTTTGCACACTGCGAGTTTTAGCAGCGATGCAGTCGCGATGCAGCATCATTGCAGTTGCAAAATGTCAACCTTTAGACACCTGCGCTACTATTAGTATTGATGCAGTCGCAACGCAGAAGCTGAACATTGACGAATTATGTACTGTGTTTATGTACTAATTCTATAATTATGTACTGTAAGGGATTTTTTTTTTCAGTAAACTACCAGAAAACATTGTAAACTTACCGCTTAATAAATTAAAAACTGTTATTAAAGAAACCATTATGACGAAAGGGTATTATAAAGTAGATGATTATTTAAAAGATAATAATGTATGGACTTGCATGATGGACTACAAACATTGTAAACCTTTTGAAAAGAGGCATTGACAATAGTGACTGAGTTTGTTGCGCAGCTTCTTGTCCCACAATTGTCCCGAAGCTGTGGTAGGGTTTATATTGGGACGTGTAAAAGTGCCCTTGTGGACACTTTTAAATTAATGACTTTTATGACTGTATCATGACGACTGCATCGATACTAACGCGCGTTAGCATCGATGCAGTTGCGCTTCTGCATTAATACTAAATTAAATCTGTTCATTGTGTGAGTCGGGATGCTGCATCAATGCGATCGAAGACCCCTTACACACTGCCTAAAAGTGGCGGTGTGTTAGGGGTCATACGTTTTTCGGGCTCATTTAAAAGCACCACTTATCCACCTTTTTGTAAGAAGTAGACTCACATGTCATATTGCCACTAGATAATAAATTCGGGCCCTTAGAGATGGCGACTCTAAAAAACCAGCTTGCAAGCGACTCAATCACGGAACTTCACAATAATTTTGGTAAGTAAATATAATAATTTATATTAGCTTTGTATTTAGCTTCATAAGATCACTTCTTATTTATTTGTACGTAACTCATGAAGCAGAAAAACTTCTATTCAAATTTCAATAAGAACTTTTCCAAAGAAACTAATTGAGCATAGGCAATTCATTGGAATCATTTATTTGCAATGGAAAAAAATCCACTGACAAGAGCCTAGCTCTTAAATTAGACGATGATGAGACAATTCATTGTACTCGTACCTACGATGAATACGCAGTAAAGATTAGCCAAAGGTTAATTGATTCTAGAATCAGTTGCTAACGAGCTAAAACCCTTGGGTGATTGAGAAAAGGCGTTTCGCTAGGCTTCAAGTAATTCAACCTCGTACCTAATGAAGAGAGTGGTCTCGAGACGTAGTTAGGTATTGTTATATCGACATGTTATCTGATAAGAGAATAAATTATTATTTTCAATCTGTCCTTTATTTTATATTAATATTTTTAAGCTGAAGAGTTTGTTTGTTTGATGCAAATCGCTGAAACGATTGGTCTGATTTGAAAAGAAAAATGTCAGATAGCTCAATTAATGGATAAAGTCAAATACGTATAAAATATTACTCTATGCATCACGTACAGAAAGGATGTAAAATTAAAACGTGAAAACAAAGTCACGCGGGATCGCTGAAGCTAAACTTAAACCGTGACGTAACTTTTGTCACATCTATTTTGACAAAAAACTATTTTAAAACTGTATACAAAAAAATAAATGACGTCCATTGCACTCACTCGCATTGTCACTCCGGTAAGCAAAAAAGACCGCTTGAGTCGAAAATACTAATATTTTCCAGAGTAAGCCCACATACTGTACGAGCAAGTTTGGCTCGAGCTGATAATCTGAAACGTCTCAAGTTACACGGAAACTGATTTGCCTTGCAGTTTAGATTGGTGAGGGTAGTAAGTTTTGTTGTACATAATACGGTTGCGTTTAAGTTTATTTGACCACATTACAACTTCGGAACACTAGATAACGAAAACTAGATCTTGGTGTAATCGAGCGAAACCCTCAAATTTAAAGGGCACGTATAGTGTTTTTTAACTAGAATCTTAATGTTGACATGTTGTTACGTCTGATAAACTACGTTTTGTGGGGCTGAGCTGATGATGAAACTTCTTAACGCTTAGGAGTTCAGTAATTATACTGACAGAACTTATGATAGGTAGTTTGTAGCTTCTTAAAGAACAGAGACATAAGGTGCAAACCCCCCCCCCCCCCCGTCTACTACTAAAAATAAAGAAATAAAATTAACTTTAAAAAAGTAAAAACCGACTTCAAACCTTAAATGCCCTAAAAAGTATTAAATAAAACACCGCTGCACATCGGCGTCACTGCTCTTCACGGCGCCTGTCACCGCTGCACATCGGCGTCACTGCTCTTCACGGCGCCTGTCACCGCTGCACATCGGCGTCACTGCTCTTCACAGCGCCTGTCACCGCTGCACATCGGCGTCGCTGCTACCTCCGCTGTGTCAGCCCTGCACTCCGACGCCGCCCTTTGCTGCCCCAGGACAATACTTATTGAAGATTTGAAGATACTTACTCACGCCCACTGCACTTTACTTACATTCATACAGACATCACCTCATCTCATTTTTCGGTACTGTATTCTTTTTGTTGTAATATAAATTCTATTCCCTCTTCTACCTCTTTCTTTTACCTTCTTCTACTTCTCCACATTTGTCGCTTCACGACATTCTCTCGAACTTTTTCCAAGACAAGTGGCAAACAATTGGTAGTGTACCATTCTGCAGAAACTGTTTTTTGATCCTCTAACACAATTGTTGCGAAATGACCTATCCTTCCAAAGAACGAGGCCACCATTTTTTTCCCGCACTTCGATCTCTCTTCACTTTAGTTGGCAACTCCTCGAAAGGAAACACCCACTGAGCAGATTGTCTTTTGGTTTCAGGATCATAACAGTAAATCCAGCTTTAGTCACCTGTTAGTATGTCGAACACAGCATTTGAGTCACCTCCGTTAAATCTTTCAATCATTTTACGGCACCAATCCACACGATGGAGTTTTTGAGCCTTAGTCAAATTATGAGGTATCCACCGGGCGCAAAGCTTCCTGACCGCTAAATGTTCGTGGAGGATTTTGTGCACTTGACTCATACCGATGCCTAAGCTTGTCCGAATCTGCTGATAGGTCACTCTTTTGTCAGTCTCTATCATACGCCGCACAACACAGATGTTATTTTCAGTCGTCGCCGTAGAAGGCCGTCCCTCACGTACATCATCAGTGAGATTAGTGCGACCACGTTTAAACTCATTAAACCAGTTGTAAACAGTCGCACGAGATGGGGCTTCATCGTGAAAGGCCAATCGTAGTCTATCATAACTTTCTTGTTGACTTAAATGACATCGAAAGTCATAAAAAATCATTGCACGAAAATTTTCTCGTGTTAAATTCATGTTGACGTGACACAGACAATTTTCAATTTGCCGCCAAATCGTAAAACAAATGACAAATGAATGAAATATATACTCAATAATATTGGCAAAGAGTTATATTTTCAAATTTTAGAATATTTTTTTTATTATCTTGTTTATAAGTGGCCAGTTCTAAGAACTTTCAGTTTGACCCTCGTATGAACGTCAATAATTAACGTAATATCAATCAATTTAGGCCCGTATGGGGCTAAAACATGTCTCTTTATCTTTTGGGCCCTACTAGCGCTTCGAGACAAAACACAGACATTTTGGCAAGTGCTGAGAAGAAACGCCGGAACAAACTCAGACACCACTAGCTGCCTCAAAAATGATACAAATCAAAATAAACAGGTAAGTACATCAGTTTGGTGCAGGCTGGACTGTCCATACATTCTCGTCATTAAGATAGCCTTGAATTTTATAATACCCCTTCGACATTAGGGTAGTTTTTACATGTAACTTAAATTTATGAATCTACTTACATCATATCATACATCTCACTCCTGAGCAATATCCATAAGCTGTTTTAAGGGTCACGAATCGTCTTTCACGTAGGTTTGATGACTTACAGCCTCGCAAACAAGCCGGATTTCGAAAAAGCTTTAGTACCACGTACCACATTCATTTACTTAGGCAAATTATACACAAGTCTGAGGAGTATAAAATGCCTCTATGCTTAGCGTTTGTCCTATGTGAGAGCCTCCGATTTGATCAAAGCGTGGGCGGTTCTTCGGTATTTCAGTGGTGCCACGATGACTATAGGTATGAGGTGTCAAAGTGTCTGTATAAATAACGATGGACGATTCCACTGCGAAGAGGTGTGAGCCAGGGAGGCGTAATATTTTTGAAACTGTTTACAGTGGTATTGGAAGACGTCTTCAAGCTCTTGGGATGGGAAAGATTCAGCTTCAAAATCAATGGCGAATACATCACACACCTCGGTTGTGTGTGGCATAGATGCTGTACGACTTTGGTACTATGCTCAAAAACCTTGACTAAAATTCCTAACACGTGGGTCCTCAAATGAACATGGAAAAGACGAAAATCATATCTTACTCCAGTTTAAGTTGGAAACTCAATTCTCGAAATTTTCGACGATTACATCTACCTGGGACAAGTAATCCAATTACGTAGGTCCACCTTTAAGAAAGAGATCAATCGACGAATTCAACTTGGCTAGGCAGTGTTCGGAAAATTGCGCAAGATAGTCTTCTCGTCGCAATTAGTTTCTTTAGTGTCTGAAGACGAAAGTCTTTAACCAGTGTGTATTACCAGTGATGACATACGGATCCTAAACATAGTCTCTAACTATGGGCCATATAAGGCAGCTCAAATTTATACAGCGAGCGATGGACGCTATGCTCGGTGTATCTCTACGAGATCGAATCAGAAATGAGGAGATGCGTAGAAAATCTAAGGTAACGGACATAGCCTTGATCAGTAAGCTCACGTGGCAATGGGCAGAACACTTAAAACCTACGGCCTAAACTAAGCCGTAGGTTTTAAGTGTTCTGCCCTGCCTTAGCCGTTGAGTGCAGTGCGATGCACGCTCGACTACGGACGTGCTCTACTGTACGCATGAATTATTATAAGTGATTCACGAAAACGCGGTGGCCAATCGCCGCCATTGTTGATTGTAGCAATGGGTTCGGGGAAACTCATTGCCAACGAGCTCCTGGCGTTCCTGCAACATTAACTGGACGTCATGGATGAGATCAGCGTCATGCAGATCTGCACGTCCAACTTTACTGAAGACGAGATACGCAGAGGCAAGGTGCTGTTGTACGAGTCCATCGGCATGACCGACCGGATGCCGTCTCGAAGGAGGGATGATAAGGGAGAGAGAAGCCTCCAAGATATTATCAAGGTGCTGAAGGAAACGGATCCCGATGACGTGCCTTAATTTTGGCGAAGGAGCTACGTAAGCTGCCCCCTGTCACGTTCGACCACGTCGACGTCACTAGACTGCTGAAGGATATCAACACCCTGAAGGCAAGTCTGGCCGAGATAAAATTTAAGTTGGAAGCCTCAGACAACACTACTAGAGAAATGCGTACCGAGATAGTTGAGTTACGCCATACTAAATCGGTATGTAGGTCACAAGAGGCGCCCGTAAACGCGAGTAGTGGCAAATTTACCTTATCGCCGTCAAGCGCCGAGTCAGCAAAACTGGACTCACCGCCGGTCATTGCCGTCGCCGGCGCAAGCGTTACGTCACCCGACTCGCACTCCATCAATATGCGAATGACGCTGCCTAAGCCTACGTCACCATCTAGTGCGTATGCATCTGCCGCCGCTAGTCAACCTCCCGTACAAAATAAACGGCAAAACAAGATGCCTTTGATTCAATCAAAGACGGAGAAGCGCATCGCCGCGTCGAAAGCGTCCCGTAAATGGGAGCCTGATAGAGATGGCTTCATGAAAGTGGAGCGCAAGAAAAAGAAGCCCGTCAGCCGCAATCAATGCGGTACCGCACTGACTAGACCGAACATGCTGCTGCGTCCTGCGATTCCAACGACACAGTTGTATGTTTCCCGCCTGCATTACACCACCAAGGCTGAGGAGGTCATGGAATCGGGTCGTCAAGTTGGAGTCTAGTCGAAATGTGAATTTTAATTCCTTTGTGATTAGAATTCCAACTGAAACTTTGACTACCTTCATGAAGGAAGATTTTTGGCCGAAGGGTGTCGTATTCCGGCAATTTCGCGGAAGTCTACGCGACACCACGAACATTACAAAGAGCGTGTAAATTTAATTATGATATTTTATTTTGATTATGTATGTTAGTCTGTAAGGTATTTATTTTATGGGCCTGTATTTCATTATCTGTTGCCTGAAATAAACGTTTATTATCATTATTATCATTATCATTAAGCCGTTAGAGAAGAATAGTTGTCGATTGGAGACCCTTCGACCAAAGACGCAGCGTAGGACGTTCACCGAAAAGATGGACGATTGTGATCGGTCACTGTGGAAAACCGTGGAGCAGGCCTATGTTTAGCCGTTGTTGTTTATTATTTGGAAACCAGTTGTAAGCGGTCTGCATCTTAGGTTATTGTGAGATGTAAACAAAAACGGCCTTGTTAAGATTGCATTAATACAGACGATGTTTTTATATTAAATTAACAAAGATATACCTACTGAGTCTATTTCTATTACTTACTGTGTGTCAGAGAGATAGCGAGTTTGAGCTAGTTCATGAATAAAGAGGTATTGAGAAGGTGAAACAAGAAGAAAGAAAATGAAAAAAAACTGTTATTCTTTAAATAAGTGACCTTATGAAACTGGTATAGTAAGTAAGTCTTCGGTAGTGTTATAGTCTAGCATTTTAAGATGTTGGATTATGTCTATTTTGCATGCTCCTCAATGGGGAGGGCACATAGCAAAACTTACGGCTGTTAGGGTAGAATAGTTCTAGATTTGAGACCCGTCGACCACCAGTGTTTTTCTATTCATATTTATTTAAATAAGTTATACCTTCTGAGTATATTTCTATTACTTCAACACAAGATAGAGTAATTTCGCTGTTTATAGCGGTCATTACCAATTCTTGTTATGGGCAGTAAATGTGTCTGTGTGTTTATATAAATATACAAATAAATACATAACCTATAAGTATAATAAAAATGATCATTAAAATACACATCCTGTTATACATATTAGTAATTCCAAAAAATATTCATCTGTTTCTATCTTTTGCCCGTTGCACATAATTTTACGGTAACCACTGAAACCCCAACGATTTTGGTGATAATGATTTAAATAAGTAGGAGCCCTATTTTAAACCGACTTCAAAAAAGGAGGAGTATATAATTCGACTATTCGACTGTATGTTGTTTTATTTGTATATTTTACCACATCATTTGATTGAAAATACAAGCTCGTATTGAAAATTACATAGTCGTAAATTATAATGATGTTAATGAGTATTCAATACCCCATTGACAATCTATTTGAGCATTTTAAATTTAAAGATGATATAAAGCGATAAAATCGATTGATTTCGATTCTTATAACCTAAATAAAACCAATTTTTAAGACCATAGAAAAATAAAAATCGTATCTGCTTTGCTGCCTTGTAACATCATTGTCATGCATATTTGTTTTTAAAAAAATACATAATTTTTCATTTTTTTCACATATTAATTTTTCGCTTTGACGCACTATAAATATTCTTTTAGTGTGTTACTTGTTAACTTCGATGGATATCGTTACGAACTGGATCAATAAGTATAAGTTCACATCTGATGATAATAATGGTCGTCTACAAATGATTTCTAAACTTGCTACATATAGGATTACATGTATACATGCATTGAACATTAACACCACACATACTATACTCTGATTTTTAATTGGATAGACCAGAATGAGAGCTTCAAACGAAATTTTAATTTTTAACCGACTTTAAAAAAGAAGGACAAAATCAATTCGACTGTATGTTTTTTTGTATCTATGTTACCTCATAACTCAGTAATTTGTTGACTGATTCGTTTTTTTTTCATTTGCCTTAAGGTTATACCTTTTAGTTGTTTCCATTGATGCTAAATTTATTTTATTTTATTTAAATTTTATTGCACTGTTTATGGTACAATTGGCGGACTTAATACCTTATGGCATTCTCTACCAGTCAACCGCTTGGGAAATGCAGAGAGAGTTAAAAATCAGTGGCGAAATATTTAAAAGGACTGAGAGGGACCAAAAAATATATTTTAAAATACAGTAACATAAACATACATACTAATATTACATAGACAAAAAATATATATAAGCATGAGATTAATGAACATACATAGCATACATATATTTAATAAAAAATGGATTACAGATAGGAAAGTGAAGATATTGATGACATCTATTAAGATATTAACGACTGCAGTGAAAGAAATGGTGGTTCATTTTGAAGAGAGCCAAGGTTAAGATAGTGGGTGCGGAGAGACTTCTTAATAGAAAGCTTGTATGAGGACATTCTGATTTTCATGAGAATTCCAAAGGCGAATTGCAGAGATGGTGAAAGAGGCCGACACAAAGTCGAACTTGTAAAGAGGAATCTGAAGAGTAAGAATATGGAAAGAACGCAGGTTGCGCGAA
The DNA here is from genome assembly GCA_963924145.1 of Pyrausta purpuralis. Taxonomy (NCBI): domain Eukaryota; kingdom Metazoa; phylum Arthropoda; class Insecta; order Lepidoptera; family Crambidae; genus Pyrausta; species Pyrausta purpuralis. The sequence continues at coordinate 22,871,875 of OZ001657.1, forward strand.
GTTGTGGAAGCCAGATAGTTGAACCGCTGTGTCATATTGTTCAGAGAGTGAGGGTTACGAAGTCTGTTGAAGAGTGTACACAGGATTCTTATTTCTCTGCGATGATGGATGGGAAGCCATTTAAGCTTGGAACGGTAGGCAGGAATGTGGTCGTACTTACGGAGACCAACGATTAAACGAATACCGTCGTTGAGGAGACGATCAAGTTTATTGAGTCAGGCTTCACTGATATTCGTACAACACACGTCGGCGTAGTCGAGAAGAGGCAGGACAAAAGATTGGTCAAGAAGAAATGATTAAATTATGATCTGATGATGTGTAACTGGTGCAATCGAGGGAAAACCTCGAATTTAAAAGGCACGTTTAGCGTTTTCAACATGTGTGGAGCTGAGATGATAATAGAACTTCTAAAAGCTTAGGAGTTCAGTGATTTTAATAACAGAATTTATGAAAGGTAATTTGTAGCTTATTAAAGAACAGAGTCAAAAGGTGCAACCCCTTCTGTAATTACTAAAAAATAACAACTTTCAAAAAAGGTAAAAATGACTTCAAATCCAAAATGCACTAAATAAACTCTTCAATCTTTAAAGTAAAATACTCCATTGGCCATTTTGGAATGGCCACTAAATAAATAAATAAATCACAATTTTTAAATTTCGGAAAAGTGGCCAACCACTGAATGTCATTTTAGTCTATCTAATTAAAAATCAGAGTAAAGTTTTGGTGGTTTCATCTAGCTATAACTTTTTCTTACAGTGTGTCAAGAATACAATTATATCAACCATTAACTAAAATATTTAAACTTACTCAAACAAAACTTAACTAATATGGACAAAGTGTAAACAAAATAAAATAAAACTAAAATTAAACTAACCAAACCCTAAATCACATCGATGAAACTTGTACCAAGAAGGCTGGCAGCATTACCCCGTTGAATGGCCATGCTTCTGCATTGGCCAAGGCCGCTACCAGCTCTATTGTCACCAGTCACACTAATTAAACGAGTGGACAACTCTATAACTTATATTAACTATAACTATATCTATAACTTATACATATATAATCCAATATAAAATGCGTTTCCTCGTCCGACACAGGTGCTGTTTTCAAGTGCATTACTAAAACAAAAATATAATTACATGAATAACTTTTCTTAAAGAAGTTTTGCATGAATTATTCTTCGTTTATTTAAGGCTAAGTCGATTAAACTAACTGAAAATAAGTTAAATCGACGCTGCTCAATATTAGCCAAATCTATTAAAGTCAATTGCCTTTATGCGATTCCTTCTCATTTTCGGAAAAGTTAGTTTCTTACGGGTATTTTTTTTTCTCCTTGCATTCTCTCGCTGGGACATGACTGTTCTCATCCAATTAAGATAAGGGCCGACTGGAGTAAAAATGGACTCAGGTCGAAGTTGTAAGAAGCTACCACTGACGACGGCTACTATCCTGCCGTTGAAAATCAATGGTCCTCCTGAATCCCCATGCGCTGAATCCGCCGCCCTGTTAGAACAAGGAGGAGATACGCAAACTGCTGGACCCCACGCTTTCTCGTCGTGTGAGCACTTAACCACAACTCCCTCGCCTATTTGTAAAGGCTTTAAGTCATCCAAATAATAGAGGTGAGATATGTTACCACGAGTCGAATATATGTCAAACGTGCTGCCAAAACCGGCGTACCTCACTTTCATACCAACCAACGTCTTATATTCTACTGCAGATAATTTTCCTGGAGTTTTGCTGATGGTCTCAACATGGATCAGACCAATATCATTTTTCTGGGAAATATACGAGGGATAATATATTTGCTCCAGAATTTTGCTAAGACATTTGGTTTCCTCAAGTGGGCCAGTTATATTACCGTATCTCACGAGCTTCAATTGAGGTTGTAGGCAGTGGCAAGCTGTGAGGACCCACGTGGACGCGATGAGACTGCCTGTGCAACTTCTACGGATGGATTTGTATACGATTTGATCGCCTTTGATCTGAGCAGTGAGCAAGCTCACCACGTAAGGAAACTCATTGTGTACATCTCCGATTCCATGCAGAACGCGCAACTTAGTCTGTTCACTGGCAATTGTCAAAACCATCAGAATAACGATGTTTAATAATGTCTTCATTTTTTAGAGTTTCAATAACCCGACGAGTATATTTAATATATTGGCCGAAGCAGTGGAGTTACGTACCAAAACAAGAGGCTTAAAAATAAATAAAATAACACAAATAAACTGGGTCGATGTTTATAGTTCAATTTCCTTTGTTATCGCAGACGCTATATAATAGTTTGTGTTAGATATATTTCGAAACCGCCATTTATAAGTAGGTAAAAACCGGTTAAGTGCAAGTGGAATAGCCAAGCGTAGCCCAGGATTCCGTACATGCTTTTAAAATTAGTATTTTTATTAGATTCGTAGAATTTATTCCTAAGTGAAATAAACTTTGCAAGACGTACCTGTGCGAATAGCTTTTTTCTTTGTTATCCTTTTTAAATTAATCTAAAAATTGTTGAATCCTCTTCTTATTTATTTTTTTATTAATGATTTGTGTTAGGTAGGTAGAAACAGCAAATAAGTAAATCGCTAGACGGATGTCAACGAACTGGTTTATTTAAGTTATTTTTCTTGCATTGTAAGTCTAAATAGCTGTTCTATTAACGTTATGGTTTAGAATGTTTTTAACTCTCACAGTGTCATATTTTATATTCATAAAGATGAAATAAGAAACCAAAATTTTGCGCACCGGCGGGACTTGAACCAGCTACCTCTAGGAAAGGAGACCACAAATTTCGCAGGATTGGACTGACAGCACGGTGACTCAATTGGTAAGAGCGTTTGGCCCGGTCAGCCAAGAGGTTGCTGGTTCAAGTCCTGCCCGTGCGCATGTTTTTGGTTTCTTATTTCATCTTTATGACTATTAACGTTAGCTAAAATTTAAACACAGCTACCTCAATTTTCATTTCATGACACTTCTAAGTCAAACCAAGAATTCAAACATATTACAAGGCCCAACTTTTTAACTAAAAAAACCGGCCAAGCGCGTTGCGAGTCGGACTCGCGCACTGAGGCCTGAAACTGTTAAACGGGTGCCCGCGCGGGCGCACGCCGCGGTTCCTGTCGCGGGGCCCGTCGCGGAGACACGACTTACGCAGTGTCGCCAGTACAATTTAAACTGTGTGCTTGTACAGTCGTGGCAATGGATAACTTAATATACAGGGTGTTGTTTTGGTCAGCGACGAGCGACTCAGGGGTGGCTGTACAAACGATTTTTTTTAAATAGAAAAAAAAAAACAAAAACATTTTTGTATGCGGTACAGCAATCGAGTTAAAACTACCAACACCAGGTAGCCTCTTCGTAGCTTACTAGCTACGGCGTAGTATTTCGTAGATAAGCGCTAGCTACGCGCTAGGGAGCGAGTTTTCCCATTAGTTTTGTATTTTTTTTTAATGTTGTGAAGAGGTTTTCTTGTATAAAACTTGCTCAGAATTTAAAGCAATTTTTTTTTTAGAATAAGAATAACTCATATTATCACCCCTGAGTTGGATGTCACTGACCAAAACTACAACCTGTATTACCTAGTAACTTCAATAATTACCCTATTAGTATCGAAAGTCATTTTATGAGCGCGTACGGCCCGTAACACATAGCGCCATGAACTAAACTAGCCCGCGCGTGCTCCTGTCGGCAAACTCCGCGCGGGAAGACGGGCCCTGTCGCGCGAGCGCGGGGCCCACCTCCCCGCGACGGTCTCCCGCAAGTTGTTCTTACTCGGACACTGATCAGAGCGCTCTGAACTAGTACAATCGATCAAAGGAACTAGTTCGGTCTATTAGTACTATTAGTTCAATAGTTCACCGATTACTCTGACATCAGTCGCCCGTCATACACAACGAACATGGTCGTACGTCCAAGTCGTTCAATTTAGTACATCTTCTATCACGTTTTGGCATACGCGTCTGTTTCGTTCTCGCTTTATTAGTTCATTTTCCATCACACTCACGAACATGCGTCTGTCTCGTCCTCGCTCAATCTAGTACATCTTCCATCACGTTCACGCCCGCGCGATTGTAATCTTCCAACTCACTCTGACAATAACGTGAAACTGTGTTGAAAAATAACACAATCAAACAAAAAGCACCCGAAACCTACTTCCATTCGTAATACAAATAAATAATAATAAGTAAAGCAAAATTTTTCCCTTGTTTATTTTCCCTTTATTACGCTGAGTGTTTTTTCCCTGCCCAGTTGCTAAAAGAAATCCGAGAGAATTCGGGGCCAGCATTCCGACCGAGTATCCGAAATAAATAAATAAAAATCAAACAACACAGAGAACACTTTACTTTATGGCCAAAGAAAATACATCTATCATATGAAATGACCCCTACGATATCCGGCGAACAAAAAAGAGGGATATAAGAAGGAATTACATCAATCCAATTTAAGGAACGAGTCACATTACGCACATTCTGGAATCCAGAAATTATGGAGGGGATCAAGTGTGGAGGGACGGCGTTAGCGATTTGAATTTTCTTTCAGAGACTCACGCTTTGCATTTTTTCATAAAGACCTCTTTAATGCATATTATTATGTAACTCTGCACTACAGAATGTTCATTGAATCACTCAGATTATCTGCAAAATTGAGTTCCAATTTGATTTTATAAATACCGACGTTTAGTTTCTTCATTACGGATACAGCGCCATCTAGCCTACTGTTGAACGCTAACAACAATCTTAACGCATGTTTCAGCAATAGATATTGGTCATTTCATGCTTCTTTGGATCAAATTCTAGTTATTGAATAAACACTTTTTTGTCTTTATTTATATTTATAATTGCGTGTAGATCTCCGCATAAAATTTCTGTTAATTGTGTTTTAATCAACAAGTAGTGTTCGCATAAACTTCAAAAATAAGTATCAAATTCTAGTTACTTCAACCAGGAACTAGAGTATTTCCTTGTCTTATCTGATGACACTTTTCCAAAACACAAAGGGTTGACTAAACTGTAAAAAAGAAGAAAGTTTTTGAAGTGAAAACTTCTTTAGCGGCGTTGAGCACTTTTGTGGGATGGGGGAAAAATGTGAATCTCGCGTCAGGACACGTGACCTGATCGAAAAACCGTAAGACGGTTGGCGAAATTATGGATGTAAGTTGATTTTTCTGAGAGATAAACTTTTTAATGTAATTTAATATAATATAAATTGTAATGTTTGTGTACGATAGCGCAATAAATAAATATTGTATTCTATAAAAATATTATATTATTATTATTATTATTGTATTATTATTATTATTGTTATTATTATTATTATTATTGTACTCTATCACAAAAATGATAGTACTTTTATATTGATAATAACTATTCCACAAAATCAAAAATGCACAACGTTGATATTCAAGTTTTCACTTCTGCCGGCACTCCCGGAGTGCTTTCACAGTTTTTTTTTAACACAGCTTGCGTCTCATACCACCCGTCAAACCGAAGGCCTACAGAATAAAAATGAAATGTTGGCCAGTAAAAAGTAAGATCCCACGATTGTCCGCACTCAGACCGGGGCGATATACGCGCTTGAACCAAATTGAGACATTCCTAATTCCAAATTTAACAATGGGCCCGATTCCCAACAGACTCTAAGACTAAGTTAATCTATTTCATCCTTTGCTGATGAATGAAAGAAACGTAAAAACACAACATTTAAGAAATGACAAATCATTTTCCTAAAAATATTTGTATAATTTTAATGACTTCTTAGTACGTTTAGCCGTAGCATATAAGTGACGTACATCACGAGCATCTCCGTGCTTCGAAAGGCTTGTTAAGACGTTGGTCCCGGCTAATATCGGTTGATATTAGTCGTTAAGCCAAGTCAGAGGCCTTATGGGCGGCTTGATAAAATCTGACAGAAGGGTTAGTCCATTACCTTGCAAACACCCCTCCACCAACCCGCACTGAGCCAGCGTGGTGGAGTATGGCTCAAACAACCTCATAGTTGAGGTAAGGGCCTTTGCCCAGCAGCATGTTACAGGCTAACTTTACTTTACTTACTACTTTTAGCCGTGTCGTGACCATGTTCTTATCTCTACCAAGTCAACTGTGGATGTCTTAGAGTTGATTTAACAAAGTCAAATAAGGAACATTCGTCGAATACAATACAAAACGCCTCATTTGAAAACGTCACATATTCGTCAGCAACCATTTCTGTAAATGCCATTTGTCAAAGTCAGTCGTTTATACTTATTCGGTAGGATAAGTCCTATGTTGGTAAAATCAACTCTTAGTCTACTGAGGTGAACTTGCGTGTGATGATTTACAGGAATATGCTTGTCATGGATTTAATTTTCATTTTGTCTCTGTCGACGTCAAATAAACTGACCGAGTCAGAATGATGATTTAATCTAGGATTAGCGTAATTCTAGGTTATAAATCTTAACATGCGCAAGAGAACCTAAGCAACTGACGGCTATTAACTTTGCAATTTCTACAAAATGCAATGTATTTTTCTTGTTCAAGAAAAAAAGTGAGTTTTGAGCCTTAGCAACTGACAGCTATTTATTTACAAACTTCTTAACAAATTTCTTACGAAGGAAATTTATTTTACTATAAAAAAAGAGTGAGTACTTTTCTAAGAAAATGCTGTACATAATCAGGCCTATTCCCAGCTCCGGGCTTAACAATGTAGACAAAAGATGGAATTAAAACAAATCCAAGTGTCCCCCAAAAAACGGGACGGAGATACCGCTAACCTAATTTCGCGGATTTAAAAAAGACATTAAGATACAAGAAGATTTATTAACTTCTCCAGTCATTACTGGGAAAGCACTTAAGATGCTATAAAATTACTGTTTTGTTTTTACTCATTCGAGAGAGTATCTACGTTGCGGTTGGGGGTTTGAACCCGTAAGTAAAATCCTTAGTCTAACATTCTGAACATTTTATCAATTTATAATACAGCCACCTATTTAACTTCTTCTATTAATTTATCCGCTCAGAGAGTGCTTTTTGACGTATGCAATTTTAACAAAAACTATATAAAGTAAACATGACAAAATCCGGAAATTTGCAATTCTTCCCACACATATTTTATCTAATAGTCAAAATTTAAAACTTCAAACTAACATTGTCTGAGCAGCTAAACTGTAAATTCCATCACACTTAACTTGTTATAACTTACCAATTATTGGACAAAGAATAGGCTCTTTAAAAAATATAGGTTTTAGATGTTTTAAAAAGTATTAAATGGTGAAGATCAACATCACACATTATGGAGAAGCTAAAGAATTTTTTCTAAATAAGTTTCTCCATGACCACTTAATTTTCTTTAAAAAACATAGCTCAATGAGTTGAAGCACCTAATTTTCTTTAAAAATCATCGCTAAATGGGTTTAAGCACATCAGGTATCTGGTCCTAGCAGCGATACAGCAAAACAACGGACCCTTTACTAGATCCTACATACAGTTAATATGAGTGCGTCTTTATTTTTGCCAAGTCTCCAAATCGTTTCAGTTCATTCGTCGCGGTGTCGTGTCTAATGGATTGTGAGTGGAGTCGCTCGCGCGGACGAATCTGCCTCTAGTTGGCGGTGGTGCAAGGTACGAAGGACTACGGGATTATATCCGGGGAAATACCCGGGGGTGGGCAACCCCGCAGTACCTCCCTTTTATTAAAAAATGAAATTAAATAATTTATATCAGGGAGGTCCATTATATCGCTATTTATTTTATAATATTTTTCAGTTATATTTTTTTTACATAATGTATATACATAATGACAGATATAATGGACCTTCCTGAAATAAATTATTATAAATTTAATTTTTATGGGTTCATATAACCCAGAAATACTCATAATTGACAGTAAAAAAAATATAACTGAAAAATATTATATAATAATGGAAAGAAAAAAAACTTGAAACAATAAAAATAAATAGCGATTTAATGGACGAGCGCCCAGGAAGTCTGTTTTTGAATTAGTCGCTTCAATTAACGCGTAATTATCAATCAAAACGTCAATAAAAAATCTACAAAAATCTCATGAAATGACTACTTATACCCTATTCACCAGGCAAAGTCTATAAATGTAAACAAACATGGCGGCTTGAATACCATAGACAAACTTTAGTGCTGGGAAAAAGTAGAGGAATTTAGTCAATTGAACTGGTACAATATACCTACTATCGATTGCTATTAATGAAAAATAAATAAAAGTGAAATGATTTAACTTTGCAAATATTTAATATCGGTCTTATTATGTGTAAATGAAACATAGGAAATTGAGAAGTGATTTTATTATAATTTAAAAATACTTTAGTCATGAATACTTTGAGTTTAAATGTCCGTGAATACAATATCTTACGTTTAGAAACAAAATACACATCCAAACAAAAAAAATTGGAGCGGTCACACACAACTACGAAATTGTATATAGAAATTGAATATAAATTTAATCAAACGTTTCTATGGATGATGACTGATTGATAGCATTAATGCTTCAACACCCGAGCGGTTGCAGGCAACCGCATAACAATAGAATTTGCATTGTGTCTCGTTCACATACGCTTGAGGGATTAAGTAATTTTAAAAGGTTAAACACGAATTATTAATCCTTCATTTAAAAAAATGCTTATTATTTACATAAAATTGATGATTTCTATAACACCATGTTTGAGCAATTCAATTAATTAACAAATAGTGGAATCAAGATACCCGGGCGACGTTCTCTCAGAAAAAAAATTGCTAAACAATCATTCGATCAGATTTGCGAAATAAAACAAAACCTAGCTGCAGTGAAATAGTTGTGCACCACCGCTGATATATGGTCAGGTTTTTTAGGTGTTACAGTGCATCTGATTGATAATAACTATAAGAGGCGTTCTGCAGCTTTAGCTTGTCGCCGGTTTAAAGGGGCACATACCTTTGACCGCATAAAAGATTTGCTTCTGGAAATATATTCAGATTTTGATATTGACCCCACTTAAATAGTATGCTCTGTTACTGACAATGGGTCAAATTTTTTGAAAGCGTTCAAGATATTCGGAGTTAATACGAAATCCCTAATCGAATATAATTAAGATAATGATTTTTCAATTAGCAGCGAGAACGAGTTAAGTGAAGAAGAACTCGAAGTGACTGAAGGAGAGTTCGGCATAAGACAGGAACACGAACATGATGATCTTCTGTTAGAAGAAAATATAGTATACGACCATTCACAAAACAGTTTGCTACCATCCCACTTTAGGTGTAATGCGCACACTTTGAATCTGATTGCTAGTAAGGACGTCCAAGCCTTATTGTTAACTGATAAATCGACATGTCTTGGAAAAATGCATTCCGCAATAATGGAAAAATGTATCGACAATATGAAATTTAAAAACCTAATTGTGTAATTTGTTTGTTTAGTGAGATTTTTGAAGTAAGAATACTTTGCTGAAACGGCATCCAAATCGGTGCATCAAAATGCTTGATAATCGCGGAAAATACCGCATCAAAATCGGTTCATCCAAATGCTAGATAATCGCGGAAATATACATACCTCATTTTTAAGTCGCATAAATGTATTTAGTAATATTTAAATAACTCTAATTACTAATTGGAAAAAATAATTTCAGTTCATTATAATAAAATAAAAGAAACTCCGACAACCCATTTGATTTTTATTTCAAATGACAAAATTCTAATAGAAAGAAATTTATTCATAAATAATTTAAGATTTAATGGTGTGCAATAGTTTATTTGACACTTCTGATCATTTCTTGCTCTGCGGACGACGCTCTGTCGAGATAGGATTCGGTAGTAGGAGTAGGTAGTTATATCACAAGCATACTTATTTTAACATAAGCTTACAGCGGTTTTACTCGCTAGCGACGATGTAACTTTTTGTATCGAAAATTTTAGTTCAGTAAGTGACCGCTAGCGGTGCTGTGCAATTTTCCATAGACTTTTAGGTCGTCAACTAAATACAATTTTCAGGTTTTGCGCACACAACGTTACGCGTTGTAGGTACTTCCAATTAAAATATCATTATTTTGAAACAACAGTTTACTTACAATGATTAACAACGAACCATTTCATGAACAGTAAAACAACAAAATTTTTATATCAATCCTTTCTAGAAACTCGCACGTTTAGTAATATTGACCCTAATATTACTATACATGCGAGTTTCGAATAACCAATTGAATCGATCAATTGAACGAAATTGGTGTCCCAACACTAAATTAAAAAATATGAAGTTTTTCGTCATCTTCTTGTCTTTGTCAAAATGGTGGTATTTTTCCAATGAATCACGATTTTTACTTTAAATAAGTGTGTTTGAATGCAATAATCATATTTATATTATTACGGCATAATTGGTAAAGATGTTTGTGAGATCTGTGAAGAAGTTTACTTGTGTATGTGCCGAGAATTTTCTGATAATAAGGTTAATAGGTTAGTCAATGGTTTGTTTACATTTATGGACTTTCCCGGGTGAATAGGGTATACATAATCGAGCCATAGTTTTTGCAATCACTCTAGTGTGGATTTTATCCGGTTTTATTCGAAAATCAAACGACGACCCGTCTGGTGTAGTGGTCGAGAAATCGCCTACTACGCAGCGGGTCGCGGGTTCGATCCCCGCACAATACAAACATTCGTGTGCATGAACATGTCTGTTTGTATTGGTTTTCTATGTATATCATGTATGTATTTACAAAAAAAAAAGTATTTAAGTATTATGTCCGTTGTCTGGCACCCATAACACAAGCTTTGAGTAGCTTTCTTTGGGACTAGATGGCGATGTGTGGGAATGTCCAAAGGATATTTATATTTAAATATTTAAAAACATTTGTCAACGAAAGTCATACGCCATAGAGATATTCAAAGCTAGGGCCCCAGATGCATGTTTAATGCCGTAGCATACAGCTGTAACCAGCGTCCAAGTGTTGGCGAGTCCCACCTATCTGCCATTGTGCTAAGGATGCTTTTAGCGCTGCCCACAAACGTTTTAGACTCCTTATACACTGCGACTCTTAGCATCAATGAAGTTGCGCGTTTTGACACCGCGCTTCAGCATCACGACTCACGCAATGAACAGATTTTATTTAGCATCGATGCAATCGCCAAATTTCAGTACATAATTTTTTGATTACCAGCTTCTGCATCACGACTGTATCGATGCTAACGCGCGTTAGCATCACGACTGCATCGCTGCTAAAAGTCGTAGTGTGTAAAGGGTCTTAGCAATGACGTCACCCGCTTTCTAATAATGGCATGGAACCTATCGGTCTGCATTTTCGCAAACATTTCTGACACGCCCAAGGCAAAGCAGCATCAGCATTCATTGGCACAAGAGGATTTGGTTTTAAGTGATTATAACCTCATTTGATGAGGGAGTCCACATAACCCCAAGTCTCTCCCGAGATCAGAGGGTATACGTAGAGTATTTACTAGTTGAAATAAGAGCATTATTTAAGCAAGAATTACATAAATAACGAGATGGAAAGGCAAGGTTAAATAAATTATCAGAAAAGCTGCTTCATCCAATGGTTGACTGGTAGAGAATGCTTCTAGCATTAATTTCGCCATTTATACTTTATTTAATCAGTGCAATAAAGAATAAAATAAATAAATATTAAACATGGAAGTGAGCCGAAGTAAACCTATTCTGGGGTGTACAATGCATTCTATTTTTCATTACTTTCAGATTCAGATTTATTTATTTGCTTTTAAACGGGGTACACAGAAGGTTAGCAATGAAATTACCATCCGGCTCATTTAGACATCGACAAATAGCATGCAAATATTGATAAATATTTATTATTATAAACAAAAATATGCTTCTAATAACATTAAATAATTTGCAGTTAGCATGCAAGATCTATGACATTTTTGTTTCAGTACCCCAATCACGAACTTTTGACGTATTCGTCACGTTATCGTAGCGAGTTTACGCAGTACAACATTAGTCGGCATCACGAAGCACTCTCGTGTCGTGTAGTAAACTCGATAGCATTGACGAAGATGACGTCATACTAACGTAAACATGGCCGTTGAATGACACGTCCAGAAACAAGTTAAACGATCTTTTTTATGAATATTATCGAAAATATCATGATATTCCAGTAAAATCTAAAGAGAAATCAATAACGGAACAAAATTACGATCAACATGTTTGGCAGGGTTAGCAAATGTAAAAAAAAAATGGTCTATTACAATATGAAGATATGTGTTTTCTGTAATCTTTAGATTTTTGAACTGTTTAGTAGACTGTCAAGACAGATTGACGTTATGCCATCATATTGTGACAAAGTCAAAAGTTTTACAAAATATTTAGTTAAAAATTATAAAAAAATATTAAAATAACGAGGACAACTCGCTTGCAGTACAACGTAACAATATTTGATTTTTGAAAAAGTAAGTACGTAGAAGTAAAACAAGGATAAGTGATTAAAATGCTTTTATTCATTGGCTATTATAGCGAGATAAACTCTAGCTAGATCTTATTTCTCAAGAAATTGTGATATATCCAAGCCCTCAGCTCTCCAACAGGACGCTGTTTCTAACAAATGGAATGAAAAGCATTAACGTCAATATAAAATATATACATATTATTTTTTCAGAATGAAGACAGACCAAAATATATTGTATATCCGCCTACCCAGCTAGAAAAAATAAACTGAGTCTAGCAGTTCCAGCGGTCTTCGTTACTCCCATATGTCATATTGAGAGCAAAGATGAACCCAACAAAATCAAAATCGATACACCTGTTACAAGAGCCCTGTTCCTGATTTCTTTTAAAGTTAAAAATAAGGAGTATAAGATAAAAAATATTGTAATAAAATTCATATTTCTACTGCAATGTCTTGATTTTAGAATTATAAATATGACCACTAACGTTTTCTTTATTCCACACGTTTCTTTATTTCTTGCCAAAAGCCAAAGCCCTGTCTGTTGTTATATGTGAGATTTTGAGCACATATAGTAAGAAACTATGTGTCGGATCCGTACGTTCTCACTATAGAAAATGTTTAACACTATAGAAAATATTTACGCACAATAAATGTCAGGTATTTGAGCTGCCAAATTTGGTTTGTTTTAAGTCCGATAGAGGCGCTTTCAGATTCTCATGCAAATGATTACGTTACTATACGAATACTTTGACGCAAATTATTCGTGATAGGGGTACAGTTCAAATAAGATGGCGCATTTTAAGTGCGCCTTTACATTAGAGCGACAGCAGCGCGTCCCTCTAATGTGAAGGGCTTACTGCTGTCATTTTATGTATGGAATTGACAGCAGCGCGACTGTCGCGCGACCGTCGCGCTGCTAAAGTCGCCTAAGTGTGAAAGCGCTCTTCTTTTGACTTCAAAAATTTTCTGAGTATTTTCAATGTTTAAAATAACAGAGTGTATTCTAAGAATCCAAAAATTAAAAATTTACTAAATATTTAATTATGTGTTTCGAACTCTTCACTTATCACTTACTCCATAAACTATAGTTCACACTACTACCCCAAAGCCAAGTTTTCTCTGCACTCAATATGGAATCTAATGCAACGTACTAGACTGCACTTTGCACGCATTTTGTCGGTCATTTTGTTTATTTTTTCATCTCTTGGACTGAGGACGTTCGGCTGTGGCACATTAGGAAATGTTCACGGAACAAAGGACATGAACGTTTGATAAAGTATTTATTTTTTATTTATTGTTACAACACTGATTCCTACTCTAAAAAAAGTATGATTATCTCGCAGTAGTATTTATATATGTTGAAGATGACTACATACTTTAGGACACACATTTAACTGCCTCGATGGTGCAGCGGTTACGAGGTCGCACTTTAAAGCGATGGCTGCACCAGAGGACTCGGGTTAACCAAAAAAAAACGTGTACCTGTGTTTTACTGATTAGAAATCCTCAGGGCAGCCCGGAGTTCGGAAGTTAGCGGTGTTTTAAACCCGTGCCTACAAAAGCACGTAAAGCCGTGGGTCCTGCATCTGAATTCTCTCCGGTCGTGTCAGATTGCTGTCCCATCTGGTTACAAAAGTGAAAGGAACAGAGAAAGAGAGAGAGAGAGAGAGGGAGAAAGAGAGAGAGAGAGAGAGAGAGCATCTGTGTTTGCGCACTTACTTGTACACTGTAGTATGTACCGCGCAATCGGCTAGTCGTTGAGACTAACCACCGTAGTCGAAAACAGCTAGGGGCACTTTTACTTTAGATTAAGAGAACGGTGTGATATTGCATCATATTTACTACTAGCATTCCCCCGCGACTTCATCCGCGCGTTTTGAATTTGCTCTCTCCCCTCCTATCGCAGCGTGATTTACTAGAGCCTAAAGCCTTCCTCGATTTCCTCGATAAATAGGCTTTCCAACACAAAACTTTTTTTAATCGGTCCAGTAGTTCCTAAAATGAACGCGTTCAAACAAACAATTAAACTCTTTAGCTTTGATACTGAAAAAACATTTAACCGAAGCAAAGCACTATAAACACTAAACTTTACATAATTTAGTATGCGTATTAGGGATACTAGTGCTCCTGCTGGTGTAATAAGTGCACCTTCACACACACAGCGCAACAGCAGCGCCGTCGCTCTAATGTGAACGGCTTACTGCAGTCATTTATGTATGAAATTATCAGCAGCGCGGCTGTCGCGCGACCATCGCGCAGGTCGCGCTGCTAAAGTCGCTTAAGTGTGAAAACGCTCTAAGGGATCTTTACTTTCTTTAGCCACTGATATACTCGTAAATGAAAGATTTTACTGACAATAAGCCTGATCCTAATGATATACTGACTAAAACTTAAACATAAGTCTCTTTTTCGTCTAAATAAATGAAAAAAAAAAGAATCAAGCTTAATATTTACAATATAATTAGTTTTTATTTTATTTTATTAGTCTTATAAATAACGTGAAAATAGAGCTATTACTGATCAAGTAAGTGATGGAGAGAGAAATTTTAGTGTATCGAAATGGCATTAAATTGCAGTAACGTGAAGCTGTCCAATTTACTAGGTACCGTCTGAAAGTGTATGCAAATGACGTAATAAAAGCGACGTCAATGAACTAAGGAAAATACAGGATGGCACTAAAAACAAGTTATCGGTCCAGAGATGAAATTGCTTTGACAAGATCCGAATGCGATACAAAACCTTGTGTGTTTACGCGATTCAGATACGAGTCTGCTTCAATCATACTCGGTATGATAGTAAGTGATGGCGAATTTTATTAAGATAGAGTGTGCATAATACTCAGACAATATTAAGTTTGATTGTGGCAGCCATTTCTTGCCCTGTATTCTACAATCAATAAGTTATGATATCTAAATTTTTTATTGAGTTTTTTGAATTGAATTAAAATGTTACTATTTAATTACAATATGTGAATAAATGCATTAGAACACCAAACAAGTAGCTCCGAAAATTAATGTAAAATTCTATAATGACGTCAATTTAATTGTACTTAGACATTCTTCAGTAAAAATCATTAGTATGTGTTCCCATTGGTATTCAAGAAATAAGTCGGACTAATATTTTTCGCAATGTCACTTCATGTCTGTTGTGCCAAACCAGATGTATATGGAGTTTTATTTTACTGCGTTATTTACGAGGGCGGTATAATCAAGTAAGTTTGGTCTAGAGATGTATTACATTTTATCGAAAAACATGGGTATTTTTGTTTTATTTATTTTTTTGAAATGAAATATCCGAAGATGTATCCGATGAAATAAGTATAACATTAACGATTAAAAAATGACATTTACATTAATGATTGCTGATAAACACGCACGGGATCAAAATTGCTTCTTATTAAGTAGGTAGTCTTTATTATGTTAATTATCTCATCATTACTTACAGTTATTTTAAGGGAAACCTGTAATTAGCTTTACTTACCTTTACTACTTAAGTAAAAACAATGTATGACGCTGTTCGTTTTCTAAATAAATAAAAAATAAAAAAATAGGTGATGTTTTCAAAGAAGGCGTTTTGTTCTTTATTCCACGAATATTCCTCATCTGACGTTGACAATAAAAGTGAATTATGAGCTATAATTAAGTAACAGCGAAATTACAGCTAAAGTAAAGATAAGGTTTACTAATGATATTGTTATGGCTTATTTCACAATGTCTGATTGAGTTTAAATTTTAAGTTATCTGTGCACTACTTCATACACCTTCCAAGTTTTTGCTTCTTCGTCGATCGTGAAACATGACCAGATAGGTTTTAATAAAATAAGGTTCACAGTTAAGTTGAAGTTTAAGTTTAGGTTACCGGTTAGAATACCCATAAGTTAGGTGGGTGCAACCCACTCTTAGTCTGTCTTTAATCTAGCAAGTATTGACCTGGCTGGTCATAGAAGGAACAGACATACTTTCGTTTTTGTGGGTCATTGAATCTTTCTAGTGATGTGATTTATGGGTATGCGGCGTAGCTCCCCATTTGGTGGTAGTAAGGCGACGCAGTAAGTTGTTCCGTAAGTGCACTTTCTTCTTGGCGCTATCGCAGGTCTTCTTATAAGTAAGAGATCTGTCTAGCGAAACGCCAAGATATCTCGGGTGGTTGTTGTGCGACATTGGTACCCCTTGCCACACAATATTAAGTTTACGTCTCGCTTCTCTGTTGCGCAGGTGGAATGCGCAAGACTCCGTTTTACTCGGGTTTGGCTTCAGTGAGTTCGCCTCGTAGTAGCTACTTAGATTATTGAGTGCTACAGTGAGGTTGGACGTGCCTGCAGAGTTGTTTAAATGTGGACATTTCGCGGGGCGGCCAGATTTGCCATTAAGAAGGAGTTGGTGTGTCACCTGATTTGCGGTAACCTGACTGGGCGAAGAGGGTGATGGTGAATCGTTAGTGAGCTTGCGAATGGTGGACCAAGCCTTCTTACTATTGTGTGTCATGTTGATGTTGGTAACATTTTTGTATCCACGCATCACGTCGATTTTTGCTTACTCGCGATAACAGCTCCACGCCAGCCAGTATGGTTTCCTCAGAGAAAGGGTCGTTACGGAACCGGACCTTATATCTTTTCAATAGCTCTGCGGACTCTATTGAAAGTCCAGGGATATAAGATGTCCGACAACCTCTCGGGATACATTTGAGGGATGTTATCGCAACTAAGTCGACGAATTAATCGTAGTGTTACGGTGAAGGTGGGATGTCTGTTACCGCATCGTCAATAAGCTGCGAAAACCGCGTCCAGTCACCTTAAGCGTAATTGAAACGACGCCTCAACATATTGACGATCAACATTTTATTTAAATTAAAATCTACCCATCAAAAACAATACCTGTCAAAAAAAAACAAGTCTCGCAACTCAGTTGTTCTGCGGTAAAAAGTTGTGAGATCCATGTAATACCAAGTCGGTTATTAATTTATTCAGTCTCTACTTAAGCGACTTTCTGTCTTAATACGTCCAGTCTCTAGGACAACGATCGTAGTCCATAACAATTGAAAATCAATTGTGTCTGGAATCTCCGTACTCGAAGCATTAAGTTGTTACGTAATAATTAACAGCATCTTAAATTCTTTAATGTTTTATATAAATATATTGAGACTTGGCCATGCTTGGCTATGCATTATTTTTTTACAAATTTATTAACATAAAAAAGGTTGTAGTAAGTCAACCATAAAAGATAGACTTATGCTGTCGCAGACTTTATTATAGAACTCTTAATGCTGAACAATCCTGTCATACATGATTTTTGTGTAACTTTAGCGGTTTCCGCAGCGTACGCAGCGGAAGCTCACAAAAGGAATATCTTTCTCCCGTTTTCGCAACGTTTTTCATTGCTGCTGTGGTCTTGTGAGTCGTATCTTTATGTTATATAGCTTAAAGCCTTCCTCGATAAATGGACTATCCAACATAAAAATATTTTTTCAAATCAGGCCAGTAGTTTCTGAGATTAGCGCGTTCAAACAAACAAACAAACAAACTCTTCAGCTTTATAATATTAGTATAGATATGTATATCTACCAGCAACGAATTTTCTTAAAGCCCTCTCTCTGACTTATGACCTTTTCGCCTCGCGCTAGCACCGCGATAGCTCGCTCAGCGACATTCACCTTTCCACGTGCCCCGCCACTGTCCCCGCCCCGCGCCCTCGCGCTAGCACCGCGCAGCGCGTAGTAACGGCCCGCGCTCACTCGCTAGCATCGCAGCGCGTGGTATAATAATTAATTTACAACCTTACGCACTCGTAACAAGTACGAATACGCACGTAGGTACGTTTTTTGCATTAAATAATTTAATTTACACGTGTTTTCATGACGGGAATACTCATTTTTTGCTTGATTTGGCAGGGGCACTACCATGCGCATATATTTATATGGGACTAGCTTAAACTCGCGGCTTCGCACGCAATAATAATTACTGCCGTAAAACATCGTTACGAATAAAGCCAATATTGAAAAATTTAACTGAAGACTTGGCTGTATGGGCTTAATTTTCTTTGCGGTCTTTTCTAGATTTTTAGTTTTTCCTTGATTCATACACCAAACAAGACTTATATTCGAAATTTGAAGCTTCTAGGTCTGCTAGAAGTGCCTTAGAATTTTGATGATCGGTGAGTCAGTGAGTGACAAAATTAAGAAATTTGACCCGTTATAATTCTTAAAATACTGGTTCAAATTGAATGAAATTTGAAATTTACCGTGTCTTTACAATGTTGCATGGTTACTGAAAATTTCAATCTTCTAGTTTTATCTAAAACGAAGTTACAGGGGGTCGAAAATGGTCTGAATTCCTTCGAGAAAAGGATGGTACGGCCGTGACGCTTTTTTGCTCGACTTGGTGGGGGCACTACCGTGCCCCCAGAAAACCAGTTAGAACAGCTCGTTAACACACAGAAAAAAATACAAATACTACAACTATATAAACTTATTAGTCAGGGGGATCTCTTGAGGATGTCTTTTAGAGTATTTCTGAAGAGAACAAGGCTGGAGTTAAAGATGTCTTGTTTGGGAAAGCGAGTGCGAGAGAGAAAGGGTTGATAATGGGAAATATTATTTCAGGAAATAGTAAATAATATTATTATTATTTAAATACGTATCTTGTCATTCAATCACTGCGATATCATTCGATAGTCGAACATTAATCAAAGAAAATCACTCGCTCGTGATAATAATAGGCCCCTAGTCTTTAACCTATACATTTAGCTATAAAATGCACATCTTCACCGAGTTTATTCCAGCATTAACATTTTTCCCTTCAGAGCGGCGTTTTTTGTATCACCACCGGTGAAATATTCCCCGCGTATAATTACCAGGGTAATTGCAGCGGAGCCGGCGTACCGGAAACCGGTGATAAGCGCTAAACGAGCGAGACATTGTAGCGGAATTATAAGCAAGTTGCCTTTGTGATTTTCGGTGAGAAATCCTTTATCACGAGAACTATTTATTCGGAGTAAAATGCTTAATCTGTGACTGAGTAATCATCGCTGAACGTAGTTTATTTTGCTTTGGGCGGTAGGACCAAACATACGATAGTAAAACATACATTATATTCTGATCGAAATCATAGTGACCTATTTGACTGCTGGGTCTGCCTCCTGCAAGCTCATATGTCCAGGTTACATCTTCCTGCGCCTTGATTTCTTAGCCAGACATTCGTATTGTTTTTAGGATATTTATATTTAATGAACTCGTAATTATTATTATTCTGAATATCAAATTGTAATTAATAATATAAAATTTCAGATTATTGAAAAAAAAGACAGATAATAATAATATTATAAATCAATATTGATTTTTGAATCTCCGATATAAATGTAAATATAATTATCACTAAGACTAGCTATAAGACTTCTGTTACTAACTGATTTGGGCTCTGTCTGTCTGTAATGTCTGTAAATAAACT
The DNA here is from genome assembly GCA_963924145.1 of Pyrausta purpuralis. Lineage (NCBI taxonomy): Eukaryota > Metazoa > Arthropoda > Insecta > Lepidoptera > Crambidae > Pyrausta > Pyrausta purpuralis. The sequence continues at coordinate 22,891,701 of OZ001657.1, forward strand.
TTTATTTATTTATTTATTATTATTGATAATGATATGGTCCTCTGTTATGCTCAGTTATAGCCATAATCGATCGTAGCCTAGTAGTAACCTCGTATTCCTAGATAGCAATGCAATGCAATGACGTAAGCAATCGTAGCTCTTAGTAAAAGATGCTCCAATACCATAGTGTGATAATTTAGCCGTAGACTGTCAATATGTACGGTAATACATTTTTCATTTCCTGCTCTTCCAGCCAAATGACATTTACTTTTACCCCAAATAAATATTCGGGGTGAAAAAAAAAGACTTTTGCTGAAAAAAACAATATTCTACACATTACTGCATTACAAATTCTATACGATTGTCTAAAAAATATACATTTTATGTTTCGTTTTTTATCCACACTTTTGACTCGACTTTTTCAGTGGCCGTATAACCGAGTCATTACGCAATTTCTATTTAGATACAAGGAAGCGAAACAAGATGATTTATAGGGGTCAACCCGATCCCGACCTCTGTGTCTGCCATTTTTGGAACATGAAAAAATATGCTAAGCACTCATTCGCGGTCCATCATTTAGAACGGGGCGGGTCGTGCGTTTTGTATGTTTATTTTGTAAGTTAATAAGAATTTGTACGTTTATCTTTTGGTGAGTTGCTTATCTAACAAGCAAACCAGGTGCTGTTAAATAGACGCGATTGTAGAGTCTCATATTGTCTTATCAATATCTTTATGACGTGATCAAGAACGGAAACTTTTATAACTATTGATTTTTTGATTTACTATTTAGTAAATCAAAAAATCAATTTCCTTCGTTGAAATACTGATCAAATGATGATGACTTCAATATTGACGATCAACTTTTTAAGTTATTTATAAATAGGCATAAGAGCTCTAAATGCAATGCATTGTGTAAACTTTACACAGGCTGTTGTTTTGGTCAGTGACATCCAACTCAGGGATGATAGTATGAGTTATTCTTATTCAAAAAAAAAATTATTTTAAGGAAGTTTTTACAACAAAACCTCTTTACAACATTAAAAAAAAGAATAGGGTAACTAGCACCCTCGCAAGTAGCTCGCGTCGCGAGTATCTACGAAATACTACGCCGTAGCTAGTAATCTACGGAGATGCGACCTCGTATTGGCAGTTCAACCTCGCTCGCTAGTATCGCAATTACAATAAATTGATGTTCAGGGTATTTTTTCTATTTAAAAAATCTATATTTTTAAAGATTTTTTTTTGGCATCAGTATCGATTGTAAAACCACCGCTGAGTCGCTCTTCGCTAAACAAAACAACAACGTATATGTATTTTACATCTTATATTATAAATCGAGTTCACATCCAATAATTTCAGCAGCGTTCGTATTACTCACAACTGAGCAGTACCACTTGTCTCTTCATATTGATTTGGTCTTGTAGTTTTCAGAGTGGTTTGTTCTTCCTGGCACTTTGAAACGATACAATCACTGTAATGTACAGACTCACAATTTCTTGGTATTTAGTCAAAACAACTACGTGATTACTAAAATTTTAAAAAAAGCACATTTATCAAACTGTAATAGGAACAGCAACAACCAGGCGTTAACCAGGCGTCTACGGAAGCACGTTACGTAAAGAGAACACTAACGCCTCGCCTCGGATCGTGTATGCCTATGCCAGTTCTTCTTGTGAATAACAGCCTGTTTATCAGTGTTTGCGGATAGTTGACAACTTGCCGTAAGTGCGTTACAACGCATGTGCTGCTAGTCAACAGTAGGTCTCGAGTAGAACTCGAGACCTGTCAACATATAACACACGTCTACCTTACGTTACGTAATGTGGTGACATTACAAATTTGGTAGACGTGTGTTATAGTATAGAGTTTCACACAAAAAATACTGAACGCATCGAATGGATACGGCATTGTTCCCGTTACGAGAAGATTGATGTGTTATTATAACCTTTATTCTATAAAAACGCAATACCATCTGTGATAAACGCAAAAAAAGTAAATCTATGTGAATAACAGTACAGTACACTCTTGCGATTTGGTGTCAAACAAGGTGTCTTGAGCATTGAGATTATAACCAACTTCATTGACAAATAACTCTTATAACCCAACATAGAAAGTCAAGGCTTGATATTATGCTGCCTTACATTCAAACTAGCATATATATTACTTAATTTAATCTCTTTTATTTTTTGGTCACCTATCAACCTCTAAACTAGACCATGCTCTACAATACTTTCCAGAATCCAAGTGTATGTTTCTCTTATTCTAAGTACCCTCATTTAAAGCCCGATTTTTCCAACGTCATATATGGAATATTTGTCAAATAAAAAACAATTCGGCAAAACGTCAACTATTTGTCTACTATGTGTAAATGTCATTTAAAATCGGTCATTTTATACTTATTCAGTCTAAAAGTATCATCTGACGTTGGTTAAATCGGCCCTAAATTTGACTTCGTTCCAAAGCATTTGGCAAAAAAGTAGTGATGAAAGTGCAAAATGGAACCCACCATTCAGTCAAGTGATTAATTAATTTTCCACTCGCTAGTAGGCACTCATCGCTTTCGAATTACGACTCAATTAATTATAGTTCCCTGTATATGATGCTGTTTCGTTATTTTCAGTGGACGCCAACAAGGGTTAATATAGATCCTCTACAGATACTTTTAACCATTATATTTGTTTAAAATTTTACCTTCCTTACTTTGCTAAGATAAACCAGTAGATTCTTACGTATGTATGATTAACTTGATGGTTGTCTGAAAGAAATTGCTCCCAGCCATATTGCTAATATTGTATTTGTAACTTATCTTTTTAAGCTTATCGTTACTTTGTAACTATTGTATGACGTAGCACATAGTCTATTGAGAAGACTGAGCAGATTTTGATGGCCTCTATTTGATCAGACACCTCATGAAAGACTAAACCTCTGAATCAATTTCTGCTTATGAGTGTTACATTAAGATAGAAATGAGAATAAGTAAACGTTATCAGTATCAGTATTTTTATTGCATTTGATATTTTGAAAAAAAAATCATTTATGTGCGTCTCAATTTTTTTTTTTTTTTTCTGTAATAAAAGTGGACTTTACGACATCTGGCATTTACTACCAGTCATATCTTGGGGTTTTAAAACTAAGTGTGTGGAAAGTTCTAGAATAGCGACCCTTCGATCAAAGACGCAGCATAAGACATCCACCGAAGAGATGGACAGACGACCTTGTAAAGATTGCAGGATCAAATTGGACGCAGACGAATGGATGCAGAAAGACGTGGGGGAGGCCTATGTTCAGCAGTGGACATCCTTTGAATGATTATGATGATGATGTGTGATGATGAGTGAATATTTTGTCCGATTAAATTAAATATTTATAAATTTTACTACGTCTAGCTTTTTCCCGTCCCGGCACTATTTTATGGTTTAATCCATTTTGGGACAAAAAAACATCAAATCGCTTTAAGTGGTAGCTAACACATTTTTTTTTTATAGGTAGATCGAATCGTGTGAACAATGCCTCATAATTTTGGCCAATTCAAGCACCGCTGAACTGTGAGGACCTTTTCAAGTGATCCGTTTAAATTTAAATTAGCAACTAATTCTAGTGCAGTTTGCGGTCGTTCGTCCTAAATGTCCGCTTTGTGTTAACGTAGTAGGTACTACGTTAACACAAAACTGACACTTGAAAAACTAATGTTTTCAATTAAGTCAAGTATTGGGCCTTGTTTAGTATTTACGCGGTGATGATTTGAATAGTTACTATAGATTTATATGACAAATTCCACTGTCAGCACAGTGGAAAGATGGAACCACAAAAGCAGAGAGAGATCGCGATTCAAACGTTATATGAATTGCACTTGTAAAAAGCAACTTTGGCTGTGACAGACGAGGAATCGAACCCCGTGTGTTACGCTTAACGGGCGTATGCCTATACCACTCATCCACCGTCACAAAGCAAGTTTGTTGAATTATGCATCAGACTTTATAGTTCAAATTTAATATCACACAGACAGTAAAGACTGTATTAATTTAGACTGCCTCGTTAGTGTAGTTTTAAGTAACAGAAACTGCTAAGATTCTGGGTTCGAATTTTGAGTCGGGCCAAAATTTGTTTTTGGGTTTACTTGTTTTGAAAATACTCGAAACATATACTTACTAACTATAATGTGAATAAATGAATCTTAAATACTCGTACATTTCCTGTAACATCGATACGGAATTAGAATCGTCGACAGCCGAGTGGTTGTTGCGAATGCAATTTGGAGCCATACAATCGTTGGCAAACGGTAGGACACCTATAACGGTGATCGTTCTGATACAAACAAAACTCGTTTTGTCTGTTTGTAGAAGTAGATAAATAAGCCTTAAATACTTTTAATCAAATGCTAAAAATTTAATTTACTTAATTGTTTGTAGCTTTTAAACAGCCAGTATAAAAACTACTTAGTTTAACTGGGTACTTGTTATCTATCATAATTATTACTAATAAGTATATCATGCATGGTTTCTCGAGACTTCCAATAAACGCAGAGTAGTTTTTTAGGCTTGTTACAAGCGGTTATCTGCCGTTGATTGTGATAGTAATAAATAAGAAATAAGCTAAGATAATAACGCCTCAAGCTTATTTTCGTTGCTTAGATTATAAAGCGCATCTGTTAACAACGTTTGCAGTCCATCTGTACTTTTCAGGGGGCCTGTTCTTGAATCGCTCGCTTGGATATGGCATGTAATTTTCGTTCGGAAGAGAAATAAAAATCAACGAAAACCGAGCAAAATTAATAAGTGAATAAGTACTCACAAAATTGGGTTATATTTTTTTCAATCACTTTTGTGTGGAATGAAACTGTTTTTATTAAAACAAATTATCAAGAAAATTTAACGGCCTTCAAAAACAAAATTCATTTGAAGTCGGTGCATAATGTGCGTAAGTAGACTGCTGCCCGTTAGGTGACATCATGCACCGTAAGCAAAAAACAAGTTGGTTTCATATTTCATCTTTATGAACATAAAAAAGACACTGTGAGTGTTAAAAACATTCTAAACCATCATGCATTGACTACAAATGAGTTTGTTTTTCCTTTTAGCGTTATTTTAGTCCTTTTCTGGGGGCACGGCAGTGCCCCCACCAAGTCGAGCGTCACGGCCGTACCATCCTTTTCTCGAAGGAATTCAGACCATTTTCGACCCCCTGTAACTTCGTTTTGGATAAAACTAGAAGACTGAAATTTTCAGTGACGGTTAGGCATTGTAAAGACACGGTATATTTCAAATTTCATTCAATTTGAACCAGTGTTTTAAGAATTATAACGGGTCAAATTTCTTAATTTTGTCACTCACTGACTCACCGATCATCAAAATGCTAAGGCACTTCTAGCAGACCTAGAAGCTTCAAATTTGGAATATAGGTAGTATTTGGTGTATGAATCAAGGAAAAACTAAAAAATCTAGAAAAGAGCGCAAAGAAAATAATCCCATTCAGCCAAGTCTTCAGTAATATTTTCAATACTGGCTTTATTCGTAACGATGTTTTACGGCAGTTATTATTATTGCGTGCAAAGCAGCGTGTTTAAACTAGTCCCATATAAATATAGGCGCATGGTAGTGCCCCTGCCAAATCGAGCAAAAAAAGGGTATTCCCGTCATAAAAACACGTGTAAATTAAATTATTTAATGCAAAAAACGTACCTACGTGCGTATTCGTACTTATTACGAGTGCGTAAGGTTGTAAATTAATTATTATACCACGCGCTGCGATGCAGCAAATGAGCGCGGGCCGTTACTACGCGCTGCGCGGTGCTAGCGCGAGGGCGCAAGGCGGGGACAGTGGCGGGGCGCGCGGAAAGGAGAATGTCGCCGAGCAAGCAGCAACCGCTCTCATACGCGCGAGCGACCCAATGATGTTCGGATATGCCCAGAATTCTTACCTATAAGTTTGCAATTTTCATTGATAATTTCGATTGCTATATTAGTTTGACGACTAAAGGCTACTCTCATTGGTTTACTGATATTATTTGCTTACTATTTGGACGTTGTTCGGGAAGGTACCGAAAAGAAAAAAAGTAGAACTGTCTACAAAATACAAAAAGAAATGAGATCCCATCAAAAACAATACTTGTCAAAAAAACCAAGTCTCGCAACTCAGTTGTTCTGCGGTAAAAAGTTGTGAGATCCATGTAATACCAAGTCGGTTATTAATTTATTCTGTCTCTACTTAAGCGACTTTCTGTCTTAATACGTCCGCTCATTCCAGAAATAATAAAAACTAACAACCTCAAAATAAAGATTATCATATGTAATAGCGGTCCCTCGCGATTTCTCCTGCGTGTTTTGACTTTTCTTTCTCCCCTCCCGTTAGCGGATTAGCGCGTTCAAAAATTCAAACTCTTTAGCTTTATAATAATAGAATAGATAATTTGTAATACGGGTATAAGAATGCTATTAGTAATATTGAACAGCACCAAATTATTGAGAAGAAAATTTTTCACTAGTTAAAGTGTAATTCTTTGAAAGGGGTATTCACATTTTGAAGCTTTCTCTGTGATTGGTTTACAATCAATAAAATCTGAACCACACTTACAATTAAATGTATTGAATTTGAAAGTTGAAAAAATAGTTTAAATAAACGATAAAAGAAATAGACAAACTGTTTATATTATATTACTTTGCGTTTCAATCGTCCAAATTTCAAAACTAATAAATTGGACGATTTGTTAGTCATTCTGCTGCGATATTTACATTGAAATTATTTCATTTAAGAACAGATAAGTACAGATCACGACGAAGTAAAAATGCTTTTTTGCGAAGGCATCGAAAGGGTTAAGTGCCCCCGATATGGGACAGCCTTTGTACATATCATTTAATGCAATTCACGAATGGTAATGTATGTTGCGGGCTTAACTTTTTTTAATTGGAACAAACGTACGAACGGTGCGCGTTTTCAAATATTATTGTTGTTTGTATTTTTTTCATCTCCTCTTTTGTGCAAATTGCTATATGTCGTATACCTATATTGAAGATATTTGGAAATTTATAATTGTTCTGTTTGATTGCTGCGCATTTAATACTTATGTTAAAAACAAAATGTACAGGTATTTGTTTTGGGAACATTTGAAACTTTGTGATCATTCTCAAGGAAACTAATACAACGCTTTCGCGTTTACAATCCACAAATAAAAATGTGACATTATTAAGCTCAATAATATCTCATTTTTGATTCTGCAAGAAATGATTCGGAGAATACTAAGAAAGAAAGCCTAAACGAGATTTATCTATCAATTAATTCATTCAACTGGAAATTATTATCACTGCAGGTATTTAGAGGTACTTTAAGTATGTAGTATAGATATCTTATTATTTTTGCATTTAATCACACCAAACGAAACAGTTTACATTTGAAGTGATATTTTATACATAACTAGCGGACCCAGCAAACCTTGTTTCGCTCCCAGCCCCGTTCTAGCCCGCCCACGTGATTTTTATAAATAATTATCTCACTCCGGACAGTGACGAATTAAAAACCATAAAAATCGGTCCAGGCGCTATTTTTATCTTTTATAAGAATCTTTTTCCGATAATATCAAACACAACAAAAAAGAATTAGCGGAAGAAAAATATGGATTCATTTTTATTATAGATAAAAATGAGTAATATACTAAAGTTTAAGTCAAAACAATTGCCAGACAAATGTACATAAGAATAAGTTACATAGTTTCGCTAATTCGTCTCTTTCTTTGACTACGTTTTATTTTATTACACACGAAAGTTTGTGAGGATGGATGCTTGTTACTTTGAAAACGACTACTTACTATATATTTTTTTCGATTGTATGTTTTTATTGCATTGTGCATATAAGTACCAAGGCATTGTCAACTATAATCCAATATTATTGGTTTCCTCGACCAAATATTATTCAACACAGCAATGCTAGCCGCACAACTTGGTCCTATTTATTCGATGCTTAATACGGATATGCTTTACATATCCTGCAATATGGTGAAACCGGTCAACTTTGCCCTTGGGAGACTACTTTGCCCAAACACGAAAATTAACTAAATCTGTGGCAAGGTGGTTGACAAATTTGGGCTCCACTGTCTTTGTTGCCGGCAAAGCGCTGGGTTTCTCGCCCGTCACGCCATCCTTAATGACACTATTAGAAGAGCTCTCGCCACCATTAATGTTCCTTCCACGTTGGAACCACGTGGTATGGTCTGTAATAATGGCAAGAGACCCGATGGGCTCACGATTATTCTCTGGGAACGGCGTCGGGCTTTAGTTTAGGATGCAACTTGTAAAGTAAGTAATCAAAGTAAAGCAATATTGGACACCAATCACATACATTGCTCTGAACCCACTTGTGTTATGGAAATCAGACACAACAGTGGTACCACAACACCCAGACCCGAGAAAAAACAGAAAATATTCATTTCCACATTGACCCGACCGGGAATCGAACCCGGGACCTCGAAGCGGCGACGCCATGAAACCAGCGTGCTTAGCCACTAACTACACCACGGAGGGTCGTTTGTGTTAATACTTTGGCCCCTTCCATCTCAGAGATCAGCCCTTAAGCTGGAGCAGCAGCCGAGTTGACGGAAAACGCCAAGCATCGTTAGTACGTCTCACTTGCAAGTGGTTATGTGTTTGCGCTGTTTGGCGTTGAAGCATTTGAGTCGTGGGGCTGCTACATTGCTGTTTTAAAAAATCGGAAACTAAGTTCTGAAATAGCCAATATAAAGCTGGCTGGTTCCTAGCTCAAAGGATTATCATAGCCATCTAACGCGGCAACGCAGCCTGCATCATAGCCTAGCCGCAAGGAATGGGTTTCGTTTTTGAATAGATATGTTTAAAGTTTATTTCTTTTAGTTGTATGTTAGGGTGGAGCACCAATGTATGGCGTTTTATTTTCTCTATTGTTTTGATTTCTAAGTACCCGGGATTTATGCCTTATGTAAAGACATAACCATATGCTAATTTTAGTAATAATTGGAAATGACTTTCTACCTCCGAATAACCTCTTAAGTTTCGAAATTTTGGAAAAAACTGTCATCTTTGTTAAACTCTATATTAAGTGCAAATAAGGGAGAAACGGATGTAAAATAATACACAATGAATAATCAAACAAGTAAGTATGTAATAAATGCAAGTAGAAATAAATGTAACTTAAAAAAATAATAGTAGGAACACCTTTAATTTGGTTTAAATTGACATTTTGTATCAAATTTTGGCATTTTGGCTCTTGATTCTAATTTTGCCTTTATGGCACCTAGCCGCGATTTTTTCGTACATTGAGACGGCTGCTTCTGTTGTAATCTTCACAGCTCGCTCTACAGCCTGGGTATGGCACGGAAGACGCAAAAATGAAAGCTGACCCTCGCCACCAGACTGAACAATATCGGAAATTTCTTCTGTCGACAAGTTTTTAAAAATTGGTGGTTCAGTTATCTCGTTTTGCCAATTTATTACGTCGATATAATTTGGAGCATTAATATTAATTTTTGGTACATCAAAAAGCCTTGAAGTTTGTACGACATTGCTACGAGCCTTCAAAATACGCCGGGCAGCCAACTCACGTATGTGTTTTCGTTCATCTGTAATCATAGCCTCTAATAAGTTCTCAGCATGCGCGAAATATCCATTCCTTTGAATTACAGTGTCTACGATACCTTTTAAATCATCTGGTAAGTATCGTGACGAAAATATAATCTTGAATAAGTGGCGGGAACCATCTTTACAAGAAGGTTTATTCTTAATTTCGAACCACGATGGCGCATATACTTTAACAATAAACGTAGCTAAAGTAACCAAAACAGGTGTTGGGTTTTCGGTAGCAACGTAAAGGCGTAAAAGTCTATTAGCACGCGTGAGCCAGCGCGCATGAGACAATTTCCCTGGAGACTTGTGTCCTAAATCGTCAGGAAAAGTGCCTGTAATGATTGCTGAAACCATTCTATGCAAGTACTTTTGGTCTGTGCTTAGATCGTCGGGGATTTAAGGTAGCATTTCTCCTTCAATTCCTTTAAATGTTATCACCGGGAGTTCTTCGCAATTTTCTAATGCTTTGCCTAACGGACCATTGTAAGACTTGGGTCCTGAAGTTGAACCATCAAGATGAAGAAATAAATGGCGTAAAGGTAATTCATTAATGTGTAGTAAACAAATTATCCACTGAAGTGGTTTATTAAGCTGTTTTTCGAGTAGCCTTATAATACCTCCATTCTTTCCAGTATTTACATTAGTTCCGTCATAACCAATTGCCATTTACTATTAGACCAATCTGGGAAATACTTTGCTGTTCTGAAAATGCGGTGATAGAAAATACTATTCCTTTTGCTGTTCCAATGTGAGGTACTACGTAACCCAAGTAAGTAGATCCTGGCTCCTGAATAAGCGAAATATGTTCCTCAACCACTATTTTCCTGTAATTTCTGTTGCCTTTTCATAATTTTTAAAGTTTTATCTTTTCTGCCATCAAAATATAACGCAGAAATATCACTATGGTTTACCTGTTTCAGTAACTCCTGTCTAGTCTTGTTTCTTTCTCTTCGTAGCTTACTTCTATCTATAACTTCTACCTTAGACCCAATGTCATGTAATACTGATGACACAATCGCAGCAGCAGCCCTGTCAGACACTCCGTATCTATCACATGTTTGCGATACCGTAGGCAAATCAATAGACGACACTATTTCCTCTTTCTTTACGGGAACAACAGATTTAATTTTCTTACTGCATGCATCGTTTCCTATAGGCTCATCGGTCTCGGAAGAAAAAGAAGAGGTGCTGATATCTAAATTAATTGACGACGTACTTGCACTCGCAGAGTTAACGGAGCGATATTGTCGTTTTAGCTTCCTTTCCTGATTTATTATATTTTTTTTACTTACAGTAACATCGACTCTGCCTATTATCATTTTGCGCGCCGTTCGTTGGTCAATTTAAAAGGCTTGTTCACGTTTTGGTACCTTCTTTTCTCTTGGACAGGTGCAATTATTGAAATCTATGCATTTGCAAGCCGATATATCAAAACGTAACTTTTTGATTTGCATAAAACTTTCTAATGTTTGCTGGGAATTCTTTTTCATCGACTTAAGGAGATTTTGTCGCTTCTCGTGATAAGCTTTTAACATTTGTATAATTCTGGTACTAGTCACTGTTGGTAAAGATGCCGCTTGCCATACGCTTTCGATTTCAGGCACAATTTTATCGGTTATTTCTGAAAATTTGGGCTCCTTTTTACTTGTCTTCATACTTTGCCTCGTCCATTCGTAATGTTTTACAATGTCTTCGTAAGTAGGTAGAACATTTCTCTTTAACTCACAACATTCACCAAATATCGGGCACTTAGAAGCACTACGTGTTTTTTCCATGTTTAACAAAACAATGTTTTAGGTTATGTCATTAAAATAAATGCGCGCGACAGTTCACCACGAAAGACAAAAGTGCACTGACCCGCGCGGCCAACGTGCGCTAAATGCCTGATTTACACCCCCTCCCAATCCTTGTTGGTACTATTGCGCCCTGTTTTTATTTATTTTATGGTAATACAGTATATTTCCAATAAATTGATATAATAAAAAGAAAATCTTTATCAAAATTTTATAGAAAAAAAAATTACCGACTCCTGCCTAAATTCTGAGTTGTGTAAAAGTTGAATGACCTTTCGGAGGTAGTTATACTTATTTCTATCAAATAATATTTTACAGGTGCATTATTGAGCTTAAAAGGCATAAACTTTTTACTCTTAGAAGTTCTTAATGTGCAAAAAAAACGCTCCACCCTATTGTATGTCTTAATTTTTTTATGTTTGGTATTAGTAAAGATATTTCTAACAAATTATGTTGAACGGTGTAGCGCTGCACTAGAATTAGTATTATTAAAACCTCGTGTACATATGATGTTTTTACTCGCAATGAGTAGAAAATAAAAAGTACAAACAAAATCAGATTCACAAATGCCTATATTTATTCGCCGCCAAGCAAGAGAGCTGAGTAGCAACAGAAATACAGTTAATATCATTTTCTGGAGTAAGAAAAGGAGGGTAGATTGTAATTCTTCCTTGGATGGAGACGTCTCAGTAACATCGGATTGGTAATTTGCATTCAGCTGGTAGCTTGACTGCGGAATTGTTTTTATTGTTTAGATAAGGTACTGTCTTCTTTGCGTTTCGGATACTCTTGTTTAGGTCACATCATTTGACTCTATGATTTTTTGGAATGGATTCTCATATGATAAATATTTATTGATGGCTACACCAATTGTAGGCGGTGTAGACATGCAGTAGGTGTAGAAAAGTGAACTTCGAAAAACGACTCGACTATATTTTTGAAAACGACGGTAGGTTACCGCTTTTATAGAGAAGAGTAGCGCGCGGCGTGCGTGGGGCTCGCATTTAGACTGGTTTTCAAAATATAGTACATAAAGTAGCAAGGTAAAAAACAATATTAATTAAATTATTGGGTACTAGCATTTATGTAATCGCGTCGCTAACACCAATCATTTTACAAATAATCGATTTGACTCACTTTTTAACTTTTTCAGCACGAGACCATTTTTCGATTTGTTTCATATTTTATAGTCGGCTCATCGCTCCTCCTATCAATCCAAGTCGTTTACAGTGACGGCTACGCGGCTGTGGAATACGCTCCCTCTTGAGATCAGGAAGTAAGAGACGAAACTGTGTTTCAAAAACAAACTGCGAAGGTTTCTATTTCAATGATTGCGAAATATGTAAAATATGTATGTATCTATATTTTTAGTTATGTATGCATTTGGTACTTATATATCTAAACTCTTTTATACTGTATATTTAGTTTATGTATATTATGGTATGTATATAATATTACACAATAGTATTTGTTGCAATTTTAATATCTATTTACAATATTCTCCTGCACCCATAACAATCTCTCTGCATGATCTGAAGGTATGACTGGGAGAGAATGCTATTAGCATTAAGTCCACCTTTTGTACACTTTTATTTGTGCAATAAAGTTTTTAAATAAATAAATAAAATATTTCGTTCATTTCCGGGGCTTTCCCCCAAACTCCTCTCCACACGATCGTGTCAATCCGTCTCGATCCCCCAAAAATACTTTTATGGCAATGCAGTAGGGGTAGTAAAAAAGTTTATTGTTTTTCTTATTATAAGTAATACATCAACAATCATCTATCCACTATTGAAGTGGGAATTAACTTAAGAGGGGGCTATTGGCTACAAAAATATCAGAGTTAACCAGCACATTTTTAATTCATTAAATTCCATTTTTAAAGATTTCATCAATTCTTCGTTCTTGTCAATGAAATGCTAAATAATGCTAAGTAAATACTAATTAGCTTAATCCAGTAGTTCGAAACAGAACACAACGCGTGCCCTGTGCCGGGCCTTAATCGATCTGTAGCGTTTTGGCGCGGTAAAATGAAACAGCATAGCCCCTAGAATTGTTCATCTCATCTCATACTTAAGGTAAGGCTTTTCTACAGTACCGTTACCATGAGTTTACTGGCTAGCGACTACGTCACTTTTTGTACGTAAACTTTTAGTTCTGTGACCACTAGTGACCACTAGAGGCGCTGTACATTTTCCATAGACGCGTCGTCGCTAGCGAGTAAAACCTTCGTAAACTCACGATCAAAATATTTCTGTACGTTGCTGTACGTAAGTTTACGATCACTTTAAAAAAAAACTATTTTGTTACGGTAAATTATTTTATTACATATTCTTATCATTCTACTATATTGTTATTATTACATGGTTATTATATTAAAAAAAAACACACACGCAAATAATTATATTTTCTTGGTACAGTAAAAGATAAAAAAAAAACAGCTTATACTAGTATTCCCAAACTTTAAGTTTATGTATGTAAATATGCGCGGTAAAAATCTGTGAAATATTAAGCGGTAAAACAGGTGTTGAAAGCGACGACTCTTCCGCGAGTACAAACCTCATTCCGGCGTCTCGTAATGAAATTGCTGTTACATTGGCCCATTTAATCTAGACATGCCTGCGTGCTAGACAGTAGCAGCCTTTTAAATACTCTTGCTACTCAATTAGTATCCAACTCTTATACTGTACCGGGAGTAACAACGAAGTGGGAGTTGCATTTTTAGTCTTTTAAAAGGCGTTACAAATATTGTTGAATGCATATTATGTTTTTCAATAATCTTGTTCCTATTGATTGTAAAAATAGAAATCTTTATTTTAGGTTTAGTTTTGAAATTTAACTTTGGGAAAATAAACAAAACAGCAAATGCGGACGTGTTGATCCAATGATTTGATTAAAACATGGGGGAAGAATAATGTTTTAATAGTAAAATAATGCAACCAAACATATCCGATAACTCCTTACAAACTTACCCAGATTGAAACAAAGTTACGCTTATCTGCTGTGTTATAATTGAAAGGGTTTGAAAATTTAACAAGTTTACTAACTGTGTGTTGTGTTAAGCACAACAAGAAATAAGTTTCACGGGTTTGGATCAAAGTTTTTAATCACCCCTTGAAACTTAGCGATCTTTTAAGACGGAACCCTGAAAACTACTCGAAAATGCAGAACTTGAAATCAGATTGAAATCAGTTTTTCTTGAAGCAATATCCAATCATTTTCCAACAGAAAAATAACAAATAGATCTGTGCAATGGTATCAACCGTTTGCAAGTATTGCTTGATAGAGTCGTACTCTGTAACACGGACTTAAAATTTTTGCTGTCTTCTCTCCTACTCACTCAAGTCCACATCGCAGCATGAGCGAAAAAGAGGTCTCTACGTATAAACAAAGAGAGAAACTAACAGAGTTGTACCTCAGGGAGCTTATCAACACTTTCTCCTTTGGCTGAGTCAGGATAATTACAGAATTTCATGAATAATTACAAAAATAGATTCCCTCCAACTCTGCTAATTATGAAGTTTGCAAAACGCTGCGTTCCACTTGGTGTGCCGTGTTTTTTCTTTGCGATCGCTTGTGTGATGGAAGATTGTATTCCTTGTTTTTTGACACCCCAGCAAATGACTTCAAAACGAGTTTTTAATTTAAACAAGGTAAAATTGGTGTGTACAAACTAATATTGCAATTCGTTCTAGTTTATTTGGCAAATATAACGTACAAAAAGAATATGTTGGGATGGCGAACTTCAAGCGTCTACGTATTAATAGAATCTCAGAAGTTAAAACGAATGTAGGTATGTGTTTGGATGGAATCTGATTATTTGAAGACGTGTATTTTTTTTGTATTTTTACTTTTCTATAGAGCTTCTCGTAAAAGAGTTTTAATCAAAAGTGTACAGTGAATGACATCGAAAAAAATTTAATGAAAACAATCGTAACGGTGGAACCACGGCTTATCTCCAGCGAGTTTAGCCCGAGATTATTGTGGTTTATTACCACTTCTGTAATTATTTTACGGTGTTTTTATAAGGTCTCTTAAAATGGTTGTGTATTTCTTTCAATTTTGTTTATGTGTTCTGTTCATCAACCTCTAACCTTTTCAGAGGGGAGTTATACATTAGACCGCTGTGTGTTTGAGTCTGAAGTCTTAATAGTCTAAATTCAATTTATTATCTATATTATTTTCGTGATAGGCTTTAATTTCAAATTAAAGTCAAAGGCTGTGTTAAACAATGATGGACGATGTATCATGTTTATGTTTGCAGTAAACTTCGGTCCTGAAACTTTCAAATAACTTGTCATTTTTTACCCTGATACTATACAGAGTGTAAATTGACAATGATGACAATGACATCCAGGGATAATAATATGAGTTATACTTATTCCATTTTTTTTGGCACCAGTATCTTTTGTACTTTCACCACTGAATCGCTCGTCGCTTACTAAAACAACACCCTGTATTTCAATTTAAAATCTCATTGATGAAACTGCAGCTTATTCGAAAGGTCTTGTTAGCGCCAGATTATTACGGTTTATTGTCACCATTCTTACTGAATAGCACTTAAGTTAGTAACACGGCATTAACCATTTTAATACCAGTTTTGGGACTATTTTATTTTGTGCCTTTCTTCAACGTTATTTAATTAATAACAACACCAAGAGAAGCATTCCTTAAAGTATTCACATTGAATCAGAATAAAATAGCACTTTTTCTCTACAATAAACTGTCATCTAGTTTATAAAATATATCTTCATTTAATGTTTTTAAGACCAAATTGTCAAAATATGTAGTAGAAAAAAACACATTGTTTGTTTAATTACTTGTAGCATGTATTTTTTATGTCCTTGTTAATTTTTGTTTCGGCGTTCGAATCTAGATTATTATTTTACTTTAAGATATTCTCATCTTAGTGGCTTGTCTTTTTTGAAAATAAACTCTTTAAACCTAGAATTCATTGATTTGTTTTTCCATACATCGATCGGTACCGGACATGTATGTGTATGTTCGAAAACTGTATTTTTTATTTTATTTCATTAGCTGTATTAAGTTTGTTTAATTAATCAGGCAGTTGATGAAGTTTATGTAAATATTGATAGAAATCCATCATCACTAATCATTTGCATGATAGATAAACAAGTTTCTTAAGTCTTCCTTACATATCACAAAGTGTCTGTTACCGATTGCCGGATTGATTTTCCGGGTGAAAAGAAGTCGTCAAAGCAGTTAGCCGTATCAACAGGATGTAATTCACTGGGGCGGAGTGTGAGCTGGCTTTTTATTAGGGTGACCATGCGGATCACATTTTATGGACAGACGACCTTTTGAAGATTTCATGATCACACTGAATTGCAAACATTTTAAAGAGGTCTTGGTTAAGCAGTTGACATCTACTGCCTAATAGTGAAAGGTATTGTTTATGATTGATTCAGGATCATTTGTTTGCATATTACCTACCAAAGTAAAACACGTAATTTTGTTGAAACATTACGAGTTCATAGATGTCCTTCGAATTGATTTATTAAATGAATCCATGAAAGAGAAGTTGTATTCAAGAATCCACATTGTATATTGAATAGTTTTTTAATCATTTTTTGTAAAATTATTGCTCATCTACTACAGTATTAGTGTGAATCAAATTCGAAAAAAAAATTCGGAAATAAAGGTTCTCATTTGTTACGTGTCAATTACTTCAAACATGTATTTGTTTTTAGCCAAATAAGTATCGATTTTATAACTTTCAAGATAAAGATTTCAATAAAATTTGATAAATATTAAAATTTACGTAAAGTAAATATTTTCTTTTATTAGCGTCAATATTTATAATACCTTGTCCTAAGAGACAATGAGAGGTCACCCTACAAGTAAATAAAAGAGGAAATTTTCCGGTATTTACGCTATATCTCTTCGTGTTTGCTATAAAGAGACGGTTACTCTTTGGTAATAGAAATATACATTACTCCCCCCCCCCTCCTCTTTCAAAGTTGAGTAAACATAAATTGCCAACGCATTTTACTTTTAGAAACCTTATTTTTATCACGAACATGAAGATGAAAAAGACGTACACGTAGGATGCAAGGGAAATATCAAAAAGACGAAAAATTTAAATGAGATTAATAATGATAAACACTTTGACTTTTCTTATTTTCAGTTTTTAATAAAAGGTAGACATTAACTTTATCCGAATATGACGAAGCAAATAGAAGGATATGTTTAGAAAGCAACTGTGTCAGACAAAGGAATCGAACCCTGTTCGGACGCATGCCCATACCTGCCTGTTGAATTTCGCAAGTGTGTCTTCAATATGTCGGTGGAGTGGTTTAGGCATGCGCCCGGATAACGTAAGTCACGGCGTTTGTGACTGTCACAGATGCTTTTTGCAAGTGCTATTTATATGGTTAAGTTTGTATACAAAACACTATGAAAACAAAAATAAATTATAAAACGAAGAATTATGCCTAAATTTGTGTCAAGGGCCTCAGTTTCTTCATACCTTCCTAAAACTAAGTTATATTGTTTTGAAAGCAATAAAAAATTTCTCCTTAATGTTCCTGACTAATCAACGGTTACACCTCAGTCTGACGTCCAGTATGGTCCCTCAGTAGAATGTCGAAACTTACACGGACTGACAGACCGATTAAAAATGAACCGTGAAAATCATTATGGCGTCGGACTGATGCTAGGCGTATCGGGACGTTTCGCACCGCTAAGTTTCCGGAGAACAGTCATCAGCGACCCATTTATCGCACACTGTGGCGCGAATGTGGTGCCATTCTGAACCAGCACTTAAGTCCGAAGACCTCGCGGTGTGAAACGTCCCAACACCCGATGCCAGACTGAGCATGTTATCTTTGTTTAACTAGTTAATGAAGTAATTAAAATGTCTGGTATCCAACAACAACGTATGTCACTGTGGCAGATATAACGGAAACTAGCAATCGATTGTCGAGTCGAAAAAGGTGCATGGCGTGAAATGATATTGGTCTTGACAGCACTGCATCTCGTAGCTCAGTCAGACTTAATTTTAGTTCCTCTGCTGAAAAAAAAACATTATATTTATAATAATAGTATAGTAGTCTCAAAAACAAACTCGTTACAAAAAAATTAAACAGAAAAAGTTTAAATGTGATGTGCATCAAAATCTAGCGCTCTCTACTCACATAATTTAATGGGGCATCCCTTTTATGTAAATGCATTCAATGAGCAGTTTTATTGTAGTTAGATGTTTGGAAAAAACTTTTTAGACTTCATTTAGGTAGGACTTTATTTTACTTTTCAAACCAACATAAATTTAAAATAAGTGTATATATTCTACTTTAACGCCATCTAGGGACTGATATAAAATGTTGAGAGAAAACTGCTCATTAAAGATTTGTATTCGTGCCATTCATCATTTTAATGGCAACACACACCAAAAAAATATGTATTCACAAAAACTTACTTAAAACCTTGTTCAAGATTAAGAAATCAGCAATTCTTACTATCCTCTCGGTCTGCATATAAGTGTTCTCGCAGCAAATCAAAAGGTACACCATCACAATGAAACGTGTCGTTATCTGTATTATTATTGATAAAATTATCATGGCGATACATTTAGGGCTAAGCTGAAATAATTTATAAGGCATATCATACCTTTCATCAAAGAATAGTTAGGATACCTATATTCTGATTTTTAATTCTAAAATAGTGATGTATTTAATTAATCGAAAAATTTCATCGTTATTCATTTGCGTTTATAATTGAATGACGGTATAATTTTAATAGTTGTAGTTTGAAATAGTTTTGTAAAGAAGTGTAAAGGCATCATACATAAGACATAGATTGTTCATGTGTTATGACAAAAAGTCGACTAATAAAAAAACCGGCCAAGTGCGAGTCGGACTCGCGCACTGAGGGTTCCGTGCCAACTTTAACTGAATTAGGGAATCCATTTACTTCTACTTAGTAAAATACCACAATATTTTGTTGACTACAAATATAACTTTGTTTTTCATAGTGTTTGTATAAAGTACAAAGTTATGTTTGCGGTTGTTGAAAATGTTCTATTTCTCAAAAACTACGGGTTCGATCCCGTCCGAACCAATTTTCGTTAAAAGTATTTATTAAGATCTACATCATATATTTTTTTCAAAATTAACACTTGCTTGGTTTAGAAATTAGATGGGGGGGACGCCCATTTTACCACTTTGGAAGCATCTAGCTATAAAACGTTTGACTTTAAAAGAAAATGGTTTTAGGAACCTCTATGTCATTTTAAAAGACCTATCTATAGACACCCCACACGTATAGGTTTGTCAAAAAAAATATTTTTGGTTTTAGTTTCATGTATGAGAGCCCCCCCTTAACTGTCATTATTTTTTTATTTTTTTATGAGAATCGGTAAGCAGTTAACAAGATACATCTTCCTACCGAATTTCAATTGTGTAATGCTTATAGTTACAGAATAAAATGGGTGTGACATACGGACGGACAGACAGACAGACAGACAGACAGACAGACAGACAGACAGACAGACAGACAGACAGACAGACAGACAGACAGACAGACTTGACGAAACTATAAGGGTTCCGTTTTTTGCCATTCGGCTACGGAACCCTAAAAATATGTTTTGAAGACAATGTTACCTACAAGTACTTTCTTTATTTCCAAAAATAATAATAATAATCAAACAAGAAAATTTGCTATTACAAGGGAAAATCATCAGATTTTTTACTCAAACAAGATTTTTTTTACGTAGGTTTTACGTTTATTTACAACTCTAGGTTATGTTCTACATATATTCTTTATTCTAATGAGTAAAGTCATGTTATTGAAAACTCATATCACGAGTTCAATTAAATGGTTACAACACTATTAGCACTTTGCTTTCTGGTCTACCTAATTCAAAATCAGAGTATAATAAATTTATTTTTATATAACTACATAGTTATCGTAAAAATCTCTCATGCAAGACATGTCTCTCCCGCTTCCCCGCTCACCCACCCGCCTTCATCTACAGTTCATTCTTGCACACACCTTGTGACATCGCACAGTAACAGGTTCATTCTTACGCTAACCAGCAACTACGAAAGATGCCTACTTGCCCAAAACACGTTTTACCTACCGAGTGATTAAAGCCTACATTCAAAAATCCAAGTGCGTTTTACTTACTGTTTCTTTATAAGCGATTTGTATAATGCTGTTGAATGCGCAAACGATCAAAACCAAAATCGTTACTACCCAAAGTGAACTCTGTGAAAAAATACCTAATTTAAAAATGGCTCAAACTTTTACAAACAATCGGTAATGAATGACGTGTTTAAATATTAACCGCATTTTTTAAAGTAAAATAAGAGAAATGGTTCACAACAAATCAAATTATTGATAGTGTAAAAAAATGATACTAAAATTGTCTTTTAAATGAGGTTCAAGTAACAAACGTAAGCTATTAGTTATGGGAAAATAAGTGTCCTACCTTAATTCCAAACAACATGTTGACAAACTCTACTTGCTCCAACATCATTAAATAACACTTTTTGAACAATATTATTTTACAATAACTGCCCAAGTCGATCATTTTTAGAGAATTCAATTTAATGTTTGTTTGCTTTTGAAGACTGCCGTTCTTGCGGACTAGAACATTGACTTTTTCAAGCTGTCATACTCTTCCAATATATCAGCCATATGTCCCAATCTATTTTTCAATTGAATAACGCTAGATATCTGGTCTAAAGTACTAGCTAAGATTAAAAGAGGGTTGAAAATGTTTGTAATATTCAAAACAAGCGACACAATACTCTTATTACTGAAGTAAGCTTTGGTTGCATAATTTTTAATATCAGAAAATAGAGACAGTATTAAGATACTAACAAATACCCTTGTAATTTTAGTCTCAGTTTCAACATAAAACCCCCTGCCAATAATATCGTCAATGTAATTGTAAACTTCGAAGTACCTCAAACGCTTACTGCCAATTGTGTTTGTAATTACTAAATCGATCATGTAATGAACATATTCGCCTAGAAAAAACATATTCTCCAAGTCGGTAAATTGGAAATTGTTAACAAATATATTAGAGAATTGAAATTTTCCATACGCGATCATGGAATTCACTGCAGTACATATAATTATCCGACACGCCCATTCTAATTTCGAAAATTTCCATTTAAGTTTATTATTTTCTTTAACGATAGCAGAGAGACCGAATATTTTGAGCATCAGGTTGTTATGTCCTGAAATGTCGTACGCATCAATGGGTTTTTTGTTTTTTTTTTTATATTTAAAAACCGTCTCGATTGCACCATTTTTAGAAACAGAATGACTAACAGCAAATTTAATACTTATGTCTACATTAGAGCTAATGAAAGTATTTCAGTTGTACAGCGTGTTCGTTTAATTTATTCATAATAAATATTGGGTTTTGAAAATACATGTATAGGTATACTAATAGAACAGATTCAACTAGGAATAGACATTGAAGAGTTTTTGAAATACGGCCTGATAGAAATAAAAATGAGACCAATGTTTACAGAAGTTTTTGGCATAATAAACCAGCACTCAAAACAAAAAAAAACACCTTGGGAATAATAAAATCGATCAATAGTGTTGAACGACCTATAAAGTTCGCGTTTCCATAATTTCATTCCACTTTACTGATTATTATCGATTATCTAGCTTTGTGTTGTAATTTGTATTTTCTTTAAGCGAATGACACTATTTCAAAGATTTTCAAATGTAGCTCCCGAAAGTAAGGATAGGATAGCATCAGGGCAGCATGAAATTCACTGTAGAAAACTAAGTACTCTATATTTTGTTCGAAAATTATATGTTTTAACCGACTTCAAAAAAGGAGGAGGTTATCAATTCGACTGTATGTTTTTTTTGTATGTTTGTTACATATCTCAGTCGTTTGTCGACCGATTCGAAAAATTTTTTCGCTTACTTAGAGGGTATACCTTCTAGTTGGTCCCATTTTTTTCAATTTGGGATCTGATGATGGGATCTTGTTGTAAACGAGGGAAACCCTCAAATTTTAAAGGCACGTATAGTGTTTCTTTACTTGAATCTTAATGTTGACATGTTGTTACGTCTAATAGTCAACATCTTGTGGGGCGGAGCTGATGGTGGAACTCCATAACGCTTAGGAGTTCAGTAATTATAATGAAAGAACTTATAATAGGTAGTTTGTAGCTTCCTAAAAAACAAAGTCATAAGGTGGCCCCCCCATTCTCCTGTAATCTCTAAAAATGAAGAAATAAAATTAACTTTAAAAAAAGTGAAAACCGACTTCAAAACCTAAATGCACTAAAAAGACTTAAATAAACTCTTGACTATTGAAAACAAAGGAACCCATTTTAGGCAAACAATTTCTTTTTGGAGTTGGTGCCATCACTTTGACCATCAAGCATTAACTATCACAGCACCGACTCCAAAAAGAAATTGTTTGCCTAAAATGGGTTCCTTTCTTTTCAATAGTCAAGAGTTTATTTAAGTATTTTTAGTGCATTTAGGTTTTGAAGTCGGTTTTTACTTTTTTTAAAGTTAATTTTGGTCATAACTTTTAAGGCAGTAAAATTACGAAAAAATGAGACGTACAATCAAACGCTCGTTTCTCTGTATACAAGGTTTTCTGTGCATTGCACTACTGGCTTTTATATAATATGTACCTATTTTATACTCGAGGTATGTGTCATCTGAGGTTATTATAAAACATTGAATGAATTAGATTTCAAATAAACCTAGGGACTTATGAGGATTATTTTTTATATTAATAAAACCATTCTTGACTTTATAGCACCGCATTTAACGATCATAATTAATAAATGTTTCGATGAAGGCTAGTTTTCTAGTTTCATACAATTTAGCAAAATCGTCTCTCTATTTAAATTAGGAAAAAAAAGACCATTCCAACTTTCGACTAATATCTATTTTACCTATGCGAAGTATTTTTTTTGGAAAGACCCCCGCGCCTTCCTCAATCAATAAGGGTGAGGCGCGCGGATGGCATTATTTATAAAAGTGGGTCTGTTTATAAAAATAAATGAATTTTATGATTTTTTGAAAGTTAGTTAATGTGTACATTTATTTTGTAGAAATGATTTGATACAGCGTGTGGAACGCCGGTGCATACATCTAACTTACTAGTTAACTTTATTTTATTGCTTGTTGTTGATGATATTATGTGGTTCTTAATAAAACATGTATAACTTTTTTTTATTACGAATGGGAATATTTTTGTGAGGTAGGTCTCAATAAAAAACGTTTCATAAAAATACATGAATGACATTTATTAATTTTAAATTTACATTAAATTTCAATCATCATCACTTCCGTAATCGAAATTCTGGTAACAGATCACAATGTATGTGACAGACGCTGATTAAATAGTAGATTCTAATAATTTGTTACCATACGAGGGTCAAACTGAAAGTTCTTAGAACTGGCCACATATAAACAATGTAATAAAAAAAATATTCTAAAATTTGAAAATAGAACTCTTTGCCAATATTACTGAGTATATATTTCATTCATTTGTCATTTGTTTTACGATTTGGCGGCAAATTGAAAATTGTCTGTGTCACGTCAACATGAATTTAACACGAGAAAATTTTCGTGCAAAGATTTTTTATGACTTTCGATGTCATTTAAGTCAACAAGAAAGTTATGATAGACTACGATTGGCCTTTCACGATGAAGCCCCATCTCGTGCGACTGTTTACAACTGGTTTAATGAGTTTAAACGTGGTCGCACTAATCTCACTGATGATGTACGTGAGGGACGGCCTTCTACGGCGGCGACTGAAAATAACATCTGTGTTGTGCGGCGTATGATAGAGACTGACAAAAGAGTGACCTATCAGCAGATTCGGACAAGCTTAGGCATCGGTATGAGTCGAGTGCACAAAATCCTCCACGAACATTTAGCGGTCAGGAAGCTTTGCGCCCGGTGGATACCTCATAATTTGACTAAGGCTCAAAAACTCCATCGTGTGGATTGGTGCCGTAAAATGATTGAAAGATTTAACGGAGGTGACTCAAATGCTGTGTTCGACATACTAACAGGTGACGAAAGCTGGATTTACTGTTATGATCCTGAAACCAAAAGACAATCTGCTCAGTGGGTGTTGCCTTTCGAGGAGTTGCCAACTAAAGTGAAGAGAGATCGAAGTGCGGGAAAAAAAATGGTGGCCTCGTTCTTTGGAAGGATAGGTCATTTCGCAACAATTGTGTTAGAGGATCAAAAAACAGTTTCTGCAGAATGGTACACTACCAATTGTTTGCCACTTGTCTTGGAAAAAGGTCGAGAGAAACAACCTCGCAGTAGGATCCTCCTTCACCACGACAACGCCTCGTCGCACACCGCCAAGCGAACGATCGACTATTTGGCGACATCAAACGTTGAATTACTGGGTCACCCGCCGTATAGCCCCGACCTCGTGCCTTGTGATTTTTATTTATTTCCAAAAATTAAAGAAAAACTTAAAGGAAAGCGGTTTATGAATGCTGAAGAAGCGGTGGCTGCGTATCGCGATGCCATTGAAGAGACCCCTAAGGACGAGTGGGCAAAGTGCTTTTCCCAGTAGTTCCATCGCATGCAGCGGTGTATTGACGTCAAGGGACAATATTTTGAAAAGATATAATAAAACTAATAACTGGCTAATGTAATCAGTTTTTGATTTTCTAAGAACTTTCAGTTTGACCCACTTATGTGATGAAATGTACGGAATGGTATCCTATTGGTCTTGATTGAATTGTAGCTCATAATAGCTCTGCCAAGCATAGTTCTAACTCCTCAGCTAAAAATTAGAACAAAATATACAGGGTGTAAAAAATGACGACCAAAATTCAAGAAGGTGGTTTTCAATCGAGTTAAGAATACGGAAAAAATGGAAAAATATTTAAAAAAATTAAGGAAAATAAAATATTTAAGATTTTCTATTAATGAAGACATGACTCTTAACCAGCCTTTGTTTACATCCCGTATTAGAAATGAAAAAACCGGCCAGGTAAGGCTTCCGTGCCAACTTTAACTGAATTAAAGTACTTCCACTAATGGCTGATTTTTCAATAGTCAGATAAGAAATATTCGTCGAACAATTTACAATATGGCTAATTTGAAGACGTCACCTAATTGTCAGCAATCATCGGGACCTGTCATTTTTGAAAATCTGTCGCTTTATATATTATCAGTCTGATAAGATTTATCTGACCACTGAAAAATCGGCCCTAAGCCAAAATACCACTGTGGTTTGAAGTCGAGTTTTAAATACAGAATAGTTAAAATAAAACCCTAAGACAAAAAGTTTTTCTATTTCTTAAAAAAATATTGTAACAAGCATAATTCATAATAAAGAAGCGCGCGTAGCACGCTCCTCGAATACTTTCCCACTCGCACATCAGCTACCTGTCTCGATCGTTTTCCACTCCCGCACCGCCGCAAGATCCGCCCGGCTCCACCTCACCGCGCAGACCCCGCAGGCATATAAAACTGGACGCGCGACCCACGAGCGTCATTCCGTAGCTAGCGGCCGACTACTGCGATAGCCTACCTGCAGTCCTGTAGTTTGGTATAGGTTAGGAGTGAGATAGCCCACTTAGGGATGTTTCGATACTATCAAAGTATCGATACCTACTCATTTCGATTGTACTCAAATCTTCTTTCGATACTACTTAAACAAATACTCCTAAGGTATCGATATTTTACGAAAAACTATTATATATTTTTTATTTTGAGAATGCTCACAATGAACGTTGAAGGACAATATTTAAAAAAAAATGAGAAGAAAAATAATTTACTTATTTAAAATGTTTTGCGTCACATGCTTACTTTAAACATAAAACTCATCATTAAGATTGCCCAAAAAAATTTTTGTTTAAGGTATTTTGGAGACAATCTTTTATCATAAGAGACCACAAATTTCGCAAGGTCGGACTGACAGGACGGTAGCTTAATTGGTAGAGCGTTTGGCCCGGTCAGCCAGAAGTTGCTGGTTCAAGTCCCGCCCGTGCGCAAATTTTTGGTTTCTAATTTCATCTTTATGAATTTCTTTTTCTTCTTGTGCCCATGTGCTAACTCCATATGATGTTTCCCAAAATCGTATGCAGGTGTTGCAGTAGACGGGACATCATATTCTGACTTACTCAGGGCTACTTAGTTGTCTTAGGTTTTTTTAAAGATGATACTGATTCGATTTGATACCAAGTACTTTTGTTTCGATACCGAGTAGGTATCGCAAGATTGATGCGATGCTATTTTTACTTGGTATCGAATCAAAAGTATCGAATACCTACTCGTATTTACTTGTATCGGAATGTCCCTAAGCCCACTTGCCGTCCACTCTGATACCTAAGTCGTGGTGAAGGGTGCGATAGCGTACTAGCAGACAGCCCTGATCCTCCAGATAGGTTCTCCGTATACCTAACTCACCCACTTGTATGCTACCTACTTAGTATGAAGTATATTGTAAAACTCTAAACTGACAATATAAGTGTCATTGCCAATTGGCGTTTCATTCCTACCCACTACAATATATATTTTTCCTGTATTCGTAACTCAATTGACAAGCACTTCATGAATTTGGCTTGTACATTTTTAACACCATGTATAGATAGATGAATCATAGAATTATAATAAGATAGATACATTTTATAATCCCAATCCCAATGTTACGTATAATCTTGTTCGTGACTATCAAGTCCACTATTTTGACGATCCTTTCGCTCTGTCTGTAGGTGGTTTCAGAACAAATCATGGTGTATACTAACGTGCTTACGTAGTACTACGTTTAAAAATATGTAATATCGTGTCTTTCAAAGGTTTTTATCTAAAAGTTATAAAAAACATAAATTATTTGGAATCCGAAATATGATTCTTAAAGGTATAAAAATCATGTACACATTGAAATAATCCTAAAATTGACGACATGTTTGGTTAAGTATTTAGTACTCCTGACGGTGATCGTGTGTTCGAATCCCGCTAGTGGCAAATGTTTTTGTAATGAGCATGAACTTTTGTACTTTTAAGGGCCGATTGTTGCAACGTCAGATAAGACTTATCAGACTGAATAAGTATACAACGACCGATTTAAAAACGACATTTACATAAATGATTGCTGTTAAATAGGTGACGTCCAATTAGGCATGTTGTATTTTATTCGACGAATATTCCATATCTGACGTAGGAAAAATTAGACTTTAATCCTGGATGTTTATAGGTGTTTTAATATTTATATATCCCCCGTACATATTTATATAGCACCCGTCATAATCGTCGTGTGGTTTTTGAAGCACAAGAAAGAATATTCCTTAATTCATCCATTCGTGTTATGTCTGGCGCATATTTATTTATTTAAATAATGTTGAACTTTCTTAAATAAACTTAAGTGTTCTTCACAAGTCTTGCGGCTATAAAATATATCTGCTTACGCGTATAAAATTCTGACGTTTTTCGTGAATAACTAAGTAATTGTACTCGTTGATTTTACTGCCGTCCAGATTATATGTATATGTCCTAACATTATCCACTACTAATAGTACATTATGATACAAGTGTGCTAAGTTGACCATTATATACAAGGCGATATTGTGTGCGCACGAGCGAAAGCGAGTGCGCCATAAGAAACCCGCGTATATAATGGTCACAGGCACACGCGTATCATACGACGTTTTTCAACACACTTGCGAGGCAAAAACACGACTCTTCATTTACTAAGTTTTTAATTATTAAAACATTTAGTAAAAATACATTTCACTCGATTTTGATGGCAAAGACTTTCGCACGCGTTTTTTGCCTCGTTACGTATGCCCGGCGGAGTAAATAATAGGTTTTCTTCATTTTCTTCACTTGAAGTAGGCATTTTTCATTAATATTAAACTTCTTAAATAAAGCAAACTTCGTCACAGCCGACAATTATTATTTGGATGATCAAACGAACTTACCTTAAGTGAAGTTCGATCCAAATTGTCCTGACTTCGACGAAGAGATTTAATTGACCATGTAGTATGCCCTGCTACGCGTCTATTCACTCGCACACAGGTTTAGCGCAAGAAAGAGAAAGTAGAAAACCTCACTCCCTCCCACGCCTCACAGCACTGCCAGCCGCCTGTCGCTCATTGCACAAACACAACATTGCTTAATAATACTACTTAAAATATCGATTTTTTATAGATTTTTTAAAAAGATAACAATTTACTTTTTTAGAAAGCAAGTTTCTACATACATTTCTGCTTTCTGCTTTTACCTATTTAGCTTGTGAATGGCTCTTTGATTATAAATAGCAAGCAAGCTAGCTGTAAGCTTGCCCAGTACGTACCAAAATATGGTTGGGTCCATATAAAAACCCGTCCGTTTAAAAACCCCATTTTTTGCTTTCAATTTTAACAGCTATGATAAAAATGAGAATGAGCTTTGCTCAATACCTGGCATATGTATAATTCTGAATGGTAGAAAATTTGACATATTAAGTTTTGAAATCCAACTAAGATTTAATCAATTTCTCAGTAAATAAATCGGTAAAGCTAAGATTTTATTTACCGACGCAATAACAACTAGCTCGAAACCGTGATTGTTTTGAAATGTATCTTATCAAATTCCGTAATCAATATAGTACTACCGTCATATTAGATTTATTAAGGTGTCCGCGGTATTCCATTGTTTTGGAGTTTAATTTTTAGAAAAATATGCTGTGACAGTGATACGCTTTTTTATGAATGCATTCATATAATCGTCGCAAAGTTCGGTACTTAATCTCGAGTCGAGAAAACTGTGTCCTTTATCTTTGGAAAAGTCAGCCACCGACCAGCAAAGATTGTGGAAACCTTTGGTCACCTTAAATTAATTAACTTTTGTTTCTATGAGCTTGTTTTTTAACATATGCTACCACGATCACCACCGAAGAATAATTCAAATAAAATGTCATATTGTATGAAGTATCCGCAGATAGCACTAACCAGAACTAATCAACACATTGTTAAATATACCGTAAGAATAGGTA
Organism: Pyrausta purpuralis; assembly: GCA_963924145.1. NCBI lineage: Eukaryota > Metazoa > Arthropoda > Insecta > Lepidoptera > Crambidae > Pyrausta > Pyrausta purpuralis. Next base: position 22,921,026 of record OZ001657.1, read on the forward strand.
GCTACAAAATTGAAACAAGTCCATTTTACGAAAATAATGCCTTTTTTGTTTTTTATGGATATGCAATAACAAAGCATATGAATTGGTACAATTTAATTTTCTCAAGTATAATATTATTTTATTTAATATTCTTCGGTTATTTTTATTTGCCATGTGCCACATGTCACACGTAAAACGTAGGGACGTTTAAGGTGTGATAAATACAAGACATGTTCATTATTACACAAATACTACTATCGATTTTTTTTTTAACAAAAGGCAATTATTATATATTAAAATAAAATAAAAAACTGGCGTATCCTAAATGCAATGCTGCATTAGACCCAAATTGCAGTACAATTATTTAATTCGAGGTATTGGAAATATGAACCATGTTAATTTTCCTACTATTTATTCTGTGATTTAAGAATAAACTACATCAAGTAAATATATTCTCTAATCATCAGTTTTTTCCACCCAATAACATTCATCCACTCCACAACAATCTTCCCCAGAAAGCCACTAAGTTACTAAGGAACGATTCTTATAATATGAACTTTATCGTTTGATGTTTAACGTATTCGATAAACTGTGTTTAATAAATTTTCAAAGGACATTTCATCTTAATATTCACCAGTTACTAAGGTATGGTGGAACAATTGTTGAATTAAAATTAATAACAAAACAGGTCTAGTGGCAATAGTCCGGCCCGCCTCCTAGTTGAAAAAAAAAAATCATTTTCAAAATGTTTTTTTAAAGGACTTTCCCTTCACTCTTACGCCAGAGGACGTCATGTGATACGACAATTCATTAAAATTTGAGTCAATTAATTATTGTAAACCAAATAATTCTTGTTTTTTATGAACCATATATAAGAATGTTTTTAAATATGTATGAAACCAGTCTACCTTGGGATCTCGATATGACAAAGGTATACGATATCAGTTTATTTTTAGATTTTTTGTCCAAATAGGTACCCTAATTCTGAATCATAATCAGTTTTTTTTGACACTGCTCATAATATTGAAACAAGTCAATATTTGTCAAACTTAAATATATATATAAATAATTAAATAAATAAAAAACTCATAGTAACTAACTCGAAAGATAGTATTGATATTTACTATAATCCTTAAAAGTTATCCAGGCAATAAAATTAGGAGTAAATTTACAACGAGAAATCTCACCATGTGCCGACTATCGAATACTCGGCGAACATTCCTGGTCGATTAGTCGAATATTAGATAAACGTATTTGGCCGGGGCCGGGTAGTACCAAAACTTCTGTCGGAGAAATTGTTTGCGGTCGTTCGCCCTTATAAAGTCACAAAGCTCTCAGAAGCCGATTTTTAATCTTCTTCATTTCTGAAGAAGATTGTATATTGTAGGTATATTGATTGATATAGTTACTTTTCAGTTACCAAAATACTTATTGAATTTTTAATTATACATAAATAAATAAAAAATCATAACTTACCTACTTACCCATGCCTTAACATTTCTGATAACGATAATACTTCAAAGCCATTGAATTTTCGTATTATTTTGGTAACTCAGCAAATAATCATATAGCATTGATAGACACCTGTGAATATTTCATGATCTTAAGAGAATTTCATTCCTTAAAATAAATAAATTAATCAATTGCTTTTATATCAATCATCTAACACTTTTTATAACCAAATGTTTTCTCAGGTATTCGAAATTTAAATGTATAAAATATTATTTATATGTTTGGTATTCGGACGTATATCTTTAAAACAGTCACATTAATACCTAAATATCCCATACTAAAAAGCAATAGAATATCATGTATGTACATATTTCAAATCTATAATTATAAAATATGTTAAAAAATTGCAAGACAAGATAACGATTTGTCAGACTTACCTTCCAGCCCGTTACCTTACCAAAGATAATGCGCTTACTAAAAAGTGTTTTCTGTATGTAGCTTTCCTCGTAATAAAATTATCATTTGTTTTACGTGCCAAATTCAGTGTGTAAAACTATAAAATTCGCAAACCGTCTCAGCTCAACAATACGTATTCCGTATTGTTTGTTATTTATATAACACGCCACAATAAAAATAAGAAATAAAACTATTTCAGTTTCAGATTACTAAAATAAATAAATTATATATTTTAATTAATCATTAAAAAAAAAACTCACAAATATCTTCTTTCTTCCTAGTAAAAATATTTGTTAATAGTAGAAAGTTATAACTTATCATAGTTATCATACATCCATTCTTTTTTAGTAATAGTAATACATCTAAATGACAAAGATGGTGACGTGAACAATAAATTGTTATTTAATATGATCGTTCTAATGATCAAACACTAACAGAGATGTCAACTTATTCTGTTGTAACAACATTGATTTTACTCCGAACATCTACATGGTCAATTAAATCTCAGAGTCGAAGGCAGGACAATTGGATGATCAAACGAACTTACCTTAAGTGAAGTTCGATCCAAATTGTCCTGACTTCGACGAAGAGATTTAATTGACCATGTAGTATGCCCTGCTACGCGTCTATTCACTCGCACACAGGTTTAGCGCAAGAAAGAGAAAGTAGAAAACCTCACTCCCTCCCACGCCTCACAGCACTGCCAGCCGCCTGTCGCTCATTCATTTCAGAGCAAGGAGACTGATGTATGAGATGTACAACATTGATTATACCTATGGTATGGGTGACGATTATTTTTGCATAAAAAACGTACACGGGAATTGGGAAGGGTGGGACCTTAAATCTCTTCGTCGAAGTCAGGACAATTTGGATCGAACTTCACTTAAGGTAAGTTCGTTTGATCATCCAATTGTCCTGCCTTCGACTCTGAGATTTAATTGACCATGTAGATGTTCGGAGTAAAATCAATGTTGTTACAACAGAATAAGTTGACATCTCTGTTAGTGTTTGATCATTAGAACGATCATATTAAATAACAATTTATTGTTCACGTCACCATCTTTGTCATTTAGATGTATTACTATTACTAAAAAAGAATGGATGTATGATAACTATGATAAGTTATAACTTTCTACTATTAACAAATATTTTTACTAGGAAGAAAGAAGATATTTGTGAGTTTTTTTTTTAATGATTAATTAAAATATATAATTTATTTATTTTAGTAATCTGAAACTGAAATAGTTTTATTTCTTATTTTTATTGTGGCGTGTTATATAAATAACAAACAATACGGAATACGTATTGTTGAGCTGAGACGGTTTGCGAATTTTATAGTTTTACACACTGAATTTGGCACGTAAAACAAATGATAATTTTATTACGAGGAAAGCTACATACAGAAAACACTTTTTAGTAAGCGCATTATCTTTGGTAAGGTAACGGGCTGGAAGGTAAGTCTGACAAATCGTTATCTTGTCTTGCAATTTTTTAACATATTTTATAATTATAGATTTGAAATATGTACATACATGATATTCTATTGCTTTTTAGTATGGGATATTTAGGTATTAATGTGACTGTTTTAAAGATATACGTCCGAATACCAAACATATAAATAATATTTTATACATTTAAATTTCGAATACCTGAGAAAACATTTGGTTATAAAAAGTGTTAGATGATTGATATAAAAGCAATTGATTAATTTATTTATTTTAAGGAATGAAATTCTCTTAAGATCATGAAATATTCACAGGTGTCTATCAATGCTATATGATTATTTGCTGAGTTACCAAAATAATACGAAAATTCAATGGCTTTGAAGTATTATCGTTATCAGAAATGTTAAGGCATGGGTAAGTAGGTAAGTTATGATTTTTTATTTATTTATGTATAATTAAAAATTCAATAAGTATTTTGGTAACTGAAAAGTAACTATATCAATCAATATACCTACAATATACAATCTTCTTCAGAAATGAAGAAGATTAAAAATCGGCTTCTGAGAGCTTTGTGACTTTATAAGGGCGAACGACCGCAAACAATTTCTCCGACAGAAGTTTTGGTACTACCCGGCCCCGGCCAAATACGTTTATCTAATATTCGACTAATCGACCAGGAATGTTCGCCGAGTATTCGATAGTCGGCACATGGTGAGATTTCTCGTTGTAAATTTACTCCTAATTTTATTGCCTGGATAACTTTTAAGGATTATAGTAAATATCAATACTATCTTTCGAGTTAGTTACTATGAGTTTTTTATTTATTTAATTATTTATATATATATTTAAGTTTGACAAATATTGACTTGTTTCAATATTATGAGCAGTGTCAAAAAAAACTGATTATGATTCAGAATTAGGGTACCTATTTGGACAAAAAATCTAAAAATAAACTGATATCGTATACCTTTGTCATATCGAGATCCCAAGGTAGACTGGTCTCATACATATTTAAAAACATTCTTATATATGGTTCATAAAAAACAAGAATTATTTGGTTTACAATAATTAATTGACTCAAATTTTAATGAATTGTCGTATCACATGACGTCCTCTGGCGTAAGAGTGAAGGGAAAGTCCTTTAAAAAAACATTTTGAAAATGATTTTTTTTTTTCAACTAGGAGGCGGGCCGGACTATTGCCACTAGACCTGTTTTGTTATTAATTTTAATTCAACAATTGTTCCACCATACCTTAGTAACTGGTGAATATTAAGATGAAATGTCCTTTGAAAATTTATTAAACACAGTTTATCGAATACGTTAAACATCAAACGATAAAGTTCATATTATAAGAATCGTTCCTTAGTAACTTAGTGGCTTTCTGGGGAAGATTGTTGTGGAGTGGATGAATGTTATTGGGTGGAAAAAACTGATGATTAGAGAATATATTTACTTGATGTAGTTTATTCTTAAATCACAGAATAAATAGTAGGAAAATTAACATGGTTCATATTTCCAATACCTCGAATTAAATAATTGTACTGCAATTTGGGTCTAATGCAGCATTGCATTTAGGATACGCCAGTTTTTTATTTTATTTTAATATATAATAATTGCCTTTTGTTAAAAAAAAAAATCGATAGTAGTATTTGTGTAATAATGAACATGTCTTGTATTTATCACACCTTAAACGTCCCTACGTTTTACGTGTGACATGTGGCACATGGCAAATAAAAATAACCGAAGAATATTAAATAAAATAATATTATACTTGAGAAAATTAAATTGTACCAATTCATATGCTTTGTTATTGCATATCCATAAAAAACAAAAAAGGCATTATTTTCGTAAAATGGACTTGTTTCAATTTTGTAGCTACCTATTCTTCCGGTATATTTAACAATGTGTTGATTAGTTCTGGTTAGTGCTATCTGCGGATACTTCATACAATATGACATTTTATTTGAATTATTCTTCGGTGGTGATCGTGGTAGCATATGTTAAAAAACAAGCTCATAGAAACAAAAGTTAATTAATTTAAGGTGACCAAAGGTTTCCACAATCTTTGCTGGTCGGTGGCTGACTTTTCCAAAGATAAAGGACACAGTTTTCTCGACTCGAGATTAAGTACCGAACTTTGCGACGATTATATGAATGCATTCATAAAAAAGCGTATCACTGTCACAGCATATTTTTCTAAAAATTAAACTCCAAAACAATGGAATACCGCGGACACCTTAATAAATCTAATATGACGGTAGTACTATATTGATTACGGAATTTGATAAGATACATTTCAAAACAATCACGGTTTCGAGCTAGTTGTTATTGCGTCGGTAAATAAAATCTTAGCTTTACCGATTTATTTACTGAGAAATTGATTAAATCTTAGTTGGATTTCAAAACTTAATATGTCAAATTTTCTACCATTCAGAATTATACATATGCCAGGTATTGAGCAAAGCTCATTCTCATTTTTATCATAGCTGTTAAAATTGAAAGCAAAAAATGGGGTTTTTAAACGGACGGGTTTTTATATGGACCCAACCATATTTTGGTACGTACTGGGCAAGCTTACAGCTAGCTTGCTTGCTATTTATAATCAAAGAGCCATTCACAAGCTAAATAGGTAAAAGCAGAAAGCAGAAATGTATGTAGAAACTTGCTTTCTAAAAAAGTAAATTGTTATCTTTTTAAAAAATCTATAAAAAATCGATATTTTAAGTAGTATTATTAAGCAATGTTGTGTTTGTGCAATGAGCGACAGGCGGCTGGCAGTGCTGTGAGGCGTGGGAGGGAGTGAGGTTTTCTACTTTCTCTTTCTTGCGCTAAACCTGTGTGCGAGTGAATAGACGCGTAGCAGGGCATACTACATGGTCAATTAAATCTCTTCGTCGAAGTCAGGACAATTTGGATCGAACTTCACTTAAGGTAAGTTCGTTTGATCATCCAAATAATAATTGTCGGCTGTGACGAAGTTTGCTTTATTTAAGAAGTTTAATATTAATGAAAAATGCCTACTTCAAGTGAAGAAAATGAAGAAAACCTATTATTTACTCCGCCGGGCATACGTAACGAGGCAAAAAACGCGTGCGAAAGTCTTTGCCATCAAAATCGAGTGAAATGTATTTTTACTAAATGTTTTAATAATTAAAAACTTAGTAAATGAAGAGTCGTGTTTTTGCCTCGCAAGTGTGTTGAAAAACGTCGTATGATACGCGTGTGCCTGTGACCATTATATACGCGGGTTTCTTATGGCGCACTCGCTTTCGCTCGTGCGCACACAATATCGCCTTGTATATAATGGTCAACTTAGCACACTTGTATCATAATGTACTATTAGTAGTGGATAATGTTAGGACATATACATATAATCTGGACGGCAGTAAAATCAACGAGTACAATTACTTAGTTATTCACGAAAAACGTCAGAATTTTATACGCGTAAGCAGATATATTTTATAGCCGCAAGACTTGTGAAGAACACTTAAGTTTATTTAAGAAAGTTCAACATTATTTAAATAAATAAATATGCGCCAGACATAACACGAATGGATGAATTAAGGAATATTCTTTCTTGTGCTTCAAAAACCACACGACGATTATGACGGGTGCTATATAAATATGTACGGGGGATATATAAATATTAAAACACCTATAAACATCCAGGATTAAAGTCTAATTTTTCCTACGTCAGATATGGAATATTCGTCGAATAAAATACAACATGCCTAATTGGACGTCACCTATTTAACAGCAATCATTTATGTAAATGTCGTTTTTAAATCGGTCGTTGTATACTTATTCAGTCTGATAAGTCTTATCTGACGTTGCAACAATCGGCCCTTAAAAGTACAAAAGTTCATGCTCATTACAAAAACATTTGCCACTAGCGGGATTCGAACACACGATCACCGTCAGGAGTACTAAATACTTAACCAAACATGTCGTCAATTTTAGGATTATTTCAATGTGTACATGATTTTTATACCTTTAAGAATCATATTTCGGATTCCAAATAATTTATGTTTTTTATAACTTTTAGATAAAAACCTTTGAAAGACACGATATTACATATTTTTAAACGTAGTACTACGTAAGCACGTTAGTATACACCATGATTTGTTCTGAAACCACCTACAGACAGAGCGAAAGGATCGTCAAAATAGTGGACTTGATAGTCACGAACAAGATTATACGTAACATTGGGATTGGGATTATAAAATGTATCTATCTTATTATAATTCTATGATTCATCTATCTATACATGGTGTTAAAAATGTACAAGCCAAATTCATGAAGTGCTTGTCAATTGAGTTACGAATACAGGAAAAATATATATTGTAGTGGGTAGGAATGAAACGCCAATTGGCAATGACACTTATATTGTCAGTTTAGAGTTTTACAATATACTTCATACTAAGTAGGTAGCATACAAGTGGGTGAGTTAGGTATACGGAGAACCTATCTGGAGGATCAGGGCTGTCTGCTAGTACGCTATCGCACCCTTCACCACGACTTAGGTATCAGAGTGGACGGCAAGTGGGCTTAGGGACATTCCGATACAAGTAAATACGAGTAGGTATTCGATACTTTTGATTCGATACCAAGTAAAAATAGCATCGCATCAATCTTGCGATACCTACTCGGTATCGAAACAAAAGTACTTGGTATCAAATCGAATCAGTATCATCTTTAAAAAAACCTAAGACAACTAAGTAGCCCTGAGTAAGTCAGAATATGATGTCCCGTCTACTGCAACACCTGCATACGATTTTGGGAAACATCATATGGAGTTAGCACATGGGCACAAGAAGAAAAAGAAATTCATAAAGATGAAATTAGAAACCAAAAATTTGCGCACGGGCGGGACTTGAACCAGCAACTTCTGGCTGACCGGGCCAAACGCTCTACCAATTAAGCTACCGTCCTGTCAGTCCGACCTTGCGAAATTTGTGGTCTCTTATGATAAAAGATTGTCTCCAAAATACCTTAAACAAAAATTTTTTTGGGCAATCTTAATGATGAGTTTTATGTTTAAAGTAAGCATGTGACGCAAAACATTTTAAATAAGTAAATTATTTTTCTTCTCATTTTTTTTTAAATATTGTCCTTCAACGTTCATTGTGAGCATTCTCAAAATAAAAAATATATAATAGTTTTTCGTAAAATATCGATACCTTAGGAGTATTTGTTTAAGTAGTATCGAAAGAAGATTTGAGTACAATCGAAATGAGTAGGTATCGATACTTTGATAGTATCGAAACATCCCTAAGTGGGCTATCTCACTCCTAACCTATACCAAACTACAGGACTGCAGGTAGGCTATCGCAGTAGTCGGCCGCTAGCTACGGAATGACGCTCGTGGGTCGCGCGTCCAGTTTTATATGCCTGCGGGGTCTGCGCGGTGAGGTGGAGCCGGGCGGATCTTGCGGCGGTGCGGGAGTGGAAAACGATCGAGACAGGTAGCTGATGTGCGAGTGGGAAAGTATTCGAGGAGCGTGCTACGCGCGCTTCTTTATTATGAATTATGCTTGTTACAATATTTTTTTAAGAAATAGAAAAACTTTTTGTCTTAGGGTTTTATTTTAACTATTCTGTATTTAAAACTCGACTTCAAACCACAGTGGTATTTTGGCTTAGGGCCGATTTTTCAGTGGTCAGATAAATCTTATCAGACTGATAATATATAAAGCGACAGATTTTCAAAAATGACAGGTCCCGATGATTGCTGACAATTAGGTGACGTCTTCAAATTAGCCATATTGTAAATTGTTCGACGAATATTTCTTATCTGACTATTGAAAAATCAGCCATTAGTGGAAGTACTTTAATTCAGTTAAAGTTGGCACGGAAGCCTTACCTGGCCGGTTTTTTCATTTCTAATACGGGATGTAAACAAAGGCTGGTTAAGAGTCATGTCTTCATTAATAGAAAATCTTAAATATTTTATTTTCCTTAATTTTTTTAAATATTTTTCCATTTTTTCCGTATTCTTAACTCGATTGAAAACCACCTTCTTGAATTTTGGTCGTCATTTTTTACACCCTGTATATTTTGTTCTAATTTTTAGCTGAGGAGTTAGAACTATGCTTGGCAGAGCTATTATGAGCTACAATTCAATCAAGACCAATAGGATACCATTCCGTACATTTCATCACATAAGTGGGTCAAACTGAAAGTTCTTAGAAAATCAAAAACTGATTACATTAGCCAGTTATTAGTTTTATTATATCTTTTCAAAATATTGTCCCTTGACGTCAATACACCGCTGCATGCGATGGAACTACTGGGAAAAGCACTTTGCCCACTCGTCCTTAGGGGTCTCTTCAATGGCATCGCGATACGCAGCCACCGCTTCTTCAGCATTCATAAACCGCTTTCCTTTAAGTTTTTCTTTAATTTTTGGAAATAAATAAAAATCACAAGGCACGAGGTCGGGGCTATACGGCGGGTGACCCAGTAATTCAACGTTTGATGTCGCCAAATAGTCGATCGTTCGCTTGGCGGTGTGCGACGAGGCGTTGTCGTGGTGAAGGAGGATCCTACTGCGAGGTTGTTTCTCTCGACCTTTTTCCAAGACAAGTGGCAAACAATTGGTAGTGTACCATTCTGCAGAAACTGTTTTTTGATCCTCTAACACAATTGTTGCGAAATGACCTATCCTTCCAAAGAACGAGGCCACCATTTTTTTTCCCGCACTTCGATCTCTCTTCACTTTAGTTGGCAACTCCTCGAAAGGCAACACCCACTGAGCAGATTGTCTTTTGGTTTCAGGATCATAACAGTAAATCCAGCTTTCGTCACCTGTTAGTATGTCGAACACAGCATTTGAGTCACCTCCGTTAAATCTTTCAATCATTTTACGGCACCAATCCACACGATGGAGTTTTTGAGCCTTAGTCAAATTATGAGGTATCCACCGGGCGCAAAGCTTCCTGACCGCTAAATGTTCGTGGAGGATTTTGTGCACTCGACTCATACCGATGCCTAAGCTTGTCCGAATCTGCTGATAGGTCACTCTTTTGTCAGTCTCTATCATACGCCGCACAACACAGATGTTATTTTCAGTCGCCGCCGTAGAAGGCCGTCCCTCACGTACATCATCAGTGAGATTAGTGCGACCACGTTTAAACTCATTAAACCAGTTGTAAACAGTCGCACGAGATGGGGCTTCATCGTGAAAGGCCAATCGTAGTCTATCATAACTTTCTTGTTGACTTAAATGACATCGAAAGTCATAAAAAATCTTTGCACGAAAATTTTCTCGTGTTAAATTCATGTTGACGTGACACAGACAATTTTCAATTTGCCGCCAAATCGTAAAACAAATGACAAATGAATGAAATATATACTCAGTAATATTGGCAAAGAGTTCTATTTTCAAATTTTAGAATATTTTTTTTATTACATTGTTTATATGTGGCCAGTTCTAAGAACTTTCAGTTTGACCCTCGTATGGTAACAAATTATTAGAATCTACTATTTAATCAGCGTCTGTCACATACATTGTGATCTGTTACCAGAATTTCGATTACGGAAGTGATGATGATTGAAATTTAATGTAAATTTAAAATTAATAAATGTCATTCATGTATTTTTATGAAACGTTTTTTATTGAGACCTACCTCACAAAAATATTCCCATTCGTAATAAAAAAAAGTTATACATGTTTTATTAAGAACCACATAATATCATCAACAACAAGCAATAAAATAAAGTTAACTAGTAAGTTAGATGTATGCACCGGCGTTCCACACGCTGTATCAAATCATTTCTACAAAATAAATGTACACATTAACTAACTTTCAAAAAATCATAAAATTCATTTATTTTTATAAACAGACCCACTTTTATAAATAATGCCATCCGCGCGCCTCACCCTTATTGATTGAGGAAGGCGCGGGGGTCTTTCCAAAAAAAATACTTCGCATAGGTAAAATAGATATTAGTCGAAAGTTGGAATGGTCTTTTTTTTCCTAATTTAAATAGAGAGACGATTTTGCTAAATTGTATGAAACTAGAAAACTAGCCTTCATCGAAACATTTATTAATTATGATCGTTAAATGCGGTGCTATAAAGTCAAGAATGGTTTTATTAATATAAAAAATAATCCTCATAAGTCCCTAGGTTTATTTGAAATCTAATTCATTCAATGTTTTATAATAACCTCAGATGACACATACCTCGAGTATAAAATAGGTACATATTATATAAAAGCCAGTAGTGCAATGCACAGAAAACCTTGTATACAGAGAAACGAGCGTTTGATTGTACGTCTCATTTTTTCGTAATTTTACTGCCTTAAAAGTTATGACCAAAATTAACTTTAAAAAAAGTAAAAACCGACTTCAAAACCTAAATGCACTAAAAATACTTAAATAAACTCTTGACTATTGAAAAGAAAGGAACCCATTTTAGGCAAACAATTTCTTTTTGGAGTCGGTGCTGTGATAGTTAATGCTTGATGGTCAAAGTGATGGCACCAACTCCAAAAAGAAATTGTTTGCCTAAAATGGGTTCCTTTGTTTTCAATAGTCAAGAGTTTATTTAAGTCTTTTTAGTGCATTTAGGTTTTGAAGTCGGTTTTCACTTTTTTTAAAGTTAATTTTATTTCTTCATTTTTAGAGATTACAGGAGAATGGGGGGGCCACCTTATGACTTTGTTTTTTAGGAAGCTACAAACTACCTATTATAAGTTCTTTCATTATAATTACTGAACTCCTAAGCGTTATGGAGTTCCACCATCAGCTCCGCCCCACAAGATGTTGACTATTAGACGTAACAACATGTCAACATTAAGATTCAAGTAAAGAAACACTATACGTGCCTTTAAAATTTGAGGGTTTCCCTCGTTTACAACAAGATCCCATCATCAGATCCCAAATTGAAAAAAATGGGACCAACTAGAAGGTATACCCTCTAAGTAAGCGAAAAAATTTTTCGAATCGGTCGACAAACGACTGAGATATGTAACAAACATACAAAAAAAACATACAGTCGAATTGATAACCTCCTCCTTTTTTGAAGTCGGTTAAAACATATAATTTTCGAACAAAATATAGAGTACTTAGTTTTCTACAGTGAATTTCATGCTGCCCTGATGCTATCCTATCCTTACTTTCGGGAGCTACATTTGAAAATCTTTGAAATAGTGTCATTCGCTTAAAGAAAATACAAATTACAACACAAAGCTAGATAATCGATAATAATCAGTAAAGTGGAATGAAATTATGGAAACGCGAACTTTATAGGTCGTTCAACACTATTGATCGATTTTATTATTCCCAAGGTGTTTTTTTTTGTTTTGAGTGCTGGTTTATTATGCCAAAAACTTCTGTAAACATTGGTCTCATTTTTATTTCTATCAGGCCGTATTTCAAAAACTCTTCAATGTCTATTCCTAGTTGAATCTGTTCTATTAGTATACCTATACATGTATTTTCAAAACCCAATATTTATTATGAATAAATTAAACGAACACGCTGTACAACTGAAATACTTTCATTAGCTCTAATGTAGACATAAGTATTAAATTTGCTGTTAGTCATTCTGTTTCTAAAAATGGTGCAATCGAGACGGTTTTTAAATATAAAAAAAAAAACAAAAAACCCATTGATGCGTACGACATTTCAGGACATAACAACCTGATGCTCAAAATATTCGGTCTCTCTGCTATCGTTAAAGAAAATAATAAACTTAAATGGAAATTTTCGAAATTAGAATGGGCGTGTCGGATAATTATATGTACTGCAGTGAATTCCATGATCGCGTATGGAAAATTTCAATTCTCTAATATATTTGTTAACAATTTCCAATTTACCGACTTGGAGAATATGTTTTTTCTAGGCGAATATGTTCATTACATGATCGATTTAGTAATTACAAACACAATTGGCAGTAAGCGTTTGAGGTACTTCGAAGTTTACAATTACATTGACGATATTATTGGCAGGGGGTTTTATGTTGAAACTGAGACTAAAATTACAAGGGTATTTGTTAGTATCTTAATACTGTCTCTATTTTCTGATATTAAAAATTATGCAACCAAAGCTTACTTCAGTAATAAGAGTATTGTGTCGCTTGTTTTGAATATTACAAACATTTTCAACCCTCTTTTAATCTTAGCTAGTACTTTAGACCAGATATCTAGCGTTATTCAATTGAAAAATAGATTGGGACATATGGCTGATATATTGGAAGAGTATGACAGCTTGAAAAAGTCAATGTTCTAGTCCGCAAGAACGGCAGTCTTCAAAAGCAAACAAACATTAAATTGAATTCTCTAAAAATGATCGACTTGGGCAGTTATTGTAAAATAATATTGTTCAAAAAGTGTTATTTAATGATGTTGGAGCAAGTAGAGTTTGTCAACATGTTGTTTGGAATTAAGGTAGGACACTTATTTTCCCATAACTAATAGCTTACGTTTGTTACTTGAACCTCATTTAAAAGACAATTTTAGTATCATTTTTTTACACTATCAATAATTTGATTTGTTGTGAACCATTTCTCTTATTTTACTTTAAAAAATGCGGTTAATATTTAAACACGTCATTCATTACCGATTGTTTGTAAAAGTTTGAGCCATTTTTAAATTAGGTATTTTTTCACAGAGTTCACTTTGGGTAGTAACGATTTTGGTTTTGATCGTTTGCGCATTCAACAGCATTATACAAATCGCTTATAAAGAAACAGTAAGTAAAACGCACTTGGATTTTTGAATGTAGGCTTTAATCACTCGGTAGGTAAAACGTGTTTTGGGCAAGTAGGCATCTTTCGTAGTTGCTGGTTAGCGTAAGAATGAACCTGTTACTGTGCGATGTCACAAGGTGTGTGCAAGAATGAACTGTAGATGAAGGCGGGTGGGTGAGCGGGGAAGCGGGAGAGACATGTCTTGCATGAGAGATTTTTACGATAACTATGTAGTTATATAAAAATAAATTTATTATACTCTGATTTTGAATTAGGTAGACCAGAAAGCAAAGTGCTAATAGTGTTGTAACCATTTAATTGAACTCGTGATATGAGTTTTCAATAACATGACTTTACTCATTAGAATAAAGAATATATGTAGAACATAACCTAGAGTTGTAAATAAACGTAAAACCTACGTAAAAAAAATCTTGTTTGAGTAAAAAATCTGATGATTTTCCCTTGTAATAGCAAATTTTCTTGTTTGATTATTATTATTATTTTTGGAAATAAAGAAAGTACTTGTAGGTAACATTGTCTTCAAAACATATTTTTAGGGTTCCGTAGCCGAATGGCAAAAAACGGAACCCTTATAGTTTCGTCAAGTCTGTCTGTCTGTCTGTCTGTCTGTCTGTCTGTCTGTCTGTCTGTCTGTCTGTCTGTCTGTCCGTCCGTATGTCACACCCATTTTATTCTGTAACTATAAGCATTACACAATTGAAATTCGGTAGGAAGATGTATCTTGTTAACTGCTTACCGATTCTCATAAAAAAATAAAAAAATAATGACAGTTAAGGGGGGGCTCTCATACATGAAACTAAAACCAAAAATATTTTTTTTGACAAACCTATACGTGTGGGGTGTCTATAGATAGGTCTTTTAAAATGACATAGAGGTTCCTAAAACCATTTTCTTTTAAAGTCAAACGTTTTATAGCTAGATGCTTCCAAAGTGGTAAAATGGGCGTCCCCCCCATCTAATTTCTAAACCAAGCAAGTGTTAATTTTGAAAAAAATATATGATGTAGATCTTAATAAATACTTTTAACGAAAATTGGTTCGGACGGGATCGAACCCGTAGTTTTTGAGAAATAGAACATTTTCAACAACCGCAAACATAACTTTGTACTTTATACAAACACTATGAAAAACAAAGTTATATTTGTAGTCAACAAAATATTGTGGTATTTTACTAAGTAGAAGTAAATGGATTCCCTAATTCAGTTAAAGTTGGCACGGAACCCTCAGTGCGCGAGTCCGACTCGCACTTGGCCGGTTTTTTTATTAGTCGACTTTTTGTCATAACACATGAACAATCTATGTCTTATGTATGATGCCTTTACACTTCTTTACAAAACTATTTCAAACTACAACTATTAAAATTATACCGTCATTCAATTATAAACGCAAATGAATAACGATGAAATTTTTCGATTAATTAAATACATCACTATTTTAGAATTAAAAATCAGAATATAGGTATCCTAACTATTCTTTGATGAAAGGTATGATATGCCTTATAAATTATTTCAGCTTAGCCCTAAATGTATCGCCATGATAATTTTATCAATAATAATACAGATAACGACACGTTTCATTGTGATGGTGTACCTTTTGATTTGCTGCGAGAACACTTATATGCAGACCGAGAGGATAGTAAGAATTGCTGATTTCTTAATCTTGAACAAGGTTTTAAGTAAGTTTTTGTGAATACATATTTTTTTGGTGTGTGTTGCCATTAAAATGATGAATGGCACGAATACAAATCTTTAATGAGCAGTTTTCTCTCAACATTTTATATCAGTCCCTAGATGGCGTTAAAGTAGAATATATACACTTATTTTAAATTTATGTTGGTTTGAAAAGTAAAATAAAGTCCTACCTAAATGAAGTCTAAAAAGTTTTTTCCAAACATCTAACTACAATAAAACTGCTCATTGAATGCATTTACATAAAAGGGATGCCCCATTAAATTATGTGAGTAGAGAGCGCTAGATTTTGATGCACATCACATTTAAACTTTTTCTGTTTAATTTTTTTGTAACGAGTTTGTTTTTGAGACTACTATACTATTATTATAAATATAATGTTTTTTTTTCAGCAGAGGAACTAAAATTAAGTCTGACTGAGCTACGAGATGCAGTGCTGTCAAGACCAATATCATTTCACGCCATGCACCTTTTTCGACTCGACAATCGATTGCTAGTTTCAGTTATATCTGCCACAGTGACATACGTTGTTGTTGGATACCAGACATTTTAATTACTTCATTAACTAGTTAAACAAAGATAACATGCTCAGTCTGGCATCGGGTGTTGGGACGTTTCACACCGCGAGGTCTTCGGACTTAAGTGCTGGTTCAGAATGGCACCACATTCGCGCCACAGTGTGCGATAAATGGGTCGCTGATGACTGTTCTCCGGAAACTTAGCGGTGCGAAACGTCCCGATACGCCTAGCATCAGTCCGACGCCATAATGATTTTCACGGTTCATTTTTAATCGGTCTGTCAGTCCGTGTAAGTTTCGACATTCTACTGAGGGACCATACTGGACGTCAGACTGAGGTGTAACCGTTGATTAGTCAGGAACATTAAGGAGAAATTTTTTATTGCTTTCAAAACAATATAACTTAGTTTTAGGAAGGTATGAAGAAACTGAGGCCCTTGACACAAATTTAGGCATAATTCTTCGTTTTATAATTTATTTTTGTTTTCATAGTGTTTTGTATACAAACTTAACCATATAAATAGCACTTGCAAAAAGCATCTGTGACAGTCACAAACGCCGTGACTTACGTTATCCGGGCGCATGCCTAAACCACTCCACCGACATATTGAAGACACACTTGCGAAATTCAACAGGCAGGTATGGGCATGCGTCCGAACAGGGTTCGATTCCTTTGTCTGACACAGTTGCTTTCTAAACATATCCTTCTATTTGCTTCGTCATATTCGGATAAAGTTAATGTCTACCTTTTATTAAAAACTGAAAATAAGAAAAGTCAAAGTGTTTATCATTATTAATCTCATTTAAATTTTTCGTCTTTTTGATATTTCCCTTGCATCCTACGTGTACGTCTTTTTCATCTTCATGTTCGTGATAAAAATAAGGTTTCTAAAAGTAAAATGCGTTGGCAATTTATGTTTACTCAACTTTGAAAGAGGAGGGGGGGGGGAGTAATGTATATTTCTATTACCAAAGAGTAACCGTCTCTTTATAGCAAACACGAAGAGATATAGCGTAAATACCGGAAAATTTCCTCTTTTATTTACTTGTAGGGTGACCTCTCATTGTCTCTTAGGACAAGGTATTATAAATATTGACGCTAATAAAAGAAAATATTTACTTTACGTAAATTTTAATATTTATCAAATTTTATTGAAATCTTTATCTTGAAAGTTATAAAATCGATACTTATTTGGCTAAAAACAAATACATGTTTGAAGTAATTGACACGTAACAAATGAGAACCTTTATTTCCGAATTTTTTTTTCGAATTTGATTCACACTAATACTGTAGTAGATGAGCAATAATTTTACAAAAAATGATTAAAAAACTATTCAATATACAATGTGGATTCTTGAATACAACTTCTCTTTCATGGATTCATTTAATAAATCAATTCGAAGGACATCTATGAACTCGTAATGTTTCAACAAAATTACGTGTTTTACTTTGGTAGGTAATATGCAAACAAATGATCCTGAATCAATCATAAACAATACCTTTCACTATTAGGCAGTAGATGTCAACTGCTTAACCAAGACCTCTTTAAAATGTTTGCAATTCAGTGTGATCATGAAATCTTCAAAAGGTCGTCTGTCCATAAAATGTGATCCGCATGGTCACCCTAATAAAAAGCCAGCTCACACTCCGCCCCAGTGAATTACATCCTGTTGATACGGCTAATTGCTTTGACGACTTCTTTTCACCCGGAAAATCAATCCGGCAATCGGTAACAGACACTTTGTGATATGTAAGGAAGACTTAAGAAACTTGTTTATCTATCATGCAAATGATTAGTGATGATGGATTTCTATCAATATTTACATAAACTTCATCAACTGCCTGATTAATTAAACAAACTTAATACAGCTAATGAAATAAAATAAAAAATACAGTTTTCGAACATACACATACATGTCCGGTACCGATCGATGTATGGAAAAACAAATCAATGAATTCTAGGTTTAAAGAGTTTATTTTCAAAAAAGACAAGCCACTAAGATGAGAATATCTTAAAGTAAAATAATAATCTAGATTCGAACGCCGAAACAAAAATTAACAAGGACATAAAAAATACATGCTACAAGTAATTAAACAAACAATGTGTTTTTTTCTACTACATATTTTGACAATTTGGTCTTAAAAACATTAAATGAAGATATATTTTATAAACTAGATGACAGTTTATTGTAGAGAAAAAGTGCTATTTTATTCTGATTCAATGTGAATACTTTAAGGAATGCTTCTCTTGGTGTTGTTATTAATTAAATAACGTTGAAGAAAGGCACAAAATAAAATAGTCCCAAAACTGGTATTAAAATGGTTAATGCCGTGTTACTAACTTAAGTGCTATTCAGTAAGAATGGTGACAATAAACCGTAATAATCTGGCGCTAACAAGACCTTTCGAATAAGCTGCAGTTTCATCAATGAGATTTTAAATTGAAATACAGGGTGTTGTTTTAGTAAGCGACGAGCGATTCAGTGGTGAAAGTACAAAAGATACTGGTGCCAAAAAAAATGGAATAAGTATAACTCATATTATTATCCCTGGATGTCATTGTCATCATTGTCAATTTACACTCTGTATAGTATCAGGGTAAAAAATGACAAGTTATTTGAAAGTTTCAGGACCGAAGTTTACTGCAAACATAAACATGATACATCGTCCATCATTGTTTAACACAGCCTTTGTGTTTAATTTGAAATTAAAGCCTATCACGAAAATAATATAGATAATAAATTGAATTTAGACTATTAAGACTTCAGACTCAAACACACAGCGGTCTAATGTATAACTCCCCTCTGAAAAGGTTAGAGGTTGATGAACAGAACACATAAACAAAATTGAAAGAAATACACAACCATTTTAAGAGACCTTATAAAAACACCGTAAAATAATTACAGAAGTGGTAATAAACCACAATAATCTCGGGCTAAACTCGCTGGTGATAAGCCGTGGTTCCACCGTTACGATTGTTTTCATTAAATTTGTTTCGGTGTCATTCACGTACACTTTTGATTAAAACTCTTTTACGAGAAGCTCTATAGAAAAGTAAAAATACAAAAAAAATACACGTCTTCAAATAATCAGATTCCATCCAAACACATACCTACATTCGTTTTAACTTCTGAGATTCTATTAATACGTAGACGCTTGAAGTTCGCCATCCCAACATATTCTTTTTGTACGTTATATTTGCCAAATAAACTAGAACGAATTGCAATATTAGTTTGTACACACCAATTTTACCTTGTTTAAATTAAAAACTCGTTTTGAAGTCATTTGCTGGGGTGTCAAAAAACAAGGAATACAATCTTCCATCACACAAGCGATCGCAAAGAAAAAACACGGCACACCAAGTGGAACGCAGCGTTTTGCAAACTTCATAATTAGCAGAGTTGGAGGGAATCTATTTTTGTAATTATTCATGAAATTCTGTAATTATCCTGACTCAGCCAAAGGAGAAAGTGTTGATAAGCTCCCTGAGGTACAACTCTGTTAGTTTCTCTCTTTGTTTATACGTAGAGACCTCTTTTTCGCTCATGCTGCGATGTAGACTTGAGTGAGTAGGAGAGAAGACAGCAAAAATTTTAAGTCCGTGTTACAGAGTACGACTCTATCAAGCAATACTTGCAAACGGTTGATACCATTGCACAGATCTATTTGTTATTTTTCTGTTGGAAAATGATTGGATATTGCTTCAAGAAAAACTGATTTCAATCTGATTTCAAGTTCTGCATTTTCGAGTAGTTTTCAGGGTTCCGTCTTAAAAGATCGCTAAGTTTCAAGGGGTGATTAAAAACTTTGATCCAAACCCGTGAAACTTATTTCTTGTTGTGCTTAACACAACACACAGTTAGTAAACTTGTTAAATTTTCAAACCCTTTCAATTATAACACAGCAGATAAGCGTAACTTTATTTCAATCTGGGTAAGTTTGTAAGGAGTTATCGGATATGTTTGGTTGCATTATTTTACTATTAAAACATTATTCTTCCCCCATGTTTTAATCAAATCATTGGATCAACACGTCCGCATTTGCTGTTTTGTTTATTTTCCCAAAGTTAAATTTCAAAACTAAACCTAAAATAAAGATTTCTATTTTTACAATCAATAGGAACAAGATTATTGAAAAACATAATATGCATTCAACAATATTTGTAACGCCTTTTAAAAGACTAAAAATGCAACTCCCACTTCGTTGTTACTCCCGGTACAGTATAAGAGTTGGATACTAATTGAGTAGCGAGAGTATTTAAAAGGCTGCTACTGTCTAGCACGCAGGCATGTCTAGATTAAATGGGCCAATGTAGCAGCAATTTCATTACGAGACGCCGGAATGAGGTTTGTACTCGCGGAAGAGTCGTCGCTTTCAACACCTGTTTTACCGCTTAATATTTCACAGATTTTTACCGCGCATATATACATACATAAATTTAAAGTTTGGGAATACTAGTATAAGCTGTTTTTTTTTTATCTTTTACTGTACCAAGAAAATATAATTATTTGCGTGTGTGATTTTTTTAATATAATAACCATGTAATAATAACAATATAGTAGAATGATAAGAATATGTAATAAAATAATTTACCGTAACAAAATAGTTTTTTTTTTAAAGTGATCGTAAACTTACGTACAGCAACGTACAGAAATATTTTGATCGTGAGTTTACGAAGGTTTTACTCGCTAGCGACGACGCGTCTATGGAAAATGTACAGCGCCTCTAGTGGTCACTAGTGGTCACAGAACTAAAAGTTTACGTACAAAAAGTGACGTAGTCGCTAGCCAGTAAACTCATGGTAACGGTACTGTAGAAAAGCCTTACCTTAAGTATGAGATGAGATGAACAATTCTAGGGGCTATGCTGTTTCATTTTACCGCGCCAAAACGCTACAGATCGATTAAGGCCCGGCACAGGGCACGCGTTGTGTTCTGTTTCGAACTACTGGATTAAGCTAATTAGTATTTACTTAGCATTATTTAGCATTTCATTGACAAGAACGAAGAATTGATGAAATCTTTAAAAATGGAATTTAATGAATTAAATATGTGCTGGTTAACTCTGATATTTTTGTAGCCAATAGCCCCCTCTTAAGTTAATTCCCACTTCAATAGTGGATAGATGGTTGTTGATGTATTACTTATAATAAGAATAACAATAAACTTTTTTACTACCCCTACTGCATTGCCATAAAAGTATTTTTGGGGGATCGAGACGGATTGACACGATCGTGTGGAGAGGAGTTTGGGGGAAAGCCCCGGAAATGAACGAAATATGAAACAAATCGAAAAATGGTCTCGTGCTGAAAAAGTTAAAAAGTGAGTCAAATCGATTATTTGTAAAATGATTGGTGTTAGCGACGCGATTACATAAATGCTAGTACCCAATAAGTTAATTAATATTGTTTTTTACCTTGCTACTTTATGTACTATATTTTGAAAACCAGTCTAAATGCGAGCCCCACGCACGCCGCGCGCTACTATTCTCTATAAAAGCGGTAACCTACCGTCGTTTTCAAAAATATAGTCGAGTCGTTTTTCGAAGTTCACTTTTCTACACCTACTGCATGTCTACACCGCCTACAATTGGTGTAGCCATCAATAAATATTTATCATATGAGAATCCATTCCAAAAAATCATAGAGTCAAATGATGTGACCTAAACAAGAGTATCCGAAACGCAAAGAAGACAGTACCTTATCTAAACAATAAAAACAATTCCGCAGTCAAGCTACCAGCTGAATGCAAATTACCAATCCGATGTTACTGAGACGTCTCCATCCAAGGAAGAATTACAATCTACCATCCTTTTCTTACTCCAGAAAATGATATTAACTGTATTTCTGTTGCTACTCAGCTCTCTTGCTTGGCGGCGAATAAATATAGGCATTTGTGAATCTGATTGTGTTTGTACTTTTTATTTTCTACTCATTGCGAGTAAAAACATCATATGTACACGAGGTTTTAATAATACTAATTCTAGTGCAGCGCTACACCGTTCAACATAATTTGTTAGAAATATCTTTACTAATACCAAACATAGAAAAATTAAGACATACAATAGGGTGGAGCGTTTTTTTTTTGCACATTAAGAACTTCTAAGAGTAAAAAGTTTATGCCTTTTAAGCTCAATAATGCACCTGTAAAATATTATTTGATAGAAATAAGTATAACTACCTCCGAAAGGTCATTCAACTTTTACACAACTCAGAATTTAGGCAGGAGTCGGTAATTTTTTTTTCTATAAAATTTTGATAAAGTTTTTCTTTTTATTATATCAATTTATTGGAAATATACTGTATTACCATAAAATAAATAAAAACAGGGCGCAATAGTACCAACAATTGGGAGGGGGTGTAAATCAGGCATTTAGCGCACGTTGGCCGCGCGGGTCAGTGCACTTTTGTCTTTCGTGGTGAACTGTCGCGCGCATTTATTTTAATGACATAACCTAAAACATTGTTTTGTTAAACATAGAAAAAACACGTAGTGCTTCTAAGTGCCCGATATTTGGTGAATGTTGTGAGTTAAAGAGAAATGTTCTACCTACTTACGAAGACATTGTAAAACATTACGAATGGACGAGGCAAAGTATGAAGACAAGTAAAAAGGAGCCCAAATTTTCAGAAATAACCGATAAAATTGTGCCTGAAATCGAAAGCGTATGGCAAGTGGCATCTTTACCAACAGTGACTAGTACCAGAATTATACAAATGTTAAAAGCTTATCACGAGAAGCGACAAAATCTCCTTAAGTCGATGAAAAAGAATTCCCAGCAAACATTAGAAAGTTTTATGCAAAACAAAAAGTTACGTTTTGATATATCGGCTTGCAAATGCATAGATTTCAACAATTGCACCTGTCCAAGAGAAAAGAAGGTACCAAAACGTGAACAAGCCTTTTAAATTGACCAACGAACGGCGCGCAAAATGATAATAGGCAGAGTCGATGTTACTGTAAGTAAAAAAAATATAATAAATCAGGAAAGGAAGCTAAAACGACAATATCGCTCCGTTAACTCTGCGAGTGCAATTACGTCGTCAATTAATTTAGATATCAGCACCTCTTCTTTTTCTTCCGAGACCGATGAGCCTATAGGAAACGATGCATGCAGTAAGAAAATTAAATCTGTTGTTCCCGTAAAGAAAGAGAAAAAAGTGTCGTCTATTGATTTGCCTATGGTATCGCAAACATGTGATAGATACGGAGTGTCTGACAGGGCTGCTGCTGCGATTGTGTCATCAGTATTACATGACATTGGGTCTAAGGTAGAAGTTATAGATAGAAGTAAGCTACGAAGAGAAAGAAACAAGACTAGACAGGAGTTACTGAAACAGGTAAACCATAGTGATATTTCTGCGTTATATTTTGATGGCAGAAAAGATAAAACTTTAAAAATTATTAAAAGGCAACAGAAATTACAGGAAAATAGTGGTTGAGGAACATATTTCGCTTATTCAGGAGCCAGGATCTACTTACTTGGGTTACGTAGTACCTCACATTGGAACAGCAAAAGGAATAGTATTTTCTATCACCGCATTTTCAGAACAGCAAAGTATTTCCCAGATTGGTCTAATAGTAAATGGCAATTGGTTATGACGGAACTAATGTAAATACTGGAAAGAATGGAGGTATTATAAGGCTACTCGAAAAACAGCTTAATAAACCACTTCAGTGGATAATTTGTTTACTACACATTAATGAATTACCTTTACGCCATTTATTTCTTCATCTTGATGGTTCAACTTCAGGACCCAAGTCTTACAATGGTCCGTTAGGCAAAGCATTAGAAAATTGCGAAGAACTCCCGGTGATAACATTTAAAGGAACTGAAGGAGAAATGCTACCTTAAATCCCCGACGATCTAAGCACAGACCAAAAGTACTTGCATAGAATGGTTTCAGCAATCATTACAGGCACTTTTCCTGACGATTTAGGACACAAGTCTCCAGGGAAATTGTCTCATGCGCGCTGGCTCACGCGTGCTAATAGACTTTTACGCCTTTACGTTGCTACCGAAAACCCAACACCTGTTTTGGTTACTTTAGCTACGTTTATTGTTAAAGTATATGCGCCATCGTGGTTCGAAATTAAGAATAAACCTTCTTGTAAAGATGGTTCCCGCCACTTATTCAAGATTATATTTTCGTCACGATACTTACCAGATGATTTAAAAGGTATCGTAGACACTGTAATTCAAAGGAATGGATATTTCGCGCATGCTGAGAACTTATTAGAGGCTATGATTACAGATGAACGAAAACACATACGTGAGTTGGCTGCCCGGCGTATTTTGAAGGCTCGTAGCAATGCCGTACAAACTTCAAGGCTTTTTGATGTACCAAAAATTAATATTAATGCTCCAAATTATATTGACGTAATAAATTGGCAAAACGAGATAACTGAACCACCAATTTTTAAAAACTTGTCGACAGAAGAAATTTCCGATATTGTTCAGTCTGGTGGCGAGGGTCAGCTTTCATTTTTGCGTCTTCCGTGCCATACCCAGGCTGTAGAGCGAGCTGTGAAGATTACAACAGAAGCAGCTGTCTCAATGTACGAAAAAATCGCGGCTAGGTGCCATAAAGGCAAAATTAGAATCAAGAGCCAAAATGCCAAAATTTGATACAAAATGTCAATTTAAACCAAATTAAAGGTGTTCCTACTATTATTTTTTTAAGTTACATTTATTTCTACTTGCATTTATTACATACTTACTTGTTTGATTATTCATTGTGTATTATTTTACATCCGTTTCTCCCTTATTTACACTTAATATAGAGTTTAACAAAGATGACAGTTTTTTCCAAAATTTCGAAACTTAAGAGGTGATTCGGAGGTAGAAAGTCATTTCCAATTATTACTAAAATTAGCATATGGTTATGTCTTTACATAAGGCATAAATCCCTTGTACTTAGAAATCAAAACAATAGAGAAAATAAAACGCCATACATTGGTGCTCCACCCTAACATACAACTAAAAGAAATAAACTTTAAACATATCTATTCAAAAACGAAACCCATTCCTTGCGGCTAGGCTATGATGCAGGCTGCGTTGCCGCGTTAGATGGCTATGCTAATCCTTTGAGCTAGGAACCAGCCAGCTTTATATTGGCTGTTTCAGAACTTAGTTTCCGATTTTTTAAAACAGCAATGTAGCAGCCCCACGACTCAAATGTTTCAACGCCAAACAGCGCAAACACATAACCGCTTTCAAGTGAGACGTACTAACGATGCTTGGCGTTTTCCGTCAACTCGGCTGCTGCTCCAGCTTAAGGGCTGATCTCTGAGATGGAAGGGGCCAAAGTATTAACACAAACGACCCTCCGTGGTGTAGTTAGTGGCTAAGCACGCTGGTTTCATGGCGTCGCCGCTTCGAGGTCCCGGGTTCGATTCCCGGTCGGGTCAATGTGGAAATGAATATTTTCTGTTTTTTCTCGGGTCTGGCTGTTGTGGTACCACTGTTGTGTCTGATTTCCATAACACAAGTGGGTTCAGAGCAATGTATGTGATTGGTGTCCAATATTGCTTTACTTTGATTACTTACTTTACAAGTTGCATCCTAAACTAAAGCCCGACGCCGTTCCCAGAGAATAATCGTGAGCCCATCGGGTCTCTTGCCATTATTACAGACCATACCACGTGGTTTCAACGTGGAAGGAACATTAATGGTGGCGAGAGCTCTTCTAATAGTGTCATTAAGGATGGCGTGACGGGCGAGAAACCCAGCGCTTTGCCGGCAACAAAGACAGTGGAGCCCAAATTTGTCAACCACCTTGCCACAGATTTAGTTAATTTTCGTGTTTGGGCAAAGTAGTCTCCAAGGGCAAAGTTGACCGGTTTCACCATATTGCAGGATATGTAAAGCATATCCGTATTAAGCATCGAATAAATAGGACCAAGTTGTGCGGCTAGCATTGCTGTGTTGAATAATATTTGGTCG
The DNA here is from genome assembly GCA_963924145.1 of Pyrausta purpuralis. Lineage (NCBI taxonomy): Eukaryota > Metazoa > Arthropoda > Insecta > Lepidoptera > Crambidae > Pyrausta > Pyrausta purpuralis. The sequence continues at coordinate 22,947,228 of OZ001657.1, forward strand.
AGGAAACCAATAATATTGGATTATAGTTGACAATGCCTTGGTACTTATATGCACAATGCAATAAAAACATACAATCGAAAAAAATATATAGTAAGTAGTCGTTTTCAAAGTAACAAGCATCCATCCTCACAAACTTTCGTGTGTAATAAAATAAAACGTAGTCAAAGAAAGAGACGAATTAGCGAAACTATGTAACTTATTCTTATGTACATTTGTCTGGCATTTGTTTTGACTTAAACTTTAGTATATTACTCATTTTTATCTATAATAAAAATGAATCCATATTTTTCTTCCGCTAATTCTTTTTTGTTGTGTTTGATATTATCGGAAAAAGATTCTTATAAAAGATAAAAATAGCGCCTGGACCGATTTTTATGGTTTTTAATTCGTCACTGTCCGGAGTGAGATAATTATTTATAAAAATCACGTGGGCGGGCTAGAACGGGGCTGGGAGCGAAACAAGGTTTGCTGGGTCCGCCAGTTATGTATAAAATATCACTTCAAATGTAAACTGTTTCGTTTGGTGTGATTAAATGCAAAAATAATAAGATATCTATACTACATACTTAAAGTACCTCTAAATACCTGCAGTGATAATAATTTCCAGTTGAATGAATTAATTGATAGATAAATCTCGTTTAGGCTTTCTTTCTTAGTATTCTCCGAATCATTTCTTGCAGAATCAAAAATGAGACATTATTGAGCTTAATAATGTCACATTTTTATTTGTGGATTGTAAACGCGAAAGCGTTGTATTAGTTTCCTTGAGAATGATCACAAAGTTTCAAATGTTCCCAAAACAAATACCTGTACATTTTGTTTTTAACATAAGTATTAAATGCGCAGCAATCAAACAGAACAATTATAAATTTCCAAATATCTTCAATATAGGTATACGACATATAGCAATTTGCACAAAAGAGGAGATGAAAAAAATACAAACAACAATAATATTTGAAAACGCGCACCGTTCGTACGTTTGTTCCAATTAAAAAAAGTTAAGCCCGCAACATACATTACCATTCGTGAATTGCATTAAATGATATGTACAAAGGCTGTCCCATATCGGGGGCACTTAACCCTTTCGATGCCTTCGCAAAAAAGCATTTTTACTTCGTCGTGATCTGTACTTATCTGTTCTTAAATGAAATAATTTCAATGTAAATATCGCAGCAGAATGACTAACAAATCGTCCAATTTATTAGTTTTGAAATTTGGACGATTGAAACGCAAAGTAATATAATATAAACAGTTTGTCTATTTCTTTTATCGTTTATTTAAACTATTTTTTCAACTTTCAAATTCAATACATTTAATTGTAAGTGTGGTTCAGATTTTATTGATTGTAAACCAATCACAGAGAAAGCTTCAAAATGTGAATACCCCTTTCAAAGAATTACACTTTAACTAGTGAAAAATTTTCTTCTCAATAATTTGGTGCTGTTCAATATTACTAATAGCATTCTTATACCCGTATTACAAATTATCTATTCTATTATTATAAAGCTAAAGAGTTTGAATTTTTGAACGCGCTAATCTCAGGAACTACTAGACCAATTTTAAAAAATATTTTTGTGCTGGATAAGTAATTTATTAAGGAAGGCTTTAGCTTTAGGCTACAATCTACTTACAACACATCACACTGCAACGGGAGGGGAGAAAGAAAAGTCAAAACACGCAGGAGAAATCGCGAGGGACCGCTATTACATATGATAATCTTTATTTTGAGGTTGTTAATTTTATGTTTGAACCTCAAAATGTTAAGATAATAAATATTGGACACCAATCACATATAACCCCAAAGTAAGTAGCTAATGCACTTGTGTTATGGAAATCTGACACAACGGTGGTACCACAACACCCCGACCCGAGACAATATCTATATTGACCCGACCGGGAATCGAACCCGGGACCTCGGAGCGGTAACTGATTGAACGGTGTGCTTAGCCACTACACCACGTAGGTCGTCATCAAGGATCATCAAGGTCCTCAAGGATGTTGTTTGTTAACCTTAGCATAATAATAAAATACAATAAATAATAATACAATGAATGTAAGTTTTTCTTACTCATGGTCACTTCGACCGAGCCTTCCATTTAAATGTTAAAGGCCGGGAAAAAAGGCATATGAAAAAAATAGTCGGGCAAGCGCCATAACAGTAAAGGACGCACATAACAATAAAGGTGCCGCCGCGGACGTTCGCGCGCTAGTTCTGTATGATTGCTCCGGAATGGGACGCGCGGGCGTTTTTCGGACAGTATTCGTTTAGTCGTTTACATAGAAACGTTTGGTTTATGTTTTTATTATTTCTGGTTCGGTCGGACTTGAGCTTTTGTCTTGAAGCGCGAGTCCAGGGGCCCTATTTTTTGAATCACTCGTGAAATGGCGTGTGATATTCATTAATTATAGTCCGATTTTTAACCGACCTCAAAAAAAGGAGGTTGTCGGTTTGACCTGTATGTTTTGTTGTTTGTCCGCGAATATCTTGCGTTTGACAGAACCAATTTTGATGCGGTTTCTAAAGTATTATTACACTACGGAGAAGGTTTAATTAACTATTTTACTTCAGTCACCTATATTGTAACATAGACAATAAATAAAAGGAAAGGACACCTGACACCTGCCAAAGATAAGTATTTGTCGTATAGATTTTTTCATTTTAAAAATATTTTCCTCCTTTTTTCCTCTTCCCGGGGCCTCTCCATAGTCTTCTTATTGTGTTTAGAGGCAGTAAGTTTGTGGGCAGGCCTCCAGAAGACCTCTCTGTATCATATTAAATTCTTGCATTTTTATGTTCCAGTTGACATTTGGCGTTAGCAGGGAGTCACTCCGGTTGCTAAGGCAACCAGACCTGCGCATCCCCTGCTGTCAGCGTCCGTCATCCTAGTTTATTTACTTTTAGTTTTATTTTTATTACATTTTTAGATTGTCTCATAAGTTTTAATTTTGTGTTTTGGCAGGTTTTTGCAAATTTCTTTTTGTGATCAGTGTTAAGGCTTATGAGTACTTTATCTCCATCGGTGGGCACCCACTCACAGCCGCAGTTCTTTCACTGTTCAATTTGTAATTCAAATAGGACTTTTAAAGGTAAGAGAGGCCTTAATATTCATATTGCCCGTAGTCATAATAGCACCAATTTACCCGCGTCTCTCCCTATTTCCTCTATTCCAAATCCTCTATCTTCTTCTCAATCTTTTGAATCTATCATCACAAACCTTCACCAATCTACTCCGCTGGTTAAACGGATCCCTAGGGGAGCGAGAATAGCTTTAGCTAAATGCCTTTCTTCTTGTATTGAAAAATGTTTCGATAATACTGAAACTGCCTGGCAAAATCTTTTTACTTTTTCATACTCATTTTTTCACGTAAACTCTCCTTCTAAAACTTTAACTCGGGCGCTATTAGATAATGCTTCAAATTTCCACAATCCGTCCCTTCCATTCAGTCCGTCTAGTACGATATCTTCCAAATTTAACGTTTATCGTACCGTTGAGAACAAGGTTATGGACGGCGACCTGAAAAACGCAGCCCGAATCTTGTTCTCCGATGACACTCTCGCTCCCCCTAGTCAGGAAACTCTCGAGAGCCTTCGTAGTAAGCATCCTTCACATCCAGATTCTCCATCTTTACCTGTTCCTCCTCCTCAAAATTTCCAACCCTTACAGATACTTGATGACGGCGACACGTTTGCTGCCATCATGTCATTTCCGGCTGGTTCTGCTGGCGGCATCGACGGCATCACTCCCCAACACCTTAAGGACTTGGTGAGTGCTTCCGCTGCTGACGCCGGTAGAATTTTGCTTTCCAACATTACGAAATTGTGCAACTTTCTCTTATCTGGCAAGGTAACTGAAAGTTTTGTCCCATTTTTATTTGGTGCTAGACTTTGTGCCTTTCGAAAAAAAGATGGTGGCATTCGCCCTATTGCTATTGGCTCAACGTTTCGTCGTCTTGCAGCCAAATTAGCCTGTCGTGATCTTTTTTCTCCTTTGAAAGAGTATTTTCAACCCATTCAACTTGGTTTCGGCAGTAAGGGAGGTTGCGAGGCCGTGGTTCATTCCGCTCGCAATTTCCTCTCCTGTGACGAATCTGAAGTTTTTTTGAAAGTTGATGTGAAGAATGCTTTCAATTCTCTTGACAGGTCTGTCTTGCTGAATGAAGTTCAGACTCACACTCCACAGATTTATCCCTTTGTTTTTCAGTGTTACCATAATCAATCAAAATTACTTTATAATGAACATTCATTTGTTTCTGCAGTCGGTGTTCAGCAAGGCGACCCTTTAGGTCCAGCCCTTTTTAGTTTAGGCATCCATCCTGTCATTTCATCCTTAAATTCTAAATTCAATGCCTGGTATCTGGATGACGGGTCCTTTGGAGGCAAAGCAGATGTTGTTTTCCAAGACCTTGTCCAGATTATAGAAGGATTTAAGAAATTAGGCTTGGAACTGAACCTTTCAAAATGTGAACTTTTTATTAATGATCACGTTTCGTCTAGTTCCCGTCAGGCAATCATTGATAAATTCAATTCCCTTGCTCCTAACATCAAAATTCTGAATTCTGAATCGCCTTGCCTCCTGGGTGCCCCTCTTCTTGATCCCAGCATCGAACCTTTTCTAGATAAAAAATTGAATGATTTCACCCTTTCAGCCCCTAGATTGACACCTAAATTCACACATTGCATTTACTATTCTTAAATCGTGTCTTTTTGTGCCTAAATTTACATATTTCTTACGTGCTAGTCCTATCTGGAAAAAAAATAATTATTTAAAACTATTTGACACCACCCTTAAAAATAGTTTGGAAAAAATTTTAAATTTACATTTCGATAATAATTCTTGGGCTCAGGCTTCGCTTCCTATTCGTTTTGGTGGTATCGGAATTCGCCAAATTTCTAGTATAGCCCTCCCCGCTTTTCTCTCCTCTTTGCATAGCACTTCCGTTTTAGCCGGAAAAATCTTTGAACATCCTCGCCAACTTTCTGAGGTGAGAGAGGCGGAGGAGTTTTGGCAAGGCCTCTGTCCTAGAGAAGACATCCCAAAGGAACGTCACCAGCAAAAACTTTGGGATGTCCCTCTTGCGAGAGAGACCTTCAATTATTTACTTCAAAATTCCGTCAGTGACAGTGGTCGCGCAAGGCTCTTGGCAGTTTCCTGCAAAGATTCTGGTCATTGGCTTCATGCTTTACCGTCGAAAAATTTGGGCACTCTTTTCGATAGTGAGTCTTTCCGGGTGTGTGTGGGTCTCCGCCTTGGTACCCCTATATGTGAAATTTTTACGTGTCCATGTGGCAAGGAGGTTGATAAATTTGGTCTCCACTGCCTGTGTTGCCAGCAAAGCGCTGGGCGTTTTGCCCGTCACGCTACCCTTAATGACGCCATCAGAAGAGCTCTTGCGACCATTAATGTTCCTTCCACTTTGGAACCACGTGGTTTGGTCCGTGATGATGGCAAGAGACCCGATGGCCTAACGCTTATTCCCTGGGAACGGGGTCGGGCCTTAGTTTGGGATGCAACTTGTGTCGATACTTTGGCCCCTTCCCATCTCAGAGAATCAGCCCTTAAAGCTGGAGCAGCAGCGGAGTTGGCTGAAAACGCCAAGCGTCGCAAGTACGTTTCACTTGCAAGTGATTATGTGTTTGCGCCGTTTGGCGTTGAAACATTTGGGCCGTGGGGACCCTCTGCTAAATTACTGTTTAGAAAAATTGCGCCAAAATTAAATTCTTTAACAGCCAATAATAAAGCTGGCTGGTTCCTAGCCCAAAGGATCAGCATAGCTATCCAACGCGGCAACGCAGCCAGCATCATAGCCTCCTTGCCGCAAGGAAATGGTTTCGTGTTTGAATAGGTATTAATATTAAGTTATTTTTTATGTTGCATGTCTTAGTTTAATTTTTTCTTGTTTGTTATTAATAAAGATAAAAAAAGTATAAATAAAAACGTCGAAAAAAAAAACATTTACCATAAAAATTGAACTGCATTCAAAAGCAAACAATTCTCTCCCCTCTGGATCTCTGTCATGAGCAGACGTGTTAAAGTTCATCCTGATTTGTTTTTTACGTATTTTGCAATTTTAAATAGCAGCTATTTCGGCTTCGAATAATAGGACAGCAGGAGTTAGTGACAGTAATCTAGTCAGTGTTCCCGCGTTCTGTGATAGCGCATCTACACACCAAGTGATACCCCTACCGGATTTCTGTGCGCCTAGTACATTTGAACTCGACAGCAATGCCACTCAAGCGCACCCCTCCCGCTACACCGCAAGCGCAGCCGCCCGCCACCGATGGGAGCGATACAGCGGCCCCCTCCACCAGAGCTGCATATGACGTAGTGACGATCGTAGAACCGCATCATGACTCACCGGCCAACCTGAGTCGAACGGCCCGCTCGCTCAACGATTTAGCATGCGATGATAACATGACTAAGCGCGTGAAGCGCAAATATGAATTTGTTGAGGGCAGCGAAAACGCTGACTCTGTTAAAATGATATTAAAAGAACTATTTGCTTCATTCTCATTGGAGTTTGAGAAGCGCTTTGAAGCCTTACATGTTTCGGTTAAACAAATTTCAGAACAGAACTGTGATATGCAAAAGAACCTGCATTTCATTAACGAAAAATATGATCACTTGATTAATAAACTTCAGGCTTTTGAGGAAGAGCGCACGAATGACAAAAAAATTATCCGGTCACTGGAAGACAAAATTGAAGTATTGGAAAGACGATCTCGCGCCACGGCACTCGAAATACGTAATACGCCAAAAGTAGTT